>CM030007.1:38851233-41251233 GCA_017639485.1 Pluvialis apricaria
GCAGTTGGTGTTAACTTCCACTGGATGCCATGTCTGGTTGACAGATATGTTCCTCTGTTGCCCTTAGGAAAGAGGCAGCAATCACCACAACTGCTCTTTTGCCTTTTTTTTTTTTTTTTACTGGAAATGATGATGAATTGCTGAGCCTTTGGAGTGTGCGGCTCTTCCTAAACTGCCAGTGAGGTTGGCACTATACCTGCAACATGAGAAGTAGGGCCAACACATGGTGTCAGTAGGAGTCTGGTTCAAAATAAACAAAAGGAGACGCAGTGGGGGAGTAAAAGGGCTGAGTTCCTTGCCAAAAGACGCTGTGTACAGGAGATATTTACACGACTGGACAAACAGCAGAAAGAGAGATCAGCTGGGTGCTAGACATGTTTACAGCGCTGAATCGTTTCCATAGTACATAACTCTTCCTGCAGTGGAGTATGTAGCCTGCTAGACACAGGTAAGTCCCTGCATTCCCCTCCAGGGATCAGGGATGGTTTGTTGTTGTTGCTATGTTCCCTTAACAGTATTCCAGCTGTCTCTGGAAAATCTCATGGGTTTTTTTTTGTTAGCTGCCTGAGTAAAGGGTTTCTGTCTTCAGTAATACTTCAGTAATACAAAGACCTTTGCTTTGTCTCATTGCTTTTTGTCTTGTCATGTGTCTGCAACAATCTTGGAGGATTTTGCATTTTACTTTTCCCATTATTAAAAAAAAAAAAAAAGGAAAAAAAAGCTCACATATCTACAGTAGTCTATCTGATGGCAGCTGTGCCTTTCAGAGGCCCCCTGCACAAAAGTGACACTCTTCAGCCTTTTGGAACATGACATTAGACAATCCCCCTTTGCTCTGCCTGAGATGGTGCAAATCTGCCACAAAGCCAGAGGCTTTCGCTGTGTTGCTGCACCTATGATCTACGAAGCATCTTGGAATACTGTGGCAGGTGATTATGCAGTTCTGCATGTCGATATAATTAGGTGAGATAAAGGTGAAACCAGAAGGTCAACATTCTGATATGTCTTTGTTTTTGCAAGCTTAAGTAATTTATCCTGTTATGTTCACAGGCTTTTCTGAGATAAAGTCTCTAAAAAAGACAGATAGCAAGTCCTTTGCTATGTAACACTGAAGCTGTATCTTCTTTTTATTTCTATAAAGAACCTGGAGTCATATTATAAGCCTGCACGACGGAGTTCAAGGAGTTGTTCTTGTCGTCAAAAGCCGGAGGTGAAAATACAGCCTTACATTGTACATTTTATATATATTATCTTTAAGAGAGAATTTTCATAGCTGTAGAATATGAGATGGCAAACAGGTTTTACAGGTGACTGCATGCAGGTGCAAAGCCGAGACATTTGCAGAAGTTGCTTATTACAAATATAATCCAGGCTGTGAATAGCTGCTGCGGCAGACAAAGGCTGATTCAAGCCACAGACACATACAGGAGGAAGAGCAAAAGAGGAAACCTCCTTGCCATGTGATTGCTTCAAAGTTTATGCTGCTGTTTTCTTCCACCTGCAGTGCCTGCTGCTTTGCTGATGGATTGGTTTTGAGTGAATTGCTGTTTTGCCATAGGCTTAACAAGTGAACGTTTGGTGGACGGGTCGAAGGTGGGCGTTTAATTTGAAGGGCTAAACTGAGCAGAAAATCCATGAGACAACAGACAACACCATAGCGCCACGGTCCAGATTAAAATGTACTCTCTACTGGATTGTGGTTAGGGCTTCCGCCTTCGGGTTGTGTATCCAGCATATCGTCAACTGCAAGGCCCAGGGGAAGAGGGTCCAGGTATTAACTTATTTTTTTTTTAGATTCTGGAAGGAAAAAAAGTTGTGCTAATACCATTCAAGCAGAGAATTTTCTGGCAAGAGGACTCCGTTCACCTCCTCCTTTTGAGAGCGGGAGAGGCAGCTGCCGTTTCAAGTCTGGCAAGAAAGAACAAAGCACGTGAAGTTCGTGACACGATGCTGAGCAGGGGCTCCATCTTCCCTTTATTCTAGATTTAGGTAGCAAACTGGTTTCTCTAATCATTTGCAAACGTTCAGCTTCATCTGCCCACATCTGAGCTGGTCCCCTCAGGCTCTCTTTCTAGTCAAAGAAGGCAATAGGCATGGCTGCAGACTGGTTTCTCTCTTCCCGACGTCTGCAGTCGAAAGAGTTCAAATTGGCCTGTTCTATACAGGAGGAAAGCCGGGATGAGTGATAAAGAAAAGCCGGGATGAATGATAATCTCTGTTGGGGATTTTTACATCAGCAAGATCTGAAGTTAGGTGAGGCGAAGCCTGCACAAGAGATTGTGTATTGTTCCAGGCAAAAAAAGAGCTTCCTTTCACTTTTGTTATTAGCAAGAGGAATTTGTATAAAATGCATTTTGCTCTCTGTTATAGCTGGATTGTGTGCGAGGACCCTAGATTTCAGTGGCAGTGCCCTCCTGCAGCCCAGTCTGATGTTGCTAACAATAAGCATCTTCTTTCGTGCATGACATCTCCCAGGGAAGCATAGAGAGGTGTCATATCACAGACTTCTGGGCCTCATTTTTATATAATTAACTGGTCTGCCACCTGAAATGTTGTAATTAAGCTCTCAAGTGTAAAGCGGGAGCATATGCCACCGTGAAACGTATGTGAATGAGACAAGTCAGGCATTTCACGTTAATTTAACTTTACTGTGATTAACTTTCTTCCACTTGTTAGTGGTGACCATACGCACAAACTACTGGTGGTGACTATTGCTTGCAAACAAACTTGACAGGTTTCTTGGTAAGGTTATGCACTGCGCCGTGCACTAACAACTTGACGTATGTTAAAGGTAGGAGTTAGTTCTGTCCAGCATGACTAATCTCAGTGATACAGAGAAAATGTCACTCAGATTTCTTACTCCTAGCCAGTAACGTACAGCTGAGTTAGCATTGGATGGACGGAAGCTATGTGCTAACGTACTTCATTTTTTAGAACCATGTCAGAGTGTGAATTTCAAGTTCACAAAGTATCTGACCATAATGGTACTCTACGAGGGGTCATGGCATGGGCTGAGGCATTGGCCCATGATCACCCATAGTGTATAACTGTTAAACTGTCCCCAACACAAGTTTGACCCATGCCAACATGCCCATGCGCAGTTTGTGGGGCGACACAACAGCCAGCATGGAAACCACGTGTTCTGGGACACGGCCTTCAAAACTGCCTGCCCATTCCTTTGTCCCTCAGTTGGTTCAGCCGCTAACTGGAATGCTGCCTTGTAGACTATGTGGCTGCTCTTGAGTGGACTTAACGACTGTGGCTCATTTAAGGAAAATGAGAACTGTAGACAAGACCCATCCTCACTCTCACTTGACATCACTTCTTTTCCTTCTTTGAGAAACCAGTGTGATGGCAAGACATACAAACTGTTATGCGAAATACGACAGCAGGATCATGTTTGCTGGTTAAAATTTCAGGCAGGAATTCAACGACTCGCCTGTTCAGCATCGTATTTATTGGGCTGGCAACTAGAAAATAATAATTATACGTAAAAACTGCACAGATTGAAGCCGGAAGCAATGAGACAATAAAGCCTCACAATACCAGCTGTATAGCTGCCTCCAGGCTAGAGCCGCACTTAGAGTCGTCCCATTTAGGAGCTGTCTCCAGCAGTCACTGAAGTCAACAGGAGCCTTTGATTTCTTCTCAGTGGGTGCTGGATCAGATTGCTGTAGTCTCCTTTTAAAGTCTAAGAACAAGGGGGCAAAAGGCAAGTTTAGTGAGCTGCACTGTATGGATAAAATAATACCGCTTTAAGAAGAACCATTGCCTTTGGAAGAACATTAAATCTGCAGGGGGATAAGAGTTCAGGGCACTGCAATTACTACATAATAGTAAAATTTCATCAGCGAGCAAGGACAAAGCTGATTTCTGGGGTAACGTTTGATGTGCAGCATGGGCGAGATTTGTAAAAAACAGATCCGTGGTTGGAAAATGGACATCATTTAGAAATAAAAAACATAACAATTAGCAGTGCAGTTTGCATGCAAGGTGCTTGAAGTTCAAAAGGTATTCTACACTCATCTAAAACTTTACAGTGATATGAGATACACCTGCTGTATACATGGACAATTTTTATTTTTATTTCGTACTGGCGACCTGTGCAGCACGCCAGTCATTTGGCAAAAAATTGCCCAAAAGTTCAGTTAGATTAATTGGTTGGTTAGAGCATTACCCATTCCTTTCTCAAGGCCAGTCACAGAGGGGTCAGGTTGTTCTGCCAGGAAAATGTCCTAAGAGGAATATTTTATTTTACCTTTGTCAGCACGTTGGAGAGGATTTTACTCAAGCCACCTTTGTATATTTTATTCATTAGGGCATGATCCTGAAAGGCGATAGTAACCCTCTGCTCGGAATGATTTTGTGCAGTCTGAGGATGATGACTTCTTGTGAGGACATACGGGGGACCTCATAGGATTAGGTCCTTATTTTGGCCATCTGTGTTCATATATTGGACTCCTGTTCTGAGCTGAAAAATGGGACGGGTTAATTCTTTGAGACAAGGTGCTGAAACTGTGCTAATCAAAGCATCCTAGTAAAAGGTGCAGGATGAACAGTGAATCTTCTTGGTTTTATCTAATTAAAAGCAATTCTAATTTTATTTTAATATAGATTTGTGTATTTAGTATTACAGATATTGGAGAGGGAAAGGGAAGCAATGATCCTGCACGGCCTTTCTCAGGAAGGGCTTAATTTGTTCTTGCCTGCTGATTTTGGTGCTCTACCTAGGTGCTATTCAATTAAAACTGTTTTTCAGTTTGTGGAAAGATTTACTGCAGTGCAGTCCTTCTGAGAAAAATAAAGACTTCTCATCCCTTTTTGGGGATTTGGTTATCAAGGAATAGAAAATTGTATTCTGGAGCTGAAGTTAATGAGAGCTCATTCTGTCCCTTGTGGACCAGAGTGCCCCACGCTCCCTGCAGAGGGGACAGGTAGAAACCTGGCTCTTCTCCCCTGCCGTCCTGAGGCTTCAGCAGTTAATCTGTAAGTGTGGGTTTGCAGGTTGGAACCTGTTACGCCTCAAGTGAAAAAAATTCTGTTTCTACTTCAGTTACGCTTCCCTCTGATTCTCCACACCACCAGTGGATTCAAGGGTAGATATGAAGATAGGACTCCAGTTATCTTACCCTGATGCTGCAGCACGAAATGGCGAGGTGCCACCAACTAGGCGGCGGGATCGTATTTTTTTGTCTCTAAGCATTTTTAATGCAGTGCCCAGGCACCTTGGAGATAAATTCATCATAATCAATTCCGCTTTTAAAGGGGTGGAAAGCTCTCGTCCCATTTGTCATTTCAAACCACTTTTTGTGGTTCCTCTACCTCAGTGGTTGTCTTCCAGGAGCAATGTTGATGGGTTGTGCTCCAAGATTCATTGCTGAAGAAGTTGTGTGCAAAATTGATGGGTCTTGCATTATACTACCAAGGTGACTTGTTTGACTGGACTGCTATGCTTTCCTATCCATTAGCAGAAAGTACTCATCATTAGTAAAAAATCCGATCAACAGACTGCATAATTGCCATTTCTGTCTTGCTTAATGGAAAGAATCTTGTTGCACTGCATGTTTTCAAGTATGTGCAACAGCCTTCACATTAAAATGCCACAAATTAACCAGAGCTTTTACAAAAGCCATTTTTTTTACTAACAGTTATAGACTGCAACGTTTATATGGCTTGCTTTGGACTGAAAATTTCAATTAGGGGTTGAACTATATATAACAGAAGCCTACATAATTGAGAATTAAAACTCCTTCCGAATGTGTAGCTCGCACAGAGTCATCAGACTTGGAGAGTTGATGCAATAGCTGTCTTTAGGAGACATCGGGAGTATGCACACGTTCTGTGGCCATTTTGACAGCTGAACACTTTAGAAGACGGTCTTTTTTATTATTCTTAATGTGTGGCTGTAGAAGTGTGGTTTTTTTATTGTGAGCCCATGATTTGAGATGACATTTCCTGGCCATGGCCCTTGTGGTTTTCTCCACAGTAACTCCATAATAACTGCTAAGGATTGTCAGTCTTGACCAGCTGCTGAATTTCTCTACCTCAATATGAGCAGCTTAGATGGACAGGAGTTGGTCTGAGGTTTTGAGGGGGGTGCACACACACAACGAACACGTGCGTGCATCGTCCCCCTGTGCGTGCAACAAAACTCTACAAAAAAAAAAAAAAAAGGTCAATCAGCTCCACAGAAACGCTGCGGTGCATCACAGAGCATCGCTGCACCAACGCAAGTCTCCCTTATCTTCTTATTAACACTAGGAAGGCAGGCTGCCGTCTGCGCTACCTGCTCTGCGCCAACCATCGTAGCTACCAAAAACGGTATTGTCCGGCATGGCAGTAGAGAGGTATGACCATTATGTGGACTCCTCTCTCTCCTCGTGCTCTTCCTTTAGCTATCACAGCGAATGCAAGCAGGACTGATGTTTGGATTTAGGACAAAAATATTCTTAGCTTTTATGGGGGCTCATATTTATCTCTGTCAGACTTTTCCTTCCCTTTATTCATTCGAGAGCTTTGAGAACTAACAGCCCAACAGCATTGCTATTCTGAGGATATTCTGATATATGTCTTCGAATAGACAAGACACCTGTGGCCATACCAACTCTGGATCACCCACCATCATTTCCTTCATGACCTTTAAAGATGTCAGATGAGACTGTTTCCCCCCCCCCCGTTGCTTCATTCTGCACTAGATGCAATTTCAGGTCCCAGAAGTGAAATCAGGCAGCACATTAATCAACTCTGCTTCCCAGTCTCTGCACTTCTGTCTTTCCATAGTTTATTTTTCTGGCTAATATAACACAGATTTAAAAACAGGGGTATATTACCCTCTCAAAATACATATAGCTCTGGTACCAGCAGTGGAATAAGCTCATGTAGATGAAGGGAACTATTTTCTTTTGGTGGAGTGAAATACCTTCTCTGCCTCTTTTTGGATTACATTCAAGTGTTATGCCTCCTACTACAGACAGGGCCGATGTTGCATGCAAGTCATCTGCCCAGGGTGTTTTGGGTATGTTGTTGGAAAATATTTCCCTTAATAATTCTTCAGTGTACGCCGTTGCACGGATCACAAAAGGGAAAAGCTGCATTATTAAAATAAAAGTACAGAAGGTTTTAAAATGTACTCAGCTAATGTATGAAACTTACTGGCTATCTCTGTCTGTAACTGGGAGGGAAAGAAAAGTCGTATCTATCTATATCTGGACCACCTCTTGTTTATTCTTCACTGGTGTCAGAGTGACCGGAATGCTTTAACAGCGTGGTTTCATAGTGCGATGTATAGCCCCGATCCGAGAGCTGTACTTCAGGTAAAACACACAACAGCGCAATATAGAAAGTGTGTTTGAAAAGCAAGAAAATGTGCTTGCTTCACGCGGCAAAACAATTTAAAGCAAATTGATTCATCAGTGGCATAGTTAATTCAATAGCAGAAGGTAATTTTAGAATTTCTTACATACAGGAAAGCCGGCATGAAACTAGACTGAAAACTGATAAAATCTGCAACTCCTCTAATTCTTTTTATTTCATAAACTGGACAAACAGTGCCTCAAACTTTGAAGTGAAGTTATTTTTCTGCTGCAGTTCAGTTGTGTAAAACCCACACATCACATTAAAAAAATGGAAAATGGTATAGTAACGCTTTATTTTGTTCTGGAGAAAACAACATTGTCATGTAATTGCTTTTTTCTGAGCTCTTTCGCTTGACCCTGGTTGCTTATTATAATGTTTTAGGTGCCACAGCTTAGGGTTTATCGACCCCTGCTTGTTGCCCATTTGTTTTATAGTTACTGAGTATTGTAAGGCTTGGAAAGATTAGTGTAAAAATTATAATTTGCTCCTGTTCATTAGAAATGGATGTGGAAAAAGTGTTAGCAGTAAATGCCTTCTTTTTCAGCTTTTATTATAAAAGCCTAAAGGGCTGCAGAACCTCCAGCTGCTCAGCATTAACTCGTTCCGTTCTGGACACTGTGACTTTGGCTGGGCCGGGCTGAGGGTTGGTCCTATGAGGTAAAGCAAAGAAAACCGTGTGCTGGGGGAACGCTGTTTGTAACAATTGCATCTGAGATTTATTTATTTTTTTCAGTATGGGGTCCTTCAGTCTCCTAAGCGGTAGCGTTGCCATAATCAAAGGGGAACCGAAAGTAAACACAATCTTTTCAGGTTGCTGGTCCGTGCTCCTCTAACAAAGTGCCCGATTCAGAGCAGCATCACATCTCACGGCAGCCACCACCTCCTGGTGCTGTCGTACTACTTTGTAATAAAGTTGCCACCATCATTTTTCCTTCTGGGTTTACACAGACCAGTATATTACCTGCGGTCCATAAGCCACGTGGTCAAGCTTGGTTGCATGCAGCTTGAAGAGACTGATCGCAAACATTCACATCTTGATAAGGTCAAAACATTAGAATATTACATATGAATTTAGACCACCGCCATGAATAATACGGTGCTATATATAAAGTAAAAATTGATGTAGTAATCAAAATTCTTTTACTGAGTGAAATGAATGTGAAGAATCAAAATATGTGATAGACCTTCATAGTTTTACTGGTAAGAAAAGCCATGGGCGTTTGTGCCTTCTGCCTGCAGCTCAGGTAGAGGAGCAGTGGAATGTACCTCGCGAGACTACTTCAAGTGCTTTTAGCTGAACAGTCATGTTTGAGGAAATCAGGAAGCTCTTTTTATAAGGATTTAATTTTCAGGTGTGAATTACAGAAAGAGAGGGTTTTGCACGGTATGTGAAACCTTCTTCAATACCCAGCACAAGTGCTATGATGTAGCTCAATCCCTCAGTTCAAGGAATAGACTCGATACTAAAAAATGGCTTACTAGCCATTAACTAGCACACACCATCAAAGGTCTACCCCAAGTATTTTCAGACTGAATTAACTTAATACATTTTAAGTTGAATAAATGAATTAATTTTTAAATTTAATTAAAGCAATTTACTCCATACACTTTAGAAGCTGAGTTTTATACTTTAATAAAAACATAAAAGCATAGAAATAGAATACAGACATAATACTCTCAGATTTATTTTTACCTGAACTCATTAGGCGATACATGCATTTTTTTGCTATCAAAAATGTCCTGTGTATTTGTTTGCTTCTGAGGGAAGTTAAAGAAAGATGAAACGTAGAAAGAAAACTCACTGTGTACTTCAACTAGACTGTGTACTTGAACTCTGAATACATCAAATTATGATGGTACAAAGAAATACTGAAGGGGAGAAAAATTACATACTGTATTTACATGGATTCTAAGAAGTTGTATAGCCCTTTTTATTCTCCTGGTTATACAAAAGAAACTGTGAATTAACTTGATGGCTGCTTGAAAGGATTAATTCAGAAACACAGTATCTTAGAAGGACTAAAAGAGATGGAATACATTTCTAAAAGCTTCGCAAACTGTAAGAAAAGGTAGCTTAAGATCTATAATTTTAAATGTAAATATTTATTTTAAACTCAGAAGACGCTAGGCTGCCAGCATTTTGTTCATTGAAGATTTTAGCAGATATAGTTTTGTAACTTTTCTTTGCTTGATAAACTACACAGTAGTGTCCTGAACTGCCAGTTTTCGGTTGTGGACTACTACCCACTAATTCAAATGAACAAGTTCACTGTGTTGAGGAAAATGAATCTGTACTTCCACCTTCACTTGGCAGGTCATCCTGCAAGTGTTACAGAGACGGTTCTCCACTCCTGGCCCTTTTATTTTAGCACATCCTCAGCAACTGAAGACATCCAGTGAATGGTTAATGTTTTTTTTTCCTTCAACATACATTTTCTTTGTGTTTGAAACACCATTGTGTTTAGTCAAGCATATTGTATTTTGCAGATCATAGTTTTTACAGTACCCTGTAAACAGGGGTATTAAGTCTTAACAGTGGAAGTACAGAAGACCTTAGTGGAACATCTAGTAGTTAGTTGTATTTCTAATTATCCACTAAAGATGCATTAAGCCCCAATTCTGTGGTTACTCTATGCAATTTCAAGTTATCAAAGGTGGCCCTGTATAACAGTTTTGCACGTTGTTTGCAAGGAGAGCTGAAGAAATGACTGTCTGATAGGCTTTCTCTGTATCTTTCCTCGATTTCTGTTTATACCTTTTATTTTTTTCAGCTAAGGTGAGAAATGTAATTAGAGTGTATAATGACAGTTACAACAGCCCTAGAAACATGAGATTGATTCCCACGACGGCTGAAAAACCTTCCATGCAGTATGTATAAACAGGCCCAGTTTCCGAGTTCTAATTAACTTTATTAATGTTTAGTGCAGGAAGTACGAAGGCAACTTAAACAAGGATATAAAAAGCACTGGAGCATTGAAACACTGATTTCATGTAACTGACTCTTATTGAAGGACATATTTTTCAGCATTTTGTAAAGAAAAATAGAGTAATTTAGAAGAAAGATATTAGGTACCTAATACGCTCTTATAATAAGGAAGCTTTAAATAACGGAGCAAAGATACTAACAGTAGCTTCCTACTTGGTAACATAGGTAGCAATTCTTTATGATGTGCAATTAATAAATACGATAGCAAACATGTAACAATGTACAATGACAGTGAGATAACAGAGATGCAATTACGTGCAAGATTCCTATTGTGCCAGCAAATAAGACTTTACGGGCTACCGGAAAATGAGTTTGTGAAAAACCAATTGTAAAAAGCTTTTCCATTACATGTTCCTTTTATAGAAACATATTAACTCACATGTGCAAAGATAAAAAATTACACTGGTAAATAACTGTGAAGACATTTTCCCCTACTATGGACACAATTGCAAAACCTTGCAATCACAGAAATTGTATATATTATTTTGACATAATAATCATAACTAAGCTTAACAGCAGCGATATATTAATCACACATAAAGTATATTATTTGCATAGATTTTTTTTGTTTACTGTCCATGGATTTCCATTTTGTAAATACATATATAATTCAGCAAGCTTTGGTGCTCTTTGATGAACTCAAACTGGAACGTGGCTGATTTATATGATATATATTTCCTATTACTTAATTACAAAGGATGCTATGATAATACTTTTCAGTTGCTAAAACCTCTTAAGTATAGCAACTGCAGTAGAAAAGATAAGAATACCCTTTCTGTTATTTACCGACCCTTATTCCCAGGCATGATGATTTAACAATATTTAAAAGATATTCGTATTTTGAGAAGCTCTCAAAGCATGTGGCCAGCAGTTTGTCCACTAAAAGGATTGTGCCTTGGAATAATTCACTATCTGTTTCTTCTGATATTTTTGGTATGCTCAGTAGGTAAAAACATGTAACAAAAATCATCTTGCAGTTATGCAAAACCGTAGTATCATTTTGTACAGTCTTGCAAACAAACAGTTTAGAAATAGAATATTCATCCATAGAGAAGTTGGGAACGCAGAAGTATGTAATGTCAATAATAGAAAATTAGTGTATCTTTAAAGATGTAGGCTCTCAGAGCTTTTTAAGCTTTGATTCAATCCTTTATATGATTATTCTATAGTGCTCGCAGTCTTGCCAGGACAGCTTCTACTTCTGGAATGTAGTCTCCTCCCTTAGAAGGAGACCCAATACGATCTATTTTCTTTTCTTTGTTGCCTTCTCCATGACAGGCTTCCTTTCTCCCAACAGCCTTGTTCCACGCCATAGAAGAATTTGTTTCCACATCATAAGTAACCTCTTTGGTGACTGGGCTTCTTGTCAAGTTTAAACTGATACTGTGGTGTGAACATGACTTCTCTAGCTGTCCTTTCTGGTTCTCTGCAGAAGATAAAACAAATAAACCTTGTGTCACTATTAAAATACTCAGTTTCAATATTTTGTAATATAAAAAGACCTCTTGATCAGACAAAATTTTACATGCAGGTGATGTACTAGAAGGAGTAATGATATTGCCAAGGAGGCAAGACAAAAAATATTATCACTTCAAAAGCAGTGGGCCTGGTCCCTTGGAAGTGATACAGACTTTACATGACTTCATTAGATTAGCATCCATATTTCCTACAAAATCACAGATAGAGCCTGACAGGATCCTCCTTTCTTACTGGAGTCAAAGAGAAAACAGAGTACCCAGCAATTCTCAGTGTCTTCCAAAGTTTTATCTGGTTAATTACATTTTCTACTCATTTTTTTAATTGTTCAAATTTTAAAATGTATTTTAAAAAATATATTTCAATTTAATTATCCATTGTAATAATTTCTCTTTCCTTTGTGATCTTTTAGGCAGCTAAGTAATTTTCAGAATTTGCATAACTTGCTACTTTTTGCTGAACATCACTGGCATTGACTGTCACAAGAAGTTCCGTTCCACGCAGTTAATATCCAGGAGCTTTGCTGGATTGACATGTATTAATAGACAGTTTTCTTTTTTTGTTCCTACCCCCCCCCAAATCAAGTGACTGTTCTCAAAACCGGCATATGAGTGGGCCCGCTCATAGATCTCAAACTTTTTAAAAACAGGCATACTCAATATTCATGTAACCTTGAGCAAGGCTTGAAAATGGCTTCAAGAAACTTGACATGACATTTAAAGTTTTTTGGTTATTCGCTGAAAGATGTTCCATCATCCCAATAGTAATGACTTTGGAGCACAGGCAGTCACTCATGACAGTGTGTTTTATGTGAGTGCTGAAAATTCCTACCGAAAACAGCTTGTACATTAAAAGGCAGCTGCTGAAGATATTTACTGCACTGTCATTCCCTGACCACGGGCTCTCGGTGATGGATGAGGATTTTACACACTTTCTTGGACAATCTCAGCAAATTTTCTAAGTACTATCACCTTTTGGCAAGTGGAGGAAAATAAATACCTCCTTTCTATCATCTTCTAAATCAGATAAACAATTCTTAATTAAAATTTGATAATAGCTGAATTTTGCACTTAGCTGAAAAATGTAATTTCTATTTTATACTATGGAAAATAATTTGACCCTGAAGATGCAGCGGTACACATTTCAGTTTTCCTCAATCACAGGATGCCAAAGATTGGCTATGAACACATCATTATAATTACATACAATAAACCCATCATAATTAAAATATCCCTCGTATGTACACTCTTAAATATCCCAGTCTATTTAAATGTTTATATTTATTGATTCTGAAAACATATTTGCAGGGTGATAAAAGCATGCTACCTATATCAATATACAAAACACTAGCTGCACTGTAGCCCTTTTTATTTACGTTCAGTTTAGGGGCAGTGGGAAAAACACTTGATGTTTTGAAAATCAATACATTTTTTTAAAGTAGAAAAAAACATATTCTCATATAATCTGAGACTAAGTATAGGTGTTGACTTTAAAAAAAGCAAAATTAAATTAGGTACTGAAAGTAAGGTTCTCAAATGTACCAACATCCAGATTTTAACTACTTTGGAGTTCAGTGGAGTATTCACCCCAAAATACTCAAGCATGAGGAATTAATTAGGTATGATGAACAAGACTGAATAACAGAGGTGGTGAACACCTGTGAACTGAGGCCTCAAAGTAAAACCCAGCAATATTTTCCCTGTTTTCTCCCAGTGTGCAAGGGGCAGAATAAGGTAACTTAGAGTGAGATTTAGAACAGCAAATAGCCTAAGCAGGGAACTGCTGCAAGTTAGCTATTAAGAAATAGTAGATGTTGGGATCTCTCTAAACTCTTGTCCTGCTTTGAAACTCGGTAACTGATTTCGCCTTGCAGAAAGGTGCGTCCCGTAACTTGCTGCCTACAATCTGGAATTGCTGCGTGGGAATAGTGACCGAATACAGCTGAGTATAACTGTGTCTCTCCCCCACCCCCTTATAACAGCAGCAATCATGTTGATATTTGCGACTTTCTAGGCACAGACTAGTACGTGGAGCATTCACCTTGAAGGACCAGAGTCCTTCCCTTCACTCTAAGGGGTCCTGCAACAACGGGAAATGGGATTAGGAAAGTGCCTTAATCACTGGCTGGTTTATGTGAGTAGTCCTCGTTTCATCTGTTGTAACCCCTGTACCCTTAAGATGCTACGATTCACTGGGAAAATCACAAAGTGTCATGTTCTTAACACATACTGCTTTACTCTAGTGATTAGTGGCACTTCATAAGTAATGAGAACACTTTGGTCTCAGCCATGCTACAAAAAATACTGAGCAGTTAATGTCAATTAAAAATAAGAAAAGATTTGAACACACATATTTTATCTAAATCTAGCTTTATCATCTCAAAGTGGTTGTTCCAGCTGCTTCCTAAACCAGGTGGCATCTTTACCGTGTATGTTCTTTCAATCAAGGAGGAACATCTCCATATAGAATTGCTATGCCTAAGTGGATGTGCAGTATTAGCAGATATGTAGGTAGCCAGTTCCCTGCTTAGTAAACTGGCTGTTGTGAATCCCATTCAGAAACACTGAACTTTGCTAGGCCTGGCTCAGAAAGCATACATACTACTCACAGTCCTAGATTTTACTTTTTTAAATATGCACCTAAAGAATTAACTGCTGTAACACTTGAGATATATATGCTGCCGGTGGCATTCTTCTTATCAGAGTGAAAGATCACTTCCATTTAAGTCAAAGTTTAAAATTAGTTAGGTGCTAGGAAAGTAAAAAGGAGAAAGTCTCACTAATTCCTCAGAAATATTAATGTCTACCCTGCCATTTTTTTTTTTTTTTAACAAAGCAGGAATTAGTATGTGTTAACCTCAAACTCTTAAACACCTTGCACTGCTTCACACACTGATTCGAAGCTTGTATGTGTTGGTGATTTGGTACCCCACCTATTCCACAGTCATGTCTTTAGACTGATACTACAATCTCTCTCTTTTGTATCCTGTGCTATCGTGGTAAAACTGAAGTGCATTTTCAACCTATAACTGTTGAGGTAGGTGGTTTAACAAAGCCAATGCACCTGGCATATAAATTAAAAACTGCAACACTGAAAGCTGCTGCACGTTAGCATGTAACTTTGGTCAGGACAGTAGAAGAGCGAAACTTGTTTAGTTTAGTGTGATAAAGGCTATAAAGGATATAGTTATTTACTTTCCAGAAAAGCTCCAAGTCAAGATTAACTGACAAAGCAAGTACAAGAATAAACAGCCATTAATATATTTCTATTAGAAATTAAAACCTTTTGAATAATGAAGTTTTGGAATGTACATATATAGAAGTGAGAGCAAAAAACCATAACCAGTTATAAGCAGGAATGTGATCTGTTTCTGAAGGCAATATTTGATATGGTTGCCTGCAACAGCAAGGAGATGGCTTAGTGACATCGGCCACCGTTTTAATCCTGTGTTTCTAGAACAAGGGACCCACCGAAAATCCACAAACCGTAAAGATATGAACGGCCTTTTCTAAACTACTTTGAACCATTACATCATGGACATACATAAATTTGGTTCATGCTTCTGGCAGTAAAGTATATTTGAAACAAATTGCAGAATAAAATAAATATATTTACACACTTACACACCTTGGATCAAATACACTTTTAAAGAATTTAATACAATAAAGTCATAGAAGGTTAAAAGAAAACTACTAACGGAAAGTCACTTCTACATGAAGTCTTGTTAACAAGAAAGCTTACATTTCTGGAGATGCACTATTTGTCCACCTACTGTAGCAAGGTGTACCTTCCGGCAGTAGCAAGACAAAAAGAAATCAGACATTAAAAATCACTGGATAAAGACAGAACTTATTAATTTGCTGTATATATTGGAAGTAGTTGAGACAAGTTTCTAACGTTTGGTCACTTTCAGCAATCAAAAACTGTCATTCACCTGTATCATAACAATCACTATGCAGATTAAAAAAAAGCAAAAACTTTGAATTCACGTTTAAGTTTTCTAAACGCAGGGGTGAGAAGACATTTACCCATAATAGCTTTGACTTTACTGTTACTGAATGCTTCCAGGCACGGGTTAGGCAGAAATTGCATTGTACACTACTAAAGTCTCAGTGTCCAGATTCCATGACTTTTAAATCTTTTTCTTTCCCTTCTTCAATATCTAACTCTTGTGGGTCCTTCAGACCTATTAAAATTCAGTTTTTGCAGATATGAATTTCCTGAACATTGCTGTTAATCAAAAACATTTCAAAATCATATTCACATAACCTAGAGCCAAATAGCTACTATCATCTAGATACAAGTCTTTTAAAATTACTTTGATTAACAGCAATGCTCAGGAAATTCAGTTGACAGAAAATTGTGCTTAATAGCTTTCCACAGTTTAAACGATGCCCTAGCATAGAATAACTTATAATGATATGCTTATAATCTATTAAAGGCTACATTCTTTATATTCAGAAAAAGGAAATTGTGCACTAGCATGTGAACAAAAAAAATCAGTAGTATGAGACCTGCCTGCTGTGAACCTGGGGAGGCAAAATATAATCAGTTGGAGATTTTTAAATCCTGCATAATATTGTTATATATTACCTTTAATAGAGAATAAAAATGATTGCAGGAGACTCACTAATGTAGAGATACAGATTTTTAAAAAATGACTAGTATTTTTTTAAAAAAGAGACTTTGAAAAGCTTTATTTCATTGCACAGTTTCTTAATAAAAGTCCTGATACTAAGGATGAATTTAGTTTTATGTAAATACTTGTACACTGATTGAAAAATAAAGTTGCAAATACAATAAGGAGAACTGCATTACATGGCATTATATGCTTGTATTACAGTCATACATCTCAATGTGGGGCATGACAAAATCGTAACATAAGAAAGAACAATTGCAGTTACAACCTCATTACGTCTTCTACCAAGTTAACAGGGAAAAATGCTCAAAAACCCAGTGGAATATTTCCGATCTCTCTGGCTCGTGCTGTGTGCTACATCATATTCCTGAAGCTGCATCTATGCTAAGATTTTTCTTAAGCCCACAAATACTCACCAATCTTACCACCAATGCAAATTATTTCTACCTTATGAGTCATGACCTGCCTGTGCTAGAAGATATTATGAGGGCGTGCCCCCACACCAAATGGTTTTGGCCTGGTAAACCCCAACCAATTCTGAAAATTTTCATTTTGAACTTCCAGATTCCAAACTCTTGGCTTTTTACTATCAAATATGTCAACAAGAAAATTCACATGGGCCAGGGCAATTCCATGCATAAATACAGGCTGGGCAGAGAATGGATCAAGAGCAGCCCTGACGAGAAGGATTTGGGGGTGTTGGTTGATGAGAAGCTCAACATCAGCCAGCAATGTGTGCTCGCAGCCCAGAAGGCCAACTGTATCCTGGGCTGCATCAAAAGAACCATGGCCAGCAGGTCAAGGGAGGTGATTCTGCCTGTTTGCTGCACTCTCGTGAGACCTCACATGGAATATTGCGTCCAGCTCTGGAGCCCCCAACGTAAGAAGGACCTCTTGGAGCGGGTCCAGAGGAGGGCCACAAATATGAGCAGAGGGCTGATGAATCTCTATGAAGACAGGCTGAGAAAATTGGGGTTGTTCAGCCTGGAGAAGAGAAGGCTCCAAGGAGACCTTATAGCAGCCTTCCAGTAACTGAAGGGGGCCTACAAGAAGACCGGAGAGGGACTTTTTACAAGAGCATGTAGTGATAGGATGAGGGAGAATGGCTTCAAACTGGAAAAGGGTAGATTTAGAATAGATATTAGGAAAAAAAAATTCACTCTGAGGGTAGTAAGGCACTGGAACAGGTTGCCCAGAGAAGTTGTGGAGGCCCCATCCCTGGAATTGTTCAAGGCCAGGTCAGATGGGGCTTTGAGCAACTTCTGTCTAATGGAAGGTGTCCCTGCCCACGGCAGGGGTATTGGAACTAGATGATCTTCAAGGTCCCTTCCAACCTAAACCATTCTATGATTCTGTGCTTAATTCTTATTTTTCCCTCAAGTAGGAAATGAGGGTCTTGTTTCCTGCACTGACCCCCCCCCCCATTCCTCTTAGAGCTTAAGACACTGGACAATTGCAAGCCCTGTTTTTTTTTCAGGCACCCATCTTTACTTAATGTCATTTATACAGCCCAAAGTTGTCCCTCTGAAAGCCATTCCCAGATCTTGGCATCGGTGTTAGCACATCACAACACCTAATTATCTTTCTTAAAAGCCTGCCTTACCACCCAGAAGCAGAATTTAGACATAATATGAAAGACTGCTATAGCTAGAAGGTCCATGTTGATTACATAATATCACTCATAAAAGATGGGATAGCTCCTTGCTGGATAGTATAATGGAAAATACTTAAAATACCTTTTATTGCCACTTTTTATTAGTTTCATATTTTTCAACAATTTCTGTGACTGACAAGGGAAGGATTGGAGAATGTCCCTGAAAATGCTAAAGGACTGCTGTGTGTTGTTATGACTTATTTCAGTTATACCCTGCAGCCCCAGCCCTCACACCTAATGGAGCGGTAGCTGTACTTGAATGACCTTTGCTTGGTAAGTAATTTCTTACATCCTATTATTTAATGCTAAATGCTCACAACTTGACTAATCTAGAACAGACAATAATTAATGAGGCATGGAAAAGCGTTACTGATTTTTGGAACATTTAAAAAAAAAATTTATGCACATTTCATTTGAGTTGCTGCTGTTCTTGAGTGTTGTGTTAAAAAGGTGTGAAACACAAGGAATAAACACTAACCAGTCAGCTCAATTTAGATGAGACAAAGTTTTCAGAAACAGTGAATATAGAGTTTTTCTTCATTTCAAAGACAAGAAGAGAGTATGTCAGCACTAAGTGAGGCTAGCATAGAGGAGTCATAGAAAAGACATTTCAAAGAAAATAAACTATAAACTGTAAGCAAACTAATTTTTGACGAGAGGAACTATGCTGGAACAGCTCCGTTCTACTTGGCCCTAAAGCAAAGCTTTTAAAAATTCTTTTATTCCCTTACCTACCTATATCTTCTCAAAGACTACCTTAAGCTCCCGTTGATCACTCCATTCAATTTTTTTCCTGTCTCTTCCAAATGTACTTTGCATTTGCATTGAGTTGGGATCATTTTCTCTGTTTAAACTAACATATTCTCACCTCTAATATGGCACTGACTTTTGTTGTAGGAAACGCAACTTGAAGTTACCGGGATTTAAATGAGAGTCTTGAGTGCCTGTCACAATGAAAAGAGAACAAAAGTGTGGATCTGCCTACTGACAGAAATCACCCAAGGTTTTTATGTAAGTGAGAGAAGAGACCTCTGAAGGTGTCTGATGGCTAATTCAGACTTAGGAGTTTGGCATCCTCCCTATTTCACTCTGAATTAAAGTGGATCTTCTGTGTCTTCTCACCCATCTTTCCCCAAATGAAGGCATATGTGGGAGTTCCTAGGAAACTGCAAAATGGAAACTTCCAAAATAGAAACCGACTTTGTGGTCATTATTGATTTTTAGAGCACATGGTTTGAATCAGTTTTAAAAAACTAAATGTGTCTCTTCATTTCAAAATGGATAAATAATGTGGCATAACTTTAGTATTAATAAATAATAAATTAATCTTCTTGATTATGTTAGGATGAAGGGAGTAAAAAGATAAATCTTTATCTACATAGATATCTAGCGGCAATGAGTCTTCAGGCAGTGGCCAGAAATGTTACGCAGCCTAGGTGTTTATGGGATTTTTCCTGAGGTACAAATACGATAAATATCAACTTTTTCTCTTCTTTAAGTCAGGAAATGATCAGAAAATTACAATGATGAAACTGGAAGTTAACGTATTTAGACTATTTAAAATTCCTGAAATGTGGTTTATTACTTTTTTTTTTTTACTTTGTTCACAAGTATATTGTAGCTTGCCATTTCAAATCGTCTTTAGAGTTAACAGAGAGTCAAAAATGATGACTATATAAGTTAGTGATCTGTGACGAGATACATAGAGGTTCACAGTCTAAAGCTATCCTCTGTTCAGCTGACGATAATTTATGTAGATCCCACATACTAAATTGCCACTGCCTTTGAGCAGTAGACACATTTAGTCTCCAAACCTGTCTGCATAGCATCTACCTATAGATGAATACTGCTTTCAAGGTACACTTTGATAAAGAATTTCAGGAATATGCATAAAGACTGTTGCCGTCAAAGGAAAGCCACTGGCAGCTGCAATGGATAATGATAAATAATACGTTGATGAAAATAACCAAAATGGAAGAGACACACGCAATTTGCGGAAAAAAACACAGTAGGAATCCTTCTACCTCTGGAAAATAAAAACCCCAACAAACCCAAACAACAAAGCAAGTCTTACCGACTGACCTGGTATTTATGAGATTCCACTCACTGTGGTTCTAAATAGCGTTGTTGTTTCTGCTAAGTATTTACTATTCAGCAGAAACATTTACAAACCCCCTATGTAACTACGTCTAGTAATCGCCTTGAGTTTAACACTAAATTATTTCTTATCCACTATTGTTGATATTAAATATTTACAAGCTATTCCCTAACTATTCTAATAACTGCTACAAAACCATACAATTTTTATTTCCTATTTTTAGCCCAAACTTCTGTTCCCAGGTGTATATTTGCAATCAGAGTATTGGTAGGTTGCACTGCCTGAAGGTAGAGCACAAATATTTTGTAAGGTCAGATCAAACCGATGGGAAAAATTGTCTTTCCCTCATCACCTGTTGCACTTCTCTCCTAAGGAATCAATCTGCTTCTAAGGGAAAGGGGGATCTACAGAGTCCTGCAAATGTTTTTGGGAGCAGCATAAAGATGAAAGGCTAGAGCTGAAAGTAAATTAGGTGGTTGTTAGTTTTAACAGTTGAGTAGAAACATAATTTTCTCACACTCTTGTAACAGGTACTGGAGCAGTGTCCTGGGTGAGTTCTTGCCCACACAGATCACAGTCACTGTCGCAGTGGGCTGTCGTTCACTATTATCTGAAAGATTGCAAGAACAGCATACAGCTCTCAGGCTCCTCTCATTTTAAAACGTTTTTAAAACAAGTCTCTGGAGGGAAGCAGGGCAACAGCAAGTGCTGCATGCTGTTGTTGCTATGACAGGTGAGAATGGAGTGATTTACTAACCTGGAAAAGTATTTATGAGAACTCCAAATCTTAAGTAGATCGAAAAAAGATTTACACAACATTGATGTCAGCTTACAGATACCTGTCCTTTTTTATAGCATGGGTGCTTCTCCAGCGGACAGAAGCAGACCTGATTGTGAAGTTTAACCTGTGTAAACTAACATCCAAGATTGCCCTCATGAATACGCTGGAGATGGGACGAAGCCGAATCATCTTAGTTCACGTAACTTTATTTGTTCAAGCATTATTATTACGGTCCGTCCTTTCCTCTGACAAAGCTCTGCAGAAAACAGTTCAAAGCATGCTATTAAGGAGACTGAAACTGTGTAGCAGGAAATAGTACATTTTCAAGAAGATCCTCACATGAAACTAAATATTGGGAAATAAAGGCAGAGGAAAAGTGATTCATCTTCCCCTTGCTCTGCAAGATTGCATATATATTCCTTTGACAATTCTTCTCTCTCTCTTTATATGAAGCTCTAATTGATGCTATGTGCTTTCACTTAATTATTTCCTCTCTTTGGGATAGACTGTAATTGGGCCTTGCTCATGTGTGGAGAGAGATTGGATACAAAAAAAAAAAATAATGTTTCTACTCTGCACATGATCCTGCCATACGTGTATTTGACACCAACAACTGTACTTTGCAAGTGTGACAAATTGCTTTGAAAAGGGACCAGGATTTCAACTGCCTAAAAGAGGAATTCTTTTTTAAAGACGGCTTTTACTGACTCTTCCAAATATCACTGAATTATCATATGAGACAAATTTGAGACACGTTGTCACGAGTAATTAATCCAGTCGTGAATTCAAAATGCTGTGTTTAACACTATTAATGGTATGCATTTTTCATGTGATGAACATATTTACTGCCCTATATTCTAACAATTAGACACTTAGCAGCCACTTTGGTATGTAAAAAACATCAGAAGCCAACTGTAGCATTTCCAGTTTCCTCTTTTCCAAATTATTTGCACACAAGTACTGATAACCAGCTAAGAGAAGTTAATCTTGCTATGTAAGAGAGGATTTTTTAATTTCAAGAAATCTGAGACACAACACATCTTTGCACTTACAGAAGAAACCTCTCTCTCACTTACAGAGGAACTTAGAGAGAAAATTTTAAATAGAGTATGAAAAAATAAGAGACTGAAAACCCAAACCCTTTACACTCACTGAGAACTCAAGGCAGAAGGCAGTAAGACCTCCCAAGCCACTGAAACAAAGGATTCTTACACATAGACTTGGCTTTCCTTTGTCTGTTCTGACTTATGAAGCAGCCTTGCAAATGTGTTTAGCTCAAAAGGTGATATTGGCTAGAGATCATCATGGTATATTAATTATGCAGAAGAAGCCAAACCGAATTTAATCAGAAAAAGCAGACTCCAAACAGGAAAAATCTCTTTTTTTTTTTTTTTTTTGACAGAGACGGTTAAGAAAACATTTATGGTAATGCCAGAGCATCTGCTGATTACAGTCAAAGCTGCAGGATGCCAACATTAAATCACTGAACCATCCTGACAGCTTCTGGGTACTCGAGTTTAATTCTAATAATAATTTGCTGTGAAATTTATCCAAATCTGAAAATTAGCCAGAAAACGCTTACAAAGAATATAGGTAAGAGTAAATAAAGCACATACAAAATTGATTTGCATCTGAAAAAAACATACTTAAAATAGATGTTCGGCACTCAGACATTTCAGAGCTGCATGTAAATTGGTTATTCTCTAAAAAAGACTTAGCACTTTAAGAACAGAATATAATTTTATCTTCCATTTCCTATTGACTGTGACCTAACACTTTTTTTGTTTAGAATTGTTAGCATGCTTGTTTGTTTAATATAAACACAGATTAGCCATTCGAAGAAGGCCTGCACCATTTAAAATCAATTTTTAATTCCTGACACCTGAGGATTCTACACAGAACAATATACTTCATTGTAAAGCTTTAATTGATGCATCTATGTGCTGCAGAGGGTGATTACTTGAATAATAAGAGACGTGTGATCTGGTTGCTAAGCAAATGTGAGTAAGAGAAAAAGCTCAAGAAACGACGTAACAATGAATCAAGGTGTGATGACAGGATAATTATTCTATGAACTGTCATGTTGAAGGACTTGCAGAACATTGACCTGCACACGATCACACATCAGAAGATTGCCTGAGGGGTAATTAAAATAATAATATACAAGTCCAGTCAGTCACAAAGAGAAAAATATATGCTTAACTCATTTCTCTGTAGCATGCACGGTCAAATGCATTCTCATGTTAAATGTAAATGCTTGAACACTGCAAGAATTCAGAGGACAACAGATTACAGCAAAGACCGCTGAAGTTTATCCGAATTAGCATTAATGCTTTTCTTTCTTCAGTTACTCTGGGCATTCAAGTAAATATTATTCATACTATGACACAATTAAAGTATAAAAAAATCTGTGAACTGACTTTCTGAAGGAAGCTGGAAAAAATTTAATCCTTTCAAAATATGTTTAAGCTTGTAACGTAATACATTAAAAAAGAACTACTGTTGTGGTGGGTTGACCCTGGCCAACAGCCAAACATCCACCTGGCCTCTTGCTCACTCCCCTTTTCCACGGGGCGAGAAGAAAATAGACGGAATGCGAGAAGACCCATGGATAGAGATAATGACAGTTTACGACAGATAGCAAAAGCTGTGTGTGCTAGCAAAGCAAAATAAGGAGTTCATTCACTGCTTTCCATTGGCAGGCAGATGTCCGGCCACCTCCTGGAAAGCAGGGCTTCAGTTGCTTGGGAAGACAAACACCATAACCACGAACGTTCCCCCTTCCTCCTCCTTTCCCTGAGTTTCTATTGCTGAGCGTGACATCATATGGTATGGAACATCAGTTTAGGTGAGCTGTGCCAGTTATGTCCCCTCCCCAATCTCTTGCCCACCCTCAGCCTCCTTGCTGTGTGTGTTTTGGGGATGGAGGGAGAGAAAGCCTTGACGCTGTGCAAGCGCTGC
Organism: Pluvialis apricaria; assembly: GCA_017639485.1. Classification (NCBI taxonomy): domain Eukaryota; kingdom Metazoa; phylum Chordata; class Aves; order Charadriiformes; family Charadriidae; genus Pluvialis; species Pluvialis apricaria. Next base: position 38,875,185 of record CM030007.1, read on the forward strand.
TCAGCAAGAGCCAGAACACCGGTGTGGTATCACCACCGTTTTCGTCACTAATACAAAGCACAGCGCCCTATGGGCTGCCGTGAAAAAAGTTAACCGCACCCCAGGCGCACCCCATGAAACTGCAGATATTGTAACAACCCCGTAACTAGATCCCATTGTATATTTAAATTTGATGAAAGCTTTTCCCATGACAGTGCTAAGACTTTTGAAGCAGACCTTAACATGATTCCATTTCTCTCTCTTTAGGCTTCTGTTCGGTTGTTTACTGTACCAGTTCGCATTGGCATGCTCCCCTCTGCAAGCCCAGACTTTAGCTCCAACCAAGCACATACCTCATGATCACGTCCCAGCAACATATTCTGCATATCCTTCTCATGTGTAGATGTGCAGACACACTTGAACTGCCTTTAAACCAGACTTGTTCTTGGCAGAAACATTCTTTGCACTGTCTGAGCTCTTCAACCTGCTTTTTGGGTGAGCTTTGCCAATTGTGTGGAATCACTGATGGTTACTACTTTGCAACTACACTGATTATAGATGCCTACTCAGTGCAGACAAAAAAAATCACAAAACAACCTATTTTCAGAAGCAAGCTAGTCTGTGATGGAAACCGCTTGATTGCTCAGAAGAAGAATAAATTCAGAAATCTCCTCACTGTTCCTCCCCCTCCCCCGCCCCTGTTATTCCCTATGTAACTGAAGATACTAGAAGACAGACAGTTAGGAGAAGTTCTGTCGATACTTGTCAAAAATTTAAGGTCACTGAGAATACCTGAGAAGATTTTTTGGAACACAAGGTAAGCATACAGTTTACATGTACATAAATTCATACAGACCAGGATGACCATAGGTTACTGTCATGTCGTACATAGGTACAATCACTGCACAATTGTAAAAAAGAAAATTCTTTTTCTCCCACCATATTCTAGAAATGATAAAAACCCCTTTTAGGAAACACACTACATATAATCATCATCATCATACTGACACTTCTTTCTAGAACAAATATGTTCTGTAAACACATTGCTAGTTCATCAATTAAGTTACTCACTCATACTAAATATGCCAGAGTCATATTCTCACATCTTTTCTAGCATCTTCATTGGTGCTCATTTCAAAAGAGTAATGCTACACCCTAATCTAATTATATCTAATTAAATGCTAAGAAGGGAAACAAATGCTACTGAAAAACCTCAATGTTCAGCAGCTCACTGTGGTCTAAGTAAAATTATTAAAATGCACATCTTAAGGACGTTAGTATTAATTTCAAAGTAACATCCTATAGAAGAAATATAATTTTTAGTTTTGTGTACTAGAATAATACCACTTACAAATCTAAGTTCTCAACATTAGCCAGCAGTGTTATGAATAACACTTCAACAGACTCCAAAGACATTTGTAAAAATTTTGGAGCAGAAATAGTAGGACAGATATTTATACATTTTTACTTCAGAAACATCTTAACTGAGGAATACTATGGGGAAGGGAGTGGGGAAGGGAGAATATCCTATGCCTCAAAGAATTCAGCTATTGTAATCGAGAATTTATCTGACATCTTCTCTTAAAAATGTTTGCTTTTTCTGAGCTTACTAACCACACAGATTTTTTCCCTAAGTTAAGATTAAAATCAGGACAGTTTCAATAAGCTGAAGTGGAATGTAACTCTTTTGTTATCTAAGATTATACAGCTGAAACCAAAAGTTTGATTACATTTGTGTAGGTGCATTTCCCTTTTCTTTAAATTAACAAACTTTCTTTTTTTTTGTGGTAATGAATACTCTAAAATATTGTCAGTTAAATTTCAAACCAGAAACCACAAATCTAACTGGACTTACAATACCTACAACTATGAAGCATATATAATTCATTGACTACGGATACACAGGTATTGCAGCTACAGGAACAAAACCAGCTCTTTTCTTCAATGTTGTATAGAATTTGAAACGAGAGCATGCTTAGTCCTGTGCGTCCTTGTGCCTGACCAAAGGCTGTTGATCCCAGTGTGAGATTCACTGGACCGAATGAATTTGTGCTGGTTGCCTTAGGCTCCCTTCACAGTCAATGAGGAGAAACAAGCACTTCTAAACTGCGCTTCGTTTCACCCTAACGTAGATACTTCAAGCAGGTAAAGAGAGTTTACGGTAACTAACTCAGATGTGAATGACCGCACTCCAGACATCTAAAGGTAACTTCTGTATCTGGAACTTTCTGACTTTTGACTGCAGCAAAGAATGCATAAGAGGTGGACTTGGTTGTCTGGACAGTGACAGCAGACTGTAGAGATCATACTTTCTCTGTGAGGGAGGACAGGGTGCAGATTTGGTGATTTTAAGGCCTGATAAAACATTATGGGTATCGATCTCACCACCTATTTAACACAAGCTATAGAATTTCACAAAGCTTTTTCTGACCGCATAAAGAATAGAATTGAAATAAATTATATATTTGTTGCTACAGTGAACATTTTGGATATAAACAGGGGAACTCTGTTCTGTATATAACTTACTGACAAGAACTGTAGATGTGAAGGTTGCCATTATCAAGTACGGTGCTCAGTCATTAGCTATCACAATTTTTTCCTTTTTAAAAATCTTTTATGTTCAGTAACCTTTTTCTTAAGTAGATGCAGATCTTATAGTTGTTTAGGTTCCTCTCTCTTACAGGTTTGTGATACCCATACTTTTGTGTAGCTTTGCAAGTTTCTGACAAGCTTGAAACTTATTCTGGATTTAAAATCAGCCTATAAAATAAGTTATTCCTACTGCTGTACTGGTGTATGGAATCCTATTCTTTACGTGAAAATCATCACTGCTTTGAAATGAAGTTGACTTAGATTTAGTCCTGGCCATGCAAAACTTGTAAACTCCAGTAGTGTACATCAAACTGAAGAATCTCACATCCATGGAGGACTACGTGTTTAAGTTTAGTCTTTAGGGATGAAGATAAAAATGTGATGTTTTGTATGGCAAGGCAACTCTGTGATTTTTAGATATTACTCAGTCCTGCGTGTTTGGATTTTTGTTAAGTATGATAGGTAGCTTAGCAGATGAAAGAACTAAAGGAAAAGTGATTTGAGTCCCATAAAAATATTTTATGAAAACTCAAAAAAAAAAAAAAAAATTCCCATAACAGTGCTTGAGTATGGAGCAAGTTAAAAAAAAAGGATAAAAATAGTATGCAGTGATAAAAACGATAACAGTACCTGTTATTCAACACTACTTTAATTCATATAGTCTCATTCCCATTCAAAATAAGCAGTAAACAAAATGTTTTCATTGGATCTGATAATAATATTTTAAGCACATATTAAAGATTATTTGTCTCTTGCTTGTAAACATACTAAATATGATGTTAAATTTGAATTATTCCATAAAACAAAGATAAAGAATTAGTAAGGAAAAGCATTAAGGTTCCAACATGGGAAAAGCAAGAATAATAATAAGAAAACAACGCATAAAGGCATTTTTTGAATGAAATAAACACATACATTTACTTATTATGTTTAAAAGATTATTTTGATTAGCCTTTTACACTATATTCCATCTTTCATTCAGAAACAAATCCAAATGACCTACGCCCATCAGAATTAAAATAGAAATGCTATTTCCCTCATCGGATTAAGCATAGCTCCATATTCTTCCATGCATGTAGGAATGACTGTGATACATCAAGATCCAGCTGAAATGTATTTCAAGTTTAGGAGACACCTTTTTTATAGGCAAGTTCATAAACTATTTGTAGGTAGCTGAGGTTGTTTTGTACTTTACTAACTACGCAAACTACATAATTTTTGAAGGCAACACAATGTGTGGGATGTTGTCTACAGATCATATGCAGCTGCTAGTGCTGTACTTCACTAAAATAAAATCTTTGTAGAGTACGTAGCCCCGGTGCAGAATCATTATGCCTGACTCTGCAGGACAATAATGGCAAAGAGATTGCACTGTCAAGGGACTAGTCAAGGGAAAAAGGCAATCTTCAAAGCACAATTAAAAGCACATACTTTAGATATCTATTGCCTTCTTTCGATTAGAGAGAGAGCATAGCTTAGATTAGTTTTAAATAGATAGCAAGGGCAGGCAAATCAGATCCCATGTAATTAAGCAGAATATACCTACATCAGACCGTGAACTTTATTTACCTGCATTGCACGTGTCAACCTGCCTGAGAACTGCCAGCTTTGAATGGCAATTTCTAACCGATATTCTTTAAAAAAAATGTTTTTCCAAACACAAGTGTTGCATGTAAGTCGGACAGAGAAGTGGGCTGAAGTAGCTAAATGGAGTATATGACAGACAGACACCGCTGAGAGTAGCGTTGTAGACGATAGCTGACTGGCTGTAGGGGAAGCACTGACATGACTTCCCAGCCAGAAAGACTCATAAATCTTGGACTGAGAGTCCTCACCTGCCCTGGGAAGACATTTCTGCTATTCAGAGAATAGCGATTCTTTACCCAATGCATCAGTACAGGTTGGGGGCTGACCTCCTGGAAAGCAGCTCTGTGGAAAGGGACCTGGGAGTCCTGGTGGGCAACAGGATGACCATGAGCCAGCAATGTGCCCTGGTGGCCAAGAAGGCCAATGGCATCCTGGGGGGCATCAAGAAGAGTGTGGCCAGCAGGTCGAGGGAGGTCATCCTCCCCCTCTACTCTGCCCTGGTGAGGCCACATCTGGAGTACTGTGTCCAGTTCTGGGCTCCCCGGTTCAAGAAGGACAGGGAACTGCTGGAGAGGGTCCAGCAAAGGGATACAAAGATGATTAGGGGATTGGAACATCTTTCTTATGAGGAAAGGCTCAGGGACTTGGGTCTTTTTAGTCTGGAGAAAAGAAGACTGCAGGGGGATCTTATCAATACTTATAAATACTTAAGGGGAGGGTGCCAGGTAGATGAGAAAAGTCTTTTTTCAGTGGTGCCCAGTGATAGGACAAGAGGTAACGGGCACAAACTTGAGTATAGGAAGTTCCATCTGAACATGAGGAGGAACTTCTTTCCTTTGAGGGTGGCAGGGCACTGGCACAGGCTGCCCAGAGAGGTTGTGGAGTCTCCCACATTGGAGACATTCAAAACCCACCTGGACACCGTCCTGTGCAACCTGCTGTAGGTGTCCCTGCTGTGACAGGGGGGCTGGACTAGATGATCTCCAGAGGTCCCTTCCAACCCTGACCATTCTGTGATTCTGTGACTGCTTTGAGGGCGACGTGAATGTCATTACGAGGAGACTGTACTTCTTCGGTTAGTTCAGTAACAACAAACTAATTTCAACTGCAATTCTTTTTGTGAGGATTTCATTCTAAATCAGGTCATAATGAGAGGATAGATTGCCTACTAACCCTGGGACCCTCACCAGCTCTAGTTTCAACCAACTGTTTTCATTTGTAGTTGTCCTGGTTTGAGTAGTTTGGTTTTAAATGTTGTTTACAACTTTTTTTAAAAGACAAATTAATAAAAAAGCTAACGGTAATAAAATTACTGTGGGATACAGTTAATTAATATTTACGTAAAACATTACATCGAATCTGCATTAGATGATAAAGTGTCTTGGAAAGAATTAATGTAAACACTTATGATGGATAAGAGAGTTGTGGAAGATCATTTTCAGTTGCACCTGACAGGGACAGGAAGGATAGGTAAAGGCAAGCTACCCAAATTTATGATTATATAAAATCAGGGCTCAGAGCAGCACTTAAATTTTGTGCAGACTTATTTGACTTGAGACATGAAATCCACTAAATAGGAACATTTAACAGTAAGAAGTTACAATACACTATTGGATGCTAGGTCCAATTTAAGAAAGCACTCACCCTTTTCATTTTGAAAAAAAGATTATAGAAAAAACAGAAATGAAGAAATGATACAACTATGAAAAAATTTCTTGATGTCATTTTTTTTGACCGATGCGTCGTATTGCTTCTCTTTAAGTCTAATTAAATAGCCTTTATTGTTACCAAAGCATGAGATTTTTTTTTATTGGGTTGAAATAATATAAAACTAGATATAGCATCAGTTAAGTATTTTACTCTCAAAAATACAATAATTACATCTTCTTGCAATATTTATTAAAGTATAAATAAAATATATAAAAAATGCTATTACAGGGTAAAGCAGAATGTTCACTAATGTGAAATCATGATTCTTGGAACTGTGTTTTTGTTTAAATGTAAATATTTGAATGTTAGAAGCCACAATTATAAATGGGTTATCAAAGAAAATATACAAGCTATGTGGAGACAATGATTAGCTTTCTCGGACAAAATTTCAGGTCTTTTAGTAAAGTCTGAAGTTTTCACGTAAAATGTTTCATTAAATCATTGCCATCATATTTCAAAAAATAACAATGAAACGCAACAGCTGATTAAAGATAAATATTTTCATATTTCATCCTCACAAATTGAAGGAAAGAATATTTTTGTCTTTGTAACTACTTTACTAACAGGTTCTATTCTAATTAATAGAAAACATTACATTTGTCCTCGTTTGAAAATTTGGTCTTCAATGTTTAATATCCTGTGTTTGATAATTCAGAACTCCTTTATTATCCTTTTTACTACAGAGAAGCACTGGTTTATAGTAGGATGCATACCATTGCAAGTAAGATTGTGGTGGCTGTATCACAATTCATTGGTAGCCACAGTTTTCTAACACAAGAAACAGAGTAGTAGGAGAGGAAATGTCCTTATTTAGGACTATAAGGAATACTCTAATAGACAGTAGCAATTAAAAAGATATGCACTAGTACACCTTTTAGAAACAGGCGTTGGGAAATGTCTGTTGTTAGTTAAAGACATTAGACATCTTCTTGTGGAAAATAACCCTCCAGCGAAATGAAAAATGTGCAAAACACATCCAGCTCTGGGTGATATTGTAAATGAAAAATCTTCAATTTCTTTCAAGATCAACTTTCATCACTGGCTATAGATCAGGTTATTGTAATTATCACTGTTCTACCTGATGACTTCCTATTCAGAAAAAAAATAGTATTCTTTTCATTCTCACTGCATTTATTGCTTTTAAGGAGTTGTAAGAAAAAATAGTTTTCCAAAGTAAACAAAACCATGCATAACTGCTTTCTTTCTTTTCCCCAAAACCAACAATAACGTTGTTGAAATAACTGCTCATTTAAAAATACTTGATTTTTTTAAATATATATAGCTTTCAGTTGATTTCAGTTAAAAGAAATACCACTTATTAATGGTGCATTACTATGATATAAAATTAGGGGCAGTTTAAAAATCTGTCGCTTGATGCAGTTACTGTTTCACAACGGGAGGAATAATTTCTTGTAGAGTGACATGTTCCCTTATGTCACAGCTATTCTTCCTTTACAAAAGCCGTTACTTTGATGGGGAGGACAAATGCCTGCCATATATTACTATGCAGTCCATTACAATGGGTTCATTCATATTTATAATACAATCTGTGATGTTGATGCAATCACTTTAGACTTCACTGTTATTTCAAACAAATCCATAACTGAGAAAAAGGCAGGCTGTTGACAGGAGTTAATGTGGGGTTTTCTCTGTTTACAATTGCTTTCTAATCTACTAAATGGCTGTGAAAATTGATGCACTGTTAGAAGTGCTTTTATACACTACTACAGATAAAGGGCTGTTATACTGCAGTAATCTCTGTAATGCTAAATTGAATTTTCGACAGTGGTTTTTTTTTGGTTTTCCAATTTGAATGTGACAAGGTAGGCTAGTCAATTTATGGTAAGCTTAATTCCATCAATGCAAAGCATTTTTCCATCTTTATTAATTGAGATGCCTATTATTGCTAGAAAAAAAAAAGTTAGAGATAAGACTTGTAACTATCACAATATATACTTTAGGAAAAATCTTTAGTGTCCAAGGCATGGGCCAGAGCCACTAAATTTTGTGAGCAAATTTGTGATCTGGTGAAGCTATGCAAGCGAACCCTCAGCAGGTAAAACACAGTAGTACAGTTTGCAGAACTGCTCAGTTTTCCATGAAGGTAAACAGATTCTGCTTAAACATCAGAAGATAAAATTTAGGATTGGATGATTTGCCAATAAATAACTTTCCAGTGGGATTTTAGGGAGACGTGTAAAGACAGTGTTACATGTCCAAGTTACATGACCAATGAAATCACAGTCATACAGAAGTCCAAAGAAAATACATGTTAGTTTACTACCCTGAAAAGGAAGTCAATCGGAAAAAATAATAAAGCCTTTTAAGCTTCAGATTTCCCTGATAAAGAAGGTGCAAAGAAATACTAAGGCTGCTGCTGATATGAAACAGAAGTTAAGACTTTGGTACCATAGAAGAGGTGCCCTAAAAAAATTCCTGACACACTTCTCTGAAGTGTCTGGTGTCTCATTAAAACCCGAACCTGAGGAATGCAAGACAAAATGTCTTTTTATGTTAATCAAGGAACTGCTAATTTTCTATATGAATACAAAAATATTACTAAAAATTAATGAACAGAACTTCTACATGACTTCCAATGGAAAGAAACCCTTTATATTCAAGACATTTGCATGTCTAGTAACTTTAAAATTTGCTTACATGTTTTAATTCTACAAGATTTAATAAAGAGGCATAGGTCTCTCAGATAATAGAATAATTTAGGTTGAAGACCTCTCTTGAGGTCATCTGGTTCAAACCCAGCTTCAAAGTGAGATACAGTTGTTAAGTTGGATCATAAAATTTTTCAAAAAATAGGCTGTTAGATATAAAGATTCAAACTTCATAACTCAACCTTGGTGACATTTAATCACATCAGCTGAATTCAGTAGTCAAATATAACACAAAAAATGCCCACGCATTTCGTGCAGGACAGCATAATTAGTCTATGCACAGTAGTAAGTAAAATTCACTGAAACAGTCTATCAACTAGGGCACACAAATGTGTAGTAACCAGGCTTCATGAACAATAAAGCTCACAGAGCATTTTATTTCTCTAGTGTTTTTTTCCTATATGACTCATTTATTTTCTTGAATACTCACTTTTTCTCCTCTCCGTATTGCAAATAAAAAAGGCTTAAGAGCTAAATTCTTTTTGAAGACGGCAGAATCATAAGAAGGTACTTCTGGAGTTGCTTTAAAATGTACTGGGAACAGTCACCACTCATAAGCTATCACTGATTGTTTAAAACTACCGTATTGATTGTAGTTGCAAATGGAATTTCTTCCCCTACCAAATTAAGTAAAATAATACACAAAGGGGTTCTACAGAAAAGTGATTATTTCACTTGAGCAGGGTTAAGAAAAAGGAAAATCTGCTGCGCACCTGTCATGCTCCAATATTATTTTCTTATATTAGATAAGCTTATACAACCTCTTAGGAACAAAGATGTTCCTTCAGATAATTTATTGGCATCTTCTAAATGCTGTTAAGTATCATTTCATCCCAACTTGTAGCTATTTGTGAAACACAACCAAAGAAGCCATCTAGTTTAGCAGCCCTGCTTACTTCAAATACCATAATTCTTCACAGCAATACCACAAAAGCTGGTTGTGTTTAAGTCGATCATTTTGGTAGATGTCCTGCTCTGCAACACTGCATTATACAACGTTGCTTTCAAATTTTCAAACATCTAAAACATTCCTCTAAAACTATATTAGAACAAAAAAGAATGTATTTTAAAAGGTAGTTTTATAATTTGTGAAAATTACAGAAAATCAGTAATCATACTATTTGGGACACTAACTCAGATTAAACTTAGCCTTTCTTAGCCCAGAGAGAGTGGTATCTCCTTCGTTTAGTCACAAAGTTGAGAAAGTTGATATAGGAAGTGTCCACTTTGGTCTATTACAATATATTTACACATAGGACTTCAAAATGTGGCTGAATGAGGTATTGCTAAATATGACTGAAAGGCTTCATGACATGCAACTCCGTCCAAGCTAATGTGCATATTGCATCCTTTCGATATTTTAAGAATTGGGGTGGGGTTCTCACAGTATCACAGTATCGTCGGGTTGGAAGGGACCTCTGGAGATCATCTAAGTCCAACCCCCCTGCCATATCAGGGACACCTACAGCAGGTTGCACAGGACGGCGTCCAGGCGGGTTTTGAATGTCTCCAGTGTGGGAGACTCCACCACCTCTCTGGGCAGCCTGTGCCAGTGCTCTGCCACCCTCAAAGTAAAGAAGTTCCTCCTCATGTTCAGATGGAACTTCCTATACTCAAGTTTGTGCTCGTTACCTCTTGTCCTATCACTGGGCACAACTGAAAAAAGACTCTTCTCATCTACCTGCCACCCTCCCCTTGAGTATTTGTAAGTATTGATAAGATCCCCCCTCAGTCTTCTTTTTTCTAGACTAAAAAGACCCAAGTCCCTGAGCCTTTCCTCATAAGAAAGATGCTCCAGTCCCCTAATCATCTTTGTAGCTCTTTGCTGGACCCTCTCCAGCAGTTCCCTGTCCTTCTTGAACCGGGGAGCCCAGAACTGGACACAGTCCTCCAGATGCAGCCTCACCAGGGCAGAGCAGAGGGGGAGGATGACCTCCCTCAACCTGCTGGCCACACTCTTCTTGATGCACCCCAGGATGCCATTGGCCTTCTTGGCCACCAGGGCACATTGCTGGCTCATGGTCATCCTGTTGTCCACCAGGACTCCCAGGTCCCTTTCCGCACAGCTGCTCTCCAGGAGGTCAGCCCCCAACCTGTACTGATGCATGGGGTTATTCCTCCCCAGATGCAGTACCCTACACTTGCCTTTATTGAACTTCATCAGGTTTTTCTCTGCCCAACTCTCCAGCCTGTCCAGGTCACGCTGTATGGCGGCACAGCCTTCCGGCGTGTCAGCCACCCCTCCCAATTTTGTGTCATCAGCAAACTTGCTTATGGCACACTCTGTCCCTTCATCCAGGCCATTGGTGAATATATTGAACAGGACTGGACCCAGTACTGACCCCTGAGGGACACCACTAGTTACTGGCCTCCAACTAGACTCTGCACCACTAACCACAACTCTCTGAGCTCTATCGTTCAGCCACTGTTCAATCCACCCCACTGTTCATTCATCTAACCCACACTTCCTAAGCTTGCCTGTGAGGATGATGTGGGAGACAGTGGCGAAAGCCTTGCTGAAGTCAAGGTAGACAACATCCACTGCCCTCCCTTCATCCACCCATCCAGTCACGCCATCATAGAAGGCTATCAGATTAGTCAGACATGACTTCCCCTTGGTGAATCCATGTTGACTACTTCTGATAACCTTCTTTTCCTCCAGATGCTTGGAGATGACGCCCAGAACAAGCTGTTCCATCATCTTCCAGGGATGGAGGTGAGGCTGACTAGCCTGTAGTTTCCCGGGTCATCCTGCTTGCCCTTTTTGAAGACTGGAGTGACATTGGCTTTCCTCCAGTCCTCAGGCACCTCCCCTGTTCTCCAGGACCTTTCAAAGATGATGGAGAGTGGCCCAGCAATGACTTCTGATAGCTCCCTCAGCACTCGCGGGTGCACCCCATCAGGCCCCATGGACTTGTGGGTGTCCAGTTTACTTAATTGTTCTCTAACTTGTTGCTCTTCAACCAAGGGAAAGTTTTGCTTCCTTCAGACTTTCTCTGTTACTTGCAAAGTCTGGGACTCCCGAGAGCTGGCCCGAGCAGTGAAGACAGAAGCAAAGAAGGCATTCAGCAACTCTGCCTTCTCTGCATCATCCATCACCACAGCACCCATCTCGTTCAAGAGCGGGCCCACATTTTCCCTGGTTTTCCTTTTGTCTCCTATATACTTAAAGAATATATAAATATACTTCTCCCTACAATTACAATTGAAATCAGATTTCTAACTTAGATTTGTTCTGCTTATGAAAACATTTGAAAAAACTCAACCATTACAGTTACAGGCATGCTAAGATGTAGTAGTAGATCACAGGTTTCCAATAAGTACAGTGGCCATGAAAGTCCCAGTTACAAAGACATGCTAACATTTTAGAAGGCTGACTCATGGCAGAAAAGCAGAAGTTAAGTAATAAGGACATCCTGCAGAACCTAAGGGAAAAGAAATAATGGAGCACGAACAACTATATGCCTGTAAAGATGACACACATTTTGGATAGCAGGCGTAATGAAAGTGGTAACAATTAGAAGATGAAGTTATCACTAGAGTATGGAAAACTATATGGGGTGTCAGGATTAGCTGGTCATTTAATGCGTCACAACTTGCAGCATGATTCTGGAAGGCTGGATTTCTTATTTAAGTACAAAAGTGAGGATGACAATAGAAAACATTGCTTCTGTGAAAGCATAAGCACTTTTGCTCTAGCAGGCTGATGGGCATGTGACAGACCATAAAAAAATCTGTAGAACTAGACTTACAGCAGCTCTCCCTTACCATGCATGAGAAAGAGACTCCTTACTAGGAAACTGTCTCAAGCTGTAATAAACCTGGCTGACTTGCGATTTGTGGAAATTAAAATGACCTACTTTGAATAATGCATATAACACAAAGGATTTACTCATCTGAACAAGAATTTGAACATACGTAACAAAACCAGCCATGGACAATTAGAGAGAAGTCTGAAAGAGTATTTCCTAAATACACCTACTTGTATATCTCAGAAATAGAACAAGATTATAAATGAACTGTAGTTGCCAAGAAGTTTTGAATTTTCAGTTAACCTCACAACAAGAAAAGGGCCTTTTCTTCAACACCAGTTTCATATAACTGTAAGATCCTGCTTTGTCTAGAAGAAGAAGAGGTGGAAATACGGCAGTAAGGCCATTTGATCCTTCTTTTATTCCTTCTCCTATGTAAGCAAACTATAGTTTTGCTCTCTATCCATACAGGAATTAATCTGAAATATTAATGAGATTTTTCTTTAAACATTCATATGAATGCACCATAGTTAAGAAACAAGTTTGTCCTCCAAATGGCACTAAGATAAGACAGCTTCCTGTCCACTGCCAGAATTATTCACTGCAAATAAGTTGCCAAAATACTCTGTAATAGGCAGTAGATATGAAGATTTACTTTCACAGAAAAGAACACAAATTTTACTTATACCCTAGATATGTTACGTTTAAGAAACATCTACTGAATATGAAACTGGAGATGGGTATAGACAGTCGTCTCCCATCCCTCTTAAGAGTCTGTATAGGTGCATTCACAGAGCAAAGTCTTGCTAATTAGGGACAGGGAATGATAAAGAATAACTGGTACAATTAAACAACTGTAAATGTATACATCTTCAAGGAATTTTAAAATAAAGCTAAAGGCATCTTCTGGATCCTAAACTTGGGAAAGCATCTGCAGATGGCACCATGTCTACTTTGTATCACTAAGCAGAGGAACGACATTCTTACATAGCGAAGTTCCCATAGAGGCAATAGATGAGAAACCTCAGTAAAGGTTCCATAAAGCTTTCCTTTAAGACTAACATTGACTTTGGTCCATCTATACAAGCAGTATTACAATAAGAGGAGTTATTTTTTTGCAAGGACTGATCAGATTTTAGAGAATGACAAAACATTTGCATGGTGACAGCCCAACTCCAATGTTATGTCTTTGCTCTGCTGCACGAATAACTGCCCCTTGAAATTGTGGCCACAGGCCAAAATTCTACCATCTGTCCCTACCCTAGCACCTGTAATTCACTGTGGAAGCTCAATTCTCTTCCTTCTTTTGAAATACTATTTTTACTTGGCTTCATATTCCCTATATTTTCATTCTAACATGAAAATATTAGTAAGAACATAAAATACACTACTAGCAAACTGATTACCTCATGCAACCAATCAGACTGGAACCTAATCTAAATTTTGCTGCAAACCAGTGTAAGTGGAAACGTCCTATAAGTACCTGGTTTTCATACTACACAAGTTGCCTTTGGTATGTTTTATAGCCAAAACCTGCAACTGTTACCTTATTAGTTTTTGTGAAAATCTGAGCTTTGGTAGCACAGCTTTGATAGCTAAATCTGTTTCACCTTTTAATAAATTACATTTCCTGAAAGGCTATTCAATGAAAACATAAAGGAAATGATGATATATGGGCAAATATAATTAAAATCACAGTAAGATTTCAGTATATGATATTTTTCATGTTTAAAATTAATGACATTTACCCAATGCTAGTGACAAAACTGTAAAATTACTTTGTACAAAATGCTCTTTCAGAAAGAAATAAAACAAGTTGCTTTGTAAGTACTCGAATCTCTCTGAATTCCTTCTTTAGTAGGAATAGGGCTTCTCAAGAGAATATTTTATACCAGTCAATTCAGTTTCTTAAAGTATTATGCTTTATTTTTTTTTCACTATTTCCAAAATAAAATATCAGATGAAGACTGTCTTCTGTGACAGTTGTCTTTTTTCCTATGTACCTTGCTTGCACAAAAGAGAAAAAAAATTAAATACAGCTCTATAATTTCTATTTCTTGTAATCGTGTCCTAAAGATATGAAAACGGAAAGAAAAAATCAATCACAAATGTCAGCACTGTTTTTTCAGATATACATTGGCAATATTAAAGGAGCCGTAGTTTAGAAGCATATAATTTAAGTCCAGATTGCCTGATTTACATTACTGACTCCCTGATCTAGCTTAGTTGAACACTGAATTTAAATAGAGGTGCTTGAAGTCAGGAGGGACTTACATATGTGCTTATACGCTGTGCTGAATCAACATCCCATTGCAGCAAATCACAAGTACAGTATGTTTAACAAGCGTAACATGGCAAGCATATTTATCTATCCATAACAAAGCCAAAAATGACATCTCCTCTATGCTTTCTTGTGAGCTAGCAGAAATCAACAGGCAACAATAACGTTACTTACTACCTACTTTTCCTTAGAAAGAACTATTTAGCATAATAAACCAAACCCAGAGTATATATTTTGAAGTTGAAAGGAAAAGGTCCAAACTGGCATGCTTCAGCTGTTTGTTAACTGTTTTTCTCCTAATGAACGGCCCTGTTGCTCTGCATCACTCTGATTGCAGTATAACAGCTTTCATTAGTCATTATAAATACGGCTTTGTGCCACTTTATTTACATTCTTATTGCAAATAGCTAGAACTTCACATTTTAATAAATCAGGGTATTTCTGCACTTGCTGAAAAATAATCTGGTAATGCCTAATACATGTTTTTACCTTAAAGAACCGTACACCCAAATCTTTAAGTTTTTGGGTTAGTGGTTCTTTTTATGCAACTTTGCCACCAGCATAATTCCACCATGGCCAAATTTCTTGCCAATAGCAAGGCTAAGGGAATGAGAATTTTTCTGTAATTAGACTTTGCAAACTGGGCTTCTCTTCTGGTTGAACTGTCACAAGGGGAAACTGATATTCAAAGCTTAAAATATGATTATTGCTTGAAAATGAACTAGCACTGTAAATACGCATAAAAATGAGCTTAGGAAAAATCTGAATCACAAATATGAACAATAATAAATATTAATCAGTAATAAGATGGTTTTCATAATATACAACTATTTTCTAGACATTTTCAGTAACATTTCATTAAAATGTTTCATTTTCTTCTTAACGCTTTAGCAAGTCAAAAAAGAGGACAACAACTACTACCTAAAATACAGTTTGATGCTATGGATTCTTTGTAGAATAGGTTTTTATTAACGACATTATTTTATCCAGGTCAACCTAAAGTCAATGAATTTCAGACATAACTGACCTGCTCTGAATGCCAGTGAGTGACTTAGTTCAAAAGTCAGTTTGTTTATCATCAAAAAAGTGAGAAGTGTCACAATTATTTTCTTTTTTTTTTAAATCAAACCATTTCCCTGAACTTGAAAAACAAAAGTAAACCAAAAACATATCTACATTGAAAAATAACTATTACAGAGAATATTTATCACTACTAGTATTCTTCAAACTCATGACTTTAGTAGTACTGAAAAATGAATGCCTGACACTAACGAATATATAAATACATACATATAAAAATGATGATGTCTATATATGTTTTATATACACATTTTATACACACACAGATATTATGTGTACGTATACATTACATTCGGCTTTTTTGACTTAACAGGCTTTAGTATAGCTATTAATGCCAACACAAGTCTTATTAGTGATCTATGCCAATACTTTGAAACAGTGACTCTTCGCAAAACCCCAGCTGGCAATCTAAACTCAGTTACAAAAAGGCATTTCACCTTTTAACTAACTTATTCTGCCAAAGAAAGATTTATCAAGTACATTACAAGGATTCCAAAATAATATTTACATAATATAATGGGAAAAAGTACAAAGACGTGAAAAGACATCTATAAATGAGGCTTAGTCAACAAAAAGAAAAATAAAAGATAATAGATCCTTTGAAAGATAATAGTTCCTTTGAAAGAGGAACAATGGCATTTTTAAAATTCATTTTTAACCTTCCTAAAATAAGGAATTAAACTTCTTTTGTTCAAATATTAAGATCTTTTCAGTGAACAGAGAAACAAACTCTCCTGTATTTAGCATGTTCCTCTCTGTCTAGCTAAGTTTATATTAACTTCCTCAAATTCAGGCTGTATTCAACATCTCCCGACCCATGCTGCTGCTGAAGATAGACCTTGTGCTGCGGGTTTCCAGGCTATAAACTATCAGCAAGTAGAAAACAATTTTAATTTGATGGACGGGATTTTAGGCATATTTAGTTTGTCATCTGGCTGCTTTTCTTCCCAATTATGTGTTGGCAACACAATCCTCGAAGGGGCTTCTTTCCCCTCATAACTGATTATGAACCATACATCACAAACGTGGCACCTACAATAAATCTACGTAACCTCTTTGGCAACGTAACTACTTAATTCCATGGCAGAACTTGTTCTCAGCACTATTTTTATGTTCTTTTAAATATTTGACATGTTTGTCTAACATGGAACATCTAGACACCATCTACAGGCTTGCTCCTGAACGCTAGAATTATTTCTATCCAGTGAAGATGAACACAGTGTTAATGCTGGTCAGCTGCTGTAGCTGTGAAGCTAGTTAATTGCTCATTTATCAAACTCTCTTATGGTAATTTTAATGGAAAATATTACATCTTCATCGCTAATGAAATCATTGTGTAGTTATTCCACAACAGATTCCAGCACTTCGCACTAACACTCAGACCAGTTTGGCATCACTAATACTTATTCTCTAGCATCAGGAGATTACCTACAGCTCAGAAAAATAACCGGCAAACAGCCTTCTTCCATCAATATACTGCACATATTCTAGAACACATAGGGACAATAAGCGTAGAAAGGTAGAAAAAACATAGAGAGCGGGAAGTTCTTCACTCTATTCAATAAATATGCTGAATCTGATATGCTGAAGAGCATGCTGAAGATAGGTTTATAATACGCCAAAATCACGGAGAGCTCAGTATCTTTTGGTGTGCACATTAATCACTAACTATCAAGTGGCCTCAGATTCAAGTCCGCCGAAATGTTCTGCATTTCCCAAATGCCACTAAAAATGCATCTTATTTCCACTTTTGCTATTTGAAATCTATTTAAAATAATTTAAAAGTATACTATCCATCTTCAGTGGTGGTGTAGCTGAAGACTAAACAGATCGGTATGAACAGCTACATATCTTAACCGCTTAATGTGGGAGATCAGAAATTTCATCAACTCCAGAATACTCCAGAAATCTGAACTGATGTCAGACAACCTATATATTCTCTTTTCTTAGACGTAATTACAGAATAAAATAAAACTGATTTTCTCCAGAAGAGTATATTTTTATTTTTAAAAAAGAACCTTTTCAAGTCATTGGATATAGCACTTTACTCAATCTTTAAGAGCGAAATTATTTCTTAGTGCTACTTATTAATAAAAATAGGTTGGAACACCAACATTTTAATTTAGATTAATGCTAGAAATATTTTATATTCTCAAAAAAATGCTTTAGAAAAGGAAAAATGAATACAGGCTTTATTAACTTCATTGTAAATACAGCCCACATTATTTTTTGCACAGAAGAAAGTTCCCACAGCAAGAAATACTAGGAAAAAGCAGGCTCAAAAAAATATTGGCACATCTTTAAGAATGCGATATAAAAAGTAATGAAATCCCATCATTATCTCAAGGTAGAGAAAGTACAGAAAAGGTAGTAAGAAATCAACTTGATTAATTCACAAAGCCTTCTATGACTTGAAATTCAGAAAGGAAAAGCACAAACCATGGTAATTGGATAGAATTAGTAAGGATGAATATACAAAGAATAATGCAACTGTGTAAGGACAAAATAGAAACATCAGAGCACAGAATGAGATACAACTAGCAAGAAAGAAAGAAAGAAAAAAAAAAATCACTCTATGAGTATACTGATAAGGAGGAGGAGACCAAACAAAGACTTAGTTCATTACTTAAAAGGGAGGGAAAGCTTTGAGTGGGTAAGGCCACCAAAGCTGAAATGTTTAATGACTTCTTTTACTTCAGTGTTCACTAAAATTATATTTTGAACATAATTAATACCAGTACAGTGCACTAATACACAGCTAGCTCTGATATTTTCTAAGACGCCCCCAAAAAACTGAGTAAGATAAAATCAGGCCCAGGGCATAAGTTAAAATCAAAGCAAATTACAGCTATATTTGATATTTTTAGAAGAGATTTAAGAAAACTGTAAGAATGCAAAAGTCGTGACTTTAATAATAACATAGGACAGAAGTGTCAGAGAATCACTCAACACAAGTCAAAATGTCAGGCTGTTTCTTGGAGGCATGAACAGGAGCATCATCTTTTAAGATATGCAAAACCATCCTTTAGTTCTCCTGTTCATCAAATTCAGCTCTTTGTCCAGTTTTAGACACTGAACTACAAGAAGGAGGTTGACTTTTTACTTCTAGATATCAAGAGACTAATAAAAATCATGAACATCTGAAAGTCTGAATCTACAAGAAAAGAAAGAAAAAAAAAATTGTGCCGTTTAGTCTACAGACAACAAAATACCACGGAAAACACACGACAATAAAGGTACTTCAAAAGGCCACCTAAGCCTCTTTCTTATTCCCAAGATCAATGCTGTCTTCTACATCGAGACACTCCATTCAGTAATATTTTTTGAACATATAGAAAGAAGCAAAAAAAGGGAACAAATATGCAAAATAGACACAAATATGCTGTTCTTTTTGTCCAATGTGGATGTATTTGTCTAGTTTCTTTCTTCGATAGCTCCATGAAGCTATCTGTATCCTCAAACTCACGGTGTGAGAGGGAAATAGATTAGATCAACTCTTAATTATACAGAAGTTTTATGATTCTTAAGTCTAGGGAAACAAAGAAGAGCTATCCACCACCAGAAAAAGCGAATTTATTATTTCTCCTGAGTAATATAAGAGTATTTTGTTTTACTCAAAATCAAGGAACATACAGAAATAGAGCAAGATCACTAATATGGTATAAATGGATTTGTTAAAAAAAACCCTCAAACAACTGTGTCACACAGAACATGAAATTTCACTTAATTCTTGCTAAAGCATCAACGAGAAGATGACAATGCGCTACCAGCTAAATTGTGTTTGCGAACCAGTACCTTAAAGTAAACTTCTGGCATTCATTAACAGAAATTCCAGAGTGAGAATATATAGAGCTAACAGAGACCACACTAAATGTAATTGCTTAAGTATTTAAAACAGTCAAACAACTCTAACTTAAAACTCCTTTTTTCTGTGAAGTTGGACAGATATAAAACAAGGGCATAAGAACAGAGTTGTACTGCAGCGGCCTAGTGAAAGTATGATCAAACCTTCCTTAAGCCTCCTAGTCAATGCAGTCTACATTGAAGCGTTTGCATTTGTCTACTTCCTCCTACAGAGTCAGGGCTGGGATTTTTTTTATGGTTTTTTTTTAATTGCAGAACAGACATACACAGTGATATTCTAAGAATTTATAAACACTCCAAATCAACTTGAGCAAAACACGAACAAAATAATATATTACTTTCATTTGCAAATGATTGCGGTTGTCACATTAGAAGTCTGAGTAAGCTTAAAAACAAGGACACAAATTAAAACTATGTAAGAATTTTTATCAGAACAAGCTTAAAAATGTATTTATATGCAAAATGAAGTAAAAAAATGTAATACTGTGCCAGTCAGGCTCTATCAGAGATGAGGATAACTCTTCTTCCCCCCCCCCCCCCCCCCCCCCCCCCCGCAGTTTTCTTCCTGGCTACTGTATTTCCTTCTAACTACTATATTTAACAACCTGTTTCATTAGATTTCTAAAATTTAAAGTTCTGTAGTGATGACTATGGAAATTATGAAGAAGTAACTCAGTGAATGAGCTGGTGAGCTAAGCAATAAGCAAATATTCACATAACATTTGGTAGAACTAAAGGCTTTAATTTCAGAATGGTAGTTACACCCAGGCGTTTAGACCTACAGATCAGGCCAGGTACTCACTTCCACTCCCAGCTATAGTACTTCAATGTTTAGCTTCCCAAAGAGTTATTCTTTAAACCTCTATAACTGACCCATAGTTTGGGATTACCCATCCTAGATTAGACTCACCAGTCTCAAACTAAAATGACAGATTATTTCTTAACTCCCTTGAATAACCAACAGGATGACTGGGAATGATTATTCTGCCTTTCTGGTAGGTTTTCCCTTTGCTTTTCTCCCTGAATTGGGATAGGACTCTTAATTTTAAATTATCCATAGATCAGGAGCCTGAGTACCAGCCTACTGAGGAGCAGCCCTTCTCTCTCTCTCTCTTTTTTTTTACTATCCACACAGCACATTCAGGCCCTTTTCTAGCAACATACAGACACACATTATATACGTTAATCTCATAGCAGTATTAGGTACCACAATCTACAATACTTTTCTAAAGCTAGTTCTTTTCATTTGGAATATATCTTCACACAGAGACAACGTGCATTACATTAATATACTGAAACTGATATGGAAGCAGATAATGAATATTATAACAACATACTTGAAATATTCATTTGAGGACATCTCAAATACAGAAAATTTGGCATGGCTAGGGCAGATTTTGAGATATATACCTATCTATAATGCAAGAACGCATATTTTGAAATGCTACAGGTCTGAGCACATTATAAGCATACACACATACATGTGCATGCATACAAACGATGAGTGAATAAGTAAAAGCCCATTGGCTGTCCTAGCAAAATGTCTTAATATAAAATTATGGAGAGGTGTTGTAATTTATAGATTTGCAAAGTTTCAGAACACAGAATCTTAAAAAAACCATTCTAAGAATGGAGAGGCACTGTTTATATTCTCCTCTCTGTTCAAGAAAACAGAAAAAATATGGTGAAAGTGAAAATTGGAAGGTTTTAGCAAGATAAAGAATGATGGAGATTGTTCAGTACCTTGGTAGGATTTAGTTAGGCACCAGTATCTGGTTAAATGTTTCCAAGTGTTTTAGAAAAAGGACACAGCCAACTTAGAAATCACATTTGCCCAACTGCAATTCAAAGAAATACAATAAAGGAAATAATTTCCCCTCTATAAGGGAACATTCTGCATTATTTACCTCGCTTAGCTTACCAATTTCCTTTTTTGCATTGGTCTTTTGCAAAGCAATAATGGACAGAAAACCATGAAAAATATAATAATAAAGCCACAGAAAGTAGAAATGGAATACATAGATTAGGTATAAATGCATACAATTAAAATTTCAAGCTAAAATGTGTCCCCTGAAAACTTCTAACACAAAGTATTAAGCTGTAAATATATAATCTACTGCAATATAGCATGGCCTTACCCTTCAAGGTAGGAGAAGGGGAAGTAAAATTAAAAAATAAAGAAGTAGCTAAAAATAAAAACCTTTTATAAGAAAGAAATAAAACTTAACCTAAAGATTCATGGACAATGTTACTGAGGCAAACACTGAAAGCTTTCTTTGCTCCCCTCCCTTCCAAGGCGTTAGATAACTTTTAAACACCTTAAAGTGATTCAATTTATCTCAACTTACTGCTAGGTAACAGCATTACATAGAAAATAGCTGTAAAGTTTGTTTGTTCACAGTTCACTGCATGGGTGCAGTAACGTCCATTTTGTGAAAAGACCGTACTAGCAGGGAGGAAGGTTGCCCGTTTACCACCTCCTGACCATCGCAGAGCAGGTGAATTTGAACCTTCTGGAGACAGGTTATTCTGCTTCTTGCTTGGGGAACTAATCACACTCAGCTTTAGCCAAGTTTCTTAACGCGGGATGGAAAGGGATGAAGGAGAGATGCACTTTTTCAGAGGACACTGAGGGCAAGATACAAATGGGCTCTGAAGTTTTTAAGGTCACCCAGTGCACCCACCAGTCTTGATTTTTCACTACATACATAATTATTTTCTTCTTTTTTACATTTTTATATATGAGGAAGATAAATAGGGAGCCTTTAGTGGCTTTTGGCGCACTACTTTCAAAGCTCTGCCTGAATCACAGTCCCATCATTATATTCTAATCGAAAAACATGCAAGTTCCTAGGGCTTTTGACATGCCAGCTTCAGAAGCAAGAAGCACCTTGGGAAATCTAAGAGGTGATTTGATCTCAAGCTATATCAAGTCAAAGAACAGTCTGATGAGCTACTATGTAAATGTTAATGAAATGCTCTCCGAAATGTTAATGGTCTAATGCAGGTGACCAGAAGGAGAGTCTCTGAATAAGTACACTAAGAAAAATCAGTAGCTGTATATTAGCTTCATAACAAGTTGCCGAAGTAGAGAAATTACATTAATAAAAACAAGCTATTTGTTTTATCCACCTGTAACTAAGCTCAAATGCCATACCTTATTTAGCTTACAGGATATGTAAATTTAGATTTTACTTTTAATGGTTCATATATATTTAGTATAAATACTGGTTTTGGAAATGATTACTAGTATATGGCTCATGTACTCAAAGAAGGGAAGGCTCACAATATCTAATGAAAGACGAGGAATTTCTAGAATTTGTACCCTTAAGGTGAGAGGCTGGAGTATCAATGTTGCATTCTAGTGGCTTGCTTCAAATTTTGTTAAGAGGACATACGAGTCTAAAACAGCAAGCAGAAAACAAAAATTGTGGATTAGCGGTCGAGAGAAAACACCAGTTTAATAACTGAAGTGATGCTTCAGAATTTTTTCTGGGGGAAGGCGGGAGGCAAGGGTTAGAAACTGAGAGCGTAATGAGCATACCACGAGCACAGAGCCGCCAGTTTTAGCTCTAAGTCTCAGTAAGAGTCCTCAGTGCAGTGCCAGCTCCATAATGAGCAAGCATTCTACTCAACTGGGGAACTTAGTGTATTAAACAAACCACAGGATATAAAAATACACTGCTTGTGGAAACAAGCATAAAGAGATCAGTATTAACGATGAAGTGTAGCAGATAAAATAGAGAGGCAAGGACACAGAGGCACCACTGGTTTAGATACATCATTAAGCACAATCACCTTTGACACAAGCAGTTTCGATATTTCAGTGATCCACCTATGTCAAAACCCATGAACTTCAGAGTGTTGGAATGGTGTCTTAAAGGTTGCAGCTAATTAACCCAGATTGTCTTCTGCAAGTTCCAGACCTGTTTCTTGTGGGACAGACCTTCTAGGTTGGTTTTTTTTTTACAGCTTAAATTGACTGGATTTACAGTGTTACTCTCTAATATAAATGTGGCATAAAAGTAGAGAAACCAAATGCATCATTTTCTATGAGTGAGTTGTGTAGGGTTTTCAGTCAGTATTTCTAGACTTATTGCAGTCGGTCAGTGATTTGAAGGAGCGTATTACACCTGTGCTCCGATGCCTTGCTGTGGTTGCGTCTACGTAAAACATAAAATGAAGAACAGACCGTATAAAGTCCAAATAATTTAGACCCCAATTCTTTGGAAACTATTTCTTTGCACAGGTTAACTCAGCTGGAACCTCAAGCCTCAAAATTGTTCAAGAATCAAAAATTCACAGAGAAACAAGTAAGGTTTTCTGGGCATTACACTACAGAATAATTTGAGGTTACCTCAGAATTAAGTCCCAAAAGCCTTATCCAATAGTCCTATTAGGTCCCCAGTAGCCATTTTTTTTTTTTTTTTTGAACACAAAAACCAGCCTATTACAGAGGATCAAAGTATCATAGTGATACTCTACAGTCACAGTCAGCATAACTGGGACAGATATTATATCAGGGGAAAAGCTTCATCAAAAGACTAAACTGAATGAAATCATGCTGTTCAAGGCAAAGAAAAGGGAATAAAAAAAGTCTCTTTACTCATGCAAATCCTTTTAGGTCATAAAACATCTATTAAATTAATGCCACAATATATGACAAACCCATTTCCAGACTAACCTCAAAATTGTATGCTATCAATAAATTGCATCTCAGACTGAAAATTCTGATTTATAAAACGTTTTGACAAACATACCCCTTTAAATCATACAACTTTGCCTCTGAGGAGTCATGTCACTTCCTTTTCATGTCAATTCTTTGCACTGCTGCATTGCCACAACTGTGGTGGCCACTAGAGCTCAAGTCAGACGGAGCTATCAAATCAATTATAACAGCCTGCCACTGTCTTACACCGACAACAAATGATTGATAACAAAACCTGCCTACTTTCAGTTCTCATCTGACAGCAACAAAACAGTCCCTGCCTGCTTTTACTGGCATTTGTCATAAATCAATAGCAATTTCATCACTCAGAAAGGTGCTGTCAACTCTACTCAGTCCATCTGGTTTCACTTTACCGTTATAATTTTTAACGCATAAACTATTCAGGAAGGTTAATGTATAAAAGTGGTTTCTTTTAGAATCTCCTATACATTGGCACCAGAGTAACACTTACAAAATATAAAGCATCAATCATTTTTAAAGATGGGAGGAGGAACCAAGAGAACCATGCTCTGTAGTCTTAACAATATATCTACACCTATCTTTGCTGGAAAATCTCTCTTTACTAGGTAATACTATCATCTGATCCAAAAAGAAATTACTTTTTTTGACCTGTTATGATGGCCTTACAGTAATTACACGTGCAAGTTAGAACAGTGAATCATTTAAATGAAACTCAGACTTTTCAAGCATGAGGTGGTAGATAAGCTATGCATTCTTCCTACCATGCTCAGCTAGGATGTCAATACTATAAAAGAAAGAAGATCTTCAGTATTCTACAAACATGAAAAAGAATAATTCAAATACTTTAAAACATCATGAGTAGTTAAAAGTATAAATTTGTATTATATTACAGAATTCACTGATCTACTAAGTGGCACAATGATTGTGTGGCAACAGAGACACTACATATCTTAACACACAGATCTGCTTCACAGCAAAGTTTCCAGAGTTGATCTGAAAATAATTTTATTACTAAATTAATTCCAACCTTCATTTGCTTAAAGCAGTTGGTGAATGTTTCAACTTCAGCTTCATCACAGTGTGTGAAGCTCTGAACCATGGTAGCTAACAGGTTATAGTGTATGCTTAAGAAATAAAGGTCTTTCACACTTGCTTTTCCAGCAAACCACTGTTCAGCTGTTGTTGGGGGGAAAATGCTGTTTTAGTGGTTTATATCTGCATTTTGGGACACAAGCTATGTTATATTTCCACTTGGAATAACAATGATACTTCTATAATGGTACTTTACAGTAATGTTACTATTTGGATTAGTAATACTTGCATTGACTAAGTCCTTATTTAAATCACTTAGTTTATTTCTTGTCTATAATATTAATACTAGGTAGTTAAATCAGCAAAAAATAGCTCCATTAACACCTAACTCTTCTATAAGAGAACACTACAATATGTACTTTTCTGGGGGAGAATATTGATTGATCAATAGATAACTCTGTTCTTCCTTTGGTAAAAAAAAATAACACTATCACAGACATTCACAGGATTCCCTATGGTAAACTCTAAAGGATTCATGAAAGAACACAGCAAAATGAGTGCAAGTAATTCAAACTGATTCCTGGTATTTTGGAACACCCAGCTTTACACAAAAAAAAAAAAAAAAAAAAAAAAGGCAAACCAACCAAAACCATGTTGTGAACAGGTTGACCGAAACTCCCTTTCTGATGTTCCTGGGTGCTACCACTTTTTTTCTTTTCTTTTTTTTTTTTTTTTTTTTTTTTTTTAACTGAACGTCTTTTGGGATCTTCTTATAACCAGTTTCCACATGACTTGTCTCTCTCAGTTTCCTTCCCTGGATACTGAGGGTAAATGGTATCAACTAACAGCCTTCTTGGTTATTTTGTTTTTAACAGGTAGGCTAAAACATCAAAGAACCCATGGGTTTTCAATGAACAAATGACATACAAATTTAGAATGCAACTGGTGAATTAAACAAGACGCTGCTCTCTAACATTATGGAAAGTCAAAAAACTTCATCTGCTATCCAAATAAACACTTATGCCTAAAGTGTGATCTTACCACAGCCAACCAATTACTTGAATCTTTAATGTGTAGCCAGTCCAAAAGAATAGGTTGGGTTTTTTTTGCTCCTTATGTTTCGCTGTAAAAGATGTATCAAACTCCAGGAATTTCAAGAAACGAATGGGCTGATGAGGTGATGGAAGATGCTAGCATTACAATGTAAAACCCAAGAAGGAATGAATTAATTTTTTCCTAAAATCTATAGACCAGGAAGGATGTTTTCATTTGGGATGAAAGCCTAACCTAAATGCTACTTTATATCCTTCTGTTAGCGTAGGAAAATATGGTAGGGACATTAGAAACATGCTGTGCTCTTCAATGCTTATCTTAACCATAAATAATGGCTAAAAAAGAAGATTAAAATAAAAAAGAAAAAAAGGAGATAAAAAGATATGAGAAAATATAAAACAATACTAAAAATATACAAAAGATATAAAAAGATAAAAATAATAAAAATAATAATTTTTAAAATTATAGATAAATAAATAAATAAACCCAGGAAATGAACGATTAGTACTTGCACATGTCAGCTTAATTCATATTGATGATTATTTGAAAGAAAAATACAAGAGACATTTTCCTGATACTGTAGAAGAATTTATCTTGCTTCTGCCTAAATTGACGCACCATCTTTCTCCCATGAAGGACCCAGAAAAGGGCAATGAGGGAGATGATCTGGAAAAACACAAAGTGAAATTAGAACAGTAACTTTCCTCAGAAGTTACTATGTTCATTCAAAACCTGTAGCAAAACATGAACCTCCAAAAGAAAAGAAAGAAAAAAACCAGCATAAAGTAGTAGTATTGGCCCTGTGATCTACAGAACTATGTCAAACATGGTATCTTTTATTCCCAAGGTATTCAAAGTGCCTTGGGATTGTGTTTCTCCAAAGATGGATAAAAACATTTGTCATTTGTTGTGGCATGTTTTCACGGGCTATTGCAAAAAGAAAGGTTGTACGAAAGAAGTGAAAATAAAGGCTGCAGGCATGTTTTCTTTTGATTTTACTAGCACATCACCCGCACAGAAAATCCCGCACCTCACAAAACAGGCCAACAGATCATTCTAAATCTTCTCAGATTTTATGCCCTCACCTGGGTTATCTAAACTGTAATAACTGAGGCCACAAACCTTGCAACTTCACCTAAAAAGTTAGTTGATGATCCAATGCAGTGGCTGGACGTCTTGATTAACTCTGTCATACCCATTTTCTCATTGAGACGTAAGTTAGACCCTCAGCCCATTGGGACTGTGCCACTATTACTCGTAAATATTCAGAGCATGCACTGATTGGGAAAGAGTAGCCAACCTGGTGGTGACTAGGTGACTTGTTTATTTCTAGAAAATTCACAAATATTCTCAAGCAAAAGAAAGAAACTGAATCTGTGTTTCTCATATCCTGGCTAAATGATGAAGTAATATGGGTGTTGAGCAAAGGCAGTAACATCCATCTCTTCCTTTCTCTATTGCTTTTCTTCCTTTCTCTGAGAAAAGCAAATATTTCATGCCAAATGGAAAGAAATTTCAGTTTTCAATACAATGCAGAAAAATGTACTTTTGGGGTAAAATTTATTTTTTCTCTTTCTCTTTGTCTTCCCACCAGAAAAAGAAGAATAGGTATGCACAGCTCTGCTCCAGACATTTCTCTCAGGTAATACATTCACAAACTCCTCACTGAGTAACCTATTCCATAACTCCCCTCTTTCCCCAAATACATCTACAGTGGCAGAAGTGCTGCTGCTTGATGGCAGTCAGCCTGCTGTTCAATGACAGAATCACTTAAGGAAGAGCTACCACGTTTATCTTCAGCCTAGGATTTCTCCTAAATCTTCCTGGGTATCCCATTACAACTTAAACAAAGTTGTCCTGTCCCCATTGTTGTGTTGTCCCCCCCGAGAAAAAAACAACCCCAACCCAACAAACTCCTCATTTTACAGGCAGTTTCAAACATTTTCCTGGAGTTGAAGGCAAGAATTGAGTGAGAGGACTGGATGTTATAGATAGATATACGTGTACAGAGAGGAAAGAAAAGTCGAAAGACAAACATTCTCCCTTTTAAGCCAGTTTATGTGGTACAATTGTAATACAAAACTCATTCGCCTGAAATACAGTAACCAGTTTTAACTAGGAACCAATTTTCACCTTTCAGAAACAAACACAAATATTGTCCTTCTTTGATGAAATTGTTAAGGTTGAATGTAATTGACTATTTTAAGGATTCTTTCTGGTATGTAAAGACACATGGCTTAAAAACTCCATTTAAAGGTGAGTAAGTACAATGCAGATTTGAAACTACAGATAACGCCCACTTGTGCAGGAAAAAACTACGAGACCAAAGCTCATTGCTACATATTAGCAAATAAGAGGGACAATTTCATTTTTATGCCATTTTCGTGGAAGTCAATTAGAGCGTCTGTACTACTAGTAACCATGTGCATTCCTACATAAATACTAAACAAAAAAAACAAACAAACAAACAAAAAAAATTGCATCATCACTAGTTTCCCTGGAGTAGCACCAGCATTAGTTTGTTTTCCAAATTTGCTTTTTAAGCCATGCGCGTCCCTTCTTCTCACCAACTGGCAGAAAGGAACACCCGCGACTAGAAAGTTTTGCTAAACATTTAACAGCTTTTGAAACCCAGCAGTGGCCCTCGGCCGGACCTCTCTTCAGCCGGGAACGAACGCATTTTGCCAGCCGCAGGTTTGGAGGGTGGCTAACACCCGGCTGGCATCCTCAGCCCCGGGAGGGCCGAGCGGCGGCAGTCGGTACTCGCCCCGTAGCCGCGGCCACCATTGCTATGGCAACCCGGGTTGCCCGGACGACGGCGGGAGCATCTCATGGCTGATGCTCCCCAACACGGCGGCCGCAGCTCGGGCTAATGCACTCGTTCACCCACACTTCAGATCTCTCCCCCCTTCATTTCCTACATTAATTCAGAAAAATCTTGTTTTTTTCATCCTTTTTGCCCCCCTTCCAGACAAGGGTACATCCAGGTCAATTTTAATAACCAGGAAGAGCTGAAATACCTTTCTTACTCTTTCCTTTACACAGCCATAAAAGCACGTGGAATACAGCCAGACAAGCAAATGCGAGAAGTCCGTCCAAATATGCTAATTTTTTTCACAGGTGGTTTACATTCCTTTCACAACAACTGATGGGGAGAAGAAAAGATTTATTCCTAAATAACGGAGCTGCTACAGCAATGGAGTAAAGGCAGCTATAGGGGTGGGCAATAGTCTGCATGGTGAGCCAAGATAAGAGGAGACTGTAATTTAATTATCCCAAAGCACATGGAGTTGTTAATTTGAGCTGAATTTGAATTAACTGAAAATATTGTACCAGAAATTAAAACATGTAAATAAAGTGTTTTAGAAGCACTCTTCAAAACTTTTAACCTAAACAAAACAGAGAACTTCATGCTGCTTTTTCCTGTTGGGCCTCACATTTAAGTCAGGAAGCTGCTGTGAATTTTTAAACCTTTCAAAACATTTTAGACTTACTACCTTTTTGGTAATCCTTATGAATTTATCAAACCCAAACTCCACTCTTGAATAATAGCTAAAAACGGTCCTTCATCTGACTCATGTTAGTCCATCTGGGCCAATGAACTGGCTAGTAATTAAATACTCCCCCCAAGAAACTAGTACACTTGAAGTCTCCAAGAGTCAGTTTAGCTATGATGTCAGGAGCCACATTTTTTGACAGATTTCCGTATGCAGGGAAAGAGTAAAAATGAAGACACTTTACTGATATCTTTCTGCAAAATAAGAGCTTTCTTTTCTCTCTCTTTTCTAACATGTAGAGAATGGCTACTACCAGAGTAGATTAAAAAAAGTGACTATCAAACGAGAAAACACAATCTCATTTCTAGCACCACTGTTACTGTAAAATAACTTATTTCCCAATTACCTTTCATATTCAAAAGTAGCAACGGAATAGGCACAAACCAATCCATTTCTAAAAACAAACAAGCAAAAAACCTATAAATACTTTTTCTTTAAATTAATAGCTCCTCTGCCCCAAGTTCTACTTACAAGATAGTTATTTCTATTGCATTAGAAATCAAACTCTTAGGTAAACTCTGATTTTGAAAAGAAATACACAAATTTTTATCATAAATGCCGGTGATGGCACTTGGATAATTTATATATTATCTCATTACTGCTTTCAAAGATAGTCTTACTAACTTGCTTTAAGCTTTAATTTAGTTTGAAAAATAATATTGGTTAGACCATCGTATTTCTTGTTTCTTTAAACTGCTGAAAATGTAATTCATCAACAGGAAAGAAAAAAGTAATATTAATTGGAAAACTAACTTTGAAATAAAGAGTATCCCAGAAAAATCACTGCTTCTGTTTGATTGTTGCACCATGATCCAGTGAGTTTCAAGATTCACTCAATTTTTGGTTAATAATTAATGGAATTTTATTTACAAAAATGTAAAATGAAAGCTACTACAGACACTTCCCATGAATACAAATTACAATAGAACATCTCTTGTGCATTGATCAGTAATGAGGTATTATATGCACTCCAATCATAAATCCCAGTGGAAAGTTTAACTGGTAGAAGTTCTATTCTTTGGTTGACTTAATAAGCCTGGACTGATGTACTGAGTAAAATGAAAGATATTTCAACTTTCTCTGGGTGAATTTGTTCACTTCCACACACCACTTCTATACAAGTATAAGAACTAATACTAAATCTGACACGGCGCTACTCAGCTTATACACCTCAAAGATAAGAAACTCCTCAAAAGCAACGGGTAAAACATCTGTTAAAGTATATGTTACTTTCATTAAAAGAAGGAGGAAAGATTTCAACATGTACTGAAAATGGCATAGGTTCAAAGCTCAACCTTAAGTTCTTTGACACACCAAACAAGAACACGTTAAAAGGAACTGAAATACCAGTTATGATACTTTTAATATTATGCGGTGTGAGAACCACCAAATTCCTTTTGTCCCAAAGAGATGCAACAGATGTTGATACTGCAGAGAAGCACTGTGCTTCAACAGAATGAAACAATTCAAGGCAAATATATTTTTTTAGTTTTTCTAGGTTTTGCCAGTATACCTCATGCAAGCGTACCAAGTACACCATTAGCTCCAAAAGCTGAAAATCTTGTTTAGGGCAGCGATGCTGCAGTGTTTTCTGAATATAAAGCACCTTGAAGTGGACTTCTCCAAAAGCATGCTCATCATATTCCAAGAAAACTAACAGATTATAAAATTTTACTGCACTCAATTTGTTTTTTAAAGGTGGAAAATTTAATGCAAAGAGAATTCCACATTAATAACTAAAAAAAAATAAATTAAGGCTGAAATCTGCAACTGAAGCCAAGAGCATAAGGCAGTGGAGTGTGCCCTTTACTAATATACACATTGGAAGCTTAAGAAGAGCTTTCCAATTTCTCATATTTTCCTATTGTTCTCCCTAACTTGTTCAGTTTAGCTTTGACAAACCTAGACCTTGGAAGATTAATTTTAGTCAAACTTTATTTCCATATAAAATGCAGTTAGTATTCTTGTTAAAAAGTGTTCTTGACCAAATAAGTTTTCTTATCATTTGCAGAAATGTATTACTTATTGCAAACCTTTAAATAACTTTCACTATGTCAATGCAGGCTAAGGCAATAAAGATTTGCAAACTAAAAATATGAAATAACTCCTGGTTTTGGTTTTTTTTTTTTCTTTTTTTAAACGGGCTAAATTAAAAGCAGAGAAGTGCTAAGGATAGGAGAAAATACGCTGCAATTACTCACTGTGCTAGCATTGTAGAAGCACAAATGAAGAAAACCTTGTTGGTTTGTATGGTGCAACACCAGAGCTAGCAGTTCTTAAAGTGCGTCTTACAGCAATTTCTGAGCAAATCCAGGTTCTAAGTGACACAGTTTTGGATGGGAGATCTGAGTGTACAATGCTTGAACCCCGCCCCACCACCTTTCCCTTGTATCTTTAAAAGGATGTAAGGAAATGTGAGGAGAGGCTGAGAGAGTTGGGGCTGTTCAGCGTGGAGAAGAGAAGGCTCCGGGGAGATCTTATTGCGGCCTTCCAGTACCTAAAGGGGGCCTACAGGAGAGCTGGGGAAGGACTTACTGCTAGGGCATGTAGCGATAGGACGAGGGGGAACGGCTTTAAGCTGGAAGAGGGCAGGTTTAGATTAAACATTAGGAAGAAGTTTTTCACTTTAAGGGTGGTGAGGCACTGGAACAGGTTGCCCAGAGAGGTTGTTGAAGCCCCATCCCTGGAGGTGTTCAAGGCCAGGCTGGATGGGGCCTTGGGCAACCTGGTCTGGTAGGAGGTGTCCCTGCCTGTGGCAGGGGGGTTGGAACTCAATGATCTTCAAGGTCCTTTCCAATCTAAAACATTCTATGATTCTATGATTAAACAGTGTGGTAACTAACCACAATTTAAAAATATTTTATGAAGTTTGGACAGTACATTAAGTTGTTGGTGACCTGCCTCTCATTTAGCTTTCTCTTAAGCAAGCTACAACATATTTTTTTTAATGCATCCTTTGTACTTTCAGTTATCAGAAAAATAATAATCAATCAAAAGTATACTGTATTTTGTGTTACTATAGCTTTCCCAGAAAATATTAGCTGGAGATCCCTTTGCAGCCTTTCTGGTTGCTTAGTTTCTTCAACATGCACAATTTCACCAAAGCTTTATGACTAATGTGAGTGTAGAAGATTTCTATAATAAGTAGTATTCTCATTTAGGCCACAGTACATTTTACAGTTTATTGGTACAGGTCAAAAATGCCCTTTTTATTAGGCTAAAACTGCAGTTACAGACTGAAATAGGAGCAAAATGTTTTATACACTACAGTTAAGTGGTACTGTTGAATGTTCTAATGTACTATATCACTGATAGATGGGTAAGAAAGATAGGCTTAGAATAAGGAAGCAACAAGATGTGGTCGGGAACAGGAAAAACTATCATTAGGTATCGCTCGTACGGCTTCAGAAATAACTAGAAAGGAAGAAAAAAAGATGCATGAAGGAAGATCAGACCCCAAACTAAGAAATTAGGATACAGCTATTAGTAGCCTCAATTAAAGACAGTCATTAACAGTTTACTTGTTAACTTTTAATAATGAAGACAAACCTTTTTTTAATTGATTGCCATTGAAAAGTGGAAAAGGAAGAAAATAATTCCACTTCAGCACGCTCTGTTTTCTGTCCCATAGGAAGCAACTATTCCAAATAATAAGATTCATGTATTTTTGACCCACTGAAACAAACCCAACATTTTATAATAGGAGATCTCACTACATAACAAGCTTTCAATAAAATGATCTCAGAGCAACTGCTGTTAGGTGGATAAACAGAGACTGGGTAAACTCAGCAGAGAGTAATTGGCTGTGTCCTGTTTCCAGTCCGTGGCTGGCAACAGAGACAGAACAGACTTAAAGCACTGGGGTAAGCTTGGAGACTGATTAGTCAGGAAGCTATTGCTAAAGGCAGCAGGAGTAGGAGCTATCCCAAGAGCTCTCTCACAGCAGTTTTCTCTGCCCTGTGAGACACAACTGGAAATCCCTTAATGCACTCTGCCCTTCATTTATTTTTGCTACTGGACATTTGAGAGCATTTAAGAACGTTACTTTTTTGAGTAGTTGCCTGATGATGGATCACACAGAATTAAAATGATTTTATATTTCTTAGGGAAAGGGGAAGACTACCATCTACAGTACAATTATAAAACTAAGGATTATCTGATAGCAAAGTATTTTTATTCTGTGCTGAATAGCCAGAACAGTCTGCAACTACTCATGCATCGATCCTGATTTACTCTTTATGTTGAAATTATGAACTTATCTTGCATACCAGGAAGGCTCCATAACTTCAAGCCATGGTACTGATTCATTTACTTTTAATCCAGCTAGTCTAATAAAACATTAGCACACTTAAAAATATTATCATTGCAGCTAGCAGTTTAATATAAATTGCACAAACACACTCTACACTAAAGGGAAAGAGCTCAGTATCAAAGTACTAGATTTTGGAAGCACGAGAAAGTTGGCTAACCAAATGTAATGCAAATGTTTATATATATGCACTGTAAGAGAATTAATTCCCCCCCCACCAAGAACTTGTGTCGTTCATTGCCTAGGACAGAACATACTCACTTAAAGAGCAGCTATTCAAGCTATTGTTTTATCTTCAGTATTGAGTGTGCTGTGCCATGTTTTATTAACTTTATTACAGATAGAGAATTAAAACACGGAGAAACCTCTTCAGGTCTTTCAGCCTCAAGCACTTTAAATTAGAAGCCTGAACTATTAACAATTTATATAAGCTAATCCCCGTGTAAGATGGGTACGTCTATTACAACCCCACTGGCTTATACTAGCCAGTATAAGGAGCCCAAGCTTCCTAAATCGTGTATCTATATTTATGAGGTATTTTATCTCTTCAAGAGATTAAATACATATGTTAATTTTGGGAGATCTGTTAAAAATGCTTAATACCTGATATCACAGAGTAATTAACATTATAAAACACTTTATGGGTTTAGTGCTTTGATCCTACGGTTTTCACTGCAGTTGTACATGTTTGGTACATCTGTAAAGCAGACCCTATAGATCTCAGCTTAAGAACCAAACAATATAAACTGGGAAAAAACCCAAACAACCCAAAACCAGAGCCGACAAACCACCTCCCTGCCAGAATGGTTCAGGACCAGAGGAAAGGATAAGGCACTCTACCAGCTTCTAGCGTTTCCTTTGATGTAGGTCTCATTTCATCTCATCACATTTTTGAAACACTGACCAAAATTTAACAGAGTCTTCCCCAAGTTCCTCCATCAGCCTAATTGCCTAATTTGGCATCATGTTCATATGGGTTATCAGCAGGTTTGGAATCATTGGATTGACTCACCCAGTTCTTGAGCTAATGATGGCGGAGTTAAAGGTTAGATAACATAAAAGTTTACTTTCTTATAGAACAGATGGATCAATGAAAATGTTTATATTTTAAAACATAGGAGGAAAGAGTATATTAAGTCTCCCTTCTCTAGTAATGACAGTGATAAAAGGCACCTGCTGAAATAAGAATAGGTCCTCAGACAAATTTCTCAAGAGACAGTTCTTATGGGAAGGGACATCAGTTTTAGCAAGTAATGGAAGTAAAGTATTTGAGGATGAATCTCTACTTTTGAAACTAAGGAAACATAAAGAATAAATAAATAAAAAAATCACCAAATGTAATTATGACTACAGTAAAAAACAAACAAAACCCCAACCTTATACAAAGCTATAGAAGCAATAGAAGCCTTTATGCATTAATAGAGTAGATATTTTGATCTCTTCTCCAGAGGGTACAGAAAACAATTGGAAGATCAATGTAGCCCATCAGTCTCCACCTTCAAGACTTATTTCTCTAGCTAACATACCTGTAGTACCTCAAACCACGGCCTCTCAGTTAAAGTACACAATTTTGATACGAATTTCTTCTGCAGTTAATAAACTCAGTTACCAAACCAAAAGACCAGTAAAATTTAGGTCCCAAAGTCAGCCTGGGTAATGAAAACTCTCACTCAGCTGTGTTTAATCCTGGTTCATCCAGTTTCCATTATTCCCTCAGGGAGAGGATTTAAACCATGTTTTCCATACCCCTAGAAATTTCCCTTCTGTTCATTACAGAATCACAGAATGGTCAGGGTTGGAAGGGACCTCTGGA
This sequence comes from Pluvialis apricaria, assembly GCA_017639485.1. Taxonomy (NCBI): domain Eukaryota; kingdom Metazoa; phylum Chordata; class Aves; order Charadriiformes; family Charadriidae; genus Pluvialis; species Pluvialis apricaria. The sequence goes on from CM030007.1 coordinate 38,911,153, forward strand.
GATCATCTAGTCCAACCCCCCTGCCACAGCAGGGTCACCTACAGCAGGTTGCACAGGACGGCGTCCAGGCGGGTTTTGAATGTCTCCAGTGTGGGAGACTCCACCACCTCTCTGGGCAGCCTGTTAGCCCCTCATTAGCCCCTCTGCTCACAGTTTTGCTATAAATAACAAATGTCACTGAGCCTAGTGATTCAAATATTCATATTGAATGGGGAAGGCTGATGATGGAAAACAAAAACCAAAAAAAAGCCAGCAACTGAAGTAAAATGCAAACCATGACCTGGAAGCTCTAACCATGAAAATACCAGCCTATCAACTTGTGTCATACTAGGCAGGGATTTGCCAACCAATAGTTTACCTGTGGTTCTATTAAGTTCTTTTATCCAAGATCTTCACACCAAAACAGTGGTGACTTCATTCCATTCCACGGGACAAATATCTACAATATTAATACAATCTACATTTCCCACTATTACAACTTATTTTTTGGTTAAGTAGAAATTAATCTCATATTTTAAATAAAATAAACTGTCATTAAATCGAGCAAAACTGGAAGCATATCCTGTTTTCAGATTATTTAAAATTATTTCCCTCTTTCTGTTTATGAAGGCCAATTATCAGAAAATACTGTCGTTCTAGCCAGCACAGGTTCCCAAATGGCAGGGAAGAACCCAAGTGACAAAGTGATTCTTGATATAAAAATATATTTACTATTAAATTAGTTAATTAGAATTTTAGAAATGGAAAACAAAACTTGAAAAGATTGTTCACTATGACAATGCACCCTACTTTTCTATGTTTCAAGGCTTGTTAAAATTCTTGGACAGAGCTCCTGAAACTGCATAGCTCCATTAGGTGCTATACACAGATGGGGACCCAAAATTGTTTCAAACCCCCAAAACTGTGTTGTGATACCCAAATTTGTTCCTGGCCTATAAGCTATCCTGCTTCAAGTAGACTGTCCAGAGCTAATTCAAGTATCTGTATGTGCACTGTACTGTAATGTACCATGTACACTCAAGTCTTTTCAAATACAAAGAAACAAGCTTAAAGCCTAAGAAAACAGATAAAAAGAATAAACTCTGGAATAATTATTTGCCCATGCTGAAAATCTGCTGAGATTTCATTCCATTTCCCTGTTTATGACACTAAGTATTCTTGATGTTATCTTTTCAATTTCTTATTTTATCATTTTGCTATGCCACGAGGAGAGAGAAAAATCAAGGACCGCAAGTTTGAATACAATGTAGAATAAATTCACTCTTAGTTTTCTAAACCTGAGGTTTTAGATTTTTTGAAAACCTAAGGCAAAAATGGTCAAACTTGTTGGGTCAGATAACAGTTTTTCTTTGACTCCTCTATATGGAGTTAGATAAATATCATGAGACAATAAAGCATGAGAAAAACTGTTTCCCTGATAAAATAAAAAAACTCACCATTATAAAAATGTCTTCTTTTAAAGATATCATAACAAAATATCCTAACAGAAAGACCATGCTACTAAGAAGGCATTGTTACAGTTTTTCAAAGAAAGAAAGAGTATATATACACAAATACAGGCTGCATGGAGAACGGATTGAGAGCAGCCCTGAGGAGAAGGACTTGGGGGTGTTGGTGGGTGAGAAACTCAACATGAGCCAGCAATGTGTGCTTGCAGCCCAGAAGGCCAACCGTATCCTGGGATGCATCAAAAGCAGTGTGACCAGCAGGTCAAGGGAGGTGATTCTGCCCCTCTACTCCGCTCTCATGAAACCCCACCTGGAATATTGCGTCCAGCTCTGGAGACTTCAACATAAGAACATGGACCTGCTGGAGCAAGTCCAGAGGAGGGCCATGAAGATGATCAGAGGGCTGGAGCACCTCTCCTGTGAAGACAGGCTGAGAGAGTTGGAATTGTCCAGCCTGGAGAAGAGAAGGCTCTGGGGAGACCCTACTGCAGCCTTCCAGTACCTAAAAGGGGCTTACAGGAAAGATGGGCAGGGACTCTTTATCAGGCAGCGATAGGACGAGGGGTAACTGTTTTAATCTGAAAGAGGGTAGATTTAGATTAGGTATCGGGAAGAAATTATTTACTGTGAGGGTGGTGAGGCACTGGCACAGGCTGCCCAGAGAAGCTGTGGATGCCCCATCCCTGGACGTGTTCAAGGCCAGGCTGGATGGGGCTTTGAGTAACCTGGTCTAGTGGGAGGTGTCCCTGCTCCCACTAGAGGGGTTGGAACTCGATGATCTTTAAGGTCCCTTCCAACTCCAGCCATTCTATGATTCTGTGATATTAGCAATCCTGATTTTTGCAAATCTTGAGGAAGTAAAATCTGCTTGGAAATTGCACGGACTTTAAGTAATTTTTCTGTTTGGTTAAAATGATCTTGCTTTAAAAAGTGTTTTTTTTTAAAAAACACTCCAAGAACAAGGGTCACACTACTTGACAGTGTATGCTGAAAGTGAATAGATTCTTGATTAGCCCACTATCTTCCACAATCCAAATATTCTTTCCTGAAATTACTTAAACTATAGCTTCTCATCTTGGATTTGTAAGCTGCATCAACATAAGAGGAGTTACAGCCCCAACCACCTCACAGTACTCCGGATCATTCAGTGTAAGTCCGGCTATCATCTTTCCTTCTGACATTCATGTGAAAGCTGCCTTTGCACCCTGTATTTCCTTCCTTTACCTCTCATGATGTCTAAATTTGAGCCACCAAAAGTCTCTTGAGGCTTCTGATTGTTTTGTTGGGCGATTGATGTAGATTTTGCCTTAGGCACATATGATGAAAATACACAAGACTCAACTATTTTTGGAATGAAACAAAGATGATACTGCATTTATCAAGTGACTGACAGACACAACCACCAGTTCTGGTTCAACTTAAATGGCAATTTCCCTTTAGAGTATTCCAAAACTTAAAAGTAAAGCTTCCAAGTGTTCCTACCCCAACAAGGGAAGAAGCTGCAAGATACTCTTGTTTTCCCTGCATCTATTTAATGTCCTTTATTTGTGCCTTTGCAGAGCATTGGTTTATAATGAAAAAAATCAGGCAGAAACATAACTCCAGTATTTCTTTTACACTGTACATTTTTGCTCTGTTGCAACAGCCACTTAGGAAAAAAATGAAACTAAATTCTCCCAAAGGAAGAAAAAAACCCCAGAACGTTAAGGGAACACATTCACTTACATGGCAAGGAAAGATGAATTAACAAGTGTGCTTAAAGAATTTCATAAGTAATGTTTTGTGCTTTCTCTACATCTTTTGAATTACTGGCTAAACAATGGTGCATCAACCAGACATCAAACCACTCACAAAACAGACTCAGGTAAGGGCTGATACGCTGTTTGTTTCTGTCTCAGATTTTGTCCCCAGTGGAGTCTTTTAACCAGAGAAAACTCATTTCTAATGTCTAGCTGATGAAATTTCCCTATCCAATATTTCACTTTTTTTTTTTATTTAAAGAAAGATAACCCCTTTAAGAAGATTTATATACATAACAGTCTAAAGAGAATTATGGCTGCTGTTCAGTCAACAGATATGTCATTTATTCTATTTGGATCAGAGTTCTTAAAGCCTTTGAAGAAAGAGGCAGGAGTTTAGTTACTACTTCTTCTTAACATTCAGAAACCAGAAGTGAGAGTCTGGTAAATTTATACTTAAAATCTTGTTTAACAAATATAGGAGAGACTTGAAAAGTACTCACAGAAGTGACAGAACATTTTTGCTATACAGATCAACTCAGTAATTGTCTTTGAATGGGAAGTTCTGTGTGACTAAACAACGAAAAGACAAATACGGGTAAATTGTTGGTAATTTACAGCTCCCTTCACAGTTTTAGGATTGTCCAGTGATGCATATTCAGGAGACTGCTTTGAATATATAACTTGCCTGCTATAGCTTTTGGAAATCTGGTTACCTAGCTAGACAATTATGAAGCTGACATTTCATGTATATGCAATTTTGGGATATACAGTGTCACTGCTTTCAAAAGTGACCTCTTTGCCACAGTTATTATCTTGCAAAAAATGTCCCAGCCTCCTTTGAGAGAAGCGGTCTTATTCAACTCGTACCAATGAAGACCAGCAGGATATTTACAAAAGCAATTAGCTCTTCTGAGTGCCTAATTTGACATCTTCAAAGGGTCTCACTTTAGGAATGAAGTTGTCAAACCTCTGGAGACTAAGACCCATTATAAGGTCCACCTTGTCTCAAGGTAGCACCTAAAATATTTACTCTTAAAAAGCTTTGGTTCTTTTTCTTGTCGGCATTATGTTCACATATAATTCTTTATGATAAGACACAGAATGGAGGATATGTGCTAAGGTTGACAGCATGTGTTCGGCTTATACTGAGAGCAAGTTAACAAAGTTTACTTTTTTCTGTCTATACAAATATTTTCATAGTACTAATATGCATTAACTACTAATGTGAAGTACCTTTTTCCATTCTTAACAGAGCTTGCATCCATTTTACAGTATCTGGCATTTAAAAATAAATAAATAAACAAACAAGTGTTTTATACCTCTCTTTATGGCAGTCTTTATTATAAAGGTTGATTTTATTAATTTTGTTGGAAAGGCTCTGAAAAAAAAAATAAATCAACATTTATCATTTTTCATCCAAAAATCTTCTCACTGGCTGTCATCCCTTCTGACTTGAATACTTTCTCCACTCCAACATTAAATTATGACACAGGGAGATCACTACAAAAAGATCCTAAAAAATCTTTGCATCAAAATCAATCTCATTCCTAGATATATTGGAATGTAAATTCTTCAGGGCCATCTCTGTGAGAGACCGTACATGTATGCAACTACAGCAATACAGAAATAGTTCTAAACGAATAAAAATGAGTAAATTCAATTTCCTTGTCTGGATTTTTTTTTTCCATACATGCAAAATTGACTCTCATGGTCACTATTTCTTTGAACTCTGCTGTCTGCTCTAGGAAAAAAAAAATCTTTATTATAAACAGTGCAGATGGTTTCAGGGGAATTATTTCTGTTAGAATAAGCAGCAATTTTGCTTGACCTATGAAGTCAACATTGAAGTGAAGCTTTGGTCTCTAAAATGTGAACAACTGAGAACTACATTTTGGGTTTTTTTAATAGAAATACTATTAAATGTTTTCACTTCATAACAATGCCTACAGATATTCCAAATATTCTGTCAAGGAAACTTGTCTATTGCATAAAAGTTCACAAAGCCTTACATAAATTTACTCTACCAAAGGTACAAACACTGATGTTTTTAGGTCACCTACAGAAAGAACAGGCTAACATGAATGGTGCCTTCAAAACAGTATCTACCACAAAGAACTAGTAGTGCTCAAGAATGCATCTTTACTACTAACGCATACTGGGGAAAAAGTTATCATCTTCACAACTTCCATTATTTCTCCAGTGTTAGGTATTTCCTAATGTTCTCTTCAAACAGCTGTGGAAAAGACAGCAACATACACAGACTTAAGAAAAAAAAAAGGAAAAATTTGGTTGAAATGTCAATCATAGTTTGCTGTCATATACAGCAATAAAATAGTGACCTCTAAGTGGTTACACTGTCGGTTTCAAGAATTAAGATGAGCCTGAGCTCATTGTCAGCTATGATTGTCAAAAATAAGGTAGCAGAGACACTAATATAAACCTCAGATGACAGTTCTATTACGAATATGAGATGAAAACCCAAGGAACATGAGAAAAAGGTTTTCTTCTGCTTAATTGGGACCAGAATGACATTGCTTGACAAGGATTTTATTTAATAGAGGTGTTTAAAATGCTTCAGGCTAAACACAACATGAAAATTATTCTATTGTTTATAAATTTATTGAACAAACAGCTATAGTAATTAAGACTATTTCTTACCATGGAAGTTTGATTTGAATATAGAAACAAGACCTTATTGTTACCTTTGGAGGTAACAATACAATTACTGATTGCAACAGAAAGATTTCTTTCAATCTTTGCAGTCACAAAAAGCAATCTGTATTTTTTTTACTTCCATTTTATTATAGCTTTTCTTTACTCACAGCATTTTAAATACAATCGACTTGTAAAGAAAAACAACTTCTGCTGCATTTGAGGTATATAAACTTGCAATCAAAGCTGCACCTTGAATTTGTACTCATGCATTTCAGATAACATTACCTTGGCTAATGTTACTGCAAATAAGCGCGTAGCCATAGCAGCAGAGAACTTGATGCAGGCTGCAAAGCCTGACCGAAAACTTAGTGAATAATGCAGCTTTCTGTGCTGCAGTGAGCTCTGTGCTGGCTTCGATATGCTGCTGTGTGTATTTGAACTTAACTAGCCTGAAATAAATGTGCAAGCTGCAAAAACGCCTTGACTGTTGTTGTAAATAACTGATAAACTCAGATCAGCCATAGCTATTAGCTGCTTGAAATGATCTTCTAATGTGCAAAATCCTCATCATTGAAAATTAAGTGCTTTCTTCTGCTTCATAAATAAAATAAAAAAGCTCCACTGTTAGATGCTACTGAATCAAAACCTTACCAAAGTACAACACTAAAACTGTAATAATACTCTGCTTGTGTCATACAGTGCTCTGTATGACAGCAAAAGCATATACCACAATATTTACTGCAGTTTATGGCTCTTTGCAGTTACAGCAAACTGTAACATTAACATGTAACTTTGAACATATATGTAATTCAGTTGTTAATTTAAAAATACAAAGCACCATGAATGAAAACAAAGGAAATAAATATACCAATCATATCTATGTCAACAAAAATCCAGTGAAAATGATTTGTATTCTTAAGGTATTAGAATATTTCCAAGACGTAGCGATTCCAAATGTATATTATTTCTATTAGTTATGCAGCAAAGCTTTTCCTCAGCAAGAAATTATCTGACTTGATGGGCCTTGCAACAAGCAGAAAAAATACAATTGGCAATTCTGATCACAGAAATAGAGCAGATTTAAACTTGACAAAAACCACCATACCATGTTAGAAAGAGGCAATCTGTTCAATAAAAGAAGAGTGCAGTAGGACTGAAAATAAAATAACACACCCAAGAGGCTACGCTGGGATGCAGCATGAGAACCTGTATTCCTTTTTAATCAGCTGAACACTGCCAGAGCTTTCTGGGGAGCGTAACAGATCATGAAGAGAAAAATGGCCAACCAATGGCTAGCATTCCACTAAATCTACTATTCTTCCTTTTCTTTCTTAAGCAGTCCATTTAGTTCAAGGAAACAATTTCAGTTCTCAGTTCTAGAGCTAAGTAGCATTAGCTTGCTCCTTCGCATTACTTTGTTTTATACGGCTCAGCTCAGCCTCACGAGCAAGTGATAGTTTGGTACCTTGAGCAGTATCGTACTGAGGATGACCATGGCAATGGTTAGAGAGATTTCCTTCCTGCTTCTCTTCATATTACAGCTATGGAGAAAGAGTGCACTCTAGCTGTATTTCTCTCCTTTGCCATCCCCTGTGAGACAGAGTCACGACTCTTTCATTCCCATCTCTGCTTGGGTCTGATTTGTATTCCACTGTTTTAGAGAAATACCTTTAATCATAAAGACTAAAACAGTTTTTATTCATTTGCTTGTTTTTGTTTTGTTTGGAAACAGAAGAGATTAGCTAGAACTTGATGGCATCGGCCCAACAGAGATCGCTACACTCTGAATGATTCAGAGGACAGACATTTCAAGTCATGGCTCATAATCCTTTTTGACTGCATGATGAGTCAAAGAAGTTCATCCTAGGTAGGAATCTGCAGTGTGTATTAATAAAGTATATTTACTATAAGCGAATTTGTTAGTCTCATCAGAAGCAGCAGTAACAAAATCAGTTAACCCAAACAGCCAAAACCAGTACAGAAGCAAACAACCAAAGTGTTTGAATTGCTGCTTGAGGACTTTATCGGTCTCCACATATTTTAAGCTTACAGTAAACCAGTGGCTTTTGTGCCATGGTACAAAATTAGTAACCATTTGAAATTTTAGGTTGGGAAAAAGAGCAAATCAATGAAAGACCAAGCCAATACTTCCGTCATATCCCAATTTTTCCGATGTGGGCTGAAAGCACAGACTTCTTGCTTATACAGTGTATATGTAATAAACCATTATACACAGTATTCATCACTTATTATACACCCATACATAGAAAGAATAGGTTATTGCTTATGTATCCGTATTAGATATAAAGTGCAATAAAAAATTATATAGAGGATAAAACTGAAAAAACCTTGACATTATACATTGTTGAACTCAGAAACAGAAAATTAAAGAAATTTTATCATTATAATTCTTGCTTTGACTGGCCACGTCATTAAGATCAATGAGATTATTACTATCTGAAAATAAATTTTGATACTCAGGGTCTACTATAGTATGCAACCTAATTTCTGATTTCCCAATAACAAAATAAATTATTAAAGGCAAATTCACAACTTACCTACACAGATCTTGAATAGCAAAAAAAAAAAAAAAAGTTCACCTCAAAGATGAACTTGGAGCAACCAATGACCATATATTTCTATCAAAAAGCCAAGAAGTCTTTGATAAGTGAACTCACCATAGTCTACACCAAGTTTAGTGCTGTTTGGCTCAAGACAGGAAAACGTAGTATGCAGATGTTGTGACAAGTGTCAACAAATCAAAAATATGCTAATGAATTTCTTAAAAGCAAGCTTGGAGTTGTATTATCCTGTTCCTGAGTCAACAAGACAGGTGAAATAAAAGCTGAATTCATTTTAAAATGTCTTAGAATCAGATTGTCTCAAAATGTGCTATGGAAAAACTGACTTTGGTAAAAACAACAAAAAAATCCAAGAGTTTTCTTTTAATCTTCTCTCCAAATCAAATGTCTGAACTTCAAACTTCAGGACCAAATTATATCCATCAGATGTACAAATCAGTCCCCAAGTTAGACCAAGATTTTGCAGAATTAAAATCTTGGGTTTATTTTTTTTTTTTTTGGTTTGTTCCTGGTGCTTTGTTTTTAACCTGAAACATAAAACATGGCCCTAATATTTGTCCAAATGCAGTTAGTTCGAAAACTGGAAACGACACTGTCTGTCCAGACAGCTAGCTAGCTAGCTAGAATGGATTGAAAAGAAGCAACATTCAACATAATTGTTCCTACAAGCAGAAACACTTATAGGATAAATTCAATGTCCTTTGTAGTCATTATTCAAATATCAGCGTTATGTGCTAGACACGCACCTGTCAAATATACTTGATTCTTCTTTCAGCCAATTCCTATAAGGGAATTAATTACCTTTAAACTGTCCTTCCAGCTCTGTTTTCTTTAAAATTGTGTTTAATAATGCCAAATTCTGCACATTATTTTTTTTTTCACTATAGACACTTAAGAAATAAACACTTAAACACAAGGTATAATTAATATCGTCAATTTGATGGCATCTCCTTTATAAACTCCATGGTGCATTTAAATACTGAAGGATAATGCATTCTGCTTACAAAACTAAGAAAGGAGATATTTTTTTCCTTAAGTTTCAATGAAATTTTTTCTTCACTGGAGGTACCACATATATAAACTTCTTCCCGAGACCACTAGTTACGAGCCACTGAAAACAGTCACTCTGGACTTCTCAAGCTTAATTAAAACACAGCTAATATAATAATATTCTATAGATTGTCTAACAAATAAAGTTAAAAAGCACCCACGCCCTCATTGTGATTTTTCACATACAAGCAAGTCCTACTGACTATGGTGAGATAGTTCAGGACTCATGCTTAATATTTGGAGAAATATTTTGCCATGAAGTAACTGATTGATTTAATATTAATTTGCTGATACAACATCACTTTTGATTTATACTGGTAAATGATAGCTTAAACCATTCCAGCTATAGTATCAAGAAAACCGAGATAAAGAAAAACAGAACAAATCTGAAAAGTTCTCTGATTTGGTATCATAAACATGTAGTAACATTTAAAACGTTCCACAATCTCTGCTTTCTATTATAGTTTCATAATCCATTAAAAAATTCTTGCATAATTGTTCTTAAGGATTATAAAAGTATCACATTTAAAAACATAACCAAATTTTAAATAAATAAAAACCCCACAAAAGATAGAAGTGCTTTGCAAAGTAATCAAGAAGTATAGTTTCAGGATGTAATATTCAGGTGATTCTTAAAAAGCAGGTTCTAATACGGTTTCAGTAGTCCACTAATGTAGAAAACTGAAAAAATCACAGCAGTCTTTTGAAAGCACAGATCAACTACATAAGCTAAGAAGAGTATGCAATTCATGAATATGGTTCATTACCATGGTTACAAGCTTTCAGCACAGGCCGCTGTGTGGTTGGACTGAGATTTTGTGGTATGTCTGCAAAAGCAAGGAAACAATGGAAATAAAACACATCTTTGAAAGTTACGGGAGTATTGTAAAAACATTACTAAGCAGTATTATTTAGAAGTTGGATATTTCTAGGACTAAACTGACTGTTACATTGTTACATTGTTACATTGTTACAGTGAAATAATTTGATTCACTTATGAGGCAAGACGACTTTTGCTTCCCCCATTCAACTATAAACCCTAAAAAGTTAAAGTACATGTGGCTGTCTTGTTATAATAATCAGGCTATGAGAAGTTCAGTAAATTAATCCCCAAAGTAAAACACCCTGAACATCCCTGAAAGCTGTCATTGCAAGAAAGAATTAAACCCAATAGCATTTAAGTTCTAGAGCACTAGACCCATAACGCTTTTAACTTTCTCTGGAAAATAAAATGTAAAATAGAATATTCACCTTTAGACCTTGGTGCCCTTTTCCTTCGGTCTCGAAAAGCTGCACCTGATTGCAAGGCCTCCAACAGGCTATCCATCACTCCAGTCTCCTCACCTTCTGTAAAGGAGAGAATGAACCCTCTAGGTTACCATAGCAATATCAAAGCATAAACAATAATAACAATAAAAGTTATTAATGGTATTATTAAAACTATTTATTTCAGATTTAGACCAGGGTTTTAACATTCCCAAATTGTCCTCTTGCAATTAATCACAACATATCGGTCTTCTGTACATTGAACTAGGCCAAATTTTATTCCATTCATTTCACATTCCTCTTTCTCTGCACTGACAGTCAAGCATAGTTTTAAGTGAAATGTCATTTCACTCATATTTTCATTTGAGTACCCTTTTGCAACTGCAAATAATCAGTTTCATGTCATCTTTCAATAGCTGTCCCTTAAATGATTTGCTATATTAGACAAGAGATCATTTCAGTTATTGTTATAAAACATCGAAATTGTTTCTCAGCAGGAAACTGAGTGAACAATATTGGACTGTATAGGATACAGAGTGATCCATAGGTAGCTTTAATCAAAAGCCATTTTCCCTTCATTTTTAATAACCTCTGGCCAATATTAAATAATTGATGTAGTTCAGGAAAATTCTACTCATCATATCACACATGTATGTATAATATCCCCTGATAGAGTTATGAATGTTACTGTGAGATTATAATTAAATGCAAGCATTAAATGCCCTATTTTTATTTCCTCAAATAAACACATCAGAAAATGTTAGATTTTTGAACCTTGTTAACCCCTTGTGTCTATGCCTGTGTGGACAAAGAACACAACACCAGGGATTTACCGTATGACAAAAAAAATCACCTCAGAGGACTAAATAATTACACAATAGAAATCCCATTATGCCTTACTGGGCAAAACTCCCCAGGGCAACACACACCTTGGACACAGTCAGACACATCACACGATTCTGCAGTTATTGCTAACAGCGAATATTCAAATCAGGATCTAATCTAGTTTATGGGGAGAATGAGATGCCATGCCACTAATTTAAGGAATTCTGAAAGTGCTGGACCACAAGTAAGGAAGCAAGGCAACTTTCTAGACCTGAATATGAGGGAAAATTATTATGGAAAATGTTGCTTTCCAACACTATTTCTATTTGTTTCGCTCCTTTAAAGAAATTCTGTCTTTCAATAAGCTTTAAAGAATTCTAGCATCTTTCTAAGGTAAGTGGTTTCAAGGGCAACAAAAATAATTCAGACAAAAAAAGCTCAAAGTTGCAGAGAGGAAGGTCTGGCAAAGTACCATCAAATCACCATGGCCCAAATCATTAATATGACATTCTAGAAACAACATTTTTACTTTCATTATTCTACTGCTAAGTCAGGAGTTGAACCTAATTTAGCTTCTGAGAATCTGAAGCTGGGATATCATTTAAAAGCAGAAGAGAAAAGCATACAAAAAAGAGGTACAAAATTTCAGGAACTGAGATATGCAAGTCATTATTTAAAAAAAATAAAATCATCTATTTTCACAAAATTAGAGCTTCCCTGTCCACAAATTGAAGAAAAACGTCCTTCAAATATGACTTAAAGTCACATAGTGGTAATCTCCTCATAAAATAAGGAGAGTCTATATATAGTAAAAAATTCTATAGAAATACATGTATAAACATATGTAAATCTCACAACAGGTGTTCCCCAACATTAACTCAAATTCAATTTAGATTTTCATAAACATTTTTGTCCTTTTCTCTATTCTTTATTATTTACAGAAGGATCAAAAATTTTTACTTTAAAAACTCCTTTTGTGCAATTGTATTACAAATTGCATTTACTTAGAACTTCTGTTCCTTTTACTCATCCTTTAATTTCTGCTACTTCTACATGTAAATTTGTGTTTAGAAAGTGAATTTGTCTTAATTTTTTGAATTTCCTAAAAATATCCTCTAAGGATAACCCTCTTCCTTCCCCATAGTATTTAATTTCCTGCTCTCCCAAGAAGGTGGACCTTAAAACAACAAAACTGTAATCTGAGAACACCCTTAGAATCATAGAATTGTTTAGGTTAGAAAAGGCCCTTAAGATCACCCAGTTCAAGCATAAACCTAATACTGCTAAGTCCACCACTAAACCATCTCCCTAAGCACCATGTCTACACCTCTTTTAAATACCTCCATGGACGATGACTCAACCACTTCCCTGGGCAGCCTGTTCTAATGCTTGATAACCCTTTCAGTAAAGAAATTTTTCCTAATATCCAATCTAAAACTCCCCTAGCACAACTTGAGGCTGTTTCCTCTTGTTCTATCGGTTGTTCCTTGGGAGGAGAGACCAACCCTTGCCTCTCTACAACCTCCTTTCAGGTAGTTGTAGAGAGCGATGAGAGCGATAAGGTCTCCCCTCAGCCTCCTCTTCTCCAGGCTAAACAAACCCAGTTCCCTTAGCTGTTCTTCATAAGACACATGCTCCAGACCCCTCACCAGCTTCATTGCCCTTCTCTGGACACAGTCCAGCACCTCAATATCTTTCTTGCAGTGAGGGGCCCAAAACTGAACACAGTATTTGAGGTGCAGCCTCACCAGTGCCGAGTACAGGGGAACAATCACTGTGCTAGTCCTGCTGGCCACAGTATTCCTGACACAGGCCAGGATACCATTGGCCTTTTTGGCCACCTGGGCACACTGCTGGCTCATGTTCAGACGGCTGTCCACCAACACCCCCAGGCCCTTTTCCGCTGGGCAGCTTTCCAGCCACTCCTCCCCAAGCCTGTAGTGCTGCATGGGGTTGTGATCCAAGTGCAGGACCCGGCACTTGGCCTTCTTGAGCCTCATACCATTGGCCTTGGCCCATCGATCTGGGCTGTCCAGATCCCTCTGTAGTGCCATCCTACCCTCAACCAGACCAACACTCTGGCCCAACTTGCTGTCATCCGCAAACTTACTGAGGGTGCACTCAATCCCCTCGTCCAGACCACTGATAAAGATATCAGAACCGGCCCCAGTAGTGAGCCCTGGGGAAGACCACCCATGACCAGCTGCCAGCCAGCTTTAACTCCATTCACCACCACTCTTTGGGCCCAGCCACCCAGCCAGTGTTTTACACAGCGAAGTGTACCACTTTCTCTTTTCTCTATACTCTGTATTATCAAACTAGTTAACTTAACAACCTTACACAGAAGCTATACACAAAAAAAATAATGGAAAATTAGCAAATATTTTATAAATTTTCACAACATTTAAGTACATTTATTTTCTCTACAATACATGGCAGGTATAGAATAAACATGTAGACCGAAATACAGATTTTTCTCTTGCTTTGCATTTAGTGTAACATGATTTATTATGCTGAAGTTTTCTGTCTTATGACTAATGGACTATCACAGGTATTAGTATGGCTTAGAACGTACCTTACAAAAAATTACTCAGATTATGTGTTCAGCTTCCTTTTTTTTTTTGGTTTTGTGATGTGTTTTTTGTGTTGTTTTTTTTTTTTTTGGGGGGTGGGGTGTGGGGGGGGTTGTTTGCTTGTTTGTTTTTCTTTTTTTTTTGCTTCCAAACTTTCCTTTCTATATCTAATGCCATGCTATTTTCTAAAATACTCATATCTGGAATGAAAACACTCAGTGAATAGTTTCAAACCAAACTGATGCTTGAAGAAATTTTGAGGGCAAGTCATTACTTACATTAAGGTACATTAATATTGTTATAAGCATTATAACATGAAAATGTTGTAAGCCTCTTGAGTAACAGTAATGCAAAAAAGATTGAATATCACAGTCCCCAAAATGATACAAAAAATGTTCATGGAAAAGAGTTCATAAGCTTTGTTTTAGGAAGTTGAAATAATAGAAGAAAAATTTCAATCCTATTTCAGCATGTCATCTCTTTCCTTTTAAGCCTATCCAAGACTACTATGGCTTTCATAGTTATTTCAAAAACTTAATAGTTTTCAGTAGAAAAAAATCCTGGTGCATAATCTGCTATACTATAAAAAGACCCATCAAATAAATAAAAAAAAAGATTTTAAATAATGAAATAGAAATACTGCAAAACCACAGCTTTTTTCTAGCATAGTTGTAACACATTTATGGGTACTATCTGTTTTTCATACTTATCTGAAATATACTGTAGTCACAAACTGGATTATAGATTAGTGCTTCAATTGATATGCAAAACAGTTAACAGAAGAATAAATAGAATATATAGAAACTTGAATTAAAAAACTCCTCACGTAGTTTTCCTGCATGCATGGATGTATTGAAAAAAGTTAACCGCTGCAAATAAAAACATTCCCAGTTATAATCTATGCACCCCAAATATGCAGAAAGCCTGTTTTGCAAACTTCTGTACCTTCAGGTAGGCTCCAAATTCTGGTTTTTGATGCCTACGCCAACAGTTGACTGTAACACCTTCTGTGAAGCTACACAGCTAACTATTAGTATCCACACTATCTATAATATCGTCCAGGTTTCTATGACAAAAAGTTTAAGAAAGGGTAGTGTACCATGCAGTATTTTAGAAAGCTTTTAAATTGCCCTGGGACAGCTACATACAACATTGCTACAGTGATAGTATGAGTCGCAAATATTGTTCAATATTAACACTTCCTATGGGACCTTTAAATCACCTTTCACAAGCCGCTGCAGACTGCTGTCACCAGTCCCAACTGGCTTCCTAATTAGTCAAGTGTATCAATCTTTTGACATCCTAGAACCAGTAATTCCAGTTGGTTTGCAGATAGCTACATAGGCCACAATAATTCCTTTGAGAAATATACCCTTTTGTGATCTAAATGATCACGTTTCCTTCAATTGCAGAATAGGAAATTTAAATACTTTTTAATATCATACCTAATTAAAACTCATACAACTGTCTTTTAAATACCATCTAAAGCAGAAGTAAACTTGCCAAAATAGCTGGTAAGTTTTGCCCTTGACATTTCAGTGCCAAGTCAGATATAAACTACCTAATTTCATTAATTACATCTTTAAAAATGTTAAGAATATTAGACACCCTTCTCCTTTAGCGCACTGAGTATCATAAGCTTTACAGTACAACTTTAATATGTTTTACGATGACAGAAATAGACACTGCAGTTAGTAATGACTCCTGCATTTTACGCACTTATTAAGGAACACATGATATATACCATAATTCCAGGAGCAGTAGTCCACTGACATGATAGAATCACAAATGTCATTAGCAATATGGTATTAAAATGAGTGGTGCAACAAGATTACTTTGGATGAAAAATGTTTCGTTTTTACAGTTCCCCTGCATCTGTCCAATATAAACTAAAACATGCCACTCAACACTAGGACTCCAGAAGTTCACTTTGCCAGGAAAAAAACATATAATAATATGTTTATTTCCTCTTTCAAGGAATCAAAGCTTTATTCAGCTACTTCTTTAAAAAAATTTGTTGCTTTTTTTTTTAATGAAGGAAAGACTAAGGAGCTTCAGAAAAACCAAACCAAGAATTCTTTAGGATGGTTTCTGTTGATGCTGCCTACTCAGTATGTACACTTAAGAGATTTATCTACAGGGACTTTGACTGTCATTTTCAACTGGGATCTATTTATGGCATTGCAATTACATACAGTTTTTTGGTACACTAAGTAATGGAAAGGATCAGCTCCTAAAGCCAACCTCTGAATACTAAGCTTCATCTGAAATTAAAACTGCACAATTTGGACAAATGTATACGTTAAAAACAGACCTTAATATTACACAGCTGTAACAGAAGCAAAAGGGTGCAAAAACTCAAGGGCTACTCATCAAGTTATCTGAATTAGCAAAAACTTTAATTATCTTCCTATCATCTTCAAAGCAACTCCATGGAAGCACTCAGGCTTTTATATAATTTAAAAACAAACTTGGAGTGCTGAAGCTATTGGATTTGTTTTTCTTGTCTGAAGAATTAAGTCCTGATCTCACCACTCAGTAATTACCAGAATGAATACCTTTTTAATTCTTGTTAGACCAGAATACAAGCTGCTTTTTTCTCTTCAGCTCAGCATATAATTCAGGTCAGACATACTGTACCCAGTTTTTGATCAAGTGAAATTTAATCCCTTTGCAGCCTTCTTCCAGGTCTAGCTACATCATGTCTCATGCCTTAATGTACAAAAATTTCTGAGGCAAGTGAATACCAGGCTTGGGATAATGTCAGCAGAGATTTTCCCAGAATATTCACACAAGGTGAAGAAGGAGGAAAAAAAATACATCTTTTAACTTTATTAATGTATCTTTACTTTCAAGACATCATAAAAAGTCCCGTATGTTTGTTTGTATAATGATTGGTTTTGACCATTACAGCCTACAAAGTAATGCTCTGCTGACTAAAGGTCTCCATCTGAGTAAAAAATTGGAGGGCTGTTCCCTGAACAATGCAGAAGAGGACAGCTTTAGCAACAGTATAATGTTGAGTGACTTAAGCTCCAGGGAGCAGAACAGCATATCACAGAGTGGAGATAATTTAAGCTATCAGTGCAGGAGTAAGCTCCAGTGTTTTTGGAAGTGGTTCCATCTTTTCAGTCTCAGGCAGCCAGATTCTGTGAAGTATTCATAGTGCTGATGCATAACAACATCTAGACCTCTCAGCCTGATATATGAACAGGTCAGGAGACTTTTTGAAGGCTTTCATATGTCAACATAAAAATATAAAGCAAACTTGATGTCCAGAGAAGGGAAGGTTTCAAAATTTTTAACAATGTGGCTGCCTAAACTCAGACTCTTCACTCCAATGCAATTCATATACAATCTTACGAAGAAATTGTGAGTGGATGCTAAGGGTATCTTTGTCCAGAAAATGCACAGCATATGCAGACTCCAGCTGGAAGTTGCCCTAAGGCTTTGAATTTTTTTCTGGTAAAAGCCATAGCACCAATCAGATAATCTTCATTGACAAATGAGCGAAGGAATAGGTGGCTCTCAGTTCCAGTTTCAATAACAGTGCACAGACTAGAGCTATTACTCCTAACAGAACACAGGGGTTCCTTTGACCCTCATCAAGTCTTACAAGAACCTTGTTACATTACAGTCATGAAAAGAAAATTTCCAACATGCAGATGCAAAGCAGAAATAGCTGCCAAGTGTGCCTTGGAGGGACTTGCTGAAAGGACAGTTCCTTTTGGGTTTAAAAAGTGTTAAATCCAACTTTGACCAGGAATATCACTATTCACTTGTCTTCCTCAGCGGTAACTTCAAACCAAAGACACATACCAGCCCTTCCCAAAAGCAAAACACATGTATATACCTCACAGGAATCACATAAACAGTCTCATCCAGAACCAGAAGTGTTACATTTCTTACTGATGCCCAACACAAAGTAGTAAGCCTTTGCTAGTGCTTCGGACTATAGTGTACTATAGCGTACTATACAAAGGTATGACTTCCCCTAATGACTGATGCACCTATTCCATAAGTCTTCCAGCTGAGAAGAGTGGGTTTCGTGCCATCTTGTTTGCTCTTGCTGAAATTGTTCCATCATTGAGCTGTCATAAAGTGCTTTTATGATACAGAAATAGATATATTTTGACTCCGAGCATATGAATGAATGTGCCCAAGTTCCAAAGAGCTCAAAACAAGTAAAATGCAAACCAAGTGTTCATTCTTCATGCACTCTGAAACACAGCTGTCCCTTTCAAATCAGTTGATGAAATTAAGGTTCGTAAGTACACCACTTTAACTTCCATAAGATAACTCATACTATAAAAACCAAACGGTAAATTGTGGTTTTAGAGGTGGTTCTGTACCACAGAGATACAAAAATACTTCAGGTATTTCTGAATACTGATGCTATTTCTGCATCTCAACTGGATCACAATTTCCCAGTTAATAATGGGACTGATAGTAAAATCATCTTAATATTGAACTTTGTAATAAAAATGTACCAATTTCTGATGTTCACTGTGAATCTACAAATCCCATTCTTTCTGTGACAACAGAAGAAAGCCACTGTAAACTCACTTTCCACAGATATTATCCAGGATCATTTGTATTGATTCCAGATCCAGTAGAGAGTTTGCCAGAGCAAGCTTTTTTTTGAGAGACATCCCAAAAACGCTGTCCTGAGGTAAATTGGACTTATAGAAGAATAAACAGAATGCCAAGCCTTTGAAGTGGTGTACCCCAGAACTTGATACTGGGGCCAATATTTGTAACATCTTCCTTCATGACCTGGATGATGGGACAGAGTGCACCCTGAGCAAGTTTGCATACGGTTCACAATTCAGAGCAATGGTTGACACACCAGATGGTTGTGCTGCCATTCAGAGGGACCTTGACAAGTTGGAGAAACGGGCAGACAGGAAACTTAATGAAATTTAACACAGGGCTTGCATGTGGTGAGGTGTAATCTCCTACATCAGCACAGGTGGGGGCCAACTGGCTGGAAAGCAGCTTTTTTAAAAAAAAAAAAATATTGGGGATTCTGGTAAACAACATATTGACCATGATTAAGTATTGTGCGTTTATGGCAAAGATGACCAAAGAAAAGCATTGCCTGCAGGTCAAGAGAGGTCATCCTTCTCCTCTGTTCAGCACTGGTGAGACATGTATGCAGTGCTGGGTGCAGGTCTGGGCTCCCCGGCACAAGGGAGACACAAACATACCCAAGCAAACTCAGTCAGGGGCCACAAAGATGATGAAGGGACTTGGAGCATCTCTCTCTCCAGGGATTGTTCAGCCTAGAGAAGAGAAGGCTCAGGGGTATTTTATCAATGTATGTAAGTACCTGATTGGGGACTGGGTGGGGTGTAAAAATGACTGAGTCAGACTCATCTCAGAGGAGCCCAAGGACAGGATAGGATGCAATGAGCACAAACTGAATTACAGGACATTACATTCAAATGTAAGGGTTTTTTTGTTTGTTTGTTTACCTTTTGAGAGTGGTCAAAGACTAGAACAGGTTGTCTATCTCCAATGGAAAATAAACATGGCTACAATAAAAAGAGGTTACCTTTCCACTAAGTCCATAAAACAGTAACTAACAGTCTGAAAATGAAGATTTACCAGTGTACACACCCTCTTAACCAGCTCAACAATAGTAATGTATTAGATATTGCATTACCTTTAAAAAGCCAGTTTAAAGACACAATCTGATTATAATGCTTTTTCTATTCACTAGGGATACTCTGCCTTTTTAGTGGAAGAATAAAACTGCTAAATTAAGCAGAATGCTAAGTTTTAGTAACATATTTAATCACTCATAACTCAATCAGACCAACCTTACACAATGTCATCTAAGATTAAGATTTGATAGGACAGCTAATAAGGAGAATAGTCAACAAGTTTTACTGTTAATGAATGATTTTTCTGTTTTCTTTAGACTTCAGAGCTCCAACTCCAATGACACTGACAAGAATGCAACCCATCTGTTTTTCAGACTAACAAAACCTTAGTATTTCCATTAGTGTTATTTCACAGGGGGGAAAAAAGTTATCTATTATTGAGACATATCAACTCCAATTTCATTTAGAAAGCAGTTAGAACCACTCTCGTAGCATTATTAACTGAACATAGCTTCCTATAAGAATATATGTAGCTGAATATAATATATGCGTGTGGGTGTGTATGAA
Source organism: Pluvialis apricaria (assembly GCA_017639485.1). Classification (NCBI taxonomy): domain Eukaryota; kingdom Metazoa; phylum Chordata; class Aves; order Charadriiformes; family Charadriidae; genus Pluvialis; species Pluvialis apricaria. The sequence goes on from CM030007.1 coordinate 38,931,470, forward strand.
CATCTTGTCTCTTGGTTACCATGTACGTCTGAAGGAGTTCATTGAGCACAGGGAAAGACATTACTATTTCCATTCAAATTTATAAACAGCCAATAAATCACAAAATACACACAATGATCACTCATACTGACAGCTGTGCTACAGAGATGAGGGGTGAAGGAAATTTAAAAGTTATAATTTCTCACTTGTGGAGTGAGAAAGTTCTGACTGGATTACATGACTGAGCTTAGTCAAAGGAAAGGCACCAGACAGCCTCGGGTGGGCAAGACCCTTTTTGTTTGGGTGGCTATAAATACACAAGAACACTCAGGAGGATCAGATCAATGGTCCACCTACCCCTGCATCCTCCGGGCACTAGAAGCCAACAGCAAACATCTCTAAAAAGGACAGGATAAATATGTAGTGACATTTCTGGAATGGTCTCTTGGTCTCCAGCAGTTTATGATTCAAAGACTTTGTATTTGCATTTAATAGCTTTCAGTGGATAGAAGCTGCCAGAGAAATCAAGTAACTTCTGTCAGCAAGCTTCAGAGCAGGAATATTTTGGTACGCAGTAACAAGACTGTACTTCTGTACAACCACTGAGGTATTGCCGAGTGAAGATAAGCGTAATAGTGAACGGCATAGAAACAGAAGCAGCAGCAGACTCAGTTTGAAGGAAGAGTCAGAGACATGACCTTCTCTTCTGCTGGCTTTCCAACAACGACAGAGGAGGTTCTTGGCTCTTTTACAACCTTGGACTATGGAAAGTAAAAATAAAGCGTACCCTCCAATGCTTTGGTAAGGATATTTATTCCTCCCCTCTTCTGCAACTTGAGAGAAGAAACTTTTGAAGATTCAGAAAACACAGAAAGAATAAAAGCATTTACACATAGCAGGAGTGAGAGTTTAAAGAAGACTCTGATGTCTACCTCCTTTATAGAGGAGATGTGAGGTAGTATTTGGAGCAGGAAATGCTTACTCAAACTCAGAACCTACTATCTGCATAAATGCTAGAGCTCTTAATCCCAAAGATGGCTTCAGAGATTGATTTTTTTTTCATGGCAATGCCATTTTAAGTTTGCAGCATTCTTTTCACATTTGTTCAGAAATTTTACTGCTACTACATAAATGAAAAGTCTTATGAGAATATTTATCTGCAGACATTACTTTAATGACCCTTAATTTTTTCAACAGTTCTGTTTGTTTTTGACTATTCATCTCTCTCCCAAATACAGCTGCTATTTATTTTTTCAGGGGCTTTGTGTAAACTTCAGTTTCACAAATGCCTTTCAGCTACTATCTCCAAAGGTTCCACTTCTAAGTAAAATTTTCAGAAAGAAAAATAATTGTTTCTTCTAAACCTCTTGTTCTTCTGGAGCTACTACTTAGTACAAACGAATAGCAGCTGCTGCATTCTGAGCCCATGGGTTGCCAACAAGTGCATGAACTACACCTCCATGCTTCAGAAGATTTAGCACCTTTGAGATCTTGTTAGAACACGACTTGTGACTATTAGTTGTTGGGTTTTAATTAATATACATTCAGATCAGTTCTACTATTTTTGCACTAAAAGCATCTAATTCCCTGAACATCCTACAGCGTGAGACTTGATGAAGTTTTGCTGTCTCTCATCTTTTGCTGTGGCTTCAGCAGATATATCACACATCGCTTTTCAGGCCAGATTTTTTTTTTTTAATTGAGCATACCTCTACTTTATCATTCTCTGTATCATCTTCAAGTACAAATGTGACAATCATTCTTGTGGGAACATCTGTTCTCAGTAATTTACTCAGATTTACACTTTATTGTAAAATACAATTGCAGCCGAAAAACAACCTCCACACTTAGTGACATATCAGGTGACATCTCCTTTCCAGTGGATTTGTGGTCAACGTCTGACCCTTTTTTTTTTTTTTTTTAAAATGGCCATAAAGCAAAATTAGATCTACTCTCCAAGCTTGTCATGAGCTTACTGTCAACTGCCCACTAAGTAGTAACATAAGTAAGAACTGAGTAGGCAACGCTATAAGGTCCCACAGTTCTTTCTGCTCATTGCTATTTAACCTAAGAGGAACAAGTTACACTCCTCACAGTTACAGAATAGATTTATTCTCCACCGGCCTCATAATAAAAGGGATCCTTGAGAATAAAGTTAAATAACAGAATGTGACCTCAGGAATCTTCTTGGTGAAAAGCATCCAATTTGAGGATAAGTGGAGGCAGTCATGGGACAACTGGAAAGAATAATCAATACCAGGGAGGAACCAAGATGAACAGAGCACTTGCAATTCCAAAAGGGGAAACCCCCTAGAGAAGAGAGCCCTTACACAAAACAGTTGTTGGATTATTAATATCCATCCCTCAGGATTTCTTCATATGTAGCATTATCAGATCTTTTGTCCCCTTCACAGCAAATTCAGTTGCACAATACACATACCTACATGCTCCAAATGTAACAATATCGTCCAAATACTGTGTTTTTCAGGAAAGTAGCCCAGCAGTCATTTTGAAACAACAAATTATTAACTTATTAGAAACTAATTAACTATTATTAGAAACTACTGATGTCATCTCATTTGTAATGGAACATGTGCAAATTTTTATAATCTGCAACATTTGCAGTCCTTTAATCCTCTCAGAGGAAAGGAATACTATTAAGAAGTATTGATTCTTCTTTCCCAGTGAGAAGAAATTAATAAAATGGAGGCCTTATGAACTTGAGTTAGGCAGGGAAAATAGGGTCTTTGGGGGTACCTACTACTATAAGTAGGTTTGGGGATTTTTTAATTTATTTCAAGGGCAGGCATTTTATCTGTTAGAATCTGAATTTTAATTCCATTGCTCAAAACTGTCACTGCTGGGATCCATGGTGTCCTTTTGTTTTGCGGAACACTACAGAACTAAAGAAAATATTCATATTGCACAACTTACCAGACAGTAATAAAGTACTAAATGTTTGAACAACCAAAACCTAACACACTTTTAGTAAGTTTGAGAGACATGAATGTTTTTTTCCAAAAACAGATAAACTATATAAAACCTCTGTAAAAATAAGCATTGCAAAATTGACTGCAAATAAGGTCATAACTGTCTAAATGAACTGGAACGCGGATTTGAAAACCAGTTAGTTGTGATAAAAGCGAAACTGAGTAACACAACTGGAAACAACCTAATACTTGAGATTGGAAATCAGATGTTTAAGACATCAGTTTGGCATCACTTCACTGCTTTTGCGTAAGAAAGGGCAGCCTTTGTAAATAACCACTGATGAAAGTGGCTTGTTACTTAAATAGTATTCAAAGTAAGACACAATGAAGATGCCACAATGATGGAGTTCTCAATTATATTACAATAAATTTAGCTGGTGTTATCACAGTTTTAGAATTCTTTACACTGTGATAAGATCAAAATAATTGATTGGTGTGTTTTCTACTGAGAATCTGAACAGCATGAGAAAGTATGTATCTGAATGTTAATAGTATGCAGACAAGTGGCATTTACATAAAGTTCCCCTTCCACTGGCTATTTACCTTTGGAACGATAGTATGTGATAGTTTGAACTGGCTTCATAGAAGCAAGAAAAGCAATCTTATTGACAAAGCATCTCATGATGAATATCACTTTGTATCCCAGAGAGTATTTAGAGGACAGATTTTATTATCATAAATCTCAAAATGCCAAATATCATTCACTGCTTACACATTACACATTTTTAATGAATTCCACATACTTTTCAAGTTAGGATGGAGCTGAAAGGAAAATATGGAGCTGATATTTTTATTATGTAAACTTAAGACTCTTGTCCTTTTATACCTGTGAACCATTTGAGCTGTGATCCTTAGGACTCAAAAGTGTCACCAAGATGTAAAGTAGAGATGGAGAATTTTAGCAAATTACAGTTTAGAGAGATCTAAATCTGACATTGGCTTCAGGTCCAAATCTCAAAAAAATACGTGCAAGAAAGTAAGTCAAATGATTCCATATAAATAACAAAAAGCTATGGTCTTATTAGCAGAGGCCTAAATTTACATTTTAAAGCCTATCTAATCTAAAATGTTAAGTTTTTCTAAAAAGACAGTGTACTGTATATTCATAAATTCTATGATAAAACACTACACATATTTTGCAATCTACAAATACTTATGTAATTATTTATATCTGAAATATATAAAAAATTCAAACTGAAAACTTTATGAAGATTTATAACACATTATACATATTTATCCGATTTTAGAAAATAACCATATCAACACTGAACTTGGTCTAACAGTATTTCAAAGGCAGTCTGATGCAGAGGTATGGGTGACAGAGTGTAAGCTTCAATCTAGATGGCAAAGTTGTCACGTGTATATCAAAGGCACAACATAGGCTAAGGAAGACTTACGGTTTGTGAGAAGGCTGGTATACCGTAGGACCACCTCAGGTCTCATGTTTGCAGTAAATGTCAGTTACTAGTGATGAATTTATTGTATTCACCCAGAAGGATTACCCTCTCCCCCTCAAAGTAGTTTAAGTTAAAAATCTGGAGTTGCCTTTAATTCAGGATAATTTTCCTTTTGTTTTAAGAAATCTGTATAGTGCTAAGCAAACCTGGCATGATACAGTATAATGTGCTATACGCAACTTACTGGCTCAACTCACATATTTGGTAGATATTAATAAAATCTATGGTTTCATACATATTTCTTTAAGATCTTAGGGTTTTGTGAATGCAAAAAAAAAGTCAGCAATATCCGCTGAAAAGTTAAAATTTTGCAGCATTATGTAGGTCACTTTTACGCGAAGAAATAAATCCACCTTATGCAGCAGAAGGTGGCACCTTAGGCAACAAAACCTACTCTTCAAACAACTTCAAAAGCAGATGAAAGCTGAAAAAATACAAAGAGAAGGATTTCAAGAACAAAGGAGAATCCAGGACAGGTTAAATGTCTGTGTTGTAAATGGGACCAGTGGTTAACAAAACAAGCTTAGGATGATGATATAAATCCTGTTTAAGCACTGGATAGCAGCTCAGGCCTTGAACATTATGGGCACAGGCTGAAAGCAGGAGCTTCAGAACTGTAAACAAGTCACTAATGGCCAATTAATGGTCACTGAAAAAAAGCACAACCTCAAGCGTTTTAAAAAGATTGTTTTTACATTAAGAACAGAAGAAGCAGTTGAGTAAACGAAAAAAAATCCAGCTGAAAGCACGGCTGTGACCTGGGGAATTAACACCCCTTGAAGGATTTTGCATCATGTAATCCAGGGATAGACAAGAGAGTCGGGAACTGTCTAGGAACTAAACCATCTTATAAAACAGTAAGATCCCAAACTGGGTGTGGGGAAGGGAAGAGAAGATGGTAAAGAAGAAAAAAAAAAAAAAAAAACCACTTCAGTTCTAGCGTCCCTTGCAGAAGAGATCTCGAGTTTGTCCACGTCATCTTGTCAACTCAGGCCATGACTGGTAGCCATCCATTACCTACTCTACAGCATCAGCTCTGTGGGGTTTCATATTCACATCAAATTTAGAACACAGATGTTAAGGACAGACTGCTTTGAATATGTAGTGGTAGTGATTGATGGTAAGAACGAATTTGTAGTGTTAACAACAAATAATGTGTAAGTATAAGTTATTAGCACAACTGGTGCTGTTAATGATTGTCAGTCCAGTGAAGCGGAATTATTTGTTGGTTGGGTTTTTTTAAAGTTTAAGAGGAACAATTAAGAAACTCCGAAACTGCATACAGCACAGTGATACACAGGCATTCCTAACCTTCACGTCATTTTCAGTCAAAACGCAGTGCTACTGAAAAATGTAGACTGGGGATGCAGAGTACACTATGATCACTGAAAAGAAAAAATCTTCAAGAACCAGCTAGTACATATACTCTATACTTTTCTCTTCCTCAAGTATGCATCTGTTTGAATCCCAGAAAATATTTTCTAGGATGGTGACATCAATGAGTTTTCAGCTACTTCATTCAAGCAATCGAATGTTCCTACATTCCTACAAATCCAACATCTGATCTAGTCACCGTACAAAGAAACGATATGCAGCAAAAATCAGTTACTCCACAGTCACTCCAGGTAAAAGTGTTTGGGTATTTTGACAGAGGGAAGACCTCGTTAGAAATTTGGCAGCAGGTCAGATGTAAACATTTTGTGACTGATTCACAGATTCTTAATGAGAAGACAGCCTTTCAATGAACTAGTAATGGCTAGGGAAAAAAAGGAAAAAAAAAACTTTGAATGGCTGTGTAACTCTTCCATCAGAATCAGAGGAGCAACATTATGCCTCTTCAATTAGTAAATATAGTTTTGATAAGACTGCCAAAATAAAATTAAAAAAAACAACCCCCACTTTTCATATTTTTATTGCTGTCCTTCCTGACAAACCAATCTACTACAGCTACTTTCCACTGCCAGAGTTTGGGTTTTCTAACAGACTTTTAAAATGGCGTTGCAAACAAGCACAAGAAACCTCACAAGAAGCTCTGCAGAACAAAACACAACTCATCAGTGGCGAATTTAGTGAATATCAGATTCAAGACATTTATAGTTTCAGGTGATATTATCTTTTCCCACTTGCTGTTGTTTAGATCAGTCATTCCAGACTGAACCTTAAATGGCTGCTAACAAGAGCAAGAAACCTCTTTCTGTATAGTTACATGTTTTAATAATTAAAAAATTAAGCTACTAAGAGACTGCTGGGGGTTTAACCCCAGCTGGCAACTAGAACCACGCAGCTGCTTCCTCACTCTCCCCAGTTTGGATGGGGGAGAGAATCAGAAGAGTAAAAGTGAGGAAAAAAACGCTCATGGGTTGAGATACAGACAGTTTAATAGTTAACGCAAAAGCTGCACACACAAGCAAAGCAAAACAAGAAATTCATTCACTGCTTCCCATTAGCAGGCAGGTGTTCAGCCATCTCCAGGAAAGCAGGCCTCCATCACAGGTAATGGTTACTTGGGAAGACAAACACCATAACTCCAAACGTCCTCCCCCATCCTCCTCCTTGCCCCAGCTGTCTATGCCAAGCATGATGTCACAGGGCATGGAATATCCCTTTGGTCAGTTGGGGTCAGCTGTCCCGGCTGTGTCCCCCCCCCAGCTTCTTGTGCACCCCCAGCCTGCTCGCTGGTGGGGTGATACGAGGAGCAGAAAAGGCCTTGGCTGCCTAGCAACAACTGAAAACACCAGTGTGCTATCAAAAGTATTTCTCATCACAAATCCAAAACATTGCACTATATCAGCTGCTAGCAAGCAAAGTTAATTCTCTCCCAACTGACACCCCGACAAAGCAGCTATTTAATCAATTACCAACCTGACCTGTAGATGACAAGTACATAGTTCCCAGCTACATTAGCTGAAGCAGTAGGTTTAACTACCAGAGGCCTACATACGCATGTGGCTATATGATTCAGAAGTCTGTAACATTGGCACCTGTATTCTGGAGAGCCTGAACATGACATTATGAAGAATAGCACTTGAAAGGAGCTTTAATTTTCCCTGAAAGACTATCAATTTTCCATCCAAAGCACTATCAGTCATACATACATGTCTGAGAGAAGAATATCTAACCTCTTTTGAAACACTTCCAATCATGCATGAATAGAGAAACCAGTTTTACCCTTTCCTAGTCTTCTTCAGCCTCCTCTATCTTTAAAAAATTGTCACTGGTAGTTTTCTCATCGGGTCTTGAATTTACTTCTAAAGAATTAGAAATTCTGTGTTCAGAGGGCAGCCGCCTGGTTTCCCATCTTAAGAGAAAGCTTTAGTCTCACACCTCAAGACATGGATGTTCTTATGAAAATAAATCAAAGACTTTTGGTTTGAAGAATCTCTGAAACTAAACACACCTACTCTGGCTATTAGTGAAACGTGGAAGAGACAGATAATCATTTATGCCAAAGGTGCCGACCAGGGTTTGAGTGGGGAACTGTTTAACAAGATCTGCTCAGAAAAAAAATGAGAGTAGCTCACGATAATTTACACAGTAAGTCATGTATCATTCTGAAGGATTCCAGAAGCTCAGTCTGGGATAAAATATAGCAGTATAGAGGATCATCAGACATCTCTTTTAGTAACAGAGAACTCAGTGTCTACCATCTCTTTTGGTACAAAAGACAACACAGCATAAATGAGTAACTTTAAAAATGCATGCCTGAAGGTTCTTATAAGGTGTTTCAATAGGGACCTATTGAAATAACAATTGACGTATTCAAAGAATGGCTTACTCTCATAAAAGAACAAAAATGAGCATGTAACCTTAGTTAAAAGAAAATGGCTTTGTGATTTGGAAAATGTCTGTTCCCAGGTAACGTAAGGGGTTCTGAGCATAACTGAACTTACACTTGGTCACACAAGGTTCAATATATTCTAATGGAAAAATATAAAGCAGCATTATGAGTTCTAAAATAGCTTGAGGAAAACAGGTAATTAGAGAGGCTCATTAACAAAACAAAATTTAAGAACCTCTGCTGTAAACTTTAATTGGCGAAAATCATTCATTTATTCTGTCTCTTCTCATAGCACATTCAGATAATGAAAAAATAGCAGCTTTATTTCTGGTAGAACACTAGATAAAATGCATTTTCTACATTACTTACCTGTTTTCATTTCTAACAAGCGCTTTTTCTTTTGTTGCCTCTCTTGTTTTTCTTTTTCTGCTTTCTCCTTAGCTATTTTAGCACGCCTCTGTTTTTCTTCTGCTTCCCTTCTTCTCATATTCTCCTTTACTGCTTGCTATGAGAAAAAAGGCAATATAGAGCTCCATTAAAACCAAAGTCTTAGCAAAACCAAAGCTGAACCTTAAAAACAAAGAAAAAAGCTTTAAAATCACATCTCCTAACTAATCTTAATTTATCAAGCCAAATAAATATTTGACATTCCATATTTAGTACATTTTATTCAGAAGAGTAAGCAAATTCAGAATAAATACATTAAAAGCATACTAATTAGCCCCAAACAGGGATTATAAATTCAGCAAGAAATACATCTTAAGAATACACACGTTAATGTCGGAAGAACTCAAAATATCTAAACCACCTGGTTTTAGAAAATTAAGTATGTTTTTTTTTTATTTCTAGAATAGTTTCAACATTTATTCTTTCTCATGCTGCCACTATACCAAGCAAAACAAGGCTGCTTGGGTGACTTAGCTGTGCATTTTTCTTATTCTTAACCACATATGCATTAATTCACTTGGTTTATAAATTCTTGTCTTCTGGTTAATATCCGTACAACACTGTTTATTTTGAATTATAAATAAGTACTCCAAAGCTTCCAATGAAGCCAAAACAGAGCTATGAGTTTCAGAGTTTTTAAGTCATTATTTTGCATGAAGAGACATTAAGCAAAAATATTGTGTCACATTCAATAATTTTTTAACAAAGCTATTACAAGGTTACCTTTTCATCATTTTACTGTTAACTGTGTACACTGGTAAATTTTCCATGCTCTACTGTGGCTTGCATTAATTGTAAAGTACCACGCCCCACTTCTTCATTGCAGAAAGTTTCTGTTTTCAGAATGCAGTTACACAAAGATTCTCATCTTTCACAATAGATCAAAGTGGCCCCTCCTACAAGACGGCCAACATCTTCACAAGGTCTGAGGCAGAGGCTGAACATTTGCAGGCTTAATTAGTGTTTCATGTTCTTTTTAGTGGGAAAATGTCTGGCCTGGACTCAGAAAAAAAATGTTAAGAATGGACTGAAGAGTACTATAAAGCACAGATGAATGTGGATTACAGCAATATTTGCATGAGCACCGTTTGTGTAGCATCACTGCAATAGATACTGACCAAAGGAATTTAAAAAAAAAAAAAAATCACATAAATCTTGTGAGGAACTATCTGTCTTTGATTACTTTGATTACTTCAATCATTAAAAATGACACTGAAACAGACTTTTTAAACAAAGTAAAACTGTACTTTCACAGTGTCTTCTCCAGAGTCACCTCTATCAATTCTTGATACTGGGGGAGGAGGGGAGAAGCCTACCGCAAAATACTAGAAGTCTGTATTGAATTAATTTTAACAAATTATTTGCTGGTTTTCAAACTGGGTATTCTGCAAAATAAACTGCTGGGCAAAACTCAGATGGGACTAAAGCACAAGTACAATTTTGGCAGAAATGACACACTTTCCTAACAGAGTGACCAACGAAATGTCTACTTTGTATCTACTTTTTTCTCCAAAATAATACCAGTAGGTCTCAGCCTCAGACTGCAGATATCCAAATGTATCCCTATCTATCTATCTGTCTGTCTATCCCTTTCTAATCACACTGATGAACTGTGCTTGATTTAGTAGCTCGCTTCTTCATATGCAGTGTAAATTGAATGCTCTGGAGCATCACACCTTACCTCCAGCCCTTCTCTAGCAGGACACTGGTCTTCTGTAAATTCTGTGTTATAACTTCAAATTTTAGGCTGACGTCTTGGATACTATTTAAGACACCTCTCCGGGATACTAGGCACTTCTGTTGTTAGGTCTCCTTTGAGACACCAAGTAGCCAACTCTCCAAATACCACTTACTGTGCCAAGTATGCATCTCCATTGACTAGAACATGAGATTAGACACTTAAGCTCACATACAGATGCCAATGTTTAAAGGCCTCCCACCTAGAGTCAAATCCTATCCCACATTCTGTGTCTTTTCGACACAAAACATAGGTGTCTAAAGTTCTGCAAAATGCTTATACTAAGAATTGTCACAAACTTGACTGAGACGAACACATATTTGTCTCTCACACTGTTTGCATTTGGAAGATTAAATGTCTTAACACTTCCTTGCTCAAAAGGCCTAAAACATTAGACATGGTCTGATGGCATCTGCTATACACAAGAAGGAGCATTGCATTCAGCATGCAGCTCCGCATGCAAAGTTAACTTTCAGAAGAATTACCAAAGCATGCGCCTTTTGTATACCATGTCAAGGCCTAGAGTTTCCAAGATGAAGACATTCTTGGGTTTTCTCTTGTGCTTTCCAGGACCGTTTCTGATTTTTATTCAAGTATTTGCATAATATAAAAGAAAAATACTCTAGAGCCTAGGGAACAAACTCTTACTTGGTTGCTCTTCTGCTTCTTTAAGTCATGTTTCTGCTGCAGAGCAACCCAGTGTCAATAGGAGCAAGAGGTTTCTATAGCCCTATGATTAGCATACTGTCTTGGACATAAGAGTTGTTGACACAAGGCCTCTTCCCTCCCTCTCCTACAACTGCAGGAAAATTCTAACCATTAAACACAAGAAGAGGAAATATTACAATTGCTTCATCTTATTTCAGAAAGCTATCCTTCCAAGGAAAGGAATGAGCCTGTTAGCAGCACCCCTGATGCTGTGAATCATAGAATGGTTTAGATTGGAAGGGACCTTAAAGATCATCGAGTTCCAACCCCCCTGCCATGGGCAAGGACACCTCCCACTAGACCAGGTTGCTCAAAGCCCCATCGGACCTGGCCTTGAACCCTTCCAGGTGTGTGAAAGCACATAAGGAGGTTAACAGAGATGTCCAATACCTAAGATGTTCCACTGACTGTACCAGGAATTTAGCTTTGGGAGTTAAAGCACTGAAGGTAAGGTCCTTCACCCATTTTTTGGATCCAGCCAACTAACTGTACTCTAGATTTGGTGCTCAAAGAGTGTGAATAATAGCTGTCACAGCCACCAAATACTACTGAAGTACAAAGTGCAGTCTAAAGTTAGCTATGTACCTGAAGTCTATGGCTCCAGATTTAAACATGTTTTTTAAAATGTTTTAAACATTTTTATTAATTCAGAACAAAACCCCACACATTATAAGTAGGTAAATACTGTGTGTAAATAATCAACTTTGCTTGACAACAAGGATGACTGAACTTCACTTTCCCACACCTACTGGTGACTTAAGTAGTCTTTTAGTTTTGGACTTTTTAAGAATCCCATGATTTTTCAGCACTAAATTTAAAAGTCTTTTGAGCTAAGTTTTCCAGGATGCCAACCACCTGTCAGTAATCAAGACCAATGCTAAACAATTCTGAAAATCAGACCTCAGGTGTCTCACACTAGGCAGCTCAAAAATCTTTTCCAAAAAGTCTCAAAACTGAGCAGGTACTCAATATTTTATTTAGTGTCATTGAATGATAAGTGGTTTCATGCCTTATCTACACACTTTTTTCACATAGCCTTCAAACTGTGCTCTGCAAGACAGAATTATTAATTTTCCTCAAGGTTTCTTCTATCATGCTCATCAATAATATCTAACTGCTTCGAAGCATTAATTAATCTATCTTTATAACACTGCTGTGAAGCAGGGCTTAGTATCAGTGCTAATTTTACAGACACAGAAAAGAAATACGGGGAAATTAAGGTAAAGCACAACCACTTCTTTGAGCCTCCAATTCAAGATGATCCTAAGCATTTAGAATTCTTATTCTACAGCATTTAAAGTGGAGGTATGGTTTAAACATCAGAAATTAAAGTAATACAACTATTTCATAATATTTAGCAATTTTGAAATCAGACTCCCGAGTTTCAAATTAGCCACTGATCAAGTTAACAAAACATATTCAATGCCCATGTTGAAAAATCTGGCATATGTAATTTGCCAAGCAAAATTGTTCTGATTGAACTGCGCCTTTTAGGCTTTTAGCTGTTAAACTCCAAAGTAGCAGAGGCTTGGTAATCTTTACATGTTCGAATATGTTTGCTAAATATGGGTTTTATTTTAAGTCCTTTCCTCAAAATAGATGGACATAGGAATTTCAAACGTTTTCTCAATATCTACAAAAGAAGTATTTTTCTCTATCTACACCCTCAGACATGTCTGAAATAATGAAAAAAAACCCCAACCAACCACGCAAAACCAGACAAGACTGGGAAACATGCAAGCAACTTAAGTATGTTGCAATGATAAGCATCAGGCTGCAATGAGGAGTAGATGTTAAAATGACTAATTGAATCTTTCCACAGATCAATAGGCATGAGTTGGATCGCTGCTCCAGACTTTGTCACAAACCTCATGCTCAGATAACATTCCTGCAGGAGCGTAGCCAGTAAGTTAAGCTATGTAATCATAGGTAGCCAGATGCGACATGAATCACCTTTTCCAAGTTATACACATTAATAAATTCATACACAATTGGGGACCTGCCTTTTTATTCTTCCATTTCTTCACTGAGAAAGAGTTGCTTACCAGCCAAGTGTTCAGAACCAAAGAGAGAAAAATATTTTTTGCAACAAAAGCTTAAAAAACACAACAAAAAAACCCTGAACAATCAAAACCAACCACAACCTCCACACAAAACCAAACTCTCCCTGCCCCTCTAACTTTACCAAAGCTGAACATAGTCATAAATGACCAAGATAGTGATCCTCACTAATCCTAAATAAGAGCTCTGGGAAAGTATTTTGAACTTATACAGCCATCAGCTTTCCCAAAGTTGTTTGGTTATTTTAAGATGAGGGATATAGCAGTCTTGAGTACGTATTCTGAAGTACATCATCGAGTTAATCATCCTTCTTCCAGAAGAACTACATTGACAATGGTAAAAGAACCTGCAATATTTTGGCAAACGTCATTATCCTGAAATTTGCCAAGATGATTGTTTATAGTCATACATAATCAGCTCCGAACATGTGAAGAAATACCGTGGTGAGAAATTTCTACCTCAAGTTTCAGGAAGTTCTGCTGTTAAAATTCTTAACTCATATTTTGGTAGAAATAAAAACAAAAAAGAACAAAAAAAAGAACCTCTATTCTTAAAATTTGTACACATAATGAAAATGTATTCAGACTCAAAAAAAATGTCTAAAGAAAAATAAAATCAGATTTCCAAAATAGTTCAAGCTTTTATGATAAGCTAGCACATGCAAATGTTTGTATACATAATGCAGATGCTGCCCTGTGACACGAGGACAGTCATAGATGTAGAGGTTAGCTCTATTTTAGACGACTCTAAGGCAAAGTTCTGCTAACTAACAGTGAGTCTGAATTATGCTTAAAACTATGTTCTGAGCTCTATACAAAAGCAGCTACCCAACAATAACCTGGATCAGCCTAATGTGTGTTTCTCAAATATAATTCAAGTATTTAAAATAACAATAAAATAACCATTTTTTAGCCCCTACCCCCAAAGATCATCCTTTTTAAAGGGAAAAGAAGAAAGTAAGCATTTAAAACGTGTAAAACCTAAAAGCCTAGACAATCTATTGTCAGAAAAATTAAAAGTCCTTAGAAACCGACTGAGTCTGAGGAAAATATACCATTTCTTAAGCCATGATAAGGAGCTCTGAGTTTCCATAGCAGGGAATCTGCTTACAGATGCAAACCTTGACACTGATCAAGTGCTTCAGGCAAATGAAAAATTAAATGAAATAAAATCTTTGGTCTGGATTTTGCATGGAAAGATTGTGCATTATAAATACAGAATAATTGTTAGAATATTTATTTTTAAGTAAATAACAAGCATCCCTTAATCAGAAAATGCACTTGTATTTTAAAAATGTAGAGTTTCAGATTTTTCCCCTTTAGGTTATACATGCATATCAGAGGCTCAGTTTTAAATTACATTCATTGTTATTAGGAATTTTCAATTTTTTCAAAAGAAATAATCCACAAATAATAATCCAAAACTCCATTATCCTTAGGACATCCAAAGAATTTAGGATGTGCAAAGTAAAATTTCTTATATGAGTATCAGATACCATTTGAGGAGGAATACATTTATTTTTAGTTTGTTCAGTAACTAAAAGATTACAAAACTAATTTCTAAGAAACACTAGGCATAAAATAAACAGATTTTACCATGAACATTGTCCTGAAGTTGTTTAAGTCTGTTAAAAACTCCTCCACCGAAACTTTCTTCAGATCAATGGCATAATATCCCATCACGTTCTGATAGAGTTTTTCCATGTTCTCATGCATCCGTGAAAGTTTCTGAAAATCATCTTTGGCATGAACTAGAAAGCTGTATGCTGCTGTTAAGGCTGCAACAATACTCAGTAAATCCAGTCAAACCCCCAGTTTTTACTTAACATTGATCTGTATTTCATACACATTTTTCATTTGCATTAAATGAAGTATCAAAAGAATACATGCTTCCTAGTATTTACTGTGTATATTAGGCCTATGAATAAATCAGGACGCTTTCATCAAACTTTCTCAGCCACTTTAAATTTAAAGATTATTCCATTAGCATGTAATTTTATATGAAATGAAAGGTAGGGGACTAATCTAACTTCAAGCACCTATGTAGTTTATTTGGTATCACTGTCTCCTTATTGAAGCTAGAAGTTTAGATATATAAATCACTATTTACATGGAATTTAAGTACAGATACCAATAGCCAACCTGAACACTTTCAAATATCAAGAAATAGTATAGTTCTCACTAAAATTAGAGTAAAAATAGAAATATTAATAAACGACAGTATTAAAAGTAAAAACCATGAAAGAGTAAAAACTTCATCTTAACTGCTTTTTTAAAAATGCTACTGTAGCAACAGCAATGCATTCATTTCTATTCCTGGTGGCTGCATCAGGTATTTATGCTTTTTCTAAGGCTATTTGCAATGTCAACGCAAATTAATTAAAATAGCGGTGAAAACAATAGAACTATTTCTACAAGAGATAGACTATTTATAAACAGCACCAAAATACTGCAAAACAAATGAGATAAAAAACCCATGTTTATTCAAGAATTTTGATAATATAGTTTGTCAAAGAAGCTCAAAGAAGAAATATTATGTGTAGTCGTTTCCTTATGTAGGACAACTTCATGAAGTGCTTACTTTAATGGAATGGTAGCTAAACAAATATTTATGTTCCATAACTTTCCTGCTGCAGGAAGACTACAAAAGATAAGAAATGAAAATTTTACCTTTACTCCCAGTTGCCCACCCCAACTGATGCAAAAGAGAATTTACGTTATTTGCATACTTCATACTACAGATGCATACACTATGGTCACTTTATTTTATGAAGCACAGGATTTTTAATCAAGTGCATTAAAATGCAGACAAATACAGTTTTTGTCCACCATGCTGTTTTAAATACCCAGTAACAATCTACTGCTGGGTGAGTGCTCTCGCCCTTCAGGGTTTTTGCAATGTACTCTTCTTTTAGCTTTGTTTAGAGGCTGAATCCATTTCAATTTCACTATTAAATATCCTTCTGGTTTGTTAATGTTGCTTTTAAAACACTAAGGAAGCGGTTAATGGTTTTCTTTTTGTGATTTAGAATCCATGCCAGAAAGTTATACAATAATGTTCTCAGACACATACAGGAAAGGGGAAATAATGCACTTTCACAACATTCAAATTAGTCACTATGATGGCTATTAGCTGGGTCTGTAAGGGCAGAAGAGTCTCCACTAAGAAAATCTCGTAGAAAAGGACTAACAAAGCCTAGATTTTGATGCTTTTAAATTATACATCTTCCATCACCTCCCAACCACTTGATTTCAGAGTTTCTCTTCCTCTGACGAGGCTCCTTAGCCATTATGAGCTGCTTTCCATGTTTCTACCAACTTCATAAGATGCATCTTGTGAGCAGCTTCAGACTGCCTCTGCTGGTTAGCAACAGCTCAAAGAGAATTGATGTTGCTGGCCAACTTTTTCTTCCATATCACTTTGAATCTCTCACCTCTACGTAGCTCCCAAGATGCACAAAGCTTACAGGAAGCTACCCTTCAGAGTTGAGTTTCTTTAAAATTATTAAGGATATTAAAAAGCTGTCGGTGAGACAGTGAGGAAAGCTGATGAGAGGTTAGTATGTAATAGCTGCCCAAATATTAAATAAAAAAGGATTATGAGAAACAAGACATGACAAAACACAAGTTAGGAACCTCAAAAGAAATATCAGCAGTTCAAAAAAAAACCAAACCCAAAGAAACCTAAACAACAAACAACTGTCATAAAGGAAAATAGTAAAATTAATGCTGAGTGAAACTAGAAACAAGCATTTCTACATCCTGTTTATTTTTGATCTCACAATTTAGGTTACTTATTATTTGTGATTGTTAGATCATTATCAGAACTTAGGGAAACTACACTACTTTTTTGCAATTATAAGGCTGTTTATTTCCACAGAGTGGAAGGGTAAAGGAAAATTAGACACATTTGTTTTGTTGTCACTATGTATAAGTGCCATACATCAAACACTCCAGTAACTTCCTTCAGCTTTCTAGGAAAGAAAAAAAAAAACCTGAGTTGAAATTATCAATAAAATGTATACTTCACCTTGTAAGTGAATGATATGCCAGAGTATATCCTGAAAAGAAAACTTGAGGGGGTGGGGAGGTGAGAGAGATGAAATTTCTATGATATTCTGCAAGCCATAGCTAAAGTTACAGCTATGTTAATACAGTCTTAGTTTATACTGTTAAAACTGACTCCCCTTGAATATGTGATGCACAATTTTAAACTCAAAATACAGCACTCTGGAAAGATGTTTTACTACCCAGTATTTCAATGCCAGACATGATGAATCCAGAGATTTTTATTTTCCGCCTGGTGCATCATGGGATACCTTAAGCTCTTGGCATTCTACTGAGACTGTGCTTCAATTTAGGTCTTTTTAATAAGTCCCCTTCCTATTTGCCTTAAATATGGCTTTTGTTAGCCAGCACTAGCTAAACTGGAGACAACAGGGAATACCACTGAGTACAGCAATCCCAACTGTAATTATTATGAACAGGTTGATATATATGCATTATCAGCTACAGAATTCATTGGTTTCGGATGAACGAAGACAGAAGTAGAGCAGAGCTGCAATACAGGCAGGAGTAAAAGGAAATCAAGAAGTTAGGTATTTGTTAACTTTTTTTGAAGTGCCTTCACTTCACCGACTGCCTTTTTGGACTCATGGGACTACAGATCATCATTCTGCTCATTAATGGAACAGGAAAGCAACACAGCGCTGAGACAAGTAATATCTGTGGCAAAATTTCTAACTGCTGTATGTTTGGTCTTGCATATTCATGGCCGCTCTTTTCATAGTGAATTCCTTGTCTGAAGTTTATACTGATTTTAATATATTGTGCTACATAAAATACTAATATAGTACAGACTATCAAGCCAAGTAAAAGCAGCTGTTATTACCCTAGAGCAGATAATGAATGATGTCAATTTGTTCCAAACATTTCCTTAAAAGACCCCATATTCACCACTTCTGATTTTTTCCACAAACTAACCTACTTATTAAGTGTAGACAATCCAAAAAAGGAATATGATTCTGCATAAGAACAAAAGATTAACATGTGCGCAGGTTGCTACGTATATATTAGCAGAATCTTCAAAATGGAACCAAGACTGTCTCTACAGTAGCCAGCAACAACCTCTGTGAAAACACAGCAAACTTTTCAAAGACTAGTGCAAAAAGACTTTGCGGTCACTTCAAACCAGAATTTCTACAAATTATTTTCTCCTAAGGGGAAAGGGTGTGAATGCTGTAGGGCTCTGTCGAGGATTTCCCACATCAAATTCTTGGGAAAATAGTTGCGACCGTCTGAAAAATACGTGTCATACAGACTTCCTTTTATACACATATCGCAAGTTCAATAGTAAAATTCTGCATCTGAATATAATAGTTCAAGAAACACAAGAAATGTTTAGATTTCTAAATCACTACCTTCTGAAGAGTATTTCTCAAATAATACCTTTCCCTTGACTCACTCACTCCTACCTATCTCTACGTTATAACACTAAACCAAATTGACACAGAGCTGCTGCATACAGTGTGCATATCCCATACGTTACGAGCAAAACCAGTGCTAGCTATAACACACACCTGAAGTCCAGATCAGATATTAAAGATCTGTACAAAATAATTATACACTTAAGTTAAATTTACATTGTTTGCCAAAGCCCTATCTCATTACTTGTCCACACAGTCAACATCTTGACTCTCTCCCAAAGAGCAACATACAATCTTTTTTCACCTAATGAGCCCAGCTCCTGCAATCTTCCAAAGTCCTTAGGATGTGAGGACATCTTACAGACTTCAGTTTGTTTACCTTGCACAGAGGGTAGTTCAAACTATGAGGCTGATTAAGTAACCAACAGTTTAGAGGCAGCGTGTGATACCTTCCTCGCAGCTGAAGTGGGTTTCTTCTGCCTCACTTGAATCAGGCTCTGACTAGGGTAACTGTTGTTCCTTCCTTCCCTTTTCACAATGTCAACAAATTAACTTAAACGACAAGGAAACGGGAATAGAGAACTCATCAAAAAGAAAGGATTCTGTTCCCAGCTGAAAGGTAGCAACCAACTCGTCTCTCAAGTATTAGTTCCATAAGCTTCTGTGAAAATCACCATCAACACCATGTTCAGCAGTAGGCTGAAACTTGTCAAGAGTTTCTCAGCTGCTACTTAGAAAATCATGAGATGTGAGCTGGACTGATAAAGAGCATGTTGACTAAATTACCTAATTAAGCTTTTAATATGTAATTTAAATACTCTCCATAAACCCATTAAATTTTTATTTTGAACGTACAAGTGTATTTCGTTCACCGTGCTTTTTATTGAACATTTCACTCAATGGATTTAATACTCTAGATCAATATCAATTCAATATTCTTTGACTTTCCTAATTAAAGCAAACACAACTGCAATAATAACTATTATTTCTTTTCAGCTCGTATACATAAGATGACTGACAAACTAGTACAATCTAATATATAGGAGAAATATTCATAATTATAGACTTTGTCAATAAAAGAGCGCACCGACTGTGCATATATCTGACTTCCTAAAGAAACAAGAATGCTAATCAGTTCATTAGGGGCCTTTGGGTTGTGATATTTAGCGACAGGATGAAGTAGCCTGCTTGTCCATGGAGCCTAATTGTACTCAGGATGAAAAATTATTTCCAACAAAGCACCATCCTTCCTTTCTCAGATTTCCTGCTGCTTTCTTTTTATGAGCTGCATGCCTTTCAAGACATCAGCATCATTCAGCTTTCCTTGTCATCGGAATAGAAGTAAAGACAGGTCCAGGCTTCATCACGCTGTGCGGGATTATCTAACCTTTACATCAAACCTTTTTTGCTTCGTAATTTATTGAAGTTCCTGTTTTTCTAAAAGTGAGCTGCTCTAATTAGTGTGTTCACAGACATTACTAGAAACCATATGCAACTTCACTGTTTTGAAATTACTGCCTGTCTGCTGAGAGGGGAAGTCAGTGGGGGCAAACTATTCCTGTTCATAATATTTACTGTTCAAAATACTGAGTAGTCTGATACAATGAAATATGTAGTATGGCTGGTTTTGCCTGTACTGATTTACTCCGAGTAAGACCACATATTCATCTCACCTGTCTCTGACAGCAGTCAATACCCAATGATTAGGGAAAACAAGAAGGAAACTTGGTAAGTATAGCATAATTTAACTGATGTAGTATTTAGTTTCTAACAGCCTGCGCACTAGTGATTTTTCTGAGCTAAAGCTACCTTTGGACTACTGTGTTTAATAGCTCCAGATATTCTATCTTTAGCTAACTATCTATGCCTTATGTGAACTTCATTCACATTTTCAGCCTCTACAACATCCTAAAAGTAAATGCTACAGTTTGTTTGTTGTGTAATAAGACATTTCTGTTTGTATGTTTTAACCTGCCGGACAGTAATTTACATGAAATGAACCCTGGTTATTTACGAAACACAATGAATATGTTCCTGACTTTCCTTCTGTATGGCACAAAAAATTACAAGTATTTTTACTGTATTTTCCTAACTTTTTTGGCTTTCTACCTTCAGAGTCCTAATTTATTAAAACATCCCTGATGCAGAAACTGTTGCATACTCTGTAATATACGATCATTCTCACCATTCTCTGCCACATCAGTAGCTATACAGTATACTTTTTGAGATCGGGTGATGGAAGCACTTGAGATGTAAGAGTATTACTGAGTCTTATAGCAACTTCTTTATGTTTTCTGCTTGCTCTTAACTACAATTGTTCTCAATTGTTCTAATAGAATGTTTTTTTCTGCCAGGACTACTTATTACTCTAGCATCATTGAAGTTCACTTGCTCTTTTGTCAGCATCTGCCATTATCTACCTTTTGACATGAGTTCTGGCTTTGTTGTTGTTGTTGGTTTTTTTTTTTTTTTTTTTTTTTTTTTTTTTTTTAAGATATTAACCCAGAAAAAAACATTCCACTTTTCACCTAGGAAATTTCGTTTCTTGGAAGCCTTTGTTACTACACCTTGTTGAAAGGCTCATGGAAATTCAGTTATCCTCTACTGACTGTCTTGCCTTTATCTGCATGCTGTAATAAATCTGCATGGCAGGTTTCTCTTTACAAAACCCATGCTGACTCTCCCCCATCATATTATATCTCCCATATATACATGTTGGTTCTGTTTTTATTTAGTCTTCATCATTTTTCCTGGTAGAGAAGCCATACTTGCAGATCGTCTTTGTAGACTTTTTAAAAAACTCAGGTGCTTCTTTTCAGCTTTGATTCTTTTGGGCTTCTCCTCTTGGGCTAAGTTCATATAAGAATCTATAGTCCAATAGGTTTATATTTGAGTTCATTTTAAAAATCTTTTCAAGTCTTTTGTGACCACTGGTTACTCCCGGGGATTTATTGCTATTTATTTTATATTTTCCTTTAAAAAAAACTTCTACTGACTCCTTCATTTGAGATTATCCTTCCATCCAAAATATTGCACAGTGGGGTCAACCAAAGTTCTCCCTAGAGAAAACTGATGCAAAAACAAATTTATCTTCATGGCTATGGCTTATCTTCTTGGCACACATTGACAATCTATGTCTTCTCTGGCAGGATTACAGCTTTTGAGATGCTTGAAAAAGATGACATGTAGATCCTCCTTCACATTTCCTAAGATGATCACTATCATTTTTAAGCAATCAGTAAACTGCTGGAATGCTCTTCATATATGGGGATGGAATTTCAACCTCTAGAAAAGTTACAGTATTTATTGACAAGGTCCACCTATTTACCTTATCTGACTTCTATTATATTGTAACTTTTCATACTGTTTCTCTACAAATGTGATTTATTCCGTCTTACATACAATTTATAAACTTATATATACTTCGTAGTATTCCACTTGCTTCCTGCCATCAAGTTTCAGAAATGCCCAATGTGTCAGTAGCACAAAAGCACATGTGGCCATCCTATGTGTTGAATGTTTGATATTAGCATAGAAGTACATAGTTATTCCTCAACTTACTTTTCCTGTGCTCTCCTTCTTAAGCAAAGATGGTTTTTTTTCAGGGTATTCTTCACTCATTCTCAACTGAATTTTCTAATTTCTTTCGTATCTGTTTTACAGGTACAGAAGTTTTATAACCACATGTCCAAAGAAAGCTGTATACTAAATTATCTGTTACTTCAAACCCTAGTCCTCAGCTTAAAAGTGTAAAAGGTTTTACGGTATTTTAAGTGCTGGCATCATGACTATTTTGGATTAGATGATCGTTGTAGGTCCCTTCCAACTGAAATAGTCTGTTCTGTTCTATTCTAATGGATTACGAAGAGTCTGTCCATTTTCATAGGTTAGATTTCTTAATAAGTGCTTCCCATTCCTAACTTCCTAAACCACACATTATTTTCTTAACCAAGCACAGACTTTGCATAGTCTTAGCACTATTTCTGAGAAGGATCTCAGGGATACATTTTCCTCTAACTTCCTAGCTATAGTTTACCTCTTGCCTTCAGGACCCCTTTCCTAGATCTCCTATTATGCTATGGGCTTCTTCAGGGACAACACTTATGTTTTCTACTGTAGAGACTCCATGCTGGTGGGTTGCAACATATCTCTGAAAAACACATTGAGCTGGAAAAAAAAGCCAGCAACAACAACAACAACCACAAGAACAGCCTCACCAACAAAATACCCAACCTTACGAAAAATTAGTAGCAACACTGAAACGTTACAGATAATCCACAGAGTCCAGAGAAGGCCTAAAGCTAGGTTGTAGACACTTTGGTTGCAGCTAGTCTCCTGAAGAGGAAACTGACCCTAATGCAGCAAGAATCACTATATCCACTTGGCCTCAGGGTCCCTTGCCATCTTTTATTTAATAGTATGAGATTAATCAAGAGGACTGTCTCCTGAGTGCCCCTGCCTTTGTACGTAACAAAGTGGTCTTCCAGCTCGGTAATAACCTAACCATGCCTGCAGCGGACATTTCAACCTGCCTCTCTATCTGCTGATATTTCTGCTTCCAGATTAGTCTCAGTGCCAAGCATATATGACCATCACCTGGTAGGGAGGTATAAGTGAAAGAATGTTTTTTTTTCTGCTTTAACTAAGTATCTTCATGTCCCAAGGCTTTCTTACGAGAGGCAGGCAGTGAAGCTGGCTGAAGGATTTGGAATAAATAGAGAGAAAAGGAATTTTGGCAAAAACAAGACCAGAATCCAGTTTTCACGTTATGAATCTCATTTCTGAAATAAGAGAAATTTTTCGGTTCTGTGAGTGCATGTACAAAAACATTCACAGCGGTAATGCATACACTAGAAAACAAATAAACACACAGGGTGACAGACCTCTTTTTCAAAGATATTTAACACTAAAGTGAAATGCCTACATTCTTATTATAGCTACTTTTCCCTAAGTTAAGAAATTATACACAGTGCAAAACCTGACAGCAAGCATTTTTCTCCTCATTCTATCCACTAGAAAGGAATCTTTTAATTGGACTGTTCATGTATTTAGTTTTTGAGGGGAAAAAAGTTATATTTTTCAAAAATATATGCTACAGACTAGACAAAAGTTATGCAAAGAAATTAAAAGTTTAAGGTAATGCAGTTAAATTATTTCTGGGTTTTTTGGGTTTTTGTTTGTTTGTTTGTTTGTTTTTTTGTTGGTTTTTTTAAAGAATACTCCAAAGGATATTGACATTTTTGCTACAAACTTATCGTGCTTATCTTCAGGAACTGGAAAAGTCTGCAAATCCTTCTCAAGCTGTTGGAGTTGCCTCTCCATATGCTTCAGGCTCTTCTCCAGGTTTTCTGCTGAGACTAAAATACAGAACATTCATTCTGTTAACACCTTAAACAAGAAACATGGTTTGTAAAATACATGAGCTAAAACCTTACCCAAATCACCATACTATGTTTTTAATTCTGAAATAAAAGCACACTGAACAAATTACAATACGAGGGGGTCACTCTACAATGTTCAGTTCCCCTCACTTATGTGGTTGCCTTATTCTGATTAGATGTATGCTGTTTGAACACTGCATTTTGTTTTATTTTCAAGCCTAAGGTTTTGCACTGCAATTAACAGTCTGGTTTAAATAACCTGAGATATACATATGCCAGTCTGTCTCTTCTGCTTAACCAAAGGACAAGTTTTGAAACTACTCCAAGAACCACAAAGCTTTTCTTCAATCTCATTCTGTTAAAACAGAAAATATGAACATTTGTATGGAAGATCATGAAGAAACTAAGTCCCTCAAAACATAGAGAAAATGGGTCTTTTAAACACCTACGCATGAAACCTAAGAGTCTATTCCCCAGTTTGAAAGCACGATGCCTGGTAAAAAACAACAGAATTTGTCAGAGTGAAAGTGCTTGCCAAGCTGGAGGGAAGTGCAAGCGCTTGAGAAGGTGTGGCAGAGCAAAACAGGGAGTTAGGAAAAAGAAAAGAGTAGAGAAGAAACAGGGATTTATAGAAGGATGCAGAAAAAGTGCAAATTTTCTTTATCAGAAAGAGAGAAATACAGCTTTCATCCATTTGAAGCAATGCATGGAAGTTGAACACTTGATCTGTACATAGTTGATTAAAATATCAAGACCATAAAAGTAACCTGAGGATAACTCCTGTTAGCATGTATTCTGTCCTGGATTTATATTATTGGAATCAGTTAAAACTTACTTCCTGATTGTTTGCAAAGTAAACTTAACATTTAAATATGTTCCATAGGAATAATGTATATAGATAAGAATATACTCTGAATTTTAGGCTAATGATTTGATTTTTTTCCTTTTTTTTCATTATTTATTGCATTTATTCATAATATACTGTGCTTATAAAGTTAAAGCTACCTTAAAATTCATCTAAAAACATCCCCGGAGAAAGTTTGTGGCCCTATGATGTTATTAGGATCTGTAGCGGATCCATGATTTCATCCACTGAGTAAAGTTATGTGATGGAAATTAAGATACACAAACTAAACACATCTTTCTCTCATAAAACACTTAGAGTCCCCAAACAACTAGAGTAAAATGTTGCATAGCAACTAGAATCCCATTCACAGCAAAAAGGTTAACACAACTACAAAATGATCAATGGCAACCTGTTAAAATGCTAATGTAACCTAAAAAAAACCAACCCAAACAATTCGGAGACAATCAACTTTTCTACAAAGAATAAGGCAATATAAATGTATGTTCATATAATTTATAGCTCATCGTTTTATTTATAATAACAATTTTTAAACCCCTCTGTTTACTCAAAACCACAGTTTTTCAACTGTATGTTTGACTTAGCAGATTTTCACTCAGTGAATGGTAAGCCCAAACCATCACCAGGTAGGTCAGTTGGCTTCACCAATTAAGAAACCGCCTTGTTTGGAAAGCAGAGCTAAAATTAGAAGCTGACAATGTTGATTCACAGGTTCCAGAAACAAACCTGATTTCTATGTAAAGTCATACTTCTGCTGTCATAAGAAGCCTTCAAGGGTAGGCACGCTTGCAATTTTAAGACACTGATTTACTTAGAAAGCTGCTAAGAAACATAGACTATAATAACTTGTGCTTAATATAACTATCGATAGGACTCTTCACAACATAGTTTGTCTTGCATATAAAGAGGTGATAGCATAAAATTAAAGTGACATACTAAAAGAATGTCAGAATGATGAGACTCAGCAAGTACACAGGTTTTAAAATAAAACAAAACACCCCAAACCCACCAAAAAAACCTCTACATCAATTGCAGGCAGAAGCTGAGTAACAGCTACATTATTTTATTTTACCCAGATAGAAAACCAACAAACCTCAGTACCTAGAGCTGATTAACAGGTTGTATACATGAGATTTTTGGATTCTTGCTTCCAGCAAAGCCAATTTTTATTTCTACTCCCTCAGTTCTTTTCACCTTGAACAGTTACATATTTGATCAAGAATCTTTACATCTCTGTCTTGTTCTGAAGTTTTTTGTTTCCTCTGTCATGATCTTAAGTTGTTCCTGAATATAAAAATTCAGCATTCCTTTGATTTCAGCAGTGCACAAGTATTAGATATATTTTCCTTTAAGACTATATTTCTGGTGACAGCCTCAAGCAGAGGCTACCTCACAATATGCTGGTATTCATTTGGTACTATTGCCTTTCAACTTCCAATTTAGTGAAAAAAGATGAAAAAAATAATTTGTAAATATAAGTAGCTCTTCAACAAAAAGATCACATGAAATACTTGCCAACCTTCCCTCATGCCCCTCTAGAAGACATGGTATAAAATCTGAAGGGACATAGAAGAATGGAAGATGGGGGGAAAAAAAAATCCTAACTTTGACTCCTAGTTCTCAGAGCATTCAGATATAAACTCAAGTCAAACTAAGTAAGCAACTCATATGGTAGTTTGGAAACAAAGTCAAAGACTGGGGTTTTGAATGTTAGTGAACTCACAAAACTGAGTTGTTCGTTGAATACAATGCATGTGTGCATTGAACAAACTCCCAATTACACCCTCTGAACTCGCATACCCCTTTTGCAAAAAGGCTCCTGATATTTCTATAAGCAATAGATTTCCTCACCTTCTGCCTTTCAAAACAACTTTTTAAAGTTTCCTCTCTTGATTCAGGTTTTCTAATACCATGATTGTTCCAGAAGCCTCTTCACCCGCTTCTGTTTTAAAACCTTTCTGCATAGTATTTCAGGTGATGACTCACCAGCCCTTTTAATGTTTGCACTCCTCTTTCTACAGTTCTACTGGAAATACATTCTCTGATTATCTTACGATAAAATATCCTTTTTTCCTTGACCAAAGCTCTTATTACAGCATCAAGGTGCATGATCTTGTACTTCACACTATCGATATTCGTTTATTTTACTCTGCTTCCTCAGGATCATTCAGTGATGACAACCCAGCCCTCCTCTCAGCTGGCAAAGCTTTATCAGATACACTCATTAGTCCAATATTACAATTTTATTTTCCTGCCATATTTGTTTTAGACAGTACTTTAAGGTTCTTCCACTTTTTATTCTAATGAATAGTCTCCCGTTTTACATAATATCAAATGCTTTCCTGAAGTCAACATAGATTCCCTGTGTCAAAAAAACCAAAGAAATTAAATCAAAGCTAGCGGATTAGTCTACTACCAATAAATTAATTTTCATTTTATGCTACTTGCATTAACTTCCACACATTGGATTATTCTTTCCTCTGTAAACTTTCATATCATTAAGGTCAGATAGAGACATGCGTAATTGCCCAAATAATTCTTTTCTCCTCAGTTTCTTAAATATTCTGTAGTCACACAACATTACTTGGCAAAACTTGGTAAAAAATGTACTTACTAAACTTTTGCTTCTGTATCTCAGTTACCTCAGAATGCAGAAATGGAACTGGTATTTACAATATGAGAATATGGTACTGTTTTTTTTCTTTCAACAAATGTCTATGGAGACATTTTGCTCCCCTCTTCCCCATCCCCAAATCATTATTCTTGCTTAACATTAAAGCAATATTTCATATAGTTTTGAGACTACACCTGTGTTATCTTAAATCCTAGAAATACTTCTCCAAAGCAAAGCAATAATACTTGTGTGCTCTCTCATTTGTATTGCTGTAAACCTTCCGCAACTATTTGCAACAGCTATTTCAGCTAATATATCAGAAATATTATGTGCTGCCCCACCTGTGCAACAACTCTCTTGGATGGTCGCAATCTCCATATCGAGAAAATCTTCCTCTTGCCTATAGATATGTCGCTTCCCTTGTGCTATTCTGACCCCTATATTCTGAGGGGAGACAGTGACAAGCTGATCTCTAGCCTGATGCAGAGAAATATACCATATTGTATTAAAAAAAAAATAATAACTTGTGCCATTGTCTTTCCATCCTGACAATAAAGAATTTCTTCCTAATATCTAATCTATAAGGTCTCCCTGGAGCCTTCTCTTCTCCAGGCTCAACAACCCCACTGTCTCACCCCATCTTCATAGGAGAGGTGCTCCAGCCCTCTGATCATCTTCGTGGCCCTCCTCTGGACACGCTCCAGCAGGTCCATGTCCTCCTTATGTTGGGGACTCCAGAGCTGGATGCAGTACTCCAGGTGGGGTCTCAGCAGAGCAGAGGAGCAGAATCACCTCCCTCTACCTACTGGCCACACTTCTTTTGATGCAGCCCAGGATACGGTTGGCTTTTTGAGCTGTGAGCACACATTGCTGGCTCATGTGAGCTTCTCATCAGCCAACACCCCCAGGTCCTTCTCCTCAGAGCCGCTTTCAATCCATTCTCCACCGAGCCTGTATTTGTGCTTGGGATTGCCCCGATTGATGTGCAGGACCTTGCACTTGCCCTTGTTGAACTTCAGGAGGTTTGCATGGGTCCACCTCTTAAGCCTGCCAAGGTCCCTCTGGATGGCACCACACAGCTTGATGTCATCAGCCAACTTGCTGAGGGTGTACTCAATCCCACTGTCCATGTCGCCAACAAAGACATTGAACAGCACTACTCCCAGTATCCGCCCCTGACGAACGCTACTCATCATTGGTCTCCACCTGGACATTGAGCTGTTGACCACAACACTTTGAGTGCAACCGTCCAGCCAATTCCTTATACACCAAGTTGTCCATCTATCGAATCCATGTCTCTCCAATTTAGAGACAAGGATGTCATGCGGGACAATGTCAAATGCTTTACACAAGTTCAGGTGGATAACGTCAGTTGCTCTTCCCTTATCCACCAATGCTGTAACGCCATCGTAGAAGGCTACCAAATTTATCAGGCACGATTCGCCCTTAGCGAAGTCAAGTTGGCTGTCACCAATCACCTCCTTATTTTCCATTTGCCTTAATGAATAATTCACAGTTTAATGAATAATTTACAGTTTACTGAATAATTCTCTAAAATTGCCAACGTATTCTTGATGCAGCATTTAAAAGTAAAGTTAAATGACAAAATATAGCGTAACCCCCCCCAAAAACAAAACCAAAAAACCCTCTGTATTGTCAGATGGTTTAGAGCACCAGCAAAGAAATATTCCAGAGGCAAAATATTAGAAGGTTTCTGAAAGCACCAGCAAAAGCCTGAAACAGGTATTAACAGTGGAATAAGATCTAGTTGGATATACTCACTCAGTGTCGCAGAAGACTGAAAATACATTATTTATGCTTTATTTCTCCCAAGACAATGTTTTCTTCAGCCATTTTCTGGCTTTCTTGCCTTTTTTTTTTTTTTAACTGTGGGTGTGTGTCTAACAGGTGTATACAATCCTCTTGTTGAACTCCTTTTTTCCCCAAAGGTCTGACAATGCCATTGCCTCTTGAGCCCTTGGACTTTGCCTTCTGTAGCCAAAGCAGACTCCAGTTGCGCACATTAAAGAAGCAGCTATCTAAGCAGGATTTAATTAATTTTGTCCTATTTTGAATTCAAATATGAGCACACTAATGTAGTGTAATTGGTAAACAGTGCATAGGCATTTTTGTACCCAGTTCCTTAGTAATAACAGTTTCATGGTAATAATATACGAGCCCTGGCCTGCTAGGCTTGTTATAAACTTCTTTTGAGAACCTCCCGAGTGAAATGCAGCCTGACACCACATGTCTCGTTTTATGATGTACAGTTTAAGCTCAGAAGTTGAAATATAGGCAAAAGTTGAAAACAGAAACCCCTGAATGACAAACAATTCACTGATGGTTGGTTATTCATCATTGGATTGCTATTGAAATAAAGAAGCGGCTGCTAAGGCAAGGGGAAAAAATGACCAAGCAACAGGATATGCCGCTTGCCACCGCACGGGGAAGTAATATCTCCCAGTGCTGCATGGTACATAGCGATATGGTGCAGTGGTGGACTAAGAGCGGCCAAGAGGCAGAATTGTCTTATAAAAGGAGAAATCAAATTTGGAGGAGGGAAGAGAAAGACGACCCTCGCGTCATCTGCAGCTTTCCTCACTGAAGAGCTCTTGAGCCTCATCACCTCGACCCTTGGGGACCCAGACCATGAAGTACTGTGATGACTGCAGTGTATTGTATATTCACAGCTAATTTAGGATATGATTGTTAATAACTAACTGCTTTGAATATGCAGTGATAGTGATTAATAATGATTAAGACTGAACCATTAGCATGAAACGTTAATGAATATCAGTCTCGTAAAGTTCAAAATAAAAGTTTAAAACCATCCAGATTTATCAGTCTTCTAAACAATCCCATCACTGCGATCTCTAACTCCCTGAGACAGATATATAGGTAGCGAGATACACAAGCCCACACACACACACATATATATGCACTTGCAGCACTCCCCTACTCATTAAAATTAAGGTTTCTCACCTTCAAGGGTCTAGAGACCTACACAATGGATTCGGCTTTTCTATTCCATTGCCCTTTCTGCCATTTTAAGGTTCCTCTTGCAACTGATTTCTGCATAACCCACTTGATATTTTTTTCTTTGTCTTTTAGCAGATAGCTACATTTTTCCCCTCTAGAGTATCAATAATATTCTATTTGTCTTAGTCTCATGAATGGTACATTTCTGGTAAATAGAGATATGTATTTGTAGGTTAAGATTTTCAAGATTAAAAAACAAGTTCTTTTCAAATAATTTCAAAAAACAGTAGCCACAAAATAAAATACTTTGTCTTGTATAAGAATCTTTCACACAATTTAGACTAGAATTCATTTAAACTAGTACTTCAACTCTAAGTACTGCATTCATAGACAAATATTTGCTTTATAACTTCCTTTATTGCTCAGTGGTCTATAATATTGTAAAATTAATTGCTAAAAACATTACATGTTTTCTTAGTCTTGACAACAAAAAGCAAGAAAAAAGATCTCTCAAATTTTTTTATTCTTTTTAAACAATGGTATCTCAAAACCCTTTTTCCATATGGAATTATTTGTCTGTCATTACTTTGTTACACTTCAGTATTTATTTTAAGCCTAATACCATTATGTTGCAGTTAATAGGAGTCTTGTTTGAAAGCCAAATCAAACTGAAACTTCAATTCCTATTACTGTTTATCTCTTGAGCCATAAAATTTAGTATTTGTTATTCTGAGCACCACATTTTTATAATCGTTGTTATAAGCAATATAACTCTGTCTTAAAGCATATAGTTTCTTTTTTCCTGCGCAGGAAAACTCATCCCAGGAAGGCAATTCTGCAACCTTACTCTTTTGATAGCTAGGCACATTAATCTAATTTCTAAATTAATTTCTACCTGTTGTAATATAATTAAGTGAAATATTTTTCTCTTCTTTATTACCCCCACACCCACAGTTTAGTTCTCTTCCTGATTGTGATATTCTAACCCTTCACCGTATTAACAATATGTCTTAATTTTATCTCATCACCTCATTTCACTAGGACATTTCTACTCCTAGTAAAAGTAAATCTCTACTGAAGTAATAGTAAATCTTTAGAAATCACAATGGGTACAACTGTTCCCCAAGCACGCAAGATCCTTTACAAAATTAAGTACTGCATTCTTGTTCACAGAGTTATTTCACTAATTCTCATTTCATCCAACTTTGATGGCAATTTTCCATGAGGCATAAAACCAAATTCTTTACTGTCTATGGCAAAATCCCTGAAATTAAGTCTATATTTCTTTTAAGACTTTCATTCACTTGATGTAAGGAATGCTTAGTTTGTTTAGCTGTCTTTAGACTAACTTACAAGACTATTCAATAGCTCTTGTAAAGCATATATTGGCTTCTTTCCATATAAACTAAGGCATAAAAGATGTTTGAGACCTCCCTTGGATCCTGTTTTGATATGCAACCAACAGGATCACAGACCAAGAAGCTAGAAGTTCTCATAGGGGGAGTAACAGAGTGATTTTCACTCAGAGGACAAACCCTGTGTTTTCACTGTAAAGTTGATTCCTGAAATTTTGTGACTGTTGTCACATAGTTTGTGTTGCAGCCCTGTGTGTACCAGAAAGTTGCAACATAAGTAATTTGTCACATTATTCTCTGCCATTCATGGAAATCTCTGAATAGCTACTTTCAACTGTATTTCATAAACCTACATATAAAAAACCCCAACAAACTAACAAAACCACAGATGAATTGTATATCGTAAGTTACCTACCTAATAGCTGAATTAATTTAATTAACATGTGAGAATGAACAAGGACACTGTTCCTTTTTCAGTACTCTGAAGAGCTCTTTTTACTCTCTTTCTGAAGAGCCACCATAAAAGAAAATCCAGGTAACAGATACAGAATAAAAATGGACCTCTAAAAATGGACCTCTGGTTGGTAGCAAGTCTCCTGGTTATTCTTCATAGCCATCATTCTTGAAAACTATCATTTAAGGCATAGAAACATCCCATACATAACATTAAGAAACTGGAAAATGAACTTTTCATTTAAAAAAAGGAAGTCTCAAAAAAAGACATAATTCAGATAAAATTATTACCATGTTAGTTACAAACATTTTTCAAAGTAAATCTCTGACTGGGCTACCATTCCAAACTATGAGTCTCCTATAAGAAGTTAGAAACTTGTATAATCTGCAAGAACCATCTATTGATTTTGGTACTGATTGAATATAACAGAGTACGGAGTAACTCAGGAAGTTTGTAGCGTTTTCTGAGAGCACAAAAAAATCCCACCCAAACACAACAATCCTGACTACCTGAAAACACACCCTGTGAATTTGCGACTTAAGACAAAACAAAAAGCCCAAGCAATGCATAGCAGAAAGTACATTTTTTAATACCAATGAGAAATTTGGCATGAAATTTTAGACATTCTGTAATAAGAAAAAACCCTCTTCCTTTTGACATATAGATTGCTTAAAGCATATATATTAATATTTTTCTCTCATGCTTTCCTAATGTTTTTAAACACTGTAGGTGTGGGTGTTGTTTTTTAATGAATATGTATTCAACTTCAGATTTACAATTTGTTTCCTAGCTTTTTTTAAAAAAAAAAAAACAACTTAAATTAATTACCCATGAAAAAAAATGAATAAAGTTTCCAAAATGAAAAAATGGATGTTACTTGTAAAGTGACAAGGAGTTAATGACTTTTAGAGGACGGAAAGCCTGCAGTTTTATACTGTTATATGAAAAGAAGACTCTATACACTGTTACCTGTAAGGTCTGTGTAAATTAGAGTCAATCAAATAAAACAGCAGCCTGGATAAATGCAATATAAATCTTTAGAATACAATAAAATAAGAAGTTAGTAAAGTGTACTAAATTACTAAAATATTTCTTGTCTGGAATACTAATAGAAAAGAGGGAAAGTCATTATGTTTAAAAGAAGAGACAGCTTTAATTACATGAATCTTCAGGAACTGTCATATCAGTGAGCTCATTAGCTGCAATGAAAGTTTCTCCTGCTGATCTAAGAGTACTTAAAAAACAGGATTTGTTATACTTCAAAGCAAAAAAGGTATCTTTAATTCATGTACTGTAACAGTGAATTAAGCCTACTTCTAGTATTACAAAATTAGAAACTAAAACTTCAGCATATAATAGAAAAAAACAAATTAAATATCCCGAAGTAAACTACAACTGCATAGGTCACGTCCCTTGCCGCTTGCCTGTCAAAGTTATATTTTAAAAAAATAACATCTATTTTTCTAATGCAATAATTATTTTACATATTGTTAATGTTTTATAATCTATGAAATACTATACAATACATACTAGCTTCACAACTAACAGACCTTGCCACTGCTCTTTAAAGTCTTGCAAATTATCTTAACAGCTTACTGTACAACAATTACTGGACAATATTTAATGAAATGAAAGGTGCAAAATGTTTTTTCTAAAAAGGATAAAAAAATAGTTGCTAAACATTGTAGTGTTCTAACATTCACTATTTTGAATCAGAAGTAACTTGAGAGAGAAGTTCTAAGAATGAGAAAGTACAAAATAGAAAAAGATATAAGGTATGCTACAAATGGGCTGGCTGATACAAGGACAGTCATGTCAAGGAAGAATTCTAAAAAGTGTCTCTTAAGTAACTTGTTTTAAGAAACTTGTAGAAGACTAAACAATTGCTTGATGGTGATCAAACCAAAACCAGTAAGGAATCAATGTGCATAGTATAATTCCATTTTTATACAGTGCATTTTACTCTAAGTTTTCTGTTAAAATCGTTCATATGGCATTTACACATCTTTATACCAGATTAATTTTGATTTATAATTTTAAGGGCACTTGCAAATGATACAGTTATGCCACACATAAAACCTGAAATTATTATATTTGCAGAAATGAATATGCAGACAAGAAATAAAAACAGCTCAATAAAAAAACAGCTTGCAAAAAAGGTATGGGAGAAAAGAATATTCTTATCAAACTTCACTGATTTATTCTTGGGAATTACTTTTAAAAATTACTTCAGAGCAGAAAGTTCAGTGAAACCATGAAGGGAATGGCATTCCACCACCTCTACAAGGCCCCTAACCTTTGCTAGAGAACAACATTTAGAAACAAATACTGGAAGAAAATAAAACCAATGGGCTTCACAGAAAATTTGAACATTGTATTAGTATAACAGAAAACCAGAAAAGAGTGATGTATTTCCTCACCCAACAACTTTGACCAACGAAGTAGCATATATGTAAATAGTAGCACATATGTAAACAGAAGCTTCCTATCGGATGACAGGAACAAGACAGGCTGGCTGACTTCCTTCTGTACTATCAGCAGCCTGTAACCGCTAGATGTAACCTTTGGATCCAGCAGTTTTCCAAATTTACTGGAAGTCTCTACTGCCTCCAATAAATACATTCCAGGATGGATTATTCTTGTTAAGCACTAAGTACTATTTCTCAGAATGGAGGAGAAATTCTAGGCCCTCAATACCTAAATTCTGTTCTAACACAACCAGTATTTCTTGTGGAATAAGCAGATTTGATCATCAAGAGGAAAGATTTTTTTATTAGTTCCCCTCTATCACTTTTCCTAGCATCCACAATACCTTGTAACACCTGCTGTGTTTCCCAGCTCACTGCAGAAGCCTCAAGGCAAATCATTCACCATCGTTTTTGGTCAACTTGTCTTCATCAGCATATCAATAAGTTACACCAGACCAGGTGAGTCTATTATGTTGGATATGGCTGACCACAACCACAGATTCACAGATTTTTTTTTGAACTGACCTTTTAGTAAGCTCAAGCAAAAATAGCCACTTCACTAAAAATTTACTGTGCAAAAGTTGGTGTGTATTAAATCAACCAGCTTCATAAAAACATACTTCTGCAAAAGCACTGAAAGGTTTTAATAAAAAACCATGAGCCCATGTCTTTGGTATCTGCTGGATTTGCCAAAATTTCAGTGCAGGAGGACTCTTTCAAAACAAAATGGAATTTTGCAGATAGGGAAACAAGTATAAAGAAACACATTGATGTGCTAATCTGTTGAAGACATCCTAAGCCTTTGTCTTTTTCACACAGTAAAACTGAAACACAACACACATCTCATAACGCACTGAAATAAATTCAGTATGTAAACTTGAAAACATGGTCACTGATTTCCATCCTACGACACACTGAGTGAGATCAAAGATTCATCTAGTCAATAGCAGATACCTAAAGAAGAACAGAAAACCTGGACTGATAATTTTACTGGCTACTCTTTGAATGCTTAGTATTTCATATCTCAGAAGCTTTCCAGGCTTCCAATAAGGAACATTTTAGTTTTTCTGGCTGCTATACAAAATTCAACCACAATACAGCAAATAACATACTAGCAACAAAACAAAACCAAAAAAAAGAAAAGTCAGTGGCCAGTTAACAGTAGGTTCTATGAAAATAATGCATAAAATATTGATTTTATATACAGCAGAAACTCCTTCTATTACCAATACACAGTCACATGAAGGTCTTGAAGCTTTTGACAGCTAGTTAAAAATACTTGAACTTCTGCGTAGTTATAATGCACCAACTAAAACTGGAAACTAAGAACTGTGATAACAGAAAGCGAACTCTATGTGAGTGACCACTATCTCAAGTTCCCTACAAGAAGCAGGTTTTGCAAAGCTGTAGTTTGTGGCAGGGAGACTGAGTGAGGCACAAGAGTGACACTGTACAATGCAATACAGATAAACAGTGATACTTTCCAAACTGACATAAACTAAAAAATGATTAACGGAGACAGCCTATCCAGTCTTCTTTTCCTGCAAGAGTATGACAGTGCCGAGGTGTCATCAATTTCTAACTCCATGCTTAGTCAGTTTAAATTACTAAAGCTGTGATAAAATATGGAGAAGGAACTCTAAATTAAGAAATTAATTGCAAAAAATCTGCTGCTGCATATATTGAAATTTACCATATTCTGTGCTGCATGATGAAATAGTAAAAAGGAATTTTCCAGACTTCCAATGCTACTGTTGCATGAAAAACACACATGGGGAAGATAAAACTGTTCTGATTCGTGTTTAAAAAATAATAATTAAATGACGGTATGACAGCCTTTCTGCATTTCTGAATTGAAAGATACTGGGTGATTATACTACACTTACAATATAAAAGATTGAAAGATGGAAATAGTTTAAGATCTGTTAATAAAAGAGAACTTTTAAAAGAAATCTATTTTGGACAGTGAGTCTAGAAAATATGTTAGAAGAAATGTAATGGCAAATCCTGTAGTAAATATAAGACGACTGAACAATAAATATTACCTTCAAGACCAGTTGCAGCTGCTCAAATTATTGATCTATGCTATCGACTATTAATGTCCATTTTTAAAATAATATTAGTATAAAATAAACATCATCTCACATAAAATACACTGCAATGCACACAGAATCAAAACTTGTAGTTAGTTATACGAACCTTTACTAGCTTTATCTAAATGCTGAAAATCCTCAACAAAATTCAGGACATCCTGATAATTTTCTTCACACACTTCTACAAGAAAATGGAGCAAGGTTGTTTTTTGATCTGCTGACTTTGTGTCCTTCAGCTAGAGAAAAAAAAAAATAATGTCAAAACGCTAAGAATAAGATTACTTTTGACTATTTTGATAATTAATATATATTACTAACTGTGAACCCAAGAAAGAATAAGTTATCAAACTGGTACAGCTCTTTTAAAGAAAACCCTAAGTAACGGGCTGTTTCACTTCCCCCCTTGCTAAAAAGCCCGAGAAAGATCACATTAAATATTTGTTAGTTCTATAAAATATATGAGCTCTGTACTCAAAACCAGTACACATTTCTCTTTTAAAAATGTAATTATTTAAGCAATATAGGAATATTTGCATAACTGTGAATAGACTCATTAAAGTGTAAAAAAAATTTAAATAAAAAATCAGAGCTAAATCAGCAAAATCTAACAATACAAGGTGAACATCCCCACTCCATGACATGAGCTCCGTACGTGTGAAGTTAAGTCCAGTTTAACAGTATTTATGCAGTGGAAGCTACAACCTCAACCTGCACAAGTTCTTGTTGCTATCAGTTCTCAATGGGGCAAACGAGTTCACAGGCTTCATTGTTTAAAAAGTTTGACTTCAAAAATTCTTAAGCACAAACTTGTCTTTCTGAAGCCTTTATACATATAAAATTATTTTAAGCCCAACCATTCTAAAACTTGCAGCTGCTTGTGCAATACCACTAACAATTGACAACTGGCAAACATTCATATCCTGTTGTAGTCTCCCGTTGGAGCTAGTCTTTTAAATTGTCGGAGAGACTTTTAGAAATAGAAAAAGACATCACATATGAAAGTGTTCCTTCACTACTTAAAAACTATTTCTGCATTAAAAAAAATTAACAGAAAAAGTATACATGTACATAGGCACATACAAAGTTTGCACACATACTAAAGCGCTGCCACAATTGCAGACAGACTTGTACATCCGAGCATCAGGGGAAAAATCTTTAGCAGATTATTAAAACTAGCATTGAAGAAGGAGAAAACTCACTTTAGTTTGTTTCAACTTCAAGACTGTTCTTTAGTTTGGTTACCATGAAAAATACAAGTGATCAGCAATGCTCAATGGTATAAGAGTTACTACAGCAAAAAGGCAGAAAGGAAAAACTACCTTCGTTTCCAAAGAGGGTTCAAAACCAGACACAGAGCTACATGGGGTTTACTTCTGAATATGGAACTGGGAGCAAGATCAATCCCAATTTAAATATACATACACATTTTTATTTTTATTTTATATATATTACCACAGTTTTCCCATGGTTGCAAATTTCTTATAAAGAGATTTTTTTCACACTTCTTGTGCTTCCAAATATCATCAGAGATCACTTAAAGGGCATTCTATTGATCTGATTTAAAAACTAGAGTAGAGTACACTGTCTGCTTACATTCAGTATGTAAATTAAAATGGAGAATTTTGGATTGTGGATATCACTGAGGTTGACATTTCATACTTCACTGTAAAAAGTCACTGATTATTTTCAAAGATCAAATTGATACTATTTTAATAAATATTATGAGATATACTCTTCCAGAATGTATATGTTCTCCTTCAGGTGAGTGAATTAATAGTAATGAGACATAATTTTCAAAATAAACAGAAAATGGAACACATATCACAACAAAAAAAATATTCTGTGGTCATTACTGTATGCAGTGTTGTAAGTTACTTCTACTGTACTGGCAATGTCAGTGGGAAGTGTCTCAATAATTGAAACATCACACAAAATTTCTACAACATGACACTGCTTAAAATACATAGAGTTAACAAAAGTTAGTTTTAAAAATAAACCAGTGTTATGAACATGCACATAGTTTTAATATATCAGTATTTAATAAATGATTGAGTATTAGCATACCAATATAATATCTCTCTTCTGAGAATATGCACGCATGTTCTCTGACGCAGAACTATTACCGTTCAATGCCACATGATGCACGGAGAAGGCAAGATATGGAATTGTCACCTGCCAAGCGGATAGTTCATATAGTTCCCTATGCATAGTTGGGCATTAATCAAGAAGAGCAGATCAATTGCATATTCTTCAAATATTTCAGACACCAACATCTCTGAAGGACAGAAGTCACTGCAAATTTCTTAATTTCTCAGAACCCATACTGAAAACTGCTGTGCAGACCACCAAGCAGTCTGCAATTTCCAGCTTTCTAGTTGGGGACCCTAAAGGAATATTGGCTTAGGTGGGTTTTTTTCCTGTTTTAATACTAATATTTGTAATAGTTGAATCATCTTATTATTCTCAGAACAGAGGAGATTAAGTATTAACAAACACACTACACGTAGTTAAGCAAATCCCAAAAACTGCACATACATAGTTTTACCTCTGTGTTTCCAGACAAAGTGATCTGTCTGTGTAAGACACAATTTCATAACCAGTGAAGGCTTGGCACTCACGGACTTCCTAAATGAGGCCACAATTGGATGAGGTGAATTAGGAATTGGTGACTAGTACCCTGATACACATTGGACTGCATAGTCCAGAGTTACCTCTAAAATCCAGCTGTCCAATACTGAAGCAAGAAAGAAAAATTGTAATAGAAATCAGATCTCAATCCTCCATCAAATCAGCTGATATATTGGAATGTCACCATGTATCACGAAGGAAGAAAACTGTGGCTGATGTGCTGATACCAGGGCCTTTTTCAGTATTTGGGATGATATAATAATAGAACATTATCAGATTATACCGGTAGTATTCATTTACTACAAAGGTAGGATAGTAAATGCAAACCACCAGTGATTTTCTCTC
Source organism: Pluvialis apricaria (assembly GCA_017639485.1). Taxonomy (NCBI): domain Eukaryota; kingdom Metazoa; phylum Chordata; class Aves; order Charadriiformes; family Charadriidae; genus Pluvialis; species Pluvialis apricaria. The sequence goes on from CM030007.1 coordinate 38,971,235, forward strand.
TGAAAAACCTGTCAACCTTCAAAAGAACAAGTAGCTGACTGTAGGTTGCACTTGTCCTAGAATATCCAGCGGCAGAGATCTGAGATTTTACAGACGTTCTTTAAAGGTGACCAGAGTTGCTCTGCCTCCCAGCAAAATCTGTAAGTTGGTCTTTCTTTCCCAACCACAGAATGGTTTGGCTTGGAAGGGACCTTTATAGATCATCTAGTAACACATCCCTGCCATGGGCAAGGACATCAATACGCTCATATTCAACAACCATTAAGGTTGCACTATCTTCCCTCTAGAAAAGTTTTTAGGCACCGTGGTCTTATATTTACCAGCTAGCAATTTGAAGTGATGCCAAATCAAATATATGTGAAATCTTTGTCATTGGAACTTCATTTTTTTTATTTGCACATTTCTTATGTAAATGAAACATATTGAGTACTACGACATATGCTTATGCACAATTAATGAATTTCTGGAAGGAGTAAAAACCAGTATCACCACTTCTAACCACATAATGATACAATGTCAAAATTACACTGTACTAAACATTTTGACCATAGGGAGCAAATTATCTTTTCTGGTACTTATAGCTTTGTATCTATTTCACCTACGGACTATTGATAGTGATCAGCCTTTCTCTTGAGGAAAGGGTTGGACTAGATGCCTACTGACGTCCCGTCCCCCCTGAATTATTCCATGATTCTATGAAACACGCCCTACACATACCGAGTAGGTGACTAAATACTCTATTCAAAGTACTATTTATTTTAGCTCTTAATTTGGCCTCACAGTGACTCTGTAAATTATTAGTGTACCTGGATTTCAAAAGCTTTCCACAATCTTCCTCACTATCAAGTTCTTAACTATCTTTGCTGTTAGAAAGCTTTCTTAACTTTTAAGCAAACTTCTTTTGTTACCAGCAAAGCCAGTTATTCCATCTCCTACTTTAGCTACATAGAAAGCAAATGTTCAAATGCCTTCTTTATCACAAATTAATAACAAAATTAAGGAATAATAAAATTAAGGAATAATAAAAAAGGACAGTTATGTCCTCCTCATGTTCCTGTCCTTTCATTTCTAAACTAAATACACGCAAATGCTTTTTTCTCAGTTTATAAGTCTTACATTTTACTATCATCTGGATTCTCACCATTCAGTGTATATATTTTCTGCAGTAATTCAGACAACACTTCACCTAAAACCTTATCAGCACCAAGGAAGCAGTGGATAATTCCCATCTTTATAATACATAGATGGTCCACTAAAAGAGACATTTTTTCCTCTCCAACAGAATGTTGTAACCACCTGTAAAGCTAAATAACCTGCAAGTGTGCAAACAGAAGTAACTATGAGATCCTAGATTATCAAATGGATTTAAAGCCAGAGCACTATAGAGTTAGCCAGGACTTAAAGCCCATTTTCTGGAATCCTGTCTAGCCATTCACTCCTTACGTTCGTTATCTGCCCACATTGGGTCACTTTCCACTTACCACACTATGTGGTAGTACTTCATGGTAGTCTTCAAAATTTTAATCTTCTAGATCTTAATTTTTTTCTCCAAGATAATTTTGTAATTTTGATCCTGCTCTGTAAAGTGTCTGTAACAATTACCTTCATATTGTTTTAATAAGTATATTTCTTTTTTTTTTTTTTTTGCCTTGTGCACTAAAAATACAGAGAATATAACCAGACCTAGGACAGAGTCTTGTAAAATCATACCTAAGAAGTAAACGCACCCAGTTGGAGAGAGAACCTTTAGTATCTTCTTTCTGAATATGTTTCTCAACAAATTGTACATTTGACTCAATAATTTCATCTACGCTGTATTTCTCTAGGTGGCTGATGCATGTGAAGTGTTTACTTTAGACTAGGAAAGGTATATAAATTATTGCCTATGAATATTTAAGTTATAGGTATTGCATTCAATGCTTAAGAACCACAGTGAAAGAATTTTTCTGAAACATGTCAGAGTAAGGGTGATTATCTTAAAGAATGTAGAAGTTAACGTACTGTATTTTCTCCATTGTGTAAAACGATAAAGAAGCTGAGAGAAGAGAAAGAGTATGTACAAACTACCAAATAATTCCTGTGTCATAAGAACTATTACATACATGTGCACTGTGTGCAGATTTTACAGTGGCCTCCCAGAGGGCACAGGAAAAAAAATAAACACACTAAATAAGGCAATTAGAATTAGAACTGATTATAAATTAACACTCAGGAAAGTATAGATGTCTTCTTGTATATACTTTATATAAAAGTTGAAAGAGTAAAAATTCAGGAAAGTTAGAAGAAACAGGAAGCTGATGAAACTGAGCAACAACAAAAGAGAATCAGATACGGAAAAAAATTATATACAAGAGAAAACAACTGTATTAAAACAGATTAAAATGTGACAGTCTTCAAAGTGCTCAAACATGTAAGATTACAACACTACTATGATCACAGTGATACAGTCCTTCCACAACCTTATTTAGTTGGGTTTTTTTTAATTATTCCCTCAATATGGAATCTTCTAAAAGTTTAAATGCAACCCAATCTCAAGATGACTATACACAGATTAGCTGTATTCCTCAAACCACCTAACTGCTAAGAATTATGAAAAAAAAACAGAAAAGAAAAGAAAATAATTAACTGCAGGAAAAACATCAAAACAAGGTATTTAAGTAACGTAATAAAAACAAATGAAAAAGTGAATGCAATACTCAATATGGATCTTTCAAAACTCACTTTACATAGGGAGCTGAGATTATATCCAAAGGTTTGTGCATTCCGAGAACCTGCATTCATGTAGTTTCCCATTAACAATACTAGTTCCAGCAGCTTGCTAAAGCTTTTACTCTTCTTTATCTCTTCACAGGCAGCACTGACAGCCATGATGTCAGGTTTGATGTTGTTCACCTGCTCCTCAAACTGAAGTTTAAAAAGAATAGCACTGAGCCGTGGCCGTAGTCTCTTCACGTTGCTCATCTGATTGAAAAGAAAATAGGAGATTTCCTTTAAAATTCATGCTACACTTTGGCACTGTACAAATGCATACAATCTGTAATGATTTATTGGTGTGACAGGCTTGAAGAAGCAATATATCTGCTATAACTGATAGCAAATGAACGAATGAATGAGAGACACTTGGGTAAGCAACTGAAATCCCATCTTGTGGTTAATACGAACTGCCCCCATCCTTTCCCAATAACTAGTATGTGTAAGCAATAAAAGATAAAGTGTCATCATATATCACATCTGTCAACTCATATACCAAATCCTATAAAACTAATCCAAGTTTATGACCCAGTACTTGCAAAGTAATAAAAGTAGTTCACAAATTTTGTATAACTCAGGATGTACCAAAACAAGGCAAACCTCATTTTCTGGTGCAAATATTTAAAAGCTGATTTCAATAACAGCTTACTATAAACTTGCAGGAAAATACCAGTTTTGAAAAATCTCAGCTATGAAACACTTAATATAGCATACATTAATACATACCAGTATTCACACCCCACTATCCTACTGGACCTTATACAGTTAATTAGGTAAAGCACAACACTCCCAGGAAAACAGTAGCTTCTGTAGATCATATGCAAAAGATTTGGTGTTTTCTATGGTTTAATGGTCAGGGATTTTCAATAGAAGTTGCAATCTTCCGATGTAACTTAGATCACCAAATTAGCATCCAGAGATACTTTGCACATTATTTACTATATCTTAACAAGACAACTCCAAATTTTGTTGCTTCTTTAAATCAAGGAACATTGAATGCATTCAATAAACTAAATCTCTCCATCTCCCAAGTTTCCAACGTAATACTCACCCTTTCAACTCTATCACAGAAATCTTCAAACATTTTTTAGGTTTTTAGGTACAATCCCAGAAGCTTGCTTTCTTCCACTCTTGCTCCTTTTCTCCCTACTGAACACTATATATTCCTTGGTTTTTCCTTCTTCCACACCAGAAATCATGTTTTCCTCCCTGCTCTGCGGTTCTGTTTGCACGTGAGAAACGCTAGTCTCAAATTCTTCCATAAGCCTCTTCCCTCATTTTTCCCTATCCCTGTTTTCTCACCAGTTTGATGAATTCTGTAAGACCTTCTTCCCCATACTTGCCTTTTTCTTTCTCAAGGCAGGGGTCAAGCCAATAATGCCTTGACAATTCCCAAAATCCTAAACTGTTTTTTTGTTTGTTTGGGTTTTTTTGTTTGTTTTTTTTAAATAAAAAAACCCATATGTTACGGTTTCCAGCTATCAGTACTTCTCAATGCAAGAAAAGAAGCAATAATATTAGCACTTCGACAAAGTAATAGGTTTCATATAGCGGCCTTAAAAAGTTTACCTTTAAAATGGAAATAACCCCCTCCAAACTACAGTGATACCTAAGGTTTTACAGAATATTTCTCAACCCATATCTAGTCTATCAATGCAAAAATAGCTGACAGTGCAATGTTCACCAGTCGTTTGGTGCTGATTATCCCACAATAGACTCGGTGAAAAGGATAATGGTGACAGTCTTCATCCATTTCAGTGTAAAGTCAAACCAGTTATCTTAAACTGATACTGAAGGCTGTCTAATCCAAAGGGTTTGATATAGAAGCAGAAGAGGATGGAATTTACAGTCTGTTTTATTGGTTTTACTGTGACAGCAGTAGAAAATAAAATCAGGTAGAGTTAACATTTTATGCTACTAAGCCACTTCTGCAACGCCTGCCTGGCAGTGCACCTGATGATGTCCCATTGAAGTAAATATACCATTTGCATTTTAGTTCAGATAAGAAACCTTGAAGTAAAATAAGCAATCCTTTCCAATAAACACACTTTGGTTTGCATCACAGAGCAGAGTACACACACAGGATGTCTTTCAGATGAAACTAGGTTGAAAACCAACTCCACTACTGGGCTTTAGTCCACAGAGTGCCTCCAGCCCGGTCCTAAAGTAAAACACTAAAAAGTTTATAGTTTAAATGTTAGCTTGGTAAAACTGTAGGCAGATATCCTACACTAAATAGCACCCAACAGTGTGGTAAAATTCTTACTTAAGAATGGGTAAGCAAGGATAATGGGACCTGAATTTAAATAGGGCATTTCACAGTGAAATAGAAATGGAAATACTTAAAACCCACCTAAAATGGACATAGTGCTCTTAAAACTTTACAGCTAACTTAGGAATACGTACCTAAAAGACTATTAAGGTACCAGACAGAGGTAAGTGTCACAATGTCATTCTTCCAGCTCCATCAGGAAGAATCAGTATTAACTCCTTTTCCTCAAACAATTCACTTGCTAGATTTATATGAGTACTACTATTTCTCACCATAGTAAGAAGAATATTCTTAATTTTAAGTTTTGTTCTCCATTCAGGAAAACTTTGAGACTAGAAAACTAGAAAACTGCAAAACTCCATTGAAATTATCCAGATTTTTAATATTTGTCCCTACTCAAGGTGCAATAGAGACAATCATGAATATCAAACCATGGGAACTAACAAAATAAAGTGTAAGTTGCATTGATTTTAAATGGTACCAAACTAAAGACACTACAGAACCAGCAGATGATGCATCGTTTATTGACTCTGGGCTTCTCAGAAAGGCAGTTTCTTGAAACTGAAATGATCAGGTACTTTGGATCACAAAGATCTGTTGCACAAACATAAGCAAGCACATATGCATGAAAGATGCAAAGGTCTCACCAGAACCAGTTGAACTAAGAATTAAGAAGTTCTGCACATAAGTCTTCAGGACGGATGCAGAAATATGTAATCTAAAAAAAAAAAGTCAAAAACAGAAGTACATGCAACAGAAATGCCATTGGGCTTTTTTAATTATGGTCTTTAAACACTCTGAAATCCATAGTTCGTGTACAACGCACGTTGCTAGCACTATTTGTTTACCTACTTGCTAAATTCGTAATTGAGAAGGGAGGAGATGGAGAATTCCCATAGCACTATATGGTTTTCTTTGTGACACGTAGTTTACAAATATATTCAAACTGTAAAATCCTTAAACCTTACCACAAGAGATGCTAAGAATTTAAGTGTTCTGATGTTGAGAGGGTTATGTTCATGCCCCATACTTTTTTTGTACTCAGCATCTAAGTACATAAGTCTACTTATGTCCTTATAGTGGAATCCTGAAAAGACAATCCAAATAACTAAAAAGGGAAATTGAAGTAGAAAGCTAAAGAGTGAGTGGACTACACGTCAGACAACTCAGTGTATGGGTAATGAGTTGTTCTATTTTTCCAGCAATTGTCCATAAGAATATTCTCCCTATGTGCAAGTCCAAATGGGAATTGACAACTGAGTTGAGCTATCCAGTAGTAGCTCTCACAGCCCTTTATTCAACAGCAAAGAGAGGTTTTTCTCTCAAATACAGCATAAACCAGAAGGCACCTGCAAGAGTGTGCCATCTGGTAAACGTGTGCTTTCACTGTCTGCTTTGTTGATGTCAAGTAAAGGAACATGTCTCAGAAGTTACACTGACATTACATTTTGATCACTGAAGGTGTTTCATTCTTACCACAAGCTCGTAGAGAAAAACACTGCAAGGGTTCCAGTTTCACAATATACCTTCCTTAAAGGATCAACAGTGCCGAGGCTGTCAGACCACCTGAAAGCGTTCCCATCCAAAAAGTAAAATAGCAGTTACAGCCGAGCCGACTAAAAGAGTAAACTGGAAGAGCATCCCCTGTGGAAAATGTATGATTTTCCTCACTGCAACATCAGTGAATTCTACAGAGTGCATAGGTAACAAGTGTGAATTCCTAACACTTATCTTTAGACTCAGGCACTTGAAAAGCAGAAAAAAGATTTCACATAAGAAAGAACTGATACCTTAACAGACCTTTCATCACGTTTAAAGAAGAAAAAAGAAGACCCTGCTCAATTTGAAATGAGCAGTCAACGTGCCTTAACCTTAGCAAAGACCACCAGCATTCTGGAAAGACCAAACACTATTTCAGTGTATGGGAAGTCAAACCACAATAATGGAACAGTATTTTTATTGAGATGTTTTTATGGCTATGTGGAAATAGTACATCTTTCCTTTGACACGCTCTTTTTCCCAAATAAATAATAAAGTCAAGAACTGCCAACTCAAAATTAAAATTACTTATGAGAAATCAGAAAGTCTTCAGACTCAAAATGTGGATATGTGTACATGCAAACAATTGAACTGATGACTTTTCAGCCTTGCTAGCACTGATAGAGGGCACATCCTGCTACTCTGTTTCTCCAGCTAGAATTATAAACAGCTTGAATTTGCACCGACTCAATTTCTTGCAAATCCAAGATTTTCCTACAGGATATTCAGAACAGAAGAGAAGGGAGTGTACTGTGACACAGGAACACCACCTGTCAATTACCTCCTAGCTGCACATAGGTAGCCTTCTCTTGTCTTGTGGATGACAGTGCACTGATGTACAGTGCAGAAAATCCCTGGTACTGTTTTTGATGGCATTATGTTCAACAAAGATGGACCGGCAAGGCACTTCAGAAATGGGGGCATTCCTTTTGAATACTCCAGAAGTCACCTCTCATGAAATACATCCAAATTGCCAATGGAAGCTACAACACAGCTGCCAAAATAAGCTGAGTTTACAGTCTTCATGCTGAAATTCACAGATAGGTATGTTCTACTATGAAAAGAAAGAGGTGATTTTTTTGTCTTATCCAAAAAATACAATTAGATTTACCGACATCTTGATCAGAATGGAACGCAGAGACAGTTTTTGTTTCTCCAAGTTGAGTTTAGACAATGGTATTTTCATAAAAAGGAAGCATCCAGGAGTGGAAGGGTCTGAATTTCCCAAATTCTTCTATTTTTAAAAGACCTAACAGATGTCCGGAAAGCTATTTTCATTAAAAGGTACATATGGAGCAGATGCCACTAGACTGAAAAGCTTTCCTCATGGGAAACCAAGTCAAGAGTTTTATATAGGTAAAAATCCTCTGTATAAAACCTCTAATTCAGCCAGAGAGCAAAAATATATAAATTTATACTATAAGTCATTGAGGAATTTGAAATAGAATACTGTAATATAATATCAAACCAAATGAAGAAAAGTTTCTAAAAGTAAAACAAATCTAGCTGTATTCCAGACAGAAAAATCTGATCAGCTTAGCTCTAAAATAAATGCCTTATCTTCTGTCTGGCTGCTACCAGGATTCTACCTCCTAATGAAGGGTAAGTCTACAATATTACTTGGGGTCTTCCAACATACCAGCCATGAAGGTACAGACAGATGATCAAGGTCTGGATGGAAATGTCTGAAAACCATGACAGCAGGCATAATACTTTCCATCAGGTTGAACGACGATAATAACTCCAACATAAAAGTGGAATTTGATGCTATGTAATTGTTCAAGCAATATACTGTGGTAACAGACCACTATACCAGCTGATTATGATGTCTTTGATGTGACAGACATGACCCATTTCAAAAAAGCTCAAATCTTTAGCACATTCGTATTTAGTATAGTCTTCTCTATTGACTCAACAAGGTGTCCAAGTTAATTTCCTAAGCAGGAAGGTATGTGTCTATGATGATTGTAAGGAAAAAGTGTTCCCACTGTAGATATTTTGTAGTCCTGTCAACAGAGAATTCAGTAATCATAGAATCATAGAATGGTTTAGGTTGAAAGGGACCTTAAAGATCATCTAGTTCCAATCCCCTGCCACGGCAGGGACACCTTCCAGTAGACCAGGTTGCTCAAAGCCCCATCCAGCCTGGCCTTGAACACTTCCAGGGATGGGGCAGCCACAACTTCCCTGGGCAACCTGTTCCAGTGTCTCACCACGCTCACAATAAAGAATTTCTTCCTAATATCTAATGTAAATCTACACTCTTCCAGTTTGAAGCCATTCCCCCTTGTCCTATCACAACACTCCCCTGTAAAAAGTCCCTCTCCAGCTTTCTTGTAGGTGCCCTTCAGATGCTGGAAGGCTGCTATAAGGTCTCCTCGGAGCCTTCTCTTCTCCAGGCTGAACAACCCTAACTCTCTCAGACTGCGGAGAGGTGCTCCAGCCCTCTGATAATCTTCACTGCCCTCCTCTGGACTTGCTCCAACAGGTCACAGTATCACAGTATCGTCAGGGTTGGAAGGGACCTCTGGAGATCATCTAAGTCCAACCCCCTGCCACAGCAGGGACACCTACAGCACGTTGCACAGGACGGCGTCCAGGCGGGTTTTGAATGTCTCCAGTGTGGGAGACTCCACAACCTCTCTGGGCAGCCTGTGCCAGTGCTCTGCCACCCTCAGAGGAAAGAAGTTCCTCCTCATGTTCAGACAGAACTTCCTGTGCTCCAGTTTGTGCCCGTTACCTCTTGTCCTATCACTGGGCACAACTGAAAAAAGGCTATTCTCGTCTACCTGGCACCCTCCCCTTAAGTATTTATAAGTATTGATAAGATCCCCCCTCAGTCTTCTTTTTTCTAGACTAAAAAGACCCAAGTCCCTGAGCCTTTCCTCATAAGAAAGATGCTCCAGTCCCCTAATCATCTTGGTAGTTCTTTGCTGGACCCTCTCCAGCAGTTCCCCGTCCTTCTTGACCCGGGGAGCCCAGAACTGGACACAGTACTCCAGATGCAGCCTCACCAGGGCAGAGTAGAGGGGGAGGATGACCTCCCTCGACCTGCTGGCCACACTCTTCTTAATACACCCCAGGATGCCATTGGCCTTCTTGGCCACCAGGGCACATTGCTGCCTCATGGTCATCCTGTTGTCCACCAGGACTCCCAGGTCCCTTTCCACAGAGCTGCTCTCCAGGAGGTCAGCCCCCAACCTGTACTGATGCATGGGGTTATTCCTCCCCAGATGCAGTACCCTACACTTGCCTTTGTTGAACTTCATTAGGGTTTTTTCTGCCCAATTCTCCAGCCTGTCCAGGTCTGTGGAATGACGACTGTGGAATTTTAATCCATATGGTTCTTTAGTGTGTTTGGAGCCACAGATAATCTGTGGCAAAAACAGCCTGACACAAAGTGTCAAATAAGTGAATACTATGGAAGACAGCTTGCATATCTTGGAGAAAGTTCCCCAGTTCTACAAAATGATCACAGGGGAAGTAAATCCTAAAGCAGTTGGGCTCCATAGAAGCTCTGTTGAGCTCTAAAGTCTGAAGCTGGAACAGCTGAAATATCTACATAGTAATTTCAAGCTCCAGAGATCTAAGAGGTACTGACTATCCTCAAGATTCTTTCAGCACAACTGCCCTGCATTAGCCAGTCATTTGGATGCCTCACTCAATTTAGGTGGCTAAATTCTAAGAACCCTTGAGTTTGCTGAGAGTCAAAATGGCAGGATCATGTACTGATCATGGTCCTTATTCAAAACAGAAGTGTTTTTCTCAAGGTGTTCAAATCACAATATGAACATTAGAGGATTGGTTACATTTCTAGTGAAGCAAAAGCATCAAATCAGATTCAGGACAGGCTCTTGAGACATTTAGAGGAATCTGCAAAGTGAATGGCTGGAGGCAAAAAATGAGGACCCTTCAGACAAACAACCTTATTGATCTGAAGCTGTAGAGAGATCTGCCAAGAAGAAAACTGAGATAGCCTCTTCTGCTAGAAGAAACAACGACCAACCACTTCCAGCCATCTGAATTAACATCAGACAACAATAAGACAAATTTTTTAAACCTATTCTTTAGATAAGCTACCCAAAATAGTTTTAGTAGAACTGAACAGGGATAAGAGCAAGACCTGCTGGTACTGAATCTTTTACAGGAACATTCCTCTATGATTCAGCATCACAATCGTTCAGTGATACAGAGGAAGTCACATAATCCAATCCAATGGCAATTGCAAACACTCAGATCAGTGTAGATCATGATGACCACTTTCAGAACATATTTCTGGAGCCTGGTTCTCCACCCCATCCAGGTTCAAAGTTTGAAAGACACCAACATTACAGGAGTTAAGGATGTTCTCGCTCTAAACAACGTAAGTAACTTGACTGCAATTTGTCATAAAGATTTTTTAACTGTCACAGATGGCATAATAGAAAGTTAATTTTTGGCAACGCTCCTAGAAAGGCTGGAATTACTGATAGAGAACACTTACAAGGCAGGGCAGCAGATACACATGACTTCTGGAAGACAATGGAAGAAGGCAAGGTTTACAGACACAAATTAACACAATCAAAACATCTCACAGCACAGATGAACCTCACCACTTCAGGATTTTAAAAAAACCAGAAATGTCAGGATTTTAAAAAAACAGAAATTGTAAAAGAGCAATGTATGGCTGTGCCCAAGCATCAAGTATTAGGAATGGCACAGTACACCTCTGCAGATATAGCAATAGTATGATATTTTGCAAACAACACTGAAAAACATTAATACATTCTGAGTTATCCTCAATGAGGACATACAGGTGAAACCATCAGCTGAATATGGAATTGATCATTTTAACTGTCTGCTGAATTATTTAAGACAAACTAGCCTTCATCAGGCCTCACTCTAATCTTCAATTTACTCTAGTGAAATCTTTTCCTTTGGTACGAACTCATTAAAAACACATCCATCAACGAACAAGCTGTGAAGCCACGTGAGGATTGCTTGCCAAATTCTATTTGGGTTAGCTATCAGTGTATTTCACAAGGTCTGGGCATTAATTATTTCTGAAACAATATTTCATAATTCCCTCAATTTTATCTTTGAGTAAATAAAAGTGATCAAGGAAAAATCTGTTTCTTTTTTTTCTTCCCCACTTCCGGACAATATGGGAACATATTTTCAAATATCTCAAGTTTTAAGAAAAGAAATAAAGCAGGAGCTATCACACGTGGCTCTCAGGTGTGAGACTGCCAATACAGTTGCCTATACCCGAGGTCAAATGTCCACTAATAGCATCCTGACAAGTATTAGCAACTTTATATATCAAAACTGTTTATAAACAACATCAAAATTATGATTTTTTTTTTTTTTTAAAATGCAATTGCACCTATGGGTTTAAAATCATACTAGTAAATTAAGTATGTCCAGGACTATTTTACACCACTGAGGATTACAGACACTGATGAGTCTACATGCTTACTACTGGATTCAGCTCCCTCCATGCAGCATAATCAAATAAGAATTACTTTTGGGAACAGTTCCTGGTGCAACAGGCAGTTAACATACGTTGGCATGGATAGGCTTGAAGCCTTAGCACTGTTGCGTGGGCAAGCGAGTGAGGAGAGGTGGATGTGTGCTGCTGGGGAGCTGGTGGGGAACTATAGTTACAGAACATTCTTAGCTGGAGCAGCAAGAAAACCTAACCTATCAAAACAACATGCAATTCTCTAAGGAATCAGTTATTATTTTGAATATTCTGGCACTCATCTATATAAAGCGCATACCAAAATAACTTGGGGAGGGTAGGGGCAAAGATCTGGAGATCCCTGATATGGGACCAAACACTGCCATGCACATCTGTGCCTCCAGAAGCGTCCTGAGATGGCAGGCCTGAGAGATGCAGGGATGCCTCCTAGACACTCAGCTTTTGAATAGCTGGAACATGCTTGTATGCAGCTTCCCTATGATGTGCTGCTCCGTCTTCCCCATAACGAAAAAGGGAAGATGTGCTTTGTAACCATTATAACTCACCTTAATAAACTTACCTTCCTACGTCTTATTCTTGAGTCCTCAGCTATCTGACTGGATGCTCAGCTCATGAGATCTCCTGCTGTCTCCCCAGCTGTACTCAGAAATTGTTTGGAAAAGTGCTATGCACAGGCTGAAAGCATACCCATGTCTATTGTAATGAATTAGCACTATGGACAATTAAGGTTCAATGTCCAAAGGCATTCTCCAGTGCTTTTTAGTTGATTACTATAGACACAGCCTTAAAATGTCATCTGGTGATTTATCATCCCCACAACTGCTAAAAATAGTGGGATACAAGATGGTTCGGAAAGTTGCTTTCAAAATATTGAATAATATTCAAAACCAATATAAAAATTGATGAGAAGCGAAGTTGGACAGTTTTGGTCACTATTATTCCCTGAATGATTAGTACAAAAAAAGGAAAAGCCACCAAGGACATGAAGGACTGCATATGCAAAACAACACTTATAGATCAAGAAGAATAAAGGATTTCAGGACACCATACAAAAAGTAAAACTATGTGGATTCTCACCTGCAATGAGCTATTTTAATCAACCATTATTTTGCTTCCTCTCAAATACAAATATATTGAAGAGTAAGAAAAAAACCCAAATCCATCCAACATTTGCGTTAAGTATTTTCAGCATAAAACAGCAATGCAGATGAATTCAGTAAGTCTTCATCATTCCAAAATCTCTTTTTCTGAATTTAAAATTATAACTTGTGTGCACAAAACCTGAGGTAACTGTAACTCAAAAAATGGGATATTGTTCTGTGTTACCAACTCCTTAATATTAATCCCCTAATAAAATCCAGCTTACCAGTTTGAGCCAAATTTTCAAGTGGTTTCCTTGGTAAAGGCAGAGATCAGATAGTCACACTATGACCTAGGTTTTAACTGAGATTTGTGATACGATATCCTAGGTGCAAAGTGTTTCTTTTCCTTAGAAATGTGTTTTTAAAAGTATGTATTTAAGCAGTGATATCATACTAATTGCAATGTTTGGACATTTTGGTCAGTGTATACACAGAATAAGCAGGGAAATATCCTGCACCCCATTCTGCTTTCATATGAGAGAATCAACCATGTCACCCGAAAAGGTCATGAGCTTTGCCTGCTCAATAAGATGTCCAGTTACAGACTCCACAGTCTCCCTAGTCAGTCAATTCCATTGTTTTGTTGTTCACGCTATCAAAAAAACTTTCCTGTTATCTAACCTGTGTCTTTTTTGTCAAAAATGGAAGCCTACTACATACTGCCATACTAACCATCAGTGTTTATGATAATTTATTCTCTTCCTTTTTCCAGTCTTCCTACGCACATTTTGAGAAAACACCTTGCCTTGGTCTTAAGTTAAAGAACTTACAAACAACATTTCTTCATAATATGTATTTCTATAACTATCTTCATTAGCCGTCTCTGGAGTGTCTGTGTTGGTCCACCCACTGTTGTACTAAACACCTCCAAAGTGGATGTAGTATTCTAGCTGAGGCTTCAGCAGTAGTGAACAGAGGAAATTTCACAAGTTTTACAGGCTATATTTGTACTTCTACATTTCAGTTTCATGTAAGTTTATTGGCTCCAAAATGAGGACATGACTAATTCATGTCTGACTTATGATCCACTACAACTCACATTCTTGATCAGAACTGCGTCTCTTAACTATAGACTTTAACTGTAAAATCACTGCCATCTAAATCTTGATTCACTGATGCTCCTAAAATATTTTTCACTGTCATTAAGCAACATATACTTCTCAAAAACTCTTTGGTAAAACGAAGTACCCAACAAAAAGGAAATTATTCAAGGGTCAGTAACAACTGAGCAACGTAACAAGAGGATGATTACTGTAATCTGGATTATGATGCTTCTGACACAAAGAAAACAGTGTATCCAACCACCGCCCCCCTCAAAAAAAAAAAGTTTGAAATGTAAATTATGTCAACATATCTTTACTCCACAAATAAAAAAGGAGAGTTGTCTGTCAACAAGTTCTTTTTCAAGTGCATGCTTTCCTGCTGAACAGATTTATAGAAGTGAGTAAAAAGAGTCTGACATCATCTTTTTCTCAGTGGCACTTCCTATCTGTGGGATAGACATTCACAAAAGACCTTTTTTCTCTGGCTACATCACTAGGTCAATATGATTTCCTCCTGCTATATAGTTCCTTAACAGAAATATTAAGATTAGTACGCATAGAAAAGTGTGCATGCAAGCAGCAGAAGACTTGGCAGCACAAGGGTCAACAGACTGAGCAGTATTTGTTCTCAGGACACCATTTCCAGCAGGTTGCAGCACATCACATAAATTAATGTAAGAATTTCACACAATCAAGATAAGGAACTTTTACTAGCTAGAGAGTAAGGGTGAGAAAGAAACTGAAATAGAAAAAATAAAGAAAATTTGTTTACATGAGGAAGATAGATGGGACAAAACCCAGCAATGACCTCATCATCAACAGTGGGATACAAGGAAAAGATAAACCATCAACACTGTAAGAGGGATGAAGTAAGAACACAGCTAAACCTACATTTTGATAAGAGTCATTGAATATATTGATACAGCAGAGTGAATGTCTAAATGACAGGTGAGATATATTCTAAGGAATATGCAACGGACCGACTTTTGAATTGAGAAATTCAGAGAGAAAGAAGTTACTGCAAGCATGAATGGAGGTAACGGTACATGGACAAGTGATTCTACTTGTCCAAAAAGTTGAAGTGACAAGACAAATATTTGGTAAAGACAGACAAACTAAATGCCAAACTGTTTGCATTAAGAAGAAAACGAGTTAAAAATTTTAAGTCTGGCTAATAACAAAATCTAGGGTCATCAGAAAAGTGAAGATGACAAGAAGTAAAAGAAGTAACTACTATATGAATCAATGGACATTGTGTCGGATAGTCTTCTCCTACAGAAAATTTCCTGCTCAATTTTTGTCATGCAAACAAAAATACTACCTTACACTGCTCTAACAGTGCAGGAAATTCCTTGCGCACATGCCTAATCCTCTTTCATAAAGGTTTTGCAAAAAAAGTTATATAGCATAGTTCAGCACATAGTCAGGTAGATATTAGTTTTGTAGCTAAGATATAATTGCCCATGCCTGACTTAGAAGTGTCAAATAAAAAATGTGAGGTTAAAAAGAGGCTTTATTTGTAACAATGATTTCCAAAGTCCAGTTATTTATTTCAGAAATCTCAATTGTTATTGAGTAAAAATATCTTCTTAAACTGGGATAAATCACCATTTAGTTAACACTTTTTACTTTTCTTCTAAAAAAAAAAAATCTAAATTATTGCTTGACATCCCAACATTTATTTCTAATTTATTATTTCTGTGATTCCAACTCTTCTTTCACTAGAATACTCAGAAAACGTATAGACACATGACGTGAGATTAATTATCATATTCTTACAATATTCAAAAGCTTACAAGTGGTTTCCAATCCACTCCTTGACTGTGAGGACCAAAAAAAGAAAGAATCACAGACAAATTCAAAAGGCAATGCAACAGTTCTCTGGTGTTTTGTTATCTTGTTTGTGTGGTAGAAAGATATTTAATCAGTATACTGTAAGAACTCAATTTCTTCTTTGCCCAATAAATTTTAGCAAAATAGTTCAGTGTTTCAGTACCTTTATCATCTCTTATGCAAGAGAGCCAAAGAAACAGGCTATATTGTATACCTTAGGTACAATGAAATCTTCTAGAGCAGGATAAGACTCCATAAGAACAAAAGCTTTTGGAGAAAGACATTTGAAATGCAAAGCATCATTGTTGATGGCAAACACAATGGGTTTTGTTTCAGATGAAAGCCAAATATACGCCTGCACTGAGGAGCGAGGCTTGAATGGTGGTATGGCAGTAGTTCATCGATGAAAATCCATTAAACAGATAACTGCATTTAAAGTATCAGTCATGATTAATAAATCTAACCCGTAACTATTATATCAACTTCACTAAAAACATACGAAACTGACATTACTGAGTGATCTAATTCAGAGGTTGTAAGAGAGAATCCTTGGAGGATCCCAAACCATTTTATGATTCTCCTTAAACTTTGTTTATGTGATAAGATGACAGAGACTACACCCAAAATTAGAAAAAAAAATAATATCTGTAAACCAATACTTTTATTTCAGCGGGGAAAACTGCAAAAAAAAATCCACATTACTAAATGTCCTAAGTCCTAAAACAACATAATACTTATACTGCCCACTGCAGAAAGCATCGGGGAGGGGAACAAAAAAAACCCACACCACCAAAACACCCAACCTTCTGTCAACAGTCACCTACCAAGACATCATCTGGCTGAAACCCCATTGATCTCAGACTGGTCTCACATTGCAAGCATGCAAATGACTACTCATTTCTAAACACAAAGATAGTTTTCATTATTAAAACTTTTCATAGAATATATTGCTCAATATCAGTCACAATCGATGAAACCTCCAACAAAATAATATGAAGGTGAAAGTACTTTAGGAGGAAGTTTAGTGCACTGAGTACACCAAGTACAAATCATGAACTATACTAAAACAAAATGCAATTGAATATTTAAATTTTGGCACACACAAGCATACTTCTTCACGAATTGGAGCAACAAAATACAGCATTCAAAACAACATCAACCTAAGATAATACTGTGAAGCTAAGTTAAAGCGCTTAATAAGATGAACAGATTTCACAGTTTTCCTAAAATATTTCATGGCTCCGTACAAGCCCCAAAAAAAACCCCAAACCCCAAATTCCAGAGTAATAGGTGATAAATATCTGTGTTCTGAGACATACGCTTGGAGTAAGTGAAAGAAAGAACACACAGGAAAATAAAGTAGTTTATCTAAAGAAAACCTAAAGTCTGGAAGAGAAGATAAGGATAATAAAGGATTTATTTTATACTTACTGCTGAATGAACAGCAAACATAAAAGTGCAAAGTAACTTAAAAAGAAGAGGATAATTGCAGAAACCACAAAAGCAACCCATAGAGTCACCAGGAAAAAAAAAAAAAAAAAACACCACGAAAAAACAAGCTACGCTCATGAAGGAAACCTGAAATGTTGAGTCATGCCCTCAATGTCTTTAAGCCAACAACAAAAGTTAATTAACTTTGGTTGAAGTAAAACATAGAATACTGTAACAGTCACAGCATGCCAGTATCTCAGTAAGTGTCTAGCTGTTTCTTTCAGAGTGTCAAATCTTGACTTAGAATTTAAAGCCAGAAGGATAAAAGGTTTCCATTATAAACTTTTTTATTATCACACAAGTAGTAATTATCAGTTTATTCACTACTTAGGGTCTTCCTTGGGATTCAAATAGCTTAGTCTTTCCCTTAACCAAAACTTTAGAGCAAATTAACACGGGATCTCCAAATTCTCTGAAATACCATAATTACAAGACACTACTTACCTAAAAGATAAACCTGAAAGTCTTGTATTGCATGTTTAAATTTGATTCTCCTCATTTGAGAATAGCAAAAAATGAGGCATAAACCAGCAATTAAAAAAAAAAAAAAGGCAAAACCCAACAGCAATACTGAAAAGATTCATATTTGTGTCAACAGCAGTTCTTCAAGAAATGAGTAGACATTCTCAGCTCACTCCACAGTGAGAATAAAACAAAAGATACAAAAGAGGCTGATGGAGATTGAAGAATCTTGATGAAAACCATATGTGTAAGATTCCATATTTAAAGATCTGACTTATTCAAAACGTCCCCCCTCCAAGAGAAACAAAGAATGTTCCACGTTAAAAACTGATGGTAGTTTATTCTCTGAAGTCAGCTCTACTAGATGCATAGATGGTGCGACACTAGAAAAATCATGCCTAATGATGGGGTTTGGTTTTTGTTGGTTTTTTTTTTTAATGCTTTGCATGGAAAATGAGGGAAAGCTCACACTGTTTAGTGGGAATCTGGTTGCTCCTGCAGAAAAGAAACTCCACCAACTTTTGAGATATAAAAACTCTTATTATTTAATGAAACATTTTTCTGAGGTATCACATTGCTTCTTTTTTTTTTTAAGACAAATTTGTCAAATCTGTTGGGCCACATCCAGCAAAATTTGACCTATAGTACTCCTGGCCTAGCTCTTCCCATCAGACTGACAGTCACATCTAACTGAATTGGTACATCTGAAAGAAATAACAGCTAAAAATGCCTATCAATAATGATGAATCTGGTCAATCGATACAAATAAATCAATGTCTTAAAACAGATAATTTCAAATGTATTTATACTTGAATACCAACAGATTTCCAAAAACACAGTAAAAGGACAGTGGAATACAATTAATTGTTGCTTAAGATTTAAGAAAATTGTGAATTAACTTCCAGAGGTGCTTTAAAATAGATCTTCATTTCCATAACAACACATAGGTAGTGCTGAAAGGGGATTAATTAAAGAATTAATGTGACTGAACTAACACAAATGGGTATGAGTGTACACAGAAATTTTATTACTCATAACAATACATGCAGCAGAAGAGAGCTAGACTATAGAATACTATATTGATAGCAGGAAGGTTCACTGGTTATTAAGCAGACACCTTTTTGCTTGCCAACTAAAGTACCTTTTTAGAGAAAACTGGTCAGGATAGCCAATTCTATAGTTGTACAATAGTGAGGATACTGTTAGCATTACAGAGACAATAATATGGTATTAAAACCACGGCTAATAAATGCTCAAATACTACAGGAGTGTTTCTGAAAGAATTAAACCTAGAGATGAGTCTTTAAAAATAGCACCTGTTATGATGATCTGATGACAGCAAAACAAAAAGAAATAAACACTTTTTTTCCCCATAAGCCAAGTTTCTTTCCAGAAGACATCTCCTATTAAGTGTTAGAGGGCTTCTGATCAATTGGAAAATGTTGATACACTACATTTCGAATTTATTACTGTTATTAGTATGTCCAATTGTAGTAAATCTGACATTTTTAAAGAGCGAAAGACAGACTTGTCAGTTGAATGAGGCTCAAAATATGAAATAAAAATAGCAAAGCAAGCTTTAACCTATGTGGAATTAGTTTTTAAATGTCTTTTTTTTTAATCAATTTTTTTTCTCGATAATAAAGTAAAAAAAAAATGTTTGCTACTTAACCTTGTATTTTAGTAATTCAATCAAAATGCATAACCCTGCATGTAACTGTCCTATATATGTATTTCCCCATCGAGTCACTTACACATATATTACTGTTGGAATGATTTGGCACGGTCAAATAGGAGTCTGCTCCTCAGCCAGTCCAGTTCATGGTCAAATTTACTGTTGTAAATCCATCTTTACTGGCATTTTGCCATAATCTGTCAGACTCAAACGAAGCTGCTGAAGTTTAGACATGGTCTTATCTCTGTCATCCTGGCAGACACAGTTTGAAACAAGGTTATCAGGGTGAAGCATCATGCTCAGTCTACTTCATTCAGCACAGGATCCTTGAATTTTTCTCAGTAAGACTGATAACATGCGAAACTCTCTTCTACATCAAAAATAACCCTTTCAGTTTTCTAATATTAGATTTTCTGGAAACCCATGAACCTTTAATATTATTGAACAAAAGTGCAGTGCTTACAGAGTTAATTCCAGAATAGACTAAATTATTTTTTAAAAATTATTTTTTAAAAGAAAAACTAATGTTTGATGTTTACATAAAACTTAAACATAAAACCCAAAAATGTTTACATTAAGAGGGTTCAGTTCTGACAAGCACAGAAACACTTGTAATCTGTGGCACCAATAGAACAAGGAAAAAAAAAAACAGGAAATGGAGCTCAACAAAGTCTTTGTAAAATATTCCGTTACTAGCTTTCTCCTCTGTTCCTGTGTTGCTTATTGCAGTGTCACCTAAATATCTGGGTCAGGCAGATTTATATTAAAAGACTATAGGAGAGGTAAAAATGCAAGAGATGATTGTTTCATTTTCTTTATTGTACTCACTCTTCCTAACCAATTTTTTTCCCCCTCTTCCTTTTGTCCTTTATCAACTCTTATCCAAACATTTCAACTTTTAGATCAAATGAGCCAGGAACTCTAATAACAGCTTTTATTCGTTACATAAGGAAATTTAATTCCTAGGGCACCACCCGTTTCATACACTGATTGAGATATGGGCCTATAAAGAAACAGTCTTAGGAAATGTATGTATTATTACTTAAATTTGAACATGAGAGACTCCAGACTAAACCTAGTACATCTGATTTCTAATTTCATCAGATTCTTTAGTGGCATTTAAGATGAAGACTAATTTCAAGAACAAGGAAGAAGTTTGGAGAATCTAACATAGCTGTTTCACCCTACAGGATTTGAAGAAATTTGTTGAGGGAAGATGAAAGTAAGAGAAAGGAGCTAATTCTTACATCAGATAATAAGCCTGCCATACCATAAACCTGGCTATATATTCCTAGGATGCCCAATTAACATTTCCTGTATGTCAGTTGCAGTATTAGTCCATGTTCAAGACAGAGAAATAACATACAAGTGAGGAAAAAAAAAAATAAATAAAAATACCCCACCAAACTTTCAAAGGCTAGAACCATGGAAAATCTTAAGAGAATTTGAGAAGTCAGAAGGTACGATTTAAATCAACATAAATTATTTTTTTAAATTATTACAGTGATTGTTCAAGGCGTTGGAGGTTTTTTTTTGGTTGTGGTTTGTGATTTTGCTTTTTTTGTTTAAGAGACATTGATATATTGATGCATCTTAACTTTACGTTGATTACCACGACTAAGTAAATAGAGAGACTAGAGAGATTACCACAACTGAGACTAGATATAAGGAAGAAATTTTTTACAATGAGGATGGTGAAACACCGGCACAGGTTGCCCAGAGAGGTGGTAGATGCCCCATCCCTGAAAACATTCAAGGCCAGGTTGGACGGTGCTCTGAGCAACCTGATCTACGTGAAGATGTCCCTGCTCATTGCACAGGAGGTTGGACTAAATGACCTTTAAAGGTCCCTTCCAACACAAACTGTTCTATGATTCTATGATAAACAAATCTAGGAACTGTCATTTATGAAATCATAGATTTAAATCAAAATTTCCCACATGGAGAACCGATTCAAACATAATAATCATTATCACAGCTTCCTCCCAGTTCTCACCACCAAAAGGTTAAATTCTGTTGGTCATGGTAGATTTAACTACTAATCTGTTTCTCTCTTTCTAAAGCTCTGTAATATAAACTAGGCTGAAAACAAACCTAAAACTTACCATCCTGAAACCTACCTTTGTGAAACTACTGCTATTTTCTGAATTGAGTAAACAAATACCATAAAAAAAACAAGTGAAAAGCTAATAATTTCTGACTTCAGACCTTTTGTGTTCTTTGCAAGCAACTTCGTTTCACATGTCATAAAACAACAAAATGTGTTTTGACTACATTTTTTTTTGTTGAGGGAGAATACTTCTTTAAAGAATCCCATACCTATTCGATGACTTTTTGAGATGTGGTAATAATTTAATCAAATACAGTACGGTTAAGATAGGGATGAACTATAAATAGATCCCTTGAATGTCTGATAAAACCGCGACAAGAAATAAAAAGCAAAAGATTTCATTAGCTTTTGTAACTAAGAATTTTGGACCAAGAAAAATTGATAACTTAGCATCAATCAGAATACTATATATGAAAATCTTGGAAAATAAAGAAAAGTGTTAAAAATAGTGATGTTCTTCCTCTTTTTCCCCCCCCCCTTACTTCCAGAGTGTAGTTAGAAGACTCCCAAGAACACATAAACCAGCATTACATCAGATGTACAATAACTGTTACTCTTGTTAAAGAGATGGATCGAAAATGAACAGCAGCAACAGCTTTCAGCAAAAGCGCCACTTCAGAACTAGTTTTATTTTACAAGTACCTATACTCAAAGAAGACTGCCTATGACATATCTATAACTGGTACCAGTTCAATGCAGTGATGCTTACTGAGCAGACCAACATTCTTCAGTTGATTCAAAATAGCGATTGTTACTCTTATATCCCACACCTGTACTCCAGCTGTTCCAATATTTAAGTATACATATTTGATATCCACACAGATAAATATCAACAGCAAGTGCCTACAGTTACAAAGACACAATACTGCTTGTCCTGAAGCCCAGAGATACATCAAAAAGAATTATTTTCTCCCAGGGAAATCCTCCCATATGAAGCTAACAATGACCATCTTAGCTTGAAAAGCTAGGAATGGACAAAAAAATAATAATCAAAGACTTATACAGATATATGCACCCAGGAAAAGAAATAGCCTTATTCTTTGTTTGTCTGGATGAAATAATTAACAACTACAAATTATGAACTATGTAGAAATTATATCCAAACTATATTTCCACAAAAAAACATCAAATGCCAGGACTGAACCAGCCGTATTTTCTTTTCACTCTTCCAGTCTTCCTTTGTTAATTCAACCTGGGAAATATGATAAATGTATCTTCCCACTGGGAATGGAAAAAGTGATTACAGGTACTGTTGATAGAACTTACTATAAAACATAGGAGGAAGGGGGCAGAATAGGTTAACGTAGTGATAACAACAGTATTTTCTTCTCATTTACATTGAGAATAGAAAAGAAAATCATCAGTGTAAAAAACTTCCCTGAAAAAATCAAGATTTCTTAATGGAAACAAAAGTAAAGCCGAACTATTTTCGCCACGAAAATTCAAAAATAGATCCATATCTCCCAATGAAGCCTTGCCACAGAAAATACCACTTTTTTTAATTTTGTAAACTAAATTACTTTTTTAAAGAAAGAGAATCCCAAATCATTCCAACAGTAATATTCCAACAATCAGGCCTTCCACATCCATGGATATGTCCACTAGAAGTCAGAGTCACTTGTACTCTTCTCCCAGTCTGGAACCTCTTCAGATTTAGGAAGAAGCAGCTGGTATTGTTTCTACAATATTATATTAAAACTATATTTCAGGAAGGGACAGAGGAAAAAGTGATAATAAAACAAAACTCACCACAACTCCAAACTGTTCCGGCTCAGACAAATTATTATACTCGTTCTTGAACTTGGACAATGCATTCAATTGTTCTTGTTCAGGAAGATGTTTTATTAAATTCTATCAAGAAAAATAAAATAGGCTTAAAAATCTCAGATTCTGTGCTGCTTGTATTATTGTAGGCAAACAGTATTACATATGCATCATTACCATACACCCCAAAGACAACACTCCTCCCTGAAGACAGCAGAATGTAAATTGACAACACACAAAGGTAACTGAGAGTGTAAAAAGTAAGTGATTAAACATTACTACCTAGCATCTTTTGCTGATTTTACAAACATTTCTAGTCTTTTTTTTAAACACCATTTTTAAAGAAAGAACATGCTTGATAGGCACAAAACAAACAGAACACCAAGAAGAAAATAGAACAGGGAAGGCAGAATAAGAATTTCAAGTGTAACATATCCAGCTAAAGATTGTCAAGAATTATTAATGCTAGACAAAAAGTATTTATTTTCTAGTATTCCAAAACAAAAGCTTAAACCCATTAGACACTACTTCGCCTAAAAACTTGCCAGAAGTAGGAATTCAGAGGTGGGACTCAGTTTTAGCTGAATTCAGGAGTCTGTCTATATGGGGAGCTTGGACACTTATACAAGTGAATGTCTTGTGAACACAGGCAAGGGAATCTAAACACGTCACCTTCAGCTGAACATCTGAAGAGCCCTCAGGCTCCCTGGAGCTACCTAAACACTTAGACACCTATATTTATGTATAGGCCCCTACATTTAGGCATCTGAATCCCACTCTAATTACAATCAGCTAGGTTGGCTAAAAATGGCTATTCTGAGATTCTGGAAGTAGGGAGCTTCTCAAACATCTAATTACGGTATATCATTTGAGTCGGTATCTCAGTTCTGTCCCTTCCCAAGATGACTACTATAACTACTAGGCAATAGTCAGGGTCCCTGTAGCCTGCTCGCTTTCTCAACTTATGACTCTTGTGTTCCTGGTTACACAGTGGCTAAGCTTCCATCATCGTAAGAAAACAAGAGAGAGATTGTTTTCTTTCTTAAAACACTCCCTGGTCTACTGATAAGATCACCCTTCTGAGCTGAAAGAAAGATTCAATCAGAGCTAGCAAACACAGCTAACCCACTACCTACCATATTTCAAGAAAGGATCAGAAAGACTAGCATTTCCCCATTACTCGACAGAAAAGACAGACACTTCGGTTAGGTCAAAGTCTGTTTTATGCCTCTGTAAGTAAATAGCTTTGGTGCTATACAATCAACAGAAAAGAATTTATTTAAGTTACAGCATCTCTTTCTGAAAGTCTTAAAAAAACCCTAATTTTATCCACAAAAGATTCTAATTTCTTCTTCTACAGGAAATTCAGCCAATTAGGGTATACAAATTATCTCTCTGGGGCCTGAGAGATAAAAAGTCATAGCTATGCTTTGCTTAACATGCTTCCCTAATTTAAGATGAAATAATTCAACTCTAACTAGTACCTCCAAAATATCCCTAAACCAGTAGTCAACTCGAGGGCCCTGTGCTATCTTCAGAACGTGTATTAGCTAGCTCAAAGCTAGCCAGCCCTACGTGCTTATTCTAGTTGCAATTGCATCCTTGGATTGCAGTGTAGATATTCCTCTTTTTAAAGCATGAAGATACTAGATTTGTAACTAAATAAGAGATGTATCCAAAGTTTTAAAGTTTTTTAAAAGCAGCTTGAATATTTTGTTTAATACTACTACTTTTAATTTTTTATACCTCATTCTCTTGACTTTCGTAACAATTGTAATTTTAAGGTAGTTTAGCATTTATCAAACCTTTTTTCTAATGGATAAAGGCCTAGACAGTCCTTTAACACTGTTTTGTTTTAGTGTAAAAACAGTTACTATTTTAAGAACAGAAACCCTACTTTGATTCTAAGGGCTACAGTAAGTAATTTGTTTTACAACATTTTTTGATATCCAAAGGACAACGTAGTTTATCAAGAAACTAAAGTCAGTAAATAAGAAAAGCTAGAGTTATAAGCAAAGGTCTAAATAAACCAAAGTCAGAGTAAATGCTAGTTAAAGAGTAGACTGCTTCAACAGACTGTCTGCTCAAACAAGGATTTTGGTAGGAAAAAAGAGAACTACTAAAAATGCATAATGATGTTTAAAATAATAATGCAAACTTAAATTTTATGGAGCTTGATTTGGACACGGTCTGACTGACTTTCAGCATGAAGAATTTATGACAGCAATCATATATATCCTTACCATTATTACATTTGGAAAATATTTTTGTAAAAAAGACTACATTTATTAATTATGGATGAAGATGTCCAGCACTAGATCAGTAACATCAAGCAAAAATGAAAGGGTATGCAGTGTAAAAAGATACACTTCAAATTAGAAATTCATAGCCCACTTATTTCTTGTCTTGATATACATCTATATAACCAGCTCTAAAGATACTACAGTTCCTTAATCTTTACTGAGATTAAAATGTTATTGCTTGACGCTAAAATCATTTTCACATGTAGAAAAACTGACCACAAAACTTTTTCAAAAAAAAAATAGAAACAGTCAAGTGTTACATGAATGTTTTCAATATTGAGCATCAGGGAAAAAAAAAAAAAAACAAAACCAACAAAAAAACCTGAAGCAGCAGCTGATATCAAAGCAGCTTTATGGTGTTCAGATAAAGCTTTTGAACTGCTAAAGATGAAACACATTTTGAATATCAAACTGAGAACAAGCAGGAGAAAGAATTCTGACTAAGTCAGAAGAAACATTCCAATAATTAGTCGATGACTATTTGGATTACAACATGAGTTGGAGTTTTCACGCCTTTAAGAACTAGATTTAATTTCTAACCGGTGAAAGCGGGGCTGGGGGGAGGATATATTTTACTTCTTAAGCATAACAGAAGAGTAGGATTAAGGACAAATTTCCAGCTTCAGAAACTGTGACATTAGGATACACTGAACAATATTTAAAGCTAGACAGAAAAAAATGATGAAGGCAAGAAATTTCTAGAAAGCAGAAATACCGTAATAACAAAGGTACCTTATATAAATAAATAAAAATCGCCATACGCTTGCAAACTAGTGTGTGCTTTTGTCCTTCTAAGAATCATGAAATACACAGGACTACATTTTCACAGCACAATCATAACCCACACTTGTGAAGGTTCTTAAAAGTAGAAATAGAGACATACAGCTGGATAGCTAAATTTACTGAGTAGCCTAAGCATACGTGAAGGTGGATACCAAATTTTTTAAGCAATGAGGCACATCATTCACTTCCAAAGGTAGATGGGCATCTTAAGTGCTTTTTTGAGTTTAAAATGGTCCCTCTTTCAAAGTTACTACAGAGTTGTTTTACCCGGAAACAAGAAACTTGGATGAAAACATTTGATAAAAATGATGACATTCAAACTTGCAAAGTAAATTTGGGGCCTAAGTTCTTCTGAATTTTCCATTTGATTTATGCCTGCAAGCGTTTAAACATTTTGCAAAAAAAGAAAATGCAATCGATACTCTTGAATTATTTATATGCCTAAAAAGATCCCAGTATGTGGGACCTGCTATCCTCTGACAGTATGCCTTGTTATATATATGACTGTGTACATACAGGATAATGTGAGCATTATGATTTCTATTCTACTACACTGACTTTCGCTCAATCACAGCAGCTGCTAACATTGCTGTCCTCTTGTGGGATGTTATTCCTCACCTCACGTTTGGCTCTTCAACTTCTCTTATAATAAAATTGTTCCCTCCCCCTTCCGAAAGCAAAAACAAAAGGACTCAAACATCATCCAAAATACCCGAGAATCAATTTCATAGATAGAGAGGTTACTGGATACACTGACTTGCAATATACTCTAGTGTTAATACCTATTAAAAGAGCCACAAGGTTATCAGCACAGCATCAAAAAAGTATCTCCTGTTACTGCTAACCATGCCTACTACATAAAGTGGGGCTAAGTTGTGTTAGCTGTTTTAAATAAACAGAAAAGTAGGCATGCTTTATACCAAGGTATATACCATTGAAATAGAAATAATAGTCCACAGAAGAAACTCAAAAGAAAAACAAATAAAAAATTCTCAATGAAAGTAAAGTTTTTCTTCTTAGTTTATTGCAACTGATGGAATATTTACCACCTGTTCATATAAAAGTACGCCATTAATTAACTACCTGTAACATTTTGATGATCTTTTTCCCCAGAGCCTAGTTGCAAAAAAATATTTTGCCTTCTTTAAATAATATGTATAGAAATTATCAAGATGCTAGTTTTTCATAATTTTAGTATATATATAGTATTTATTTATAGTATTTATTTAGTATATCCAGATTGCTTCATGATATTGTTGAGAACCTAATTTCATTAACAAGCTAAACACTGCTGAAAAACAGTGCTAAAATCAAATAGCATGAGAGAGTCTCAGAGCAAGCACGGACTATCTAAGACAGAGTTTAAGCCAAATGTAACAGCGCAGCATATTCCATCTCTCAGCTTTTCATGCTATTTCAGAGAATTTCTACTATTATTCCAAATAAAATAAAATACAGATACACCTCATGCATCATTTGAGCATGAAGAAAACCTTGAAAAAGTGATGTAAGTGCAAACTAGAATCAAAACACAGCTTAGAGGATGAACAAAACAGTTTACACCTAACAACCTTAAAGTAATCATTTCAGTCCCAATATTAACTGCATCATTGAATGAAATAAAGAGAATTACAAAATGATTATATATATACTGTCACTGGAGATGATGGCTCATGTTTGTTCGTTCAAATATTTCTTAAAAGAAAGATCTCATTCTTCAAATCAACCAGTAGACAAGCTCCTTTTAAAGGAAAGTGAAGTCCAAATAGCTCAACAGAGTCTAAAGATCTTTGAAATCCAAGTGACAAGAAGTGAGGGCCAAACCACATGCAGGAAGAAAAGGAGCATGCTGAACACTGTACACCCTCCTCAGTAGGACCTTATTTTGACGTTCCAATATGGTGGAAGTTTATTTTGCAAGCAAAGCACACAAATATAAATTTGCCTTGTTTTGACCTTTGAATACAAATCGCTGTGCATTGCAGGCCAAGTCACACATCTGAATCTCAAAGAGTCTCAATGTTACAACTCATTTTATGACTCTATTACCTCTTTCTTCACTAATCAACATTCTTGCAAAAAGCATACATTTCTAAAAATATCATGTTATCTTCCTTGGATGTTTCAGCAGGAACCGCATCTCTAACATACTTTCAGGTATGCTGTAGGGGATCAGCCATCTAAATCCTCTGTGAAACCTATGCCAGATTACTAGTAGATTGACAATAATTATGATTTAACATTTATGAGCCATAACAGCAAAAATTCGAACTTCATCATAGTATGTAGGAGTCCTGTCCAAGAGCCAGACAATCTTGGTCTAAAGACATATCTTCGCAATTCATCATTGCTGGGCCACTCTCCATCATCTTTGAAAGATCCTGGAGAACAGGGGAGGTGCCTGAGGACTGGAGGAAAGCCAGTGTCACTCCAGTCTTTAACAAGGGCAAGAAGGATGACCCAGGAAACTACAGGCTAGTCAGCCTCACCTCCATCCCTGGAAAGATGATGGAACAGCTCGTTCTGGGGGTCATCTCCAAACATCTGGAGGAAAAAGAAGGTTATCGGAAGTAGTCAACATGGATTCACCAAGGAGAAGTCACGTCTGACTAATCTGATAGCCTTCTATGATGGCGTGACTGGATGGGTGGATGAGGGGAGGGCAGTGGATGTTGTCTACCTTGACTTCAGCAAGGCTTTCGACACTGTCTCCCACATCATCCTCACAGACAAGCTTAGGAAGTGGGGGTTAGATGAATGGACAGTGGGGTGGATTGAACAGTGGCTGACAGACAGAGCTCAGAGGGTCGTGGTTAGTGGTGCAGAGTCCAGTTGGAGGCCAGTAACGAGTGGAGTCCCTCAGGGGTCAGTACTGGGTCCAGTCCTGTTCAATATATTCATCAATGACCTGGATGAAGGGACAGAGTGTTCCATCAGCAAGTTTGCTGATGACACAAAACTGGGAGGGGTGGCTGACACGCCGGAAGGCTGTGCCGCCATACAGCGTGACCTGGACAGGCTGGAGAGTTGGGTGGAGAGGAACCCACTGAAATTCAACAAGGGCAAGTGTAGGGTACTGCATCTGGGGAGGAATAACCCCATGCATCAGTACAGGTTGGGGGCTGACCTCCTGGAGAGCAGCTCTGTGGAAAGGGACCTGGGAGTCCTGGTGGACAACAGGATGACCATGAGCCAGCAATGTGCCCTGGTGGCCAAGAAGGCCAATGGCATCCTGGGGTGTATCAAGAAGAGTGTGGCCAGCAGGTCGAGGGAGGTCATCCTCCCCCTCTACTCTGCCCTGGGGAGGCCACATCTGGAGCACTGTGTCCAGTTCTGGGCTCCCCGGTTCAAGAAGGACAGAGAACTGCTGGAGAGGGTCCAGCAAAGAGCTACAAAGATGATTAGGGGACTGGAGCATCTTTCTTATGAGGAAAGGCTCAGGGACTTGGGGCTTTTTAGTCTAGAAAAAAGAAGACTCAGGGGGGATCTTATCAATACTTATAAGTACTTAAGGCGAGGGTGCCAGGTAAATGAGAATAGCCTTTTTTCAGTGGTGCCCAGTGATAGGACAAGAGGTAACGGGCACAAACTGGAGCACAGGAAGTTCCATCTTAACATGAGGAGGAACTTCTTTACTCTGAGGGTGGTGGAGCACTGGAACAGGCTGCCCAGAGACGTTGTGGAGTCTCCCACACTGGAGACGTTCAAAACCCGCCTGGATGCCGTCCTGTGCAATGTGCTGTAGGTGTCCCTGCTGTGGCAGGGGGGTTGGACTTAGATGATCTCCAGAGGTCCCTTCCAACCCTGACGATACTGTAATTCTAATGGCTGCCCATCAAGATGACTGGGGAACACGGCACATGACAGGCACGGAGAGGTTGAGAGAAGTGGGTTTCTTGAACTCTAAGAAAACAAGTCTCAGGGGAACTTAATGTCGTCTCCAGGTGTGTACCCAACTGAAGGGTACAGAGAAGATGCAATTAGGTTACTCTTGGAGGTGAGCAGAAGGTGGCCAAGGTCACAATGGAAATTCCAGTTAGATAAACAAGAAAAAGTGTTTCACCATGAGGGTAGTTCAACATTGGAAAAGTGTCCAGAAAGGCTATGGAATCTCCAGCCTTGGAGATATTAAAAACTTAATGGGAAATGGCCCTGAGCAACCTGCTCTAGTTGACGTGGCTTTGAGCAGGGGTTTGGATCTAATGATCTGCTGTGGCAGGGGGGTTGGACTTAGATGATCTCCAGAGGTCCCTTCCAACCCTGACAATACTGTGATACTGTGTGACCTCCAGACATCCAAACTATTTTTTCACATGGTTCTATGATGAAGTATTTGTATTTAAATTATTTTATTAAATTCTCCAACTTATCAGCCCTTAAATAACACTGTGCACAGAAAAACATGAGGAACTTCCAGTTTCTTTTGTCTCCATACAGAATCACACTGATTTTGTGGTTTGAATAAAATAATACAGAGAGGGAAAACACTATCTAAATAAACTCTAGGGAAGAAAATTGGTCACTTTGTATGCCCTAAGGCAAGATCCTGGATTGTATCAGCTCTATCAGGACAAGGTAAAAAAAAAAACACAACCCAAAACAAAAAAAAACAAACAAACTCCACCTCCCAGAAAAAAACACCAAAAGCCCCAACCTTTTCCCATCTAGTTTTTTTTAATCAGAACAGATTTGTGCAGATGAGACAGAGGTAGAAACAAATTAAAGAAAAAATTAGTAACTAGGGAAGAAACAGAATACCATGTGTTGTTTGAATATATACCAAAGAAAAAAAATAATCACAATTTAGGTGTGGACAATGCATAAAAATAGAGAATATAAATTCAGCTGCTTTCGTTAAAAAAAAAAAAATTAGTTTTCCAAATACAAAAAAAAAATACAGTTCACAGAAGAAAAAAAAAGGTTTCTTGCAGTGATTTATTATCCAAAAGTTTATGTTGAGAGGCTTTTAGCTACATGTTTCTATTTAATGAGAAACTTACCCTGAAATATTGGGATTTAAAGTGTCATTTTCCTCACCTGAATCATGGACTCTGACAGCTGTGTTTCATCTACTTCCAATATCATCATTTTGATTTCCTCATAAGGCACTCGGAAAGAGCCAAGGAAAATTGCTAAAACAAAGATTCAACATGTAATAAAGAAAGCAAGACAACAATCTTTTTTCTATTTACAAAACACCAATTAAACGGATATAGCATCTACAGGTTAACAAACACTAGGTAAAGCGATATAGATAAGAGATAACAATTTTAAATGTATTTTTAATTACTGTTCCCCTACAATTTCAGCCTTCTCCATCCATTTGTTATGCACAACATCCAGCATCACAGAAGAGCTCCCTAAGCAGCCAGTGATAAGTCTACTCTGCAGGATAATCATTGCCTTTATAGTATTTTGTGCTGAGGTGACAATTACACTTTTTTCTTCAAGGGTCTTGTCAGAGCTTTCTCATAAAAAAGCAGCATGAGAAACCAGAACTATATAAACAGTTAAAAAACGAAATGCTTGTATAAAAACTGTTTGTTCATTCACCATAATCCAATCATTACTTATTTTATTTCTGCCGGCATTTAGGAACCTATTCTTTACAGAACTCCTCTCCTCCAAAACTTTATCATCTTTATTTGTGTAATACTGAGTATTGCCTTCTTTCTATAAAGTACATGAGAGCTGACCAGACATCTCGTAGACATTATTGTCTTTTCTGATCGGGGCGGGTGGGCTGAGGCATGCAATATTCTTTGATGAATATGTTGAAAATATAGATAAATAATTAGATATACCGCTGTGTGCTTGTACATCTACATATACAGAAGAGAATAACTTCAGTGTTAAACAAGGGTTAACCTTTAACTGTTTTCTGGGTCTTTTTAAATGTGTTTCAGTTGTATCAACCCACATGGTTGGGCTCAATACCAATTACTGCACACGTACGCATTCTCACACGCTTTAAACAGAAAGCGGTCAGGAGGCAGTCAGACAAGAGAGAAAGACATTTTTATGGAACATTTATACAACACTACTTTGGCATAAAAACAGAATCTACTTACACAGATTCTGTGCAATCTTCGGGTCCAAAACTTTTAATTCTTTGATTCGTTTCTTAATGGATTTCTTTTCTTCAAAATCCTCCTCCTCTTTTTTTACTGCCAAAGTAAACACAAATACACTCACTGTTAACTCTTAATATTTAAAGAAAACATTAATGAATTCAGAAAATGTATTTGCTAGCAAGTGTAGTCAATTCACAAAGGAAAGAACACATCATAGAACACAGACAAAAAAATAGAGGTTTTGCATTTATTGCTTGTATTCTAAAAATTTTTGTTCTTCAGTCAAATCTGTCAGCGTGTTAGCTTTCTAGAATAAGAATTTTTTTTAATATATAGAAACTGAATAAAGATGTTAATGTTAATTCTATAAATGATCTGAGGTCATGAAAGTCATACTTAGTACCATGCAACATACTTCAGTCAACTTGGCCAGGTTAATATTCTGAATTGGGTATTAACAATAAGAAAACTTAAAGAAGATATGTCAATATGTCTCAACATTGAGCAATAAAGAACCAATCTAAAATTTCAGTATTTTTGTGACTGCTTTTGCCTAAGTAGGTGCACCAAAATTATCAAAGACCACTGACATATTACAAAATTATCGTTACCTTAGAACACAAATAAGTATACACCTATTTTCCTTATCTCCTCCAAAAAGATTTATTTTTAAATATATGATGTAATCACATAATCACCTTATTAAAAATACCACAAAGACAAAGCAATTGTATAAACATACATTAATATTGCTGGAATTTTTGGCTTATTCTTTCTTTTCAGAAAATAATTCATACAAACAAGATCTCCCAAATGCATTATGTAAGCTGAATTTATTTCTCATTATTCACACATTGTCATAAGAATTTCACCTAAAATAACAGCATAGGCTTGATAATGTATTAGTAGGAACCATTCCAATTATTATGCAAACAAGCAAAAAAGACCAAAACCACAAACACCTTTCCTTAAATCCAATCTCGTTGTCCTTTATTATTTTCTTTCTTTCCTTTTTTTTCCCCCCAGCACAAATCTTCACTGTCAAATGTTATTCACTCAATGTATTACTATTGTTTATCTAATTCTCTATTTCACAAATGAAATTAGTTTCCAAGCTTTTACAGCATGATTGTTCCAAATTAAGTTATACGTGCGTCAAATATTTGAGAGTAGAAAAATATGTTGTAACAAAAGTGCATGCTACTGACTTCAGAAGGAGATGGATATAGATGAGAAGTCTTGCCGAGTAGATATAGGACAAAAATTTCTAGCTCTCTAATGATTCTTGACAAAACTAGATGTAACATGAATTATCAGTAGGATTTCCCTAAGTTAAAAATTGCTTCCATAAATTTTAAGAGAGATGTCAAGCTGGATGAGCTCTGAGCAACCTGATCTAGTTGAAGATGTCCCTGCTCATTGCAGTGGGGTTAGACTAGATGACCTTTAAAGGTGCCTTCCAACCCAAACTATTCTATGATTCTTAAAATATGTTTTTCTAAGCACAATAAATCTTGCCTAGGGTTGGGACACAGCCTAAGTGACCTCTTGAGGTCTTTGAGCTTTGTTGTCTAG
The DNA here is from genome assembly GCA_017639485.1 of Pluvialis apricaria. Lineage (NCBI taxonomy): Eukaryota > Metazoa > Chordata > Aves > Charadriiformes > Charadriidae > Pluvialis > Pluvialis apricaria. The sequence goes on from CM030007.1 coordinate 39,005,516, forward strand.
GATACTACCAAAGAACTTAAAAAGACCTTACATAGGGGTTGAAGGAACTGGATTCTAGTCCCTTTTGAGTTATTGGAAATGCAAATTTGAATCATCTCCCAAATCACTTTTAATATTCTACACCTGCTAGGCAGCATGATGCTCCTCTTGAGGACATGCCTCAGCGCAGAAAAGAACCTGGTATTCTGAAAAATGAAATTACTGAGCTGAGACATAAAGCAGTTCTTTGAAGGACTGATATCCAAGGTGCCAGCAAATGGTTTACAAAGCCACAATCCTCCTCCTGTCTTTCTCCCCACCCTGCCCACAACAACCAGTTGGCCTTGAATTTCTTTTAGCACAGATTTAACAGAAAGGTTAGTATTCTCCTGTCCCAGGAAAAATAACACACTTTGCTTACTATGCATGTGAAAACAAAAGAAGTCGGTTTTAATGACCAATGTGAGAACTCAATACCCCATGTTCAAAAGGAACTGAATGACATTTGAGCTACTGCATAAAAAGGAAGTTACCACTAAAGCGTCACTTTTTTTCTGGTTATGTCTTAAGAAAAGCCCTTACTGAACCCAGAAGGACATGTCAGGTGCTATGGACCTCAGGATCACGCAGCTATTTTCTCCTGCACATACACACCTTAATGGACCTCTCAGATTTCTTATTGACTACATGCTGAAACATTCATTTTTAAAAATCATTTTGGGTTGCCTGCCTTATCAACACTAGTATTGCAGATTCCACCAGAAGACCTGGGCATCTCTAGCACAGGTTCCATGCCATCTTCATGTCTCACTCATCTGAATCATAATGAAAATACAGTAACCTTTATGTCTACCTTGAAACTTTGCAAATTATCACTTTACAGGAAACAAAATAATTTCCTTATTAGTCACAATGAAAAAAGAGAAGTTATCTGAATTTATTCATTTACTTAAGCTTGCCCTGACAGCCTTGAACTAGATACTAACTGGGGTTGAAATAGAAAAAATACAAACATGTTTGCCTTTTCCAGCACTAGAAAGCAATATTAATGCATTACAATTCTTATAACAGAGATAATACACAGATACACAAACATACCAAAAAAATCAGGAGTTAAATATGCTCTATTTAACTCCCCACTTTCAAACCAAGAAAAAATGCTGCAAATGAACTGGCTAATTTTCTCTGGATTTTTCACCCAGGAGAGGATTATGCACAATGTTACAGCAATACTTTGGGCATCACAACCCTAAGGAAAAACGTACCAGCATAGAACATATTTACTCTAGGAACTCATAGAGGAACTGTATGCAGCAATATACAATTATGCAACAAACTAAATTACTACAAACTTACATGATACTTCTTCAGGAGAATTCAGGTCACATCCTTATGTAGTTGGCAGCAATAAGAAGCAGGAGACACATATTACTTATCTTCCCTAATAGAAATGTTGTACCTTCCAATGAAAAGTCTGATACCTCCTACTGCCTCTAAAAATTCTTACCTCGTTTGTTTAACTTATAAAGGAGCAAATAAAAACAAAAAAAAGACAAAACTATTATCTATTTCTAACAAGAAAAAAGGGGAAAAGCCTACTAGGGGAAAGAAAAATTAATAGATCTGAATAAGTGAAGTAAATATCTAGATAAACAGGAAATCAAAGGAAAAAAGCAATTAGATTTTTATTTGGGGAGGGCACTGGAGCAGGGAGGAAGCTATACAGAGGAGAGAAAATGGGAAACATCTACTTACACTGGAAAAAGAGAAAGCAGCCCAGTGAGAGTGGGAAGCTGCTGCAGAAAGGGGGTGACTATCAAGGGAAATAGACGTAAGATGTTGTCATGCTAACAACAGAATAATCAAACCAGGGGATCTCAAAATGCACAGAAAGCCCTCATGCCTCCAGAAGTTGGACCATCATATTAAACCGTTAACTTTTTCAAAATCACATCTTATTTAGGTATTATACAACTAAAAAGGAATGTTACATGTCAAGAACCACACATCCTTTTAAGTTCTGTCTATATGTTGCATCTATCACACTGGGGGCATACACATGGCCCCAGCATCTGAACTGGATAATTTTTAGTTGCTCCAACTGCTCTGCCCTCTCAGGGTGGGAAACAAAGTGCTAAAGCACTTTGAAACACACAGAATTCAACTCACACCCTTCACAGTTCCTCTTATCTCCACAATCCCACATCCTTATTAACGTGACTCCGGAATCAACAGATGTGGTTACCAGTGTACAGATGGACAAATACCTCAAAAGAGTTTTAGCTATTGGAAAGATTGCTTTTACTGTCTTCTTCAAACATGTGTTCATATACAAATTGAACTGCAGTCAACTACCTCCACCTGTGGCAATGATGTGTCTGAAATCAGAGTCCTGAAGGGAATGGTGCCAGGACTGTTTTATAAATGTAACATCACAGTTGGAAGCCTACAGAATAGCATTTCATAAAAATGTGAATTGAATCCTACACAGTTACTCTGCAGATCTCTGAAACAATAACATTCTTAGTAGGTGTCACCGAAATAATTGTACATTCATGAATTGCTATCCACTATTTCCATTTCTGTCACAGGTCTTGATGTAATCTGCTACCCACAATCTTTGTGTAAGAAAAATCACATCTGTGCATCTGTATGCTAAAGAAAAAAAAAAAAAATCTTCTAAATACATCATCCTGCTGAATAAAAACAAAACACCCTTGAAATACAGGCTTCAAAAGAAACATGCGGATCTGAACATTTATTTTAAAACATTCAAATTGTAAGTTCAGATGAAACTTGAAAACTACATTACAGAGAAATCTACAGAACACTCAATGGAGTTATTTTGTCACTAAGTAACAGAGCATACAGAAAATCATACAAGACGTTGCACATTTCCTACCCTCTTAGCTAAGGCATACTTGCTGTGTGTCTTCACCAAAAAATGAAAGAACAAGCCTGGGGTCACGGGCTCAAAGGATGTACCGGTACTGAGCCTCATTATGAAAGCAGATGCCTACCTCATCTGTTTAGAAGTCTAACTATTAGAAGTAAAGAATAGCTTGTGCCACATATAGCTGAATATTCAACTGAAATTCTCTATCTCCAAAAAGTTTTCTGGAATCAAAGGAATAGATCTTTAATAGAAGATAAGGTCGTAGCTAAATAACAAAAGCTGCAAAAGTTCTTAGTTATTCAAAGCAAAAACGTGGAATAACTTGCTACGAATCACAGAATGATTGAGGTTGGAAGGGACCCCTTGCTCAAACAGGGCCACCTACAGCCAGGCGCCCAGAACTGTGTTCAGGTGGCTTTTGAGTATCTCCAAGGATGGAGGGAGAGTCCGCAACCTCTGTGGGCAACCTGTGCCAGCACTCAGTCACCCTCACAGGAAACAAAGTGTTACCTGATATTCAGGAGGAACCTCCTGTGTTTCAGTTCATGCCCATTGCCTCTGGTCCTGTCACTGGGCACCACTGAAAAGTGCCCCATCCTCTTTGCACTCTCCCTTCAGGTGTTTATATACATTGAGAAGATCCCCCCAAGCCTTCTCTTCTCCATGTTAAACAGCCCCAGCTCCCTCAGCCTTTCCTCATAGGAGAGATGCTCCTGTGCCTTCATCATCTTCATGACCCTTTGTTAGACTTTCCCCAGTATGTCCACGTCTCTCTTTTCCTGGGGAACCCCGAACTGGACGCAGTACTCCAGGCGTGTCCTCACCAGTGTTGAAATCAAAGGCCTGACAAGGAATACATGTCTTTTGGATGACAGAACACAGTCTTTTGAAGACTTGGATTGTTTTAACAGCTCCACAACTACTGTCCCACAATATGACACGCAACAAAGCAATGAAAAGTTCAGTCTCCAAAAAAGGACACCGACAAGCATATTTCCTAGACTGTGAAGCTACACAGGTGCCATCAGCTCTATTTGCAGATTCCATACTGAGTCGCAGGGCTCACCAGCACAGTTAATTGCGACAATCATCTGCTTCAAAACAGCAAAGAAATTATGAACTCGACCTAAATCATTCTGCAATATCATTGAAGACATCTATTTGCCTTTTTTATAAAAACAAAGACAAAATGGGGATACGGGGCACGGCCCAGAGCAGCTTGGAAGCACACCTGAAGGCTGAGATGCCAGGAAGCTGGTAAACATTCTTTTTTCCAAACAGAGCAACCAACTTTGTATCAACACTAACATTAGTCTCAGGGACTGTTCATCACTCCTAATAACCTAGTCCAGCCCTTTTATGGACTATGTTTCAAGTACTATGAAAAAGCTTTCACGCTCCATCTTGTTTTACATCTATGCGTATCTAAAACTTGAAAAATCAGTATGAAGCTATTAACTATGGTAGGACTACAAATAATGTTTCACAGTTTTACCTGTCAGCTTTGAAACTAAAAACATTTCCATTATTTTACAGCAAGCTGCATTGTAAACTCTTAGAAAGCACGGGTACTTGCTATTCTTCTTCTACGTTGATATGCGGAAAATATAATGCAAAAGTGCCAATGTATCCCAAGTTCGTGTTTATCCAGGCCTTTGACCTTTTTGACAATTTCTGTTAATCAGTAACTCATATCTTTGGAAAGGTAGTTGCTGCTATAGTGAATATTTCTTACATTTTACCTTTTATTTTCTGAGCAGTTAGTAAGAGATTGTCACAACCTCCCTCAAACTTGCGTTCAGTCATGCACACATGCACTGTTGTTCCTATATTGACAATGCTGCTGTTGAATTGGCTCAATTCATGCATACATCATGATAACTCATTCAAAATAGAGGATTTTATCACAGATAATTACTCAAGGGTACGTAAGAACTAGCGTCATTGATAACAATGTAATGAGGCATTGCAAGGTAATTCAGAAAAAAGTAACTTATGCCTCTATAATCAGCTATTAAATACATCCAATGACGGACTCATAGATACTTTCACAGAAGGTTTCTCTGTGAATCAGCCTATTTTTTCAATATTTTAATTTACCACAAAATATCCATCCTATTAAACTTGTATAATTATATAATCTGCATGAGAAAACAACTAAAGCATATATAATATGTACAAGAGTTGGAGAGTAATTTGTTTATAAGTGCAATATACGGACACATTTTCTTATAGTTCTGTAAAAAATTTAAAAAAAAATTGGAACATCTTTTCAGATGGTTTTAGCACCTAGCAGCTTTTATATTACTTAATATAGTCTTTTTTTCTGTACGTACATCACATTAAATGCATAAAAATAAGTACTTCAGCTTAGAATCTTTACAGTTGCAAGCACATGTATCCTGCCCACTTAAATACTGTGCGATCATGGAATGAATAGGTGGACCAAGATAAAAAAACAAAACAGTAGGTAACTATAAGGACATATCAAGTCCTTACTTGCAATTAGACAGAGCAATAACAGGCATAGGACGACGTATCATGTGACAAGAACTCGTACACTGGCAAGTGATTAACAAAATGGACTTTTGTTTGCGCTTCCACCTTTTCCTCCCCTTTATATAACAGTGAACACAGGAGTTTACAATTAAAGATTACTGCCTTTGGAAAATTAGCCACGTAGCTAAACTAAGTATTATAAAGTAGAAATACTGTTTTCATTTCATTTTGAAAACCTAAGTGTTATCATACTGACTAAATAGTTTCTAAATAATGTTAGTTCATTCATAAACCAAAGACATTAAGCTCACACATTTTTTAAGGGCATCTGATAAAATTCTAAAGAAAACACAAATCTGAAATCCTATTTCTTAAGGAGTAACTATCTAAAATTATCTCAGAAACATGGCATATACAAATCAGAAGAATCTTTTTTGTAGTTACAATCTGAACACCTGCTTGACTCTACACTAAGACTGAAAGTTTTAACCACGATTGATTCAACTCCTGGAAGGATTTAAAACTTCACGGATTTTCCTGGGAGGGGAAAGGAAAAAAAAGTGTCGGGGAGAGAGAGACAAGCTTCCTGCTACAATGGAGTTTGCTGAAAAGGGAAAAGCAAAACATACTGGTGTTTCCAGCAGTTAAGTTATTTAGAGTCTGGTTCCAGTAGACACATAATTCTGCAGTTTTCAGACGTCCTGATTTTAAGATATATTGCTACCATCAAAACTTAGCTGCTTGGGCTTACAAGGCTGATCCATCACTTGACAGAAGCTATCAAAAGCCAAATAACAGGACCCAAGTGCAGTTGCACCCGAGGTGAGCATAGATGATCCAAGAAGCACAATAATGTTACTCATTATCCTGTTAAATGGAATGACAACTGTTCAACTCCACTCTTTTTTGGTCCAATATTTGAAAGGAGGTAGAGAACCACACAAAAGTATTGGACAAGGAGCGAGCATGGGTCAGATTAAGAGGAACAAGGCAATAAAAGGAACAAATTCCAGTTAAAAAAGTGGTTGGAATCATAACTAAACTGCTGCCTCCAGAAACCTCTTCATAAGAATAACTATGCCCTGTTGTATCTAAAGTCAACCTCTTTCAGGGATCAATAAGATGCACAGGAAAAGGTACAGGAACAAGTCAACCCTACACTTCTTTGCAAGTCTCCATATATTTGCCTTTCAGAGGTTGTCCAATTTCAGAGCAAAATGTTTTCATTTAATAATCCTCGACAAACTGTTCTTCCATACATTTCTGTAGTTGCTTTTTACACCTAGTAAATTTTAAACATTAATGAAGTCCTTCAACACGGAATTCCCATTCCTAATTATGCATTGCACAAAGAAAGACTTCTTTTTATTTGATAATCCTGATCAGTATTGCTGTACCTCTACTATACCTTTTATTAGTGAGAGGAAACAAAACCACACAAAGTATGCAGGATGTGGGCACAGCTTGAACTTATACAGTGACACCTTTTTTATTATTATTTTGTTTTTCTTTCCTAACACTTCCCAAAATCCTATTTGCTTTCAACCATTACTGAGACAGAGAAGATACTGCCAGTATATCAGTAATTTATTACGTTGTTAACTAATTGTACTCTTTATTAATGATTATCTACAATACATCTACCATGGGTATCAACTTTGCTAATCGTAGATCCTCAAATCCCAGAAACCTTTTTAAAAACTGATCACATTTGTCACCTTGCTTCCTTTCCTCTGATGCTGCCATAGGTTCAAATAATAGTTTACACAGCACAGTTCATAGCTCAGCTGTTTCATCCTTCAGTTCCCTTACAAGTCTGGGGTGAATACCAGCTGGTCTTAGCAATCTGTTACTGTCCACTTTATTGACCTATTCTAAAACTTCCTCTACTGACCATGCAAGTTGGGATTCATCCTCCAACACAGTGCTCCCCCCAAAGACCAGTTCAGAGGCAACTTCACTATTGGACAAACACAGAAATAATTCTAAGCTTCAGCATTTGGAAGTAGGAAGGAGGGGTGTTACTCAATCTTTTTTTTTTTTTTCCCTTTGGACGGCAAATAAGCAGTAAAACATACTTTTGTGTAATATTTTTATTAAGCCTTTACCCATGCTCAAAATTCGCTAGTATGAAAGTTTTAATATGTTAGCTCTAACTCAGCAAAGCAGTAAGAATTTGAACAGCATTTGAAACATACTGAAGTCCCTGGAATTTAAATACAAACGTATTCTGACAAGTAAAATCTGAATGAAAGAGAGACAGTCCATGATGTGGCTTCTGCTGCTTATAGATTTTATGTAGTATATGTTTAATATCATTAATATGCTGCAGTATTTGTATTTCCCTAACTATGCTCTGTTGTTGTAAGGCCACCAGTTAAACATTATTTTTTTTTAATCTTCTAACAAAGAATTAATTACTTTGCTTGGTACCAAAACTCTTTCAACTTCTCTAAAGAACTTCTAAAAGTTAGCCAATTACTTGCTTCTAGACCAAAGTCCAAGGTAAAAGCTAATTTTAGATCTTCTTACTGTGCAATTTTTCAAACTGTTAGTATTTATAATTACTTATTTATAAGAACAAGTAAAAAAAAAAAACTTTCTCATTTATACCTTAATTCACTACATTGTCAAAATCATTTCATCGTAATTTTTAATTTCAACTCAATACATATTTTTCCAGCCCTTGAGTTTCAAAGACTGAAAGTCTAGACCAAACATAAAGCAATTCAAGTTTTTTCACCTTCAGTTTCTTATACAACCACCTTTGTTCAAGTTAGGCTTTTAATTCAAAAGCATACACTTAAACAAGGTTGACTTGATGACTGCAGTTCCCTTTAAGCAGACCTTAGGACTTGCACTTAATAACTTTCAGTGTCTTATAAACTGAAGCACAAGTTTATGCCTTGTAGATTCTTAAAAATAGGGAAGATGATAAGAAATAGGGCACGTTTTTATAAACACCCCTATTATTACCCATTTCTGTTAACACTCCAATAGAAAACAGGCTGTAACAAGTAATTTCATGAGAAGAAAGCAAGAGCATACTTAGACTCATTGGACAAACTTCTTAAGTTACTTGCAAATTATTACTTTATCGCTGTCATTACTACTTTATCACTGCCTGATCAATAAGATCCTTGAAGTCATCTTCTCCAGTCAAACAGGATTTTGAAAACAGAGAATCTCCAGGGCACTTCCTATGGCCAGAAAACAATTCCCCATACAGAAAAAGATACATAGTGCAACATATTTTAAAGCTCTAGCTCCTCCTCCTTAATTCTGCAAAAGCCTTCTCTATTCTGCTTAACTGTCTCATTAGAGCAATAACTCTTGCCATAGCCTCTTTTGCTTATTCCTCTTAAAGTCAGTGTCAAGTTTTCCGCTATAAAAATTTCAAATACTACAAGAATTCAAGTGCCTAAAGTCCACAATTTTACAAGTTTTCATCTGCAGACAACACAAAACAGAATGTAAAGGAAGGGAAAATAACAAACAAACCCCCAAACTCAACTCTGTAGACCAGAGTATGGCAACTAAAGAGTTAGTGGAATTGTCCTACATTTCATATTAAAAGCTTCCCTCGCCTTAAATTTGCAATTCTAAAAATAAAAAAAAAAATAATAAAAATTATAAAATTTAAAACTATAATAGACTGCAAGATCATCACTGAAAAAATCTTAGTTATTCACTAAATTTAATTAGCAAGAAAAGTTGTAATTGTGCTTCACACATATACTGTGAAGTACAAAGGAAAGACAAGTCAGAATACTTTTCAAAACAAAACAAAAAAAAAGACTGGTTTCAGATATAAATAATGAGAACATGCAATTCACCATTGATTCCATTGCTTTCAAATTACCTAATTGTCCTCAGAGGTCTAGATAGAGCAGCTCTGATATATTTCTATTATTGTGTATACTGCATGCTTACCACTTAAGACATAATATCTACATTTTTATGTGTGTAAGTGTAACAATCTCCTTTTTTCGCCTTGGTTTTATGCACTATATACAGGACAAATTCACTTCTTTGTACTACTGCCAGGTTTTAAAGTCAAATGTTATTCCATCCTAGAAGATGAAAGGAATTTGAAGGATTACAGTTCTAGAGTGAGTTCCAGCAAAGCACTCAAGAAGTTCATTATATATTTACAGTTGAAGTACCTTTTTATAAATATGGAAAACATTTATTGTTCAGATAGCAACCTCTGACAGACAAAGCTGAAAGACAGCATCTGTGTTGAGATTTAAGAGTTTGCTAGCAAGGAGTGCGTTTTACATAAAGAAGTGAAATACTCTGTTCAGTGTACATCAACTAAGCTTAGCAAAGGGGACCTACAGGAGAGATGGGGACAAACTTTTTAGCAAGGCTTGTCGTGACAGGACAATGGGTAATGCTTTTAAACCAAAAGAGAGAAGATTTAGATTAGATATAAGGAAGAAATTTTTTACAATAAGGGTGGTGAAACACTGGCACAGGTTGCCCAGAGAGGTGGTAGATGCCCCATCCCTGGAAACATTCAAGGTCAGGTTGGACGGGGCTCTGAGCAACCCGATCTACGTGAAGATGTCCCTGCTTACTGCAGGGGGGTTGGACTGGATGACCTTTAAAGGTTGCTTCCAATCCAAACTACTTCATGATTCTACGATTCCACAAATCACAGTATGCAGACACAGCAGAGCACTGCTGGTAACATATGGGCGTCCATGCCTGCCCTCACACACTCAGCTTTTCTCTTGGCTTCAAATTCCTATCACTTCTGAAAAGCCAGCACAATAGTCACGTTGCTTCAAAAAACTTCCTTCAACTCACTAAAATGGCAGGAAAAAATATCAAGCATAAAACCAAAATAGCGGCTAGTTTTCTACCTAAGTAGCAAGTTTAATCAGCTTGTGGAATAATCTAAGGAGCACCAGAGCAGGGCAGACCACGTAACCAGGAGCAGGGCGGAAGACATCAGTCAGGCCTCTTCCCTTCAGCATCAACGAACTGACACGCCTGCTCAGTTGCTCACAGAGCACCATCCCATGACCCTAGTTGAGCAGAAGCCGGCACTGTGCCTGAAAGAGGCTGTTCCACCCGCCTGCCTGACACTTCATACTGACCAGCATACTTCTATCTGTACAGTGAATGCCAGAAGCTAGTTTTCAGATGTGCCAGTTCCCTGCCCCAGTTCACTGCACAGCCACGTAAGCACTCATGTCGAACAAGAAAGAGCATTGGACCCCGCCTCTAGCAGCACCAGATTCACCTGTCACTGAAATAGGGCGCAAAACAAATTCACGAAATAGGCCACCATATTAAATTATAAACAAAAGTTACACATTTTCAGTTAAACTTTTGTTTTTACTTTACTTAAGGTTTGTTTCTCTCGGAACAGTACACTAACACCTTAATAAGATAAACATTTTTCATAGTTGATTTGATCTTCGTTATTGTAAGATTTAAAGTTAACAAGTACCATCTATAACTACAGCTTAGTTGAAGACATACTTCTGCCAGAAAAATGATTCCATTAAAACCTCATTTCCTTCCTTTAAACAATGGTTTTAATTTCACTTCATAAATTCATGCAGTGTTGTATAGTCTTACCAGCACTCAGCTCTCAAAAATCAGTGTTCTACTACGTATCCTTATAGATGAACAAGACCTCAAGGTACTTACAAAAAAAGACAATTTATACCAGTTATTATGTAAAAGTCATTTCATCGCGGAACACATATTGCATTATACAGTATGCTTTTGTAAGTACTTTCACTGAACACAGATTTTCAAAGGGTACTCTATGTGTTCTGATGTTATTTTTAATTCTTTTATTAACCTCTGAACTCAACTTAAAACAATTCAAGATCTTTCCAGCAGGGAAACACTGGATCAGGCTTTCAACCTAATTCATCAAGTGACTGCACAACATAAAGGACATGGCAGCAAAAGACAGGGGAGTGCGAGGGCAGGAATGAATGGTCTGACATAAGAGGGACAAAAAACTTACTAAGCTACCACTGTCACCTCACAGCACTGCTAGTGCCTCACAGACCAAAAAGACGGGGCAGTACGAACTTAACAAAGGACTGATCATTAATTTGTGGGAAGAAACAGCAGTACATGGGACTCCAAACTGAAAGGGCAGAGAGGAGAGAACAGCAAACTAGGATTACTAGGGAGGAGCTGGCGTATTCTGAATGAAACTGAATGATGAAGCCACGGTCAGCAGCGGACTGCCAAGCTACACAGGCAGCAGGAGGCCAAGGACATCAAAGATAATAAACAGCACTTCCTCACAACAGTCCCTGAAGTACCTCAAAGCACCTGAAGTACCTTGAAGTACGCCCAGAGATCTGGATGGGTCACTTCTACCTGCCTAAGGCATCAGACACCAGGACATAACCAGGCAGAGCAGTATCTCTAGATCTCCAAGATGACGGCATTATGCTGACTGGCAACCTGAAAGCAGCAATGGACTTGCAGGCCAGATGCTTGGGTTTGAACCTTCAGGGGAAGACTGCTTACTCATTGTTACAACCCCTGGAAGCTGGGAAGCCTGGGAGGCAAGCCAAGAAACAGCCAAATCCTTGGCCATTTCCCATCCTGCAATCTGCAGCCCAACCTCTTCTTCACACACTACTGCTGCACCTGCGGCTGATAAACATTCACCTTATGTGGCATATGGGGACAGAGGAGAGAAGATGAAGGCAAGCAGGTCTATCCCTTACTTGTAAATTTTTGCAACAGTAATACTAACTATAGTGTCATCTAATAAATGTAAAATATGAACTCTCATCGTCAAAAGACTAGGTCACTGCTATATGAAAGCACAACATATGCATTTTTTCTATTTTTGTTCAAAATACTGAGCTCTTTTTCTTCAAGATGCATCACAAGATAAGCGTGCCTGAATCTCTCTGATCTAGTTGATTGGAACCAATCTGCAGCTTAAATTTATTCATGACTGGTTTATACCTATTTCTCTTGGTTTAAACACTTCTTTTCCCTTCCTAATGCTCTTCTAAAATAATAAGAAAATATCGTAGCACAACAACACGATCTTTGCTTTTTCTTAATTAAAGATTTCAAATCCATTTAATCTCTTCACCTGAAGATACCAGCAGCTTCTATGCATCTGTGATTTAATCTGTCTTGAGTCTGGGACACTAGAACTGAAAGTCACATTACAAAGCGTGACTTGTAAACACATTAACGACAATGCTTCCCTACTGGAAACACTTCTGTGAAATCCAGGATTTGTTCTGCTCTTCTTCCCTTACCTTTTTTCTTTTTTTTCTTTTGTAAACAACTGATACATACATATACATACATGCATGTACATAAACCCAAGTAAAAATCACAGATTCTAGCGCTAACCTAAAGTTTGTGTCCACACTGTTAAATTTCGAGCATAAGCACCTCTTAGTTTAGGCTCTGATCCCCCAACCACAAGGAAAGGCAAGTTCTACGCTATGCTCTTATACAACATAAAATGCATTTGACTGGACTGGAGAAGTGTTAGTTTATTTCAGACAACTCCTTTCTCGAACGATTTATTACCAGGTTTTTTTTTGCTTTCTTGTGACACAGTTCTCGTGACACTTGCACTCACACCCTCCGTTCTCAACCACCACCAGCATTCTGCAACTTTATATGTAATCAGTCAGTTACTATAGGTCGTCATAATAAATTAGCAGATGGATGCTAGCAAGGCTACACAAAGATAGTAAGAAACATTTTAATGATTACCACAAAACTTTATGTTAAAGTTTACTAGTTGCTCTTCCTATCCAGCAATCTGTATTCCTCCCCCTGCCCGCCATGCCCCTGCTTCCTCCCAGTATCAGACGCAGACCCTCTGGACTACGTAGCATGCTGGTAAACACCAGTTAGCCAAACACAGTATCATTTAGCAACGTGAACAAGGAATTCAACATATTGAAATTTCTTTGTTACATGCTAAAAGTTCTGTTTAAATACAGACAAGTGAAGTTACAGACTAAGGTTCGTACAAAACAAGTCCTGTGGTTCTTACTTTGTAGATCGTATATGTAGTATAAATATCTTGATATGGCTTGAAATGCACTTAACTAGAACAAGTTCTTTCAGAATTGATAGAATTAAAAGTAACACCAAAATTTGCCATTCATATTTAAGTATTTGGCTTTGTTCCCAAATTCAATTTGTTTCTGCTACTCCCCCAGTTTCTTACTTGTGACATCCTAACCTCCTTCAACTTGAGAACCCCTCCAAACTCTGCCATCATAAAGTTCAGCCTTTTCTTAACATACGCAACAAATTGTTAAAACTATTTAATAAATAATTATTCCCAAAACTGATCCTTCAGAAACTCTACTAATACCCTCATAGTCCAATGCATTCTTTTTTGACATTCCACACCGCTTCTTGAACCTACCCGTTTTACAAGTCTGCAGCTAATTCCTCTTTTCATTAATATTGGCACAGTGGTAATCTTACTGCAGTCCAGAGGTTAAATCTATCACATTTACTTTGCTTAGAAAAATTATCATCTTTTCAAAAGAAACCAAATTTTGTCAACTCTCTGGCATAATTTATTTTTCCTATGCTGAATCTGACACACCCACACACACCCCTTTAAAAAAAAAAAAAAAAACAACAAAAAACCCACAAAAAACTACCTGTATATCTTTGATTATAATTTTGTAGAAAAAATGTTCAGTATTTCTCCATATCATTGATAGTCCTGGACTAACAAATCTACAACACAAAGTCCTCTGTGATTTTTGAAATTAACTTATAGAAAAGGTACTAAACCTTTTTTCCCCCTCCATCAAAAATAAATATTAAAATCCATCAGTATTCTCTTGCTATAATCACTAAATGATGCACGATTCCCTCGTAATCATCACTAAAAATTATATATACTGTTTCTAATAAAAGCAATAAAATGGATTTATATAATTGAATAAAGAAAAAAAAACAATACAGGTCCATAGTATAACTTAAATTCAAGGTCCTTATGTGAACAAGCAGCCCGAGTATTAGGCTGAAACAAAATATCGCTTCAGACAACATTTTTCATTGCTAAATCAAGAGCTGTCAATCAGCACATTTGTTTGTGTGGTCTCATTAGAGTACATTGCCTCAATCTCAACAGTCATAGTAAAGAATGCGGAGAGCGTAACTGTATCTACTTAACCTTCATCAACCAGCATTCATGCACCCTCATTAATTTTTTTCATCTCACTTTCAAGCATGACATGGCTCATACCAGAACAATAACTTGCTGATAATTGTTCGAGACAACAGCTGGACAGGAACAGTGCAGAGGTGAACTTTCTTATAGATTATAGGGTGCCTCAGTGAATTACAATTAGTTTAAAAAGTCATCTGTCCTGTTCAGCAGCTTTGAAAAGAAGACATTTCATTAGCAACTAAAGAAATCCTAACATATTTTAAGCTTTAATGATCCAATTGCATTGTATTTTCCAAGACAGGAATTTCTCCAGACCACATGACGAATATTGAAACGTGTGAGCTCACAGCTCAGTAGATGTAATATTTATGAAATTGTCACATGATATAAACTGAAGCTTAGCTTGCCATTCATTATTATCTCATTTAAACGCTAATAAAATAACAAGAATAATTTATACAACTCCCAAATTACAAACCATCTTTACAAAACTCTCTGATGGTAACTTTACTGTACTCCTTCGACAGAAAATCAGTGTCATATTTAAGAATATAACAGAAGAATTCAGATCAAATACACGATGCTAAAACAAACCACAAAAGGAAAGTAACTGCATACATAGTTGTATAGTTGCATTTCGTAACAAGCTAAAGGAAGCTACAGCTCTTGGTTTTCTTTATATGGTTCTTTCTCTGGGGTAAGAAACAGGCTATCCCTGAATCTTCTGGCCTCCCCCAAAACTCTGAATACAATTTGCTATAACTGAAAAAAGGAAGTATCAGTGGAAAATCCAACATATATCTGCCTTTCTGTGACAAAACACTATATCCACCTAGTGCAGATTATGCTTATTATAATGTACTGATAGTAAAAAATAACTAACAAGACTACTTATAATAAAAGGTTAAAAAAAAATCTTTTAGATGTCGATCTCTGTTAACAAACTGTTGTGTGTTGATAATGCTTCCCGTCTCTTCTACACGAATCACTTCAGTACTGCAGTCTCTCTTGCCTTTTTTGCCCCAAAACTCATCCTTTCGAAAGCCAGAGGATAACTTTCTCTACAATCATCTCTAGCTTCTGAGGAAGTTGCTCCATTTCAGCAACAGAAAAATCTCCATATCTAGAGAAACATTATTTCTTAAAAATTATTCATAGTTAGAAGACTGCCTTCATATTAAAAATGTGTTTTCTTTTTATTGTTGTCACAGATATCTACAGACACTAGACTTTATTTTATATCATAGTAAAACAAAATAAAGAAGTTTAGTGCTGAAAGAAGAGCTATGAAAAGGAAAGCACATTTTCAATAGCTAGTCTGCCTTCAGATGCAGAAAAAAATTGCAGTTGAAGGTCCATTAGAAATCTATACCCTGCCCAAATTCTTGACTTCGGAATAAGTTACTACATGGGACTGCAGCAACAGCTAATGAAGTGAATTTATACAGAAGTAACCATCTAAGGAAAAAAAAATTTTAAAAGATTTAAATTAAAATTTCCACTGACATAAGAAAGAACATACATAATGACAGTATGGGAGACAGAGCAATGTGTCTATTCCAAACAGGATGTTGGACAACAAACAAAAATAAAGCCAGAGAGCACAAGACCTAGTCTTCCTTTCTGCATCAAACAACCAGTAGTAAGCATCCTTCAGGATGCAGGAAAGATTTCAGGTACAGTTTGAAACAAGTTGTTTATCAATGAATTGTTTTCTGTAGCACCCACCTTTCAAAGGCAGCACTGAGTAAAAAAGCACATCAGTTGTGCGATGCCAGTACTACTTTGAGAAAAAAAAAAGTTACTTGTCAGTAACTGAAGTTCTTTGAGATCTGTTATCCAGATGTACATGTGCAGTTACAGTCTCTAGCATAAGAGCACAAGTATACCACTGTATTTTTGCCACTGCCATTTCTCAAGATACATAGTAAGTCACCGTGTTCCTTTCTACATGTCTTGCACCAAAGCTAGGCATGTTGCCATACAAATGTGGTGCGAGATCTTTACTTACATCCTTGCAAATTCGGAAATAGAAAGGTTACATATGTACACAAAGATAACATGTCTCAATGAATTCCAATTACTGACAAGTAATATCTCTCTCTCAAGTAGTTATTTATATAGATGTTCATCCTGTGGGCAATGAGAAGTTCTACTCATACACCATCATTTACCTGGAATAGCATCCTGGAGTTTAACTGCATAAATATCGCTCTTTCAAAAGCAATATGATGCTTAGAGATATCAGCAACAGAGTAGCTGATAAAAGCATAAATGCACTTGAAGCAACTGACAACCACATTATTATCATAAAGGTCTCTCCATGTGGCAATCAATGCTTATTCATCCTAAATCCCACCAATTTCCCCTGTAACGCTGCCTGATGCATCTGTAAAGGAAGCTTCCTGGGAACTCTACAATCCAGAACTTGACATATTCATGACAGATGGGTTGAAAGTATTTTGTTTTGGTTTAACCTGACCAACATATGGCAAGAAGAAAGAGTTAGTTAGAAATCTTTTCTTGGGTATTTTTTCACCTTTTCTCTTTATAAACATTTTACTGTCTACTTGGGCATTGTTTATCTATAGTTCTCGCACTTCCCATGCTTACTCTGGAAAGAGTAATTCAAGAGATTCTTGCACTTCCTGTACTTAATTCTGGAAAATGAGACTGCAAACAGGTCAATGTTAACAGTGCTTTACGGAAATAAGAAGGTAGATGCAATTCCATCTACCTATTATGATTATTTTATCTGTTAGGGCTCTACTAGACTTGAAGTGTGTCCAAAGATGCAAAGATGTATACTCACCACAATTTTACCTGGACAGACTTTGGGGAGGGAATTTCAGCAAAAAAGCACACTGCGCATTCTGGATGGATGAACCTTTCTCTAAGTAAGACAGAAAAACTCCTGCACATGTAAAAACCAGTCCCATGGAAGCATCTATACAATGGTTCAATGTTACCCAAAATCAAGTGCAAGAAGAAGGGGAGAATATTATGTATTCATTTGCAGGATTTTCTTTTTTCTGTCTTCAGAGATCAAGACTTTAAACATTATGCAATCATCAGTGAAGGTTGCAGACTCTTCTCTCTCCCTTCCTTCCCTCTTTTCCACTAACACAACACTGAACAGCTCCAGGAAAGAAAGCGGCCTGAACTCTGCCTGCAGCCACATACACTGCTCTGCCTCCATTAGGCAGAATGCAGATGCGCATAGTTCAGACCATGAATCTCTGAAGAAAAAGTTCTCTTTTTCACTTCCTTTTTGAGAACAAGCTTTAGAGAACTTGGCTCACTGATGCTAAATTAATGCTAAGAACAGAAGAAGAGATACCGTGTCACAAAATATTTATCATGACACGTTATAATTGGGGTGGGGGGCTTTAGAAGAACAGGTTTGACTGATACTCAAAATCACGATGGTAATTCCAACTTGTATCTTTTCTATCCACTTAAAAAATTAAGCCTTGTTTCTCAGAAAGAAAACAGGGAGCTGCTGCCTTTCCAAACTTATTCAGCAGTTAGATCCAAAATGCTTTTTAGCCAGTCAACCTGAACAGAAACGTGGCTGTGTTTACACTGCCCTATAAAGGAAGGAGGGAGGCTATACAGCAGTTTCCCACTTCAAAGTAGAGCCTTCAATTTTTTGTGACTATCACGAAACAGTTCACACTAACGTAGTAGATAACCAGGACTGTACTGCACTAGACATTGAAGAAATGTAAAATTTGACTTCCAAAGCTTTCTAGTTCTTTTAGCTGTTTTAATTTCCATAAAACTCCACGTATTTGAAATAGTCACTAGGTTATAAGTCAAAAAGATAGACTAATGTTTTAAAAGTTAGGTCCCCAAATATTGGAGAGCTTGTGCCATTGCAAGTTCCAAAATGAACTACGTCCAATACCATCTCAAACCAAACATTAAGAAGGGATGTTTTTCTACACTACCCACTGTCCTGGTTTGAGGTAAAACAGGATCGATTTTCTGTTCAGTAACTTTGCTTCTTAGCTGGGCCTCTTCTAACTACTGAAATTAACAGCGTATTCATAGAATCATAGAATCATAGAAAGGTTTAGGTTGGAAGGGACCTTGAAGATCATCGAGTTCCAACCCCCCTGCCACAGGCAGGGATACCTCTCACTAGACCAGGTTGCCCAAGGCCACGTCCAGCCTGGCCTTGAACACCTCCAGGGACGGGGCTTCAATAACCTCTCTGGGCAACCTGTTCCAGTGCCTCACCACCCTTAAAGTGAAAAACTTCTTCCTAATGTTTAATCTAAACCTGCACTCTTCCAGCTTAAAGCCGTTCCCCCTCGTCCTATCACTACATGCCCTAGTAAAAAGTCCTTCCCCAGCTCTCCTGTAGGCCCCCTTTAGGTACTGGAAGGCCGCAATAAGATCTCCCCGGAGCCTTCTCTTCTCCAGGCTGAACAGCCCCAACTCTCTCAGCCTCTCCTCATAGCAGAGGTGCTCCATCCCTCTGATCATCCTCGTGGCTCCCCTCTGGACGCGCTCCAGCAGGTCCATGTCCTTCTTATGTTGGGGACGATACTGTTTGCTCTCAGAGTGATAAGACCGATGTTTGTAGTTGATGCCCAGGCATGGTATGCAGAGAGGCTCCTGCTTATACTTATTGCTATAACAACCAAGGCCAACCAACTTTGTTCCTTGCCCCGTTGGGAAGGTCAGAAGTGTAAAAGCGTAGACCTGAGGGGAGGAGCAGACAGGACAGGTGACCCAAAACTGACCAACAGGGTATTCCATCCCATCTGCCTCATGCTCAGTATAAAAGCTGAGGGATCAAAGGGTCAGTGGGCTCTCTTTCTTCAATGGCTGATGTCTGAGGAGGACTCTGTCTGTTCATCTGCCTTTGATCCTGATCCTGAATGCAGATCCAGAATACAGTTCCCATCTGTCACCGAGTCCAGCCTGGGACTGCCCCAGTGCCAGCCGGTGTCGTGATTGTCATCCTGGGAGCTTAATACAGTTTTGTATATATTTCATTATTTCCTTTTATTTTTATTATTAATATTTCATTAAAGTAGTTTAGTTCCTTCTAAACTCGTAAGTCTCTCTCTCTTGCCACTCTCTGAAGAGAGGTAGGGGAGAGCATCGGTCGTTCCGCCTGAGTGGCCAGTCCAGCACAAACCACAACATCCACTTGCAAAAACAGGACACAGACTAGAAATCCATGAGCTTAATCTAGCTCTATAATGTTGATCTTTTTGTTGTTGTTCATCATCAGTACCAGTATAATTCATTCATTACTAAGTGGCTGGGACAGGCACTTTACATGTAGAATTTGCCTTACTATCAATCCACTTTTTCACTTTGAATGACATCTAGAATATACTGAGACTTCACATGATAATTCTACTTCCTAAAGCTATTTCAACATAAAAATTATCCACAGAGTTGCCTTCTTGCATCTAGTTTCTGAAAATAAGCACATAAGCTACAAAATAATAAACACATAAGCTACAAATAATAAACACATAAATAAGCACATAAGCTACAAATAATAAACAAATAACCACATGGCTGTTCAATGTTTAAAATATTCTTTTTCTTTTTTTTTTGTTCAGTTAACTTTAAATCAACACATAGTTTTAGACTGACTATACATGGCACTCACAGACATATTTTATGCTTTCGTCAATGGATATTCAAAGCTATTAGTGTAAATGTAAACAACTAAATACTATACTTACATAGAAGCATAATTATTTCTAAACTATGACCTTACCTGAAAGTTGGTAGAAAAAAAGAAATCCCTTTTTATGAATTAGAGAAATCTACAAAATATTACCTTATACATTTATTCTGAGAACTACCGCTGCAAATGCCTTTTCTGAGAAGAACTGATACTTTGGTTTAAGATGACATTGTTCTGTTAGAAAATATAAAGGTAATATTTCTGTAATTCTCTAAAAGTATATTTAAAACCACAAGTTAACTATAATAGAAAGTACATTTTTAAGAACTGCTACTGTTGCAGAGAGTTGGAAAAAAAAAATCTACACCTAAAGCTGTGTAGCCATTATTTTCAACACACACTAAATATCAGATTTTTAAATAAATATTTGAAACAGGTCTGAAAATCACGGTTCTAAACTGCAACCAAAAGAAGGAGAAAAAAAAAGGATTCTTAGCTTCATAGTCTCTTAAACCAATAGCATACATATCTATATATCATAAAAGCAGAGGTTGCAAGGTTTACAGAGAAGCATGAATTAGTGAATTATTCAATATGATGCTAAGATCTGTTTCTAGTAAGAATGTAAGATGAGTAAAGTTTGGAATCTTTTTTAAATATACAAAGGTCAAAGTAATATAAGACATTATACAGGCTGAAAAAAGATCCAAGAATCTGGTTGCTATGGTGAAGACAGGAGGAAGCAGAAAGTCAAAATGGCATGTATAAATAGTTTAAAAAAAGTATTTGGATACAGAACAAAAAGATGTGATGCAAGAACATAACATGAGGCATTAAACCGATTTCATACAATGTATATGAAATTAAAGAATAACGTATATGAAGACAGAAATATACATTGAAAACTTACTGAGAAGCCTAAGGTAGTGCACAGCCAGAGTCATATAACTGACTATTACGATTTCTACTAGAAAATGACAATGCAAACCATAATTCCTGATCTTCATTAAGTTTTTGTTAGGAGAGTAATCTTGTTAACTACAAAAGGACTGTTTACATAAAATTTTAAAAAATCATATTATATTGATATGACATAATAACTATTTAATAAATAACGTATCATTTACTTTGAACCCCTTAAGATCCAAGGTGACAAAGTGTTTTCCTGTGTTATTTTAGCATTTAACTTAAATTATCTCAGCCATTTAAATGATCAGATAGATTTAAACAAATGCTAAAACCCAGAAAATTTACGATCTTAGACTTAAGTAACTGAGCTATCATATTTACATATTAGTTTCAGATCAAGTAACAACAGTAATACCAACAGTTATAATTATGATCAACTTATTCTTACGAGTATATATAATTTCCTCATAGGAAGAGATTGAGGTTTAAAATAAGCTAGAAGTAAGAAAACCGAGAAATATAGAAGTTACAGTTACAATAGTTCAAATTTAGTAACTATATAAGTACTGAGATTTATTCTAGCACACAGAACGTGGTTTCATAACGCATAAATTTGCTTCAATAAATTTGCCTCTCCTCCCCAGCAAAAACTGAAAATAGCAATTAGAGAAAAATCTAAACATGACTAGGGCAAATTTAGAAGCAAAAAATTTTAGTTTGCTCTAATATAGGAATGTTCATATTTCACATATCTACTTCCCTAAAAGAAAGCCATATTCCACCTTAATTAAACTATACTTGTTAGCACTGTGGAAGTAGATACCATACAAACAATACGCAGCTTATTATCTTTTCTTTCTGAAACCCAGATTATATTTGCATGCATGTACAGTTTTCTGAGAAAAATCTCTGTGAAGGAACTTGATCTGACATATGAAGCTTAATATGTATGTAGCAATCACATTACAGGTGAGCTCCCAGTTGCACAAGGGAACATTACACTTGATAAAAATCTGTCAAAACAGTTTCTGAGAAAAAATTGAACAAACCTGAATATTTACTTACTAAAAGCAGCATTAGTATATCTTTCAAACTAGCTAGAAACCAACAAATAACAAATTAGTTCATTTTTAAGTGTCATAAACAAATCTTAATGAACATCAAATCTCTAGAGCACAAAGCAGTACTTGAAGGTTAAACGAGTTATACAGCTCTATAACTAAAGCCAGTGTCAATCAAGGTCACACAAAATCCCCACAGGGATAGACTTGCCATATTTAATAAATAAATCCAGGTATTATCAACAGCATTAACTTGTTGATAGGTGAATATAAGCAACACAGACCACGTTCTGTAGAAAAAAGTTAATTAAGAATAAAGAACTGCCTTGCACAAGTCTGTACCGTAACTCCTCAATAAGCTAGATTAATAGCTTTACATATTTTGCAATGGAAATTTATTAACTATCATGAATACTAGGCTTTCAGTCATACACTCCATATCAAAAGTAACTTTCTGACAACAGATTGAGGACTTCAGACCAAACACTAACAATTAGTTTCTGAGATGTTCTTTAAATTGAAGGGGTCACTCATCCTATCAATTTTTATTTTTTTTTAATAGGAAGCTATACTTTTTTCCCCAAATATCAGTATTCCCTTTTGAAATTACATTTTGGTGCCTGTATTCTCTTAAACAGCATAGCAACATTACATTGACACCAAAAAACAAATCAAATGAATAAAAGAAGTAAGATACTATTGAAAAAAAAGAGGGGGCTCAAAGTGATCTCAAACCACAGTGTCTTGAAATCAGACTAGGATCCTGCAGCAAAAATTAAAACAATTCCTATAACAACTCATAAATGAAAACAAAAGCTAAAAGGGAACTATACAAAAGTAATAAATGAAGAGTCTAAATTTAGACTATTTTACTTAGATGTAAAGGTCAAACACTGACCACAATGCAGAAGTTCAGAAAAAAACAGGAAGAAAATTCTTGGTCTTAGTAGCGACCACAAAACCCCTTCCCGATGTATTTATATAGTAGCGTTTAGGTATACTTAATAATTATTTAGCTATTTAAAACCATTTACTAGCTAAATGTAATAATTAGCACTTTAATAACTATTCAGGCAGTTATTGGGGGAGGGGAGGCTGAGAGTATTACTTTGCTTTTAATTAAAGTATATCACAGCAATTAGCAAAAGATGTTAAGACAGATATTTACTCCAGAAGGGCCTGTACCTTCTTCAAAACGAAGAAGAACAAGTCCATGATCTAACATACAGAATTAATTCTATAGTTGGTGTTTCACAGCCCAAAAGTGTGCCACAACTTTTAGGCCTAGCATAATCACCAGTGTTATACTCTAAACTCCGTTTTGTGAATATGTTCAGATTCAAGTCATAAGTTTTGCATGACCAAAACTGTCTCAAAGACCTGAAAAGTATGTTGAATCTTGCTAGTGAGTGGCAAGAAGGTAATTCAGTCACCCAAACCCGATTTCTCAACTTGACCTCCTCGCTCTTCCTGATGTGTTGAGTAATATTGCCAAAAACATTTAAATAACCAAATGTTTTTAAAATTAGATGCCAGTTCATACAATTTAGGCTGGCTTAAGCTCGTAAACATCAGAAATTAATCTTAAGGACTTCTATCTTAATTTTTGCTAGAATGTCTGATAAATAATTTCAACTTACTTCCAAAGTACATCTTTAAATAATGTCAGAAAATTAACTAGTGAGAGAGATGAAATATTTCAGAGGGCAAGGGAAGGCAGGTTGTCTGGTGGGGGAGGGGAAGGTGTTTGTTTTGTTTTCTTTTCCTTGGTGTGTTGGGGGTGTTAAACAGCCCCGAAAAGGTAGGTATTACTACAAGCCTTCTACAGGGCAAGAGATCTGACTGACCTCATAAACACAAGCTGGAACCGACTGGATTTACCAACATATTCTAGTTTAGGAAGTTTCTACTTAACACGGTACAGTTTACATCAAATTATAAGATCACTTCAGACACATTAAAGGTTGCCTAGACCATTAACAGTGGTTGAAATAGGACATTAGGAATTCTTAATGAGGTTTTAGAAGTTTCAATGCATTGTGCATCAAGCAAAAGATTACACTATTATAGGGTATACTGTCTAAGCATGTGATTTACACCGTTAAGACACTATGTTCTCCTTGTATTAAACACTAAACTCTCATAGTCTCAAGCCATAACGAGACTGCAAGTAAAGGTAAATGGACCATACCTTCATTTAGATTATATGCTTTAATATACCCTGTAATAAACCAATTATTCAAGGCTGTTCAGAAGAGTGCCCATTTTAACTATTGATTTTGGACAGGTCTAATACAAAAAACCTAATAAAAAGTACTGAGAAAAACATACAAAATGAGTCAATGATCATTTATTTAATTTTATGACCTTATGGAATGTCTATTATAGTTCTGCTTCTCTTGGAGAAAGGCTTGAAAGAGAAGAAAACTAACAAAGCAAAAAAGAAAGCAAGTACCGTCTAGTAACTGTAGCCACAAGTTCATTTATCAGAAAAACATTAAAATACAAACTGTAACAGGTAAAACTTCTATATTCATAATATACTCATGAAGCTGTCTACAGCATGAGGAAATTGCATCACATACCTCTAGACACCAGATTATTCAGTTACCAAATTGTTTTCTTTTCTTTGGGATAGAGGGACTCTCATGTACAAAGCTCAGTAAATAAGAGCTATAGCTTCTTGTTGTTAGACTTATTAAATACCAGAAAACAATATTTTTCAATAGCAACCTAGAGGGGAAACAAACCATTAGAACTTCCCTGATTGATTAATACCTTTATCAAAGCATATCTGAAAGTAACCCAGAGAGAGGGGTTTAGGCTGATATGGTTAATTACAGAAAATGCCAACGTCTCTTCTTCACATCTCCAGATTTTAAATAAATAAATAAGGGAAAAGTAACATACAGTGTTCTGAGTGCTGCTCCTGACAGTAGTGCACCTCTCCAACTTTTTGAAAGATGCAAGCAGCTTAGATCTTTCTTCTCTCCAATGAAATCAATGTGAAAAATTGTTTATATACTAAAAGCAGTAAAACTGGCTTGATTACTGCAATTCTGACATACTGTAGTACCAGAACTTAGACATTGAAACAAAAAGCATATATTTCATTCTCAAAGGAAGCTTAGCCTAGCATTGCTCTCGTACATCCAGAAGCTAATTTTGTGCAAATAGTCCTTGCTTCTTCCTGTCTCTTTCCAGAAATCTATGTTAAAATACCTTGTAGTCTAAATGAAATAGTATCTTCATGTGATTTTTCTAACTACTGCTTATCTTCACTTGTTGTATTCAGAAATACAACACTACACGGTGAAAACGTTTCCAAGGAACTTCATTGTTTTCCATGTTTGCATTTGTACCGTAATTTCCCTTTGCGTCAGTTTCCCCATATTATAGAGCATATTTTGCATGATTGCTCATAACATCATAGGTATGAGCTACAGCTGGACCCAGGAGCAAGTTTTCTGGGAAAAATTAAAGTAAATTAAATAACTAATAACACTAAAATGTCATAGATACCTTAATGAAACACTATCTACCTACAGCCTTTCAAAGCAACAAATAAATTCAAAACAGTTAGAGCACCATAAACTCCACAAAAAAAGTACATGCTATTTATTTGTACTCAGCTAAATAGCTAATAAAATGCTACAATTTTCTTTAAATAAAAATACTCTGTGAAAAGTTTTCCCTAATATGAAAGACAAATATAAAAAATTGACACAAACAGAAATCAAGCGGGGAAACTAGGTTCTGGGTTACAAGATCCCACTTGCTCATTTCACTGAAAATACAAACTCACAGGAAATAACATTGACCTCAGTATTCCAAAAAAGGCAAAAAGTCATCTAGTTGAAAATACGCCTATGTATCTTGAGATTACAGAAGCACATTTCTTCATCGTTATTACAGTACAACAGATGTTACTTACAAAGTTTGTATTTCATAGAGTTTTCTCTCATCTTTCACCAAATCTGTAATGGATATTCAGTAATACAGATCATTTACTGTACTATGACACACTCTTGTGGTACATTAAGGAATGAAGTGATCAGCCAATCGTAAACGGAGAAAGAGATTCAAACCGAAAAAGCATCCATTGCAAGCAAGCTTTAAGATACAGCATTTCAGAATATTATATTAAAAAGCAAGTGGGACAGAACAGTAGCATTCATTCTCACTATAACACTGTTATAGCTCACATAGTATTTGACAGAGACTAAACGATGG
This sequence comes from Pluvialis apricaria, assembly GCA_017639485.1. Taxonomy (NCBI): domain Eukaryota; kingdom Metazoa; phylum Chordata; class Aves; order Charadriiformes; family Charadriidae; genus Pluvialis; species Pluvialis apricaria. The sequence goes on from CM030007.1 coordinate 39,031,921, forward strand.
TGAGGATGGAATTGCAAGTGAATTCTCATCTTTATTGGCTGGAGAACACATAAATAGCACACCATACTATAAAACTAAGTCTAACTTCACTGCAAATTATTTTCTCGTGTGTTAAAAAAGGATATGTATTTCTGCATTAAAAATAGATAACAGAAAATCTAACATACCTACCAAAGCTGGCATATCAGATAAATACTATGAATACAGTTTTAGGCTAAATATTAAAAGACACTTCCTAATTAGCATGCATTTAAAACTTTGTCCAGTAAACTTCTCATTCCTTCGGCAATTCAGGAAAACAAAATTTATATCGTTAAAGCTTCTTGAATTCCTGCTCTTCAAAGTTTGTGCTAGAGTTTTGTGAAACTGAAGATGATGTAGATTCTATTACAGAGATTCTGAATAACCAGTCTAGTATGCACATGCAGTTATTTTACACATCTTTTACAAAGAAAAATATAATTTATCACACAACAACAATAACAATAGTATTTATTTACTCTCTGGTCACACATGTTTGTAAAAGCCTCAAATTTTTAAATGCTGGAGAAAGATAAGAAGGGAAAAATAAGTCTGCTTTGCATCAGTTTTAGTCCTTTCTGTATTGATTACATTAACATCTCTAAATGCTGTAGAATAGGATTTAATCTCTCTCTTCCCGTTACATTTACATACACATAATGGTTGACTACCTAGTCACTAGACCTCACTGACTTTTGAGGAATTAGTGTAATCTCATATGCAAAATTATTTATTAGTTCTACTCGTAAATAGTAACAAACTATTCATTCTAATTGACCTGAATATACAACTATTGGAAGCATCATTATCAGTAAATATGGTTCTGGCTGCAGAATTATACTTTGATTAAATCTATATGACTTTTCCTCCCCTGCTAAAGACTGAATGCAAATATTTCCTTGAGTACACAGAAAAATCAAACTGGTGATCAAAGAATAAGCCTGGAGTCTCCTAGGTACCAAGAGCTATACAGACAGTCCAGAACAAACAGTGACAGTTGTACCAATGAACAATTTTTTGTTATTATTTTTAAGGAAGTTAAGCATAATAATTTCCATTTCACCCTAAAGGTAGGCACAAGTTCTAGCAAAATGAATCACAGTATTTTCTTGACAAATCTGAGGAAAAATAACCCCTTGACACAGGAAATTCTTTGTCCTTAATTTCTCTTACTCTTTTCATACTGACTTATTTTTGCCACTGTTGTTTCAGAAAGGCTTTTATTTAGTCCCAAATATGCTTCATACATCTAGTTTTGGTCCGTACTCGCAGGTTCCTTCAGCAAAACTAACGTGAAGATCAGAACTGCCTGCTTGCAGTGAATAGGGGTATTCTGTTCTCAAAAAACGTGTTTTTGTTCAAGTGGTTCAGATTCTTTCTATTTATTATAAAGCATGCATCTGCACAGCAGAGCTTAACTCTCCATTTGTCCCCGCTTGCTCACTACCTATTCCATCATTTTTCTGAATAAGGAAGGCTCGCAGGTGCATTCTGAGAGTCAACTGGTAGCAGCGAATAGATTCTACCTTCCCCTTTTTCAAGTTTGACCAAGTCCAATCCTCCATTTATCACTACCGTTTCTCTTCTAAAGAGCATTAAAAGAGCAATTTAGTTCACACTACTAGATTACTACTGACAATAAACTTTCCCGCTTGGCTTTGTGCAGTTAGGATGATTTAACACTGTTTGTTTTCAGCTATATCTATCCAGGTTTGTTTCTTTTCACAGCAGCATTATAGATCTGTTGAACTCCACATGCCAAGATTTCTCCTGCTATGTGCAACTGAGCCTTGAATCCCAGTTTCTCTTCACGCATTCCAGTTACATCTACCCTCCATTTTGTCAGCTTTGATAGCAGCTTTCATTCAGTCTCGTGAACATTTAGTTGCTTTTTCCATCTTCCCACTGTTTCAAATAGATGACCCAATCCTTTGAGATCTTACACTGAAATGCCAGCAACAAAACGCAACATTCTGCTGCACATGTATCAAGTACATTGCAGCCAAATTTGAAGTGCCACAAGGCATTACACTGCACGATCAAGGAACTGCAAAGATAAGCAGTCACCCTAAGCAGGCTCTTTCTGGCTTGTTAGCCGCGCCAGCTATACATATACATTTACAATTTTAGAAACAGGCATTTCTGTATCAAAGGACAAGTCAGATTGCGCAGCAGGGAACATTTAGTCTTTACAACTGTTAAGCTGAATAATAGAGCAGATAAGGTTTCTAAGTTTCATTACTCAGGTGCTGTTAGAGGTGAGTAAGGTTGTAGAAGAACTATCTTGTGAGTTAAAAAGAAAAGTAGAGCACCAGTAACTTGTAAAAACAGGAAGAGTGGGGAAGCAAAGGCATAAAACAGAAATAAAAAGTTGTTAAAAGCTACAGAATATGTTGTCCAGTGTCTCCATTCTCTTAATTTAAATGAAACTGAAAGCAGCAAACTGCTCCAGAAGAATGTACCTGAAAACACTAGTTTCACTGTAAATATTTAACTGTAAATATTGTGCCAGACAATAATAATAATAAAGAATCCTGCAAAAGTGTCCTTTCCTACTAAGAAAGTTTTCAGAACGCTAGACTGGATTACATGCTACGTAAAAGAATATTTTGTTGAAACTCCAATTTAACCCCCCAAAAAAATCCTACCATTTCACATCAATTAAGTTCTCTCCATTCCTACATACCCTTCAGAACCTGATTGCTATTAATGGCGGGGGGAACCCCATCTACAGGGCATTTACAAAATACACATCCTTTATAGCGATGCTTGTTTCATACAACATATTGAAAAAGCTACGTTAAAAAGTTTGTTAGGAAACAATCAAGGCAAGATCTTTACATACTAAAAGAATCTATTTAGAATGAAGAAACTATGACAAATTTCTCATGTAGACATCACGCAGAGGAGAACAGCAGGCTACAGTGGAAGTCTGTTTCTCAAATGCTCACATGAAGTAACCAACTTACTGGTTTTATATGAGACATCACTTCAATTAAGAAACGATGGTATGTATTAGGTACGGTCAGATCATATTTACATGGAGCTAGTAGGTAAAGAGAAATATGTAACCTTAGTGGGTAAGGAAAGAAGACACCTATAACCACTTTTTGCATATGAATAGATTAAAATATTGTTACAGCAGAACCAGATCAAATGCAAACAGAACCAAAGGCTCTGGCAAATATAGTGCTATATTCTGCATGGCATACCTGTGTCTACCCAAGTATGGTCTAACAGCTTGTAATTGGAAGTGACTCCTCCATTGACAGATAATCTCCTTCTTTGATTTTTTTCTGTTTTTTAAAACTGAATTGTCCTTGAAATGAATTTTCTCTGAATCAAGCCATTCACTGAGAAACTAAACGGTAGATTTTCTACAGGATGAAAAGTACTGTTCATGGAAATTTAAATGCTAATAATTTTCATCAACAGTGACTTTGAAGGTTTGCCAAACAAGGTTTGTTAAACATTTCTTTTCTTGCATTTAAATTATTTTTCTCAACTTACAGTGACAAAAGACTACAATAAAAGCACTGTTGTAATGAAGTATTTTATTGCACTCAAATATAGTGCTACTTTTAGTCAGATATAAATGCTTGTAACATTAGATTAGAAATTCATCAAAAGCACTTCATGCATAAACATGTAATGAATCTAAAAAGGAGTTAAAACTCATGAAAATGGGTTTGTAGTAGGTGTATAGTGTTTTACACCTTGTGTGCAATATAAACACTAGCAAATTGCCTTATGGTCTAGGCAAGTGGTCTGTGTGGTGGGTGGGGAACTGGCTGATGGGCCGCACCCAGGGGGTGGTGGTGGTAAATAGCTCCTTTTCAAACTGGCAACCTCTGGCAAGTGGGGGCCCCCAGGGGATCGATACTGGGCCCAACACTGTTTAATATCTTCATAAGTGATCTGCATGATGGGATCAAGCGTACCCTGATGAAGTTTGCCAATGATACCAAACTGAGCGGGGAAGTGGACACTTCAGAAGGGAGTGCCACCCTGCAGGAAGACCTGGATAAGCTGGAAGAGTGGGCTAACAAGAACCTTGTGAAGTGCAACAAGGACAAGTGTAAGGTCCTGCACCTGGGAAAACATAGTCCAGCAGTGCAGCACAGGCTGGGATCTACCTGGCTGGGGAGCAGCTCTGTGGAAAGGGACCTGGGGTCCTAGTGGATAACAAGGTCTATATGAGTGACCAGTGTGCTGCAGCGGCAATGCAAGCCAACGGGATGCTGGGTTGCATCAACAACGGCATCGCCAGCAGAGACAAAGAAGTCATTATCCCACTCTACTCAGTGCTTGTCAGGCCACACCTGGAATACTGTGTTCAGTTTTGGTCCCGGCTATACAAAACCAGATGTGGACAGGCTGGAGAGGGTCCAGAGAAGGGCCAGAAAGATGATCAAAGGACTGGGAAGGCTGCCGTAGGAGGAAAGGCTGAGAGAACTGGGTGTGTTCAGCCTTGAGAAAAGGCGGCTTAGGGGAGACCTTATCACCATGTTCCAATATTTACAGGGTGGGAAGATGGGGATGCCCTTTTTACAACAAGTCATATGGAGAAGATGAGGGGTAATGGGTACAGGCTACTCCTGGGGAGATTCTGATGGGACACGAGGAAAATTTTTCACACTCAGAACAATCAGCCATTGGAATACTCTCCCCAGGGAAGTGGTGGATTCCCCATCACTGGACACTTTTAAGATTCAGCTGGACAGGGTGCTGGACCATCTTGTCTAGACCGTGCTTTTGCCAAGAAGGGTTGGACCACATGATCCTTGAGGTCCCTTCCATCCTGGTATTCTATCATTCTATGAAATTAACTCTTGCAAGATCCTTGCTGGTATAGGAACAAACATACAAAGTTATTAAAAGTTATTATTTTCAATTAAATAAACAAAATTATTATATTGAGCAGGGGCACTGTGATGACCTCCTTTAACTTGCATTTTATGTTCCAAACCTGTTTTTCCATTTCATTGGTATTTATGGTCTAGGACTTCATAAATCCTACTGAGCATACTTTTTTTTCCTCTCTGGATACATGAAAATAATATCTATCTCCTCTAAGATTTTACTTATTCACATTGTAAAAACATTCTCTACCAGAAATCAATAAAGAAACACGCTTGTTGCTTCTAAAATATCAAGCCCTCAAAGGCTTTTCCTACCACAGTGTTGTGAAATGGGAGTGGAGTGCTTCTGTTAGCCTGAATATACTGTCATATTTTCATCAAACATGAATTGACTGCAGACTAATATTGCATTTTGGGTAGAGAACAGCTATTAAAAAAAAAAAACAAAAAAAGAATTTCTGTTCGAAAGAAAAAGGTAAAGGTGAACTACAGGAACTACTCCTTCAAGGCACTTCACTGAGGAGAAAGGAAAACATTCAATCTGTCAAATTTGAATTTGACAGGAAATAAAAAATAGTCTGTGTGTAGAAGGTAAGAACCAATAACCTATTAACAATACATACTGCAACTCTGCCGTAAAGCAAAAAAAAATTAAGGTAAAATAAATTAAAATTAAGGTAAAATTAATACTTTACAACTACCCTTTTCTACAGTCCTACCAGAATACTGATCTGATGTTACTGATGATTCTGATGTATCAGGGCACTGATGAGGGGAGAATTCATGCTAAGAAATTCCCATAGAAAAAGAATAAAGGGAAAAATTTACCACAATTTATAGCTCCAAAAAGAAACAAACTACAAAATGCATGCTATTGTCAGATTATTCTAACCATTAGCATGTTAATGCCCTCTTCAGGTTTTCCACATATTTGTGGGGTTATCTCAGTATGTCACATTTAAGGAGTTATTCACATCCCACTTCCTTAAATACTTAACAGTCTAAACAACTGAAGATTCCTCCTATCCGTGGTAGAAGATTAAAAAAAAATAATATAAATTAAATTAATTTTCCCAAATTCAGTCTGCTTTGCCTGTGACAGCAATTGGTAAGAGATCTCCCTGTCTTTAACTAGATGCACAAGCTTTTCCATTTTGTGAGACCGTGGCTGGGTGGGCATCTGGCTGCCACCCAGTGTCAACCCACCACAATAATACATTCATTCATGAATTCTTATATATCAATCTGTATATAACAAATATATTTGATACCGATATCTAAATAAGATAAGAGCAGCGATCATTCTATCTGTTAGGAATAGAAACAACTAGTGATTTTACCACTGATGCAATAGTAAATATACCATCTCTTCCCTCGATGGAAAGATGACATTAAAATTGCAAGATACTATTGACATTTCAGTGCTTTATAGAAGCGATTCATTGCTGTCCCTCCTAAATGCCTATAACCTACTCCTGCATTCTTCAGAAAAAAAACCTTTTTTTATTTTATATGCAAAATTCTTTTAGAATAATTTTGGTTTAAAGAGTGGTTAGGGTGATACTGCAAGGCAGCCAAACTTAAAACACATAGCAGGCTTTACTTCTACTTGTACACAGTTCGTAATGATAACATTAAAAGGTAACTCAAGTTATTTAGTGCTGTATTATTAGCAGAAGTTAATAGACTATATTGTTGGCAGTTTTACAGGTTTATAATAATAAGATTCTACAAGAAGCACAGCTTGGAACAACTTCTGTGTAAATCCTCCTTCAACTTCTGTGTTCAACTTCCAGAGGAGGAAAATATGAGGACACTGGGCTCCACGTAATCCGTCAGGTGGCTGACCACAAAGTTCTATTGCTTATGCTGGATAGGCTGTGGCCTGTCAAATACAGCACTAAACTAATTCATATTGCTGATCTGACCTTCTTGCTAACATTTACTCTCTTTTCCGGTTTAAAATGTTTGAGACCTGGCTGGTGCCATTGCAGTTTAGGCCTTGATGGTTTTTCTTATAGGGTATACAGGGGAGAAAAAAAAGAAAAAAAAAATTAGAGAGAACTATATTGACCTTTTCAAGACAAGTGCCAGAGATAGCACTCTCACAGAGGTGCTTTATTTCTGAATAATCAAGTCTGGCAGGAGCTCTGGTGTGATGGGATCAGACACTGCCATCTCCAATAAGACTAGGATGAAAATCTGTCCCAGTTGATAAACAAAAAAAAAAAAAGAGAGAGATCATGCAATCTTTCTCTCTCAAGTTTACTAGATCAGTTCCCTTTATTATCTAGAAAAGAAAGAAGAGCCAGTTTCTAATTTTCTGTGCCACCTCCCATTAACTGCAGTTATCTGCATTGTTGTTAAAAATAATGAAAAATTTAGGAGAATCTGGAACAGGCTGTCCAGAGAGGTTGTGGAGTCTCCTTCTCTAGAGATACTCAAAACCCACCTGGATGTGTTCCTGTGCAACCTGCTGTAGGTAAACCTGCTTGGCTGGGGCGTTGGACTAGACAATCTCCAAAGGCCCCTTCCAACTCCTACCATTCTGTGATTCTTTTATGTTTCATCTGCAATTTCTAATCCTCATTTGGACTTTAACACTTTAAACATAACAGTTATATCTTAAAAAAACCCACATTCATTGGATCAAGTGAAATCAACTTATTAATAGGATATTTATAAACCCAGCACACTAATCATAAAGCACATAAAGCACGTATTTCAGAAAACTACTATTTCTCTTGTATTTTGTGTACATTAATCAAATTTTCATTTTGTATTTAAGTGCTTCCAAATATTTCATTTTGGTTAGAGGTTGCTTTCTTGTGCACACCATACAACCTCCTAAGTCTTGGAGTCACCTTTGGCAAACCACTTCAAGCACCCAAATGATGACTTCAAGCAACACGTAGCTGGTTCTCTCGAGTTATGCTGAACACATATCCCACTTTAAACCTAACTACTACAGTCTCACTACATAAATTACACTTATTCACAGACTTCCACCAACTTATCTTCTCCACACCAGTACTCTTCAAAGTATCCCCACAAAGTACATTTCTTATAGGTGTTTCATTACTTTTCTCCTTTCTATAAGTCACAAGACCAAGTATTTGCATGTAAAAACTTACCTTAGTTCAGCATTGTAAGTCTTAAACATAGTAGCTTGAAGCTACTCCTAACAAACAGGCACTCTTAAATCCATGATCAAGAACCTAATAAACGCCCTGCTGGGTCTGACCAGTGACCCCCTAGCCCAGCACTCTCTTTCCAAGAGCTGCAGTACGGGATGTTACTAAATAAGACACTATGCCAGCCTTATGACTACTTATAATCCATTCTCCTCACTTCCCAAAAGAGGAAGCTCCTCTTCCTACAAACACTAGACTAGGAATGTTACATCCTTTTCTATTTCTTTTGGACCTATTGCCCTTGAATTTGTCTAATATTCTTTGAAACTGCTGAACTTCTGAAGTTGTCACCAAGTGGTCCCACCAATTCCCTAGCTAGCTTCATTTTCAAAAGATTAAATATACTTTTCAATATCAGCTGAAGTAACCTTTGCAGGAAATGCAGAATTCCAAAAGAGTATGTGGAGAATGCCTTGTTTATATTTATCTAGCTACATTTAATGAGTTTTCCTTTTATCTTCATTTGGGCAGGCCTTCCACATTTTTAATGCTACCCTTTTCCCTCCAATACTGTCTTTAACTTTCTTATTGAGTCACACGCATTTTTTAACCCATAGCTTTAGTTGGGCTTTTTCTGAATTACAATACAAAGTTTACTCAAATCTTTAACATGGCATTTTCAGAATAGCCTCTGCGTCGCTAGTAGGCATGGGTATCTGGCTTGCTTGACCATCTGCCTCTTTCATTCAGTTTCTTGTCCTGAAGTTGAAAACCCATATAACAGATTTACTTGGATTGTTCTGTCCTGGTACAACATTAAGATAGTGATCATTCTCTCCTCCTCTCCTACTCCGACCTCCTAGGTCTTGTGCATGACTCAAGCCCATTTCCAGAAACGCTCCCTTTCACGTAGGTTACGGGAATATGGGAAACAGTAATTTATTGGATCCAAAGCTTTTATCCTCTTGAAACATCCTGATGGGGAATCAATTCAACCCATATGCAGATAGTTAATTCTCCCACTTTACTGCAACAAAATTTGCAGGTTGTCTAATCTCACTTAACATTTTCTCATCACAAACATCATCTGATCCGAGAACTATTAATACAGTATAATATTATATTATCAGAAGGAATTTCCATTCACAAGGTTTCACACGGTAGGCTTTTCCCCCCCACCACACGACTTTCATGCTGTTACTCTTCATGCTACCTGTATGTCTAATCATTCCAGCGAAGTTGGCAGCATATTAACATCATATACTGGTGATTATTCTCCATCCATCAGGCTTCCAACACATCTATTATAAAGCAGCTGTCATTCAATAATGAGCATTTTTGTTGGTTTATCTTATCTTTTAGGCTCAAGATAATATAAAAATACATATAAGGTTTGCTCCAGCTCTGCTACTCAGTATTTCACATACCAATTAACTTTAAGTCATATATTCAGTTTAATGTTTTCAAAGAATTATAGAAGCTAAGAGATTTCTTTGATACCATTGTGCCAAAAAGACTTTTCACAGATTTTCTTCATTGATCTGCAACCATGAATATAATCCTGATAAATCTTAAACACTTGATATTTCTTATTATTTCTTTCTCTTTCAAGTCTCTAACTACCTTTCATGCCAATCCTACTTTTTGCCTTTAAAAAGAAAAGTTATCAGAAAACCAAAGATCATGCATTCAAGCCGTTGTCGTGGTTTGGGCCAAACGGGACACTGAAGCAAATGACAGATGCTCTCCCCCACCTCTCTCTCCAAAGAGAGGAAGGAGAGAGAGAGAAAGAGACTTATGAGTTTAGGGAAAAAACTAAACTACTGTAATGAAATATTAACAAATTAATAAAATAATTTACAAAGAAAACAATGAAATATATACAATATATACAAAACTGTATCAAGCTCCCAGGGTGATGATCGCGTCACCATCAGGCATGGGGAAAGTCCCAGACTGGACTCAGTAATGGATGGGAACTGGATTCCGGATCTGGATTCAGAAACACATGGACCAGGATCAAAGGCAGACGAACAGCCAGAGTCCTCCTCAGACATGGGCCATTGAAGAGAGCTGACCATTTGATCCCTCAGCTTTTATACTGAGCATGAGACGGACGTGATGGAATACCCTGTTGGTCAATTTTGGGTCACCTGTCCTGTCTGTTCCTCCCTGCAGGTGGGACCTCTCTATGCTTTTCCGCTTCCGACCCTCCAACGGGGTACACAAAAAGGTAGCTGACCTTGATAGTTATGGGAATACGTATAAGCAGGAGCCTCTCTGCATACCGTTCCTTGGCATAAATTATAAATAATCATGTCTTATCACTCTGAGAGCAGACTACAGTCTTAAAAATATGCTGTTAATTTCAGAGACTTCAGTTAGTAAGAATAGGCTTAGCTAAAAAGTAAAACTACTGAACAGAAAATCAGTTCTTTTTTACCTCAGACAAGGACAACTATTCACATTCATCACCTTATTTTCCGAATTTTTCAATTACTTTGTCCTTTTTCTTTTTTGGGATTTTTTTTTTTTTTCCTCTCCCCCCAGGTAGGGGGAGAGCCATGGAGCATAGCTTACTTCCACACTGCTGTCTTTAAGGCAGGGAATTCACTCCTTACTTTTATTCTTTTTTAGCTGCTGACACAAAAGGTAATGATTTGAAGGTTCCAGAACCCTTTGTTTGTTTGTTTCTTCAAGCATCTTACAGTAAACTCTCATGTTTTCTTGCAAATATTTTAAATGTATGTATACTTCTCAGTCACAATCAAATGTTTTCTCAATTACTCACATTGAAAATATAGGTCACTGTGTGGATGGAATATTTCCAGATTCTGAACTGGTATCCTCCTCCACGTTCCCTGTGTAGCAGTAAAGCTATATGGCTTTATTTGACAAAGCAGCTGGTTTTCCATTTTGCCCTTGCCTACTTGTCATATATATAAATCTCAGATTTCTTCAAGAGTACTAATCTATTCTAAGACAAGAGTAAATTCTGAGTCAATAAATAAATTACTCTTTGTCTTCAGTAAGTTGCTACAAGAATACCATCAGCAATTGATGTTTTAATACTTCCTATTGTTCAAGCTCAAAGTTTTAATTTTTATAAAACACATTACTTTCACAAAATGGTTCAATTTTTCAGAAGTGACAAAACAGCTTTGTAACAAGTAAAAGAATGAAGAGAAAATACCCATATACGACCCATAGCCCTTATATGGACTCATCATTATCACCATCACCATCATTGCTATTATTAAACAATCTGCACGGTGAAAACATTTCCACCAGTAAGTTACCAAGACTGTTGTCAGCCAGTGAAAGACGTGATTATTTCCTTCTACTCCCCTTCTCCCTCAGGGAGAAGTATCTGGAGTACTTTTTCAGTTTTGGGCTTCCCATTTTAAGAAAAATATAGATATGTTGGAACAAGTACAGCAAAAAATCATCAAGATGATTAGAGGGCTGAAGTGTAAGATGCAGACAGAAAAGCTGAGAGAACTGTCAAGTCTTGAGAAGGACAAAGGGCAACGGAACTCATACTGCTGTCACAAACCACCTAACAGAAGGTTACAAGTAAGAGGGAACCAGATTCTTCTTGGAGGTGCACAACAAACAAGAGGCAATACACACAAGTTGCAAAAAGAGATATTCCAACAAGATATTATAAAAAAAAAATTCACCACAATGGTGACAGATGCAGGAACAGGTTGTCCATCCATAAATCTCCACCTTTAGGGATATCTCAAACTCAGCTGGACTAAGCCCCAGGAAACGTGAACTAGGCTGACTCTCCTTTTACAAAGGTGATTGGACCAGATGACCTCCAGAGGTCCCTTCCAAACTAAATAATTCCATGATTCAAGAATGTGCCTCTGACATGTCTCCGGACATCCTCCACAAGAGTGATTTTTTTCCTCCATGTGTAGTCTTTGCTCCATCTTACTACTCATTATTTTTCCTATACTGAAGCTAGACCCTCTTTTACTTTGTCATTCTTGCAGTAATGTTACTTTCATACCTCCATAACATCTTCAGTTGTTTCGATTGCTTCAATACCCATTCAGAATCAACATAATTTGTAACTTGTATACAAACATCTGCTAAAGCTTCAAATCTATTCTATACTGTTCTGTATTCCTTTTTCTAGCAGAAATTCCTCAATGGGTTATTTACATACACATAAGACTTCCTCTCCTGGATCAACACTGAAATACTTTTGGCACATCAGCTGGCAAAATGCAGGAACTGAACATTTGAGTACTTCAATCTGATTTTACTTAATCAGAATAAAATTCACTTAAAACATCATTGAACATTCTGGTCCCTGCTTCCACAACTAGCTACCTCTTTTTACACAATGACTTCAATGAAAAGAGTGCATAAGCAGACCCTTCAACAAAGTGGAAACCAGCTCATTCTTTGCATGCAGTCATTTTGCTACAGAATCATTTTCAACTTCTCATCTTTCTGGTTTTAGAGACAAAGCTTTAGAAATACTCAAGCACTGCTCCCAAGTTAAGCTTAGTGAATAGCTTGCTGATTCTACTTTAGAAAGCAAGGTGTTAAATCTCTTCAAGACTGAGAAGTGGAGAAAACTGGATGTCTCCAATTTCTTTGGCGAGTTTTGTTACAATCGATAAGTTATGTCTAAGGTACAAGAAGCATCCCATCTGTCCATGGTCATGAGAACAATAGCAGTTACTTTGCTGTTCTTTGTACTAGAATTCATGCTGTTAATAAGAGACACTGGGATGCCTGGTGCTGTCTACTTATGTGTTTAAGCATTCATGTAAATTTCCATAAACTACTCACTCGAACAAAGATGAAATTTAGTTCCATGTTGCCCTTTAGACACCTACTTGCTGTTCTAAATAAAATATTTAGTGTTTCCACTTCCTTTGAAAAATTAAGATGATGGCACACTTGTATCACCCATGTGAGACAAGATATATTTCAAAACTGCAAAAAAAAATAATTAAGCAGTAAGCCCCACCTGTAAAAAAAAATTTAAATTTGTCCCTGCAGGCTACAGCCTTTTAATCATCCCCCTCCCCCATTTGGTATAAAAGTATACTTCACTGATTTGTCAACTGTAGATCCAGTAATTCTCTTCTATTAGGTTTTGCCAAAACAATGTATTCAGTCCATTCAGTTAAACTTTGAAGAGATGTTAATCTTGTTAACTCTAATGTTCTCGCTGTCTGTGGAGATTCACAGTCCTCTTCTGAGCCATTAACATGTTCCTGTTTGGCCTGAACATCATCTCATCTCCCAAATTTTACTGTTTAATTACACATAGGAAACAGTATTTGCTCCAGTGGCTTTTAAACCTTCCAAGCTATTAATTCAGGTAGGTAACGTTCTCAGGAATTCTCCTAACATTATAAAGGTAGCACAATTATCTTTTAGACTTACTCTAAGAGTCTACGGTCTGTGAGGTTTTCTTGCGTTTTTATCTTTGTACAACATTCTTAATATTATTTAAGTATCAACAGTAATAAACTGTAATACTCAACTCAGTAGAAATACTGCTAGAGCATAAAAGCTTGCTGTGACAAATGTAAAATAAAGTTCTAGGTCATGGTAAAAAAAATTAATATTGGACAATACACACCAAAGCATACAAAAAAAAAATGGAAAAACTTGAGAATGCTATGCACTATCTTAAATAAAAATATCAAAGTGAAACTTGTAAAAAAACCTAAAAATATGATAATGCCTTTTCCATTTGAAAAGGAATAAATCTTTGCACCCCTTTGGCTGCCCCAAAGTACTAAGTCTCTGATATCAATCAAGGGGCCGGGGGCATGGAGGGTGGGGGGTGTAAATATGTCAAGAAATAAGAGTGGAAATATAAGCATTTTATATATGGGGTAGAGTAACTTAAACTATTAGTGAGCCAGAAAGGGATAAAAGGTTTAAAGCAAGGAATACTTTCAAATATTTTGCCCTTCCACAAGACTTGAAAAGCTGAAGAAGCTAAGCAAAATACCAAAGGAGATCAATGTTGCTACAGGTTTATCAGAAAGTAAAAAACTTCATTAAAAGACCCTCCCCCACGTGGAACCAAAACACATCAATTATCACATGCATTCTGAAGGTAAACCCATCTTCTAGACTCTAAATTAGGTCACACTATTTTATTAAGGTATTCTGACAAAATTTTATAAATATTTTTCAAACGTGACTGAATAAAAGTCTGTATTATCTGGAAGCATTTCTTGGGGGTTTTTTGGTAAGGTTTTCCTTACAGGTCACACATTTTTTGTCACCCTTTAAGTAAAATAGTTCGATATTACTGCTTTAAGTAGTTTGGGATTTTCAGACTTTTTTCTTCACACATTCCACTAAAAAAACAGCGCAGTGATGTTATAATCTGAATTTTCTTATATAGTATTTAAGTCCCAAGATTTTTAAAGATATTTCTAAAAGCTGAAAATTAAAGCAATCACTTACCCCTTTTTTGACAACAAAATGTAAGTTCCAATTTGCAAAGCATGTCAGCATTCTCATACTTGTCCTCTTTGGCCTTAACCCAAAAACAGGATTCTGTCATTTCGTGAGGCCTGATCTACAAGCAAGACACAAAACAAAATTTTATTAATTAAATTATTTTGACACTATGCAGAGACTGTGCTCTGTAGAGTCTAAAGCAAATGAAATACTTAAGAGCTCTGTAAAACATGTGGACTTTCAGTATACAACTCATCTTTAGAATTAATATATTTCTGATTGAAGATAATAATGCTTGCAGTAAGTGTTTTTGGACAAACTAATAATACAAAGCAACACAGACAACACACTTTGTTATCCAAGGTCTAAATGTACCAAATTATCTTTGGTCTAGATTTAACACTTCAGTAAACTTTAAATAGTCTCTGAACACAGCTGGTTTAACTAGATATTAAGTACCTTACTTTTTAGATTGTAGCTTTGATTGCTTCATAAAACTCTGGAAATCTTTTTATTGACTTCTTTTGGTCTAAATAATTATAGTTTTCAAAACTCAGTATATTGATAGTCCTGGTATACTTAAAAAAAAAAAAAACCAAACACAACACCGGACTCTGTATTTTTTCAACCATTAAATTTACATAAGTACATTTACATTAAGGACAAATGGAGAGACCTGCAAAGCCTCTTCCCACAGTCCAGGCTAGACAGATGCAAGACGCTTGTTCGGAAACTGTATAGCTATCAGTACAGTGCAGTGACCGATCCAATGGAAACAGTCTGCTAAAAGGCAAGGCACAGTAGGACCCAGGAAGCCTGCTGGTATCAAGGTTGTATTATCCTAGACCAGAACTGATTTTTCCAGCCATCTCACAAAGTTAACAGATACTTGTCCAGATGATTAACAAGTCAATGAAATGCAGTTTTCAGAAAACAACAAAAACTGAAGGCAGAAGCTATTCATATCTTACATAATTTTAACTAATATATCAATTGCTCTGTACAGTCTTACTCCTGACAATCTATTTACCGTAAGCTCTATGTAAGATTTTACATCAAGTATTTGCCATTAATCAGTACTACCTTGGACCAGTTGAGTCTTTTCATGGTAACCTCGGGTCTGAATTCTTTTTTAGGCTTCATTCCAAATGGCAAAGTACATGAAGGTGGAGACCACTGTGCTCCAGGCAGGCCTGGTAGAGGCGGTGGTGGAGGAGCCCCACCAAAAGCCAGAGGAACTCCCAAGCCATTCAAAAGTGGTGGAGGAGGAGGGGGAGGTGGCGGTGGTGGAATTGCTCCGTTAGAAGGCAGCGGTGGAGGAGGCGGCGGCAGGAGTTGATGTGGTCCTGCAGCTTCCAGTGGAACGACAGATGCATCTCCACGTGTTGATGGCAGAAAACCGGGTGGCAAGGAGCCATACTGATAAGGAAAATACTCAGTTTCACATTTTTTAATCAACAAAAGCTCATAACAATCATAGTTTACAAATTAAATCCAGCAAGCCACTTGAAAGTCAGTGCCATTTTTCTTGAGCAGGACAATCAAATATGTATTATAATGAGCCCAACGTGCTTTTGACTTCATAATTGGAAGTCTCAACATTTGAAGTGAACATTGAGACCAGGGGGTGCATGCCAAAAATGACAAATTGAAATGCTATATCCCACTTGTCCTATTTAACTGATCATGATCTAAGAAGTATCCGATAGGTATCTTGATGAAATTTTACCTAGACTACCATGCTTTAGCTCAAATTAAAAAAATAACATCCTAGTCTCTAGTGTTCTTATCCTACAGATTACAGAGAAACATTCCAAGGACGTAATAGCAGAATCTGAATAAATTACTAATTCTGTTGAAAAACAGGTATTTTCCAATATAGGAGCATTCTCATTCTACAGAATTGAAAGCACAAAGTAATGATGAAAAAGATTCCTTCCAAAAAATACAGCTGCCTTACACTTTGACTTCTATTCTATATAGTAATGACATCTATACTGTATCAAAATAGGCTCATTAGCACTTCAGTAAGTCTAAAAAAATACATTTATGTTTACTATTTGAAGAACTTCTATCCTAGGCCTTCAAACAATAATTAGGTACATGACAAAAACAACAAAAGAATAAATAAGACACATTTATCTACTGGTGATAGTATTACTCAACTTTTCAACTGATAAATGAGCTGAAACAGTCCATATTATTTTTAAAAAATTGAAATACAGTAAGCAACAGATTTAATATTTTTAAGATTAAATAGCTGAATATCAATAAATATAAATAAATACATGCACAATAGTATTATTGTTTTGCATTTCTGAACATACACATTGTTTACACTGACAAGTAGATATGGAACAATTAGGTTCTAATAAAGAAATACATTAACAAATAGCAAATACAACAAATGAGTAAAGGAATGAGACCAGGAGAAAAACAATCATAAGAGATGGAAGTAGCCATGCTAAGTAACAACTGATGCCTTATGGAAACTAAAGATTCCTCTTAAGATGGGTTTAAGAGTACCAGTTGCGGTAATCAATTACTTGATATTTACAAAATATACCAAGTATTCCATTAACTGTGGGATAATTCATGGTATGATAATTAGTGAGCAAAATAATATGTTATGTTCACTGTCTGCAGGTAAAAAAAAAGTTAAGTTTAAGAGAGTGAACAAGAGAAAAAGTAAAATAGGAGAGAAAACTTCTTTCAAAAAAAGTATTCAAGTATGTTTTCAAGATACACATATAAATACTTTATTAACGATTTACAGCTCTCACTAAAATTACTTTTTTTAGAATGCAACAATTTTTGTAATTGCTTTTTTAAAGCAATTAATTCTGACCAAAACCTGAATTAGAATGACATTTTTAAGCAGACCAAAGCGGAGCCAAACTAATTTTCTTCAAAAAGAAAATTAAACAAGCTCAAAAGTATAAAAAAAACCTCTATGATCAAAACATATATTTTATCACCTTCCTGTATGCATGTCTTCCCAATGCTGTCTTTCTGTAGCCATTTTTAGACTGTGCTTCTTATTCCAGGAAATAAGACACAGGAAAAATCACTTAGTCACACAGTCGTCTTATACAGATTTTTAGAGCTGAAGCAGTTACAAGTTAACTCAAGTATTACTCTCAAAAATCTGCACTATTTCTCTCCATCACATTTCAAAATATCTATTTATGCTTGAAAATTGAAAAATTATCAGGAAATATTCTTATCCAGCCACAGGTTATTTCTTTCACTGCTGGATATCCATGGTAAGGTTTCAGTAAAGCAAACTGCATAATGAATAATTTCCTGTGGAGGGATAAAGATCACAGTGATGAATGTTAATCTAAAAGCATAAGACTTATTACCCTATGTGGTTAATTACTTTGGAAATATATGACACTGAAAGCAAAACCCAAATGAAACATAAGAAACTAGTTTAATTAACAGAGCTCAGGCAGAAAAAAAAAAAGATCATCTGGGACCTCAAACAGCTAATTAATGTCACACTACAATTCTTCGTATAAAACAGAAATAAAGAAAACTAACAGTCAATAATAACCGATAACAAGGATTCTTTGGAAAAAAAAAAAACCAAACCTCAACTGCACTATCAGAATCTGCAAAAGATGCAAAATTAAGTCCTTTTCAAAAACAATACGTCATACATTCACTTAAACTGTCTTATACCTGTGATCTAAATGCTTGTAATTCTGCTTCAAGTTCATTGATTCTTTCTTCTTTTTTTTGCAGTAGGGCCTGGGTCTCCTGATGAACTACAAAATCTTTTTCAAACTAAGAAAAATGAAAAAGAAAAAGAAAAAGAAAATTGTTGCTACCAGTCAGCTCTGCATAGTTTCTTTAGATTCCAACTTTTCCCTTTGTGTTTGTTAAAGCTCACGTTAACAATACTAAGGACACATACAACTTCTGTGCTGTTCTAACTTCCATGTATCCACTGAGTGGAAGTACCATCTCTATTACCACTACAAGTGTTTACTATATGAAATGGCATAAAGTACTTAACATATTTTAAGTTGGAATTAGACAGAGTACTTTAAAAAATTGATGTGTGGTAATACAGAGTCTGTAGATATGAGTCAATTCTTATTCTCCCACTGATTATCTTGCTGAAGAAACTGTTCAAATAAAGTATTCAGTTGATTTTGGGGTGGTTTGTACAAGAAACCTTAAAATAAATAGTAGAAAGACCTCAGTTGAGGTTAACTACTTTGTACCACTTTTCTCTGCTTTCTAGTCCACAAGAAACATCCAAATTTCCACTTAATCACAGAACCAATAGCAATTTCAAGTTAATAACTATACCGAGTTCAGTTACACCACTCATGAAGCTATTAAGTAATCCCCTGTGTCCATCTTATGATCACATAACTTAAAAATTACTTACTTTTCTGGAAAGTTCAGAAGCCCTCTCTTCACATTCTTCTAATCTTGCTTTATCTACACAAATATCTTGAAAAAATAAACAAACACACTTGCACATATACAGGGAACACACGATTCTTATTCCTTATTCATATGTACAACTTTAACTTAGTTTTTGGAACATATAAAGAAGTATGATACTGTAATCATTTGAAAACATAGTACTTACCAACTAAGTGGCTGAAATTTATATCTAATCTTTTACGATACGTGAAATCTGGGTCTGTTCCACTTCGATGTAACACTATCTGGGACACACACTCTTCAATTAATTTGAAATACTGCGGACTAAAGACAGAGATGAGTTCTTTTACAGCATATTTATTTATTAACTTATACTTAAAATCTTGTCTATGAACACAGTAAGGTCAAAAGATTTGGGATGACTTATTTCCATAGAAGGGTAGGTGCAAATGCCAAAAGTCTCAAAGGACAAATAAATCTGGCAGTTTATTACACAAGAACAGTTTACACAAAGCCTGAAAAAACAGCGGACCGAATGATAGATGATTCTTATAATATAAACTCTGCATCTCTCCCACTATGGAAACACAGGAAGGAAGCACTCCTTCCTGTTTCCTCCCAGTAAAAAGAAGGCATTTCCTTCACCTTGATCCCTTCTGGATTTGTGACTTTTGTAACTGTGGATGTATTGCAGCCCTGCTTCAGTAAGGGGAATGAAAAACTCCTTGTTCTAAATTGCCAAGGGGTATGATGGAACATGCAAGCTGTGAATTCGAACCCTTCTAGATGGAAGAGGTCTAGCACAAGTGTACCAATGTCAGGCAAGCACTCTTAACCTTCAAGGGTGCATCTGTGCTAGACCTTGCCTGAAACACAAGTTTATACATAATGCTATGCAGAAAACAGACGGCTTTCCTTCACTGTTCAGTTCATATCTGGTTCCTCCAGTGTTTCCTCAAAAACAACACAAGCAGATTTAGAAAGGAAAGTATTTGGCAGCTTCAAACATATAAGATTTTATTAACTTTTTCTCTGTAATTTATCTGACAATTTTTCCAAGAGACACTAATGTGTTCACACTGACCTATAATGTATATTGAGAATACTTAGTTCCCAAAAGTTACTCTAAATTAAGCATATTTTCAGATTTCTGTATAAACTGCACTTTTGTGCACACTTGGTTTTGTCCTTTAACTCAAATACACCAAAAAGTTATAATGCTACTACCA
Organism: Pluvialis apricaria; assembly: GCA_017639485.1. Taxonomy (NCBI): domain Eukaryota; kingdom Metazoa; phylum Chordata; class Aves; order Charadriiformes; family Charadriidae; genus Pluvialis; species Pluvialis apricaria. The sequence continues at coordinate 39,052,030 of CM030007.1, forward strand.
TGATTTATAACCGATTAAGAGACCTGTCCTGATCACTTAGACTTGCAGTCAATAAGCTTCATATTCAACAAAAATAGTTTTCTATAGTCATATATAACATTTTATCCTAAGTAGAAGAGTCGAAAACATATAGATGGCATTCTTATTCAAAGTTGATACTTTTGAACATGAGTTCACAAAGGAATACTTACAAATTGGAATTGGCACAGAAAAATACTAAACTGTATTTATCATTAAATTTATGGAAGAAATATTCTATTAATGACTAAATGACAAGAAAATCCATAATTAACATTTAACATAGCATTAAACATACCGTATAAAATAATCATTTCTTATGAGCAGAAGATGTTGGAGAATAGAAAGAAAATATCCTTCCGCGCTAGTGTCCTTAACTGTATTCCACACCATGTTGTAAACATCATTTACATCAGTAAAAGGGTTAAGGAGAGTAATAGCAAGGAAAAAATATTTCAGTCAAATCTTGACTGATAACTTTTCTGAACAAAAGTTATACCAGAAAAATGTCCATTATACACTTTATTTTGTTCATGTTTCTCTTGCTGATATCAAAAGGATATTCTAGTTCAGATCTAATATCTTCTAAACGATGAGAGAACTCGATCATGTCTTCTTCCTTATGCTCATTGAACACTTTCAGCTGAATATCTAGTGCTTCGTTCTTTATGCATTTCAATTGCTGCAAAGAAGAAACAGTAAAAAGGCTTGCAAAATTAGCGTTTCCATATGTAAATAAACCTTATCTTTTTAGTAACTTCCAAAAGTCTATTTTAAAGTTTAAAATTACAAGAACGCATGAGTTAAGTTCAATATTCAAAAGGTAAACAAGACTTATGCCTGACTGAACAAGTGTGTGCACAACGCTCTGTCATATGTTCTAAATCGAAGTCCTAAAACGCTGAGGAATTAGCATAAAGTTCAGAGAGCACACTTTACCTTTTCATTCTTATTTTAAAACTCATTCTCATATCTAACTGCTCATGCCCAGACTTAATAAAATGCCTTTGAGAATAATTTATTGAAACTTGTTCTCCCATTCCCCCTCTCAAGCTCAAATATTCCAATAATTTAAATAGTAATGCCAAGAGAGACTGCAAGACACTTACTGGCAATATCTCTTTCAATCCACTGCGCATAAATTCATTTCTGATGTGAAGCCTAAAATCCAAATCATCAGGACATGTAACAAGAGCATTGATGAGCTGCATGCAAGCTACCTATAACGAGAAATATTAAACTATTAATATAATAGTTTATATTATAAACTATTTTATTTCTTAGATTTCAATATGCGTCAAAGGCATAATGAACTACTAATTATACATTACGTCATGTCTAATTATCAATCTAGTGTAGTCTTATCATTAAGATACTTAAACTTCTTATCAACTACATGAGCTATAGACACCAAACACTAGTTCACAAATTTCCATAAAAATGAAGTGTTTTCTCACTCCATTGAATTTTGTCATTTTATACAAAAATCAAATTATTTTATTAAATGAACTTTAGTACATAGTAAATACCTTGATAAGCAAATTCTCAACATATAAAATTCAATGTAAATATACATTTATCTATACATATAGATAAAAAGTTAGTGACGTAACAGAAATGGTAAAGTCTGTGTGAACAGTAGAAAACGTATGAGAAGACAAAATGCTGATTAAACTAAACTGAGCCTGAACAACAGAATGGGCTTCTTCCCCTTCTTTTAAAAATATATTCCCTCTTTCAATATACTGAATGTCATAAAATACTTCATGGGGATCAGTACTTCAGCTCAAAAGCAAGCATCAGGTCAACTATCATAGAATCATAGAATCCTTATGGCTGGAAAAGACCTTTAAGATCATGAAGTCCAACCATTATCTAACTCTGCCAGGTCCACTTCTAAACTATGTCCCTGAACACCATATCTAGATGGCTTTTAAATATATCCAAGGATGACGATTCAACCACTTCCTGCGGTTCCAGTCTTTGATAACCCTTCCAGTGTAGAAGTTCTTCCTAGTGTCTAACCTAAACCTCCCCTGGCGCAACTGCAGGCCATTTCCTCTTGTCCTATCAGTTGTAGCTTGGGAGAAGAGACCAACCCCCACCTCTCTACAACCTCCGTTCAGGTAGTTGTAGAGAGCAATAAGGTCTCCCCTCAGACCCCTCCTCTCCAGGCTAAACAACCCCAGTTCCCTCAGCCACTTCTCAAAAGACTCATTTCTCAGGACCCTTCACCAGCTTCACTGCCCTTCTCTGGACATGCTCCAGCACCTCAATGTTCTTCTCGTACTGCAGCACCTGAAATTGAACACAGCACTCAAGGTGTGGCCTCACCAGTGCCAAGTACAGTGGGACAATCACTTCTCTGGTCCTGCTGGCTACACTATTCCTGACACAGGCCAGGATGCCGTTGGCCTTCTTGGTCACCTGGGCACATTGCTGGCTCATGTTCAGCCGGCTGTCAATCAGCACCCCCAGGTCCTTTTCTGCCAGGCAGCTGTCCGGCTTCCAACTATGATGCCTGTATCAGTCTGTGGCTAACTAGCGAGTAGTCTCTCACAAAATCAAGAGATTTATCTGGAACACCAATAGCCAGGAACAGCAGGAATTCACTGTCCAGATTCACAAGCCTTTAGAACAATAGCAAATTATTATTAATCATAAATAAGGACCAGCTAGGATGACAACAGCTATTATTTCTTTTTTCCTCTCCCTATTTTTTTTTCTTCTTACTTACTAATTTCGTTCTCTATTATACTTTCAATATATTTGCACTGTAGAAAAGTCAAACTTGATATTTACAAGGACATGTTGAGGAAGATCTGGACAACTACAGGCTGGTAAGCTTGACTTTTCTACAGTTCAAATATATTGAAAGTACAATATAGAACAAAATTAGTGAGTAACAAGAAAAAAATGCAACATGAACAAACGAACAGTATGAATAAATGCAACATGGCTTTATAAAGTAAACTCCTGTTTCACGAACTGATGAAAGTTGTTTGAAAGGCTCAAGGAGCAGGCAAGAAAGCTCTGATTGGCCTGTCTGGACTTAAAAACAAAAAAAAAAGTTTGTAAAATGTTAAAACCACTTCGAAAAAATTAGAAAATGGTATGTTAAGTTGCCAAATTTCAAAATACTATAAAATAGTATTAAATTTGATGTTTAGTAGTTTCTTCTTAAAAAAAGAAAAAAGCTTTTAGGGCTTAAAAATTATTTGGCTGTATTAAGGTTTGTTGAAGTAATGTTTCCTTGCTACTTTTTTTTCCTCACTGTAAGTCCATCTTTTTATTTTATGCTCGTAAAGTGTGTAATGTGTAAAAAGTTAAAAATATCAATACAATAAACCACATATAAGGCTAGAAACTGCAAGGCAATGAAAGCCTGTTCATGTCCTTTCTCCATATTCTTTACAGTGAGATCAATTACACCATCACTTAATGAGTAACAATAGAAAACCTACACATATTAAAGAAGCATATACCTATGGGTGTGTCTTCTTTCAGAAAGGTACTGACACTACATTACTAGCAATCAATTTTAAAAGAACTCAGTTAAATAGGAATATAGGTAACATATAGGACCACAACCTTGACCATTCTGTCTTAAATAAAATATGTTCCCTTGACAAAGATCTTTCAGATTTGGGGCTTCTTTAAAGTTATAAATAAGAAACAATCCTCAGTTATTCTTCTCTGAACAACGCACTTGGAAAGCTGCTAAACTGATAATAATTTGGGACATTCACATCACAGTGGATTATTCATCTTTGTAGTGTCTGTCAGAACTATTCTTACGACACTTCTCCCTGAAATCTGTTATTTCCCTAATTTTATGCAATACAATTCTATATATATGCCTACAGTATTTTAGAAACCCAAAGGAGAACATGACTTAGTTAATTTATTTATTTTCTTGAAATAAATCCAAACAAAACCTTTGTATTACTCCTGAAGCCTGTTTCTGTGCATGCACTATTTCTAAGAGGTATTCTAATATTTGTTTGTTACTGCTGAAGCATCTCTCTACACTAAGTAACAAAAAGTGGTGCTAACTCCCAAAAAAGGAAACTACAAATACCAAAAGATAAATAAAAAGAAAATCCTTAGACTTACTTACATCCCAGCCCCACACAATAATAAGAATTTTAAAGCCACATAAGGTGCCCAGTCAAAAGTGGACTGAATAAAACCTTCCAGCAATTGTCTTAACAGCACCCAACAGAGAAGAAATTAGGATTCTCCTGTTGCACAACCTAGCATTTTTGGACACCGAAAAAGCTCCTTATATTCAATAATTGTCTGTCACGTCCTTTACAACCTTGTTCAGAACATGTGGCCTTGCAGCCCAGTTACTTTTGCTAACAACAGGCTACAGGCTTTGTATTAACTAACACCACATGCTTCCAGGCTCACCAGGCTTTATCGAGACTTGGCTTGCCTGTTTGGAGCTGTGTTTTGGCTTATTTAGCTGCAACAGGATTTGTGTAGCAAAAGAATGACTACCACCCCACTGGTTTTAGATTTTGCTTTTACAAGTTTGTGGCACAAAATTTACTGTTAGATACATTTCTATAACTAGCAGATAGCAATGTGACCCTAAAGAAAATGCAGCATAGAAAAGCAGAGGTATGGGATGCGAGCAGACACATGTTAGCACTGCTGAGAGTAATTTGATTAGACCATTAAGACTTCATTTAGACTGACAAGAAATTCTTGGCTTTAAATATAAGGTGTATTCCTTAGGCCCACAAACTGCACAGGTTGCAGTGTCACAACATGGTGGAGAATCTGATCAGCTTCATCTGTAATTTGGATGCAACAAATGGTAGAAAATACAGGCAACAAAAACAGTTAACATTTAGTGCAACAATACCTTACAGAATATATTGTCTTATTATCCAAGTATGGCCTGTATTCTTTACTCTTAAACCTTTTTGTATTTGTTTTGGTATGGGTCCACTTTACCAAACGATCCACTTGGTCAGTATTTGTATTTTTCTTCAGCAATCATGATGAAAAGTTCTAGTTCCCCTAATTTTGAGCCTATTTAGTTGAAACCTGTTATACCATCACCGATTTATCTCTCTGGAGTACTGAGTCTTTCATTCAGTTGCATTTTCTTGATTCAATTAGCTCTGCCGTTCAAAACCAGTAATTCAGTACCCTGACAGATGCCACCAACACCTGTACTCCTGTTAACATCAGTGAGGCATCTCAATGATTGTAGACTTCACTGGACAACACTATCATACAGTCAGTAATAAAGTACAGTACCACAAGGTTACATTTACATTTCAAATAAAGTCAAACTCCATGTTGTTTGATTACATCAGAATTGGAACCTTTATCATTGTTATCAGCAGTTTAACACACAGTATATTTTCATGCAAAACTTTATGTGAATGGGCTGCTAAGCAAGGAACCAGCATTTATCACACTTGATTTAAACTATCAATGAAGAGGCAATCAGAGACTGATCAAGTTATGTTACTGTGAAAATCCTGATCAAGAGCAAACTAGAGTTTTATCTTTGAGGTAGCAATGCAATTTAGATGAAAGAATGTCTACAGATGTAATTGCTGCCAAAAAAAAGGTATTTTCTTTTAATTTGCCAAATCAACAAGGTACATGTGCACATGTGCTATTCAAGTAGAACAGAGAAAAGAAAGGATAATAAAAAGCAAGAAATGCATTAGTAAAAAATACTGTTACTCTAGTACTTCAGCCAAATTTGATCAAGTGGGAATTTGATCGCAGTTCATAACCAGAACATACTTTAGCTTTCCTGGATAAAGAACTACTGGATTACATTAGCAATCCATTTCTATAGGAATCCAAAGACAAAGTAATAGGGAAAGTTCCAAACAGAAGTCTGCAAAAAGCAGATTGAGAAAAGTTTATGCAAGAGGTAGCAAACACATGCCTAAGCAAGGCATTACTTAAAGATCTACCTTTGATTAATTTGCTTCGTGAAAACAAAAAAAAAGAAATTAAAAAAACCCGACTAATGATAAAGACAACAGCAAGAACCCATTACTAGATCACATTTAAAACATGCTCCAAATGGAATTATCATTCAACACCTAGCAGCTGGCATGCAATACTTAAACCACACGTGATCGCAATAATTTGAAATTCATTCATTCACTCAGAAGTAGACTGCAGCAAGATAGATCTGTTTAGTGAATGTAAAACCTGTAAGGAAAAAACGTGTTGAATTCTATCAAGAAGAGAAAAAAGCTTGTGAACATTTTAGTAACACTGCAGTCTAGAAAGTTAGATTTTGGGGCAATATGCCAAAACCAAGACAAAGAGAAAAATACCCCTTCTAAAGCTTGATGAACAGCATCCAATGGGCTTATTTAAAGGCAGTTTTAACCACTAATCTGGGGAAGACTCAAGAGCAAAGAAACTTTTTGCTATCCTAAACTTTGCAGTTGGAAAAATAATACATTAATATTACCCTATATTTGACAGCAAGTCAATTAAAAAAAAAGTAGCAAGCTTAGTTCAACAAGTGTCTGCATAAGACACAGGAATAAACTCAAACAGAATTCTCGAGTTTTCCAAGACAATGCAGTTCAAGCTTCAGATACCTGCCTATATGTACACTGATATCTATATGTAGCTATATACATAGCTAAACTCACATTCTTGTTAATCAGTAGCCTACTGGATTCTTCTTTAAAGCTTTTCTTTAAGATTCTAAAGATCTCCTTTATAACATACCTAGAGGGACCAGGACACTCTAGGATCCATTGTCTTTACTGACCAGGGACCCGATTCATCAGCTTAAGCATGAGCACATAGTGTACGCAGCTACTTCAGTGTGTCCCATTTGGTTTACAAATGCCAATCCAGAAGAGTGGGAATCTCCTAAAGGAACTGTGTCATATCTACAGAGGCATCTGAAATTACATTTGAAGTTCACATGTGGGCAACTAAATTGTGCCTTGGATTTCCATTCGTTACATGAGAATTTAGACATCTAGCTCAAATGCTGCATGGGTTGGTTTACTTGCAGACTAAATCACATTCAGTGTCTTACATTGCTAAAGAGAAAAGCCTGCCACTTACTTAGAAAACTCATTTGTTGCCAATCTACAAAGTTTTAAATAAGTCTGGTATTTTACCTTTGCTGTGTCTATTTGTTTAGGAAGAAAATCTCAACCACAAAAAAAAAAATCAGAAAAACAAAAAGTAAAGCCTGTCATGCTTTTTTTAAAATTACAAAGATAGAGGCACGTGACTTTTGTTTAGAAATACCAGATTATGACTTTCTCATGTTAAAGTAGTGCTAAATCTGTTTAACATCATACTTTAAAAAAATCTGTACATTCAAATACAGATTGGTATTTAAAATTATTAAATTACCAGAAAGCACTACTGACTTCAGACCTAACAATAGTCAAACAATGAGTTTGTTCCCTGCTTCTAGAGGGTGGCTGCTAATCAAAGAAATGGAGTAAAAATAACAGATATGGTAATTTCTTCCACAAAAAGAGACTGTCCGGTCTCTAATGCTGGTGATAAAGGGTCAGACCACAGAGAAAACAGAGTCCAAAGAGTTGAAGAACTTCTTAAGGGAGAAAGGAAGCTAGATATGTAATTCTTTTCTTCAAGTGCTCGTGTCTACGTGCATTCATATTACACACAATTCTAAGGTGTATACAACTCGTGATTATTTGTCTTCAATGTTCCTAATTAAACAACGAACAATTATCCCAAATGTAACACCATTCCTTGACAACTCTCAAAGTACATAACACTTAAGCAAAATGCCTGTGACGTTCCAGTTGACAGCTCTATAAATGTCAGCTCTTGGGACACAGAACAATCAGTCACTGCTTGCACTCCAGCTGAGTGAGCTCTAACTGCATTCTTTCACACTCAATTACCTTGGATAAGATTCTGTAAACACTTACAGCCTTTTGAATTTTCACCCATGGACACAAGGAGGGAAAGCTGTGTCCGTATCAAAAAAAGATGTCTTGTCTTCAATAAATGAAGAGGTACTTCTGCTGAGGTAGTATGAGGTTTAGGGAAGACAGGTAAATTAGCTTCCTAGGAAGGCAGAAGTCATTGTCTGTTTCTAAAAGCAACTCATGAAGAGTTGTAGATTCTGTAGGTGGAGGTATTTTCTCAGTCTGCCCTTGAGAAGATGCCTGAAGAAGGAAATTATTTTAGGCTCTAACAGCAAAAGGCATATGGTAATACACTGCTCTCTGGTGTACCTTCTAAAATTTTGTTGTGGTGCTGAAGATTGCAATTTCTAAGTACTCTTTCCTGAAGGGCACCTCTAACTCAAACAGTAGTTACATCTTGAGAGCATCTTACTTTTTACAACAGGCATGCAGCGAAGGCACTTTCCTTTCTTCAAGTAAAAGCCAAGAGCGCAAATCTTTCACTTCACCTGGCAGTCTGATATCAGATGCTTCCTTCCCTTCTTCCTCTCTAAAGAACTGCAACTAAGTATAGTCCAGCACATTAGCTTTCAGAGGGCTTTCGGGTCTGCGAATACATTTCATCTGAATCACAGAACGGTTTGGGTTGGAAGGCACCTTAAAAATCATCGGGTTCCAACCCTCCCTGCTGTGGGCAGGGCCACCTTCCACTAGACCAGGTTGCTCAAAGCCCCATCCAGTCTGGAATGCTTTTATGCCCTGCTGCTCCACGGTAGGGACTTTGCATGTTTATGTAAGAGATGGGCTCCATATGGATGGATGCATACACACCATTTTTGGTAGGGAAGAAATTTGCAAGGATGATGATACAGTTAACCTGGAATGTCAACATTTTAAATGCTTTCCTCCATGAGAAACTAGACCAATGAGATCAGATGCAATCTGCTAAGCGAGAAGTTACAGCTCGAAATTCTAATCCCTTGAGATTCGAACCAGTGATTTCTATCAAGTTACAGGATGCATTTTCTGGGGATTACACAGTCTGTACTTTAAACTTGCATTTTCCCCGGTTGAAGACCAGAGAGAATACACCCAGTCCTCTTCTGATGGAAAATGTCAGGTACATCTCAGTAGCTCAGAGCAGCTTTTTCCTTGGAGAGACAAGACAATCAATACTCACTATATGGTAAGTATCATCTTATGTCATATCTTGCCCATTTGAGTAAGAGGAACTGCTTCACTTCTTTCACTCTTATTGCAAATATGCGTTTGCAGAAAAGTCTGTAAAAATTATGTATATTTAGTTAAATTCTTCTTGCCAGTATTAAACTGGCTGTAGATTTGGCTTTGGTACAGACACAACATTGATGTTCATCAGTTATTTACCCTCGCTAAAGACAAAAAGTTCTTATTAATGACTTTGAGATGTACCATCCATATACATGTACATTTACACGGATCTTAAATAAACATTATCGGTCTCTACATTTAGATAAGGTGAGCTTTGCTCTGATTCATCCTATTACGTATGCAGTTATGGAAAGGATCTCATTAGCACAGAACAACCAAAAATCACCAACTGTTTCAGCTAACCAAAATATGACAGACTATACCATCTCATATTCTCATATTATTAGATGAACAAAAAAAAAAGAGGAAATGGTCCTGCCTAACAACTAAAAATACTGAGAGAATAGATAACACCTTTCACTTTGTCACAAAAACACTTCTAGAACAGGCATGAAGAACCTGCAGGTTTCCAGAGGGATGATCAGTGATCATTTTTCAGGAACTTAATTGGAAAAGGAAGGATTGCACCTTTGCTTCAACATTGTACCTCTTCTCAGTTCTAACTGGAAAATTAGGAGGAGCTGGCATCTGCAACTAGAACTGTACAGAAGAACAGCACTCTTCCATTAGTTAAACTGCCTGCTTGAGGAACTGTGATGAAAGACGATGATTAGAGAGTAGAAGCATTCATTTGGTTCTACACAGAATGAGAAGAACTGAGCAACACACAATTTCTTCTTGTTGTTGTCACCACTGTCTTAAATTCATAAAAATGGGTTGTGTCAGAAGAGCTGTATTTCCTGCCTCCGTGAATTGAACAACCGAAGTATTAGACTTTTTCAGTTGTCGTCATAAGTATATAAGGTACCAGCTTGCCTTGTATACATTTTCCTGAGCACAGGCTTAAGATGTCAAATACATTTACTTTAACAAAACCAGAAACTCAATATTATCATAAAATCATAGAACACCAGGTTGGAAGGGACCTCAAGGATCATGAGGTCCAACCCTTCTTGGCAAAAGCACGGTCTAGACAAGATGGCCCAGCACCCTGTCCAGCTGAATCTTAAAAGTGTCCAGTGATGGGGAATCCACCATTTCCCTGGGGAGATTATTCCAATGGCTGATTCTTCTGAGTGTGAAAAATTTTCCTCTTGTGTCCCATCAGAATCTCCCCAGGAGTAGCCTGTACTCATTACCCCTCATCTTCTCCGTATGACTTGTTGTAAAAAGGGCGTCCCCATCTTCCCACCCTTTAAATATTGGAACATGGTGACAAAGTCTCCCCTAAGCCTCCTTTTCTCAAGGCTGAACACACCCAGTTCTCTCAGCCTTTCCTCATACGGCAGCCTTCCCAGTCCTTTGATCATCTTTCTGGCCCTTCTCTGGACCCTCTCCAGCCTGTCCACATCTGGTTTTGTATAGCTGGGACCAAAACGGAACACAGTATTCCAGGTGTGGCCTGACAAGCGCTGAGTAGAGTGGGATAATGACTTCTTTGTCTCTGCTGGCGATGCCCTTGTTGATGCAACCCAGCATCCCGTTGGCTTGCATTGCCGCTGCAGCACACTGGTCACTCATATAGACCTTGTTATCCACTAGGACCCCAGGTCCCTTTCCACAGAGCTGCTCCCCAGCCAGGTAGATCCCAGCCTGTGCTGCACTGCTGGACTATGTTTTCCCAGGTGCAGGACCTTACACTTGTCCTTGTTGCACTTCACAAGGTTCTTGTTAGCCCACTCTTCCAGCTTATCCAGGTCTTCCTGCAGGGTGGCACTCCCTTCTGAAGTGTCCACTTCCCCGCTCAGTTTGGTATCATTGGCAAACTTCATCAGGGTACGCTTGATCCCATCATGCAGATCACTTATGAAGATATTAAACAGTGTTGGGCCCAGTATCGATCCCCTGGGGGCCCCCACTTGCCAGAGGTCGCCAGTTTGAAAAGGAGCTATTTACCACCACCGCCCCCTGGGTGCGGCCCATCAGCCAGTTCCCCACCCACCGCACAGACCACTTGCCTAGAACATAACACATCAGTTTCTCTAGGAGGAGGCTGTGGGGAACCATATCAAAAGCCTTGGAAAAATCCAGGCAGACAATGTCCACTGCTCACCTCACATCAACTGAGCAGGTTACTTTGTTATAGAAGGCCGTCAGGTTTGTCAAGCATGATTTGCCCTTGGTGAATCCATGCTGGCTTTTCTCAATCATGTGCTTCATTTGACTTGAAGGATTCATTCCATAACCTTCCCGGAACTGAAGTAAGACTGATGGACTTACAATTTTCTGGATCCTCCTTTAAGCCCTTCTTGTAGATAGGGGTGACATTAGCCTTCTTCCCATCTGCTGGGACATCCCCTGATCTCCACAACTTCTCAAAGATTATGGAGAGCATCCTTGCAGTGATGTCAGCCAGTTCCCTTAACACCTTTGGGTGGATATTGTCAGGGCCCATCGATTTGTAGGGGTCAAGCTGCTGTAATAGTTCACAAACCAACACTTCCTTCACTGCCAGTGGGTCTGTGAAGGACCATCAGTCTGGATTGTTGTTCCCAAGACTTGGGGCCCAACAGTGCTGGTAAAGACAGAGGTGAAGAAAGTGTTGAGAACCTCTGCCTTTTCAGTGTTGTTAGTGACTAATTCATGTCTCCTGTTTAACAGCAATCCAATATTTTCCTTCTGTTTCTGCTTATTATTTATGTACCTGAGGACCCTTTCTTGCAGTTTTTGACAACTCTGGCCAATTTCAATTTGAGATGAGATTTTGCTTTTCTAACTACATCTCTGCATGCCCTAGCAATGCCCTTGTAGTTCTCAACAGATATTTGTCTACTTTTCTATCTCTGGTACGCAAGAGACTCCTGGCTGTACTTATATTCTCAAACTATGATCAGCAATCTTGTCTCTAACCAAAACCATTTAAGTATTCTTTCCATAATTTTGGATTTTATGAAAGATAAAAGGGAGAATATCCTTTGCTTTTGATGAATGCAAAAAGTAGATACATAGAGCTTTCACCACAAATACAAAAATCATCATATTGAGGCTTTTTATATATTCAGCCTTCAAGTAACAGAAACGTTAGTCAATTCAAAATTGAAAAGGTCAGTTGTTAGTGTCAAATTCAACTGCCACAAAGCAAGCCTACATATATCAAGCAGATAATCAAGGCAAGTATGCCAAGTAACTGACAACTGTAAACTTTTGTCTCATTAAAACACTGTCAAATTAACCACCAGGTCAATGTCAATGTTATGAAAGTTTACAACCGATTCACATGAGGAACCTTGATTTTTCTGGTCTTACAAAAAAGAAATCTAGCAACCATTTGCGGAGTCTGAAAAAAAGAAAAAAAGCCTTTTAGCAGAAAGAACATGTTCAAATGGAAGTTTAACTCAAAAAAAGAGAAGAAAACTTACATTAAAACTTTTGGGTCTACATGAGATACAGCAAATGGCACAGCACAATGTTACCTATTTTCAGCAACTTTTGGGTAATGCTCTCAGTAAAGCCAAATTAATGTATTTAGCTTAAGTATTGCAATTGTAACTTTTACAGTAAATTCTCAGTTTTCAAAATGCTCCTATCTTATACATCAGAGGATAACAAAATACCAAATAGAGGCATAGCACAATCATAAGAAGGCATAACTAGTAGAAAAGTACTTGTTTAATATCCGAAGAGTGGTCCTAGAAAAATAAAAGTTGTTACTGAACAGTTAACTCAGCTGAAATTTTCTGCACTGATTCAGTTATCTCATCGGTGGTATCTCACTAATGGAGTTGAGCCTTGCTGTAAACAGCAACTATGAAAGTGCTCATGTTTATAAGAAAGATCTAACTGGTTAGAAATAATCAGCTATGACCTTTTTTCCCCCTCCATATCAACTGTCTCAACTGACATTAATATGGTATCTAATTAGTTCTTAAAGGGGCTGCTTACCAACAACTGTTCACAAGTGATTATAATTTCTGAAGCCTATTCCCAAATGTTGATCTAAAAGAGCTACTATATGTTTATCTTCAGTTTAATCTGCAAGGCCTATTTATACACTTAAGAGGCCCTTATAACGGTTTTTAAATTTTTAAAAGGGAGAAATGGGTGAAATGCTCATTTGGGTACCCATCATGGGTAAAGGGAGAAGCACATAGGCTAAATTTAATTTATCTGTTGCTTCAAATAAAGTAAGGGGATGCTTTGAAGGCAGTTTTCATGTCCTTTTGAACTGTACAGAAAAGGGGCTTATAGATAGCTTTTTTTGCCATAAGTCTACACACATGTAAATATATGCAACTCCTGAAAATTCAGGATCACATTTGGAAGCCTATCACTCAAAACAAAATGCTGTTAATTTCAGGACTGTGAACCCCTATAAGCTAATAAAGAATAGTCAGAGAAGTGCTGCTCTTCACACTTTTAAAATTTAGGCATCTCATAAGTGATCTGATGGACCTGTAAGTTCTCAAACCGTTATGTGCTTTATAGAGAATACAGGCATTTAAATTATCTTCCGTTAGACATAATATCCTGAAATTGGAAAACATGATTTCCATGATCTAAAGCATTTTTCCCTACTGAATCAAAATATTTTTTTTAATTGTATTGATATCCATATTCATGCCAAAGAAATAAGCCGCTCAACTAATATAAAGAGACACTGAACTAACATTATTCAGCATTAAAACTAATTTCTGCATTTGGACTTTTTTTTTTTTAAATTCTTTGACTGATTATATTTATGAATAAAATTTTCTTAATGTATTATACATACATTTTTACCTTATTGATTATACTAAAACAATAGAAATAAGCATAACAGGAATTCATCAAACTTTTCATATTTTGGTTTTCAGGTTGATCAAATAAAACCAAAATTTTTTACTTATATCATGATGCAATATCAAAGTAAACCAAGCAAGTAAAAGAAGCAAGCCAAGAAGGACTAAAAACATGCAAACAAGAAAAGCTCCCCATGCAGTAAGCCAAATGTTGTATTGTCCTGAAAGTCTGATATGTCCAAGTTTGCATGCCTTGCACTGCCTGCTATCTCAAGGATGCCAAAATATGGAAAAAAACCCACAAAAAAAACAAAAAAAAAAAAAAACACAAACCACATACTGAATAGGAATTTGTAAACTGAACATCATTCATCTTGAAATATAAATGAATGAGATACCCAAAAGGAGAACAGAAATATATGAGATCATAGATTTAAATTTAATACTGAAGAACTGCAATGATTCTTGCAAAAATACTTTAGGTAAGGATCTGCTACTACAAGAAACATATGTCTAATCTGGAAAATGCAGACTCAAAAGCCCTGGACAACAGGAAATTTGTTGTCTTACAGTCTACAGTTTCATTCTGCAGTCCTTTTCCAGTCCCACTACAACTGGAGCTCAAAGCTTTTTCTCTCTTTCCTTGCTAACGTTAACTGTAAGCTGAGCCTTACACAAAGCCTCCCAGCGACTGCCCAAAGACAAAAATTTATTACTCTACAGTTCTCCTTACAGCCTCTTTCCAGCCCCACTCCGACCTTGCACATATAAGGCCTCCTTTTTGACCCTTAAAGGCAATTACTATGATTTTCACTACATTAGCAAAATTCACAAATCCGAAAAAAAAAAAAAGGGAAAAAAGACAAATCTTTCTGTACTAAGCCAGAATCAACATCTTCTATATGAAACCAGTATCAACCTGATATATTTTTAAAAACAAATAACAAATTAAATGTAAGAACAAACAAAATAGCCTACATTTCCAGCCAATAAAAGTTATTGCTGGGGGGAGAACCTTCTTGACCCTGAAGTTGACTGTCTGAGGTTCCTAAGCAACTCTGGCTACCCTCATTGGTAATGGACTGCAATATGCATTACAGGAATATGGAAATTTCAAGTTTGAAGCAAAGGAAGGAACTAGAGAATCCATAAATTCTTTGATTTAGTTTTCATTCAAAACTCTATAAATCAGTGTAATAAATCCATGCTGAGCTAAACAAACATTTACAAGATTTAAAAAAAAAAATTCAAATTAAAGAATCATCCTTCCCTCAGTCATAACCTCACCTGACAAATTACACCATGGCTATGCATTCCTAGTGCCAGAAAACCAAGCAGTAATTCAAAGCTGAATTTGTCCTATCACAGTAACTGATTCCCCCTCTGGTTATGACAGCAAGACTTAAGAAAAAAAAAAATAAAAATCTTGTTATCAGATCTCTTGCTCAGGACAGAGAACATGGGGATACACATGCACACTACAACAAAAAAAAAAAAAAAAAACCAAACACACACACACAAACAAAAGAAACAGAAGGCAACCATTTCTTTGTCAAAACAAAGTAACTGAATTTAACTGGCTTTATGCTGGATAGTAATTTTCTGTCTCCTTCATCTTTTATACAATATTCCCTTGACCTCAGTGTAGCACTTCTAGAATGCGTATTCTGGAATGCACTTCAGAAAACAAAGTATTTTGGAAATTATTTTCACAGTACTGGGGGGGGGGAAAAAAAAAAACAACCACCCACACAGTTTATTTACTCAACAAGTGATACTACAAATTAATATCTAGGCTACTAAAAAGGGTTAGAAACAACTTATTCAGAGACTACAAATAAAGAAGGTAAATAAGTAATTGTAACTGTAAAAAGTTCTGTTCTAGAAAGAAGAGGCATGAAATCATACAACAGGAAGCTGAAGATGGGAGCATCAAGGGATGCCATCCAGAGGGACCTTGACAAGCTGAAAAAAAATGGGCTCAAGTGAACCTCATGAAGTTTAACAAGGCCAAGTGCCACATCCTGCATCTGGGTCGGGGCTGAACGATGAATGGATTGAGAGCAGCTCTTCAGAGAAGGACTTGGCGATATTCATAATAAAAATAAATAATAATAATAATGAATAGGTATGAGCCAGCAATGTGTGCTTGCAGCTCAGAGAGCCAATTGTATCCCAAGAAGCTGCGGATGCCCCATCCCTGGAAACATTCGAGGTCGAGTTGGATGGGGCTTTGAGCAGCCTGATCTAGTGAAAGATGCCCCTCCATGGCAGGAGGGTTGGAACTAAGTGACCTTTAAAGGTCCCTTCCAGCCCAAGCCATTCTATGATTATAAGATAGAAAGAGTAAGAAAGGAGGGACAATTTTTCAAAAGAGAATCCTGTTACTGGCATAATTTAACTACAAATGATTTTCCACCTTCAAATATTTCTTTATCATTAGTTTCTCCATGAGACAGATGAAACAAACAGCAATCTTCACTGTCAGGCATGGACTGCTTAATACAAAAGGTGACAGTAGAGTAACACAATCATTTCTTTCAAACTTGAGATTCATCTTTTACCATTTTTGCAATATTCACAAAGATTGACAATTATGAACAGCGTTCCATACAACTGAATTACATGAAAATCAAGATGAGTTAACACTTACACTCTTAGACCAATCATTTATAATGATCATTCAAATGCTCTATAATACTTTGTGTCTTCCTGTGGTAAACTCTATATACAACTCAAGCAAATTAAAAATTAAAATAAGGTGAAAAATGTCTTTCCTCAGACTTTTTGGGTGCAATTTTATGCAATCATAAAGTGGGTACGAGGGACAGATTTCCTGCTGATTTAAACATTAATTATAAAAAGCAGTTGCCTAAAAACTTGATTTTTTACTATTATTAATCTTTAAGTTTCAGCACATATCACCAGAAGTGAGATAATATTTTTGCGTCTGAATATATGACTCAAACTTATACCGCCTTTTAAAATAAACCATAACTCAAAGTCTAAGTTTTGAGTGAACAGAAATCAAATTAACCCGCAACAACCTTGTGTTTCCCAACACCGAGTCTTCCCACAACGCATTTTAAAAGATAACATTATAAACAACATTCCAAAATTTCACCCTTATTTAAAACAGTATCCCTCCTTCTTTTTATTGTAACGATTTGTTCCATACAGAAAAATAAGTAACTTTATTTGCACTTGTTGCAGAGGTTTGCGAAAAAACAATTTGCTTACTTGCAGCTGAACTGAGTTATCCTGAAGACCTTCTACAATAGGAGAGAATCTATCAACGTTCCTTTCCTCTGCTGCTGCTGTTACAGCTTCCAAAATTTTTTCAAGGCTGTAAGAAAAGAAAAGCATTTAAACCAGGAGAGATATTTAACCTTGCTGTTCATTTGTTATCTGAAGAGCCATTTTGCCAAAGTGTTCACCTGCCTCAATTTCTCATGTACAAATTTTGGAGGTTTAAGCATTACTTGTTTCCTTTGGAGACTTTTGTAGCCAAAGAATGACCTACTGGATTACAATGGTTAAGATACCTTAAAAGTAACGTGAAAAATTTTTGAGCGAAAGAACGACTGCATAACTGCTTCCATCTAATCGTACATCTACATTTCAAAAAGAAAACTCGTATTGATATGACCATGAGAAAAATCACAGACAAAGGTATTCTGACAAGTGACAATATAGTACAGATATTACTTTCAAACCTAAGTTAAAAATTTAAGCATTTCATTCAGATATAACTATCATTTTGGATATCGTAAAATTACCTTACTATTTCTGGCTAAATACAGTACTTACATGTTTTCCTCTCCAACAATACACATTGCAGAAAGGAGTTTAACTGTATCTGTCATCATGTTAGTTTGCTTGGGATCAATGGCTTTGATCAGCAACAAAAGGCTTCTCTCTTCTCCCAAAATTCTTTCCAATCCATACTAAACAACAGAAAAACAGTTATAAGGAGAGTTGGAGGGAATCCAAATGACTGTATTGAATATCTAGTAAAAGACAGCAACAGTTCCCTCAAGTAACTATTTCAAATGACATTTAAGTCTGTCAAATATTTAATTGAAAAAATAAAACAAGAGAAGTCCAAAACGGGTCACTTACACTGTAATAAGGGCATATATCAGCATCAAAAGTTTACACTATTCTCTGAGTTTATTTCCACAGAGAGGAAGTGGTAGGAGAAAGAACTTCAAACCACAGCTGATCAACACACTGCTTCTCCAAATTGCACAGGCTTATACCCACTGATCATGTACATTATCTGATCAAACTATAGTAATTTAGATTCCCAGATTAAATAAAATCCCATACCTTATTATTCATGAAGGCTCTCAAACACTGTATAACCTTATGCTGACTCCTCTTCACAACTTTGTCCTGGCTGAACAAATAAAAAATTTAGTGTCATTAAATGCTGTTTACATATTAAGAAAAGCCGGCAATTTCATATGAAACCATCCTTACTTTTTTGTCTCAACCAATCTTTCCAAAACATCCAACAGCAGCCCCAGACCTTCTCGGCCAAAGTTTTCAACCCAGCTAGGGAGAAAGAAAAAAAGACATTAAAACCTGACATCTCAAAGACTAATTAAAATGAATGAAAATTGTCAGCACAAATAAAAGCAGTATAACTGGATCATATTAAAACCCAAAAACTGACTCTTTACTCAAGAGAAGATCAAGAGGCGTTCTGTTCACTCATTTACACAATTAGATAACCTTAAATTAAAAAAGACTAAAAAAATTACAGTAGCCATTAAATTTAGTAATTTTATTTTTTAAATTAACAATTATACACTCTTTGGCATAGAATTGTAATTAAAAATCCCTTGCAAAGGAAGGGAAATAAAAAACCAAATTTTTACCACATGCTGTTCTAAGGTCTCCTGGAAAGAAGAATCTAACCATAAATGGCAGAGAAGGAAGGAAAAGCCTAAAGGAACTGCAGAAGTGGCTGCCTGAGATATTAACCCCTAGGAATATCTCCAAGTAAACGCAACAAAAATGTAAAGTTTCAGCTATTGCCAAAGCTATCTTTTGGTGACGTTAAACCTGGGCATGTTGTTTCTACGTGAGACAGCTGCTTCACAGTCCTGTTTACTACTGCTCAAAACCCCTTGATATCAAAAGCAAGTAACTACATGACTGACAGCAGTACTGCAGCCATCCCTTTGTTAGTAGCTGTTGGTCTTGCTGAAACTATGATGCTTGATCAATTAACTAACCATAAAGTTCATGGACAACATTGTCATTCATAGTCATAACAGAAGGAATATTTTGCTCTTCAGACTTCATTGTCTGTATAAGGCACAGACATTTTAAACTTCAAACTTCTAACAAAACCCCACTGGAGGAAGGAGGAGATGTCCAGTCTCTCTGGACAGCCTTTTCCAGTGCTCCATCACCTTCAAAGTAAAGTTTTTCCTCGTGTTCAGATGGAATTTCCCATGTTCCAGTTTGTGCTTGTTGCCCCTTGTCCTGTCACTGGGCACCATTGAAAAGAGTCTGGCCCCATCCTCTTGACACCCACCCTTTAGACATCTATAAGCATTGATGAAATCCCCTCCCAGTCGTCTTTTCTCCAGACTAAACAGACCCAGGTCTCAGCCTTTCCTCATAAGAGAGGTGCTCCAGTCCCCTGATCATCTTTGTAGCTCTCCACTGGTGTCTCTGCAGTAGTTCCTTGTCTTTCTTGAACTGGGGAGCACAGAACTGGACGTAATATTCCATGATGTGACCTCATCAGGGCACAGCAGAGGGGGAGGATGACCTCCCTTGACCTGCTGGCCACACTCTTTTAATGCACCTCAGGACACCATTGACCCTCGTGGACACAAGGGCACACTGCTGGCATGGGGTTATTCCTCCCCAGGTGCAGCACCCTACACTCGCCTTTGTTGAACTTCATTAGGTTCCTCTCCGCCCAACTCTCCAGCCTGTCCAGGTCTCGCTGAATGGTGGCACAGCCTTCTGGTGTGTCAGCCACTCCTCCTAGTTTTGTGTCCTCCGCAAACTTGCTAAGGGGACACTCTGACCCCTGAACATTTCATTGCCTGAAACCTTTAGTCAACTTTCCATGCCACTGCTGCAAGACAAGTCCTTGGATCTCTTATTATTGTCTTTGGTCGACAAGACAGAAAATCATTTGATAACGGGTATCTCTTCCATACTTTTTTCCACTTTTAAATTAGCGTATTACTTTTATCTATTAACTGATTACAAAACAATCTCTATTTAGAACAGATATAGTTAGCATATGAAGACGTAATACTTTTCACCGTCTTCATCATCAAAACATGGATTCTCTTGTGGGTGAAGTACTAATAGTTTCTGTGCATTCTCTAAATTGTTCCTTAAAAAAAGCTTAAGCTGAGGAAATCTCTTGTCATGTATTAACAAAAATAGTATTTTACATAAAAAGGAAGCATCATTTCTGCAACATCAGATGTTCAACATCAAGATATTGATCAGAAATAGTAAGAAAATTACTATGTTCACTTTACTTGCATTATAGCCTCTCCATTGTTTTCTCTGTTTTGTCTATTTACATGCCATTGGGTAAAATTTATTTATCATCATTTTTGAATAGTAACCAGAATATTTAGATACTCCTGTAATGGTGGGACATTAGTGACAAATAATAAGCTATTCTTCAGGGAATAACACATGGGAGATGGAATAGCTCTTTTGAAATACATAGTGCTTCCATTCCCATCATAGGATGGGATTAAACAGTTCTTCGTATCTGCTAGATACAGAACTGTAATGGACTTAAAATTACAGGAAGAGAGAACCAGATCAGATGCTTTTATGTGTTTTTCCCCTAAAAGTAAATATATATGAAAATGGATTTTCTCCTTCTTGGATGGGTGTTTCGTTCTGACACAGATTAGGCAAATAACTGTCAACTGTTTATGGTATAACTGGTCCTACCTGACCTAAAGACGATCCTACTAGACATTTCTTAGCACATTTTGTCTTAGACAGAATTGTGCACAGCCACTTTGTCATACATCCAGCAGCTGAGCTGAGGCTGCTGAGAATGATCAAGTGCCTAAAATACTGTTGCGTTATTACTGCCCTTTCCTCTGCTTCCACAAAAGAACAAAGATTACTTACAGTATCCAGAGCAAACACTCAGCTTTTTGTCAGTCTGACAAAATACCAAGCTATCAGTGCCCCTATTTTCAATTTATTAAAAATGTCCTCTTAACAAAAAGAGCTAAATCTGTTGCAACTATTATACAAAAGGAGAAGAAACAGTTGCAGATAACTACTTATCTGTAATACTACGTACAGCTAGATCACTGAACCACTTTTGATGAATTGTGTTGGCAACTCTGAGATAAACAACACCCCATTTATTTACCTGAAGCACAGTGGCCAAGATCATGGATACATTTTCCTTTTGAGGCTTTCTTTTTATACTGATGGAAAATAAATAGTACTTTTTGCAGTAAGCCATAGATTTCAGTATCTTTTTCTAAGTACCAGGATCAAACTACTCAACCACTTGATTCACATTTTCTCTATGAACTAAAAATACATTTTACAAAAATGACTAATTGAAAACAATGTTGTAGAACCAGTTCTTGCATCAGAAACTGAAATGTCAACAAGTTTAAAAGTTAAAGTGATTAAAGTATAGTATTTGGAAAAACAGCAAAAAACCCCTAAATTATATATTGTCAAAAAGATCACAGCCCACAAGTGTGAAGAATGTCAGGCTAGATCCAATCTAAATTTAATTCTCATCCTGTTAAAAAAGCATACATTTATTCTTAGTTATTAAACATGCGTAAAATAAAATCCCAAAGTTTTATCAGTTATTTCTCATTGTCCATATCATATGAAGCTGGAGTTAAAAATAGTCATGGATTTATAGCAGCTGGACTGGCAGTGTTTATGTGTCAAAGCAAGTTCTTACTCAAAGAACTGGCTGCTGATAGGAAAATCAAGGTCACCAATATCTGCATCCAATGAACATCAACTGCTGTTACCCATTAGAAAGAAGGGGACATGGTTTAAAAATGTTTACTCCACAAATTTTTAGTATGAAGAACAGCATGCCACTGTTACATATTTGCTATTTTTGAATTAAATCCTATGGAAGAACTTAGGTTTTTACTAAGGCTATTTTAAAATGCTCTGTTTAAGTCCAATGAAGTCTATTTTAACAGTCTTTTTCAGCAGCACTCAATATACCAGAAGACTGTTCCAGAACCCATAAGTTCTACTGGTTGTGATCCTTCTTTTGATTTGTAGACTAAAATGCGTTCATGGACAAGTAATAGAGATGAGGGTTTTATGAAACTGCTGCCTACTTAAATACCTCTTCTCTGTTACTTTTGCCAGCTACAGTCAGTCTCCTTCCAATTCAAACCTCTCAAATTCAGATCTATTCTTAGGCCATAAATCCATTAACTTAATAATGAGTTTCACTCCAAGCATTAGAGTTCTTTTATGTTGTCTCTTACATTCTGCTTAATGTTTCAAACTGAAGTTAAATTTTAATAAATTATGGTCAAGTTAGGACTTAGATTCAACTGTGAAATTGTCTACCTACCATAGTTTATGTTTGACTGACTGAAGAAATTTAAAGCCACTGTTGCAATCTAGAACTAATACCAATATGTTAAAGGAACTAATCTCTCAAAAGTAACAATGCAATACTTTGATATCAACAATGTGTCACACCCTTCTAGCATGCTTTGAAGAACTGATATAAAATACACCAAGCTTATGAAAATGAAAACATTCATTTTTCCATTTCTCCATGCACAAAAGCACTTGCTCCTTTCCCTGTACTCATCACCTGTATCTTCAGATTTCTGATCCCTTCCTTACTCAAAGCGACACACTTGTGGAAAACCTACTTAGTTGAAAATTTCACAATATTTAGTTGCTGTAAAACTTAAGTTTCTGTACTTTCTTCTTCCAGATAATATTGATCACCAAACTTCTGGTGTTGATGTGCTATTACAACATCAGAGTCCAATTCAACTTGCATTCTCTATCGAATGTCTGAAGCATAGACCAACACCACTCTCTTATAGCTGGCCTCCACATTCCTTATTTTGATACCATTTTTTCCATCTTCCCCACCTCTTTATGTCTTATCACATTGTACTGTGCTGTCAGGGAGAACTAGCACCTCACCAAGATCATGGGGTTTGGTTTGTTTTTTGGGGGGAGAGGGGTTAACTTTTCTTTTGATATATGGGGAAGAGGCAGTAAAGGGGATCACATACAAAAAGATGAACTTATTCAATCATATCAAGAACAGAGGAGAGATTGCTCTAAACTTAAGTTGTCACTCATTTCATGCATTTTGTGTTTCTGTTTCCAGATGCATACTAACAAGCAAAGTTTTTTTGTTCAATCAACATAAGTAGAAATCAAAAAAACCTCAAGGGTTGTGGGTTGTTGTTTTTTTTTTTTTAAAGAAAGAAGATGAAGCAATACTATATCAAAAAGTAGCTACACATTCATGGAGGAAGTATATTTTCTGTAAAATACTCTGTCAGAAGAACTCAGATTAATGTAAAGCATGTTTCTTCCCATTTGAGCAACCCAATTCAAAAACAAATTAATAGAAGGAAAGAAGCAAACACCCATACAGAAGACCCACATCAACAACTCTGCCAAGCCAGATGCAGAAAAAAGTAAGCTGTCTAATCCTTTTTTAATCACATATCATTGGAAGCATCCCCAACATTTCATTTGCATTATTTTGAACTAAACCCAAAACAGTTTCCCCGAAATCATGTGTTCCACCATTGGCTTAAATAGCAACTCTAAAACAAAGGTTGTAAATAGAGTATAATAGGGGAAAAAAAATAATAAAATAAAGCTAGCATCCACAAATCAAGTTGCATGGATCAAGTCAAAATTAAACCTAAAGACTAGTATCAGCATTAAGAGTTATGATTACTGAAGAGTTAGCCTTTTTTTAAAAAAGCACGGGTAGACTAATGTGCTCTCTTCTGTATAGATAAATCCTACAGATACAGCAAAAATTACTAGAAGACAGCAAGGAAGAAAGCCTAAAGCACACTGGACAGAAGGAGGAGCATACAGTTAAAAATATATGTTTTCTGGCTAACAAACTTACACCAAGGTGCCTATCTCCCATTACTGATCACCCTGACAAAGTTAAAAGATTAAAGAGTTAAGAGAGTATTTCAAAAACAAAAAAAACTTTTGACTATTTAGCACTAGAAAATAAAGCGAACTGTTTTGCATTAAACTTTTCTACATTCTGTTAGCATTACCTTGTACAGATCAGTCAACTCTGCAGAAAAAAAGATCTACAGAAGATACATAATCAATGAAAAAAGAGAAAAAAGGTACAATCATTCACTAATGCATACACATTCATTACCTGGAAAACCTTGAAACATGGACATCTACAGATACATCAATTTTAATCCATTAAGAAATAGAATATAATTAATCTTTGCAATATGTGTTAATAATGTTACCTGACAGGATTACTAGTCAAGGACACACGGAGAGATTCTAAGCAAGTGACAAGTCTTTCATCTGTAGACCCAGATTTTAATTCCTGAATAAACTCTTGGGGTGAAATCTTCCGACTGTTCTTGAGACTTCCCTGAAATACAGAAAATACATTCATTTTTTATTTGGCACATATAGAACTTGAATAGATTATTAATGGCTAACCTTCATTTCTGTTCCTTGAAAAAAACAGGGAAAAAAAGAGATAATTATATCTCTTTTTTTAAAACTCTATAGTCTGAAACCTGTAACTGTTTGTTGTCCATCTACTAGATATGCTAAATGATGACTAAATTGTTGTCAATTTGTGAACAAATTTATAATTAGTAGTCAAAAGCAGCTGGCATCAAATGTAGCAACCTATCATACACACTTGGTGAAATACAATTTTTGAGATTAATGGATTCTGTTTATGCATTGCAAACATCTTAATTTGCAATACTCAACAGAAGAAAAAAAAAAAAAAAAACACAATTCTGAGGTGCTCTGAAGAGATCCCAGGGCACGTGACTGCAGGGTGACTAAGGGTGACTGCAGTCATATAAGAATACAGAGAGAAGAACAAGTGTGCCAGAAGAGTACTCAGGATGTTAATGCAGTAACTTGAATTCTTGCAGATAGTATTATAAAACACTTTTCCCTTAAATGTCCCTCAGATGAGGAATATATGAGACTGGGATTATAAAAACCGACTAGCTTTAGCCCTTAGAGACAAAGCAAAAGAACTTAAAAGAAAAGAAAGAAAAAAGAAAAAATACTTTTTTTAGAATCACTGAAGTTCTGAAGATAAATCCAAGCTCCTCCTCTGTTGTATTTGCCACCTGTAAAAATGCAGTGCAATATAAATATGACTACTGATGTAATAACATGAGGACACTTACTCAACCTTTGAGTCTGGATTTTACCTTGTTTTGGGGGTTTTGCTCTTTTTGGCAGCTGGGGAGGTAAACGGTGACATGGAGAACAGGAAGACAGAAAGGGAAATGCAATGGCAAGGCAACACAGCACTGCAAAAGCAGTTTTGTGCAAACAAAATATTTTCTGTTCCAAGCAATATAGGTTGAAAGACACTGACTTTGACTCATCATTGTATCTATGGTGTCAAATGTTGCTTAAAATAAATTCAAGATATGAATGATTCTTCTGAAGGATATGTATTATCCATTGTTTTCAACAAAGCAATGGTTATACTGACCTAATGAAGCTCTCTAATTTGCAATTAAAACAGCCAATGTAAGAGGCATTGACCCTATTCTTAAGAGTATCCTCCTCCCCTTATTTTTTTTAAAGTAGCAGCAGACAAAATTTGTAGACGGTGGAAAATAAGAAGCCTACTACACCTAATATCCATTTATGACATGAATAAAGATAAAAATATTTTCTACAGAACATATCTAAATTCCAGAAGAGAGGCATACAATGGGGTATATAACCTATATTTGACTTAATTCATTGGAAAGACTCCTTTTTTTGAGAGCAGAAGTAAAACTATTCAGTCATGTAGCACTAAAGAGAGCAAATAAGTAACACTTGATTATCTAGTGGCTTAAGTCAGGAGCTGAAGAGAATTAGACTTGCAGTGCAACAAAAACTTGAAATTATCCACTGCAAATGGTGAGGCAGTCTCATTATGTTACTATACAGAGCTTCATACAGAAGATGTTTTCTCATTTTAGTAGATCCTCAAGAAGTATTGAAAAATAAACTTTTCTCCTCCTGAAGTAGAAGATGATGAAATAGTTTCTAGTGAAGAAGTGAAATTAAAAATTGGGAACAGTGGTTGACAGACCAAACTGCTGTGCTGCCATTCAGAGCGACCTCAACAGATAGGAGAAATGGGCAGAAGAATTTCAGGGAGTTCCACAGTAGGAAACACTAAATCCTGAACCTGGGGAGGAATAATCCCATGCACCAACATGTGTTGGGGCCAACCAGCTGGAAAGTAGGTTTGTAGAAAAACACTGGGGTCCTGGTGCATGAGAAGTTGACCATACAGTGGTGCATCACCAGCTGGTCAAGGGACATCCCCTCCCCTTCCCCTCCGCTCAGCAATGGTGAGAGACATCAAGAATACTGTGGCTAGTTCTGGGCTTCCCAGCATGAGAGAGACATGAACATATTGAAATGAGTCCAGAAAGGGCTGTGGACACAATTAATGGATCATTTGTTGTATGTGGAGAGGCTGATAGAACTGGGACTGTTTAGCCCCCAAGAAGAGAAGGCTCAGGGGAACCCTATCAGTGAAAGGACAAGAGGCACAAATTGAAATACAGGAGATTAGTTGAACATAAGACATAAACAAACTTCCCCCCTCCCCCCTTATTTTTTTTTAACCATGACACTGGTCAAGACCTGGAACAGGTTGCCCAGGCAGACTGTAGTCTCCTTTGTCAGAGATATTAAAAAATTGACTAGATAAGGTGTTGGACAAGACGATCTCCAGAGGTGTCTCCCAGCCTCAATCATTCTATTCTATGACTCTGTGATAAGGGAACACTGGGGGGCTATTGGGGGCTATACTACCTCTCTGCTCCAACTATATTTCCTCAGACTTGAGACAGATGTTCCAGATGCCAAAAAACAGACTACTACCAGGAACCACCCTGAAAATATAGCATCTCATGCTATCTTTTGATACACCACACTTAATATATCGAATGTCATTCCAAACATGCCTCTGAATTGATGAGCATCCCTATTTGCTTAAACATGAGAGTCACTTCCAATAACTATGTTCCATAAAATAGCAGATGAGATGACTAGGAAGGGATGAGAGTTGAGGGGAGCCTTAGAATTAGAGATCTAGGAAACCCAGAGAAAAAAGAAAATCCATAACAATTAACGTTCCCACAAACAAAAAGAAACTCAGTATTTTCAGTTTTCTTTCATGTGCTGTGTTTAGTTCATAGCCACATAATACTCAAGTCAGAAAGGGCCTGCAGCAAGGGAACTTACTTTAATCTCTTCAGATATTTACTGGGTCCAAGAGTTAACAGTATGCATTGGTAACGTCAGGAACAGAACACCACCTCCTCAAAAAACATCTAGTTGGAAAATATTTTCTATAAACCTCACCAAGATGGTATTATTGCTTGCACTTCCATAAGGCAAGAAAGCTCAGCTCCCCTACAGCTTTGACACAGCTATATCTAAAGAGGAATGAAAAAAACCCCAACCAGAGAGAAACTCCAAGTCAAATGTAGATCCTAAATAAAACAAAAAAGCATTATTAATATTAAGAACTAAATATCAGACTTGATAAAACATGAAAGGTAAAAGCTACTACACCATGAGTTTCCCAAAACACTACAAATTCACTGGGGAACTGGGAACAAGGGTTTCTGTCTGGTTATTCATGAGCTTATATACTGAGCACATTCATCCTGTTACAGTAATCCTCAAAGGTTTTAAGACTAGGCAATATATACCCCTGAGACACAATCAGGGGAATTTGAGTTACGGTTGTGATACAAGGACAGAATTGTTACAACTGTGTTGTAACAGGGGATCAGGGCTGTGCCTGTATGCATATGCAGCATATACAGATCCCAGATCTTCCCTGCTGGTCTCTGCATAGATGAGACAATGGACTGAGTAGAGACAAGATGACCAAACAAACTCCTAGCAGCCTTCAAGACAAAGTATTTAACTATATGTTACAGGAGCTCTCCAGTTGGAAATTTCAAAAAGTCCCAGAAATTCTCCTGGCAGCTCCTGCTGTGCATAGACTGGTTAATAAGCACTACTTGTATGCCTAAGCATATGGATTAATACCCTGGGTGGAGAACCTGTCATTTCCAGTGACTTCCCCCAGCAGTTTCTGCTGTAAAATTGACCAAGCTGGATATAACTAAAGTACTTAAAAATAGTCAGTAAAATAGCTTTCTTTTGATGCAAAAACAGTCATATAGGACAGTCATATGGACAGGTCATATAGTTAAGATGGTTAGAAGATGTTTTGGAAGTAATTTAATATAATCAATAGCAATGTGCGTGGTGGAAATGTCACATGGGACAAGAGCCCAGCCAGACCATAAGAATTCACTCAAATGACATTTCAGAGAGTCTCATCTGACCCATCTGAAAACAGTGTCACAAGCAATGGAGACTCAGATCAATATCCATACAGTAACCAGCCACCCCCCTCCAGAGTCAGTTTCCCACCCTGTGTGAAAGATGCCAATAAACTGTGAATATCTGCACAACATACGCACAGTACCAAGTACCACTTATTCATAGATATGCCAAGGTTCTGCAACATAAGAATATGATACATCTGCCAGTGCTTAAATAAAACGAGAGCTGCATTTGGTACCAATTGTGAAACTGATTATATTAGCTATATTTCTGCATGGGAAAGCTGCTTAAGTTTAAAATGCTCGAGTTAACTGAGAAACAGGAAATATCTCGAGGCATCAGTGCCTCTAGAAATTTAATTGCTCAACTGAAAAACAACTGGTCTGTGAGCAGATGCAGTATGAAGTCAGCATTAATTAATTCAGTTAAAACATTACAAGGGAGTAAGCTGCACAACAAAAACAAAATCTTGTGAAGAAAACTCACTTTAAAAATGCAGTTTGTGTGTGTTCAACATACAGAACAGCAAAACTTATGGGAAAGTAACATTATAGCAATGCTGCTTTTATTTCCACTTGAGTATTAACTCCATAACATGGAAATTGATTTTTAAAACTTTTCTGGGCTGGAACATCTTTGTATGTGTTTATATTGCACTTAAAAACCTGACCCTGTTTCAAACCTCAAATAATAATACATACAAACAACTATAAAAACACAGAAAATACATTGGACATAATCTCTAACAACAAACAGGACCACACTGCTTTTTGGTAGATGAGAATTCACACTCACAGCATAGCCTTTAAGGACAACTGTTTCCTATATTTAATAGGAAATTATTTAAATTATTTAAAGACATGACACCACAGCAGACAGAAATTTCATTCAAGATTTCCAAGACATGATGGTTTAAACAACGTGTGATATACATCTCTAAGAGAATGTTTTTAAGGGAGGAAATAAGGCTTCATCTAAACACTATACATTACAAGAAAACAAGAAAGCACTAGCAGAATATTGAAGTACTTGAGCAGAATTCTTCCAAGCATACAATTTTTGCTATCATTCAAATTTTCAGTAAGCACTACTAGTACCCCAAACCCCAAGACGGTTTATTCTAAGCAACACTTCTACAGGAAGCCCCTCAATGCGTTATAAAGAGTGATGGTAACAGCATACTTAAAGACAAACATATGCAGACGTATATACAGAAGCATGCTTTCAGCTAACTGTTTAAGAAGTCTCTAAGCAAAGTGGAGTGAAATGAATGAGTATTGGACAATGCACGTCAGTAGAACTCTGGTTACTTTTAAGTAACTTTGAGTCCTGAAGTTATGGATTCATTCTAAACATCTCATGCATACACAGAGGTAGGTCACAGTATTCTACACATAAACAAGCACCTGAGGTAGCCCCACCAAACCCAGCATACTGATGCATGTAGAAACTGACAGAGATACGCTTTGTGAATATTGGAAAGGAGTTCTGCATTTCTAAGAAAAAAAGAACTTGATACTGAGGTCAATGATGAAGCATTGTCGATAGTGGAGACCACTTTGATCACCAGAGGATGCTTCATTTTCAATGATTTATTAGAGTTGCAGCCTCTGTTCTTCATTTTAATAGTTTTTATAATGGTAACTGCTTTAAGTGAAAGCTGCTCAGTGCTCTGCATAGCAGTTGCAAATGAAGATATTTGTCACAACACAACACAGCTTAGTACCTGTCTCCTTAAAGTTTGAGAAGTATGAACTATCAAGAGATGTTACTGCAGTATCACTCATAGAAAGAGACACCTTAGATGGGGTCAGCTGTACATAATATTCAGTAGCTATACAGCATTTCAGATCTTCTGAAAAAGTATGACACTCATCAAGTCAAAGTACACCAAAATTTAGCCAAGTACCCTGGGCATGCAGTGCGCTACTCTCTCTAGACTGAGAAGGCACTCAGACAGTCCAACGCATTTGAGGCATGAAAGAGCCTGCCAGGAACAAAGAGTTTGCAAGGGCGAGGGAAGGAGTTTCCCATCCCAGTAGCTCCAGCACTAAGCTGAATTTGTCTGCAGCACTACTGTATCAAACAGCTGAATCTATGCACTACAGAAACAGCTCCTCCCAGTTATACAATGAGCGAATGCCGTTTCCAGTGAGGACACAACAGTAAGAACAGAGTTCAGCAAGGACAAGAGTTTCCCTGCATGAATTAGTCTTCAGTGATCTCCCACAGCAGAAAGGGGGATTGGCGGGCTGGCAGTGGAAGGGGTAAAGCTGTTGGGGGCTTTATGAAAACACGTAAGACAGCAGTGTGTGGAAACAAATCACTACCCTGGGGAAGGAAACAGACCTGTACTCTTCAACAGACTACTTTGTATGGCTGCTTTGAGCATCATGCAAGAAGCTCCATTGCCAAAAAACAAGTGTGGCGACAACCAAAGACAAAAAAAAAATATTTATTGCAAATGGCACTCAGAAAGAAGGATCAATGAAATCTACTCTGCTACAGGCTTCAGTTCTTTGCAAGTATTAAGTGCCAGGAAGTAAAGAGCTAACATGAAAACTTTTCTCTTGAGAATGAGAGTCTTAACATCGCAATCATCACGGTGCTAACATTCCAGCAATAGGTGTGGATGCAGCAGCTCTGCACAGCCACCCATGTCCTGCTGTCACATTACTTTTCAGATCAAACTGAGGCTTTAGAATGTGTGGAGGCTAGGGGTGCCAACGACATAAGAACATTGACATGCTCATTTGGGCTAAGAAATTTCAAGAATGTGAGATTTACTAGCCTGAGGTTTCCTGATTTCCCATGAAGTATCTCTAAAAAAGAAAAACAGGCTAGACCTCCTAATATTCTGGTACTAAGGAATTTTTATGCTATAGAAGGACTAGTAGCTTTGATAAGCAGCTCATCTTAAACAAAACATTCTCCAGAGAGTTCGGTCCTGCACTAGGCATCTACTTTCCTAGAAGTGCTAGAGCATTACACTAGTAAGGTACACCATTTAAAGTACACAATAAGATAAATACCTCATTTAAGTTACTATATTTAACATCTTCTTTTCTCAGTATTTAGTTATAATTACATATGGGCAATTTTTACTGATATCTCTACATGCATGGAGCAGTGACAGTCAAAGAATCAAATATATGAATCCTAAAACAATCAAAGGGTCTGAGGACAATACTAACACTGCAGCATTTAGCACTGGAGTCAGTCCCCACTTTGCAAAAACTAAAGTAGTTCTTCTTATGCCAACTTAATCCTTAAACTGCCCAGTACACAACTCCTTGCACTTCTCTAAAACAACCAGTAATTGTCACAATAAATAAAAAACAGACACTAATTGAGTTCATGTGCAACACTTTCATTATCAACTATTACATAGCATCACAACATTCTGTACTGAAGTCAAGTATTAAAAAGGCTTATCAGTTAGAGAATTCTTTTTAAAACAGTGCTAGAAAAGAAAAAAGGTTCACATCAAATTTTTCCAGTAAGTTTTCCACAGAATCTTTCCATCTCCATCAATAGCCACACCCTTACCAAAAAGAAATGCTGTTCTGTATACAGCAGACACACCTCAAGTACAAGTGAATATCTTTCATTGCAGCTTGTAAAATAATGAGATAGTGCCCTTTAAAAATGTTTGTGACTATGAGAAAAAAAAGTTAGTCAAAAGAATGTAATATGCATGCATTGCTTTTTCTCACCAATAGGAAATAATGCAAACGTTAAGTAATTTTTGGTGTCTTCAGAGAAATTTACTTACAGACTTCGAAGCAGTGCTAATATATTGCATCACCATTTCTTTTTTGGTATTAAAATCTTTTTCTCTCAACGGCATCTTCTTGTCTTCATTTAAATTCATATCTTCCTAGAATGAGAAGGAAAAAAAAAAGGGGGGGGGAGATTTACATGTCATCCAGCAACAGTTGTTTAACTATAAGGGACTGATTTTAAAAAATAAAGACACAAAAGCATGAACCTGAGCAACTGAAGGCTGTTATACAAACAGCTTTTCATAGTTTTCATAAGTTACTCAAAACCATAAAAATCTTTATCCATCTTCCCTAGCAACTCAAACTTAAAATAAAAACAGTCAACTATGCCAGGACAAACAAGAGCATCACAACCATTACTAGCATAATCTCTTCTTAGAATCACCTGCAGTTTTACATACACATGTGCACTAAACTACAGAAAAGTGTTATTTAACAATTCCTAAAACATTTCTAAGTGTACTCAAACCGGTCTCTTAGAACAATCTTTTTAATGATATATCCATTTGGTCCATAATTCTGTTCCTCAGTTCCAAAACACTTAATCCTGGGCCACAGAATCTGCTTTGCCCTGAGAGCAGTTCACAAAATAACATTCACCTTTGCAATAGGTAAATAGTGATGATTTGATCTTTAAATCAACACCTTCAACTGTTATCAAAACCCCATCACAATTCATTCATTCCAACATAAACCCAAAGGTCAAAAAGAGGAGATGCAGGACCGCATTCAAAGGCGCACAGCAGCTATTCATTGACATTTCTGACACGGGGACTTCTACTGTTCCAGCCTAGAAATGCTCTGATCATTGTAATCAGCTCCACATCTGTGAGAAATGACATTTCCTATCATGCTGGAGGTAAAAAAAAAAAAACAAAAAACAAACCCACACAAAATAAGTTTTAAGAAACACACACATACAAGAACATACAGCATTACTATGCTCACCCAAGCTTAGCAAAAATTACAGCACTTATTTTCAGCTAAGACTCATGAGGTGAATCCCCACCAGCTTTGGCAGGAGAATGCTACAAATTCAGTGGGTAACCATCTTGGTATCAAAGCTATTTCACCTAGTCAGAAATCAAAGACAAACAACAAGCAAACTCATAACCTTAGAATTTTAAGAAAAAAAAAAAGAACCTAAAGTCCAAAATGTCATACTACACTGGAACTTAAGTTTCCTTGTCTTTCGCTAGTTTTCATATTGAATAGGACAGAATTAAGCACAGTTCCTAGAAACATTTAGAGTTTTGTATAAATTCAAGCTGTGAGAAGACATCGCATCCTCAAAGTACAATTAAGGCAATTTTGTGTAGACCCTGGATTTCCCCCCCCCCCCCCCCCCCCAAATGCTACTGTTTCATTTCCTGAAGGACTAGAAAAAAGTTCCGTACTTCAGTCTAGTATGCATTAAAATTATTACTTATCATTTATTAAATTATTGTCAAATCAGTATTTTTATTATTTAGTTAGTACTATATAGTGCATCTATAATATCAAATTTGTATATTTGATACTATATATACACTATTTTTATTATTTGTCATTTCTAGTATCAAATAAGTACAGGGTGCATGTTGTAAAAATGGCAGCTAGCTTGCATATTCGTGTTACTTCCAACATCTGAAAGTAAATGCAGAACAACTTTGTCTAAACAAGCTGGAAAAAAGGAGGCCACACATACTTCAATATTTTCTCATAATTCTGTTCTTCAAAATACTGCATTCCTTTGATCAAAAATTTCATAGAGAAACTATTTGCTTACACCCAAACCAAAATTCTAGCAGTGCATAAGGCCACACATATTCCTGAGTGTTTTGAAAGTTGCCTCGTACTAAATCAAATATCAGGGACATTATCTTGAAAGAGCATGCTGCATTTTCTAGATTTTCTTGGATGAAAACAAAACAAGAAATTACTATGATTTACTTAATGATGGGAAACCTGGTGTGATCCAAAAAATGCTGCACAGACTCAAATATTCATACTAAAATAAAAAAATAAAAATTAAAAAACCCCACAGGCTTAAATACACATACATAAAAAAACTGTTGGCATCATACATGGTATGCCAAGAGATCATTTTCTTCCAAGATACATAAAAAAGTGGAAAATTTGTGTGTGTGTGTGTGTGTGTGCATATAACATTTGGAAAAAGTGAGATATTTAAAATTACCTGTCTCTATCAAAGCTCACAAAAGTCACTGCAGCTTTTTTAAGATGAGAAAGAACACATAACCAACCACAAAAAGTAGTGTCTTTACTATTTCAAAATGAAAAACCTAGAGTAATCATATGCTCAAAGGAAAGGGTACATGAAGGATGTTAAGAATGCTGTTAAATGGTCAAGCAGAAACCTAAAA
Organism: Pluvialis apricaria; assembly: GCA_017639485.1. Classification (NCBI taxonomy): domain Eukaryota; kingdom Metazoa; phylum Chordata; class Aves; order Charadriiformes; family Charadriidae; genus Pluvialis; species Pluvialis apricaria. Next base: position 39,086,793 of record CM030007.1, read on the forward strand.
ATTTAAACTGGTTACACTACAAATCAATCTAAATATTTTAATGTACTGGTCAAGCATTTAGAAGTTAATTACATAACTAGCCAGGACTTTCATAATTCATCAATGAATTCTGACACTGATATATGGTTTTGGACATAATGATTTGGGGACCGCTAGGCATTTAAAATAAGAACAGATAAGGAGGTTCTTTTCAATTTACTTCCTTAAACATTTTTTTAATAACAAATTATTTCAAAATCAGAAAAATACAACTTTATATTCTCAACAACTGCTCAAAAATCTTTATGTCTTATCTAAGACATTTCCTTAGCTTAAAATGAGGGGGGAGAGAGAGGAGGGAATTGAAATCAAGTCAGATTGTATCAGTACAATATTAGTATCCCCTCTAGCCTTTCATTTGTTATCTTGTTACAGGTATTTCTCATTTTACAGAATATTTCAGTTTAATTAATTACCTTTTATTAAATGCATAATAACATATTTACGACTATTCTTATTACCAGGCAACACATCAGTTGAGATACGCACATGACAACCCATATTATAAATTGCTATAATCAAGTCCAGCTTGACATTACCAGATAAATTTGTTTTTTTTCTGGAAGTTCCAATAAATGTCTTTGGAACGCTGTGCCTCAGGATTCCTTTCCACAGGGATACAATTGCATAGCAATACTGGCTTCAAATGAAAATACACTTTACATGCATATTTGATAAGGGTAGCTGTATATTATTTAATACTTAAATGGTATTTTTAAAACCTACATAAACAGAAATGTAAAAACACTGAAACCACCAAAGTATTCAATTTTAAGTTTCACAAAAATATATGACTAGGTCTTTCTTGATGTTTTCTGAGAGTTATCACATCTTCAGTACCTTGCCTGCAATATGCCACACATTTTTTTTCATAATAATACTGAAATGCATGTATATCCTACCTGAGGGTGAGGGAAAACAAACAGAAAAAAAGCTTTTCACATTAGCCTGTAGCTACTGCAAAGTTCATTCTTCTGTTTAAAGCAGTTTTGCACTTTTTTCAGACTTGCTCTTTTACATTTTCTGAAAAATAACTTCTGAACTTAAATAACAAAGAGAGAACAAAGGGCTTGTTTTTCCTAAAAAAAAAAAAAAAATCTAACTTTTAATCACATTAAAAAAAAAAAAAAAGGAAGAAACTTCTCAGTACAAACTATATTCCATAATCCTAGATGTAACAGCAGGTTTATTTATAAGAAATAGCCTGTCTGTGTGTGCAGTAAAAAGTAATTTCTTTGTTGTTTTTAACAAATAAAACATCATTAAAGCAATTGTTTTATACAGATTAGAAGCATTCAGCGGTACAAGGGGCAGATCAAATGTGGCTTCATTTATAAAATACTTCAACTCCATTCTTTTATTTATTCTTTTATCATTTAAAGTGACTCTACAGGTGAGCAATAACTCTTTGGAAAATAACTAAGTCATTTTACATGGATATTTTCCTAGTAGAACTAACAGAAATGAAAGAAGCTAAATGATAGTTAATTATTAGCTTTAACTGTCTGGTTTTATGAACTCTTTCATAATTTTTGCCATCAAAAACACACAGGATACCACTGCATAAAAGACTGAGAAGGAAGCAGTATGCATCCAGGAAAACCCAAAGTATAATGTAACGCATTCAGTGAAACTTCAGAATTTAGAAACTGCTCCCTTCAGTACTAACCAATTGACTATTTTTATTTTGTGCAAAATTAGCTCTAAAAGTCTGGCTACAACATTCAAAATGTTCACCACCCCACCTCGCCAAATCACTTAATTTGATCAGAACAGCAAACTAGAGGCTACAATATATAATTAGCTATGTAATCTACTGTGACTAAACTAGCTTTATTCCAGTCCATTCAAGTGTGGATAATTTGAAGAATCCTTTCTGTATTACATGTTATAGCTAAAATAACACTGATAAAGTAGTTTATCAAAGACAGTTTAAGTACTTTGTTATTCAACAAAACTAGGAAAGCATTCAAATTATCCAAGATGTCATCATTACTTTAACATATTTTTGCAAAGTAGTTATAAAATTGGATTGAATTGCTTATATCCATGGATCCTGAAGCATTTCTGTTTACCTAGACACACAATAGTAGGTTTCTGAGGATTTATTGAGAGTTTCCATTATTTTATGGCATAGTCTCAACATCATGCGCTATCCTATACCAGAATCTCTGTGGGATGATGGAGAAATACAATTTACACTTATGTAGCAGGGATGTGTGCAGGGAAGCATACCTTCAAGTTTTATAAAAACACTCTCCCATTTCCTAACATGACGTGAGTAGTGGCAACTACTATTCACAGTGAAATTTCTTAACAGAAGTAAAAGATCCTAAGCACTGAGGTACACCAAGAAAAATGGACCACATGAGAACAAGTACTAATACAAAAGTTGATAACACAGTAAATTAGTCCTCCCCTTCATCATCTTAACCATGAAAATGCTGAATCCTATCTCTCAGTCATAGCTCTCAACAGTTCTACAAAAGCATCTTCAAAACTAAACTGAATTTATTGAGTACTACACATTACAAATTCCATAAAGGTACTTGTCTCATAGCACATTTAATGTCCTCCACACCTCAGCCCTTGGAAGTCCCTTTGCATTTTACGAGTTACTTGTTACTTGCTGTAAGGCAGAGAAAGAAATAATAATCTAGGCATCACTCTCCTTGTTAATGTCTTCCTGTGCTCTTTAGATTGCATTCACTCTCTTCTCTCATGGCCATTCCATGTTTCGTTTTCAATTGCCCAAAATGTCATCACCACCATGACAAAAAAAAAAAAAAAAAAAGAAAATCAACCTATCGAGGTTGTACCAATGCCACATGACCTTTTTCCAGCAAGTAGAAAGTAGTCTTCTGTAGCACAGTAACAACGACAGCTAAGGAAGGAAGCAAATTTGAGACTGCATGTGCAGAAAAGTGCTGCTTGGGAGGCAAGAACCTTAAGTCTTTTTTTGCACAAGAGTGGCATAGCGTATAAGTTCAGAACAAAACCCTGCTGTGATGTCCAAAGGCATAAAATCCCTTTGCAAAAATTTCAGGTCATCTTGAAAGACAGCAGGATTCCCCATTTCTTGTTCCTTCTCAAAATCTGTTGTATAATCTCACTCATAATAATTAGAAACCTTTAGTTTCCATTTTAAATATATTTGGAGCAAAATCTTGTCAAAATAATTCAAAGACTTCATTCCCTGAGAAACACCCTAAAAACCACATAATTGCAGCTCCCAACAAGAATGATATTAATAATTCAGGTAAAGATGAGGACACATACACAAAAGAAGGCTCCACCTGCCAGTTAGCCATGTTGTCATTCTGTAAGTAAAGAAAATCAGCATAAGACTCTTACCATCATTTTTTCAAACAGCGCTATGATTTCTCTTTCTGACAGGGGTTTTGGAGCAAAATCCTCTGCATCCATAGGTGTGGATGACCAATCTGTAGAATGCGCCTGCTTCATATGCGGCAGAGGAGGTCTTTCCTTTTTACTTCCTGGAATTCTTATACTGGCAAATCTATCCAACTGAAAACAGAAAAGGTATAACATATCACATGCTGTTTCCATTCTTTGTAACCCTAATTAAGATGGGTGCTCTTGGAAGTTAAACATCCTTATTTTTCTGTTGTTACTTGCTTGTTATTTAACCATCTTATTTTAAAGGGTTTTCCTAAAGATACATGTAACAGTCAGTTGCCTTTCCACTTGAGTTAACAGACCAGAATCCCATTACATTATGGAGAAATCATGCAGAACACGAGAATTTTATGGAAAGTTTGGAGGAAGAGATATCTACAAAACCAATTTATGAAGAGTTCTTCACAACCATTACATGTAGAATATGAAAAAGCAGGCTTATTTACCAAAAGCATACTTTTAAAATGTTTTTTGTTACTCTGAAACAGCTGTACGCCTGACATTGTAATAGAATATACAGATATGCAAAGAAACTACTTTTTTATTAAAATACAAGTTAGCATAACTAAGACATTGTTCTATTTGTTTTTTATTTGGATTATGTTATCCAAAACTTGGTGCCTTTTTGTGCTCCGATTATTTAAAAATTCATTTAGGAGAAGCATAAAAACTATCAGTTCCTTTATTAACATTAAGTAGGATACACTCATGGTTTCATAAATAATCCTTAGGACTTATCAACACGAGACGATCGCTCTGACTTCATCCTTTCAAAAAGCCAAAAAAAACTTCTTTGGAAAAGTGGTTGGGGTTGTGTTTTTTTTACTGGTCAGATATTTACGATTTTTTCAATAAAGACTTACTCAGGGAAATTTTAAACATTTTCATTGTTAAGAGCTTGTGTGTTTTAATGTATATGGGCAAAGACCAACAGAACACAAAAGCAGCTGACATACTCAATGAGATGTGCTAAATCTTAATCATCTTTGTAGCAGCCTTTTGAACAGATGTGAACAGCAATATTACACTTGTCAACACAGAAGAAAGTTACGGTAGCATTTGATGTATGAGATTTTGGACAAGATTTCCACCATATCAACAGACTTGCATCTTTGAAATGCTATGCAAAAATATTCTGAGGCTTCAATATATCTTGAAGATAAGTATCTTGAGATATCACTTAATAAGTACATCAAAGTTACTAAACTAAATGACAAGTAAAGTTATTATAGCGCCTGTGGAATTAAGATCAGAGAGAGCAAGGAAAATTAGTAGCACAAATTGGGTACAAGTGTTCCACTCTAGTCAGAGCAAGAATTGACTATTAGACATCCATGAAGAGAGGTTTAGAGGAAGAACAAAAAGACTTTAATTCTTCCTGTTCAAAATTGAAAAGGAACGGGTTTTGGAACATAGAAATAGATTGTAAGCCACTCACAAACAGATGGTTGTACAACATGCAAAAGCAGAAAATTAATATAGCATAAACATAAAAGAGCTCAGCATGGATGATGGGGCCCTTCAGTGTCACATCAAACCTGTAGGCAATGAGGAAAGCACACTCTACAGGAATAATTACATAGGCAAGACCCAGGAAGAAAGAGAACACAACAAAAGCAAAAGGGAGGGTAACATCATTGGAAGTGAAGTACAGAGTCATCAGTGGCAAAAACCATCTTGCATCTTGACCAGACAGCAATTTCCCTTCCTGTCTTTAAAATCAGAAGTCTATGGCAACCATGGGAGGATGAAGCCAGATTGCAGACTGCAATAACTAGACTGGAATCTTAAAAGAAAAAATCACGTTATATGAGATTTTTCTCCTCAAACAACAGCTTTCACAGAGCACTGATGAAAGGTAGTACACCTGCTCCAAAGAAAGCATTAGCCACTAGCTTCTCCATGCCCCACTCTTCACTATCAGTCAAGTGCGTAACCTAAGAAACAAACCATTACATTTGAAGATTCTTCATATGCAGACTTGAAGCATGGGTAGAAGTCAGACACTTCGGCTGAAATATCAGATTTCAGCCCATGGTTCAGTCAGCAGACAACTGACTAAATTAGGTTTAAGAGAGGTGCGCCCTACACCTCTTACCCACGTCTCCTGAAAAAATCTCAGCCCCTTCCTTACAGTCCCTGTTCTCCCAGCGTCCCCTCTTCCTTCCCCTGCTCCACACAGCAGCAGCAATAGCAGTTCCAGCCAGGCAGAACCACCCCAGTCTCTGCCACGGAAGTCCGGGAGCTACTCTTGCTCCACTAGGAACAGGCAGCACCAGTCCAGAGATGAGAGCCAGCTCATCCTTGAAAAGGTGCGTTTCACTTCCTTTCACTTGTTCACATTTTCATTTGCTGCTTTGTTTTTACGATCTCTCGAATGTGTATAGTATATGTTTTGCAGCATTACAGATTAGGCCATATTCCCCATATTCACTAAATCCTATACCAGTTGTTCTAGAGGAGGGAAGCACACGCTTGGAATACATTTGATCAGGCAGAACACTTAAGGCAGAGTGAGATACTAGGATTATAAGCACATTTAAACATGTGTCGAACAAATCACTTCAAATAATTTAAAACAATGCAGCCTAAAAATAAGATTTCCATAGATTAAAAAAGGAAATTCGCGAGACCTGCACAGCAGTACAGTGTGGGTATTCTACATACACTTCTCTCTTGAATTATACATTGACAGTGCTTCAAAAAGTTAATACCTCTCAATATTCCATACATGCGAATAATTTCATGGTCCACAGAAAGCACTATACAGAAAGAATAGAAATTTCATTGCTTGGTTGTAATGAAATCTACCACTGATGCTGCTGGCGATCCAAGTGCATACAGGAGGAAATGGCAAAAATATAGTTCAATAATCTTCCATGTTACATGAAAAACATTTTAAATCCGGCTAACCAATGGGCAATATCTAAAGTTAGTTTTGATACAAACTGTCACTGCAGTTTAAAGCAGGTTTGACCTTCTATCTTTTCTAAAGATGCCTGCCCTCTTTTTGTATTTATTTTACCAATACATACATACAGGTCCATACAGGAACAGTGGTTTAGGACAATTATTTTTTTTTTTAAAGGGATGAACTTTTCCCTTAACATCTTTGTAGGGCCAACATCAAAATTAACCAAAAAATAAACAGTCCTTCATATGGTCTTGATACCAAGTATTTCCACAGTAAAGTCTCTTTGAAATTCTCCAAACTAATATCTGTTTTGCTGCACTGATGGAACTCGGAGTAGATTAACCAGAGTTAAGAGTTCAAAGGCAATAAAGAGTGAGAAGAAAATAAGAGCGCAATTAAATCCTTCCGGGCACTCAAAGGAGAAAGGTAGATTATTTTTTTTAATACACTAAACTAAAACGAAACAGGGAATCTCTAACCTGCTCATTAATCCAAACAACAATATATTCCTATCATCCTTCATATGTATCACTTCAGATACATAATCTAAAAAGAAACTATACTAAAATAATTAAATACCAAGTACAAAAAATACTGCAGAAATATTCATTAAAAACTACTCTCCTCTAAATCGTAAAAAAAAAAAAAAAAAAAAGAACTGCTCATGTAACCATAATATAAGCTGAATAGTGGTCTTATGTTTTAAAATTATGTGATATTGAAAGGAGAAGTGAAAGTAACTAAAAAGAAAAGTTAACTCTGAAAAGGAAAAAAAACATTCAAGGTAGGAGGAGTTTCCTACCCAAAGGTAAGCCTAATTCTAGAAATAACACAGACACACTACTATTCTGTTAGCAAAAACCAAGACAGTCCTAAGTCTTTTTTGGTCAAAAGGCAGGGGTTTTGGTCTGGTTGGTTTTGTCTTTTTTTAAGGTGGGAGAGAAGAGGAAGAGGAGGGAAAAGATAAACAAAAATTAACTAGGATAGCTGAGAAGCTATTAAAGATATAATTCACACAGTTCTTATTCCTAAGACTAGATCCCCCAGCATGAAAGGCATAACAAGTCTTTTCTCATAAACTTGAATTTAAAGCAATGATGTATTTGCATATATTTTAGCTTTTGTGTCTTTATGCGTCCTACTGCCAGCGACTGGAACATCTATAAAGCCACGTACTTTATTCTGCCAGTTCGCATTCTCCATGAGACAAAAACAGCAAGTCAACTGAAACACCAGAACTGAAACACACTGAAAAGTAAACCATGGTCAACACGTGGACATGAGTTACCATGAGACTGCTTTTCAGTAGCATTTTACATTTACCAGCCTGAAGATTCCCAGGGAGCCTTAGTAGAAACTCTATTATGGCCACTCTACACTGTTAAGAGTTTAACACACTCTTACGGTAGTGTTTCTTCCACCGCTGTGCTTCATCACTAAGCTCTGTGAAACCACAGCTTCAGAACTGTGGCAGCCAAACCCTACTGACAAGCTCTAGCAGTGTATGAGGTGCAAGCAAGTTACTGTATCGACACAGTAACAGTTGGCCAGTTGACAATATCTGCACAGGGAAAAGTTTTCTCAGTAATCACTTGGCAGACAAGATATGTGAGTGAATGATGAAGTTCTCGCGTGACTTTAAATATAAAAAAAATTGTGCATGCAGTACAAAAGAGATCTGAGCTGCGCTTTTTTATTACTAGGTGTACAAGAAAATGTGACTGCTTATTTCAAAGGTAGTATTGTCAGAGCAATATTCATATCCCATGGGGATTTAATTTCTAATGAATATTTTTAAACACAGCCACATTAAAAAAATTACCTAAATGAAAGCAACTGACACAGGTAGGACATATCACAAGACTTCTTCAATTACCATTATCTATATGAAGGACAAGAGGAAAGGAGATGCATGCGGTGGGATCAAGACTAAAGGAAAGGACTGTCCCTTAAGGATACGTGCTAAAAAGCTCCTCTGCGCACAAACAAAAGAGCACAGAAAGGCAATGGTGGGCGGTAGAACCCAAATAATACTTTTACCTGTCTCTTCCCAAACTCATCACAGGAACCATCAGCCCATCAGAGGCTTATCTCCACAAGCCCAGGTGAACACAGAGGCACAATAGCAGGTGGGACAAATTATTGATTCACAGGAAGGGACATGCTGTCCAGGCTCCTCCCAGCAAAGCCTCTGCCCTGTGGTCCAGGTCTGACACCCACCCCGTGAGACAACATGATCAGCTCTCCAGAGCACCTATCAGACCGCGGGGTTGTTACTCCTTAGGGGTAATAAGACACATTAGGGTATGAAAGGGAAAAACATTTTGGGATTGTGCAAGACTTCTTTTGTGATGTTTAAGGGAAGTAAGGAAAAAGGATGCATCTCAGTGATGATGATCCTTTGGAGAGGAACAAGCATTAGAAAATTAGAAGACAAGGGGATAAATAATGCCAGTTGTGTGTTTATGGTTTGCTAGTTAGTACACTTGTCTGGCCATGCCCTGTACCCAACCAGCACAGTGCGTCCTACCTTATAAATTTTATTTCCAACTATTTTCCTGGGTGAAGCTCTTTACTTTGTGTGCGCATGTGTGTATGGAGGCCCATGCGTAAGCAACAAGATCAAACCATGTGTCATATGGACCACCGACCAGCAACTGGAGAGACCAGAGTGAGTGAACTTAAGTACCAGCAACTTGAGTAGGACCTCAGTTGTGTCCATGATGCCAGCAACCAGAACGAGTGAGGGTGGTGAGTAAATGATCACTAGCAACTATCGAGCTGGACTAGCCAGCGAGAAGGTGAAGTAAGTAGCCTGGGAGCAGGGGCGCATGTATCTGTATGGGAAGGAGATAGGAGGAGCTGGCTAGAGGAGGGATAATGGAAGCTCTGGACAGCTGCCATAAAGACCATAGGCTCGGGGGTGTGAGGGGGTGTCAACTGGGAAATGTATCTGTGTCTGTGTCTAAGGGGTGGCCACTGGGGGAGCTCACTTCTACAGGGGTGAGGAGAATCCTGGCCAACTGATGGCGATTTTTTGTCTGTCTGTGCACATCTGTGTTTCTTAAGACAAGGCCACAAGTGGAGTTGCCTACCAGAGGGACCAGGGGAGCCCCACAAACTGCCAAATATCTCTGTGTGCATATGTGCCCACGCACACGTGTGTCCATCTGTGAGTGAGGAGGTATGTACCACCAAATGCAGCGAGCCCACAGCCTCAGGGTCTCATATGACCCAGGTGCCAGCCACAGGGAAGTCTGGGATCCAGGGGCCAGCAACTAGGTAGTGAGCTTGTGAACCCACCTATTGAAGGGATTCACATTGTACATGTTTCCCACTCCATCCTCATCAGCCAAAGAGGGTAACAGGATGACACCCATGGTGCTGGTTGTGTTGATTTGTGTAGCCTGCCACACACATACATACACATTGCATGCATGTGTTCATGCAGGTGCCTCAGCCTCGCTACTGGTTGGACCTGGAGGGCATGGAGCTACAGCAGCCTCGCCTCTGTTGGGTTACAGGATTCTTTTCCCCTGCTTAAGTTTTCCTTCCCTCACAGAAGGAAAAATTATTTTTAACCCAAAAGGGCTCACACATTCATAGCCACTTGGCCAGTAAGATCAGATATTTGTAGCACAGGAACAATTTTTGCTACTTAAATTACTAAAATCATTCAAACTGGAAAAGACCCTTAAGATCATCTAGTTCAAATGCGCTAAAAGCCCGCGAACTTGCTATCAAGCACTATACACTGATCTCCTTCACTGTTTGAAACTATTAATTGTATTGTAGGCATTCTCAAAATATATAGAAAGCTATCACACCTAGTACTAAGGGAAGAGATAAAATGACAAGTCTAGATAAGCAGCATTCACCCCCTCAGAGTTGATTTCAGACTGACTGCAAATGGGGTATCAGAATTTGAATCATTGATAGCGAGAAAAATAGCTGTAAGAGCCAAAATGAAGCAATCATCACAGGATGAATAGCGAAGTCTTATTTGGTTCTTACTTCATAGGCTATTATTCCACTGAGAGCCTATGAAATAAGAAAGCGGTTTTACATGCACACCATGGACCTAAAAATCAAAGTTACAAAGAGATCCACAATACAAACCTTCTGGCTCACCACACTGTCTGATCAGGTCCCTAGAAAGCACATCTATTTGTGCTCTCATTTTGATCTTAGTGAAGAGTTCTTATACCATGTCTATTGAACTTACGTACTTGATAATGCAGGAACCAGTAGATTAGTTATTGTTAGACTAATTGCTGGCTCAACACCATATCAAGCTGTTTCCTCCTAACGGAGCCGCTATACATACAGGAATGAAAGGTATTACTTCCCTGCTATCCTGCTTCTTTCATCTTCATCCCCCCCTTAATTAACACATCAGATCATCTATTGCTATACTAAGGAATTCCTCAAAAATAAAATCCAACATGTGCATGTGTAACCACATTCATGACCACTGAAAGAACTCCCTAGTTCTGCCAGTGCTTCACTCTGGCCTTGATTCAATGCCTTTCTCGGGAACAGAGGACACCCAGTCAGATGAGAACGGGACATTCATGGAAACACCTGATGGGAAAAAGACTTGCTAAAGGAATTCTCATAGGACTACACATCTTTGAGGCTGTTAACAACTGGAGGTCGTGTTAAACACGAAACTGACGTTCCCAGAAAGGGTTATCAAACACTGGAACAGGCTGCCCATGGAAGTGGTTGAATCATCATCCCCAGAGGTATTTAAAAGACAGGTAGATGTGGCGCTTAGGGACATGGCTTAGTGGTGGTTTTGGCAGTGTTAAATTGATGGTTGGACTCGATAATCTCAAAGGTCCCTTCCAACCTAGACAATTCTAGGATATGCATGATGCCTTGTCAGTCAATAAATTCAGTATCATTCTTATAAACACAGATGCTCTATTTAAAAGCAAAGTTTTAATTGCTTTATATTGTTGAATTTGAACAAAATGTAAAAAAATACCACAACAAATTTTCAATTGTATTTTAATTCAATTAATTGTTGTAACTCTCAAAACTGTTCTGCTTACACTCAGTTTCCAGTTAACTGAACAATTTCAGTTGAAGGTGATTAACCATTTGCAGACAATAACTCCTGGAATAACCCAAACAGGAAAAAAACGCTATTTTCTGATGAATGCTACTAACACTTCTGCTTTATAAGTGTTCTGGGAACCAACAAATGAAGCTGAATCAACTAGCATGTCTGATCTTATTTACCATCACAGAGAGGAGGTGGGTAGGGAATAAGGGAAATGATTTAGCAGCAGAGGTTACCTACATGGAGGACAGATCGTTACATCATCTGGGTCTTACCTTTCTTCTCCATATCTAGACTGAAGCCCTCAGACCAAAACAAGCAATGGAATAATAAGCACAACACCAGAAAAAAAGAATAAATACTAGGAGCTTTTTGTAGAACAACTTCCAACAGTGTTTAACAAGACTTTTACTGAGATAATTTGGACTATGAACGTTGGTATCAATGCAACTTGACTAACAACAGCTGTTTATTGTATATAGATTAGATTCGTAAAAATGAAATGAAAAATTTATTTTTTGACCTTGCTTATAAAGCATGTTTCCTATTGCCCATATTCGGAGCAAAAGCTTGCATACAACATCTTGTAGATCTCCACAGTTAAAAGTTACCATGCATGCTGTCCACATACCTAGCCAAGAGGATTATTATCTAAAAAGGCATGCTAACCATCCTTAAAGTGGTGGACCTAATGCAATATCTCATCACTGTCTGAGCAACCTAAATTTTGTTAAGTACACAAACACTATGAACATAAGCTATATTTCTTTATAAATACTGTTTAGACTGTATTTACTGCAGTGATTGGACTCCAGCATTTAGGAAAAAATAGCAGCTGTACCAAATTAGCAGGTAGCAGATGGAAGAATTAGTTAGGTTTATGCAGGATATAAAAGTTATGAAAGTGGGCCTGACATAACCAACAGAAAAGGAGTTTACAGCTGAAACATTATCTGAACTCATGAAAAAAAAATTCTTAGAAGAATTCACAAAAAAGCTATCCTTTTTCAATGTAAGCAGTAGCACAGTACCGTGTGTTTGCCATGGGAGATACACTTCATGATATACTGAAAAGGAAACAAAGGAATAAAGATCCTTCATCCACCACAGCCTTTGATTCCCTGACTTTTTTTTTTTTTTCATTCCTAGAGACAGGGCTTACCAGATTAGACATGACGTGCATTGCTCTGGACCCAAGCTAACATATCGACTCAACAGCTGTACCATACCATGTGGATTTGAGGTTTCTGGCACTAGCTCTGTGATCCCTGCACTTTGATTTAGCACAAAGAACAGTGATGCCTGGAACACCTAAAGCATATAAATCAAGTCATGCAAACTCCTCTCACATTAAGGTTGAAGCCATCAGATTTGATGCCCTTGAAACAAGAATAAGAACCACTACTCTATCTCTTCATATTCCATTTCTTCAGCTGTACAAAGCATATCAAACTACACCAATTTCATAAGACAGAAATGGTAAAATACTACCCTCTGTTACCATCCCAAATCCCTGTGCAAAGCTCTGGGATGTTCCTAGAGAAGGAAATTAACCTAAAGGCTCCAGATCAAAGTGCTACAAAGTAACAATCAGCTAGGATATTTGTTTTCTTCACCACATGAACAACAAGCCTTCCACCCAAGACAAGTTTATGGAGTATGTATTACTGGAGGATGTCACTGCACTAGAGGAAAATCTTTATTCTAAGAGAGTAGGCAACCCAGTATCTGAGAAAAGTCCTGACCACATGAAATGTGTTGTTTGCCACAAATGAGGTAACACTACTTCTGATACCTCATTATGAAGAGACAGGATTACAGAGAATTGCTCTGTTTCAGCCTAAACTGCATTACTAGAAGTACTGAACACGCTTCTTTCTTCCCCTCCCCACTCCCGTTCTCATGACCTAACACACACACAGACTATCAAGACCCTGATGATGATCACTAGGCACAATTTATTAGGAGAGTTCTGATATGAAATATACAGGTACACAATCTTCATTTCCTGGCTGAAGGCATAAAGAGCTTTGCTCTTTCTCTAGATGTCCTTCTCACTCTGCCTTGTAGATCTGTAGGACAAAAAGTACTGCCACCCTCAATTTTCAAGTTCACATGTTTTGACTGCCCACTATTTATATACTCAGTAAACCCAATTTCACATCTGAAAAGTCTGCTCAAGTACTACAGCATAGCTCAATCTCCCAGACATTTTGCCAGTCATTTTAGTCGCAGAAGCCAACAGCTGAATCATGCAAGTCTGCTGTAACACCGCGATGTAGACAAATGACAAAGAATAAGTAGAACATTAACAACACAGAAAGGATTTGTTCAACTTTGTATTCTCCTTCCTGTGTCTTCATTTGAAATAATTATTATTCTTAGTGGATGGGAAACACACAGGAGAATACAGGTTGCATCAATATATTTCAGTATCTTTGGAAGTAAAAGCAAATCACTATTTTCCCTCACTTCACATAAGATCAAAGAAGTTATTTCCAATGATTCCGAGTCAAAGACCTTTTAACATCTTTTTCTTCTTCGAAGCTCCAGAAGATCAAAAAAAACATATTCTTTCTTTGACAGTCAAATTGCTCTACAAGATTAACTTCTTACTATATGAGAAATTCCACTGGTAACAGTAGAGCTTTTAGTAAGAGAAAGACTTGCATAAACCAAGATACGCAGAAGAATCCCTTTCATTAGATGACGACTTATTCCTAATAGGCTCAATCTCCCAGAGATTATTTCACCTTTCTTGAGAGCAAGTCCTTTAACTAATGGCAGAAAACTAAAAGTTACAGAGTTTAGGCACAGTCAAATCTTGAACACGTAAAACACATTTCACTCTGATTCTTGTTTCTCTATATACTGGAAATTATAAAGCTTTTCTTATCTTTGCAGCAGTTGCTATGAAATCAGCCAACATAAGTTTATGTTATAAGGAATTTTAGTATACATTTCATTTTTGTCCACATAAGATACTTTTTTAATAAAATTCTGTTAAGAAGCACGCTTTTTAATCTTTATGAGCCTTACAAAACATTTGTTGGAATGTGGAGCACTTGAGATAGAAAACAGGCTTGCTTCCACAGTGATTTTGCAGGTAGATAGTTTCTCAGATACTTACTTGCCACTCATCTGTGGAATAAGAATAATATTCCTGTCTTCATAGTTTGCAAACAAACAAGACAAAAGCAGCATGTGTTGATTATGTAAAAAATAAGGTGTTTTTGAACTTAACGAGAATTCATCACTAAAAGTAGACAATTCAGCATCTCAGGAATAATCCAATACAATTCAACTATTGAAAAGCAGTCTGTATTTTAGACTCTCAAAGTGTTGCTATCTTACCTAAATTAAAAAAAAAAAGTTCCTGGTTACTGCTATACAACACTATATTTGTAAGAAACAGACTGGGAGTAATAAAATATAAATATTTTATAAAGCATAATGCAGCAGAGAGCAAGTTAACATGCAAATGATTGCCCATGAGAAGAAACTAAATGTATTATTTAATTGAAAGCTACAAAAATCAAGTCACCTTAAACCTTCAATTTCTTGGTCTTCTCTTACTACATTTTTCCCTCCTTGTAGCAAAAGGAATTTGGAGAAGATACCTTTGCCAGTTTTTGTGCTTGGTATGAAATGGCAGAAACACTCTGGTCTGAGCGACTTTTAAGTTGCCCAGGACTCAGATACTTGGCATTATTAGCTGTTTCCCAGAATCAGACACAGAAAGACTAAACCAACAGAGAACTCAGATAGAGGGACAAGAGGTGTCAGTTGGAAAGCATACTCCTGTTCCACGATGAAGTTGCAAGTGAACAAAATATCCACCATTAAAGGCATGGGTTTTTTACTGTTAGCCTTTTGCTAAACAGCTGTTATTTCTCTCTAAAAAA
This sequence comes from Pluvialis apricaria, assembly GCA_017639485.1. Classification (NCBI taxonomy): domain Eukaryota; kingdom Metazoa; phylum Chordata; class Aves; order Charadriiformes; family Charadriidae; genus Pluvialis; species Pluvialis apricaria. The sequence continues at coordinate 39,102,142 of CM030007.1, forward strand.
AAATATATATATATATGGACAATTTGATACTACTTTGCAGGTGACATTTCTTTAGTCTGTGAAGGGGCCTACAGTATGCTCCAAGAAATTTAAGGAGTGGGGAAGAAGACTGCTTGCTACAGAGCGATCAGGCTCTTTGTCCTTATTCCAACAAACACAATAAACCTGTTGACTTATGGTAACTACCATTAGAAGTTAGAAAAGTCCAATAGGCTAAGGAAAGGAGGAGTGCGATAAGGCAGCAAGCCTTCAACAAACAAACAAACCAACAAAAACAGCAAGATCTAGTGCATCCAGACTATAATCTTTACATGGCACTACCAAAATTATGTTCTGGTTACCAAAAAATACTCTTGCTTTGAGAGAACTATGAACATCTCCTCAGCTCTCCAAGAGAGAAAGCACAAATTTATAGAATCAAGGTTGTATTATCAACCCATCAGACTCAAATTTCTTAAGAACCATTTCCAGACTATAAAGCTCTGCTAAAGAAACAGCAGGTGATTTAAATCAGTCTAGGAATGATAGTTGGAGGCAATATGCTCAACACTACTATGCACATTTTATCAAGAATAACCACACCATTGGATCCTAAGCTGGGAAACACCAGTGTTTCTCAGCACAAGTGTGTTGCACATTGTTCAGCATAAAACTCTCTACACTTAAGCTCTCAGTTATATGCAGAAATACTTCAGCAAGAACTCTTGTACAGCACCGAAGTTGTAACAGCTGATTTTTAGATGCCTACAGAATATTACGTCCCAGGTAAAAATCAAAGACTGTAGAACGATCCACTTCAAGAAAAACTATGCTTACCTACAAAAGAATAGGGCAATGAAATACGTAACTTCAACAGCAAGGAAAAAAAATCTGCTTTGTGATACAGAACCTCAACTGCTACTCAAGAGACAGATGAAGTTTGAGAAACACAGTGTTAGGATGACACAGAATATACCTAACATTGTTTGAAGCAAGCATTAACAAGTTGGACAAGCAACTGTTAGTTTGTTAAACATGGTACTTTAAGCTAACCATGCAACCTAAGTAACTTAATATTAAACATGCAATCACAGATTTCTTAACTATACTGCATGTAAACTGGCACAATTACCAGTGTTAAGCTCATTTACCCGTGATTAGAGAACATTTCAAAGCCATCCATAGATTTTTTGCTACTTGCACTGAGTATGTTACAGATAATTACAGATAATTAACAGTTTAGTGAGAGTTTGCCAGTTAACTCCACAATTAAGACAGTTTCTTGTATCAATAAGGTTATTTCTATTGCATTAGCAATAAGGTTATTAGCTTAGCAAAGCCAAAGCAAAACTTAAGTTGTCTTACCACATCATCTGTCAGTGTCTTGATATTTAAGTGCTGTAAATCAAACAGGAAACCAGTCATGTCACAATTGTGCAGTAAAAAAATACCAACAAAAAACCCAAACAAAAAAGCAAGTGTCAGTTATAGTTACTGTTATTCAAAATAAGATGCAAGTTAAACAGTATCAAATCACAGCACCTGAAATGAAGTAATAATTCCTGGCCAAGTTGTACTTTGTTGGCTTACAGTGCACAGCAAGTTATACAGGGAATACAGTGTAGATTTTAAAAAAAAATAAATCTATAAACTGATCTTGAACTAGAATAGAAGACCTGCTTATAATTCAGCTACTAGAATTATGTCTTCTCAAAATAGGTGTGGGGACACCACCAAGGAATCGGTCCAGAGATTTTAAACTCAACAGAAGAACATGCAGTTCCTCAAAATTTCAAAACTATCTGCCAAGCTGAAACACTCAAATAACTAAGACTGTTGACTACTCTCAAGCAATGCCTATGTGGCAAGCGGAGCATGAAGGTAAGAGTAGAAACTGACATAAGCATTTATTAGAAGTAACATCCAAAAGTCTACAGAAGATGCCTCGCTGCTGTGTGAAACAACAGTTCCTGAACCAACTCTTTTGCTCTCCACCGCCCACTGACAAACAGCAAGTGCTAGGACGCACAGCTCTTGCACAAAACCGAAGAGCAACACCGAAGAACATTGGTGACTGATGAGTCAGTGTTGCTAGGATCCCATTTATAGTTTTTATGAAGAGGCTGAGAACAGACTTGGCAGGGAAGCAGGAAGAATGTGAAGTCGCATACTTAGTCAAATAGACTCTTACCCTATTCTTAGGCTCCCCTCACTGCCTAGTATACAAAGCTCAGCAGCAGCTAGAGCCATTGTAAAGGGCTATACCCAAATTAGTCAGACTTGGAAACTCTTGCTTTGCCTTCACCAAGTCAACAATACTTAGGCATCATTACTTATGACATCTTCTCTGGCTCTTCCCTCAGACTTGAAGAACAATTTGTGTTAAGTCAAATATTATCCCATGATAGCTCTACTCTAAGTATTGTCAAGAAACTGGGGAAGAAATATCTCATGAATGGCTATGAAGTTAAAAAAATAAAGCAAGTGAAGTGTGAGGAAACTCTCAGTACTCAGTGACATAGCGTAAGTTCCACCATCAATAATAAACACAAATTGGACCTAGGTCAGTACTGAACTTTTATGACAATCCATGTTCTAATAGATGAGGATTTCTAATAAATAAAAACAACAACAAAGTGAAAATATTTCAATCCAGTCAGGAGATTGAAGATCTGTATCCTAGTCTCCCCACTGGTTTTCTCCTGCTGCAGGGATAGGTCAAGACTTTTGCCCCACACACCGCTACGGAACTGGGTTTTATGACTTACTCTTCCCATTCTGCTAAATAGCTAATATAAATAGCTAAAAAATAGCTAAATAGCTACAAAGACAGCATGAGTATTAATTTCTGTTGTTTGCAAGAGCTCATGACTTTACATTTAGCAAGTTGTTGATATAATACCTCTATCCTTAAGTTATCAAAACTGCAGGAGAAAACACTAACATATAGTCTTACACTGCAGCTTCGTAGCAAAGAACATAGAAATTATTCCTTTTTAATACACACAACATATCGCTAAGCCTTGGGCAATGCACAGATACCATTGTGAAGCTCCTCTAACATGGTAGGAGATTGAGTAATCTGCTTAGAATGAAAGTCTTCTGCATTATATCCTTTGAGGTGGAAGTTCGAGATTCGTGTCAAAATCACATACATTCCACTCAACAGACACAGGAAGCACAACATCAGGTTCACTTCCACTTAGTAACAGAAGTTGGATCTTCTCCAACAGACAGAGTCTGATTTGTTGATCATAAATGGAATTAGAAGACAAGCACCCAGCCATACACCTCTGCCATTACGAGAGGAGTTTTAGGCATGCCAAGTAACAGGATCTCAGGCAGCTAAACAAGAATTTCAACATGCATACCTTCCAACACACTGAAGTACTTCAATTTACATGTAAAAAATCCCACAACCTGGTGGGATCTAAAAGGATCTAACTCCTTTTTGGGTCTTCATTTTTGCCTTCCTTGCAGCAGAAAACAAAGAAAATCACATATAACCCCCCTCGCAAACCACTGCACACATGTATAGCTTCTTTGATACATTAAGAAGAGCTTAAAGTCTATATGTAACTATGAGAAACGAAGGGGGAAAAAAAAGTGAGAGTTTAAGCAAGATGCAATGAGTTTTAGAACTGGCCAACTTAAGCCTGAATGCTGAAACTAGATAAGCAGGCTCAGGATGTACACATAATCACACAATCCCCTCTGTACCCTTTTAAATTAGAAAGTGAGAAAGAACTCCTCACACACTGCCATTAATTCTATCACCAAAAAAATTCAACACTAGCTGTTTTATCCTCAAACCTAGTCTGCAGCAGGAACACAACCAAAAGACTGAAGCAGGGATTGCAAGGAAATTTGTACACTGAGAGATGTAAATCGGATGATTACAGCGGATGCTATTACTTTAAGATCTCTTTTTTTCACAATATTCCCTCAGTAATTTTGCTACCTCAGTCTGTAAGCGCAATTTAGAAACTGCTGTATAACCCCACAGCATTTCCTACTTTTAATTTCCAATATACTACTTCAGCATTTATTTAATGGCTTTATCACACGCTCTCTGTTGCTTGGAAAGCAGTCTGAAAAGCAATCAGGGACAAAATTATCTTAACATGACAGTTTCTACACAGTGATATTCTTTAGACATTGATGAGTTAAACTCGAAATTGGTGCTTACAGGTAAGATTATATAACAAAGTGCTAGAACACAGCACTAAATTTAATATCATAACCCACAGTGTTAATTCATGCCAACAAAAATAACAGCATGAGGAATTTACAATTCTACAAAGCTGCAATAAAGTGTTTTAGGTAACATCTGTTCAGCAATCATTTCTTTAAAAGACTAATTTAGATTCAAGGTCTTACACTGCAGCATAACTGCAGCAATAATTCAGTCACTTCGTAATTAAAGATATTGACACACATCGGTCTTACCTTTCTACTCTATGCCAGAGAAATGGAAGTGCTTTTGCTGTTAACTACATCTTTCTTTGATTTACAGACACTGTTAAATGCAAGTGTTAATTTGTCTATTTTTAACAGATCGGTGCAAACAAGAAAGCCTTCTTGACTCACATAAATTTCATGAAGAACTTAATCAAAAACATAACCTGAAAGTCACTGAAGACAGGTCAATGGTATGCTGAAATTAATAGAAACACCTCTAATTTCAGCGAGCAATTGAAGTTGATCTTTTGAGGACTAGCGTCTACAAGATGTAGTCCCTGTACCGTGCAATTGGAACTCACATAATCTAGCACTCATTTTTATGATTTCCAAACATTTCTAAGGAAAAAAAAAATAGATCAAGATAATGAAGTGGCAAGCAACTGTTTTTTACCCCACCCCCCCCCAGCAGATTTCAAAAGTTTCCTGGTCAGTCAACGTACACACAGAAAACAGGTATAATCTCTACTGTCCTTCAATTCATTTCCTCTTTTTACCAAGCCCTCAAAGGTGAATGTAAGAGCTTTCAATAAGCTGAAGTACCACAGTACCATAGAATATCTTTTATCCTTTTAAGAATCCCACTCTTCCAAAACCCTGGACCTGCTAAACAAAGCCAAGCCAGTATGTGCTTCAAAATTAATCATCACTCCTTAAAAAACATTTTTTTAAACAATTCTGTAAAAGAGCAGACAGAACTGAGGACTCGCAACTCATTCACTTCTTCTGAGAAGCTAGTTTATTCAGAAAGGCAGCACTTCAAGATGACATTTGATGTCATCACTATAACTGTTTAGTCCAAAGATTCTTTCTCCCCCCTCTAAATGAAGTGGCTTTAAAAAGAGAGATTTTCCTCCTGCTAAACAGGAATTTTTGTTGGAAGGAAAAAAAAAAAAAAAGGAGCAACACATTAATGATGTCAGCTTTGTCAACCAGCAATCCAATTTCACCTCAAGGTTTGTCAGGGAATCAAATTCTTTTTCAGATTAGCATATCTGCTGTGACACATCAATATGTTGCATTGATTAGAAAGGTCCAACCTGGAACATATTTTCAAGCCTTTCGCACTGAGGAAAATTAGACTAATACAATCTGGATGACTTGAGTTCACTGAATCTAACAACCAATTTCATCCACATTTGACAAACGTACAAGAGATCAGAAACATAATTCAGGTGACCTGAAGTATGGCACTGTAAGTAGCCCAGACACAGAAAAGGCTACAGTCTGTATCTAAGGGCAGATTACAGAGAATTCAAAGGGGTGAAAAAAGTTTTATGTATTCTGACACAAAACTAATTTAATTAATAGAAGTGTATTGAAGATGTATTGCAGGAGGAGTTAGATGTGAACATGTCAACACAGATAAACTAGAATAGAATCGTTTAGGTTGAAAAAGACATTTAAGATCATCAAGTCCAACTGTTAACCTAACACCACCAAGTCCACCATTAAACCATGTCCCAAAGCGCCACATCTACACAGCTTTTAAATACCTCAGGGATGGTGACTCAACCACTTCCTTGGGCAGCCTGTTCCAATGCCTGACAACCCTTTCAGTGAGGAAATTTTTCCTAATATCCAGTCGAAACCTGCCCTGCCACAACCTGAGGCCATTTCCTCTCATCCTGTCACTTGGGAAAAGAGACTGACCCCCACCTCACTACAACCTCCTTTCAGGTAGTTGCAGAGACCAATAAGGTCTCCCCTCAGCCTCCTTTTCTCCAGACTAAACAACCCCAGTTCCCTCAACCGCTTTTTGTAAGACTTGTTCTCTAGACCCTTCACCAGCTTCGTTGCCCTTCTCTGGACACACTCCAGAACCTTTATGTCTTTCTTGTAGTGAGGGGCCCAAAACTGAACACAGTATCCGAAGTGGGGCCTCACCAGTGCCAAGTACAGGGGAACAATCACTGTGCTAGTCCTGCTGGCCACACTGTTCCTTATACAGGCCAGGATGCTCTTGGCCACCTGGGCACACTGCTGGCTCATGTTCAGCCAGCTGTTGACCGGCACCCCAGGTCCTTTTCCACCAGCCACTCTTCCCCAAGCCTGTAGTGCTGCATGGGGTTGTGACCGAAATGCAGGACCCAGCACTTGGCCTTGTTGAACCTCATACCATTGGCCTCAGCCCATCGATCCAGCCTGTGCAGACCCCTCTGCAGAGCCATCCTACCCTCAGGCAGATCAACACTCCGGCCCAACTTGGTTTGTCTGCAAACTTACTGAGGGTGCACTTGATCCATCCGCCCTCTTTTTGGGGAGGTGATATACCACCTCCCCCAAGAAGAGCCAAACCAGTTTTGTAAGACAACAGGAAGTAGATAGGAAGGAGAGTTTACCAATTTTAGATTTAATAGCTGACTGATAAATATTCTGCATTGCAATATCTTAGGGCAGAAATTTATGAAGCAGTAGAAAGAAAAGCATATCTCACAGTACCTTCCAAATGAACTACCCCAATCAAAGCAGCTGGTTGGTGCCTACAGCTGTTAAAGTAATTCTACTTGTATCACTCCATATGTTTCTTCACCAGAAATTATTAGCCAGGACAAGACAGGGATTAGAGACTACAGTTTAAAGGTTATAATAGCTACAGCAGTTCTTCAGGTTTTGTGGCATGGAGCAGCCTGCAGCTCTTTAGTAACTGTCAAATTCCACAAATCTCATTTGTAAACTCACAGCAGTTTACATGAAGATGGACTCTATTCAAGAAATATTCACCTCTGACTCTTAAGGTTACCCAGTGAGCTAATGGCATACCTAGAACACAATTCATGTTTGGAGAACTGTCATTCTTCCATCGCCTCTCAACACCCCAGGACAAGATCTTTGCTTTAAAAAATTACTTAAAGATGAAAAACAGGACTACTATCTGAGGTCAAATGCTTTTCAAAGTTGCAGTTTAACAAGGCATTCTCGTGAATTAAGGATATTCTGTCATCCCTGCTTAAAGAGTTTTAGAAAATGGGCAGAGGGGACAGGACAAAATAAAATATATTAAAGAAAACCCACCCACATGACGATCGTATACCCTACAAAGCTAAGTCAGATACCCAAATTCAACTCCTTTTCTGTAGCTGGGTCAGAAAATCAACACTGTGACCTCAAAAAAACAGTCAGCTGATGCCCACACCTGCACATGCTCAGAACCACTCTTGCTTAGCCTGGGAAGTCTAGGCATTTATCAAACAAGCTCATATGCACCAAAGAGAAGGCCTTCTTTCACTAAAAAGCAATCAGAGCTCATCGAAGAAAAAATCCCAATGGCTTGTATCGCATATATGGCAGGGTTATACTTCCTATAAATTACTGTATTTTGATTTTAACATATGGTTAGGAAAAAAGTGAACGTGATGGCAACACCCTATTTCTGTTTTAACACATGGTTAGGGATAAAAGTCAAAATGATCGCAATATCCTATTTGCATAAGAACTTAGCAGTTAGAGCAACAGTAAGTGAAGCCTCTTGACTCAATGCTCTTGTCAGTCTCAAGCACACACAAATCCATGTCTCCCACTCACCACAGGAATAATCCAACCATCAAGTCACATATAATGCTATCCAACCTTTTAGACTGGGCAGACCATATAGGTTTTTACACAGGGACCCTATACTAAAGCATGTCCAGCCATGTCACCTGCATGACTAAAATGCATGCACCTCCAGTAGATACATGGCCAGCTACAAAGACAAGCAAACAGCTCTTGGTCACAGTTTCATATACGCCCATTTTAACATGCAGAAAACGGGCACAAGGACTTGGTTCAAACAGCAATCTGTGCAGCCACAATACGAAAAGGATTCCAGGAAACAGGAATGCCAGGAGGAAGTTGTGACCTTCCAGAACAGGTTTGGCTAACCTACAGTTTGATATTGCTTATTGGCTAACTTCCAACTAGCTGCGTATGAAGTATGGTACACCTTTTTGAACCTGTGCTCAAGTGCCAGACACTCAACTACTGAATAGAGCACAAAGAGACCTTAGAATCAAGAATCTTCTGTATGTTATTTATTATAGTATCTATTCTGTAAGCGCATAATACAGCTCAGAGCAGGTGGGCTCAAAGCCAGCTAAACAAAGACTAGCATATGCATCACCTAAATATGAGCATGGGATGCATCTGCTCTGCACGTGGTGAATATGAGACCTGTAGAACATCTGTTTGTCACAGCTTTAATACTTGCAAATTTCATAACATCCAAACAAAAACTGGCTATCCCTGGGTGTTTTTTTTAGCTAGAGCACATCTTACGGACATGTTACCTTGCCAACAATTATTAGCCGTTTCAATTTTTCCTGTTTCTTGGTGTGCTAGCCAAAATTTTGCAAAAGCAGAGTTAGGGAGGAAAACTTTCCTACGCCCCTTAAGTCAAAAGACTCAGATTTTTCACTATACAGTTTACATCACTAAAACAAATAAATAAATCCAGTTCTAATAAAAGTAACAGCATTTAAGAGCTGACGGTCCGTTCTGCTCCCCTTAAGCCTATAGCTGTCAAACAGCGATTGAGGGGGGGGGGGGGGGGCTTTATGATGAAGAGACCTGAAAACGTGCTGCAAAATAAAGCCGGATCCTTTGAGGCCGGCGAGGAAGAGGCGAGCTGGAGCGGGCGGGCTCACGCTTTGAAGCCCAGTTGAAGTCGACGGCGCCGTTTCGTAGCCCGTCAAGTCCTGCCGGGCCCCCCGGTCTCTCAGGGGGGCTCCGGGTCACTGACCGGGGCGGGGCGCGGGGGGGAGAGGACAGGCCCGCCTCACCGTGGGGCCCCCTCGGCACAGGCCCGGCAGGGAGACGCCGCGCTGGGCCGGGTAGGGCCGCCGACCCCCCCCACGCCTCAGGCAGCCCCCGCCTGGCAGCGGGGTCCGGGGGGGCCGGCTCGGGATCGACTCGTACTTACGAATTTGGGCTTCCTGCCGTCCGCCGTCTCCTCGGGGCCGCCGGCGCTCCCGGCCCCCAGCGGGGCCTTCCGACGGAGCCCCTTGTTCTCCCGCCCGCCGCGACCCGGCGGCGAAGACGGGGCGCAGTAACGCGGCCGCGGCCCCCGCGGCTCCATGGCGGCGGCCGGGAAGGGGGCGGGGAGGGGGGGGGGAATGAGGGGAGACGGCTGCCCGGGATCGGGCCCAGGCCCGGCGGCCCTGCCCGAGCTGGGCGCCTGCGATTAGCGCGGCTTAGCTGGGCTCGGCCGGGCAGGGCTCGGCGGGGGAAGGAGGGGGGGCTCAGGGCTAAAGCCGGCGCCTCAAGGCGGCAACGGATTTAGCGAGGAGCGTTTAATCCCGGTAGCGGCGGACGGCGGCTGCTCCCCGGTCACGGTACGGCACCGGCAGCGGCACGGCCGGAGCGCGGGGCGGGGGGAGCGGGGCAGGGGCGCGCGCTCCCAACGGCCGCCTGTCAGGGCCCAGGAACGTCCCCGCCGTCCGAATCCTCCCGCCAACCGCCGGGCCCCGCCCCCGGCCTCCCCGCGGCTAGCCAATCCGCGCCGGCGGAGGGGAAGCGTCGTTAACCCGGTTGGCTGGCCGCCTGCCAATCTCCGGTGAATCAGCCGGCCTCGGCAGCGCCCCAGTGACCGCACCTGTGTGCTCGCGCTCCGCCCCCCCCCCCTGCCCCGCCACCCCCGCCCCGCCCCTCAGCCCTCCCGGACTACATGTCCCAGAGAGCAGCGCGCCCCGCGCCCGCGGCGGGAGGCGGGAAGGCGGGGCGGCGGGGTCGTGGTGCCGAGTGGGCGGGCACACCGCAGGTCCGCCGGGGAATGGGGTCAGCCCGTGGGGGGGGGGGGGGGTTGGGGGCGTCTTGTTTTATCCCCCAGGAAGTTTTTCTGCCGCCACGTAAGGGCTGCGGCCGCCGCCCGCCCGGACAGGGCGGTTCCCCTGTCAGCGGACAGCGGGTGAGGCGCCAAATTAACGTCCCCTGAGGGAAGGGGAGTGACAGTCCCCTCTGGCAGAGAGAGCGGGTGAGGTGTGCGCCTCCTCAGCCAGCCCTGCCGGGGCGGGGCGGCTCTGTGAAAACACCGGCGGAAGACGGGTAAAACCCCGCGTTTTGAGGTAAAGTCGCCTGCATCTAAGGGGCTAACGTACACCTTCACCCTCCTCAGTAAGGTTTTATCTCGTTGCCGCTCAGGTCTTGCCTCTTCTGGTGAAGGTGGACCTGGTTTGGGCAGGGGCTTGGACTAGGTGATGGCCCAAAGTGCCTTCCAGCCCCAGCCGTGCTGGGATTCTGTGGTCTGGTGACCCGCAGCCGAAAGGCGGGACGGGCCCCTCGGGTTTGGCCTCGGACGCCAGTTTCCAAAACCTGGTTTTGTAAAAAAAAAATCCCAATTCTCTTCATAGAGGCGCTATGTGACAGGCGAAAACCGGTTCATCCATTTCTATATAACTTTTTAATCCGTTTAGAGACCGGATTTTTCAATGTAGAAATACCTCAACACGTATATTTTATGTTTTTTATGTCTTTAACATTTTCATATGATATATTTTATACCATTTTGCTGGTACTGGGTTGAGAAAGCAAAATAACACAGGAGAGACACGGGCCCTGTTCACAACAGCAGCAGTATTTCCATCGACCTCTTCAGGCCAGGATTTTGTTTCATGACCAACACAGTCTTTGTGGAGGAGCTGTTAACCGTACAAGCAAGGCCAAAAGAGCAGGCGTACCTACATTCTGCATTTGTTTAATGCAAGCTGTTGTCTTCTGTAACAGAAAGACCTCCAAGACTCTGCGGTTTATGGGGAAATACACAAGTAAATAAAAAAGTAAGTAAAAAAGTTTCATTATGCTGCACACTAGCAAACTGTGTATGCTTTAGAAAGTAATTGAGTTCTCATTACTGCAATCAATACCTTGCATTTATCTTTACCTTAAATTAAAAGTAGTTAGAATAATGATGCAGACTGGAGACTTACAGAGAGGAAAATCTATTTCCAAATCTCGGTGTTAGATATAAAGAAAAAAGAAGTATAACACTCATATGTCTAGAGTATTTTCTAAAACAGAACAAGTTTCCTTTTTCTGCTGTCATTCACTAAGAAAGATGCTCAGGTTTCCATATTGTTTTTGTCATTTTGTGCTCTCTTGAATGCAGTGAAAATAAAATGCTCCCTCCAACAGTTGCAGTCACTTTTTCCACATAATTTGAGGGGCTTTCATTCCAGTGCAATGACATCAAAAGAATAAAGACCTCAGTCCTTCAGCGTGACTTACACAGGCAGTGACCTACAAAATGTAATGACTACCACTACGTGGAGCTCTGGTGAAATGCAGCAGAATTCAAACTGGACCTTTGCGGGACTTGGGTTTAAAGCTAGGGGGCTGTGGGGCTATGTAGAGTAGCTGCTAGAATTATTTGTATACGTTAAACTGTTTGTCCTTTGGCACATTTCTATAGATGTTTTGTAAATTTATATTGGAATTCTTCTTGGAGAGTGTAATTATCACTACACTGTTTAATGTCACGGTTAATGATTTCCTGGAACATTTGATTAGAAAATTAATCAGCCTATGTATGCATATGATAAAGCTGTTTAAAAGGACCTCCTAATTGCACTGTGGTAGAACACAATGGCTTGTGCCAATATATCACTTTCAAGGTACTGTATTGCAATAACAGAGGAAACACTAAGGGGAATAATTTATCAGACAGTTTTGCTAAGCCAAAAGTAAATGTTAGTACTTTTGATCAATTATTATTATTTTATACTACCCCTGTTGTGCTTGTTAGGTGCTTCACAGAACAAATACACTCTTCCAGCAGCTTAGTTGGCCAAGATCACGACCAAGAAAAAAATTCTGAGAAAGGAATTAATCTGCAATTGGGCAGAGATTATACTTAGCATGCATATTGTCTGGGGCATTGTGCTCGTTTTGGCTGGGACAGAGTTAATTTTCTTCATGGTAGCCTGTATGGGGCTATGTTTTGGATTTGTGCTGGAAACAGTGTTGATAACACAGGGATGTTTTAGTGACTGCTGAGCAGTGCTTACACAGAGTCAAGGACTTCTTTGCTTCTCACACCACCCCACCAGCGAGTAGGCTGGGGGTGCACAAGCAGCTGGGAGGGGACACAGCCGGGACAGCTGACCCCAACTGACCAAAGGGATATTCCATACCATAGGACGTCATACTCAGTATATAACGTTGGGGGAAGAAGAAGGAAGAGGGGGATGTTTGGAGTGATGGCATTTGCCTTCCCAAGTAACCATTCCGTGTGATGGAGCCCTGCTTTCCTGGAGGTGGGCTGGACACAGATGGGAAGGAGTGAATGAATTCCTTGTTTTGCTTTGCTTGCGTGTGCAGTTTCTACTTTACCTATTAAACTGTCTTCATCTCAGCCCACGAGTTTTCACATTTTTACTCTTCCGATTCTCTTCCCCCATCCCACTGCGGGGAAGTGAGCAAGCGACTGCGTGGTGCTTAGTTGCCGGCTGGGGTTAAACCACAACAGGCATGCATATAGCTCGGCAATTTTGCATTATGTTTGTTCTGGAATGAGAATTTTTCAATTATAAAAGTGTGAGGCAAAGCAAATGAGTAAAGTTAAACATATAGATATTTGCAAAACTGGTCCTTTGGATTGATGGATTTAATTAGACTCTTCCCATTCTGTTCCATATCTCTCTCTTTTTTTTTAATATACTGTGACTCAGGTCTTAAACCAAAAAAAATAAAATGAGTACCCTCCTAATATTCATTGTTCCAGGGAGACAGTTTTTCAAATAAATCCCTGTGCACAGTGTTTGCAAGCTGGCTTTTGACAGAGTTGAGGCAGTTCTCCATATTTCATTTGGAGACGCCTAGTTCTTGCCTATAAGAAGAAGATAAAACAGTTAATTAACTGTTCTTTAATTAGTTTCATCCTCTTAAACTGTCACATAAAACTTATGAAGGATTTTATGAGCAATGTTGTTGTTTTTATACAGCAAGCATACAAGTTTAACTGTCTTTATTACTAACAACACTATTTAAGTATTCTAACAAGCAAAACCTTCCAGAGCCACAGTTCGGTGGCTTGGCAGAAGCAAGGCAAATGGCGGACAGACGTGTCTTGTCAGGAAAATGGTTTCTTCTTTCTGTCATGAAAAACACCAAATGGGCCATTCTATCCCAAATCCCTCAAACTTGCATAGGTATTGGTAAGTTGTACCAATTGAAAATGTATCTTATGCCTTTCCTAACATCTTATTCAAACAGTTAATAAAGTAGTTAGTTACATCACGTTGTAGGATGTCCAAGTGGAGACCGGTTGTGAGTGGTGTTCCTCAGGGGTTGGTACTGGGACCTGTCCTGTTTATCATCTTTGTTGGTGAAATGGGCAGTGGGATCAAGTGCACCCTCAGCGAGTTTGCCAGTGACACCAAGCTGTGTGGCGAGGTAGACACGCTGGAGGGGAGGGATGCCATCCAGAGGGACCTGGACAGGCTGGAGAGGTGGGCCCAAGCCAGCCTCATGCAGTTCAACAAGGCCAAGTGCAAGGTCCTACATCTGGGTCGGGGCAATCCCAAGCACAAATACAGGCTCGGCGGAGAATGGCTGGAGAGCAGCCCTGTGGAGAAGGACCTGGGGGTGCTCATTGACGAGAGGCTCAACATCAGCCAGCAGTGCACAACTGCAGCCTGGAGGGCCAACCATATCCTGGGCTGCATCAGAAGAAGTGTGGCCAGCAGGTCAAGGGAGGTGATTCTGCCCCCCTACTCTGCTTTGGTGAGACCCCGCCTGGAGTACTGTGTTCAGCTCTGGAACCCCCAACACAGGAAAGGCATGGACCTGTTGGAGCAGGTCCAGAAGAGGGCCACGAAGATGCTCCGAGGGCTGGAGCACCTCTCCTATGAAGACAGGCTGAGAGAGTTGGGGCTGTTCAGCCTGGAGAAGAGAAGGCTTCAGGGAGACCTTATTGCGGCCTTCCAGTACCTAAAGGGGGCCTACAGGAGAGCTGGGGAAGGACTTTTTACAAGGGTGTGTAGTGATAGGACGACAGGGAATAGCTTTAAACTGGAAGAGGGTCGATTTAGATTAGATATTAGGAAGAAATTTTTCCCTTTGAGGGTGGTGAGGGACTGGAACAGGTTTCCCAGAGAAGTTGTTGAGGCCCCATCCCTGGAGGTGTTCAAGGCCAGGCTGGGTGGGGCTTTGAGCAACCTGGTCTGGTGGGACGTGTCCCTGCCTATGGCAGGGGGGTTGGAACTCGATGATCTTCAAGGTCCCTTCCAACCTAAACCATTCTATGGTTCTATGATTGTCAAAATCATCATGCTGATAAAATTACATTGGAAAAACACAGCCTGTCTTCATGTACTGCTGAGACAATTGATGCTGTTTCCTATCTGAGGAACTCTTTAACAGTTGCATTCCATATTGCAACAGCAATCATTAATCATTTAAATGTATTACAATATAATATCCTTAAATGTAACCTATGGATAAGATGTTACTTAATTTTCACAGCATGGGTGGTTTGCAAAGCCTGTTATTCCATTATTAAGATAATGGGTAGATAAAAACTCAAATTGTTCATCTAGTCTGGTCTACTCTATTCAATTTACTAAGGAACCTGGCTGTTAATAGGTTTATCACACTAATAAATTAACAAATTTATGTTACAGTTATGAGAAAATTCATGCTCTATTCAAATAATAAAGTTTTACTGAAGAAAATTTGCTATGTTTTTTCCTGTAAAACAGCTGAAATTCCTGTGGCTTTTTGGACATCATTGATTGTCATTTAGTCAGTGTCACTGCCACTGTACCAGTATATGTTGTCTCTGCTGTTTGGGGCATAGACTAGGAAAAATGAAAATCCGTAACTAGAACTCTGTGCTGGAAGATCGTGGTTATCAATCAGTAAAAGGAAGAAACTAGAATTTGCAGCCTAATAAGACTCTAGCCTGAAGTTTTTACAAGGGAAAAAGCTATTAGATATTTTCCGATGTACAGTTACGGTTATGAACTTAGTTGTGAACAGTTACAGAGTTATGAGTGTACTAAAATGTGACAAAAAGGAGGTTTGCTTAAGCTCGTCATCGAGAAAACTTCTGTTTGTTATGAATCTGCTTAAGGGGAATCTGAGAACTGAGTTTAGGCTAAACCCTAAAAAATAGTACTTTTCTTTGAGATTCCTTGGGTTCTTTTTTGGTAACAAGATCATTTTACGTATGCAATGCTTTAAGAATGTATGATGTTATTTGTCTTATGATGCTTCTTTTTTAAAATCCTGCTCTAACTCTCATCTGTCTGACTGCCCAGTACGTTACGTACAATTGGAGGTAATCAAAACACTTGTTTACCATCAGGCACCCTGACAGATAAGTATGTGTGTGTTAGTTACTGTTTGCCTAATACTTTTAAATATTTTAGGTGGAAGTAGGGCCCCATGATAAGACAGATAATTAAAGAAAATGCTGTCTTACCCGGTGTGTTTAATTGTCTGTAGAGATGAGCAGCTCTGAGCTGTTTGGATCACAGACTTGGTAAAGTTGAACTAGACAAACCTCTTGGCCTGTGTATTTCTTGTCTCTTAAAAATCTCTGAACTAGTGTCTTCTGAAAACTGTTGTCTTCTTCCCTTTCTCTTAAAAAAAATAATGAAAATAATATTACGGTCATATTTCTCACGATTCATTTTTGCTACCAACAGAAGTACTTTCGGAAACCAGAGCGTTGTTGACTTTGATCTCGATTCTTGATTGCTAGGCATCTTGGTCAGTCACACCTGCACAATGGGATCAGTGTTAAGTATCAATGCAATATGTATCTTGCACCAGTCATAATAAATATTCAGGTTTTAGAGAAACACAAAGGACACCAGGGCTCTTTTTCAATTATGCATTGCAGTAAATTCCAGGCACTTAAAAAAGATGTAATTAAGGGACCCAGGCTGAAATGAAGCTTTCGCTGAGATTTTTCTTTAAAATACTTTTATACATTTTTAATTATTACATGGGAGTTGTTGCTGAACAAAATAACGAAGCAAATGGTTTTAGCAGATTCTGAAGGTATAGCTGTATAGCTGCCTTTTCTGAAGAATGTACAGATGAGAAAGGCATCCCTGAAGATAGCGTATGTCACAATCCTGTTATTGATTTTATATCAGTCATAGCTTTTTGAAATGTCAAACAAAATTTTACATGCAATGGATTTATTTTCTGTCTTTTCTAACTAGAATTTAAATTAAGGACTTTCAGAAGTAGTCATAGTCTGAATAGCACCGTTCTGCGTTTTGAAGCTTTCAAAGTCACCCTGTTAAAAGATGAGGATATAAGAAGTAGGAAAGTAGTTTGCTTCATCAATTTATTGTGGATTACATGTTGCTAATAATTTCTCACAAAGTATTTTAGGCTAGCCTCTCATTCAACTGAGGAAATTTAATATACCTCCTTCAAGATACTGCCTAGATGGGAAAAAAAATCAGTAAAGAAGTCCATTATACAGTTCATCAAATGGATCTTTATGAGGATATTGGAGATGTGATTTGTGGCACTATTTAGGATACATTGCATACTACATTATTATAAAGTTCAGGTTTGTAATTTAATTATGGGCCAAATTATCTTCAGTTCTAACTCTAGTCGAAGTGACTAGGCTAAGCCTGACAGCCGATATAAATTATAAATTGTAAGTGGTCTGAGTGTCATGGGCCGCAATAAAGGCTATGTTACATAATTTTATACTTCGTGTGGGATTTTCAGAGCCGCCTCAAGAATTAAATGAGCTGCTCAAACCTTGTCTGTTCTACCATTATACTATTAAATGTTCCTAGTAAAATTATTGCAAATAGTTAATTTTTCCCAGAAGAAAATAAATATGTTTTCAGAGGAGAAAATTGTGATGAAGGTTTTTTGTGAATATGAGTCTGTAGTAGTGCAATCAAGCATAGAGATTTTTCAGGGCATTTGCTATAAAGTTTTTAAGGCTTATGTCAGAACGCTGGGATGTAATTATCTTCCATTACTTCTTGATAACTCTCTGAATTCTTCATAGCTTTCCTTTTTTAATATACTTCCATCTTTTTTTATGATTCACTTTCCAAGTTTCCTTCTAAGATTCTGTCTTTCATTTTTACTTGTGATAATTTATATTACTTTCTACTAGGGTGTGATACTGTCTGCTTTCAAAAATCCCTTATTTTCTTTTGACAGATGTATCGTTTTGAGAGAGATATATAAACACATATATGTATGTGCATATATAATGCTTTTTATGAGTTAGTTATGTATTGAGGAAGTCTCAAAATTGACTATAATTTGTTTATATAGCTTTTATTTCTCTGTGACTGATTTCTTTATTCTTATCCATCTTTAAGTTTCTCGTTCTAGTTTTTCCTCTTGCAAGAATAATGGATATAATCATATCACGGTTACTGCAACTTAATATTCAGCTGCAGTAACTACTGTGCATGTACATTAAGAAAAATACTTCCTCTCATTTTAGAAATAAATAATTTGGGGGAATTCCTGAAATACATTCTATACGATATGTAATCAGCAATTTTGTGGGTAACAGAAGTCACTGTGTTGCTATTCAATCTACGTATTACTTTTTGATCCTCTGTTCCTTGGCATGTTCCAGTGAACAACCTGATTTTTAGTGGTTCTTTAACACACGTAGTGGTACACTTCTACAAACAGAGTGCAACGTGCTGCCTTTCTTACGTTATGTAGAAGCTTCATCTCTTGTCACAGGAAGACGAAGAACATACTTGAAGGGTGTACTTCATATCACAAGTACTTCAGGGCAGCAGAGCTACAAAGCTAAGTTTCTTCTTAGAATTTTCTCAAGTGGCAGTTTTATGACAGGTGTGAATCAGAATATACTTCCTAAGTTTCCATTTTCCGTAGCCTATGTTATAATAGATGAAAGCTGTTGGTTAAGAAAAATGAATGCTTTCACTTATTTTTACAAAATATTTCTGCAGAAACAAGGGAGATGGTTATGTTGGATTGTGATATGGAGGTTATCCTATGGGACCCAGAGATGTAACTAACATAGGTTTTTGTTTGGAGGTGAAGGCAGACAAGAGACATTGTATTGTAATCATTAGAGGAGTGCCTCTCAGCTGGCAGTAGTTGACAATAGCGTCTCAGGATGTTTTCCTGATTTGTACCACAGCCTGACAGAATGAAGACTTCTGAAACCAAAATGTATTTGTCAAGAAAAGCACAGGCCAGTTGACATGGTTTGTGTTACTCTATAAATGGAAAATTTAGAGAGAGCAAAATCTCAGCCTCTGTGTTGAGTGTCAGGCCATGCTGAGAGCCGTCTTTCCCTAAGGGATGGGGAGCTGAGGGAGATGCCATGGCCAGCAGGGCAAGGGGTCTTGCTAGCCAGGGCCCATGCCACTGCCCCCAAGTGAGGCAAGGAAGATCAGCCCAGGGATGGTAGCCATGTTCACCCAATAGTCCAGACCATCAGGCAACTTTGTGATGACGAGGCAGATCTGAGGTCAAGCTGGGAAGTCAGGCCAAAGGTCAAGGTCAGGATCATGTCCGGTGAAGGCAGCGAGGGTCAGACACAGTGTAGTGATGAGTCGACACGTCCACAGTGATGAGACAGCTGACGCCTGGAAATCAGATCGAGATCAACAGGATTCATATCTGGCAGAGCGAAGGTCTGTCCGCTTTTCTGTGATGTGGTATGATATGCGCTAGAATTCATCCTGATTGTGTAGCCCATGAGTGGCCTCATGACACTCAAGATCTTTGTTACTTCTACAGCCACCATTAATCTGAAAGAAAAAAGTCCATGATTATGTGTCCATCAGTCTCTGAAAAATAATGCAATTCCTTATCCCCATCTGTCTACCAAACTGTATTCCTTTTCATTCATGAGTTCATTTCCCCTTGTTTTGAACAACCACGCTGGTACCAATGAAGAGGAAATCATCTCAAAGAAATCAGGATACCCTTTGAGAAGATTAAAAATCAAGTAGGGAGTCATCAGGGAGTCAATCGCTACACCCTATTAAGTGCTCATAAAGTTGTTATTTACAATTATGTTGTGTGAGTTTCAAACCTGGACATCATATAGATGCATGTTTTCCAGCTAGAAAACTGTCAACAAAGACCTCTTTTAGTCCCATTAAAAGAGAGGGAATTTGAAGACCTGCACACGCTTGCAGAATGCTGTCTGTACTGGGGCATTAATAAAGGCAGCCAAACTGTGATCATCCAGATACGTGAATTGGATGGATGACATGTACTTTCAGAACACCTTTCTTTATATGAACTACAACATGGGAAAAGGAAGAATGTTGTCCCGAAAGTGGTTCAAAGCATACACAATTAATCAACTCCTTTGCATTCTTCACTGGAAATAAGAATAGTGCACCAAGATGCAGAATTCTCTGGAGAACAGCGTGCACCCAAGCAAGAGCAGTGTGCAGGGCAAAGAGCTCAGCAGCAAGAGCAGCAGGCAAGCTCAGGTATGGAATGGTGCTGAGAACCGGGCATTGAAAGGTATGATCCCAAATAAAACGGCGTTGCTTATGCATATCGTGAGCATGACTCACCTACCCTCCAGCCCCCGCCAGCAGTGTCAATCACTGTAAGACTCCTGGTCCCTGTAGTGATTACTCCTAGTTCTACTTAGCTGATGTGGCCTTCCTGTGGCCCTGCATGTCACAAGTCATTAATGATATTGGGGGTGAGTGTCAGTATACCTGAAATGAGAAAGTATTTCCAAGTACGATGGTTCCATAAAATGAAGAAAATATGTGGGGGGTTTGTAGCATTTATACATAGGGGAGATTCGTATTCTCCAGCTCAGGGCAATCTAAAAGGTAAAGAACTAAGCTAAGCTCCTTCTATGATTAATGAAGTAAGACTTAACTGAAGCTCTCACTTTAGCTAGTGAAGAGAAACTAGCACATACAAAAGGCATGTCGTCCACTCTTAAAATATGAATCTCAAACAAATGGAAAGAATTGTCTCTGGAGATACTTCCCTGTCTTGACTGACTACAGAATATGCTTCAATACCTGGCTTAGACGAGATGAGTACTTTTTATATGCTGAAGGTAAGTGAAGTAAATCTCATTTTCTCAAACTATTGAGAAAATTCAGCAATTTGCAGTCAATAAATTCACTCCCTTTCACTAGATTTTATTAGACATATTCATATTAATTCAGAAAATGTAGAAATATTTAAATAGCAATGTTAATAACTCCTTGGAATTAACAAGAAAATTCTCTTGTGATCCTCAGAGAATAAAACTTTGAATAATCATACTTCCAAGATAATCTGCAGATCTCTGACAATAGTTTTTGATAGTCTGAAAATTGAAGACAGATTTTTTTTTCCCCAAAAGGATTAACGACTTACTCCTTTTGCTGCAGTCTGTTATCATTATGGACATTAAACTACTTCAAAAACTGTGGGGAGTGCTCAGCTGCAAAGATACTCTCCTGTTGTATTGACTTACTTGGGTAGTGATTGTCCTGGTTTCAGCTGGGAGAGAGTTAACTTTCTTTCTAGGGGTTGTTGCGTTTCAGATTTGGTATGAAAGGAATGTCAATGTACATACTGTTTCAGTTGTTGCCAGGCAATGTTTATAGTTGTCAAGGGACTCTTTTCAGCTTCCCCAAGAAGCTGAGAAGGAGCCGAGACAGAACGATGGAGTGGCCAGTGGAATATTCCATACCATAGACATCATGTTCAGTATATAAATGGGGTAAGCCGGGGGGTGGGTACTCGCAGTCACTGCTTGGGACAGTGCCAATTCACTGGGCAGTGAGGGTGACTTGTGTCGCTGTTATTACTGTTATTGTTATTCTTGTTCTTTTCTGATATTGTTCTATTGAACTGTCTTTATCTCAGCCCACGAGTTGGGTGGTTGTTTTTTTTTCCTTTCCCCTCCTTTTCTCCCTCTTTTCCCTACCCATCTTGGGGGGTGAGCACGTGGCTGCATGGTCCTAGCTGCCGGCTGGGCTTAAATCACAGCATGATTAAAAGGATCAATGCTGCTACCAACCTAAATATTCTAGTACGTTTTCTTGACAAAATCTATTCCATCTTACTGTTTATCTTTCCTTCCCCCCACACACTTCTTCTGTTACAATATATTGGTTTTTTCTCACTTTCAAAACTTCCCCTTCAACCTTGGCACCTTTTGGAATATGAAGACATTAACTCTCTTCTCTAATGAGTGCATGACATCAGCCCCATTGCAAATTTGTTAGATGTCTAAACAGGTACCTTTGTGCATTCTCCCCAGATGGCATTCACTCTGTGAAGCAGTCATCTGTAAGCATGCACGAGCAAATTCATTATTCCCTTTTGAATATTTCTTTAAAATTCCCCTTTGCCAGTATGCCCACAGAAATGTAGATTTTAATTACAGCCTCTCTTAAGCGTTGCTTCTGATTCGGTCTCTAGCTCCTGTCCCTCTTCTACAAAGAAACAGCAAGCTTTTGGGACATTGCCTTGTTTTCGTTCAAAACACTTAACAGCTCTAGGACCCTGGCATCTTACAATAATAAACATCTTGATTAATACACAGAGCTTGGTATTTGTGTTACATGCAAAAACTGGAACACCTAAACTCTATGATTTCTAGACTTTCTGTCTGAGTTTCTGCCTGCATTTACGTTGGAAAATTCACCATTAACAGATACATCAGAATAAAAAATACTTGCTTTCCAAACTTAATGCTCCACTCTTCAAATAGGACAAAAAGTCACTAAATACCTGTTGTAATTTGTCAATGTTCACCATATTTACTAAATAATCCATATTTTATAGTTGACATTGTTCAATAAAGCTTTCAGACTTGGGGTATTTTATAGCTTTGAACTGTAGAAGTGCATAATCTCAGAACTGACTGTTTTATCCCCATGTCTATTAGTATGGCTTGTGAGAGGAGTTGGGGATGGATATAATTATCCATTTATGTTTTAGGTGGAAACAGAGGAAAACTTGGCCTATGTATCTGGAATCAAAGCCTGTCATTGTACAACTATTTCTTTTAAACTGGGAGATTATACAAGTTATATTCATTCAGATTCAGTCTTATGTAAATCACAGCTTTGCAATCACTTAGGAGTTGTATCACATTAATCTACAGTGACAGTGTTCAACAGAGTCTAGAAAGTTGTTTGATTTTACACTTTGCAAATGACAGTTCTTGATTTCCTGTAATATTTTGGATCACAGGCAAGACCTTGTTTCCGTAACTACGTATTAGCTGGGCAGTTACAGATGAAATGCAGAATTGTTGTGGTTGGGTGATACGATCAACATTCATCACAAGCCAATAACGATGATTTTGAACATCTTAATTGGAGATCACACAGCTCTGTGTAGTGTGAAATAAGATGTCTGGGTGATTGCAAAGATTTTGACTGGTCCTTGTGCTGATAGCCTGCAGGAGATTTTAATATTCTGAAGTCACACCAGATGGGCAATCTGCTGCAGTATATACCTTGGCTCAGTTTTAAGCTGCAAGGTTTTGATATCTGATGTCACCTCAAGGGAAAAATAATAAACAGCTGCACTAATGACATTTTTTAATCTCTCTACCCTTGATTTACCTAGGCTTTGACTGATACAATAGTCAGCTTAGGATAACTGTAGAAAGGCACAGACCTTCTACAATACCAAGGTATAAAAATGCACAAGGGGATCAGAAATGGAACTGGGAAAAAATGAGTAACTATTATTGAACTGCTCTATGCACGACTTTTCATCCAATGTGCAAACTTTAACTTGCTGTTGCAAAATAGGTTTGGAAAACTGTACAGATATAAGAAAAAATGGCAGGGGAATTTTAAAATGAGTATTGTAAAAACGTACAGATAATAATTTGATTAATTTTGATAGCTGCAAGAAATGTAGTCAGTTTTCTGGATCAATGGAGTTATTTGTTCTGGGAGCGAGCAGATAGCAGTACCAGCACTCCCCCACCCCAAGGTTTTGCTGGATAAATTCGTTCATAGAATATTCCACAGAAACAACTTGAGTCAATGTGACTTCTGTAGGCCTGGTCTTTTGTCCATTTTCATATTGGACAACTCACAGCTTCAGGTGTTTCATGGTGTTCTATGTCTCTCTCAGTGTGGACTTTTAGCACAAAAAAGGCTTGTAATTTACAGTTCATCAGTTGGGTGAGTCTGACCAGCGGGTGATGCAATGAATATGAAATAGAGGATATATTCAAATTTTTGAACTGACCTGTAAATGCAGGTTGGTTTGTTTTGTTTTGTTTTGTTTGTTGTTTTTGGTAGAGGAAATATTCTGAGTTAAAAAACAGGACATGTAAAAGATCACTATAACTTTCACCTAGATTGTGAAAGGAAAACAGAAAATTTAAGGAACACTGACATTTGCCATCTAAGGAGTGAATGAGGAGCAAGACAATCAGAAGGTCTCTTATTTCTGACTATATCTGGTTTTGTGTCACTTGTTATGCTTCGTAGTTTTTAATTAACTCAAGCTAATTGTTAAATAACTTTGTCATGGTAATACATTATGAAGCCTCACTGAGAATGGGACCTTCTACACAAATGTGAAATGCATGAAGAATGCATTTAAAAAAACCTTGAAAATATATGAGTCTGTGAGTGATACAGGAGCCAAATGTATAATGAACGGACATCTGGTAAAAGTCCAGATTGAGACTGGAAACCGGAACACACAACTGAAGATACAGAATTAACGCATAAAAGCATGCCATAGCTAGCATTTGCCTGGGAGCTGAATTCAGGAGGGCCAAAATAGGCTTAAGGAGGGTTAACAGTGCTCTGGCACTACAGACCTGAAGGACAAAAAAGATGATAGAATCATAGAATCATAGAATAAGTGAGGTTGGAAGGGACCATTAAGATCATCAAGTCCAACCATTAACCTACCCTGATTTAAAAACACCCACTTCTAAACCATGTCCCTAAGCACCTCATCTACCCTTTTCTTAAACACCTCCAGGGATGGTGAATCCACCACCTCTCTGGGCAGCCCATTCCAATGTTTAATAACCCTTTGAGTGAAAAAATGCTTCCTAATATCCAATCTAAACCTGCCCTGACATAACTTGAACCCGTTTCCTCTTGTCCTAGCATAGGCATATGATAGAGAGAAACATGGGTTCAAATTTGGGTACAGGTCTGTTCATGCTCCAGTAGCCACAACAGTTACCAGCATGTTAAGTGAAAACCAAAATTGACCCCACTACTCTGCAGAAGTTAGAAGTGATGACAGTGTGTGTACATCACAGAAAAAGATTGTGCCAGTCCCATCACTGGTCCCAGGTAGTCCCTCAGTACAGCAATATCTAAAGTTCTCTAGAGTAATGGGGCATTCAGGTTGACCTTTTTGCTTTTCCATAGTCACACTGTACCTGACACTGGGACAGGCTGGGAATTACTGGAAAGCCACTTTGTAGTTCCAGGTTATTTATTATATGCCAGCTTAGGAGACTAAACTTCCAACATTTTTCCAAAGTCAGGAAAAGATGCTGACAGACCTTGATACTATTTGCAATTTTCAGAAAAAAGTTCTTCCACCTTCCATACCTGTCATTAAAAAACGTGTTGGTTTGACGTTTTTTCTCTGAGAATCCTAGAAAACAAGATAGAAGTGAGAAGGAACATTACTCTACACCAGCACGTTATAGGATAACTTACACATGACTTGCCGTGAACAGGCTGAAAAGCCAGACGGGTGGCGTGATTTGGTTTTAAAGTTTGATTTGCTGAAATCTTCTTCTTCTGTTTGAAAGGCCACAGATAAACCAATTACACTAATTCTGAAGATGATGACTTCATACTGTTTAACTCAAAGACAACATATCCGAAGTGGATTATGATAGACCAGGCTGCCTTATGCCTGAGGTCTTCTCAAGAACAAGGGATGCCATGTGCTATGCGCCTCTGAAGTACTGATTAATGAACAAAACACTTCCTAGAAAAAAGGGTCTAAATGTCACCTTTTCTAAGCGAGGATGTATTTTTTCATTGAGATGCAAGGTACAGTACAGTGAATTAAAGGCATTTTGGAGTTTTGTAGCTGAATGTCATTCCCTTTAAATGAGATACTGGCAGTTAGATGGCTTTGATTGCTGCCAGCTGTCAATACCCTTGAGGAAAGCAGAGATACTTCTATGATGGAAGATGAACAAGGAGCCTGCTGATCAAACACATCACAAGTTGTGTCAGAGGATTACTGAGTTAAATAAAATAGATGCGTGTTTACACTCTTCTAGTCATAAACAAGCTGTCTGTGATTTTTCTTTCTTTTTTTTTTTCTTACAGAGCACATTTCATACTCCAGTATGTTAACTGTTTTTTGTAGCCTCTGTTCTCGCATTTATGGAATACACGTACATAGATGGAGAGGAAAGGAGCTAAACCAGCCATTTTTAAATGTCTGTCCATTTTCCTTGGGTATGTACCATTTAAACAGACAACAATAGTAAAAATGGTTTACTTATTACTGTTACTTGTAGTAAATGGATATATGGGCTAGAATTTCAAAACTCGCAACTTGAAAATTCATGGGTCCAATACCTACTGTGCAGTACGAGGCAGGTATTGGTGTTGCAGACAGTCAGTTACCTCCTATTAGTTTCTAGATGCATAATTTAGAAATACACACTAGATTATACCTAATTTTGAAAAATGTAGTCCATATGTTTTATGAGCCCTCTTCTGTTTCTTCTCATTACACCTGCTTACTCTCAGAAGTAAATTAGCAGAAAATTAGCTGAAAGCAATAAAAGGGGAAGTGAAGACTAGCATTGCAGATTAAAAGGTCTAAAAAAAGTCTTAAAAAGTTTAAATCTCTCTTTACACTTACACGTTACCAAGTGGTTGAGAATATAAAGTGTTTCCCTGAGTTGGTATGTTCTCCTTTAAAGCCTTCAATTTTAAAAGTCTGTGGAGCTGATAAGTGTTGGGGGTAGGTGAGTATTCTTAGTAGAGATACCTACTGGGAGGACATGTCCAACCTTAACAATTTTAATAAAAACCCAAAGAATATCTAATTATCTTACATGGTAAGGGAATGTGAAGTTTCTGTAAATTTTATGCCTCTAATAAAAAATAAATTTCTATTTTTTTTCTTGATAAAGGGCTAGATGTAATGGAAATTAGCCTAAATCAATATGAGAATATATCTGAGTATTGTATGAACACCAAGGTGTCCAAAGCCTGCAAAAATTCTTTATAAAACTGATTGTGCCTTCTGGGGCACCAACTGCTGCAAACAATTTTCTCTGAGTATATTAAAAGCTTCTAAGAAGCTTTTAACGACAGGTAGTCATTATGTAGCAGCCACAGCAGGAAGCCCTGTAGTGTTATACATCTTATTTGCCAATTGTCCTTCTACTTGGAGATTCATACTACCTAAGTTAGGAGGCTGATCACCAAGGCCCCCTGTGCTCTCACGAGGCCGTCCTTAAATCTCTTTCAAGAGGTAGAGAAATCCTACACGACTCACAAACTGAAAAAAAAGAGACCAGGCTGAACAGTCAGCCAACAGCAACCACATGAGAAGGGACCTAGGAAAGGGTTAAGAGCCAGGGGTGATAATGTGAGTATCTCATGATCTTCAGAGGCAGGCAGTCTGCCTGTTTTCTCAGTGATCCTAACTTTGGCTTAGCCATGGGCACAGACCAAGACAACCTGCACGAAGAACAGAACTTCTAAGAACTTTTTGGTTTTCTTAGCTTTTCATGGCGTGAAGCATACGAATACCTTACTGGAAATGGGATTTAGGACCCAACTTCAGTTTTTGCTCAGCTACAGATCCACGGTGACTGTGAGAAAGCCATCAGGGACTGTAAAAACCAGTCATGAAGGCTACATTTACACTTCTCTAGTGTGGTTCATTTTAATGTCATTCCCAGCCTTCTAGATGAGGGGACAACTGAAACGTTCTGTGGCTGCCCTCCCCAGACATGCATTCCTTTTCTGTGAGTGCCCAGTGGTAGATGAGAGGTTGGTATGCGCGTTAAGTCTAGCCCTGACAGAGAGTCAGCGTATGCCTGGACCAGGGAAGGCTTCTTACAGTGGATGTGGCCAAAGAAGTGTCTCTTACAAATAACGACACGTAACACGAATTGCTTTCTGAACATTATGCAGGTTGATTCTCTTTTACCTCTGTGATAGTGTGCTCAGGTGGGCACCTGGCTGAGGCTGGTTAAAAGGAATTCCCTCCTTCTCTTTTGTGCTTTGAACCTCTTAGGTGAGGTGCCCGTTTTTAATCTTCCCTGTTCCTTCCTTTTGCTTTGAAGGGAGCTTTTATTCAGTATCTTCATCAAGGTATTCTCTTTTTTTAAGGCCTTCCGACTCGAATGTCTGACCACCTCAATACTCGAGTGCGCAGATCTTCAGAAGAGCACTGCGAAGCGGGCAGCCTCACCGCCCTCCCAGAGAAAAAGGAACTGAGGACTAAAGTAGTTCAAGTGACTTCTCAGCAGCCACATACTGAACCTGTGGCTGAGCAAAAACTCCAGTCCTAAATGCCATACCTGCCCCAAAACGGGTGTGCGTTGTGGATTCACTGGCAAACTCCATGCAGGACCAGCCAGCGAGTAGGAGGCCTCGGGTGTGGACAGGGGTACTGGGCAGGTGGAGGGTCCATGCTGGTGTTCGGGGGGACCCATGAGCATGGGGTGCCTGTGGGACGAGTCTGTGAGCGCTGCGTGTGTGCATCGAGCACCCAGCTGGACCAGCCAGCGAGCTGGGGACCTGTAGGGTGGGTAAGGCAGGCTGGGATCTGTGCAGGGGTGCCAGGTGGGCAGAGGAGTTGTGACGGTGCTCGAGGGATCCACAAATGTGCTTGTGTGCACATGGTGTGTGGCTGGCTGTGTGACCAGCCATGTCTGTGTCCTCCGTGTGTGTGTGTGTGTGTCCCCATGGGTGTGTCTGTGCATCTCTGGGATACGTTCTCAGCTTCGCTGCTGGTTGAACCTGCAAAGGGGACAGCAGCGGCTGTGTCCCTCAGCCTGGGCAGAGACCTCAGGTCCCCAGGCACTGGTGGCTGCTCGTAACATCTCTTAACATGATGCTTTTGTATCACCGTGTTATCTGGGTACTTCCCAAAACTAACGATTTTTTTTTTCTCATACTGTCCTTTAAAGTTACAAAGATATTACGCCTATGGACACATGGACCACAGTGAGTAAGAGCAATGTATTCAGTGACTAGTCCTTTTAGGTTCCTCCACTTTAAAAAAAAAAAAAAAAGTCCAGCTTAAATCACTTTCAGTGAGTTTGAATCTTGTCATAATGTTTTAGTCAATAAGCCTAGAGCCCCTCTAGGGCACATGAGGCCCTTAGTGCCCTGTAAATAAGGAATTCAGAAAAATGAGGGATGTAAAATTGTTTGACATTTTTGAAAATTTGGCTTGTGACATGGTTAATATCACACAGCAGATGTAACATGCCACAGAGGCCACAGCTCACTGGCTGAGGTGAGCTAACTGAGCAGAAACCACAAGGAGAGATTATACCCACAGAAACAGTTTATTACAAGAGAGCTGAAGGGCATTGGCTGTGAACAAGCTAGAGAAATTTATGCCGCAGTTTAACCATCACTTTAAACTCCTGAAGCTGCCAAAAGAGGCATTTCAGCCTTCCCCAGATTACTTTTCCTGCTGCTGTGCTCACACAAAAAGTTGTGCTGGACAAAGGGAGGTAATGGCAGAGGGGCAAGCAAAATAAATATTCCATTTTAAACTTGGACCAGTTTCTCTGCCTAGTTTACCACCTGGAAGCACAAGCTTTTGTGTTGGCACAAGTGAGGAGTTAATATAAGGATGGAAATGAATGGCTGAGCAAGGGAATAGGAATGGATCTCTTTATTCAGCTGGTCTATGCTGCATAAAAATGACCGCAGCATTATGGCATTGTAATTGCTCCGTGGATAAGTAGGAAAATGGATTTCCTCCTAGTTCATAGCATAATTCAGGTTGGAAAAGACCTCTGAAGGTTACCTAGTCCCAACTCCTGATCAGAGCAGAGCTTGCTTCAGCGGTAGTTGGGTTGCTGAGGGCCTTCTTCAACTGGGTTTTGGATGTTTCCATGGTGGAGATGACACAACCCCTTTGGGCAGCCTGTTCCAATTCTTAACTCCTCTATGGAAATAATTTTTTCCTTATGCCCAACTGGAGTTTATTTTGACAACATCTCTTGTCTTGGGGAGCCCTGACCTGATCACTGTATTTCAAATGCAGCCTCCGTAGTGCTGAATAAAGGGAAATAATCGACTTTTTTTGACCTGCTGGCTAAGCTTTTGCTAATGCAGCCCGGTACGTGGTTAACCTCTGTCACAACAGGGTACATTGCTGACTCATGTTGAACTTATGGGCCATCAAGATAGCTTCCTCGCTGGTCCTTTTCAGCAAAGCTGTTTTCTAGCCCTGCCTCTACTGTTACATGAAGTTTTTCCTCTTAACTTGCAGATCAATAGCATGTGATTGTGTGAGATGAAATAGCAAAGCCATTCAGAAAAACTTTGAAACAAGCCCATGTTGAAACTACTTCCTAGAGTGGTGTCTTCGCCTTTTTTGATCCTTGAAAATCTACATTTTGTTGTCTTTCCATACCTCCCTGTCAATCTACTAAGGTTCACCTTCCCACTCTTGCTTTCTAGCCATCCATGATCCTTCTCTTTGGAAGTTAAGAATAAACATAGTAACAGCAAAACATTTAAAAACTGAGAATATAGATGGGAAAGGAAAAGGATAAGAATGCAGAAACATGATACTTAGTTTTGCAATTATTAGGACGATGGCACAGATAGTAGATTGTATAAACAATCAAAACAGAGACTATGAAACCAGCATATGTTACTAACATTAGAACAGTGTTGTCATGTCAGATAAAGCTCTTGTAAAAGTACATTTTGTTCCCTTTGTAACGATTTTGCTTTTGAAATTACTCTGCATGAAACTGTGTTTAATCGTTACAAGTGTGACTATTCCTATACTGTTCAAATGCCTTCTCCTACTTCACTTTATTTCTTATCGGGAGCAGCACTCCAAACAGTTGTTTCAGTATTCATATCAAAGAAGACAAAATTCAGACCTCTAAAGGACTGAACTGCCTTACGCATTTTGTTCATCACAGAGAACAAAAACCATACTTTCAAGTGCAGTAGGTGTATTTGTAGTGCCTTGCCCATTGCAAGGAAATTTTTCTGCTCTAACATTCTGCTTTGCTCATTCTTTCCTCCATTGTTATAACTGAATTAATAAAACAGTTCTTTATTTTTTTGTCTCATAAATGGAATGTTCTTCAGGATCAGAGCAAGGATACGTGCACAGAAAGGACTGAAGAGTCACCTCTATTGGAAAAAACACTCTTACTTTCAATAGTGAAATAAGTAGATTTAATAAACGATGACATTATATGAAAAAGAAATTTATTGTTTGCTCACCTTAAAAACATCAAACTTCGCCAAGCAAAGTAATAAGGGAATAATTTATTTCATATTCTTTTTCTTCTATAATAATTTAGAGATAGAGACACACCTAATTAAGGTTTCATTTTAAGGGGGAAGAAAGTGTCATAATAAGATTCAAGTGTGAAGGTTATATTCAGCAAACGCTCTATATTCTACAATACAGTAGCTCTGAGAAAAAGATCTTTTGTGTCCCTTTTTTCAAGTTCTTGGACCATGCTAAGAGTTTATTTTGCTATTATATCCATCTCAAACGTGCTAAGAGACTGCTTTGTAATTATATCCATCCCAAACAACAGCAGATTATTAGACCTGAATTTGACAGGGTGAGATTGAGCCACACCAATTTGAGGAACAGTGACAGTTAGAAAAGTTTATGTGGTTTGGGTTATTTGGCTGTGAAGATCTCCCACCCACTTTGTTCCCCTTTTTTCTTTCCAGTTCTGTAGAATAATACATGGAAAATAATACATGCAAAATTTTTCAGAATAAGTATGACCAGTTTCATGAATAATTCATTTCTGTCTTGTATGACTTCATTATGTCATGTATAACTAGCACTTTGTACTGTCAGACTGAAAAGCTACAAAAAATGTTTAACCTTGCAGTATAAATTCATAACTTGTAATTTGAAAAGTTACATGATATTGCACAAGTCCTAGCATTCTCAAACGTGCTTTCCCAGATACCTTATTTAAGATAAAAAATACATGAATTAGAGCTATTTTTTCCACTTAAAAAGGTCTGCTTTTTATAGAAACAAATCGTATGTTTAATAATCTTCACTAGCCTAACAGCTCTCATAAAGGAATTACTTTCAGCTATTGGTCTTAATTGTGCAGGATAGCTAAAGCCATAGCTAAATATTTCATCAGTTATGTCAGATAAGAGAGCATAATATTACACCCATCTTCAAAGTGAGGAATCTTTGGCACTGCTCAGAAACTAATGAGCATTGCTCCTTAATTGCCTACAGAAACAGTCAACAACACAGCTGTGAGTTTGGTGTGGTTTGAACCCTGGAGAGTGACATGGCTCATCTGGTACCTGTGCAATCGGTTAGTTGGTTGTTCCAACGGGAAGTAGGTAAAGGTTTCATTCAAGACTGTATTTGCAAGTACAACTATTTGGTTGTGGTTTTATTAATATTCTGTCATACAAATTCATAGGTGCTGTCCAGAGAATGTAGTTCTGGAGAAAATGTTCCTAGAAGGATGGTAAATTGCATATGTGTCAGTTTGCCTTGGGATGTCCTCCTGCAGAAAACCAAATGAAAGCAAGCCAGCCTTCCTCTTCTTGCATCTCTCAAAGTATGCAAAATGAGTTACAAGGTCCTACCTTCAATAATAAAGTAATCCACACATAGTAAGGAATACTCCTAAGCACAAAACCACCAAAAGTAGGTGCCTGAAATTTCCCTTTTGAGGTGATTTGAAGCCCACACTCCTCTCCATCAAATATAGAAGGAACCTGAACACTTACTTTAGTATGGCTTCCTTCTAACTTTAAGGTTGTGACAGATGCAAAGTAAATTTCATACTTAGGTTTTTTTTCACAGCGTGAATTATGGTTTCCTAAAATTACTCGTCAGGGTTACGAACAGTTGCTCCTCAGTGGTATTTAGAAGAAGCTACATTCAGGGTCAACAATTTCATTACCTGGTCATAAATTCAGTTAAGAACTGTCTGTACAGATCCTCAGTGACTTGCCAGTGTTTCCAGTAAGGAACAGAATCAGGATTAATTGGTAAGTCTTACCACTCTAGTGCTGTTCAGTCTCACTGCTCTAAGCAGGCTTAAAAAAACTTCCCGTTTTTGTTTTAATTGCTTCATTTTTCCATCACAATCTGGAGGCGAGGAGAATCACAGGGATTGATATGGATTTCTTTTTTGGGTAAATAAGCTTTGTTTTGCATTTTAAGCTGTTGAACAGGTTGGGTTTTTTTTTCTTTCAAATACATATTTTTCCCTTTAAGCATACCATTATGTATATATCTCATGTATGCAGAGAAAAGATCACTGCGCAGAAATGGAACATGAATGACATTTTGCTATCGTGTATCATCGTGGTTTTAAAAATAATATGTTTGTTCAGATTTCTCTCGTCACAAACTGTGATCCAAGAGCAAGGTGACCTTATGACAACTAACAATTACAAGCAAAACATCTCAGAAATAGTCTTTAAAGGATGAAGCCTCAGGCAAGTTCTGTTTCCTGTAATGTCAGAAGAAAAGTTAATACAAAGTGAGTCTTCAAATGAACAGAAACTAATTTGATACTTGGCAGTAGCTAAGGAAAAACTTCTTTCTTCCTTAACTTTGTGTTTTGTTTTGCTTTTCCTCCTCATGCAGAGAGATTTTGTAGTTTTTCATACTACTTCATCAAACCTTTAAGGCAGAAAAGTCTAGATAAGACAAGTGATCCATTGGGCCGGACTTCCCAGGTGAAAAGTGTATGTTAAAATTACATATGAAGAATACAGATAGGAATTTTATATTCACTTATTCCCCACAATAGCCTGGCATGTGAGGTTATGTGGGGATGCAAATTTGTTCACTAAATTCCATTTTCACAGTCTTTGAACCAGCAGTAATACTGGGAATGCAACTACTGCTCTTCCCCATTCAGTATGCAGGTCACTGTAAAATTGCTGGTTCAGAAGCTCCTCCTCTGGCCTGCCATCACCTTTTCATGTCAAAAAAAGTTGCTAAAGACATCAGTTCTAAACCTGAAGAGGACAAATGGATGACTCTGCCGTCATCCCTTTGTGGAGGGGCTAGCACAACGCTTCCTTAGAACACCTGACCTTGCAGTGTCATTGCAACAAATTAATTCTGGCCTATAGGTAACTTATTTGTGTAGAAGTTGGCAGAAATTGGATGATTTATCAATCTCGTCCTTCATTTGCAATTGTAAATAGAGTATTGAGTAGGCAAGTTCTATTTTCATCATACAAATTGACTGTCTGGTACAGAATTATTCAAATACTAATCCTAATTTGCACCCAGTGCAATACTATTAAAGTCAAAGGGTAAAGCAGGTTTTTTGACCTCCCACAGCAATTGGCCCATTTATTTTTCATTGTGTTCTGTTTGATGCTTTATTTATTAGAGAGTAAGGACTGCATGTAGTCTGCAATTGTATTCCCATAGATGAAGAAGAAAATTTGAAGCCCTTTTCTGAGGCAACGTTATGCGATTGAGTACTGTGATCTTCATTGCTGAGGCATGGTCGTCACCAACTCATTAATCTTCCTCCTAGCCCAAGTTTTAAAGCAGTGGTAACTTCACATGGTTAGTACGGATCTTAGAGCCTTCTTCCCCTTACTGTGTTGCTGGAAGGATTTCTGGTATCAAGGATGTAGCTGCATAAAAGAGAAAGAGTTTGGAATTGACTACTCATTCCTTTGCAGAAAATGTATTTAACCTGTTATTGCATTTTCTTTTCTGTCACCTTGGTTATCCTTCATCAGAGTTTCCTTCTAATCTTTAATGATACCTGTATTCATTATTTACTTTAAAAGTTTTCAAGCAAGCACCTTTGTGCTTTCTCTCATGCTGTCATCTCATCTAGGGGTATCTTCTGTGTAACACTTGCAAATTCATCTCATTATGATTCCTTAATTCCTCCAAAGGCTTATTTCTTTTACTGTGAAGTCTACACAATTTTGAAAATTGTTGGCCAGCTTGTATTTTAGAACCCTACTGGTTTGGTTGACAAACATCGTTTCATCAGTTTCAAAGTTTTAATGCAACAGACTCCCCATATCCACCCATGTCTCTTTTTTTAAAGCTTTTGATGACATTTTCTTCAGGATTTTTTTTTTGGTTTAATATTTTTCTATAGTGCCTTTGCCAGTATGATACCACAATAATCTGTGACTCTGTGTAATAGTAACTAATTAGAAAGACACAATGCCAGGTAGCTGATTTTTATAATGTAAGCAACGTGATTGACTAATCCTGCTCTGTATATACGCTTTTTACATGCAAGAATAAGTAATAAAAATAATTGGTGGATTTTGTGTATAGTTCAAAGATTAATCCTTACCCGATAGCTAAATACAAGTCGATAGGATGAGGGGAGCCGTACATGCAAAATGACCAAGGTGAAGCCTGACACCTTCATTCATTTTTTTTCTTTTTTCCTCACTTTATCTGGTCCCTCTTACAGCCTGTCCTCTAAAGCAGCGTCCTGCTCCCCCACCTACTTGCTCTCTGTCTCCATTATGAATTTTGATTTGGAATATAATATACGGGGACTCACTGTCATGAAGCAAATAAATGGAATCCTATAGAGCATTTGCCTACACACTTTACAACTTTTCTTGTTCATGAATTTGTATCTTAAATTTATTGTTTTAATATCTCAAAGTCCAACAGCTTATTAACTGCTCAGACACTCAGAATACACTTTTTCTGATCATGTGCCACTCATTCTAATGGCTTTGTTTTTTGAAGGACCACTAAATCTTATAAGCAGAGGTTTAATTTCCTCCTTTGAAAGAAAAAAGAAAAAATGATGAAAGTACTTGATGTTGGCTGTATAGCAATGAGGTATTCATCTCTATTTCTGTCTATTGAGATGCTTTTCAGCCTAATAATTGGGAATTGATCATTGTAAAAAGCAGCATTACAGCAACAAAAAATGACATATGCATTGCACTGATAGGATTTTAATATTGAAATCAATTTTTCATAGTAATATTGTATGGGGAAGCATGAACTTTTCACTCTTAAAATGTATTTGAGAGTTTCAAGAATACTTAGTATCTCTAATTATTTCATGTAAATTTCAATTCCCCCACTTGCATTGTTTAGTTAATAAGTACTGGAATTTTAAATTGATGTTCTCTCACATTTTTTCATTATTATGATGAGAATTTTATCTTCTTTGGGCATTTATATTTCCATAGGTAATAAGCATAGTCAGTTGTTGCAAATCTAATTCTGAACTGTTTTCTGCAAGTTTTATTTCTGTAAAATTAATTACAGCAGTTCACCAGTAGAATAGTTGGTGAGCATCAAGTGTAGGGTGAGGGGCAGAACAGAGATGGGGAAATTCTAAATGTGGAGAATTACTTGAAGGGGGAGGAACCTGAAGAAGGAACCTGAGCCACACAGATATTGAAAAAACATTTCCTGTAGTCCCAGGTATAAAAGTGTTTCAGATTCAATAGGAGAACATGACAAGGTGGGCTTTTTGGTAAGGTGGTCTCCATCAGAGGGAGCTCTTACCTTTGGGGTACTAGGGTCCATCTCCATCAGAATTTTGTAACAACTAGGAAAAACTTTGTAAGTCTTAATTTTCTCCTGCAATAAGCATGGTAGCAGACAGGCTAGCACCAGCCCTGGCAAAACACAACACTAGAAGTCAGTGTACACATGGGGAGAAGTATAAGTCTACACCATAGCTCCCAGTGGAGGCGGGGGCAATCCTTACCAGCTGGAAGGCGTTAGAGGTGGTGCTGGTCTCCACAGGACAGAACCAGTCTGGAACCAGTATGGGGATCCAAATCAACTCTTGCCACATGGGGACCTCTGGGATCAGCTTGGAGCAGCTGCTGCTCCTCAATTTGTGTGAACCAAAGCCGTGTTTCTACCTCAGTTTAGCTAGAAGTTTTGAAACAGGATGATAAATTCAACCCTCCCTAAAGTTCTGGTGCTCAAGAAAAACAGGTGGAACTAGGATGACCCTCTGAGAAGGGTATTTTGAGGAGCAGGTTCTGAATGTAGCTGGGACAGGCTTTGCATTTTCAATCTCTCTTCTGTTTTTCTTATATCTGTACGATTAAGTACCATGGATCGTAGCAGGGAATGGGAGTTGGTAGACTGATTCTCTCCTTCCACTGGAGCAGAAATGCTCGTCACATGTGCTGGTGTCATTCTATACTGGGTGTCCATGGTAAGATCCTGGCAGTGGGGATCTGCAGGGGCGGCCTCTGTGGGGAGAGGCCAGGGCTGCCCCGTGCCGGACACAGCCGGTTCCAGACGGCTCTGACCAACCCACCACAGGGCACGGCTAAACCCCACAGCCAAGGTGGGACAACAACAACAGGGAAAACTTATTTAAGACAGGGCAAAATGTTGCCCAACAGTGTGAGGAGTGAAGAAAAAAAGTATAAGAAACAACCTTGCAAATACCAAGATGAGATAAGGAGGGGGAGGAGGTGCTCCAGGCACCAGAGCAGAGACCCCTGCAGCCCCTGGATGAGACCACGATGGAGCAGGGGAAAGTTGTGAGGAGGAAGGAGTGGCAGAGTGGAGCTGTTATGGACTGACCCCAATCCCTGTTCCCTATCCCCTTGCACTGCTGGTGGGGGAGGAGGTAGAGGAGCTGGGAATGAAGGAGCGATGAGGAGCCTGGGAAAAAGGTGGGGTTGGGGGGGGGCTGGTGTTTTTACTTTTTGTCTTTGTTTCTCATCATCTTACTCTGTTTTAAATGCCAAAAAAATAAATAGAGCTGAGTCTGGTTTGCCTGTGACAGTAATTGGTGAGCGATCTCCCTGTCTTCATCTCTTTTTCATCCTATTTTCTCCCCCATCCTGCTGAGGATGGAGGTGAGTGAGCGGCTGGGTGGGCGTCTGGCTGTTAGCCACGGCTAACCCACCATACCCACAACACAGAATTATACATGATCCCTGTTTCTGTCACTGACTGACTAGCCACAACCTATTCCTCTGAGCGAAAAGGGTGCAATGATACTTCTCTTGCAGTAGTACCACAGGCATTAAGCAGCTGTTGTCTATAAAGTGATGCCTACTTGTTACTCTTCATAATTATGCAGTGAGTAAAAAGTGTGTAGTGAGTGTAATAGATAGTGAGTTGAATGTATTTTGCTAAACAGTCAGCAATATCACCACTACAGACTTCAGGAAGAAAATACTTCAAGTAAAAAAGTGCTGGCATGTGCCCCTTGATTAATATCTTTTATTTGAATATTGACAAAATTATTAGGCACTTAAGTGCAATATGATTATTTTATTAATAAGAATTAATGCCTGATATTGATATTAATTAATGATGGCACTACAATTCTGACCATCCCATTTAACGATCATCTTAGCCATTATTTCCAAGGCATTTTAAGACACTCACAAGATTAATTGTATTTTGGTGCAATTGCTGTTTGTTCTAGGCAGTAACGGCCTATTGACTTTTTGAGATGATGACATGAGATCAATGGGGATTTGGAGAAGATGAGTAAAGTATGTCTGCAAACACCGATGTCTTGAGGGACATAAATATCTTCACCTTTGCTACTTTGCTTTATGCAGTCAAAATTAGACACAAGCAGTTACCAGTCAGTGTTCTCTTATTAGCCTCTGTGAAACAAAGGGGGAGAGCTCAGTCTACTTTGAACACAGTACTAACCCAGTACTTGATTAGTATCAGGTTAACCTTTTTTATTGACACTTTCTGAAAAAAGAGCGGGGATGGGTTAATAATGGAGGCAGCAGCCACTCTAGTCCTTCATATTCAGGACACTGGAAAAAGCATAGGCAGATGAGGACTGCTATGCCAGGGCAACATATTTCCTCTTCCAGTACATATTTCTGGTCTTAGTGTATATGGTGTGTCCTAATCTGATGGGGGTCTTGGCTCTGGTACATGTGCTGTCTGCACTTAGTGCAGCAAGGTAATAAGCCTCAAAGATTTTACGGAAAGTTTTAATGTTCTAGTGGAGATGGAACCTTCTCCCCAAGGTAAAAGCCACTCTTGCGTAGAGGTGATTTCTTCTGTAGTCACATATTACACCGACCCAAAGAATAGAAAATATTCCTTTCCTTTGGATTCTTTCTGTCTTTCCAGCATCCCTTGCACGCTATACCTCATTGAGCAGAACTGTGTACTCCTTCAGTGTGCGGAAATATTGCCCGTTAGCCATGTCTGTAATGAAGGTTTCTAACTCGGACTACAGGAAAGTGATATTGCTGACACAATGCAGTCTACACAATTGAGGATCCTCCTGGGATCAAGCTTTCCAATGTTTCTGTCTGTTTTTACACAAGATCCATCTTAACAAGATCCATACACAAGTTCCATCTTAACATGAGGAGGAACTTCTTGACTCTGAGGGTGGCAGAGCACTGGCACAGGCTGCCCAGAGAGGCTGTGGAGTCTCCCACACTGGAGACATTCAAAACCCGCCTGGACGCTGTCCTGTGCAATGTGCTGTAGGTGTCCCTGCTGTGGCAGGGGGGTTGGACTAGATGATCTCCAGAGGTCCCTTCCAACCCTGACGATACTGTGATACTGTGATACTGTGATCAGTTACATTTGAAGAGCTGTCATGTTCCCCTTTAATAGTGTAAATTCGTCAATGGCTGCAGTACATAGGTGTGGGTTTAGGTATGTAAAATAGAGAGTTATTAAAGCCAAAGGAATTTTGGACATCAAATACGGCAAAGGCTGTGAGATTATTGACTTAGGGGTTTTGGCAAACATTGGAAGTACCAGCACAGGAAATGTGTTCCCTTTTTTTTGTTTTTTTCGAAATATAGAGTATGTCTGAGAAGGACATGTTATTGGGGAGCCTGTAGCAGCAGCACAGCAAAGGCACCCAAAAGACAAACAACAAAGATGGGGAACAGCGTGGTGCTGAGAAGACAGTGGTTGAAGGTGGGCAGATAGCACGAAAAGAAAATGCAGAAGCAGCCCATAGTTCACCACTGTGACAGTTTCATTTCCAAGGGTTCTCCAGAAAGGCTAAAGGGATTCCTAGCACCTGTGCATTTCTTCTGTATCATCTGCTTGTACAACTTACTTAGGCCTCCCCACTGCTGTTCCATTCCCCTGGCCACAGCCCTACAGAAGTGGCTGCTCTGCCACCCGCAGCTGCCTGGCAAAGCTCCTCTTCCCTATCTCTCAACCCGTGAAGCATTTTCCAGGATGTGCCTCTCAGCATAAGAACCATCAGGTAGGTGGTATGAGAGGTGCTGGAATGTGCTCTGAGTGGAAAAACAGGGAGCGCGTAGAGCTCCCCTGTCTACTATAAAGGAGCTGCTTGTGTAAAGCAGCGCAGCTGTATTGGCACGTTACTTGCCCTCGTCTTGTTTTGAGCTAGCTCGGGAATCTCCCCATGCTGCTGCGCTGTATTATTTAGGCATACTTTGTCTAATCCCTCAGCTGAGCACAGGGAGAGTCTCAGTGTGCTCTCTAAACACCGTGCAGTAGTGATGATTAGCCCAATACTGGTATTACCAAGCGGTTCTTCTTTGTTATGTTAGCTGAGTGAAAAGGAAGAGAGGCTACAACAAATTGTTTGAATTTGTGCAGCTCTCCTCTAGGCATAAAATGTATTTGACGTGTCTGTTAGCAGCAGGGTTCAAACCTATTTGATATTTGGCCAGACCAGTATTTGACAAGTGGACAAAAACAAGCGAAGGCAAAAAGGAAACATGAAATATTGTCTGAAGCAAAGTTGTCCCCTTTAATCACCTGGAAAATAATTCAAACAATAATAGACTGAGATCTGAGATCCGTGTAAAGGTTATTTGTAAAGAAAAATATTTATAAACATTGTGGTTTTACAAGTCTGAATATATTTAAATAAAAGATATGCATTTATAGTCTCAATGTCATTAAAGTTTGCCATGTAGGAATAAATATCCAGTTGCAATGTGTCAAGCACCTAAATGAGAAGGATTGTCATGCATGTGAAAAAACTCTATTGTTCTGCTGGTTCTGAAGTAAATGACAAAAATCACAGAGTAATTTGCATAACTTGGAGATTAGAAATGTATCCCTTTATCCTTATTAATATATTTGCCCTTCTTAATTATAAAGATTTGAATCTTATTTTAAAATAATTTCCTAAAAAATATTCTTGGGGATAGAAGCTGCATGTTAATTTTGAATGGATTATTTGCCTAACCTTACAGAAGAGATAAATTGCTGCTATTTGATAATAGCCAATTTTTAAAAAAGGATTTAGGATATCTGAAAAAAAAATTGACACCTACATAGGAAAAGGGTTCTCACCATAATTTTAGTTCTTTGTATCTGTCATAGACCTTCTTCCTGTTTATGTCAGTTGCAACTTCCTGAATATAAAAAAAATACACAATATAGAATTTCAGATGAACTTTTGCCTGTGTTTGTAAAACTTTTGATTTAACTCAATGTCAGTTCTGTATGTCAGTCTGTAACACAAGGATCTTGACTGCATCACAGAGTCACAGAATTTCTTGGGTAGGAAGGGACATCTGGAGACCATCTAGTCCAACCCCCAGCTCAGGGCAGGGGCAGCTACAGTAGGTTGCCGAGGTCCATGTCCAGTCATGGTGTAAATATCTCCACACATGGAGACCTCACAACCTCTCTGGGCCACCTGTGCCAGTGTTTGATCACCTTCACAGTAAAATAAATGCTATCTTCTGTTCGGATGGAATTTCATGTGTTTCAGTTTGTGCCCATTGCCTCTTGTCCTGGTCACTGCTGAGAAGAATCTGTCTCTCTCTTCTTCATTCCTTCCCATCAAGTATTTATATACATTAATAAGATCCCTCTGATCATTCTCTTCTCTGTGCTGAACAGTCCCATCTCTCCCAGCACCTCCTCATATGAAAGGTGGTCCAGTCCCTTAATCATATTTGTGACCCTTTGCTGGACTTGCTCCACCAAATCCATATGTTGCACTGGGGATCCCAGAGTGGGCCTCAATACTCCAGATGTGGCCTCACCACTGTTGAGCAGCAGGTGCAGCAGATTCATCAGAATTCAAAGAGGTTGCAGGTAACTGGGGACAGCATCCCTGATTTGAGAGGAAATCTGAATACTGAAAGGAAAAGGATGATGCATTTCTTTAAAATATGTGTTCTGTAACTCTGTAAAGGAGGGAAGTGGTTAATGACTTTCATTCATGCCTTCCTACCTATGTAGCTCTTACTTTTGTTCATTCTCTCCAAAGTGTTCAATATCTTCATGCCTTCAGATATTTGTTTCCAAGATGACATAAATATTAATAATGAGGGAGCATGGAGTTGCTGAAGAATTGCAGCATAAGACTGTCAGAAGCATTGTGCAGGGGAAAAATAGACACTGGTACTGACAGGAGGGAGGAAGGAATGAAGGGACAACACACAAGCTCAGTGGTGGATATAAGGGGCAGAATGGGAAACAAACAAACTCCTGGCAGGCAGAGGAGAGGAAGAGGAGGAATTGGAACAGTGGTAATATACGCACTGTAAGAGCTCTTGCTTTGAGAGAAGAAAGTTTCTGCTTTGAAGGGGTGGAAGCAGAACACACAAACAAACTGATGAAACAAAATAGGCTGAACATGACCACACAAGTGAGGGAAATGACAGGCAAACAAAGCTTCTGTGGAGGGTTCCCTGCTTTCATGCCCTGGCTTCCACACAAAGAAAGTCCAGATGATCAATAAAAACAGGACATGTGGTTTGTCACAGCATGTATCAACAGGTAAGTGTTGACACAGTGTAGAAGATGACAGTCTCTTCTTTTAACAGCACCATTTCTGCTCCATTCCCCACACAGAGTTCTGTGAACATTGCACTCTAACTATTTTTTTTTTTCTATGTGCCTTGATAACATTAAAAAACCCCACAGATGTTCTTTATAATTTTAAGACCTTCTATTGAAGGTCAACTCAGTGCTTTCCATCAGGATAACTGCATGACTCGAGTCACAGAATCATAGAATAATTTGGGTTGGAAGGGACCTTTAAAGGTCATCCAGTCCAACCCCCCTGCAATGAGCAGGGACATCTTCAACCAGATCAGGTTGCTCAGAGTCCTGTCCAGCCTGACCTTGAATGTTTCCAGGGATGGGGGATCTACCACCTCTCTGGGCAACCTGTGCCAGTGTTTCACCACCCTCATCGTAATTTTTTTTCCTTATATCTAGTCTAAATGTACCCTCTTTCAATTTAAAACCATTACCCCTTGTCCTGTTGCTATAGGCCTTGCTAAAAAGTCTGTCCCCATCGTTCTTATGAGCCCCCTTTATGTATTGAAAGGACACAATAAGGTCTCCCCAGACCCTTCTCTTCTCCAGGCTGAACAACCCCAACTCTCTCAGTCTGTTTTCACAGGAGAGGTGCTCCAGCCCTCAGAGCATCTTCGTGGCCCTCCTCTGGACCTG
Organism: Pluvialis apricaria; assembly: GCA_017639485.1. Lineage (NCBI taxonomy): Eukaryota > Metazoa > Chordata > Aves > Charadriiformes > Charadriidae > Pluvialis > Pluvialis apricaria. The sequence goes on from CM030007.1 coordinate 39,145,066, forward strand.
CTCCAACAGGTTCATGTCTTTCCTGTGCTGAGGGCTCCAGAGCTGGATGCAGTACTTCAGGTGGGGTTTCACCAGAGCAGAGGGGCAGAATCACCTCCTTTGACCTGCTGGCCACACTTCTTTTGATGCAGCCCAGGATGAAGTTGTCTTTCTGGGCTATGAGCACACACTGTCGGCTCATGTTGGGTTTCTCATCAGCCAACACCCCCACGTGCTTCTCTGCAGGGCTGCTCTCAATCCCTTCATCCCCCAGCCTGTACTGATACCAGAGGATGCCCCGACCCAGCTGCAGGACCCTGCACTTGGCCTTGTTGAACCTCATGAAGTTCATATGGGCCCACTTCTCGAATTTGAGTCACGACAGTGTCACTGAATTTTGGTGTCTCCTACTAGGGTAAGAAATACTTCATTTGCCGTCTGGTCAGGGAGAGCTCATTGTACGTGTCAAGTGCTGTAGTAGGTGGAAGGTAGTTATAAGAAACCTAACGAACCATGAAATGCAGGCTAGAAATAAAAACGAGTAACTACGAAATCTGTCATTCATATAAAAAATAAACAACAAACAAGTACACAACATTTGCAAGCAGCAATTTTATTTAGAATCCTCAAGGTAGTACTATTGGAAGTGTCTCACTTAGGCAAGCTTCACTGCTTTGAAAAAGCAGAAAAAGTCGGGTTGAGATCTATTATCAACATAATCCTAACACTGCTTTTGTCCCCTCGTTCAGTTACCTGGAAGCTCCATCTTCTTAGCAGCATCTCTTTATCTTTGGTCTCCATAGAATTTTCCATCTTCTGGTGACAAAAAAGGCCTGGCTTCAAATGCCACCATTCAACGATACGAACTAAGTGTGTGTGCCATCTATATATCTTCTGAATTTCAATGTGGCTGACAGTTAGAAATTGGAATATCAGAGATAACTATGGGAATTGGGAGGTTAGTAGTAATATAATTTAATTGATTTTATGATCTTAATTTACCCGGGTTTTACAGAGGCCACTATATGCCAGTGATTAAATGAATCTCTGCTGTTTTGTAAAAATATTTACTTTGTATTTACAGATAGCATTTACTTAGTATGGACATTGGGGTTTTCTATCTGGTAAGTCTCCATATTTTTCTTTAAAATAATCCTTCCTTTGCAAAACAATGTACTCATGATCTAGTGGTGTCTGCACAATCAAATTTTAATCTAGTTAGTTTTGTTTATTCAGCTATTATAGCGCATCAAAATGAGATCACGAATAGAGCAATTATTATGAAGGAAGGGGGTCTATCTTTTAGAAACTGATATCACATACATTCTGCTTGTTGTTCAGCCTTTTTCCTAGCTTTGGCATCTGCCTGGACTTGACATGTACAAACACGAATGAAACGACATAAGAAATAATATTCCTATTTGAGGGAGATAAGAAAAACAGAGTAGCCATAAGTAATTCCTAAAGAACAACTATAGCGATTTGTAGTCTTTTTCCCTGTGTGTGTGTGTGCACGTGCACGTGTGTAAAATGCTCCCCCTCCTGCAATTTTATGCATTCACAGTTTGAAATTATTAGGGATTACCGGGTAGCACTGGGTCAGAATGAGCCGATATGGCGGCACAAGTTGTTTGCCTTAGCTTACTTCCTCTTTGCTCACTCTGCCTCATGCTGCCAGGCACTCGCTAGCCGTGCTTGCCCAGTGCTGCCAAGACTAGCTGCTAGCACCCTGTACTTGCCACGTTTTCCCCACCAGCTTCTCTCAGCCAAGCCTACCTTGCTCTGCAAGCTGCTCCCCCTGCCTGTTCTCTCCATCCCTCCTCAGCCCTTCAGTTATGGCTCTGCCCAGCACCACTGCCCAGTCCTGCCTTTCCCACAGCCGTGCCCTGAGCTGCTCCTCTCCCCAAAGCCCCTTTATCTGCCTAAGAAATTATTTCTTTCCTTGGAACAATGCTTTTCGTGACAACTTGTGTCCACTGCAGTGAGACTTGAACATACATGAGGAGGCAAAATATTTATGTGATCATCAATGAGATTCACGCCTAGGCTGAGACTAACCATGGAGATTACTGCGTGTAGAGCAGAATATTTAAAAAAAAGTCCTTTACATAATTTTTCTGTTATAATCTTTTGGACGTGTAGGTGCATAAAGCAGTGAGGCTGTTTCTACAAGCTGGGAAATAAATAAAAAGAAAAGATTGTAAGTGTTTAGGAGGTTTTTGGATACAGTGATGGCAGGAGCCACATAATTATACAGACACATAAGGTGAAATGAAATTAGTGTAAAAAATGGATAATGAAAAACAGTATGAATTTTGGGTCTTTCACTTCCAGACTTTGACTATAACAATTTTTCTGCAGTAAGGTCATTGGATAAATTTACCCTGTAGTTGCATTCCCAATGATGATGAGATTTTTTGTCGACTGCTACTGCTTTTCTGAGGAAAGAAAATTTCTTTCTAGTCTTTTAGGAAGACAAATCCTGGTTAATGGCATCTCCCAAGTCTTAAAGTTTTTATATTATTGGCAAAATCCTGTATGGTTTAAGATATGCAATGCTTTTACTTGAACTCTTTTTCTCTGCTGGATTTTGTCACTCATCACTTCTCACTGCATCACGATTTTGTGTGATATATAACAACAGCATTGCTTTCCCTGACAAAGCAAAAGAAATCGAAAACTGAGAAAAAACAGCAAATATGTCACAGCCTTGAGGCAGAGCTGAAGGAAACCTTTCAGAAACAAGTTGGTCACATTTAATTATTCTGGGTCCTTCAAGATAAAATCCATCATATTGGTATGTTCTGAGGTTATCAATGTCTATTTGTTGAGGGCACATGAAAAAGGAACTTTTGGATTTAGCATCAAAGGAGAGGTTTAGGAACGTCCTGATCGATGCGCTGAGGTTGGTTGATGCAAGTCCAGAAAAAACATCAGCAGTACAATTGATGGAGCCCATACAGTGACTGGTGAGACAAATTGTTCTGCTGGCAAAAGAGAAGTTTGGGTCAGAGAGGTCTACCCCAGACATATTTTATTATGATATTTCATTTTCAGCTTTACCAGCCACTTGACAAGTTAAATTCCCTTTCTGCTGTTATAAAATAGTGAGTTCAAAATGAAGATCTGGAATCACAGGCAAATCTGGGCAATTATGTAAAGTATTAAAAACTCACAGTTTCACAGCCTGTTGTAACATATTGAGGTCAAATGGTTTTTCATGAAGACAAATGGTCATCCCCGTAACACGTGCAAGTGTGAGCCTCCCATACTGGCCATAGGTAGGTGCCACAATTTCTAGTTCTAGATGACATCTATAAAATACTTTGTCCTGTAATGTATTGTTTGGGTGAATTCCAGTTGGAAAAGATTGAATTCAGTTGAAAGCAGTTACAATATAATTGCAAAGAGAATTTGTACTTCATGGTAAATATATTTTGTGTGCTCTCTGGCTGCCATCTCTTCTGTCTCTGTATATCAGATACAAATTATGGGAGGACAGAGACCTCTTCCCCCACACCACAGGATGACTACATGGGTCTTCCTGTCTCTTCGTATCTGTGGGTGAAAATTGTTTTACCTTCTGAGCTATGTTTTGTTGCCTTTCCTTTGCCACACGGGAAACAGGGGGAGAAAACAGAGAAGAGATTGCAGCTGATTGGTCCTCCTCCAAATGGGATCGTCTATACTGTTAGCATTTAAGCAATGTAAATTGGTTGCAGCTGATCTCCAGTCTCTTACGGTTTGCTTAGTTATCATGATATCTGACACTTACTTGAGTACGTTAGACTTTGGCATCAGGTTTAAATTTCCTTTCTCAGCCTAACTTCACGCCAAATCCCATGTTGTCCACAGCATACAGAATAACCCTTTCTTGAAACGGGTCAGAAGGCTATGATGACCTTCTCTTCCTCCTGTTCAGTTGTCGCATGGGTCATACCAAAAATTAGCAGGTATCTAGTGCCTCGACGCAACAGCAGTTAGAGAAATATCTTATTCATTAATTTAAGCTATTTGTTAAACTATTCATTAATTTAAGCTAAGAAAAGTGACAGGAAATAGTTTTTTCCACTGCTCACTTTTGTCTGTTCATTTCTGGTATTTCATCGTTGCTGCAGAGATATGTTCTGGCCTCTGTTTGGTGCCTACTGCACGTTGAGGTCTCTTGTGACCATCCAAATGGCAGAACTGCCCAGAGCTCTTCCCTGTGTGCCTACCTCCTCACTGAGACAGCACTGAGAGATGTGGCAGTTCTGGCTCTTAGTACCTCGCAATTTAAAAATGTTTTAGAATTAGCTTGCGCTGAACAGTGGAGCATCTTCCTTTCCCTTCTAGGTCCTTACGTGAAAATTGCCTCGTCAGGCAGTCCACTTATTGGACTTGGGTGCTTCCTGCTCTTTATGCTGTGCATGGTCCAACAAAGTCCAGCAATCATGAATTGTAGATGGATGGGCCATTTCTTTTTATGTTTACAGTATTTCTGCAGTAAAGTTTAGATAAAAGGTTGTACAGTGACAAGTTTTATGAGCGGCAGGGGAATGTGACATTACTATGGACCTGTTACCAGAATTAACTTCATTATAAGCTGAGGAGGCTTTAAACAATGTTCACCTGCTGGAAATCAGGGAGTGGAAGAGGGAGTAATACTTCCATGTTAGCTACAGCATCAAAAGACAGCATCAAAAATACATTCTAATTATTTTGCAGTAGGGGCAGGTAGAAGGGAAGTTGTCAAGCTTAGGTGCCTGCCACAGGGTGAGTTAAATACATCAGCCATCCCTGACTGGATTGATTGATTCATTTGCTTATACACAGGCACACAACGTCATTTGAGACACTGTCAGGTACTGCTCTAGTACCAGTTTCCATTCCTAATGCCAGTTGCAACGGAGGATCTCCTGTAAGTTCTGTATTAATCTGCTAACATTTGGTGGGTGTCTTTGAGACCTTAGGGTATCCCTCTAAAATTAAATTAAGCAGCTATGTGTGGGCACCGAATTAACCTTTGTTGACTGAAGTGAGACCTTGTGTATGTAGCGCATTGGCAGTTACCTGTATTTAGGTATCCATGGTCTGGACCTGAATCCTGTCCCATATGTCTCGTAGATAACTTACCTGTCAATTGAGTGATTGCCTTTAACAATTATACTGTCTAAATCTGTTTTGCACATCCAGAAGGCTCAATATAAGACAGTGAAGCCAAGGGAGAGGAGCAGGAGCAAGAACAGTCATGAAGAAGACTTCAAGACGGTGGACTTGCCCATTCCAGCTGGCTTGTCTGCATGCTGCCCCGTGAAAGCTGAGTCCGGGGCCAGAGCAATGCTGGTCTACGTTGAGGCAGGCAGCGGTGTAAACAAGCAACAGTTCATGTGTCCTGGAGCTACAAAACCCCTGAATGCTTTGGAAAGTATAGGGATGGTTGTGCCTTCCTCCAGTACAGCTATTTTTGCAGCTCGGTAGGACTTCAGCAGGATATTTGGCTAATTCTTCCCACTCTCCACTGGGGCAAGCAAATATGCTGTTACCTCTACTTAAACAAACACATTTCCACTAAAGCAACCAAATAATTAGAAATAAAGGGGTTATTTGGGTTGTTGGGTTTGTTGTTTTGTGGTTGGTTTTGTTTTTTTTTTTTTTTTGTCTAACAGTGTATAATGGAAATGCAAGCACAGACAGTATCTGTAATTGCCAATTTGAACTGCACAACATAGTGTCTGCTAGTCCTACCATGAGTTTCTTGAGGCTGCCATTTCCAGGTGATTGTCTACTACTCACCCTGCTGCCACCACACCACTAGCTGTATTTCAATATTTAGTGGTTTTCTTATGTATAACACAGAGATTTAATGAATACAACACCACAGTCGTTTCCATGGCGCTTATAGGCTGCTGAAATCACAGATTATTCTTCTGCATGAACTCTGATCATTCTTCTCGACAGTGTGTTTTCAGATGCCATCTTTAATTTGTGATATTAATACTGAACCTGATCATTGTTCAGTGGTTTTACTGAAGTATTTACATATAGATTAGTGAAGTAATTTTTTCTAGAGTATTGAAAGCTCTCCAGGCCTAATTGGAATCATAAACTTAACCACAGTATCTGTATGACATGAATATGATTTTTGCTTATGAAATGGCCTTGGAGGTTTACTTTCAAAACAAATTGAGTGTATTTCCTCTGCCTCATACATTTAGCTCTGACTACTTGGGGAATGATTCGGCAAGTGAGTGTTTTGAATGAGCAGCGGTGAGTGTATTCTGAGAATTGTTTTTTTCCACATCAGCACCCTTTTAAGGAAGATGAACTATCTCAGTGAGTTTTACCAAAAATTACATTTTAAAATAATGAGCTAATTAGTTAAGACATATATTACTTTATTATGTAAAAAGAAATGTTCCCAAAGTGGTAGCCTAGTTACCTAAAGTGCCCGTTCATTTTATATTAAAATGGAAAGATGGACCTGTTATAGAAGACTTGGACCACTACTATTAATTACCTGATTTGAAGATCACCTCTGGCTGTTAAAAAGATTTATATTAATCTGTACTTGATAGATTCAGAAGGATTAAAGGAGTGAAGGAGAGCGAATAAAAAGAGAACATCTTCCTGGCTTCATTGTTAGATGACCTTGTGCCATGGTACGTTTAAATTGCTTACTTCCTATAACTCTATAAAGTTCTGTGTTTTCATTTTCTGGATTAGATTGAAGTGTCAACTGTTTTTGATGAATTACGCTAGTAATATATGTTCATGTTCTTCTTTGCTCTTTTCTTTTTTATTTATATATGTCCAGTATAATTTAGTTCACCTAAAAAAGCTTTCAGGAAAAAAGATTTTTTTTTAATTACAGTTTTAGCAAACTATTTTGTTTTTTCAAATGCCTTTAACTTTGCTCTGAAGAAATAAAATATATGTTCATCTGTTTAAAAAAAGCTCAAATTAAAAGTTTATGCTAAACGTCCTGGTTTTCCATGTCCTGAAATTCAGCATACTTTGTAGAAAGAAGAGAGTTATGCAAATAAAATGGACAAGTTATTGCAATTAGTGATTTAAACCTTTATCCTTTAACTTGATCTATGTGCAACAGTACTGAAGTCAGAAGGTCTCCTTGCAAGAGCAAGGGTTTAGCCTTACTTTCTGGACTGGGGTCTTATTTATTTATTGCTGAAAGTTGCAGAGGGCAGCAGAAGGCTTTAAGTGCTTTACTTCTGTTATTGAAGATCCTCACTGATGCAGAACTTGAAAGAACAGCAAATAAAATCAAGACACATTTATATACAGTATGTGTGCTACTGTCTGGAATTATAAAGGACTGTACATACATACATCGGTTTATAGCCTCACATCAGAAGGGACAGATATATCTTTAGTCAAGTGTATTTTGTGCTGATTAAGTGAGATCAATAGATTTAAGTTACACTATTAAATCTATTTTTTTTCAGGTTGAAGTAGTATAAAGGGCAACAGCTTCTCTGTACGTTAGGTAGCCCTGATGTGTTAAACTGCAGCGAACGTGTTTTATGTGTAAGCAAATGAACAAAGTCATTTAGTCTAACCATCATTAAAGTACAAGTTTGGATTTCTTCTTAACATTGCAATTTAAAATGAAGAGATTTGAGTTGTTTTCAGGTTTTGTTTTGTTTTGTCATAAAGAAAACTCCAATCTGACACAAACGCTTATTTTTCTGAAAGAACAAGGTGAACTAGGAGATGTCTGAGCACAGGAATTCTGCTTTTGCAACTTTGACCAGTGTGACAAATACTAAACAAAGCTAATAAAATACATCCAAATATTTTATACATTTCTTACATATTTCCTTGTTTCAGAAGCTGTCATGAGGGAATTAATTGCAGTATACTGTACAGGGGAAGTGGTGCATTATAATACCTGCTGTATATGGTTCTCATCTTTTTCCCCAGTTGATGTTTCCACTAGCTCTGTTCCACCCAAGTGTGTGCACATATGCTAGAGTGAGAATAAAAAACACCCTAAGTTATAAAGGGTTAAGCATCAGAAGAAGTTTTTTATCAGGGCTTACTGAATCTCATGAATATCAAGGGCTTTTTGTGCTTTTGTTAAACCAATCCATGATTTCTCTTGTGGCTTTAAGCAGCATCTCTGACTATTATTTTTCTGTATCCCACTGTGTGCTGCACCTCCTCAAACAGAACTGGAGCTGCAGTTGTACTTCCATTACGAATGGTGATAAGCAAGCACCTGCCCTCCTATCTGTTGTTTCCAAATGCAACATTTGATTGAGTGGAACCATTTCTCAAATTATACAACCTTGCTCCTATCGCCACCTGTGATTTAACATTGTTGTTGCTATGGCTTTGGCTATGCTGCATTTTGCTTTCCAAAACAGTACAGAATCTTGAATGAAAAAACTTGGAGAAAACCCGCTTAACAAAACGAGACATCTAAACAGAAGTCATTAAAGTAACAACACTGTCCTACACAGTTTATTACTGTGGTTCAAATATAGGAGTCAATTAGAAGGTGTAGCCTTCTGCTCTTAGCCAAAGATTTTCTATTGTTGACTTCACTGATTAATATAGAGGTAGTGTGATTTTGCTGGCTGTTTGTCTGTGGTTTTGATACTTCTTCCAATTGTTTTTAAATTACATTTGTAGTTTTGGGGCAGAAGTATGTTGCCATGGAGAAAAGATGTTTACATAGGAAGGGTTGGCTCTAGGAACATCACTTTGGGCAGCTCAAAAGCCAATTGCTGTGTTCCTAGGAAGTGAGTTCATAAAGTCCTGTAAGACTCTACCAAGTAGATGTGAAAGACTGTAGATCCTAATGCTGTAAGCTATACTTCCAAGAAATTACAAGTCCTCTGACCTGAACCATCCTGCCTTGCCTTATTTTGGTAGTATAAGCTTAGATTGTTAGCTGGGTGGTGGAGAAGGGAAGAGGCCAAAGACTGTCTTGGGGAGGAAGGTCTCCATAGACTTCCTCAGTTGTTAGTGGAAAGACATAAAGAGAAGCGTCTTTAGAGGGATGTTCTCCACAAGGGGCCGTGTCAGCAGTCTCAAGTAATATTGAGAAACACTCTCTGGCATGGCAGCTTAACTGTAGATATTTATTGTTTTTCGGGATGCTTTTTGGAATGTTTTTGGCCCAGGCAAACTAATTGTCTCTCCAAAAATTCCCTGGCACAGTTCAGAAGCTATGGGACCATTTTCAATAGAGAGTTTGCATGCAGCTGTCCTGTTTTTGAGTGTCAGAGTTTAACAGCACAGAGGTGGGCCCTTTTGCAGTAGGTCTCAGTGTCAAAAAATGTTCCCAGGATAAATTATATATTCATGTAGCTGTAGTCCAAGTTGCGTCCTGGACAAAATAAAAGGCATCTGAAAGCTGAAGTATTAAATCACTTAAGTAACACTGCTTAGCTATGGTGATGGCAGCACAGGGCAAGAACAAGCCTCTAGAGTCTCAGAATCATAGAACAGAATCATAGAATGGTCTAGGTTGGAAGGGACCTTTAAGATCATCAGGTCCAACCATCAACCTAACACTGCCAAAACCACCACTAAACCGTGTCCCTAAGCACCACATCTGCCCATCTTTTAAACACCTCCAGGGATGGTAATTCCACCACTTCCATAGACAGCCTGTTCCAGTGTTTGATAACCCTTTCTGCGAAGAACTTTTTCCTAATATCCAATCTAAACCTACCCCAGCGTAACTTGCGTCACCTTCATCCCAGTATTTCTGTCAAGTTGTTTGAGAGCTCGTGAGTAGAAGCCAACAATGTGAATTTTAGGAGTGATGAAGGCTGTAAGTTGATAGGAGACATCCACCAATGGAAGTAAGGCAGTAAAATGTCAGCCACAGTAAAGAAACAAACCCAGTGGAAATACAATTTCAATGGCACAAATGCAATGACTTGAGATCCACAACAAACCAAGCATAACTACACCCAAAGTATGTTTCCCATCTTACTGATGCCTGAACTGGCCTGAAAGTGCAAATGCATCCTCTCTAGAACTGTAAATACCTCTTCAAACTCAGTGCTTCCTACATTTTCCAATTTCCAGCTTGTGCAAAAATGGAGGTGGAATGGCACTGGAAAAGGCAACTGCCTGAGCATCTTGCAGTGTCTGCTAAGGATGATATGTAGTTACTTCTAAGGATGATATGTAGTTACTCTTAATTCACCTGGAACACTCTGGGAAAGGTGGAAGGTTGTGGGAAAACTCTGTGAACTTACCTCTCTTAGTGTCAGCTGCGCTGTGAGATGGAGAAAGCAGGATTGTCTTTTTCCCAGTATATCGTAAATGGAGAAAACTGTCTAAAAACAAGAGTTGCCAATTGCTGTATTGTTTTAAACCTTTCAGTAATAGTAAAATCAGCCATGAGAAATGGGGCTTGAACCAACTCATAGTATGCTGCCTTGATTTCACCCTGAAAACCTGCTACTTTCTTTGCAGAGTTTTTCTTGCATATGCTCTGATATTAGTCTATTTCTATCATCTTCATTTCATTATCTGCTTGCTCTTTTTGCATCTTTGCTTTCTGTTATCTTAAATTAATTGTATACATTTTCTGTTCTCCTTCCGCACATGAAATTTTACGCTGCTTATGCACCTTTTTTATTTATCTCCTAATATTTTTTTCAATTTTGTGTTTATTTGCTATGATCTTTTTCTCTTCCTAGTGTACATATTGTTGGATAATACGCATCACCCTTGGATATGCAGTAATTGCTTTCTGAACAGTTTCCATTTCCTCAGTGTCCTTCCCTTCTCCCACTCCTCCCATTAGACGCTTAACCCACTGGATCCTCTCCATCACTTCCCCATTCTTCTATGTTCAAAGTCCTTGGGGTTTTTTTATTCCTCTTGCAGGTTCAGTCTGCAGTAATGAATCCAACTGGATTATGGTCATTAGTGAGTCCTCCACCTCTATCTTCTAACAGCTGCACTGTTGAAAGTCAGAACTTTCGTCTTTCTTGCCACCTTTTGATACATTGAGGATATAGTACATGACTGTTGCTTGATTTATTTCTCTCATTGTGTCCCTGTTCCTGTGTGTCTGGGTAGCTGAAATCTCCTCTTATTAGTTTTGACATTTTGCTATATCTCATAATCTTCTTGTTCTTTCTGATCCTATTTTTTCTGGTTTATACCCAGTCCGTACTACCACCTCACTCCCCCTATTGTCTCGAATTTTGAGCCATGATGATCCTTTCAAACAACTGCAAAAACTTTTGGCTTCTTCAAAGTTTCAGCCTGTCGGAAAGAAAGAGTTTTGAACTAAGCCATTACAACCTGAACGGTGCCTGGCTTAGCAAAGTGCATTCCCCCACCCGCGGCTCCCTCCCGCCGCGTTCTCAGTGCTCTGGCCCCAAATCAAGCAATTAAGTACATGCTTAAGTTCAATCATGTGAGGAGCACCGTTAACTCAACAGGACTACTTACACGCTTAAAGTTGGCACAGGATTAAACGCTTTGCTAAATCAAAATATTGGAGCCGTGATTTTAATGCAGCTTGGTTAATGAAGACTATACATCCCCGTGATATGAAAGGTGCGCAGTAACTCATTCTGGTAGACATCCGAGTGTGAAGGCAGAGAATTCAATCCCACATCTAGGTTTTAATAGTGCATGTGCGTGTGTCTGCGTGCATTTGCATACACACACACAGTTGTAGGGAGGACAGTCCCCTATTTGAGAATATCAAGCAGACTGTAAAAGCAAGCATAAAGAATCTTGGCCTTATTCATTGCCTGTAGATGCAATAAGAAATTCCCATTGACTTTAATAGGCACAGGCTGGGGACTGTCTAAGACAAATAGTGCAACAGCATTTATCAAACAGCTCCATACCATGGACACATCTCTCACTGCAGTTTAACTTTACCATGGCTTAGACCCGATGTACAAACTTTGCAGAGAGCAGTAGGTTGAGTTAGTGTCCTTTTTCTGGATTGTGTTAATGCCTGAAAAAATATTTAATGAAGCATGTATAAATCATCTAATTTTTGTGCCCTTTATCCTGTCTCCTGATCAGAGTCTTTAAACACTAGAGTGATAATCCTACTGAGCATTCAAATAATTATGTATCAACCCCTTCCATCATAGATGACTTAGCAAATAGTAGATTTGCCTATTGTATTTCAGTTGTAGGGTGAACGTTGTCAAAATTAATATCCATATGAGACAGGGATATTTGTTCTAATCTGTGTCTTGTAGTTTTCAATAATGTTTTAAAGAAAATTAAATCACCTCTGAAAACTGAATTCTCAGGATGAAATTACATATTGTCATAGCCATGATGTGTCACATTCATTTTGTTACAAATGAATATATCAGCTTAGATTTATTTTAGCATGGCTTATGCTTTCCAAATTCAGGTTTTAAAGGTTCGCTCTGAATAGTATTTCAGCAAAATGCATCTGGAGAGACAGTTGGATCTCATTTATAAGCATCTCTCACTTTCTGCCTTATGCCATAATAAATGTTCTTGACTGTAAGATTGTAGATGAGATCAATTGTACTTCCTGCTTATCCCCTTCTCTACTGGCAAATCTGAAAAAAGACTATTTCTTTTTCACAGCCTTTAAAAAGGGAGGACTCACTTGACTCATTTTTTAAAGTAGATCATTTAATATTTTTGGAATCACTGCTTGAATTCCATCTGTAGGGTGGCATTTATTATAACAAGCAAAATAAGAGAACTGCTCACATCACAGCTTCTTTCTTTCACTGCCAAGAACTATTTGCCATATCAAAGAAATTTGTCTCCAAAGTTTTCTTTATTAATATCTTATAGTTTTTAATGGTTATCTTTGACAGGTGATTGTAAAAACTGAATTCCTGAAATGCATGAAGAGTTTTAGATGCAAAGTATCCTTTTATGATCTTTGCAAATAATCCTGGCTTGGGGAAAAGATTTAAATCTTTGTCTTCAGATGAAATTGCTTAAAATATATGCCATTCTTTTTAAGGTGAAGTAATTTACACCTCATGGCACAATGAATAAGAAAATCCAGATGCAGACAATGTTTGCCAGCCTTAGTAAACTTGTAAGAGAGAGAAGAAAACATCAGATCTTTTTGGGATGTACCAAAAGAGATTTCATGTCCACAGAGGTCAGAAAGAAGATCGCTGTAGTGGGTCTGGCTGGGATGGAGTTAACGTTCTTCATAGCAGCCCGTATGGCCCTGTGCTTTGCACTTGTGGCTAAAACAGTGTTGGTAACACAGCAGTGGGTTGGCTACCGCTGAGTAGTGCTCCCACAGCGTCTCTCCAACCCCCCACAACCCCCCAGCAAAGGCCAGTAGGCTGAGGGTGGGCAAGAGCTTGGGAGGGGACACTGCTGGGACAACTGACCCAAACTGACCAAACTGACCAAAACAAAATGGAAAATAATCATAGAATCATAGAATCATAGAATGGTTTAGGTTGGAAGGGACCTTGAAGATCATCGAGTTCCAACCCCCCTGCCACAGGCAGGGATACCTCTCACTAGACCAGGTTGCCCAAGGCCACGTCCAGCCTGGCCTTGAACACCTCCAGGGACGGGGCTTCAACAACCTCTCTGGGCAACCTGTTCCAGTGCCTCACCACCCTTAAAGTGAAAAACTTCTTCCTAATGTTTAATCTAAACCTGCCCTCTTCCAGCTTAAAGCCGTTCCCCCTCGTCCTATCACTACATGCCCGAGTAAAAAGTCCTTCCCCAGCTCTCCTGTAGGCCCCCTTTTAGGTACTGGAAGGCCGCAATAAGATCTCCCCAGAGCCTTCTCTTCTCCAGGCTGAACAGCCCCAACTCTCTCAGCCTCTCCTCATAGGAGAGGTGCTCCAGCCCTCTGATCATCCTCGTGGCTCTCCTCTGGATGCGCTCCAGCAGGTCCATGTCCTTCTTATGTTGGGGACTCCACAGCTGGATGCAGTACTCCAGGTGGGGTCTCACGAGAGCGGAGTAGAGGGGCAGAATCACCTCCCTTGACCTGCTGGCCACACTTCTTTTCATGCAGCCCAGGATACGGTTGGCCTTCTGGGCTGCGATCGCACACTGCTTGCTCATGTCGAGCTTCTCATCAATCATCACCCCCAGGTCCTTCTCCACAGGGCTGCTCTCCAGACATTCTCCGCCGAGCCTGTATTTGTGCTTGGGATTGCCCCGACCCAGATGTAGGACCTTGCACTTGGCCTTGTTGAACTGCATGAGGTTGGCTTGGGCCCACCTCTCCAGCCTGTCCAGGTCCCTCTGGATGGCATCCCTCCCCTCCAGCGTGTCTGCCTCGCCAAACAGCTTGGTATCATCAGCAAACTTGCTGAGGGTGCACTCTACCCCACTGTCCATGTCGCTAACAAAGATGTTGAACAGTACGGGTCCCAGTACCGACCCCTGAGGAACGCCACTCGTCACTGCTCTCCACTTGGACACCGAGCCGTTGACCGCAACCCTTTGAGTGCGACCATCCAGCCAGTTCTTTATCCACCGAGTGGTCCATTTATCAAATCCATGTCTCTTCAATTTAGAGACCAGGATATCGTGTGGGACGGTGTCAAACGCTTTGCACAAGTCCAGGTAGATGACATCAGCAGATCTTCCCTTGTCCACTGCCACTGTAACCCCTTCATAGAAGGCCACCAAATTTGTCAGGCATGACTTGCCCTTGGTGAAGCCATGTTGGCTCTCGCCAATCACCTCCTTGTTTTCTGTGTGGCTCAGCAGAGTTTCCAGGAGGATCTGCTCCATGATCTTGCCAGGCACAGAGGTGAGACTGACTGGCCTGTAGTTCCCCGGGTCTTCCTTGTTTCCCTTTTTGAAAATAGGGGTTATGTTTCCCCTTTTCCAGTCGGCAGGAACCTCGTCAGACTGCCACGACTTCTCAAATATGATGGCTAGTGGCTTCGCGACTTGATCTGCCAGTTCCCTCAGGACCCGCGGATGTATCTCATCAGGTCCCATGGACTTGTGCACCTTCAGGTTCCTCAGGTGGTCTCTCACTTTATCTTCATCTACAGTGGGCGGTGCTCCATTTTCCCAATCCTCTCCTTTGCAATCTGCGTCTTGGGCAGTGCGGCTGCTGTCCTTGTCTGTGAAGACTGAGGCAAAAAAGAAAATGAAAGACCGCATTTTTCGGTAATCCCATGGAAACTCGTGGAAGTGTTGTAACAAAATAAAATAATCTTTGAATGGAAGGTGGCATAAAAAGCAGACAGAGATTCACGATGTTTGCTTTGTTATTGCTTTGTTATTGCTTTGCTTTGTTATTCAAATACCAGTATACTATAGATATTCCTCAACTTCAAATATTGCCACTATGTGATAAGACTTATCAATAAAGTGCAAAATGCTCATAAAAGGGATAAAAGTGAGAGATGTTTATAAATGAGATACAAAAATACGCCCCCCCAATAACAGAAACCTGTCTATGCTTAGCATGTGATGCCATTGTTGACAAATTATACTTTTTAATTTGAAGTCATATACCAAGAGATATATAAATTAAATAACGCATTTTCTAAAAGAAAACTGGAGGGGAAAAAAAGCCTATTAAGTGACTACAGGGTTTGTTTTCACAGGCCATTAGCAGAGTCTGAATTCTTTTCAGCCCTTCTAGTGAATATCCAAATTCCTGTTTGCCATGTTCATTCCAGGAGGACTCTGCCTGAGCAGGTGAAGCTCCAGTTGGCCATGAAAGAGAAAGGGATTTTGTCCAGCTCTGCCAAAATGTTAGCTGAGAGTCAGTGTGCAGTGCCACTTTATGAGGAATTGGGGGGTGATGGTTGCCAGCTTTCTAAGGAAAAGTCTAAGGTCTTGCTACACAATAAGCTTCCTGAGATACGCAGACATGTAACATAGCAATGTGAAGAGGGGACAATCAAGTTTCTTCATTCCTAGGTCAAAGCCCTTTCCCCCTGTTCATACATAAATAGGGAATCTCTCTCTTGCAGATGAGTACCATAATGGAAAAACGTTTCACAGTATTTTGCCCTAATCAGATAAATCAGTATAACATACATCTCTCTTAGCTGAAACGTCAACTTTCTGCAAAATCAAATCTATTCCATATTTCTGATCATAATACAAAATTAATTGAATTTCATGTCAGTGAGACTGCAAATATGGAATGGGTCCCATCTAATAGAAGCATAGTCACAGTTTTTAAGAAAGATTCATCAGAAATAAATGTCATAAATATGGTGGTGGAGTTGTAATAACCTCCAGCAGGTGGTCTAGAGAAGAAACTGCGAGGCACGGAGGAAGCTACTAAATTCCCATCTTCTTAAATAAGAAAAAATAGAAAAGAAATGGGGAAGAGCTATCTTGCAGGCAAGTATCTTTCTGTTGAAAAACTGCTGCCAGCATTTCTATTAATCTTGCTACCAGCAGTTGCAGTAAATGCAAGCGCTAGAGAGACCGTGAGGAATGGGGAAAAAGCTGCCTGTTAAAGAAATACCTTACATTTAAGTGGAATTATCTGCTGCTAAATAGAATTTAGTGTAAGAAAGTGTAGAAGTAATTTCTGCTTAGATTTAAAATTACTGAGGAGATCATGAAAATACCCCTTGATGAGATCTTACAATACATTTCCCTAATTTCCCTTCATGCGAGGATGTATGACCTGGCATCTGCTGGTGAAAAGATGAATGAGTGTGAGTGTAGGGTGTTCACAAGGTCATTAGTCATTTTTAAAGAATGATTCAAATATGGCTTATTTGTTAAAAGAAGGTAGAAAGACTAAAGCCACCTCTTCTGCCTGGGGTTTGCATGCAACTGATATTATTTAACCCTTGATTATGATGGGTGAATATCCAGCCGGTGGGTTCCCCTGACAGGGAGAGAGGAGAGTGGCAGCTGATTCCGTGCAGGTCTCGGTCAGATCCGCAGAGCCTCTTGGATCAGGCACAGCGTTGCATGATCGCAGCTGCACTGCTTCCAGGGTCAGCACTAGTAAGTCAGAAGCAGTTTTAGCTACTTCTCTACGGCTGATTGATCAATTAATGACTCCTACAAGCCTGAGCCTGCTCCTCACAGTGAACCGTGAGTCCTGGGGTGCACGTTTTAGAGGCAATTAACTGTCCCTCAGCAGAATCAGCCGGGCTCATTTGCTCTGGCTCGGTCCCAGCGCCCCGCTGAGCACCGCAGAGCTACCCTCACGGCTTCGCATTATTCCTCCCAGGGCTGTGAATTCCGGGAGGTTTATTAACTTCCTCAGCAGCTCTTTGGGAGCAGACAGAGCCAGCTCGGATCTGGGGCTGCGTGCCAGAAACCGTTGATCAGAGGGTGCTAGAGAGCACAGCCAGGAGACTGAATCCCTTCTGTTCTCCGGCTCCACCTCGCGCCGAATGCGGGCTGGCTCCTGCGGTGCTTTCTCAGTGTCTCTGCACTGTATTCCCTACTAGTCATGTTTTGGGGCGTCGACATTAGTTTGCCTTGTTATACCCCAGATAACGGAGAATTTCTCTGTAACGTTTTTGGAGCTTACCTCATTGGCAGATGGAAGAGTGAGTTTTTCCAAGGGTGGTTCCTGCATGGCTTAGTGGCCCTACCGTGATCTCAGCCCTAAAGCCTATCAGCTGGGAAATAACTGGATTATTGTTAACTGTATGTAGGGCATACGGCCCAGTATTAAGGTTGAGATATTTAGTCTGGTATTTAAGAAGCCCAGCACTTTTATCAAAGACCGAATACAAGAGCATCACTCCTAGAGGTGATCAAAGGCGCACAGAAGATGGATATGTAGCCTGTTAACTAAAACAGATAAAAGAAGTGTCCCTCCCTCCTCCTGGATACTGCACCCTCTGCAAGAGGAGGTGAGAACCCGCTGACCTGGCGATGCCAGCTAGACAAATCTGCTGCTTTCTGTTAGGTGCATGCAGGTGTCAAAAAATTTAAGCAAAGGTACTGTATCAGCTACTTCATGCAGCACCCGCATAAATCAAAGATCTCAAGACCAAGAAGTGAAAGGGTATCCTTCTATTTCTTTTTTTTTTTCCTGCTTCCTCTTCAGGAGTACTGCTTTCTTGCTCTACCAGCACATGAAAGCGCAAAGAATGGATTTATGTGCTTGTGAAAAAACATTTCGGATAATACTTTCAGAAACCTTAAAATGAGTTCCCAAATTGGTCTTTTATGCTAGTAAGTGCTGCCAAAGTTACAGAAGTGCTTTCTGACGCAACTGTTGTGTGTAGAAACCTGTTGCAGTAAACACTCTTCTGTTTTATTTCTGTTGCTTAGTTTTTATGTTGTTATGTGCAACAGGGAGGGTAATAAGAATAGCAAAAGAATAGCTACTAGAACAATTATGACACTTAAGGAAAAGGGAAAACAGCAGTGAAACTGTAGCTAAGGAAGCCTGTTTGGTCTCTGTACTTCCTTGAGAATATCCATCCTATGCGTAACTCTGTGAAAGCAGTCACGACAGCTGAATCACTGTCAGAATAATATCCCTATTACTATGGGAAAAATGGGAACAAAAGAGCTGTATTAGACTGAGATACAACAACAATGTCTTTCACAATACAGGACTAGAAAAAAGCAGTTTTTTCTTGGCTCAGTCTCATAACTGGGTTTGATTCCTAGTTGGATTAATTTGATAATCGTAATCAAACCACCATCAACTTGCTGATTTGATTTGCAACAGTATTTCTTATTTGATTATTGTATTATCTCGGTTTTAGTTTAATAAGTAATGATCTTTCAGTCTTAATGTGTTTGTTATATCTTTATATTTGCTGTCTAAATTACTTTTAATATGCAATAAGGAAAACTGTACAGCTAATTTGTTCTTTCAAGCTGTATCTGTTTCAGCATGTCAAGAGTGAAAGTAATACCAGCTATAATATTTGTGTACCAATTATTTCTCATCCTTCAAATGAAAATGTTCAAAAAGAAAGGAACTGAGAGGAAGGAAACCTCAGTCTGTCGAGAAAAGAAAAACGTTTCAATGAAAATGAAACGAGCAGTAGACAGAAGTAGTTAATACACATGGCTTTGGGGGAAATTCCCTCTCATGGAAAATAGACAATGTATTGGGGGCTGGTGGGATGACAGTACTTTCTTTGTCACGGTGCAGAATGAAGAGTGAATTCACCCTGCGACTCTCATGTCTTAGTTTTGAAAAGTTACTGCTCTGGTGGCTTCATTCTTCTACTTCTGTGGATCCCGAAATACTGCTGTGAACAGAATTAGCCCCTGATCACTCACAGCCCTCAGTGTGACTGCTCCAGTAGTCAAGACTATTAATGCCTATCCGTCCCCTCTTCCTCCTCTCCGTGGTTCAGGAAGTGACATATACTGAATGTTTTATTTTCCTGAACAGGTACTTTCCAGTTTACTGTGTTTTATACAAAGGAAGATTCTGATTAACCAGGTCTCAGAAGATGCACCAGAATTTGACGGGTTTCAATGCTGCGCATGCAGTTCAGATATTTAAGCCGAGGTGCACTGAAAATGTAGAAGTGGAAATGGGCTTCTCCTAATAGTTAGCATGAGTTTGTCATCATTAGCTTAGGCAGAAAGTATTAATGACAGTTATTGTCGGTGGATGTCTCTGAGGAATGCACCTTTATTTATTGTTTGCAAGGGGCTGCGCACGCGCGATTCCTTGCAGTTAGTGCCAGTTGATGGCTGGCTCCGTGCACGCTGCTGCTGTCAGGAATTACATCCCATGTTTTGGATTATAAACCGGGTTTTAGAGAATTGCCCCAAGGCTTTTCAGGGACTCTCCTTATTACTAACACAAGTGAATCAGCTGCTAGCTGAGCTTTGCTAATTTGGACCGGTAATTGGTACAACAGTGCTGCTCAGTACTTACTGGCACCTCCTGCAGTTCTGCCTTCGGTCATTTAGCAGCCCATGCATAAGTCATGGAAATGGTAGAAACCTATTACTGAACATAGCTGCCATCAGTTCTCATGATGAAGCATTCCCTCCAAAAGTAACTTCAGTTTCCTTCAGGAATGGCCCTTTGCTCTTTTGTTTTTGGTTTGTTTTTTTTTTTGGACTTTGGGCACTGCTGGTTCTAAAAGAAATAAAATCCACAGTTCTCCAGTACTAGAGACCATCAAACTTATTTCAAAATTGGCAATTTGAGTAGGTTGAAGAAGGGTTTGAAAAGCCAAGGACAATAACTGAATGAAGGGAAAGTCAGGAGAGGGTCATACAAGAAATAACCAGAAGGAAACCTCTTACCTTTTCCAAAGATGTGTTTTAAAAACTCGTTTCTCTGTATAACTGAGGTTTTTTGTTTGTTTTCTCTCATCTAGGCTAAAGGTCAATCATTTCATGATCTCTGCAGAAGGTTTATCTGCCTTCACCTTCCTCTCAATCCAGACTATTAAAATGATGCATCTGATAGTAGTTTCTTTGTATATAGAAGTGGTCAGGTCAGTTGCTATTATACACCAAAGAATCGTACTTAAAGTCATGTTGAAACAAAAGAAAAGCAGAAAGTTGAGAGTGCTACATTAACCTGCCATGTTAGCCCAGGTCCAGAGTGCAATCTTAAAAAGATAGTAGCATTTGTCTGGCTGTAATTATGTATGACTAACAGCACAAACTTATTCTAGGTCTTATTAATTTTGGATTATCCCTATTTGTAAGATGAGCAATTGCAAGGACCTTGATCAAGGAGTATATTTAAATTGTTTGCTGTTTAATGGAAGAGAGAACAGAGATCAAACAATGAGCTAGTTGTACCTAAGAGAAATGAATCAGTAAAGGGAGTACAATGTGATTAGTGAGATTTTTATTTGTGGAAAGGAGAGAAATCTAAACCTGTTCATTCAGATTCCAGTCTACTTTACCTGTGCCACTTAGTGAGACAAAAGCTTAATTTTAAATTTGTATACAGGAGCATATCTGCACTAATTTAGCATGGGCCACATTTCCAAACGCATAACTAAGTCCCTCTGTTGGGCAGCAGCTTCACAGCGCTCTTTAGCTGGAGAGCTGGGAATGGCAGGGCTGATACACTCACAGAAGTAATAACCTCCTTGTGAGTGACAGCAGAATAAACCCTGAATGCATACTAAGGCATTGCCGCCTGTCCTGTCCTTAAGACTTGTCAATATTTCTCTGAACAAAACCAGCTTGGAGGCAAAGTTAGTGAAAAGTTTTTCCATACGTGTATATATAAAAGTATAAGTTTATACACACACACACACTTTGTATTTACATTTTAACACTTCTGTGATGACAAGAATAAATATGTCACATTCCTGCATTCTCCTGTTGCACCTGAGGACATTTCAACATAATTGGTTGTGTAGATACTCTTTGCCAGTTGCTAGAATTCACTCCGATAACCATAGTAGGCTTTTTCCAATAAAGACACTGTAGCAATTTAGAAGGTAGTAGTAGAAGCTACAGCTGTATAGTGGCTGTTGTAAAATGGGCCCCATTAGGAGTTCTACATTTAGTACTCCAAAAGCTTGATTTGAAATGAAAGTTTTATCAAAACAAACAAACAAACACAGACACACACCCCCGAAGCCCTCGGACAGGCTTTCAGGCTGGCACTGAGTTTGTTGTTGTTAAATTCGAAGAAAATTAATCAAGTCAATGTGGCATTTTAAGGCGATGTGTGTATGCCGAACAGTGTTACTTATTTGGATCCCTATAGCTCAAACTTAAGTAAGAATTTTGACTTCTAAGCCTCTGTTAATTGAGCGAAATAAGCAGCAGTAGCTAAAGAGCAGCTGGAACAGTGAAATGGGAGAAAAGATAGTGTTTACTTTACTTAGTAGCTGTAGTTTACTGACTTAGCTTCCAAGCTGAACTAAAGGGATTTGGTCATTAGATCCGAATGTGGTGGGTGAGAGGATGAGACATGTTCAATATGCCTTATATCCAAATGCTGTTGCCAAATCCTCCCGTCTCCAAACCCATCTCTTCTACAGGCCATATGGAGAAAGTTGAGCTAAGGCAGCTACGGTGACTAAATTCCACCTCAAAATCCCCTTGCATTGAGTCAGGTCACTGCACTGCTTGAGCTCCTGGAGAGCAGCCCAGGACTGGGGTGAATATTTTTCCTGTATGATGGAAACAAATGGAGAGTCCTGAAATACCGCCACTTGCTTATAGCCTGGATCCGAGTCCGCATCTTTGTCAAGAAGCATCTCACCCAAGGCTGCTCGTTTAACTCATCAGATACTCAGCCCACTCTAAATATGATTTTAAAATCAATTATCTCACTTTTTCTTTGTGTGATAGAACACCCAAATTACTGGTTGGTTATTCAAGTTTCTTGTTTTCACCGATTGCCTGAAAAAACTGTTAATCTTCTGCCACGAATCAACGGGCTTTTTTGAAGGGTCAGGAATATTATCCAATCTTCAATTAATAGCTACAGAATGCATTGCATTTTTTCTTCCTTTGCATGCATACAATGGAAAAAGTCTGTAACGATATACCCTTAGGAGACACAGGCGAGAAAATAGCCTTGTAAGATTCTATGGTTCTAGCAACTGAGTTGGCTAAGCTAACTAAAAGTCTGTAGAGGGGGAATTTTCTTTCTTTATTCTTTATTATAAATTCCTGATTGGGTTAGATTTACTCAATTATGTCTGGGCAAATGATCGATAAATATGTTCCAATAAAAAGAACAGAATAGTGTCAGTCTTTTGCCTACACATGCAGCTAGGTGGCCCATCAGTACTTTTGTCATGTCGGTGGCTGCCTCACGGGAACTAAATGGATTAACCCAACACATTTAATCAAAGTAAATGAACAGTCATCAAATGGTGAAATCTGTATTTTGACCTAACACAGCTTTGAGCCACTCACCTAGAGACAGAGCTCTGTATTCCCCTGAAGCACTCTTGCATATATCTTTAATATCATTCCTCTCTATAATATACTTCTACTGTATGTTATGTTTTATGAGTAAATCTTCCAGCCATGGGAATTTACAATTAAAATAACCTTCACGTTGAGGACATTTCTGGTATTAGCTCTGTCCCTTATTATCCCACTTCTGTTTAAGCCTCTTAGATGCGAAATTGAAATGGTTAGTTGTACATGGTAAAACAAGGAAAATCTATTTCCATTTCCAAAAGATGAAACTTTCTGGCGCATTGGCTGGGACTAAACTCGAGGGCGGTAAATTTTCAGTATGGTATGTAAGGAGTTAGCTACATGACTCATTAACATTAATTCCCATCTGTAAATAATTTTGAAATACTTTAACTAGCAGGGGAGCTATTTCATCTTTTATACTTAGCTGATTGTAAAAATGTATGCTGAAACCATCTGGCCTTAGTGTTTTGTTGGACTTCAGACTTTTAATAGCCAGTCTGATTTCCTTCACTGAATTGGGGTTTTCTAATCCCTGGCTCAATTCTCCTTCCAAACTAGGTAATACCGTGTTGCTATTTGCTTGTCAATCAATCCCTATCTCACCAATTGAGATGAATAACAGAGTCGCTATGAAAACTTAGGAAGGCTGTGGGCCTAATTCTCATTCATGCTAAAGTTACTTTACACTACTCTAGTTGCTCATTTACTGGGTGTAAATGCAATTTACTGCCTGAGCAATATAAAGCGACTGTAACATAAATGAGAATCAGATCCCCTATGTTCAGAGCAGCTAACAACTTCAAATTGCTGAGTACTATTTTCCCACAGGAGCTGGCGTACTAGGATTTCAATGCATATCAAGAATGCAACAAGCCAATTAAAAATGAAGATATTAAACGAGAAATTGAATGGTTATTTCTAAGGTCTGCTTAGAGCTGATTTTTCTAAACAATGGGACTGATTAAGTCTGGCTGTTATAAACATGCCGACTTCATCTAAAGTTCAGCCCTGCGTGAAGCTTGGATATTTGCCACAGTACATGCAATGAACGCTCCATACTACTTGGAGAAAAAGGACTATATTTCAGAGGTCCATGCAGGACTCCCTGTCTTGCCCGGTGGCGCTTCCCTCCCATGGACTGTCACTGAGAGTCAGCAATTATTAAGTAGCTATGCACAACATTGTGTTTTGTTAATGGGTGAGTGGCCCTGGGGATAATGGCAAAAGTAACTTTAATTTTATGAAACTGTAGTTACCACAAATGCCAGAGCAGACACTGCTACCTCACACCTATTCCCATTTCTGAAGTCATGTCTTTTATTGCCTAAAGCCTTTGAAGTTTTCATTATAATGCCCTGTAATGACATGTGAAGATCTAAGTTGATGCTGGTCTATACCGAGGAAGACTCTGGAGTGGGTTATTCCAGTTTAGACAGAGGTTAGTCATCCCCATGTTCTTCTTACACCTCTGTTATATCAGCATAAATACCCACTCTGATGTGAAGTCCACATTCCTGCCCCGCTCCTCCTTTCCTTTCGGTCTGCCAAAGAGACTTCAACAACCCACACGCTGATAAAGAATTGCTCTATCGTGGAAACCACAGACACAAGAAGTCTGATTTGCTAACACGTGAATTCTTATATTCCATATGTAAATTGTCCTCTGTGCTCTGTTCACTACTTCAGACCTATAAATCTTGTGCCTAGTCTTCTCTCACCAGCTACTAGTCAGCTGACTTCAGTCTACCTTCACCTTGCTGAAGAACATACGGAATGTAGTGTATATATCATCTTCTACAAAGATTAATAGCCTTCCATCATTGCTAAATAACAGCTTCGTTGTCTAAGCTAGGGCTGTGTTAAGGTGTGCATGTCATAGTCCAGATCGCTCATCTGCTATAGCAGCATTCTTACACAGTGTGGTGGTTTTGCGGTTTTCCCCATGCTAACTCACCCCTGAAGTTGGATTCTGTAAAGGAAAACGCCTGCGGTTCCCCTCCTGAAGGAGCAGGCATGCTCCTGTTGCACAAACAAACATCAGTGAGCTTTGTGTCCATCTAAAAGTGACTTTTGCATTGTTCTAAGGGAGAGACTTATGTCTAAAATGACTTTGCTAATTTTTAAATGAAGGGTAAAAATAATCCTACTGCTCCTATGTAAGTACATGACAGGCTTTATGGGTGCTAATAAACAGAATCTTCTTACTGTTCTTCAGCATTGAACATTATGAAGTAATTGAGAGTGGAATATTTTCCTACTTCCCAGTTCAGATAAATCACTGTAAGTAGTAAAATATTTTTGAGATGTTACCCCTGCTATCATGTACTGTTTTGCTATGAGAAAAAAAAAGCCCTACATAAATGTTTTAAAGCAGAGTTGATCATCATATATTACTTTGGCAGTTATGATTAGTTTTTGCATATGTTAAAACACTATAACTTTATTTAATGTTGTGGTGAATGCAGGAATTACTAGTGCCATCTATTGTTGGAAAATGTAGACTTCTAAATGTTAATTTGCATATTCTATGGTATAATAGCATTAAAAATTTAATATTTTACTGAGCTTTTTTGCAAAATGAAATAGTTTTATGTGATTGCATGTTTGCAATGTTTGTGCTTTGCATTCTTTGAAATTTGTCTGTCTTCAGAAAGAATATCCCTGGGTTTTACTTTCCTTACAATCTTGCATCTGAAATCAAACTCTATTTTAGTTTTGGACCCTGAAATAAAGCTTGTAGAGATTTACTGTACAATAGAAAAGAAACCAAATTTTTGCTTGCTGGACACAGTTAATTCTGAGTTGTGGACTTACAAAAGTGCACAGCAATTTGAGCCTGAACGTCATATTCCAAAGCAGTGCTGTGGTGCAGAAGTCTCCGTTTCACTGACCGAGAAACTTAGGGCCAGATTTAGACTGCTTCTTTTACATCTTCGTGGTGTTTGAAAAGTAGAGGTCCAGTCTTTATTTACAGCAGAGCGATGCGAGGCATGCAAGATGTCTGTGCTGCCAATATAAGGAGGAGGTGGGTGGCTCCAAATCAAAATCCTTTCACCGTTGATGCACGAGTAAAACCTCTGATGGGCAAAGCTGATAAAGCAGAAGTAAAGAGACATGGATTTTCTCCCTCTCAGAATGTTTGGGAGCTGTTGCCTTGGGAGTTGCAGTGGTAAATTTTTTCCTGAGGGAAAGGTGAGAGCTGTTCTCCTGCTGCCAGGGGAAGCACAGAGGTATTACTACAGCATATCCAGTGCTCTGTGGTCGCCAAATGCCAAACCAGGTGACAGCTGCCTTGGTGACATTTGAACGATTAATGTCTCAGTATTATTCTCCTGTTATCACAATTGTTCGCTGTGATTGGTACATCGCCACACTCCATAGGACAAATCTTCGTCAAAAGATGGGTCAGTTGTACTCCAGGAGTTTTAATCTGTCTCAGCAACACCTCTAAGCCATACAGCTCATCACCTGGCTTTTTGAGCACTCTTGCTTTTTGGCTGCTGTTATTTACAACAAATCATAACAAGATTGTAACTATGGGAAGAGGCAGTGGCTGCCTACATCAACAGGTACATTTGAAGGACGATGACATGATCAGAAGGAATTCAGCCTAGCTAAATCCTTTTAAAAACAGGCTAAAACTCAGCTACATCCCTCCCAGTGACCCATTCTGCCTTGGTTTAATCCTTTAGACACTTAAATTTGGTGGTGGTGGGCTCCCGCCTGTCACTTCGTGCTCCATTGCGATCCCCACGTAGGCAGGCATTCCTTTGACTCAACCCAAAACCCCTAAATATACCCCGATCCTCAGACATGGTCAAGTCATGGCTACTGTACCATTGCATAGCTAGGCATACAAGGATCATGCGGAAGAACAGACAAGCAAAGCCTAAATAAAGGTTTGTGGTTAAGGCAATCACCCAAGAGGGAACAGATCCCTGATTTCCAGGCCAGGCTTCTCTAACATGTGCACTTTACATTAGACCATCTTTGATTAAAAATACCAGCAACCTTGAAAGCAAGGACCAAGGCTTCCCCCCGTGTTCTAGCAGGGTGCTCTGTGCGCTTCATGCTTTATCATTAGGTACTTGGGCGATTTGGATTTTTATTTTTTTAACACGTTCACTTGATAAGAAGGGAAATGTAAACTTCAAAAAGTTATTCTATTCCTTTACCTCTGGCAGGGGTAATTTTAACAATTAAAAATTAATCATGTAAGAAGGAATAGCTATATCACAGAATAATCAAGACAACACTAAATGAAAAATATTCCATTTCTGCATGGCAAAATAGCTTCCTTATGACAAATCAGCATTGCTGTTTTGCTTGGGGTAAATCACTCCGTAAGAAAAATATAACATTTAAGTATAGAACTATTTACTTTTACATTACAAACTGTGTGTTTTGGCTTTAAATGAAATGTGAAATAATCCCTCACTGCCTCACAAATATATATTTTTCTTTCCTGCAGTTTGTAACACACAAACGAGAACATTTTGGAAATCACGGTCTTTTTTTTCTTACGGGTCTATAATAAGAATAGCAAGACACAATTCTGTATAGGTATAGCTTGAGAAGTTAAGCAGTTTGAGACTTTTCAGATTGTTTTATTTTCCCCTGAAATTGATTTTGAAATCAGTTATGTCTTTGCTGTAATCTTGTTTATTTTAGAAAAATGTACATGAAATCCTGTTTTCCTGCATATGGTGGAAAATAAGAAACAGGAGACGTGTCTTTCACCTGATAACATTCTACCCTGAGTTCTCTGGTTTGGATTGCTCTCTGTTGTATACAACAATTAAATCTCTTACCATTTCCTGCATTTTCCTTCTGGTATACCTAGTAATTTCAACTCAGGTCATGTATTACCACTTAATCTAAACTTTGAACACAAGTACTATGAGGAGCAGCTAAGGACTTTGGGTTTGCCTAGTTTGGAGAGAAGGAGGCTGAGGAGCGACCTCATTGCCCTCTACAGCTTCCTGAGGATGTGGAGAGGGAGGTGCTGAGCTCTTCTCCCTGGTATCCAGTGACGGGATGCGTGGGAATGGCTCAAAGCTGCACCAGGGGAGACTTAGACTTGACATCAGGAAGCATTTCTTTACTGAGAGGGTGGTCAAACACTGGAACAGGCTTCCTAGAGGGGTGGTCGATACCCCAGGCCTGTCAGTGTTTACAAGGCATTTGGACAATGCCATTAACAACGTGCTTTACTTTTCTGTCAGCCCTGAATTGATCAGGCAGTTGGACTAGATTATAGTTGTAGGTCCCTTCCAACTGAAATATTCTATTCTAAGTTCTCTGCCATTAGTAAAACAATCCGAAATTTAACTGTTTCTCTGTTTAGCTTGAATGAAATAGCTGGTCTTGCTAACCACATCAGCTTTTGAAAATCTGTGATCCTATATCAGTTAAAGACCAAACAGTTATAAGCCATTCAGCTTCCTGTGTAATAGCTGAATTGTGAACAAAACATTTAACTTAAGCATGTTAGCTGAGATATTTACCTCCCCTGTGTTTTTGTGGTACCTGGGGTGATGGAAAAGATAGAGACTTGAGTGTGTACAATGCAGATTAATAATAATATCATAGTTATGTCACGCCAAGTTTCAGAAAGAAAAGACTTTCACAGGCAAAAATGAAGTCTTAAACTGAAATACAAAGACACAAGGAGTGCTCTAATCCAAAAATCAGAACCTTTTTGAAGAAGCTCAGCTACAAACTGTAACTTCTTTTTTAGTATTGTGTTGAATTATTTGGCTTTGGTTGATATCAATAGATGAGCTACTATCATAAATACAGAAGAACTGTTTTTCAAAAAACAGTTCCAAAAACTGTTTTTTCAAAAAAAACAGCCACAGGCAATTTCAAAAGTATAAACCCCAACCAAACTGGCAGATTTCCAGGTGCCAGATTTGTTTAATGCTATTCTGAAATTGGATAACAGTTTTGATGGAGCTGATTCTTCACTCGAGATAAAATTAAAAATCTATTAAGCTGCTTTATAGATCTGAAAGCTGAAATAACCAGGTGTCGCTAGGCAAAACACAGGTCACATATAAGGTCAGTTAGGAATCTGAGTATCAGACGTGTTCATAACCACGTGGGCAATCCGCTTGACTGAACACCACGTGTGCTTCAGACCCATTAGAATCGCTTCCAGATACCATAAATCATATATTTTATCAAATATTTTTGAAAGGTTTAAAGATACTTAAGATAGATGTTGTTGAAATGTCTAATACCACTTGTGGTATTCCTTGTGTTATCTTATAGTTATATAGCTTATATTAGCTCCAAAGTTCAACCGTATTACCTTTTACATATTGATTCCCGAATCTAAAAGCACTGTTAAAATTTATCGCTATTTGATGTCTTGAATTGTCAGAACGCCAGGTGAAGCCGCGTATGTAATCATGCTCGACTGGAGGATATAATGGCAGAGAGCCTGAGCTGCAGAAAGCTACAGGAAGGTACAGAAGACTGCCTTAGCTCTGCTTGGCAAGTGTGAAGCTCCAGCAATGTTTCAGGGACTCATGGACAGGATATTAATGTCATTGTGGTTATGTATTCACATCTCGATGAATGCTACCTTATGCACACATCTTACGGATTGAACATGTACGAAGAACAAGAACTCTTTTTCAAAAGTTATTCAGGGTAATGGGATTCATTTCCACCCCAGCTCTGTAATGAAATATGAGCAATGGGGAAAACTACTGGGGATAACCTTTGAGAAATTAAAAAATTATAAGGCTCATAGATGTGTTTTTTGCATGAGCGTCCAGTTTTACCCACAAATGGCAAGTGAAATCTTTCATAGGCTTAGCTAGAAAACACAAAGTTGCATGCACATATTTTTTAGAATTGTAACTTTTTGAATGGACTCATTTGATAGAGATCAAATTAGAGACGATACACTGGTATGGTGCATTAGCCATGGCTGACAGTCAAACTCCCAGCCAGCTGCTTTCTCACTGCCCCTCCTCAGTGGGACAGGGGGAAAAAATACGATGAAAAAACTTCAAGATAAGGACAAGGAGACTGCTAAACAATAACTGTCTTGGACAAAACCAACTTGACTTGGGGAAAATTAATATTGACAATTAAAATAGAGTAGGATGTTAAGATAAAAGACAAAAACTAAAACACCCCTCTCCCCTGCCTTTTTTCCAGGTTTTACATAATTTCTTCATTCCCAGCTCCTCCAGCTCCTGCCCCCACCCCTGAGTGGTGCAGGAAGGATGAAGGTTGTGGTTAGTCTGTAACAGCTCCTCTCTGCTGCTCCTTCCTCCTCATACTTTCCCCCTGCTTCAGCATGAGTCCTTCCATGGGCTGCAGTCCTTCAGGGTAAACCTGCTTTTGCGTGGGTTTTCAAGGGGCTGCAGGCGCATCTCTGCTCCAGCACCTGGAGCACCTCCTCTCACTTTCTCTTACCTTGGTGTCCACAGGGCTGTTTCTCTCTTTTTTACCCTCCTCCTCTGCCTGTCTGGCATTTTTTGGCCTTTCTTAAATATATTTTCATGGAGGTGAGGCCATGCCTGCATCTCCTGGCTACCAAAAACCTTGACATCTACACCCCATACCATCTGGTCCATATGGGTCACCACTCTATGCATGTGGACCAGAGAAAATAAAGCAACATCCTATCTAAGTCCATGACTCTACAGGGAATAAGATCTCAGGTTAATACTTCTGCAAGAGTTTGGAGATGGAAAGTCTCATATAACTTTTTATGTGAGTGAAGCTTCAAGATGATAGTGCCATTTTGTGGCCATCTGTGTGGTTCTAGTTGTCAAAAACGTTATAAACTAATGAGGATGGGGGGATTTGAACACATTGACTCACTGGTGGTTGGCACTTCTTATGCTATGGTACTATGGTTTTATTCACACACACGAGGTTTGGGTTTGAGTGGGTTTTTTTTTAATAAATGAAGATAGAAATTATAGACAATGAGCAAGTGTCTACCTCTAGTCCTGAGTGGACCTGCAACAAGGATGGGTACTATGGAGACCCAGGAGGAAAGACACCTCAGCCTGTGAGACAAAAAAGATGAAGATGTTGGAAATTGGATAAGGAGACGATTACCAGGTGAAGGACTTGTGTAAATGCCCATGAGTAAACAATTATTCATGGCCTTTGAAGATGGCCAAAGCCAGAGGTTTGGAAGCGTATGTTGTTCATTGGAAGAGGGTGTTTCTGCCAGATCAGCAATGGCCACTTGTTCAAGGTGGGATGGCGGTGATTATGCTGTTATTTTGTCTATTGACTTAAAATCAGTTTGGAAAATTATTTTAACCAGAAATGTGGCGGTGCATAAGCATCTAAGAGTCAGAATCAGACGGAGGTTTCTTTACCTGCCAGGAGAGATTCTCTTTGTTGCTTCTTTGTTGCTTGACCATTCATTTATTTTTATAAGTGATAGTGCCTAATGAAATCCATGCAATGGGCTTTGCAGAATTATCAGTATTACCCTCGCTTTCCTGTGTTTTAGAGTATGCAGCAATAATGTTGTCCTCATTAAGCATGTGGCAATGGATATCTGCTATAGTTATATTCTACAGAACAGAAGATAAGATGATTTTAAATTTGTAAGCTATCTGCCAGGTTGTAGAATTTAATTTGCAAGACCAAACTTCCGCAATATTGTGTTTATGTTGCGGTGTCATTTGCTGTTTAATAGAAACATTCACAATGCCCTAGTTCCATCTGTTATAAATAGTGAAGGCTGATAAACACTATGCAAACACAAGATGCAGCTTTCTGGCAAATTATGTTTAGTACAGCCCCCAAACATAAAGCAAGATTTATAACACTTGCATCTCTCTTGGTTTTTTCTTTTACTCTACAGTAATTACTCTAGAGCTTTGAGTAGATATATAAACAATACTCAAAGTTTTACATTAAATTATTGTTTGAGAAGATGGGGACAAGTATACGCACACACACATACACGTTTCACACCTTCGGTTGTACTGCAGTTACAAATCTTGTTATGGCTACAGAATTTTTGATATAACTACTTGCAAATACAGTTTTTATCAGACAAATACAGTTGAAAGGCAAGCCCACACACTATTATGCATTGTATGAACAAAACTCTCAGTTTGCAATTAGGAAAATGTAGATGGACCAAACGAGTAGCAGTAGACTTGCAAAGGGCTCTCTGATGAACAACAGAAGACGGAAGACGAAACTACTACTGTTGCCTGCTCTCAGGAGAAAGGGAGAAATTGTGTAGCAATAGGGGGAGTGACTCACCGAACAAGGCTGTTAGAAGGTGTGGGTGGAGTGTGGTAGCAAAAGAAGGTTCCTGGTAATGCTGTTTGGGCGTGATCACTTTATCATCTGCCAAGACAGAATAACAAATTATTCTAGAGTTAAAGGAAAACAAACTTGCAATCTGAAACACCTGAGATGATAGTCTACAGCAACACGCCATAAGACATAGTTTAAGTAAGTTTATATCTTCTTTTCCTCAAGCTGGATGCCAGCAGGTGAATCACGCATCCACTCAAAAAGTGGTAGAAAGATTTTTTTGTTTGTTTTATTTTTGAAGCAGATATATTTCAAAGGAATTAACTTGACAAACATCACCATAGTCACATCTGAGAATCTTTAAGGTTAGTGGATATTTCTTTCTCTGCATAAAATGTTTGTTTGTTTTTCTAGTTAAGTTGCCCAACTTTGACTTAACTATACCCTTTCCAGGACGTATCCACACCATCTAAATCTTCCTGGTTGTGTAAGCAGATCATGTTATAGGCTGGACTTTTTGAAAGCTAAGATGAAACACTTGCTTTTGGAAAGACAAGGTGTAAAAAGCTCTGAAATGAGTTTTGCACATCCATCTCCTCAATATTTGATCTTGGAGTAATCAGCAGAAGGACGTAGACTTTTTAAGGAAAAAGGTATATTACAGAAAGCCACTGCTTCCCAGGCTGCCACCCCAGTGCAAGACACTTCTCCCATATCCACAGCCTTAACTGAGTAACCCACGGTGCTCATACCTTCATGGTTTAATCTTCTGTTTTTCCCAATGTTTTAAGTATTGACTTCAGAAGTCTTTTTCTCCTGTCAATATAGGGATGTGACTTTGATGTGAGCCTCAAACTGGAGAGGAAAATGGGGAGGAAGATGTGTATATTTACAACACACTGGCCAATGTAGCTGTAGTTTAATCCATTAACATCTTTATTTCTGACTTTCTGCTGCAATACAGTGTGATTGGTTTAGCTGCAATGAAAGTGCAGCATTTTAGCTATATCAAGTCAGCATACATAACCAGAAAGTGACCTTAATCTGGAACATAGTAAAGTGTGAAGTAAAAAGATTTCTGTCAGAAAGACAGAAATTTACAGAGTATGCAGGTCCCTTATCCCTCTGGCCATCATTTCCTTATGTTCTGGAATTTTTAAATGTGCACTCTTCCCATTCTTTGTTTGTGACCTTTCTTGTAAGGACAGGCATTTTCTTATCTTTTTCTTCCTGGAGTCAAGTTAATTTAATTTACTGATCATATCAAAGGCCTAATTCTTATGTACGTGTATTTCACTGGATTAGTTTAACTCGGTGTAAAAGATTAAGTAAAGATAATAGGATGATTTGTTTGAACACAACAGGTACAAATTAAGTTGTTAACTGTATTATATGCCTTGCATTGCTTATCATGTCTGATAAGCACGCTCAATAACATTTAGCTTTGGCACATCTTGTAGTTGTGTCAAGAACATAACTTTTCGTACCATTTTTTAGTGGCAACGAAAGCAAAAAAGGAGGCTCTTGATTCAGAAATTGTTTTTGCTCATGCTTCCTTTCCTCTCAACCATCTGCCCTCCACCTGCTGTTGGAAGAAGTCAGCGTTTTATGCAGCAGCTACTACTACACTGCTGGAAATTACAGCATGGTCTAGTATGAGGTCTGCATTTCGAGCCTCAATTACAGCATCACTTCAGTTCCACCACTGAATAAGGCCAGCAGAGCTAATTAATTAGTCATAGAGTTAAGTTACACTCATAGAGCAATTCAGACTGGAAGGAACCTCTCTCTGGAAGTAACCTGATCTAATCCACCACCATTCGGAGTAGGTCTGGCAGCTTGCTCAGGTCATCCAGTCGAGTTTTGAGTATTTCTAAGGGTGAAGATTCCTCAGCCTCCCTGAGCAACCTGTGGCTGTCTACCCTCAATAACAGTAATTTTTTTCTCTTAATATTTTACCAGAATTCCCTTTGTAGCAGTTTGTGCGCACTGCATCTCAAGCTTTTTGCTGTGCACCCTCAAGGAGAGTCCAGCTTCATCTTCCCTACACCCCCAATACGCATTTGTAGACAACAATTCCCCCCAGCCTTTTCAAGGCTAAACAAACTCAGTTCTTTTAAGCTTCTCCTCATAAGTCATGTACTTCAGGTCCTAATCACCCAGAGCAGATAAACAGTTTATCTAAACTCGTACATTAAACACCATATAGTGTTCAGTTCTTGGAATTCAAGTCCTAGACACATAGCAAACTTATCCTTGCCTTCAGGAGACAGAGGAGCCACAATGGATTACAAGATTTATCCTAGATGCATGTAAATTGGCAGGATAACCTATCTAAAGTGTCTGAATTAATTGCTGTGGTCCTTTGATAAATTAACAAGAAAACTGAAAGGCGTATTTGTATGCTTATGTATGGCATTACTGCAGAGGCAAGTAAGAAATAATGTTATTTTCTTCTGTCTAGTTTTAAAAATATACAGCAAATACTTTTAGCTTTCTTCTGAATCTTTTTTTATTTGGTAAAGTTTGGAAATTATACCTTACAGCCAGAAGATAAGTTAATGAGTTTCATTTAGTAAGTTTAGCCAACAGAAAAGTCAGTGGTTATTTGATCATAGTCTATCAGTATGTACACTGGGATGAGATTTAGATCTCATGGAATCTGAGTGGAATCAGTAAGACAACGTATAAAAATTCTGCAGTGGGAAGACAAACATACCAATTCAAGATAAAATAATGTACATCATTTTAGCATGATGGCAATTTAAAATCAAAACAACTTACCTTGGGAATTAACGAATTTATGACTATGTGAAGCCTTTAAATTATGATTGTGTGTCTTTCTAAGAGATGTCCTCCAGCCCAGTCAGAAATTACAGGTCAGCAATTACTGGGTGAGGTATTGTGACCTCTATTTTGCAAAAGTTCAGAGTAAATTGTCTGCATAGCTATTTCAGTTTTTAATTCTGTGGATCTATAAAGTAGAACCAGAGTGATGTGCTACATGGGCAATCCCCAATGGCTGCCTGGACTGGAAGAAATGCCTTACTTCTGCATCAGATACTACCATGCTCTCCATTTTCCAAATTTCTCATCACCTGCATCCATTTTTGCAACACCCATGCCAAAAGATGGCAGGAAGAAAATACGTTCTTTTTTTTGGACATAAATTAGACTGTTTTCTTTTGATATTTAAAGTAACTTGGGTTATATCTCCTATTGCAAATAAATAGATTTTTTAGGGCAATTTCTGACCACTAAGCCTAATGAAAGTGAAACCCATTAAATAATCTAGGTGGATTAAAATTCCTAATAACATGTCACTTTCAGATCCTTGAACTTACATTTTATGTCTTTAATCTACTGCATATGAAATTCTATAAAACAAACCAAAAGCCAAACAAAATCTATGTATATAACTTCAGAAAAGAGCAGAGAATAGCGTTCCAAACCTAGGAAATAATTTGTCTCTCTCCTTTCGGCTATATGTGGAAGCACAGAAACATTTAAATCACCCAAGGAAAGCTATTAAGATAATTATGAGCTAAAATCTCTGCACTTCATCTTTCTGTGATGTTCCTAGTCAGAAAGCATTAGGATTCAATTTTCTGTGATTTCCTCTATAAAGTCCTCTCTTCTTCAGGACTCCTCCTGCTTTGCAGGACTGGGCTCTTCGTCCCTGGAGCTATTCCATCACTTCTGTAGTAGCATACCATGTGCATCCCTCAGCCTCCTTACACAACAGATTGCAATAAATCTTCAATTTAATATCCTAAAACCTTTCTATGAGGCATAGAAATAAGCTTTCCTTCAGTAAGTGATACTTCCTCAGCTTTCCAAAAGCACAGCCTAACTTGAGAAACCTAAAATAAATTGTATGCGTGTTCTATAGAAATTCTCTAAACAAATAAAACTGAGAGACATTTTATAGCAGTAATAATTTCTTGCTTGCAAGTGTTTCAAAAGACTCCCACAGCAGCAGGTGTTAAGGAAGTATCCATCTGTTCTTGTTTCTCTGCACAGAAGTATATTGAATAGACAGAGTTTCTAAATGTTCAGGGTTGTCATTAAAATGGGTTAGCTGTGATCGCCACTTAAGGCATTCCTGATATTGAAATTAAAATGAAGACTGTCTCTGGTTCTGTTGCAATTTGAGAATGCGATCAATGGTTCCCTGAAGAAACATCCTGTCAACTGAGTACTTTTTAAATTATCTTCTGAAAACCACTTCAGTATTCCTGTGACTGAACTGGAAATGCTGTATCAGCAGCATTACTGTTCTCTGAAAATATGGATCAAAACCCAGCTGTTGCAGACATGTTAATTGATGAATAAGGTTAAGAGATCTGAAGCCATTATCCTACACTCAAACCTTATGTTTCTATTTAAATATTGAAGGCTTTTCAGTTTTCTCCTCTGCTGCAAAAAGTTCTTTGAGTCACTTCTAAGCACGGCTTCAGTCTCTAAACTTGAGTGCTGGGGTATAAAGACCGGAGGAGTGGAGCTTCATCGATGCAGCAGCGGAACCAGCATAAGAAAGGGGAAATGCGCACAAGCTGAGAAACACAACAGATGGGTGTTTTCGAAGGTGAAACAAAAAATGCATGGAGCAACTGTATGAATGAATCTACGGAATATCTATGAAACTTCTACACGCTCCAGGGTGTTTTTATACCTTAAGTATTTATATTTCAGCTACTACATCATCGTATATTCAGATCAGAAAAGGCATCTTGCCAAGCAGTGTGAAAGTGTTAAAAATGAAAAGTCCTTCTTTGTTCTTTATCAATGTACCCCCCTAAACAGGAGGGAACAAACAAAGGTTTTTGCATGTGTCATGTATAACAATTCCAATATCTTTAGAATTAAAGCTAAAATAATAATAACTGAGGTATCGAGGCTTTATATTATTTTGTGATTTGCAATGGCCGGTAGCTTCCATCCAAAAAACTGCAAGTAGTACTCGCTCAAATACCAAAGTTTGATCTGCTCATTATGTTTTCACTTTTATTCCATATTCATCTGATTCTTCGTTCTCCTAGGAAGGCACATTGCTTTAAGTCCTATGGAACATTTTGCTATATGTATGTGAATGACTTGGTCTGGATACCTGGTAGTCAAATATTCTCATTCCATGATGGAGTAATTTTGGTATTGTCAACCAGTACTATTTACAGCTGAATCTATCTGCAAAGATTCAGGATCCTAGCTTTGAAAACATCAGTTAAGAAAGAATAATACAGAGCTTTGCATTTTCTGAAGAATCCTTTCAAACAAGTAAAAGCTGGCCAGCCTCCAGCTGGTATGGGATCTTTCCAGATTTTAGGTCCAACCTTAAATGCAGTTAGAAATACAAACCTTACATCGGCTTTTTGTGGTTTGGCTTTTTTTTTTTCCTTGGTTGTTGACTTTACTGGAGATTTTTAAATCTACGAAACTGTGAGAGGAGGAAACTGGGTTTTTTAGAAAATAGTTTGCTAGCAATTTTGCAGTTGATAAGCAGTAAAATTACGAGAATAACATTTTTACCCATGAAAAAAAGACCAACAAACAACAACAAAAAAAAACACCCACCCTGCTACGATCTGGACAACAGAGCATGCGATATACTAATTCATTTGATGGAAAAGTATAGATTGTGTGCTAGGATTGTTTCAGCACTAGGCATTTTGCTAAGCCACCTGCCAGGTTAAACCACTCTAATAATGTAACCATGGTAATACTGCTGGCGTCAGCGTGAAAGACTGATTTGTGCAGCCAGTGAGGATTGAGCACCTTAATGCATTAACTGGAGCTGTTAGGAAATGTTTGGAAATAAATATGTAAAATAGGTATAAAAGGTTCTTTTAGATTGTTTAGTGTTTTGCTTCAGGCAATGTTTGTTAACAGCAGGCCCCCCTGTTTATAGGGCTAAGAGAACATGGTTGCGAGCACTGAAATAGATAACAAACTGCTGGTAGATTGTGCTCTGCTGCTTTGCTTTTTGTGCTTTGATGGAAAACAACTGTTTCATTTTTAGCAGTAAAAGTGTGTTAGTCCATGCCTGTGTATCTACTGATGCAAACCTGAGACTTACAGCAGTAACTGCAGAAAATCTGAAAATAAACAAACCCAACAAAACTTGAAAGTTTTAATTAGCCTCTATAAAAACGGCCAGCGAGTTGGTCAAGGTGTTGCTACCACATTTTATCCCTCTTCTCCTCATCCCTCTGTTGTTTTCCATATGCTTTTCACACACACACATTTCCTGTCCCTCTCACATTTGCCTTTCATATGCCCCTCAGTTACGTGTTCTCCTCACACCTCTAATTTGCAGCTACACTGCTCCAGAAATAATGGGTTTGTTTTTTTCCAGAGAGGTAAGGATCTAATGATATATTGTCTCCAGCATCAGTGCTGACTTAATTAATTTCTACCCCTATGTCAACACAAGTGGTGCGGAACTGCAATGTGAATCAGATCAGAAAAGAGATCCACTTTAAAGTAAAAACCTCGGCACCACTTCTCTCCAACTTCCCCTTTTTCAGCCAGGCTCCTGGCTCACACGGTAGCCCCACAAGCATAAGCATATGTAAACATAATTAAAGGAATGCCTCACTGAATTTTATAGAGGGTGGAACAGAGTACTGATTATTTCTGATTTTGTGGCCAGAAAAGGGAAAAATACAAACTTATAAAAGCTGTATTCACCCCCGCGCCAAAAGGCAATTTCTATGAGAAGAAAAAAGGGAGTCCTTAATGACCTCTCTGTATATTTATGTGTTGTGTTTACTTTGGTTTGCTTACTAGCAGCATTACTTGACGTATTATTGTTTCATGACAATAGATTATTTTAACTCATTGCATCTTATTTTACTGGTTTGAATTGCAGTTGGCACAGGTAGCCTCAATTGTTGCTCTAGGCTGGGGCCCAGTTGTCGCCAACTTTTCTTTATTCTCTCAATTTTTTGTTGTCTTCCTCTAGAACTTTTTCTTCTGATTTCTGATTTCTCTCTTTTTTCCCCTTTTGCTCATTTTTCATGGTGAGTGTCAGTTCTCAACGGTTCACTAATTTGCCAGACACCACTGTGCTTTCTGGAGCGTATTTGTGTCCCCCCAGG
Organism: Pluvialis apricaria; assembly: GCA_017639485.1. Classification (NCBI taxonomy): domain Eukaryota; kingdom Metazoa; phylum Chordata; class Aves; order Charadriiformes; family Charadriidae; genus Pluvialis; species Pluvialis apricaria. The sequence goes on from CM030007.1 coordinate 39,184,173, forward strand.
CTGTCAACTGTTGGATTCCGCACAGAGTAGTTGCTGAATTAGCACGTATATTTGCTTCTGAACTGAAGCAGGATTTTTTTGTAGGCTGTGGAAAAAGTGAACTTATGCTTTTGTACTGAATTAAAGGAATTACAGCTTTTAAAACAATTGTGGCAATGGAACCCCACTTGTGGATTTGGGGCTATGCAGCTTTTTCAGTCTCTGAAGCTCTTCCTTTCACTCTTATGCCGCATTGTTTTATGGACTCCATTTGAAATATCTTAGGCGCTCAGGGTAAATATCGAAGCCAGGGAAGTCCAAAGTGCATACTTGCAAAAAATGAGAAGTTGCTTAGGGCTCTGTTTTTGTTTCTTTTTACTCTTCGTCTTTGAGAACAGCAGCATTTAACCTAAAAGTTAGCTGGAGCATAGAGTTGGAAAAAGAATATTTTGCTTTTAATAACTTAAAATATGTAAGACTGCTTTAAGGATGATTCTATAATCCTATAATTCCCCTCGTAATTCTGCAGTTATTGAGAATATACGGCCCAATTCTCTATTGAAAGAAGATTAAAAACTTGCTATGAAGATATGCCGATTCTTTCACATTCTTTTGGTTTCTTTTTTTTTGCCAACAGGCAGGAAACAAGGAGCGTTGAGGACAGAATAATAACTAAAATCAACACAGACAGGAAAAGATACATAAATAAAAGCAGAATCAGAAGAGAAAGGAACAGAATCACTCACAAGTGAAGGCCAGCAAATAGCATACTCAGTTACTGCATCCAATTGTTATAAGTGTTGATTTTGCTGCTTCTTTAAAGTTTTAAGAATTTTAGTTATTTTTCTGAATTGCACTGGTTTGGGCCTGCAGACTACAGGGGAAAAGCAGTGGTAGGCAAAAGCTTCCACATCTGAATAGGCAAGACGCATGACACACTATATTTTCACTGCCAGGAAATAACACAGAAACATTCTTGCCTGTTTAGTGTGTATTCAGTCATGGACAGAAAGTCAACTGCTTAGCTGGAGCCTGGAATAGATTTCCAATAACTTACTTTTCCTCAAGCACAAACATATGACAGCACTTGAGGAAAACCACAGAGTGAATCTTTTATGATCTGAAAATAATCTTTTTAGATTTCCATGAGAAAACAGTATTTATTTATTTACTTGGTCTTTTTCTCCCACCTTGCAATTAAGTCAAGTGCTGACACAGATTGCTGCTGGATCATTTATGCCCCAAAGTGCTCATATGGAGATGATGTCTTCTGGTATTGCAGATATACAAAATTAAAACTTTCTGGTTTTAATAGTAATAGTAGCAAAACCAATATACTACACAGCCATGTATATTGCTGCATAATAGGTAGTCACTGTTTTTTTGTGCAGCTGAGCTCTCTAATGTAATCAATATAGTTAAGGTCATATTCTCTTTGTGTACCATGCAGGATGATGATGCCTATGCCTGCATTGCTCTGATGGGTTGATCCATGGGCTTCCATCATCTGCAGCGTTTTGGGTGTTGCTGCCCTACCCTAGAGGAATGGGCTTAGCTTTAACAGGGACATCACTGCAGCTAGACCGGCAACTCTAAGGTGATCCATCCATGCCCACACTGCAGGTGTTTTATGTCACCTTGAGAGCTACCTCACACTGTGTGAGGGGCCCTCTTGCACGACACCAATTCCACAAGGCCTTTGGCACCTCTGGGAAGGCCCTCCAAGTGTTATCTCTAACTTGTCTGCTCCATATGCATGCCATGATTTCACCATGCAGCCCTTCGTGAGCAGTTCTGCCCGGCAGTGTCCATTAGTATTGACCTTCATTTCCCTGAGACAAACTATTACAAATTCAGCTTGAAAGGTGGGGGAAGCATGAGGAAAGCAGCAGTTTGCAGAGAGTACCAGGCATTCCATACCTGCTGTCCTTCTTTGTGAGGGCACTGTTGCTGTCTTGTACATTGAGTGACTGCATGGACAGCAGTTGGCCTTCACCAGTGTCTCCACTGTTGCTGAGTTTTGTTCAGTTACATCATGTGTATCTGTTTTAGACATGAACTGACTGCCAATGGGACACTAATTTCTCGATGTAACAGACCACATTCATAGCTCTGGAGTAGGAGCTTGCCCCACAAGGGAAGGCAAGCCAGGAGCTGAGGGCAACAAGTAATGTAGGTTAGGGCAATGATCCCACCCTGGTGGGCACAATCCCACAGAACCTGAGCAGGTACCATGCTGGTGAGCAGGGTCAGTCAATATTCAAGATCACGAGACATGTCTGCAGTAATGAAGCAAGTGCAAGGTCAGGCCAGCAAGTCAGATCAGTAGTTCAGGATCAGCAGAGGACATGGCCAGGCACAGGCATACCTCAAGCAAGTCTCAAGAATGGAGGCCTGAGCGTCAATGCAGTTCCCAAGCAAAGTGCAGGAGGTCGCCATAAGGCTTCCCATAGCTTCTTCTCACACAGCTCTTTCCCCAGCAGCCTGATCCAAGGCTACAGCTGCACAGTATCAGAGCTGGTCTGGAGCACAGGCAGCCAAAACCCCAAGGAGGGGTAGAGAGACTGCAGAGCCTCTTGGTGCACTCAAAGCCCTGACAGCAGCATGCTTATTTCCAGATTTCTATCCAGTCCAGAAAGTATCAGTCTCTTAAAAGTAATCTTGTTAGAGATGAGGCACAGCTGTTCGGGGCTGGGATGTTTACTGCAGCCCTGTGAAAGTCTGCAAAGCCATATGCTGTTTGATCCTCTGCTCCTTGGCTATTTACCAATTCAGTGTCCAGAGGACCAGTAGGTTGAGCTGTGCCAGAATCACTGACAAACACAAGCCCTTCCGCTGGCCCTCGAGGGGCCCCGCCAGCGTCATAATTATACGAGATTATATTCTGCTGTACTTAGTGATCCATCGTACCCTAGTGATCACTGCAGTGGTTCACCTGCACTAACTTTCAGATCTGAACTGTCCACCTTTTGACAAGCAGCCTCACAGGCCTGGCAATAGCATCATCATGTCACATATAAATGCCCCTATCCTGGCAACCACAGTGCCTCGGTAATTGTCTTTTGACAGCAGTGATGCTGTCTTTGAGACTGTCATAATGCCAGCGTGAACTATACTTTCAAGATCACCATGGCCTGCCAGACGTTTAGTGATTTGCAGGAGAAAGTGGGGAGTGCGTTCAAGTTGCAGGGTTCCAGAAGCAGGCACTCAGATGAGAAAATCAATTAGAACACCCTCAGAAAAACATTAGCCTTGGCCTTAGTGGAAGTTCTCTCTCCCTGCAGCATCACCTTAACTACAGGGTCTGTGGCCACAGGTGGTGGTGGTATTATGTCCAAGACTTCACAATTCTTAACAATTTCCAGGCTTCAAAATGTGCCTCCTGTTCATCTCTTTCCTTCATCCTGGTCCTTTCCAAGTTTCTCTCCTTCTCCCCCATTAAAAATGCACTACTTCTGTAATTTCCCCTTCTCTTTACTCTGAAAAGTCAATTCCTTCTCCAGATGCCACAACAGATGACAGCTGCTTGCTTGCCTTGAGACATAACAGTTCAGGCTTGGTTGCCCACCACCAGCAAACACCTCTCCAGTGTGAAACACTTGTAGTAACCAGCCCTCCTTGCTCTTTGTTTACAGTTTAGGGAAGTTCATGATAGAGGAAGGATAAAGAAAAATAATGAATGCTGACTACTGCCCTCCCACTTCAAATAAAACAGAGAAAACATTCACAAGCAGCCCTGCATATTTTGGTTGAAGTGCAGCAATGCATGCAGCAAAGCTGATCCTTCTGACTGCAGACAAATCAGATCAGGATCTGGCCCATCACAGGACACTGAGAGATAGACACTTTTGGTGAAACCCCAACACACTCTTAGAAATATAGTGACCAGAAGTGAAGGCCCTTTACCTTCAGTGCCTGACTACTTTGGGCTACAGATCCAGGGTAGGAATCATCTGCTCTTGCATTCAGTGAGAGGACCTCTTATCTTCAAATAATGAAGAAGAAAGAGTATTCTGTAAAAGATGACATAAAAACTGAGACCAAAACAGCATTCTTGTCCATGTGGGGGCCTCCCATCGAACCTGGTGTTCAGGGTCTCCGTCCGGCTGTTGTTGGTTTTAGCATACCAGGTTGGGGTGCATGATGCCATAACTCACGACGAGTGTTACAAGTTTTTGCTCTCGCCCATTTCACGTAGGTGCAGTCACCAGTTTCAGCTCCACAGTTTTGTGAGCCCACTGCTGAGCCAAGGTGATTTGGGCTTGAGTTGGGAGGAGATCAAAGCAACCGGGATGAATCAAGGCACGGGTGGGGAATGCGTAGGGCTGCTGCAGAAAAAATGGCTGTCCATCTCTTGCTGTCTTGCTCTGTGTGCTGGTTCTGTCTGTTCTCTGCCTCACCAGTGCCCCAGCCGAGGAGTTCAAATAGAACAAACATTTTAGGTACTTACAACAACAGAGCATTGTGGAAATAACCTCTTTATCACACATGAAGTTGTCCCAGGTCACACGGGCAGCAGTCAGGAAGAACTGCTTTTCAGGCTGTCTTTTCATGCCTGTCATTACCTCGTACTCCAGAGGAGGGGCTGCCTCCCTCAATCACTGGCTGATATGGTATACCCATTGTGGATTTTGTGAGGAAATCACAGGATTTAGTTATCCTTTGCTAAAACAAACAACAGGAGCCAGTTGCTGCCTGTATTTAACGTCTGCTCTTAGCCTCTTATATTTCTAATAAATACAGGCAGATAAGTACAGGATATGAAAGCAAAGTGGTAGTCATACAGAATTAAATAGTAATACTTTAAACTTTGTTGGTTAATAACCTGAATGTAATAGAAAAACAAGTTGCACTGCATAACTAGGCATGGCTTAGAAGCAGAGCACAGCCCAGATGAGGGGTCCTTATTACTTACTTACTTCTTTCATTACATTAACAACCCGGTCTAGTGGAAGGTGTCCCTGCCGATGGCAGGGGGTTGGAACTAGATGATCTTTAAGGTCCCTTCCAACCTAAACCATTCCATGATTCTGTGATTACATTTTTGGACACTGTTGCGTACTTGCAGTTAGTGTGCCTAAGCTGACGTATTAAGCAATCTTTCTCCATTTACCCCCTCTACCTTTTTAAATATCCATGTCATACTGTGAACATATGTAGTATCTAAAAGGTAAATTTAATAGAGCTGAAACTCAATGAAACAATTGTATTCATTTAAGATCTTATGAAAACTTAAATAGCTTCATGTACGGCACTTTGAAGATATAAAGGACTAGATATACTTTTTTTCTTTGAAAGATCAATACAGATAATTCCCCAGTTTTCCTTGAAAGTTGAAATCTTTTGTAAAAGGTGTACCAGAGTAAGCTGTTAAATCTCATGCCCTGTTTGTAGACGATTCAGAATGCCGTTATTATTAAGCCTGTTTCTGCTTAAAACACTGAGAAACCCATCCTCAGAGACAAATCGGGGATAAACGAGTATGTTTCTCATCAGACCCATTCACACATTAATACAGCAGCAGAACTGTCTTGTTCTCAGGGCCTGGAGCACATCCCCTTCCAGGAGATTAGATGGCTGAGTCAAGGAGTTTAGCTGGCCAAGTGCAAGGTCATCTTCGTTGCCAGTAAAAGCCGTTGTGAAGAAGGTAAAAGCGAGGCCCTGACTCTCCTTTCCCATGGGCGTTACTTTTAAGCAGTGGCTGTACCACCAGCCCCTGCCTGGGCTACATCGCAGCTGTGTCACAGCTATGTCTGCCCTCGGGCTTGTACCTCCTCCATCCTGACCTGGACTCAGACCCGGCTTCCAGGCCAAGCTTGGACCTGTCTCGTCCCGGTGGCTGTGCTGAGTGACCACTGGGCTGTGTCTGGCCCTGGCCACCATCTCTGGCCCTGATCCTGACCAGGGCTTGCCACTCCACATCCTGGCTCCTTACGCTGAGGTTACTGCTCCTGCCTGCCATGTTACCATGCTCCACTCCCGCCTTCCCTTACCTCGACAAGAAGCCAGTCCTCGTTGCTCCATGACACTTCTCTGGAGAATAACTGGCTGAGGCATTTCTTAAATTTAACGTAGCTGATTTACACATGCAGCAGTTTTAAATAGAACTGCCAACCAGTCACGCATGGGGGTGCGTTTGTGCAAACCATCACAATAACTAAAAACTACTCTTTTTGGGGGGGGGCTGGTACCGACATCTTTCAAAGGTATTACAAGAAGTGATTTTGTATCACAAATTATCCTGAAGCTACATATGAAACTTAGCAGTGTTTGTTGTTCCTCACAGACCTTGTTTTTAACCTCACATTCTTCCATGACTAACATTTTGAAACACATGCTTGGAAAAAGAGATTCGAATGAGCCTTTCAACTCCAGTGAAGTACATCAAACTAGATTATGATTTGGACAGAAGGAGACCATGTGAATTTTGTGAACAGTGACGCACTGATTCATCTTGAGTAACATGCATTTTTCAGAGAAAGCTATGGAGGCACAGAGCACCTTACAAGTGTGCTGGAATCTAGGCTCAGTCCCTGTTAAAGCTCCGGGCACTCTGATGCTCCTTAGCTTGAGCAATGTAATTTATTCTAAAGGCGATGGATATGGAGATGTGCTCTAAGAATGTTTTATCATACACAGTTGGTACAGAGGGTCGTATCCCTCCAATCTGTGGTTTTCTGACTGCCTGGCAGGCATTGTATCACCTTCTGTTTTACAGTGGTGCTAATTATTTACCTCGCTGCAGCACAGCTAACAGCAACTAGAAACAGCAAAGATCAGGCAGTGCCCTCTGTGAGCAGAGAAACATGCGCTAATGGGGACTTCTCATGTACAAAAGGGTGTGTGTATATATATATACATATCTCAGCTTGCATATAATGAATTTCTTAGAACAGATACCTGCAGACCTTTAAGAAGGACAGTGCTGGTTATTATGCTTTCTTTATAGATGGTGTTTTGTGTCACGAGGTGCAACAGCCAGCCATATGCTGGCATAAATTGCTGGTATAATTGCCTGGTGATTTCGATGAAGATTTAAGTAAGCAAAAGCTTACATGTCTTAAACTAACATGAGGTAATGCGTAAAGTCCGTAATTCTCATTATCTTCTCCTAGGTCATACTCCATCCCTTAATAATTGGCTCTACGGGCATCCCTTTCTGAGTTACAATAATGTTTACAACCTTTTCTTGATAATCTAATGTGCAACCAGGTCAGACTCCAAACGCAAGGTGCTTTTATTCCCATTTCTTTTGCATAGCAAGTGTCTGAACTGGCACTACACTTCCACCTATCTGCTGGTGCTTTTCTGTGTCAGCAGCTACTACAGTTGTTAAGTGCGCAACAAGGGTGTGACTTGGCCACTAACATTTCAGTGCGGCTCTTCTGCTTAATTTTAGGATATTCCTCAGCACTAATTTAAAAGCTTCTTTGGTACGGACATACAGTAGGTCTATTTCAGGGCTCTTACATCAACTCTTCTTGAGCATTCCTTTGGAAGATCATATTCACTTGGATTCTTGTCATGATATGGGACTGCACAACCTTTGAAAATCCAAACAAGTCATATGGTTATTCAGTCCTTGAATTATATGGCTGACTGGGTTGGCTCAGTTTACTGAACTCTGTGTAGATGGCTCTGGTGATTGCTCTCTATGAGCTAGCATCAAAAACACGTCATTGCGCTTTCCCAATTAATAAGGCTCCCTTTGCTCATTTTTTTTTTTTTAATGACCGGCACGAGGATTAAATCTTCCCCGAGTCCAATACTTGCTGTTTTGAGATTTTGCTGGCAGAGTTTGCATGTGTCAGTCCTCTATTTTAAGTAGAAATTTATTATTTTAGAGCTAGAGTACATTCTTTCTGTTAAAACTCCAGATCGGAAAAGCTTCAAGGGTTATTACACGTGTAATGTACGAAACTGCTCAGATTAACCTGAACAATATAGGCTTTGTTTCCGTTTTCTGTAGCAACATTTTTACAATTACTGATTTTAGAAAAGATGGGTAACTTCTTGAAAAACAGCAGCCATGCGGGATGCCACAGGCAGTGGTGACAAAACCGTTGTCCTGAAGTATATAATCTATGTATGTGATATGGAAGCGACTACAATAAATGAACAGGGCACAGTTAAAAAAAAAAAATATAAAAAAAATAGTGCTGACCAGCATACCAGAAGTCACAGCTTGTCATGTGTAAAACTTCTGAGTGCTTTGATTTCCACTGAGTATAGCAAAGACAGGTTTTCAGGCAGATTAAAAAAAAAAAAAAAAACAAACCAAAAAACAAGAAAAACAAGAAGGTATTTTGAAGATGCTGCATGAAAATTGGAACATCCCAAGGATGGGAACGACTCACAAAGAAAAGTGCATCTGTAACAGGTAAACAGGCCAGGCAGCTAGGTTTTGAAACCTCAGTGCAGTAAAAGAAAATTAACATTTGGCTCTGAGAGGGGTTACAGAAGTAGCTGGACGCGACTGAGTAATGCGAATCGTCGGTGTCTTCTGGAAGGTACCTGCCCTCACCTGCAGAAACCCTGAGAGTCGAGGCTCGGGTAGGCATGCTCTTAACTCCCGTCCCGCTCGTGTCCACCTTCTAGCGGCTTCTCTGAGCGCTGGAGCACTGAGCGAAGGGGCGGACAGCACTCCTGCCCTGCCCTGACTGCTACGGGCACCCCAGGTAAAGGGGCACTTACAACAGCAACGACATAGTGCCGGTCTTTTAAAGTATAATTCCCATTAAAAAGGCAGAGCACAAGGCTGAACGTTCACGTCACTGCCCAGCATTTTAGGGCAAAGCATTAAAAAAAAAAAAAAGAAAAAAGACAGTAAAGATACACAGGAAGGTCTTGCCACTCTAAAGGCAAAAAAAAACCCCTTCTCATCCACAATACGCGTTTTGAGGGCACGGAGGAGACTCTTTTCCTACACAATGTTCTGAGCAGTAACACCATTTATAAATGAAATGCGTTCAAAATAAAGGCTTCCCGCTTCTACAAGGAGGCAGGCCGCCGCCCAAGGCTCCTGGGCGGCAGCGGCCCATCCGAGGGCTGTGTAAGGGAGGCCCTCCGCGGCGAAGCCGGGACGGGCCCAGCCTGAGGGGGAGCCCGGAGGCCGCAGGCGGGGCGGCAGCAGGCAGGGTGCCGCACTCCGCCGCCCCCTAGGCCCATGGCGCCTCCTCCTTTGCCCTCACTCCTTCCCTTCCCCGCCATGGCGGCAGCGGCTTCCAGGCAGGCGGCGGGACGCCCTCCCCCGCCGCCTCCCTCATCCCCGTAGCAGCCGGTCGCCGGCTTTGTTCGTCTCTGCCTGCGCCGCCTCCTCCGCCCCTTCCTTCCTTCCCTCCGCTCCCCTCCCCTCCCTCCCTCACCGGAGAGCTGACCGGGCCGAGCGCCCGGAGAGGGCCGAAGGGGCGGGGAAACGAGCGGGCCGCGCGTCCCTCCTTCGAGGGCCGGGAGCTCCCCGCAGCGCCCGGCGGCCCCGCACCGCACCGGCCCGGCCCCGCCGCCCCAAGTTCTGTGGGTGAGCGGCGGCAGGAGGCGCCATGGCCGACAGGACGAGGGCGGCGCTCTCCCAGTCGGGCTGGTAAGTGGGGGGCGAGCTGGGCTGCACCGCGGCCTTCCCTGGCGCCGGGGCCAGGCCGCCAGGCCCGGCCGCCACCCCCTGGGGAGCGGGCCGAGGGCGGGGGCAAGTACCTCTTTGCGGGTAACTCCGAGCAGCGGTGCGGGGTTTTGGGGGTTTCTCCTGTTGTTTTATTTTTTTTTAAAGCGTGCAATGGTGAGGGGACACCCCGGCCCGAGCTCCGGCGTGGAGCCAGGGGCGGTCTCTGCGGGAAGGGGGTGCCGTCCCCCCAACCCCTCCCGGTGCGCTTGGGGCCTGTCCCTGGAGCGGCTTGTGCTCGTCGCGGGGTGCAGCTCTCGGCCTCCCCCACACAGACTTGGTGGCCCCGGGGGAGAAAGGTGTCCCCCAGCACCCCCCACCCCGGTGCCGTGAGCCTCCCCAGGGGCCGGTGGGGGCCGGTGGGCCTGGGGGGCGGCGGGGGCTGCGCTGCGGCCTGCCCGCCTCCCCTCCCTCTCCCGACCGCCTTTGCCCGGGGCCTGCCTCGGCTGGGTGGCGGCGACGCCGAATGCCAGGAGGCCTGGCGCTTGCCGGTAGTTCTGTTGTGTTTAATTACACGGTGCTGCCTTTCAGCGAGGAAGTTTAAGATGGGAAAAGTGGAGTTAGGGTAGGGCATATGCACACGTGAGGCTTGAACCCGGGTATTCGTGTTTTCTGGTCAGTCCTGATCGCTGGGCACGCTGTATTTGATTTGGAAAAATGTGTTTCAATGAGCTGTGGTTTTCAAATAGCTATTGCAAACTCTGCATCTCATTTGCTAGCTAGAGGTGTTTGGGCACTGTTGACTAGAAGTTGATTTATTTTTTTTTTAAACTGGTCAAAGTTATTTGCTTATTAGTCAACACTTAAGTCTTTTTTCCTTAACTACTTACCTGTCTTTTACTAAAACAAAAGCTCAGTGCTAACTACCAAAACACAAAGCAACTTGTAATTGAGAAAAATTGCTGAAATTACGAGAAGCATTGTTATTTCTAGTGACATTTTGGGGATATTTCTGTTCTGCATTTTAACTTAGTGGTTCTCCTGGACTGTGATTTCATGTATGGCTAGGTCGTAAAAGATTAAAACATGTTATATGGTTTAGAATAGAATATTTCAGTTGGAAGGGATTTACAACTATAATCTAGTCCAACTGCCTGACCAAAAGTTAAAGCATGTTATTAAGGATATTGTCCAAATGCCTCTTAAACATTGACAGGCATGGGGCATGGACTGCCTCTCCAGGAAGCCTGTTCCAGTGTTTGACCACCCTCTCCGTAAAGAAACGTTTCCTAATGTCCAGCCTAAACATCCCCTGGTGCAGCTTTGAACCATTCCCATGTGTCCTGTCACTGGATCCCAGGGAGAAGACCTCAGCAACTCCCTCTCCACTTTCCCCTCCTCAGGAGAGGAGCAATGAGGTCGCCCCTTAGTTTCCTTTTCTGCAAACTAGACGAACCCAAAGTCCTCACCCACTTCTCATAGGACATTCCTTCTGGCCCCTTCACCAGCTTTGTTGCCCTCCTCTGGGCAAATTCAAGGACCTTCACATCCTTAAGTGATGCACACGGTACTCAAGGTGAGGCTGCACCCATGGTAAATACAGAGAGATAATCACGAGGTGGTTACGCTGTATTTGATAACTTAGCTCTTACAGCATTTACCTAGCTTTTACAGTGTTACTTTGTGATAATAGTAACCAAAGTGAGAAAATTCGTGTCTTTAGGTCTGCTTCTTGGGTAAGCGGATCATATGTTTCAAAAATACTGTTCTAAGCAGTTCTAGAATCCACAATCCTTTGATTTCTGTATATCAGTGACTTGAATCATAACTATTTATGCTAATTTTCATAACATTAGCTTATTTATACGGAAGTTTCAGCTGTAACTGGAAACTCACCCTCCTCTTCTTCTATACTTGTTCCTCTCCAAAAAAGAGAAAGCTTTTCATAAAAGTGATCTTTATTTTCATAGTTTTCTTTTCTTGCTTTCTATTGCGTATTCAAAATTTTATCACACAGTTTTCAATTCTTAGTTGTTTTACTACTTTGTCAGTTGAGTGACTGCCATTGGTAAATGGCTTTCAGGTTTTGGCAGTATAAATATGAGGCGCCTGTGAAATGAACTGTTATTCCACAGTGTGTGTTTCTCTCCTTGGGGGCATATACTCTGGAATGGCTATAAACACTTGTTATTCTTGCAGTACTGCAGGGTGTGCAGTTAAGGGCAGAGACTGAAAGATGATTGGGCAAGTAATGGCTGATTATCACGTCCACTGGAATTGTGCCTTGACCTAGTTGCATTGGGAAGAGTAGTGTGAAAGAGGGGGAAATGAATGCATATATATACTTTTGAGGAATGTGAGGTGGAGTGGAAAAAGAAATAATGTTTCAGAAATCTTGTTTAGCTATGTGTTCTTGCACTTTGGAAAAAATAACAGCCTAAACATCCATGCTTTTAACTGTTTTGCTGTTGTTCTTATACTTTTCTCATATTATTAGTAGATCTCAGTTATTTAACACACGTATGAGTAAGCCTTCAGTGGCATTTAATGTAGTATATTTCTGACTATGCTTGACTACACCGGTGGTTAAATCATGTTCTGTTCTAAATTAGTTGCCACTGTTGCTTCACCTCGTGTCAAAATGGTATGTTTTCTAGTACAAAAATGAAGCTGAGTTTATACATTGAAGTCTGTCCCCACTTAGACTACAGAAGCACCGCTTGGTATTTCAAACCAAGTAAGAAACTGTTGTTCTTCCATAGTTGCAAATTTGTTAGCTTGTAAGATACTGCCTCTACTGATGAGATTTTACTTTAACTTTCTGAAATCTTTAAAGGTAAAAGGAGTTGATATAGGCACTTGTTTACGTGAATTTTTGCAATTAGTTTTTTATTTTTTATGATTCTGAATACAAAGTAAAGTTATTTTTCAAGTAAAGCAGTAACACTGTGTAGTTAATATAGTATAGTGGCAATATATATATTTTTTTCCAACTAGGTATTGTAAAAGAGTCATCCGTTGTAAAATTGCTTGGAAATTTATAATGTTTGCCTTTTAAGCTTGTTTCAATGCACCAATTACATTTTTATCAGCTTTTGAAAGATGAAGTAGTACTACCTAGTAAATCTAATAGTGGTAGCTAAAGCTGAGACTCTTCTATTGTTTGTTTTTTTTTTTTTTTTTGATGGTGGTGTTTCATGAAAATGGGTGCAAGACCCCTGTAGTTTGTGTGTAGAATTGTCATTTTTGTGAAGAGATGTCCTTGCAGCTGTCTTTAAAAGTATGCATTTTTTGAGGCTAGTTATTTTCATTATGCACTACCCTGTACCTTTGAATGACATACTGGTTCCAGCTTTAGAGATGAGATAAGATGTGTTTGTATTACGTTGCAGTGAAAAAGATATTCTGTCTTGGAACAGAAGTTCTGTGTTAACTTTGTGTTTAATTGCCTGACACTTAGGAGGAGGAAGTCTAAGGGACAGAGAGAATTACCTTTTTCTATTGTTATAGTTACATTCATGAATTTTGGAACCAATTTCCCAGTGTTCCCATTAAAATATAGACCTTAATGGAACCTGAGGTATTGAATCCAGTTTTCTTACTAGAAGTGAAGTCCAGAAGGACTGCAGAAAATGCCCTTCTATGTAAAGAATGAGTCGCATAACACTTCTCACTGGCTTGCAACAGAACTTTTTGTTTGGTGGTTTTGTGGGGTTTTTTGGTTTGGTTTTTTTTTTTTTTTTTGGGAAGTCTCACAGGTGGCATTTCACAAAAGACTATGACAAGCTAGGACCTGTTCAGTGTTCTAGATCTTAGCGGAACTTGGGAATTTATTACATGGAAATGCCTATATGTTGTCAAAAAGGATCAATATGCTATGTTCTACAGCAAGTTTAGCCTATGGACCCACAGATCTTGTCTGGTGACTGACCTCTGAATGTGGGAAAGCAAGACATGCAAACTGGGTAACTAAAGAATTTTTTAGTACAACTAAATATATGTGTGAGTTCCTTGTCAAATAGTACAGATTTTTTTCATTTTAGTATGTGATGCCATAAAAATTAGTAAGTCTATGGCAAAACCTTATAGTCTTGTCAAACTTCACGTATTTTGAAGATTATGTAAACAGTGTTCCCAACTATGAAAAGTTACTCCCAGAGATTAAAAGGAATTGGAATTGTACTGATTGTTTGGAAACAAAAGAATAGTGCTTAGTAATACATGAGAAAACCCTCAGATCAATGTAATTTTGGATTTATATACTTTGTAAGTGAAAACTATATAGTTGGTGTATACCAAACTATTTTAAACTGAATTTTAGGTGTTTCAGCAAGTACTGTGCTGCATGCTGGATAACTTTGGATTTAAGATTGGTCTGTTCTAACTTGTTCTTTGAAGGACTTATCATGTGATGTGATCCAAGCCCTGAAGCAAAAGCAGGTGCATGTCTGGAAATCTGGGGGAGTGCTCACGGGGGTGAATCTAACACCTCTTTCGAAGAGTGTGACAAGAATTTGGCAAAGCAGTCAGTTCCAGGATCCTGCAAGATGATCTGCTTTTCACAGAATGGTCAGGGTTGGAAGGGACCTCTGGAGATCTAGTCCAACCCCCCTGCCACAGCAGGGACACCTACAGCAGGTTGCACAGGACGGCGTCCAGGCGGGTTTTGAATGTCTCCAGTGTGGGAGACTCCACAACCTCTCTGGGCAGCCTGTGCCAGTGCTCTGCCACCCTCAAAGGAAAGAAGTTCCTCCTTATGTTAAGATGGAGCTTCCTATGTTGAAGTTTGTGCCCGTTACCTCTTGTTCTTTTCCTACGTGTTCTTTTGCTGTTCCACTGAAATGTCTTTAGAAAGTTCAGCTGAAACTGGTCCCTGCATACGGAGCAAGCCCAGGCTGGATACAAGATGTTCCTTAGACACAGGGATAACATAGTGATTCATAGGAGAGATGCATCTGTTTTGAGGTTCCTGACACTTGTTTTGCCATGTACATATGGATTTTGTGAAGTTTGGTTGGTACTGTAAAATCTCAAAGTGCCAGTACAAAACAAAATGCCGCATCACTGCATTTTTTGTTTGTTTGCCCCTTACTGGCTGGTCTGATTGATTTGCATTCTTGCTGGATCATGAATAATGGGTAGTTACAGCCTGAACTCTTTATGTCATTTTCACTCTTAAGGAGCAGAAAAGGTCCAGTGTTTTACCTTCTGTTAAGAGAAACAAACCCAAGAAACTGATACAGATGCTATTTTTTAAATTTTTTTTTTTAATTTTTTTTAAAGAAGATGGTAGGTGGCAACAAATGGCTGGTATCATATGGAATTATCCCAACTTTTACAAGAAATGGATTTAAGGCTATAATTAATAGTTAAAAAGGTGCAAAGAAGGATAACTAAAATAAGGAGATGGAAGAAGGTAGGGGACTAACATGTATGAAACCCCTGAATTTGTAGAAGAGAGGATTTAGATTTATGTAATCTGCAGGCAATACGTAAGACGAAAGTAGAAATGTTACTCACCAAATCCTGCAGGATTATTGCTCACTGAATGCCGCAGCACTAGAATTGGAGAGCGCTTACCAAAGCTAGTGGCAGACTGGTTTGAAAATGGGTACAATATTTGACCAAGGACCTCAACCAAATGTGAATTTACCAGGGATAAAAGATTATCCTGTGGATTAATACGGTTGGTTGATAAATGATTCCTTCAAGATGGAAAAAACGTTACCAGTAGATTTCTGCTGGGATCTAGGGGTTTATCATATCAAAAAATAGTCTTAAGGACTGGTAGTGTTGTGCCACCATAGCAGTTTCTTGATATATGGAGACTGGTAAAATCTAAACCGACTGTGTATTTGCAGGAAAATCTTAAGATACCATTGCCCAGTGCTTTCACATACAAATTTAGTTCAGTTTTGATGAATGCCAAATGGTGCTCATGCAGGGAAAAATACTGCAAACTATCTACACAGTGATGAGCTCTAAATTCACTAATGCTGCTTATTCAGAGAAGGGCAGTGGTTGGAAAGCTGTTGGGAATTGTTCACAAAGAATAAAATAATTGTTAGGCCATTATGTATATCAATGGTATGTCCAAATCGTTAACAGTGTGCATTAATGTAATAACCCCAGCGCCACAAAGACTTCATAGACAGTGAAAACGTGGATGAGAGGTGTGGAAGATCCACGGTGTGCTGGGAAGATGAAGATCTTTAGTCTGGAAAACACAACAATAAGGGGAGGGGTGATAGAGGTCTATAAAATCTGTAGATCATACAGAACTGATGAATAGAAAGCAAGAATAGCTATTTTTCTTAAGTCAAGAATTAGGTCACCCATTAAATTAAAGCTGCTACCTGATGAAAACTAAAGTAGCTTTTTAAGCAATGTGTAATTAAATTGTGGATCTTAATTGCCACATGATATTGTGGAGTAGAAAAATTTAAGTGGGTTAAAATTGTAATTGGACAAAGGTAGGGATAGATGCACTGAACACTGAACTTTACAGTGGAGTTGGACTATCAGCTCTAAAATGGCTGAATGCTAGGAATTATTCCAGACACTTCTAGATATTTTGCGTGTTTTACGTTTTTTTTTACCTGAATCATCTGCTTCTGGCCACCCTTGAAAAAAAGGAACTGTTAGATAGACTTAGACTGCATAAGTAAAAGCACCGTTTACGTTCTTATTTTTGTTGTAGGTAAGTGTTGTCACACTGTAGTTCTGCTGGAGAAAGTATTTTCTTCTCTTGGTTGGGGGTGGAGGAAGAGAGAGTGGGAATTTGGAGAGAAACGAACAGGACTGTTGGAAACAGGACAGAAGAGAAAAGACAAAGCAAATGTGATAGATAGTCCCCTACGCACTCAGTCTCACCTTTGATTTCCACTGCCTTCCTGCAACTCAGCCTCCAGGTTTTCATTAGTTGCTGGGAGAAACTTTCCTTCTCTGGACTTGTTATGCCAGACCTCAAATCGATTTATGCATTGTCTTTGGGGACACAGACTTCACCTGCTGGTTTCTCTGAATAATCTGCTAGGAAGCTGAAGTACTGGTGTAAGACGTACTTGATTTATGGAATTGTTACAACTTAGAGTGAAGATGTTGCTCCTGTGAACCCTTTACTCAACAAAAGAAAAAAGGAAAAAAAGACAAAAGAGGAAAGAAAAAAAGCTTAGCCAACTTGCAACACATGTAAAGCTGAAAGTCCTTTAAATTGTTACAGGCCTTTTTTTAAAACCCAACTTTTCAGTGGCCTTACTTTTCTTTTATGTAGTTTGTTTTGGGTTGATTATCTCCAGTCAGTAAGTTCTGTAGGATTGTGTAGGCTTTCCATAGCTAGTCTCCTTCTTAGAGTCCTTGGAGACTTCAGACATAGTGAGTCTTGTTTCAGAAGTTATTTGCTTAGCCTTATAATTCATAGGCTTTGCTATCTTTTTGAGACAGGAACACTTTATTAGGACAAGTGTCACTCAATGTCTTTGACTGAACAATGTACTAGTTTCCTTCTTTTTGCCCCTTTTTGTCTCCATGGTCTTTGACTGACCTCATATTGAACCATGCATGTTATCTCTGAGATGGTGATGTCTGCTGAGTTTCATATTTTCTATCAATTTGTCTGTTGGTAAAGTAATTGGTATCAACACCTTAACAAGGTGAATGGGTGGATCTTCTTACATGATTGTGACTGACTGACCACTTTAGGTTGATTTACCTCTTCCTTCCTACAAATTTTGCTTCAAAGTATACTGTAAGCGGAGCATGTAAAAAGGTGATTTTGGTAGGTATTTGAGAGAAGGACTTGGGCAGGATGGATTAGCAGCATGCTTAATTATTATTTGCCTTTTCCAACAAACCCAAATGAACTTCCCAGTGGAAGAGTGAGTTAATAAAAGCAGCAGTGTGTTTAGGGAGTCTACGTTTTCCTGATGGTCAGGATCTCCTACAATTTGAGCAAAAGTAAAAGTAGGTGTGTTTTAAGCTTGTGTGTTCCTGGAGTTTTACATTGTTAGTCAGAAAGCCTGTACCTTCTAGAAAGTGGAAATTTGAGGCATTTAGGGTAGATGTTAGATACAGATGAACCAGGTCTCAGGAGAAAGCCCTTTGCAAAGATTTTGCATTCTGAAATCATGGTATGAGACTCTTGAGACACATGTGTGGTTTTTTCTTTTTTTTTTTCCTCTTCAGTCTCTGTGTGCTCACACTCCTCAGACCCTGTACCCCTGAGCAACAAGCTGGTGGGAGGGTAGCTGGCGATTTTGGAGTGAAGTGCTTCTGTCATTGTGGTGGGTTGACCTTGGCTGGATGCCAGGTGCCCACCAAGCTGTTCTATCACTCCCCTCCTCAGCAGGGTAGGGGGATGAGAAAATAACATGGGAGAAAACCCCACAAACGCGTGGATCAAGATAAAGGGAGCTTAATAAAGCCAAAGCTGTGTGTGGAAGCAAAGGAAAACGAAGGATTCGTTCTCTACTTCCCATCAGCAGGCGATGTCCAGCCACTTCCTGGGAAGTAGGGCTTCAGTAAGCATAGCAGTTGCTCTAGAAAACAAATGTTATAATTAACGAATGCCCTCTGCCTTCCTCCTCCTTTCTCCTAGCTTTTATTGCTGAGCAGATGTCATATGGTATGGAATGTCCCTTTGGTCAGTTTGGGTCAGCTGTCCTGGCTATGTCCCCTCCCAAGATCTTGCCCACCCCCAGCCTACTGGTGAGGGAAGGGAATGTTGGAGAGACAGCCTTGATGCTATTCAAACACTGCTCCGCAGTAGCCAAGACACTGGTGCATTATCAGCACCTTTCTAGCTACCAATACAAAGCACGGCATTATGAGGGTTGGTATGGGGAAAATTGACTCCACCTCAGCCAGACCCAATACAGTCATTCATACTGATAACAAACTGATACTCAGTAGGTTTTTATACGTGCATATAAAAGCCTGGAGAAGAGAAGGCTCTGGGGAGATCTTACTGCGGCCTTCCAGTAGCTAAAGGGGGCCTCCAGGAGAGCTGGAGAAGGACTTTTTACAAGGGCATGTAGTGATAGGACGAGGGGGAATGGCTTCAAACTGGAAGAGGGCAGGTTTAGATGAGGAAGAAATTTTTTGCTTTGAGGGTGGTGAGGCACTGGAACAGGTTTCCCAGAGAAGTTGTGGAAGCTCCATCCCTGGAGGTGTTCAAGGCCAGGTTGGATGGGGCTTTGAGCAACCTGGTCTGGTAGAAGGTGTTCCTGCCCATGGCAGGGGGCTTGGAACTCGATGATCTTGAATGTCCTTTCCAACCTAAACCATTCTATGATTCTATTTTACGTAAGGGTTACTGCTGGATAAAATACAGCTCAATGTAAATAATACATGTAGGAGTATGTAGAAGTATGAAACTGTCCTGAAGCTTAACTTAGAATTACATTCAGAAACATTGGGTTTTAAATATCCTATACATTGGTTAATTTTTTATACTTGGCTTATTATGGAATAGTCATAACAATATAATTAAAATAAATTTAAGACTGATTCTCCAAGCTCTGCATATTGTTCGTATTTTCATGAGTAGTAGATTTTTTATTTCTTTAGAGCAAAAGGAGGATGTTTAATTCCAGTAACAATAATTCTAATACAGCTGACAGAAAGAAGGAAAGGCTCTCTGGGGGATGAATGGTTTGTGAATGTTTCTAATCACATTTTATGTACTTAATGTAACGCATAATTGTGAGATGTCAGAATTTAGGAAGACGGGACAGATATAGGACTGATGTACAACCATTGAGCTGCTTCGCACATTTAAGGAAAAGGTTACTGGTTTAAATAATCTTTGCAATACTGGTAAATAATTGAAGCATGATGGGCATTCTTGCATTGACATCATTTTGGGTCCTTCACTTTGAGAAACGTAGCCTAGGTACTAGAAATGGGAGAGATGGCATTAACTGACAGCAAGTGAAGGCTTACTCCGAGTTAGAGATCTGCAGAAAATGCTTCTTTGTCAGAGAGCACTCTCTGGCGAGCATGGTCAAGACTGGCTTTTTCTTTCCTGTTGTTTGTCTCATAGTGCTCCAGGAAGGGCTAGGAGCTTCTTGTGCTGTGTTGTGTCTGAAAAAGAGCTGTTGAGGAAAGCCAGAGGAGAAAAAGACGTGTGTGTTCAGACAGCTTCAAGATACTCTCAGTGGCATAGAACTGTGTCTTTGGCATGGCCCCAACATTTTCCTGGGGAAATGTGAGTTAGAAACAGTATTTACAGCTTATATCTGAGCGCAAAAAAAATAATTAATTTTATTAGATGAAGAAGGAAAACCCTCCTTGTTGTTACTTTTGTATGTCAAATTGCTGTGGCCTGTTACGAACCATAGAGTAGTAAATCTTCTCAAGGAGAAAAACACGCAAGAGGTCTTCTCCAGCGCTTTCTGACTGCAGGGGCTGTTTCTAGCATCTGCTGTATTACAGCAGTGCTGCTTGCTGAAAGCTTATCTTATCAAATTTTGGAGTTAGTGAGGTTATCTTGGGCACATCTCTGTGTGTTACCTGGAAAAGTTTGACATTTTTGCATCGCAGCTATTACTGCCGGATAACAGTGTGTGTACTTATCACTAAATCTCTTCTATTAAGTAGTTGTAGAGACTCATGTTAATGTTTTTTTGCAGTCTGCTGAATTTTCACTCTGTTGTATTCTTTTGCTGTTGTAAAAGACAGTATGTTGTTATCTCAATGTTTAAATACTTACATAGATGTGCATCAGGGTATACCATTAAAACACGGTCTAAAAGTGTATGCTGTCCAGGACCCTTACCAAGTGCATTAATACCATTATTTTCCCATTTTATAAGGATATGAAATCACTTATTTAGCTCTGATGTTGATGGCAGTTTGCTGAATGGGGAAAATACAACTTTCAACAGCTAGATCATCTTGTTACGTAGTATTGTTTCATAGAATGATAGAAATAGAAATTACCATTTATTATGGAAGTAAATTTACACTTCTTTCTTTTGGTTGATGATACTGTAATTACAGTTAGGGTCATTGTACAGTGGGAGTGGGGGAGGCTTTAAAAGGCATCAGGGCAGTTAAGTTTAGTAGGTGGTTCCAAGTACGTATTTTTATTTATTTGTTAAACTATGATCCTCTGTCTAAGACATTTTTAAATACAAAGCAGAGATGTTGAATTCTAAATTACTTTTTGGAATGGTAACACTAATGAAGCATTACATCTTAGAACACTTTCTGTTTTATAGTTGAAAGTACTTGCATGTACTAAGGTTTCCCTTTAACTGTTGTTTGGAGGAGAGTGCGAGGTGGGGGACAAAGTTAGGGAAGGAGCTGAAGAGAAGGTGGGTGATTTTCAAGGGTCTGGTTGTGACTGTGTAGAGGAGTGATTTCTGAATGAGGCATATTTTGTGTTGAAGTGATGAGCTGCTAAGGAATGCTGAGAGGTTCCTTATGTAAAACATATGATCCATCAATCTGCTTTTCGTTGAAAACAATGTGTAATGAGCACAGTCGTGATTCTTGGTTTTAATGTTTTTCAGGGTTGTGTTTTTTAATTCAGATGTAACATGTATACATACATCTGTGTAATACACGTATGATTATTGATAGATGTGAGAGTTGCTGTGCAACTAGTCTAAGAAACATCTTGGAGTTCTGATTCGTGGCAAATACTTGCCAAATTCCTCTGCAACTTTTCACTTGAGTGCTATCTGCAGTGTTTTACCTATTTTTGATACATAATAATATCAAATTTGTTTGTAACTATGAAAATCAGAGTAGATGAAGGAAGGAACATCAATGTGTATACTTAGTATCTTAAGCTAAACCAGTTTGAGTTTGTTTAATAGAATTGTTTTTGAATATGTAGCATATAATGATTTCAAACCATTTTTGTGTCATTAAATAAATTTTAGTATGTAGCAATTTTTAATTTTATCTTTTTTTAATGGCTGACAAAGTCCGTTACTGTCAAATTGGCGTAAAACTTTTCTTGCATACATTTTAGAATTTCCTTTTGAAGGATTGGCTAAACTGGAGAAAATCCTTGTGGAATGAGCAAATGAGGAAGCAAGAACTTGGAGTAGTTTTTTGTGCTTGAGGTGTTGAATTTTGTTAATCCACTAAGTTTTCAACCTTGGTAGATACCTATTACAGAAATTCATCATTGATGCTTTTCATGATCTTGGACTCTTAGGCAAAAAGATTCTCTATTGTGTGTTTTTTTGGGATGGAAAGAGATTTCCTTGGACAATGCTGTTAAGGTTTACCAGTATGTAATTTTCTATAAGTTTGGGAATGAGGAAGAGAAGGGAAGAGGAAACATCTTTCTAATCATTTCATTATTCACTGTCTCTACTGTTTTCTTTGTTTACATTTCAGTTTCTAACCTAACCATGTCACCATATGATAATAACATGAAGAAGTGGAAAAAGCTTAATTTATTCTTGAATAGTAATTGCTATTGTGCACTACCTGTGATCATATTTTCTTCATGCTGTAGCACTAAAGAGATGAACTTAGTGCTTCATAACTGCAGAATTCCACTCTTAAAGGTTTTCCGGTTTCTTCGTTAGGTTTGAGTTTGTAATTTATTTTTTCTTGTTTTCTGTGCAGAATAATTACTGTGTTCCATTGTTGTTTGATTCTTAATTTTTTATCTTCCAATAACAGTAATGACTGACCTCCCCGCTTCTGCCCCTCCACTTATTGGCTAACCACAAAAATTAATTTTCCATCAGATGAAATGTTTCTACGACTGACTTAATGTCCTGGTTTGATGAAGGAAGGGAAATGAAAGGTTGAGTTAGAGCATCATTCAAAAAAAGCAGGGAGAATAGCGACCGTATGTTGCTCTCCTGTTACACGTCAGCTGGCTGGGAGGTTAGATGAATCTCTTGAGTGTTAGAGCCCTTAATTTAAATCCTTCCTCTTCCTGAGCCCACAATGCTAAAATACTAAATATAAAACATTAATTAAACCAGAGAATATGAAAATAAAGCTTAGTAGTGAAAGAACTTCTTCAACACCTGATTTTTACCCGTTATTTCAAAGCACATTTGAGTAAACCATAGGAAAGGGAATATCATTTGGTGTCTTACTAAGTTTCTTTTTTGCAGTTTGTTTATGGCAGTAGCAGTGAAGTGCAATGCATGTTTTCTCCTGTGCAAGCTGGTCTTTTAATTCTTACTAACTTTGAAAAAGTGTCTGCTACAGCTACAAGCATTTTAATAAAAAATACTGCCAGTTAGGAAAAGTATGATCCTGGTTGCATGTTCAGACTGCACTTATATCTAACTTGGTTTTGCAGTAGTTTGGCTGATAACCTTCATATTTTGTACAAACCTATACTTGTCTGTAGGCCAGTGGTTGAATGAGGCTTCTGTAGCTCATGTGCAGCTGATGAACTGCAACTTAGAAGTAATTATTGGAAGCCCTTTAATAGATGCAGTAGTATTTTTTTAGTTTGAGAAATATATGAATGTCTGTAGCTGTAGAGATTTTTCAAATTAATTTTAAACACATCGTAGTGTGTGTTCTTTTACATTGCAAAAGTGTGCATATGTTCACACTGCTTATTTTCAGTGATTTTTTGTAAATGTGCTATAAATCTAGTTTTAAAGTTTGCAGAAACGGCTATCTTTAGCATAAACTAGAATAAAAAGAAAACTGCCACTTCTGCAGGGTTGAAAATAATTTCCCTCTATGCAGAAAAACTTGATGTGCTGAGCTAAAATTATGCAAATAGTAATAACGGTGTGTATATTATAAGCATTGATGACCACAGCTGTGTAAGAGATTATTTTATACTTGGTGTTTTCAGCTATAACATATATTTCTTTGTTTCAGTAGTAAGTATTCATCTTTCATCTTTGTCTTCTGAGCAGGTTGTAACTTCTTTTTTTGTTTGTTTGTTTTTTGTCAATTTTGATATGTAGAATGTAGGGATCTGTGTTGGGGTGTCTTCAGAAGTTGTGTTTTTTTTTTAGTTAGAGCACTACAACCAATTCTGTAAGAACAGTACCCACTACAGCAGCTATTCTTGGGGACTTTGTGTTGGCGATAAAATTCTGTTCTATATATTTCAAATAAAACTGGAGGCATTTGCTTAGCATCTTGCTTTTTGAGTCAGCAAACACTGGGGATGTTAAGCTTCTATTATTTCCGAAATTAATATGAAGTGTCTTGAAGCAGAAGTAGTCCAGGTCTTTGACACTGATATGGAAGACATGCTTTAATAACAAAATACCAATTAATAGTGTTTCCAAGTTTCACTTTGTAGTTTTATGGTTCAGTGGTGTTTCTGTATGGTAATAAAGTGAGATTTTACAGCTTGAATTGAGAAATTATTAATAGTCTCCTTCACGAGTATAGTTGATAAGCTAAAGGTGATTAAAAATGATCAAATTTATATTTGATCTACTAAAGTTATAGCTTTCTGTTACTTATACGTATAAGTATTATATGTTGCATATTCCAGTCTCAATAAACCAACTTTTAATTATTCTTACTGGAAAAAATACCCAAAATGTTCCTTTGAGAAAGCATTATTGGGAATTAATTTTTATAAAGATGCTAGGTTTTGCTTTGTTTTGAGATCCTCAAAATGTCATTTAAAAAAACCCGTTCAATTAGACAGCCTCTGGAGGGTCCATCCTAGTCCTAGCCCTTGCTCAGAGCAGGGCTGACCCAGAAGTTAGATCATCCTGCTGAAAACCTTGTCTAGTTGAGCTTTGAATATCTCCAAGGTGGCCTGCTCTAGTGCTTACCCACTCTTCCTTGTGTCCAGTTGAGCTTTTCCATTTTCTTGCACTTTTTTATTTTACTCCTCACCTCTCAGAATTGGGTTTGTCCCCTTAAAATACCTTCAGATAGTGTGTGTGTGGGTGCAGATTAGTGCCTCATTTGGTCTGCCCTTCCTCAGGCTGAACAAACTTGACAAACCAAAAGGCACTATCATATTCTACTCCTGTGACATGGGCTCTAGCCCCCAAAAACATCTTAGTGGCCTGTCTTCAGTTTGTGGGTCTTCTCTCATAATGGGGACCCCCAAAATGGGACACGATATTTCAGACATGGCTTTGCACTGGGAGGAGGGGAATAATGATGTCTCTTCATTTGCTGGCTACAGTTTTGCTAATACAGCCGAGTATGTCTTTATCACTGTATGGGCACACTGCGTTGAAGTTGTAGAGAGGTGGGGGTCGGTCTCTTATGCCAGGGGAGGTTTAGATTGGATATCAGGAAAAACTTCTTCACAGAAAGGGTTATCAAACATTGGAACAGGCTGCCCAGGGAAGTGATGGAATCACCATCCCTGGAGATATTTAAAAAACGGGTAGATGTGGTGCTTAGGGGCATGTTTTAGTGGTGGTTTTGGCAGTATTAGGTTAATAGTTGGACTCTATGGTCTTCAAGGTCTCTTCCAACCTAGACAATTCTGTGATTGCTCTTCTCCATGAACCCACAGAGCTGCTTTCTGTCCAGCCGCTTTCCAACCTCAGTGGTCGCATGGGGTATGGCTCGGCACTTATCTTTGAGCTCTGTGATGTTGCTTTTGGCCAAGGAACTGCTATGGTGGTGCTTCTTACACAGTTCAGTTTTTACTAGCATGTCATCTCCTGCACCCTCCCCCCCCAAAAGAAAAATGAAAGTTAGTTCTGCTGTGGTTGTGCATCTCTCAAACTGTGAAGTAGTTATGTTAATATAATTTTGACATGCTTATGTTAGCACAAGCTATGCTGATGTGTAGTGAAAAAACTAATGTACTACTTGATTGTACAAAATGTGATATGTAGAAAATAAGTACTTAATATGAACCGTTATTAGAAAGCCTTTTTTGGTCTGGCAGCTACTTAAACTTCTGATTTCTCAAATTTATGAAGTGGAGACTAACACAGAAGATGAAAGATCCTTCATTTTATGTGGAAGCGGTATTTTGAGTTAACTTGGCTACAGATCCAAGGAACTTAAATCATTCTGTTTCCCGTGCACATCTTTCCTTGCTCACTCTCTACAGTGGATGATCTTGTGCTGTCCTTTGCTGTGTCACTCAAAGTTTCTGTCCCAGTGCTGTGTCTCTAATCAAGTCCAATAACTGATGTCTGTAGAGAAGCCTGAGAGTGTGACAGATATGCAGAGATGATGTCTCAGAATGTTTCTCCAGCTTTTAACTGTTGTTTTTTCAGCATTTCCTCAGCTGGACGTTTTCTTTCTATTAAATAGACTTGTGATGAATTTCTTCTGCATTGATCTGTGCGGTTGTTTTTTGAACCTTTTAGCAGCTACAGAATAGCGAATAACAACTTTATATGCTGTATGAAGTACCCTTTTCCTAAGTTTGCTGAATTTCTGACTTGCTAATTTAGAGACAGTGAATAACCGATCCTTTTTTATCTCTTTAAAGTCACTTGCAACCATATAGGTATGTCAAATCTCTTCTTGATTCTTTTTCATGGTGGGGAAGCCCATTCTGTGCAGTTATTCTTCAAAAGAAAGATGTTCGGTGTGTTTGATCAGCTTTGTTACTGTCAAATAAAGAAGGGCAGACAGAAGACAGAGGATCCTGAAAGAAGGGAGAGTTTAGGAGAGGAAGTTATCTGATGAGGACAAGGAGAGAGAGGAAGATGAAGAGAGATAACATGTAGATACGTATCATTCAATTTCTGTCATTATAGAAGGAAGTACTAAACGACTGAGAAAATGCGGCGTGATGCAGATGTGGTGTTACTTAACGCCCCCCCCCCCAAAAAAAAAATTAACAGCTTATTAAGCTAAATATAATGCATGATAAATTATGTGCAAGTTTCAAAATTTTAAGTGTGTGGCCTTTGGTGCCTTTTAGTCCCTCACGCACTTGTGAGTTTGGGTAGAAGTGAGTGTAAGGGTGTGAACAGTTACAAGAGGTAGCGCTTGGCTTGCACGGGCTTCTGTGAGACTTGGCGACTGGATGTGGGTATGTTCCTATGTTGTTAAACATGCAGAATAAAAAGGTTTAGCTTTATCATGCCATCTCTCTCCGTGAAGATGATATACCCGGTTTACTACTTGGCAGATGAAAAGCATCATCAGTTCCTACTTCTCAGCTGAGAGGTGGTTATTTCTTGAGATGTCTTGTCGTAGTTGGTTCTTGCTTGTCTGACTGCAGCCATTGGAGTCCTGACCCCATCATATGCTGTGAATTATATTTTTCTGTGGAATGCAGATGAATATTACTTCCTAAATGTTGTGACACGCACTTGATTTCACTATTTCTCAGTTGGAATGTTAGGGCGTAAACTTTAAGTAACTTGCATTAAAGTAAGTAGTCTGGTTTTGATTCATAGCATCGTATGATTACTTCACTCTATTGATGAAATGAAAACCAAGCTGAAAATAAGCTTTTGAGAGCTACAGAAATCTGAAAATGTCTTCAGGTTTGTGCCCTCTGCTCCTAAAACTAAACTCATTATTGTAAACTTTCCCCTTTCACTCCTGTGACCGCCTGCTGCAGTGCCCTTGGTGCTCTCTAATGCCTGTGTACTATCATGCCTTCATTTCCTTCTCGTGGTCTGTCCTACCCCAGAACACATTTGGCTTCTTTTCACGTCCCTCTCTGTTTGGCAAGCGCCAGCATGTGTTATGGCTGGCTTGGAGCTAGGCGAGTGCTTCAATTGACCAGTTGATTGCTGCTGCTCAAAATGGATGCAAGCCAAGTTCTGTTTCCCTTTTCCACAATGCAACTGCTAATTTGTATGTCTTGCTTCTACCCGGCAGCCGATTGCTGTGAAACTTAGGGGAACTCAGCGTCTCTGAGACCTCTGTTTCTCTGTCAAATTTGGCTGAAATTGGCCTGCATGATTAGAATTTATCAGTGTGACAGGGCTGCTGGACAGACTGCATAATATGTAATCATTGTTTTCTAAGGGTAATTGAATTCAACTGCATTTTAAAAACTTTTGGATTTGTTCGCTAAAACAAAAATGAAGAAACTAGACTTCATGTGAAATGGTTTATCTATTTAATCTGTGAAGTGTTTGTTTTTCCAAGTATTGAATACAAAAGGAGGGACGGGAGACTTGGCAAAAGTGTCTCTCTTCCTTATGCTCATTAGTCCAGCAGCTGGAGTGTTTCAGTACAGGTGAGGTGGATACCAGCTCAGGCCCTGGGGATTTGAACCATGTATTCTGCCTCCTGTGGGAGAGTGCTCTGCTTGTGAATCCGTAATATACGCTGTGGTGAAATCGTCTTTCTTCTTCGATGCCATTGCACGCTTTATAAATAATCAAACTTCCTTTAGAGTTGCCTCGGCATCTCAGGCAAATTACCCCTTAGGCTTAGTGAGTCAGTCTGTCTTATTTTTTTTTCCTTTGTCTCTGTGTGTATTTTAACATTTGGAGCAACTTCAACAGAAGGAATCGAAAAAGGCTCAGATACGTAGCACTGAAACTGTGGAGAGATGCTAGTGTTCATGCAGTTATTTGTACAGTTATCCGCTGCAGTTATTCTTTGCTAGGAAAATACGCAGCTGCGGTAAAGTATTTTTAATCCCTTTGTGTTTCTAGAAGCAGAAACTAAGCTCATCATTCAAGACAGGTTGGAAGTGACCATTTCCTGAAAGGCTTGTAAGGTAGATAAAATTGCAACAGGTGCAGAAAGGATATTATCAGAATTTGTCTGAAATAATAATGGCTGAGAATGGTGTTCTTCTCTTATAATTTAGTTTATAGGGCTTATATGGTTATTGACAGATAATTACCCTGCAAAGCATAAGAGAATAACTTTTGAAGGAGATTTTCTTCATAGAAAACGGAAGTTTCAGTGCATCTTATCTTGATTTGAGGCAATGCCTTCAAATTAAGGAAGACAATGGTCCTAAGTGTTGCTTTACAAATTTTACTTCTTCTCCACTCTGTGATGAGGCACCATGACTTGTCCTAACTCTTAGCTATGCTGTTCTCTTCTCCCTGAGAATCAGAAAGCATAAATTGTGAATTTAACTTCTCTATTTATGCTGATGCATTAGTTTTGCTCACTACCACCTCCTCCCTTACCTGGCAGAGATCAAGAGCAGGTGTGTGCTAAGGTGTTTAGCTTTTAATACTTGAGACAGAAGCAGACTGGAATTTAACTGTCTGCGAAACTTGTAAGGAAATCAGAACTTGAAGTAGCTGAACGGGAAGGGGAGGAAGGGATTAATGAAGGGTGGCAGAATTGCAGTTAATTCTAAATTTCAATTAATCTGCAATACACTGAATAGATAACAAGAACATGGGTCTCCTGTTACCATGCTTCCACATTTGCTAACATATTAACTCCAGTCAAATAACTCTAAAGCAAGAAAGAAGAGAAAAGGAGATAAGAGCATTTTAAAAAAAAGCAACAAGTTATTTGACAAAATGGCTGTCATACTAGATACCTGTTTATGACAATGAAGACAGACTTCATGTTGCTCCGTTCTTTCTGGATATCCTTTCTGAATACTGCTGAAAGAACATCAGACTGCAGAAAACTGAGTGGTCTCAGTTGAAGTGATATTAAAAAAAAAAAAAAAAGCAGAGACAAATTTACTGATTTTTGTCTCTTTTTTTTTTTTTACTTTCTAGCTTTGTTCTTCATCCTTATACGTCACTTCTGTCACCCTTTTTTGTCTGGGTCGTTTGCATTTCTTTGTACTGAAGTGTCCTGGTTCCGGCAGGGATGGGGTTAATTTCCCCAAGGATGCGCAGGGGACACAGGTATTCTGTGCCATGTGAGCCATGCCTGGGCTGTAGGGGGGCCATCCCTGCCGGAACCGGGACACGAAGCTTGCAGTTTTCAGTCATATAAGCAGTTTAAAGAGACTTCTTTTTATTTTTTTTTGGTCAAGGGAAAGCTGCAGTGTGTAAATGCTGTTGGTGGCTGGAGCTGAGCACCTCAAGTCTTGGTCCTCGTACAGCACCTTCCACCCCATGGCTTGCTTGCGAATTGCTGCATCTCACCAGTAAATATAGGTGGAGCTGTGAATACACTTGTACTTAGTGTTTTGTAGCTTTTCATGATCTGTTGTCATATTGTATCTAGAAGATGGAGCTGGGGTTCGGTTACTTCAGACACATTCATGTTTTCAGTCTTATGAGCAGCATGTATCAATTTAATTCATATCAAGAATATTTTGTGATGTGCGTATCACTATACAGTTTATTGCGAAGTGAGGCTTCACACTGAAGTTTGTGACTGCAGTTGTTGGCACGGAGATCAGGAATTTATGTATATCCATCATTCAAACTTCAGAGCAGATACGGGTGTATGATTATAGATGTGAAGTTAGGCAAAACACGTAATAAAGGATTTGTGCTGGCTGTGGAGGAATGAGATGATGCCTGGTTCAGGGAAGAATCTGTGAGTAAAAAGGTTGTTCTCTGAACAAATTTGTATGGGCGAAGCGACTTTATGAGATCAGCATTGTGAGTCATATGGCTATTTGACCAGTCTTTCTGAAAGCCACATTTTCTGTTGTCAAACCATTAACTTCTCTTAACTCCTAGGTAGTAAATAGCATAATAGTTTGCCAAGTGCAGGCAGTGACTCTTGGCCTTTCAAAGGGTTATTAGTAATGTCAGAGAAATGGGGGCAGTCATGTTTGTGGAGAGGGATGTGAAAATGGTCTCATGAGGAATGTATTTTTTTTATTTTATTTTTGAGCAGACATTGGCTAGATCCTTAAATCTGTAAAGACAAAATAAATAGTTGGCCATAAAGGGTAAGCACAGTCTGAGTGTGCAGGAAGAGAGAAGCCCTTACTGAGTTGTTTAGGTAGGCTTTTACAGCTTGTCAGTGGAATACAGAGAGGGGAAAAGGCAAGTGCTTTCTGTTTAATCTCTTAGTTGATTCTATCAAAAATATTTTCCTGTGTTCAGTGTGAATTAAAGAGTTCTGATGCATCAAAAATATTTCTGAACCTTTAAGGTCAAGAGGAAATTTTGTTGCATGTATAGCTGACATCATGACATTAATAAAATGCATGTTGCCAGAACAGAAAAATGGCAAGCCAGACGCCAAGTTGCTTTGTCTGAGCATACTTAGCAAAGTACTCTTTACCTACATTCTGTAGATTTTATTGAGTCTCTCTGTAACACTTTGCTGGTGGTCTCCTTATTCTTGGATGGTGATTTAGAGAAGACTGCTTTGCATCAGATACAGAAGGCTGAGAAGTGGGAATTCTGACTAGGGACAGTAGCAGAGCGGTGACGAAAGCTGGGGTCAGGATTTTCAGAAGTGTGGAGTGTTTGACTATCATACATTCAGTGCATACTTCTGAATTCGTATGAAAATGCTAACTATCAGACAACAAAAAGTGTAGTTTCA
Source organism: Pluvialis apricaria (assembly GCA_017639485.1). Classification (NCBI taxonomy): domain Eukaryota; kingdom Metazoa; phylum Chordata; class Aves; order Charadriiformes; family Charadriidae; genus Pluvialis; species Pluvialis apricaria. The sequence goes on from CM030007.1 coordinate 39,215,047, forward strand.
AGCAGGGCACTCTAAGTCAATGCTTGTCGTCTTGACACTTTTAAGTAAAATATAGCTGCGCTTGATTCCATATTGTGAAAGGAAGGTAATGTCATCTCACCTTACAGAAGCCCTTGAAGGTAGGTTTAATTATTTCATATTGTTCACTTGGATTCTCTGATGACAATATCCTAACAACAATAACAAAAAAAAATAATCTTAAGGGTGGCGTAATTTTGCATTTAGTGTGGACTGCAAATAGTAGCTATTGAAAGTAAGAGTGACTGCATATTATGGTCTTGCCTATGCCTGAAGTGGTGTATGTAAATACACGTAAAAGGACTGTTTATGAAACCTCAGTTTGACCTTTAATGTTCTGATATTGTCTTTCAAACTTTAGTGTGTCTTTAATATAATTTTTGTGTAGTAATATATAGGTTTTGAAAGCAACCTGTAGACTTTCTATATATCCCATCAGATAAATTGAGAGCTTTATTTTTCTGTTTCTGAATTTTCTATCTACGTGTGAAAGTACAGTTATAAAATCAACTTGAGAACATTGTGAGAGGCAGTGCAAGATGGAAGAATTTTTGTGGTGCTCACAGGATGAAACAGAGTAGCGATAGTAGAATTTTTGCATTATTGCTACTGTTAACTGGCTGCATATCACTTGCTGCAAATTTGAGTTCCACAAAGTAGAAATTTAGGTTGGTGTCTATTCAGTGAAAAAACAATAGCTATTTTTTCGGAAAACAGACACCTGCATTAGCAGACATTCAGAGGCATTATAGTTATGTGCCTTACTCGCTTGTCATGGCTTGCTTTCTTTAATGTTGAGGCATTCATTTACTTTCTGATGGTAAAATATTCTAGACCGGACTTTGTAAGCAGTTTATGTCTATAGCTGTGCTGGATTGCGGTGCTGCGTCTGCTCGGAGATGATGATTTCCAGGAGGGATGTCATTCAGTCATCCTGACTTAACACTCTCTTCTGTGAGCTTCTGGAGTCTATTGCAGCAGCCATTGGTGCTGTAGGTGTAAAAGTAACGTAGTGTTTGAAGTGGCAGTTTCCTTGAAATCATCCGGATCAATCTATATAATTTTTGTGAGCCATCAAGTTCAGTCATCGGTGGAGGACGGTAAAATGATTTGTTAACTTCTTAGGCAAGTCCTCTACAATGCTGTCTGTGTAGTAGCTGTTTCTATCTTCGTATTAGGGAAAAGAGCAGGAAGCACAAGTGTGGTTTCTCCTAAGAACGACTTTTTCTTCAATATTCAGGAAACTAGGGGATTTCTTGGGATTCTCAGAAGACTTTAATTATGTTATTCTATTTTATATATATTATATTATATTTTTACATATTTATGTTATATTTAATTATGTTATTATATTTTCAATTGTTATTTCTGAGGAGACAATTTCCTTTTTCCTACTGTTATGATTCTGCCTATTTTGTAGAGGCTTCATCTTGTTCTCTGACATACTGAAAGGCTGTCTTGCAGTTGTATCCATGTATGGGGTAAATCTTAGCCTGTGCTTTGGAAAGTGTAGCATGTCTTGATGCTTGGCATCAAGAATGTGTAGTCCACAAGTTATGCTCCAACAGTAGACACAAGCTTAATCCTCTGTTCAAATTTAGTTGTCTAAAATTTAAGATGCCTGTGTTGTGCTAGTTACTCTTAAGTCTCCATTAAATTTACAGAAATAATTACCTCCAGAAGGCCATTCATCTCTTTCGAAGCGAGGTGTCCAAGATAAGAAAGATAAATTGCTGTGGTGATTACAAATGGAGCAGAGAGTGACTCGTTCAGATTCAAATATCTAGCTTACCCTCTGCAGCAAGGGTCACTGCATCTTATCAAGAGCTGTTCAGATGGCACTAGTTCAGTTGCAGATTGCTTCTTCCTGTTTCTAGCTGTGGAAATATATATATATATATAAAAATAAAGTGTAAGTTGGCTCTTGCTTGTGTGTCTTTGAGGCTCTGAAGGTTCGGATGAGTTACTGCTGTTAGCTTCAACTTTTGGTTCTGGAGGCCCCGTTCAGAGGGTGATAGTTCATAAAAGTTCCTTTTCACCTGACCCATTTTTAAAGGAGTATTTGTTTTCTGGGTTGTTTAGCTGTAGTTAAGATGGATGTATAATACAGTTCAGTGATTTTTTTAGCATGGTAGACAATATTAATTGTTTTTGCTTTTTAATTATGTTTTTAATTATAGCAACAGATGTAATAAATCACTGTATGTAAAATAAATGTGCTTTTTCATCTGCCTTTTCCTTGGAGGATGTGGAGGAAGATAACAGAGGAAGGAGTGTGTTTGTGTGTGTGTTATCTTTGCAGTATTTCTGAACGTGAGGTATAATAACTGTGTTGCTTCAAATGTTTAGTTGTTGATTAAAAAGACTCCAAATTTTCTCATCAAAATACCCACTTTTTTGCCTCTGAATGCTTCCTACCTCAAGTTCAATTTTCCCTTCAGTGCTTTTGTGAGGTAGAGAAATGTTGTTATCTCTCTTTTATGGATGGCAGCTGTGGCAGAGGCTTTGCATTTTCGTCGTATGCGAAGAGGGCAGCGTGCCCGCGTGAGCTGGGTGCCAAGTCCTGTAGGTGCGAGGGCTCAGTTACGTTACCTGGACACGCAGGTGTCTGATGCCAGTTGAGACTAAGAGCTGGCAGGTATGACGCACACCTTACAGGAGTCTGGTATTGCATCTGAGCTGGAAGCTGGTGGTGTCTCAGTAATGCTAGGTACCTTAACAGAGGGCTCTTTAACCATGTGAAGATCTCAAGATCCCTGTTACTGGAATACCTTAATTTTTGCCATATTCGTGTAGTGCTTGAATGCTCCAGTTCCCCAGGGAAAATAAAATCGTCAGTCTAAACTGAAAATTTTTGCATGATTTCTTCATTATCATTAGCTGGTAAATGAATTTCTTTTTAAAGTAGGAAACTTCTAAAACTAAAGCTCGTTATAGAAAGAAAGCAAAACTTTTATTGCAAGCATAGGTGTTTTCTCATTTGTAAAAACCATGCAACATGCCCTGTTAGAATTCTTGTGTGTTTTGACTTAAAGTATGACAGCTTGGTGCCAAATTTTTTGTAGCTCACTATGCTGTAAGTTGTCATGAGTAACGTTGCACTGTTAATATAGTAGCAGGTATTTAGGAATATTTAATTGTAGATTAAATAAATCCATGTTTTAGTGTATTGCAGTTCACTTTCACTGCTTAGATTTTGATATTTTTTGTTTCTGTCCTGGAGTTATAGAAGACAATATAAGACTAAACTAAATGTGAAAGTTTCGCTTCTAGTTAAGCAAGCATAATTGTACTGGTAAACCTTCTGGATGTGTTTATATTGTCAAAGCTTGTAGAGGAAAGGTATGCTGTGGTTGTGACTACCTCAGAAGATGCTAGTGATGCTAGGAATAATGCTACAAAACCTTAAATTCATAAATTCTGAGAAATTGTAAGTCATCTGTGTTATATTGCAGCAAATATTTTGACAGCATAGTTCCTATTTTAACCTCTATATAGGGAAATGTAAAACAGCAGTTCCAAAACTTAGGGTTGTTACCTGAACTGGGGTTATGACAGGTAGAAACAGGGTCACAACAACCAACACAAATCTTTTTTTGTCAATTCTGTAATAGTTTTCAACCAGTGCTCTGAATTAATCCTAGCTGTAGTTGTATACAAATGAATTGGATTTTGTATTGAATGCTGGATGTGAAGCTGAAAGCTACAGTTAGCAGTATCAAAATGTCAGAGAAGCATTAGAGTCTGAGAAATGTACGTGTCTGAGGCTTTTGAAAGCTGCTGTGATGCTGGCACACCCATTTGTGTCTCTTCCCCATACCCCAGAGTATTTCCAGGGGAACTCAGGTGAAGATAAGAAAAGTTTTGTTTTCTTGCAATGAAATGTCTAAGGTTCTATGGTCTCTGCATTTTAAAGCATCAAGTTTGTTATACTGTAAATCCCTTCCTAAAGAGTGGGCTATTTTTTATGTATTGTCATTGAAAACTCTTCTGGCTGTCAGTAAGGGCCTTCTGCTGTCTAGTTGTTTCTCCTGGTTTTGGATCCATCCCAGTGTAAGTTCTGAGTAGAAAGGAGTTCTGTTTTCTTTTCTTCATCCTGTATAATTTTTACTTTTCTAATGCTGAAACCTTATATTATGTTATCATCCTTATATATTATTTTTTCGACTTTACTCTTTCATCTGTAGTAATGGTGGCCATCATAGATGTGTTTTCTTGTCAAGAGGAATGAACTGGAGAAGGAAATGAAGTTTCTTCAACAACAGTTACGGTAACCAGTAAACGGTTGGAAGCGATCAGCTGTTTGTAGTGTTGGCTTCCAGTTCAGGGATCAGTGTGTTACAGTCAACCAAAAGACATTTTTGCAAATGATGGAGCCTGCTAGCTGCTGAATTTAATTGCTCGTTGTGGCTCAATTTAGTTGCAGTAGCCTTTAACTGTTATTTCATAGGTCATTCGTAGTCTGCAGCTAGCGTACAAAAACAACGTTATAGGAGGATAACTTCAGAAGTACTGTGAGAATCTTTTTTGGAAACAGGTGGTCCGTGTAAAAACAAATGCTACAATGTATGCATCACTGTCAAGTGGATTCTTAGAAAGTGTTTGGTGTTTGTTTTTTTGGCTTTTTTGATTTATTTTTTTTTTTTTTTTTAAATCTACAGTAGCAGTGTATCCATAATAGTAATGTGTAATCCATAGTAGTAGCTGTGATGGGCCAAGGATAAAAGGAAGCAAGATTTATAGGAAGAGGTAGTGAATTTGGAAGAAGTGAACAACCTTTTGAGCTCGGAATCCTTTCAGTTTTTAACAATGAGCAAGGTAAACACAGATCAATGTAGATACAGTTTTTCTGGATCAGCAGCTAGATTTTATACTTTGGATCTCTTGGGGGGGGGGGGGGGCAAAAAGGGAATTTAGCACCCAGTAGACAGAGGGAGGAAAAGGTGGGAGCAGGGGCTCTCTTTCCTTGAAGGTCAGGCCTGAGACTTTGAGGTGTGTGATTTATGAAAAAGGTTTTTCTTGGTGTCTGGGAGTTTTGTTTATTGACTGTTTGAATTTCTTCTGTGGTGCAGTAGCTTAGTTTTATCTGGGAAGTTTTTCTCTATACATTGCGACTCTCAAATGTGAATACTGCTATGCTTAGTGTGTCTTGACGTTAGGAATCTGCCAGATCTTCATGAATGCAGCATCTGTGTGTGAAATTGGGAAATTGTGTTCTGAAATGTTTTGCTGTGGCATGATGTTATCTTGTACTTAGCAGAAGGAGATAAACATCAGTATACAGGTGCATATCTCCAGGAATGCAAAATTGTTGCAGTGTGCTGAAATTTAAATTGCTTTTAGTTTATTCCCTTCCTGTTTTAGTAGGGTGGTAATAGGAATAGCCCTTTGCTCTAACACAGCTTAGGCTAACAAGTAAGCATTTTTCTTCATGGGCTGTAACAGGGCAGGTTAGAACCAGCATATTTTATACATCTTGATAAAAAGCTTGACAAATGTACTTTTAAGAAGGTTGTGAAGCCCCTGTACTTGCAGTAAAAAAACAAACAGTCGCCTCCTGGGAGTTTGTATGGACTGGGACTGGGGAAATGTGCTGAATTGCCTAACAAGTTTACGAAAGTGTTTTTACAAGCTAAGATACTTTATAGCACAAATACAGTGCTTTGTTAAATGAAGGAAGGGAAGCGATTTACCTTTTGTAGCTAAAGGTGGTTGTAGCTGCTTGGACTACCTGCAAGCTGCTCTTCTGATTGCAGAGCACACCATGTCTTCATAGAAAGGTTTGGGACTGCCACTTAGAGGTTGCAGATAATCTTTTCCCTGAATGTCACTACTGCAGATAGGCAGTTTTCTGTTTTTTTTTTTACCAGGGAAAGATATATTCATTCTTCTCTATTGTTCTGGTGCAGCCACCCGAATTCGTCATAGCAAAAATTTTGCTGTAAGATGCTGCCAACAACTACTTGGCTGCCGTCCCGCAACAAGGGGAGCCCGCATCCAAGTTCTGATGCCAAATCATGTGTAGGTTAACCTTTGTCACCCATTTCAAGTCAGCGCGCGCTGTCTCTGGGGAACAAATCTGGCCTATTTATAGGAATACTCTGCCTGTATTCGATAGCTTGCATGCAAACTATGCAATTAATGCCTCTAGCAGTTGTTGCTGAGAAGCTTCCCCACTGTGAGGCAATGTCTGTGAGAAACTACCCTTGTAGAAAGTAAATCCTCTTTTCACCTTAAGATTCTACATGACTGAGTCATTGAATATGGAAGTATCAGTAAGATGTCTATTGCTGAAATAGTGTCACGTGCAGGAACAAGTTACAACTCATGTCTCTTCCCTTTCATCTGACATATGACATGATTGGTAACTAACAACATTTAAGTGAAAGGTGTTGAGACCTGTGATCCAGGATGTCGTGCAAGGACTGTAAACACTGTAAGATATACTGTAAGCTGACATCAGTTAAATTTCAGATGCCATACTTGAATGCTGGCGCTTAATATAGTGTAATGGTCCAGCCACTAGCAATTGGAACAGAGGGAAAGTTTTAATGACCAAGTGTTCCCCTAAATCTGAACAGTAGGACAAATCTTTTGAGAGAAAAGTTGGTAAATATTTTGTGGTTGTCTATTTTTTCTTTCTTTCTCTAAACTGGCTTTAACTAGGGGTTGGAAATAGGCTTTTCTTTTCAGAAGATAATTCTTTATCTCCCCCTATAATAAAGTAGTGCCACAAAGAACAGGTTAAGGTAGGGGTCTTATTGTATGAAGTCCTCCCTCTTTCTCATTTTATGTCTTTGATCTGTTCATCTGGATTATCTCCATACAGGATTAGGTTAAAATTGTTGGCCTGTTGTTGGGTAACAAGATTACCTACAAAATGCCTGCTTTTCACCATATGTAAAATTGAATGATTCACAATTCACACTTTCGTAAATGTGGCAGCAGAAAAACACTGGTAGAAAAGATTAATGGGCTTTAGCCATTGTTACTGCTCCTTTAAAAATGGGAATCTTAAAACACTCAGGCTAACATTGTGTTCTGTAAACAGTTTGATAATTTTTCAGTGTTTTTATAAACAAACATAATAGGATGACAAGCAACCACAAACAGAACTTTAAGAAACAAGGCATGACAAGTTTTGACAAGGAAAAAGCAGTATTGTCTTGTATCTTTAACAAAGCTTTTGCAGTTTTTTAGATAACATAAGAGAAAATGTAGTTTATGTACAACACACACAGTTGCTTGTAAGATGGGAGATACTTACAGCATGAGACAATATCAAACCTGATGGGCTGCGAGCACTTCAGTCGCAAGTCTTTAGAATTTAAAATGAACTTTGAAAAGGGTGTGAAATGGAAGGGAAACAAAGGCAATGTATTTCAATAGTTTTAATGCAGATTATTTTATGGATCTAGATGGGATTAGTCACCTGTATATCGTAGGGTTCATAAGCAGCAGTTCGGCAGAAATTTTTTTGAGTTTTTTTCTATTTTGTTATACACCGTACAGGGTATGATGCAGTATCATGCTGTTGAATGGGGTATAGAAAGCAACTGTTCTGGTTGTTAATCGAGCACGGTGTTTGTAAGATACCTGAAAATGTTCTTTTACTTCGGTCAGTGCTGTAAGACATTAGCTGGAGTTAGTGTCCAGTTTGGGTACTGGACTGTATGAACACTGTATGAAAGGTGTGTGGGTGGGGAGAAAGGAAGAGAGAAAAAGAAGCCTAAGTAAAGAAGTAGAAAACCACATGACCTTTTATGGAAAGGCTAAAAGAGTTGAGGTGGTTTAGTTTAAAAAGAGAAGCCTAGGAAATTCAAGTCTTCAAATATTTAAAAACTATGTTCTCTTCTCATGGCTGTCTATAATACTTTAATGGCAGTAGTGATCAAGGTGTGGTCGAGGAACACACACCTCACTTTTACACCTACTTGTGTGCCTACCTCTACTAAGAGGTACTAATCTACTCTACTCTATATTTGTGTGAATTTATTTTGCTTGTAGGATTAATGTGTGGCCAATACTGGGAATAGCTATATTGCTATATAATAGATAAATTGCTATATGATTTATAGGCTAGCATGTAAGCCCTGTATATGTAAGTGTTATAATACTGCAATAACATGGAGAATGGTGTGCTTTCAAGGAAATGTCTTTATATCGTGGATCTCTTCTCTTCTCTGAGAGTGCTGTGAACTGCCCATTTGAAAGCTGTCTTGTCATATCTCGGTTGTAAGGCCCTGGTATCTTACATGCCTTCTTGCATATTATTACATGAAATCAGCTTACGTTTTTCTGCAGTCCTTCAGTTTGAGAGTAAGAACTGCTTAGATCCATGAGGAGGCGGAAGATAGGGAAGGGAAAGGAAAGGAATAGAAATGAGCCCTTCTCCCATTAAAACTGCTATGTATGCTTATCTTACAACTTCAGTTATTTTAGATAAATGAGGAAACACATCATCCTTGTGGGTTAATTAAAAATGTCACAAATAATGGCTATACTTATAGTGTCACTATTTGAAGACAAAATGAACAAAATTAAGAGAGGCAGGCTAGAAAGGAGAGCGTTTACAGAGATCCTTGCCTTTGTAACTGTCATTGATAAGGTGAAATCTGAAAACACATAATAAGGTTTTGCAGTTGTTTTCATCCAGTGTTGATGATAAACTCCATTACTTTCCCAGTATTAGCTCTGAGGTTCAGAAGACTGAAATAAAAATGTTGATTTTGATGATTAGGAAGTATTTCTAAAAACAATTCATGGACTTCAGCAATAACAAATAATTTAATAATTATTTTATGAGGAAAAAAAAAATTGGTGATTAGCTCATGTTTGTATCTGTTGGAGCTGCTTTTCCTTTGTCTGAATTTTGGTATGGTTAATGGAATTTACTTTTTGCTGCCATGCTTCCTGTTTCAAGTTTTTAAATGTTTCCTTTTGTTTGGCAGAGAACTAGCTGTTGATGGTAGACTTGGCTTTTCTATGCAGTGGAATGCCAGAAGCATCACAGCCTTACTTTGTACCTTGCAATAATAATTTAGTGTAAACACTGTAATTGCTGTATTTACCTTCATTTTATAAGCTGGAAAAACATAGTTATAAATTGGATAAATTAGAAGGCAGTAACAGCAGTTTGAGTGCAGGAGGAGAAGCGAAACAGTACTAAATTGATTAAAAAATGAAATAACCAAGGTGCTTCTGGAACCTACGTATTGACAAACATATGCTTACAGAGAACCCAAAAATTTGACAGCAAGATAATGATTTAAAATTCATGCTATATTATGCCCAATCAAGTATTTTTTTATGTCATTTTTATGTCATCAGGTTACTGCTGGTAATACTTAATTACTTGATAGCCTTACTATCATCCTTCTCCACATCCTAATTCTAATCCTGCCTTTCTTTTGTGCCTGTCTTGAATAAGAGAATGGTTTCTGTGGGTGAAGGGTTTGGTGTCTGCTCAAGGTATTCAGTGCTGACTTCCAATGACAGCCATCAGAGATGGTGATTTTAGGGGTGCTCTGTGTCACCAAACTGCAGACTTCTTTCATTTAGTCAACTAAGTGGTGGTGGGATGTAAACTTTGAGTGACTGATGGTGTTGGTAGACTAGAATGAATAGCTATGTTCCTGCCAGGTATTGAGCAAAGCAACCTTAAAAAATCCAGCCAAATAAAATCGTTAAATATCAATTGTAAAATTACATTCAGATTCTTAAAAGCGGTTATATAACGCTTAGAACTTGTAGTTGTGACTGATTTGGGGGGGAAAAACCAGATCAATATCGGTAACACAAAGACTCAATTGCTTACATTTATCTATGTGATAGTTTCTTACAGATCTGTTTCAGTATTGGAGGCATTATTGATTCTCAACTCCTTCCCAAGTCATTAGATGATGAAAATACGTACTGAGTTCCTGTACAGTAAATTACCACTTCATTAGTTGTGTTGTACACTCTCAGAGCTGGTCGTGGTTAATTCTTGTCTGGCTTTTTATAGAAAGCTGAGCTCTGTAATCTGTCATGTAATCAGCTTGGTTACACAGAGGCCACATAGGTATCAACTGTTTACTGTATGTCTTATAAATGTTAGTGAATTAAGACATTAAATTATAAAAGTATTGTAACATTTGAAGGTATATGCCTTGAACCTACGCTGAGGCAGCAGTACGAACTGTAGCAGTTCATGCTCTCAGGTGGAAAACCTGACATGTAGAATATTAGATGTATTTCGAACTGGGATTTGGTATCTTTATCTCTGTTTACCAGTATTAGCAACTGACTTTAAATTTCTCTTACACTTTAATGTAAAATGTATATTTTAATTGTTACTTGCTAAAGTGTTACCAAACCTATTTATAAAAGCTAAATAGCTTTTGCTCCAAGGTATGAAAGAAAACAAAGAAAACACCGACCTGAAGGGCCGACAACATCATCTGTGAAATTGTGCAATAATTCCAGTTGAATTTCAAACCATGGAAATAAAAATAAAAATATATATATCTATATAAACCCAACATGGAAATATGAGTAAAATGCATTAACTGAAGGCAGTATAACTTTAGGTTATTTAAAACTATGCCTATATGTTTGCATATTAAAATGTAACGTTCAGGTAAAGTTGTAAATTGGAGTGAGTTCTTGAAATAACAGAAAGGTTGATTGGAAGGCATCCCTGAAAGTCATCTTAGTTAAAGCTTTTGCTTCAAGGAGGACTCTAGATCAGGTCAGCTGTAGCTTTGCCTAGCTGTGTCTTGAAGAAGTCCAAGGATGGAGGTTCTGCAACCACTCTGGGGAACCTGTTTCTGTGCTGCACTGTATGACTTGTGGTGGAAGTCTGCATTAAAAATTAAACAGCTTGTAATTTCCAGCTTTTATAACCGAGAGTTATGTACAGCAGCACTGTTTCTTAGTAACTCTGGTTTGGTTTGCATTGTTTTATAAGTTGTGTCTCATGTTGTTTTGAAAACGGATCCTAGTATTCTTTGTGTGTTTTGGACTGCTACTGAGCCATGAGTTAGCGTCCAGAAAATAACCATGACTGGATATGTTTCATGAATGATAACTAAGTTAGAGCTGAGGACTGTGCATGTTGTGTTATGGTTGTTTTCTTCTCCTTGTGCAGTATTTTGTGTTTATTAATGTTGAAATTCACCTGATGTCTTATCCTATGGTCACAGAGGGCAGTGAGCTTTAAATTTTGGTGCCATCTAGAACTATGTGTAGTCATCACTAGTTGCCACCTTACTATCCAGTCCTCCTTTGTCTTAGTATTTGTGGTATGCAGTGCAGACCAATGGAATACAGCCCTCTAGAAGAGGGACAGTGTTTTAGTATGTGAGAAAGGATCCTTCTGTCTTCTTGTGCCTTAACAATGCAGTTTCTTAGAGAACCTTTGGTGAAGGATCGTACCAAAGCTATTTCAACAACTTTCTTTCCATTCCATCTTCCCTGTCCCCTTCCACCTCCATTCATTTTCTTCATCTTTCGGAGAAGTCTAATAGCTGTGGGTGGGACATCTTCTATCTGCCAGAAGAATCAACTTCACCCACAATCTCACAGGGTTCTCAGGAGCCTACAAATTCTAGTCTCTGTTATAGCTTATATGAATTTGCAGATAAGAGTCTATATAACTCCTAGGTTTTCATGTGATTGCTCCTTTGAAAAATAGTGTGATGTTTTACTGTTTTCCATTCCTCTGGTAGAGGTGTTGATTTAAAGCATGTCAGCAGTTTTGTATTTTGGCTCTCGTAGAGCTCTTGGGTGAATACTTGCTGGTCCCGGGGGTCTTGTTGTCATTGCTGTATTTATTCTAAGACCTTTTATATTATAATATCAGTTTGAGAAACTTGCTTAGAAACATACTTCAACAATAACTGTAGTTTGGAAACCTTCCAAATCTCTGTTGTAGAGATATAGTTTAGCAATATTTTTTTTTTTTTTAAAAAGCTTATATATTATAGCTTTTTCTTTCTTTATCAATCCCTTTGCATCTCAGTCATTATCAGTCTTGTCATCTGTCAAGTTTCCTGCATCCGCTTTGAAATGTATTATTAGCGTCTATCAAATTAATCCTCCAGAATATTTTTGGCTGGTCTTTCTTTTGACTTCTTTTTTTGCTTGGTGGGTATAATTAACCTCCCTTTTTCCTTTGAAGCATGGCCATTGATTTTTGTATTTTAAATATAAAATTCACTACCCCTTTACTGTTTTGGCTAAGCCATAAGTAATAATGGCCTTGGAATGAAGTTCTCTGGGAAGTCAGAAAAACATGATTTTTTTTTTTTATCATGAAGTAATAATTCCTCACAGTTTCAAAATATTTTTATAGTATCTTAGGTATCTAATTTTTAATGATATTTTGGCTGTTTTCTTGAACTTGATAGCAACTCATTCTCTCTGTCTGTAAGATTCTGTACGTAACTATCTACATGGTGAAGCGAGAGCTCTATACATTCTTAATCTTCGCAATAAAAAGATAGTATGCAGCCACTGAAGCAGAACCGAGTTCTCAGTTTGACTCAGACGCTCCTAGTCGTACATGCATGGTGGTGAAATAAGTGATTTCTGTGTCTGTAGGATTGATGATTACCTCTGGGTTATGTAACTCGATTGGTCACTTCCAGTAGAGAAAGTTGTGCTCTATGTCTCCTGTGTTCGTGCAGGACTGAAGAAGTGGAAATACAATCACGGGTGAGATGGGCAAAAGTTCCCTTGATACTGGTGCTACGCAGCTGGTGATTGCAATCTTTTATTTGGGAAAATTCTATTCTCTTTCATCCTTTCAATTCACTTAATTCCCTGCTTCCTAAAAAATGTTTTTGATTTTGATGTCTTTAATATGAAAAACTTACACTTTGTTAGGTAATTATTGAATGTAAACCACCTGTTAAAGTATCAGTGGCATTTGCAGTTGTTTTAAAGTTGAAAATAAAATGGCTGTTTACTTATGTAAGCCTTGAGGGTAGTTACCTTTGCATACACTCACAGCGCTGCTAATGCAATTTAAAAGTATATCAGAAATAATACCCTAAAAGTGCAGCTGTACAATTTATTAAAACCTACCACATGCAGATCTGACAACTTAATTTGTAGCTTTTATCTTGTCCTTCAGTGATTTCTTACCCTGTTTACAGATGCTAGTGAAAAGAGATGAGCATTACAGCATTCAGTGAAGGCCATCGAATGTGGGCTTTTTGAAAGCATAAGTAAATTCAACAGCTGCGCAGCCCTTTCAGAGAGTACCCTGCTTAGTTTCTTGTCTATTCAAGTGAGGCTTCTCCACATGAATTTCTCCCTTTCTCAGTCGCTTGCTTGGAGAAGAACGGTGGGTGTCCTGAAACCAGCCTCTTGTAGAACTGTGTGATGAGACATTCTCTAATTTCTAGGATTTCTGACTCTCGTTCAGGGCTTTACCACTGATTATTTTATGTTCTTTTGTTGGGAACTGAGATTATAAAGGAAAGTTGATTTTGGTTTTTAGTTTTGCTTACATAGTTTAGATAAAGCATTTGGTGAGTAAAAACTATTACATTTGGGAAAGATCAAGCATAGAATCTGAGTTTTTTGATGGCTGCATTATTGGAGATGGGTAATGTGGCTATACAGGTGTTAAGTTTTATGTTTGGTTCAAGCACAAAATTTTTCTTAATTTTTCTGTTGTGAAATACTTGTGAAAGGTGTGCTGCCAGTCTCATAATAACCTTTTTGTGCTTTAAAAAAAAATGTTGCATTTTCAGCAGCAGGAATTTTATAGAAGAAAATAGACTTGCAAGAAGCATACGCCACACTACGCATCACACTGTGGGAGGTACTACTATTAAACCTTCACTAACACAAGTGTTAAAATGTTTTAAAATGCATGCTGTCTGCGAAAGAACTTGATGAAAAGTATGCTGAAAACTTTCTTTTGATACTTAATCTTTGGAACAGAGTAATTTCAGGGAGGCTGAAGGGAAAAATAAAAAGCAACAATGCATGTGCCAGTAATTAAAAAGAGAAGAGTGGTGTGTGGGTCTAAGGAGGTGTGAGAGAGAATGATGAACTGTCAGGCTACCCTAATAATAGACTTATACTTCTGTTTGCATGTCAAACGTATTAAAGAATGATTCTAAAACTATCACTGGTTACTCAAGCTTTTATATAAAAAAATAGTCCCTGTCTTTTAGAAATGGATGAGAAGCAGGGTTAGTAAAGGTGACTAAAAAAAATCACGACATAAATACAGACTTTGAAGCACTTGAAGTATTGCAGGGAAGTGCTGGGGTGCCCTCTGCCTTTGGTGGCCCCTAGCAGAAACCTTCTTACCACCAAATCCCATCTCAGGACCTACTTACACAGGTATAAGGCAGCTCTCCTCTCCTGTATTATTGTAGGAGAGGGGAAAACCACTGCTCATTGGGAAGAGCAGTTATGTCCAGACCCTTCGCCTCCCTGGTGTTGGTGGGAGGGGAAGGAACTGGCTCTGCAGGGAGATCAGAGAGGCTGGGTGGGAGCAGGAGGTTCCTGAAGGAGCAGCGCTGTGGGTGCTTGCATTGGGCCCTCATCATTAGATGCTGGACTAGTATAGCTTATGCAATGAAATAATTTTTGTAGTGTTTGGTATTGCATGTATTTAGGACTGTAATGCTGCTAAATTATTGGTCTTTATCCCATTCCTACTGAAAGTTTCAGGTAGAAGTAATGTAGGAAGAAGGTAATGCATTGGTTTTGTTTAAAGCACTTTTTTTTCCTCCCTCTTTTTCTTGGCTCTGAGCATTTGCTGTACTTTCCTTAGGTCATGATTTCACTGACAAAATAGATTTTACTGCTAGATAATTAACTTTTGTTGGCTTCTCCACATTTAAAAAAAGGAGGGGGGGCAGTAATGACAGACATTCTGCTTTTACTACGTAATCTTAAAAAAAAAAAATCACACCATTTGTTTTGTTCTAAAAATCCATTGGCTTTCTTAGCTGGTGTTTTTATTGAAAGTCAAGTGTCTGACATCTGAGAGAGGTTTAGGTCTTAAATTTTGTCAACTAAACATGTGAGAACTTGAGCTTGGGAATGCATATTTTATGAATTGCTTTCTGGGGTTTCAGCTTGACTTGGGTCAGAGACTGCACTTAAGGAAGTGGTGTATTCCCAGGAGTGAAAAGTTAGGTAGCTGGGATGCAAGTTTAACTGCCTGGGCAACTGATATGCCATAGTGACTGTGCACCAGTTTTAGGAATGTCAGTAACATTTTAAAGATAGACTTAAGTACCTTGGTATCTGTTGATCTAAATGCTTATCCAGTTGCAACCAAAATTCTGTAATTCTCAGTGTGCTTTCTGGATGGTGCAAATAGGTAATTCCACTTAAAACTGAGTGAGTTTTTAATAGTGATAGAATACAGTACATTCTGTTATTTTTAACATTTTTGGCTTTGCATCTTTAAGGAGTGAAATAGGGACGTAGTTTAGATTGAGTTCCTATAAGGCAATTATAAAACTCGTTTGACAGTACTAGAAAGAATGGCTACGGGTCGTTCACTGTCAAAATCTGAGGCTGTATGAAGGCATCTTCTAGGTCAAGTTCTATTTGATACTGTCATTAAACACCTGGATGATGGAGCATGAAGTTCAAAGCTTAAACACAAGATAGAGCTTAGGAATGTGAAGCTGTGAGTGCTCAGGGTCAGAGTTCAAAGTGATGTTAATAAATTGGAAAAGTGATAGGAGAACAAAAAATACACTTGGATAGCAATAGTGATCAGTATCAGTACAAGATATAGAGGAGGACACACCAGATGCCCAAGATGTACAAAATGTAGGGAGTAAGTCTTTAAATGTGATTGCAAAAAGGAAAGGCAAGGTCTCTTCTCCACAGATCTGGAGAAAGCAAGAAGTGACAGAAGGCAATGCAGCGAGGTTAGGTGTTAGGAAGAACTTCACTTTAATGGGTGTGAGAATAATAATAGAAAATTGCCAAAAATGCCACTGAATCTACATTTGTCATTCCTTACAGATGTTTACCTTGTGGATAAAGAAACAGTTGGTCCTAAGTTTGGCTGGGCTTTTGAATCTTTCTAAGATCTTCTCTATTCTTTTTCACCCTTAAGTTCCATTTTATTTTGTCTGGTAGTTTGTATAATACTACATTATTCTTTAAATAAAAAGCTCAGAAGTTGAAGGGAAGAACAGTGTCAGTTGCCTTCCCAGTATTGTTATGCAGGTTATAGGGTATGAAGAAACCTTTAAAATGTGATTTTCGTATTTAGCATAATAGTGTTTTAAAATTTCTTTTTTTTTCTAAACAGCTCTAATGATAGCCCCTCAATAAAATGTAACATTGCTGTGTAATTCCTTTATACAACTGAAATTCAGCAGAACATTTTGAAACCCTGTTAACAGAACTCCAAGTTTTTTAAATAGCTAATATAGGAGATACAGTTCTTCTGTTATGGAACAATACTGGCACCCAGTGGTGGTCTCTTACTAGTGTAGTCTTTGAAGTTGCGCTTCGCTTTATTGTTAAAATTGTTCTCTCTTCTTTTGTGGTGTTACCAAGTATGAGAAATTTGAAAGCTCTCTGCGAATTTTTATTGTTTTTTTCCTTTAAAAACTTATCTTTTGTATGGAATGATTGTATAAATCTGCTTTCTTAGCAAAGTAATGGAAAGAACATTCCGATTTCTGCATACACACATTGAAAATGTGTATGAAATGTACTATAAAACTTCATAATTGTTTCATGTGGCTGGCACTGAATTACAAGAAGTACTGTTAGCGCAGTTTCTGTTTTCTGTTAATAGCACAGTGATTCTGTGAAGAGTTGTGAATCTGAAATACATAAATTTTATAAAGCATGTTTATTAATACTAATTTCCCTTATTTACTTCTTTCCTTAAAGAAAACTTCTTAATAAAATGTTAATTCTAGAGATGATAGGAGAAAATCACAGAGGATTTCTAGAAAAAAATAATATGGGATAGAAATAGGATAGAAGATTGAAGATTCGTGTTTGTGCATGAACTGTTAATTACAAATAGAGAAAACATGCTTTTCAAGAAAGCTGCCTGTGAAAAATAAATATTATTAGGAAAGTTGTTTACCTGGAGGATATAATTCTGGAATAAAGCTCTTATTTTAAACCTTTTACAGTGCGTGTGTGTGTGTGTACACATGCATGTTTGCCTGCAGATCAAATATTTGATCCAGCTGTACAGAGCAGGCAAGCAAAAATACATCTTCCTTTGATACCGCCAATTTCTTTAGTGTTTCAGACACAGGTGGTAATAGTGTAGTAGTACAAAAATCTGTCTATTTAGGCCATGTCAGGTGTAATCTGTTCTTGATGAAGTAAAGCAGAAGATAAAATGAGATAAGTAGAGGCGCAGGTGAGATTGGTACTACAGAGTTATAGCCCTTGGCAGTGGGAAATACCAAAAAGGAGAATGTGCACACCTATAATCTGCAAAAGTAGGTTATTAAATTGATATCATACTTGATATGAAGGAGCAGTGGGGAAAACAGCTCTGCCTGTCACTGATGTAATATCATTTTTCAGTGTATTACAAGGGAAGCATTACTGAAATCTGTTTTTCATAGAAGCTTTTTGAAAATATTTTGACAGAAAAATTGACGATTTGGATTTATGTGTGAATGGTTCCCATAGAAAATGCTGATTCATTACTGATGACTTTGTTTTACTGTTTCATTTGAAGGTAAGGTAAGAATCTAGGTACTTTGTAGGAGATGTTCTTCTGACAAAAGCTGTTGCTAAGAGGATTGTACTACTACACGTCTCAGATGAGCGGGCCTGGGGTGGGGGGTGAGGAGTAGGTGAGATATCCCTCAGGTTTCAGCAAGCATAATGTGGAAGAATTGCAGTAAAGCATATATTTTCCTCTCGCAAGAAAATGCTACACAAATAACCATCTCAACCATTTGTAGCAGCTTTGTGCCTGTTTGGTTGTAAACTGATTTTATTTTTTTTTTTTTTTTTTAAATTGTATTACTGTGCCAAGGCCACAAAATCCCTGTGTGACTCATGCAACATTACTTGCTATAATTCCTTTGAAATCAATTGAATTATCTGCATTACTTCAATTTATAACTTTTGAAATTGTTTTAAAATGTGCAAGAAAGTAGTCTAGTGAATACATTTTTTTTTCTTGGAAATCAAAGGTGTTTGCAATGTACGTTATTCTAGTTACCAATCCTCACAGAGGAAAGGTCAGTGTGGTTTTGTATGTCTGTGTGTTGGGGTGTTTTTTTTTTTTTGTGGTTTCAATTTTTTTTTTTAATTTCCACAAAAATCTAAACATCTCTTTAGGATACTTAAGATTTTGGTGGATAAAGCCAAAAATTAAGCTGCCAGCTGGAACATAGTTGCCCCCTCCTAAGTCTTTCAGGTTCATTTTCCAGGGTAGTATTATCTGCATGTTATGTTAAGGAAATAATTTGTCTTATTGGTGTCAGTGCAAGATGTCAGTGGTCAGCTACTGGCTAGCCTTGAACTTCTTAGAGGGCTTTGTGGAGCTTGGCTGCTTCTCACCCATTTATTTATCCACTCCTTCGTCCTAAGTAAAAGAGGGTAATTCTGAAATGTTTGTTTATGGGAAAGACAAAGGGGAAAATTGTTGATTGTGGCAGCAGCATTTCTGTCCCAGGTTATTCCCTGTGCCCCCTGGCCTTTTAAAGAAAAGGTGGGGACAGGTTGGGGTGGAGGTATGGAAAGCAAGAATTGCTGAGGACACTGCTTGTACAGCACTGCCAGGGACCTCTTGGGGAGGTACTTGAGCCGCTTCCAGCAGCATGGTCGGGTTCATGGGTGGTTTAGGATTGCTTCCTACCCCTTGGCAATAGGAAATGTGTTGGATTAGTGTAATAGGATCACATTGTAGTTCACCTTTCATTATCTAAGGTTGTGATCGGTTGTGATATTTTGCAACATGTGCAGAACGGGTAATGTGGATGTTGAGGCCCTCGAATGAATGTAGAGCTCTGAACACAGCGCTGCAGGGCTGTTCTGTTTGACTCCAGAGGCTTTTCCTGGTTTTGGCTTTGTTCAGGGTCAGATTTTTTTTTCCTTCATCTAATATAGAGAACAAAAAGATGGAGTGGCCTTATGCTGTAAAGGTCCTACCTTCAGCATATCACATGCCCTTATTAAGAGCAGATAGAAAAGGGGACTCTGTTTCCTTCAGAGCCTGGAAAAAGAATTGCAGACAATAATCCATATGTTTGGGGGTGAAGGATTATGTCAGTTAAAGAGCTAATTTTGCTTGTTGTAACTCCCTTTTCATACTTGAGACACATAGATGTATGTTTTTCTGTATAAATACATTTATTGTAAAACAAAAATTTCCTAAGAACACTGATTTTAATTTTTATTTTCTTAAGTAATTTGTGGGCCTGCAGCAGGAAATACTCAAAACTGAAATTAGGTAGTTCTTATAGGAGACTGTACAGACAATAAAGAGAAAATAAAATAATTTTTGATATTTATATGAGAACTTTCTGCAAGGTTGTAAAGAAAATCTAAACATTTATTTGGAGTACTTGTTACTGTGTTAAGTAGTCTGTATAAGAGAGTTATTAGGGCAAAATGGAAAAGACTGACTTCATATATCCAAGCTTCTATTAAAGAAGGAGAAATCTGTGGTTTGGCTAATTCTGGTGTATAGCGTTTCCTGGTTGAGGTTTGTTTCCCGACCAATTCCTGACCATTTCTGATGAAATCTGCGCTTTTACATCCTGTTGCACAGAAGCAATACCTGATGCATCATTGGAAAAGTCTGCTAGTTTTGTTTTTTTCTCTGTCAAAGTTCTTCAGCATAGTTTTGCTGACATAGCTGTTGATTTGATCTTTTTTCTTGAAAGTAATTTTGATCCTGATCTTATGCGTTTAAGTAATTTATGCTTTCATGTGATAAATATCTATAAAAACCAAACCAACCAACCCCAAACTATAAAATATCCCCCCCCACCTTCGATGTTCACAGATGTTGCTTTTTTTAAGACTATTTTAATAACCGTGTTAATCAATCTTTTGCTGAAAAGCTTTAGTGTTTGCTTAAATCAAAGTAACAGATGTCCCCAATGGCATTTCATGATTGGTGCCTTTGTTGCGTTGACAGAGATTTCAGTCAGGTGGGCAATGTTTCTGCTAAGTGCTGTTGCTTAAATTCGTACGAGTCAAAAATGAATAGTCTTTTCCAGTGTGTTTCTCTCTATCCTTCTGTCTCAAAAAGCCTCCAAAGTAATGAGACAAACCAAACTGAAAATTTGTATATAAATTTATATATAAAAAGTTATAAACTGAAAATTTTGACTAAAGCAGACTGAGATTTTGACGACTGTGATTCAGTCTTCACTTTGACGTGAGAAAGTAAAACATGACTCAGGAGTGAATTTTGTGATAGCAGAATTAATTTTGTCCTATTTAGGGAAAATTTAAGTCCAGGTCAGATTCTTGTTTATTCGTTCTCTAAAAACATTTTTCTCTTGCTGGAAAACAGGAGTGCTTACATCTAAATACTAGGCTAAGTAGCTCTTTAAGAGAACTGCAGTCCTGATAGCTTCAGCAGAATTGAAGAATGACTCCCTTTACGTTAGGAGCAGTAGAGGAGGAATCTTTCCACGACTTGCCTGACAGTCTAACATTCAGCTTACGGATTTTGCACTCTCCCTTATCCCCTGGTGTTGAACTTATGTTCAATTTTACGCTGAAGATGGCAGAAGGTAAACTTGTAGAGTTTATGATTTTGCTCTTTCTAGGAAGCCTGCTGATGTAATTAAACCACAGTTGAAGCCTCGAGAGTAGGATAGTGCCTGTAGGATGTATCTGTTCTAGCTTCCTCTGGCACAGAGCGGGAATGCTGTTCTACTTCTGACCTCAGCTAACGAGAGCTGCTAATTCACAGTAGTTACCTGAATCTTCCTTCACAGGGCGTGCAGTACTTGAGCTCAGAGTCGTTCCTCTGGGTAATCCTGCATTCCCATGCAAGCCACCAAATCTTGCCACCTTCTTCTTCTCAAGAGTCTACCTTTTATATAAAAAATTGGATTGTTTCATCTTATGCTTTTAAATTTGCAATTTTTGGAGGGATGTTCCTTTATTTTTTGGTGGTAGTGGTTTGGTCCCTCAGTATTTCCTAGATCTCAGTGTCCGACTTGCTCAATTAGATCCCATGAAGTGTCTTGGTTAGAGCACAACTGGGATCATTAATTAGTCTGGGAACAGTGAAAGGGCTGGAGGGGGTGATGTTAATGTTAACCTGGGCAGAATAAAAAAGGCCTATCAAGTGTAGTTTCCTTCAAATGTTTTGCCTTGTTTATATGTTACACTGTGGGTGTTACTTTACTTAAAAAGAAGTATTTCTTGAAGCACTCAGGAATACTTACTTGTAATATGTCTTAATGTGTATTAAGCTTGCATTCTTAAATCATTCTTTTATTCTTTGGAGAGTGGTGATTTCTTGGTAGGTAGTTATTTAAATGTTATTTGGGCAAGTGCTGTGTTTCAGGCTGAGTATCTAGCAAATACCAATTATTTAATGATTGTGTGATGTATTTAAATAAAATGAAGAGCTGTGCAGAGGAGGCAGATTGCCAGCTACATAAAAATTAAAACTGGGGCTTTGAATAGGAAGTATTATGCAAAATTAATACGAAATGTCACAATTTCTGACCACTCAAGTTTAGTTGGTTTTTAAAGTGTTTTTGGAGGTTAGAGTAGGACAGCACTTTTGAATTGATTAGCTGAATCCATTTACTTAGTTTTCAGATCAACAAAGTTATTTTATGCTTACAGAATTCTTGCAGAAAGACACTAATCTTATTCTTAATTAAGCTTTTTTACCATATTTGACTATTGATACACTGTGTAATGCACTTCCGTTTTTATCAGGTTTTTTTGTAGCCCAGACAAGCAAGAATACATTTTATAGGATGGCAGTATTACGTGCCCCAGCCCTTGAGGGCTTAACTGTACAGTCTTGCTGTTTAGGAACAGATGTGGTTGTGTTTTGTATGGTGTGTGGGATGTTTTTTATTTTGTTTTGTTTTGTTTTTTCCTTGCAAGTGCATGAGTGGAACTATGTCACTTAGATCAAGTAAAGCCCAAATGTTTCATTTTGAAACCGGGTTCCTATAATTTGGGGGGTGGGCATGAGGAGGGTAGTGTTACCCTGTTCGATATGATCAGGATGATGGCTGTTGTTACTTTGTAAGTAGAGGGTTTCTTTCTGTTGTTTATAAATTATGGAAGAAGAAATTTCTTACTTAATCTCATCTCAGTGTAAAGAAACTGATGACATGAAGTCATTTTCCAAGTATTTTTCAATCTATGCTTCACCAGCACAAAAGAAACAAACTAAAGACAATAATCCTATATACAGAAAAAAATGTTTGCCTAATAGATATGTCATGTGATATTCTAATATTATTATTTTTTTCTTTAACAGGTATCTTTCGGATGAAGGAATTGAAGCTTGCATAAGTTCCTCTGAAAAAGTTAATACAAATGACATTATCCTAGTTGCCCTTAATGTAAGTTATGACTGTGAAAACTTTTTTCTGACAAACCATGCTAAAAATGATATATCTAAGGGCTCAAGGGTAGGTTTGTGTGGCTAATTAAGTGTACCATTGTCTACGTGATTTACATAAAGGACAGCATATCTATCTCTATCTGTGCGTAAGTTGTGAATTTTATTTGCAAATAACACCTATTCCAAACTGTGAAACCTGGAGGAGAAAAATGAACATAATTTGCAGTAGGAAAATATTTTTATGTTTACAAAATGTAAATCTAAAGTCAAAGTACAAGCAGTAATAAAATCAGAAGTGCTGTATACTGACATAGCTATTAAATTGTAGTACAAAATATTAGTTTGTTGGGATGAATAAAACACCCTTACTTTGACTTCTGAACATGATACTCCTTAAAGCATATTCAAAGTAATGGTGAATTTTCCTGTGACATGTACATATTTATGTAACTACAAAGTTTTTTTGACTTACTGTAGAAATCTGGATTAGTAGTTGTTATTCCTGCCAACAAATAAATATAAAAATATGCAAGATGGAGAAACAACTTGGAAGCAATAAACTTTAATACTTTTAAGGACTTGAGAAAAGTGTGCATGTGAATTCCTGTTTTCAGAATTCTAGTATATACATTGTTGGTAAACATTAGTAAGTCTCTCTCTTTCAGTAACAATGAAAAGAGGGCAGCTACTTAGTCCATATATTTGTTACGTATTTTTAGTTTGTTCTATCAAAATCACGAGGGAGAGTTTTTAGAATGTTACATTTTCTTTGTTTAAAACTTCTTGGGCACCCAAACTTAGAAGTTTTACAGTTTCTATGCACTGTATATGGATTTATGTAAACTTCATCCTTTGTAATAACTATACATAGTTCCAAGGGGGAAAACAATGTAGTAGAGCACTTAAGAGAAAAGAAATCTTTCTTAATGAAATTATGAATGAGAATTGTTATGGATTATTTTGTCCATCTTTGAGATTCAACCACTGTCAGTTTAAGATGATATTCTGAAAAGAGCATCCCCTCTGCTCCTTTCATTTATTATTTGAAGCATGTGTTCAATCACTCATATGTAAGCACCAATTCATGTAATGAATTTGAAAAGAAGTAAAACAAAATTGTAATATAAAAATGTAATACAAAACATGCAGAGGGTAAGCATTTGGTTTCTGGACTGTAGTAGCATGCCTGTATATATCTGAGAATGCATTACTGCTTTATAAAAAAACCCAAATAAAATACTTCCAAGTTGCTGGGCATTACCCTGCATGTAATTACATGCTGAAACAAGTATTAACATGATCATTTGTGCATGTATGTGTTGTATCTCCAGTTCGTTTGATAGATAATAAAAATAAAATAAACCAGAAATATTATGCAAGTACTTCCAAAGCCAGTTTTAATTGCTTATCAATATTTTTTTCATTAAGTCAGATGTTTTGATGACCAGAAAATTAATTTGCCTGTTGGGTAAGTAGGGAATAGTAGTGTGGCTTGAATGACAAGATAATGGTGAATTTAGATTCCACTTCTTACAAATTCACAAATTCTTTCCTTGACTGCTAGAGACATATTTCAGGTAGAAGAAACCAAGAAGTCAACTGACCTTTTTTGGTGTGAATTGCTTAAATAAGCATGAAATAGACATAAATGTTCCTTCAAATGTTTTTATTTTGTATAAGATCTAGCAAAGAGTTTGTAAAAGTTGTGTCCCCTTCCTGCTGCTGTGATTGCAAAGCACTTAGTTGGAGACTTGTCAATTATATGGGTATGGAACACGCAGGAACGGTTTATAGGAGCCTGTGTGCTATTCAGAGATAAGTACCTGACAGGTGACAGAACAGTTCCCTCAGGTGGGCTCAGATTGAAAACCGAATGTGCTCTCTTATCATGATCTGTGGCATCTTGTGCAACAGAAAGTGGGTTGAGCCTTTATCCACTCTATAGATACTCAGAGTAAATATACAAAAAGAGCATCCCTACAATTAGTTTTCTATTTGTATGGTACCAATGTTTCTTGCTGAAAAACGGAATAAACCACTTGTTTACAACATTTTAGGTAGTAAAATATAGTGCTGGTCAGTTCTAGATTAGGATGCTGGAACAATAGTCCATTGGCATATATTAATGGGAAGTTAGCATATGAGTTCTGGTAGTAATTACGTTTAGCCCTTCTTGATTTGGAAGGGTTTATGATCATGTAAATAAGAAGGGTTTTCAGCTTCAGTACAGTAATCTGCACCAGCATGTTCTATTTAAAACAAAAGGCTTATTTCAAGCAATGGAGTTTAGAAAACATAGTATAGCAGTGCAACCTAAAACACCTTTATTTTTTTTCTTAACACATGTAAATGCACTAGAAACCTAATGTGTAAAGTTTAATCAGTTTTTATTCCATTTTCTGTTTTCATGTGCTGAACTTTTTAGCCATCCAGTGCATCCTTTTGTCACACATCATGCTGATTGATATGCTTGTCCAAACAGTGTTAGGTGAAGAAAGTGCTTTTGTGGAGATTTGTTCCTTTGATCGTATAAATTCTTTAGTTTAATGTTGTCAGTTGACATGTTGCACAGTTGCTGAATAATGTGATGCAGCTGTCCACCTCACTTCCAAAAGAAGTAATCAGACATTTAAGTTAAAAAGCATTTAATAGAAATACGTTGCAAGCTTTTACTCCAGGTATAATTGCAAAAATTATCCCAACCTTTTATGAAGGATTTGTGCATGTAAAACTGCACAAACTGAAAGCACTTTTCTCTAAGTGTCAGAAGGAGAGCTAAGAAAGAAGTTTACCTCTATTAAACCTCAGAGTTGTGTTTATATAATTAAACAGTACTTAGTCATTTTGTTTCATTTATTAAAAGCTTTTAATCATCTTTGAAAATGTGCTTAAAACAAGAATATAATTTAAAAAGCAAAAGGATTTCTTTTGTAAACTCTTTTAGTTGCTGAATTTTTTCATCATACGTAGTTGGAGGGAGGGTTTTTTATAGTCTATAAATAGTTGGCACTATAGAAGAAAAACCCTTCTTTTTCCTATTTTACAATGACAATTTTTGAAACAGGATGTTTTAGGTTAATATTCTCTTGTCTTCTGTATTAATTTCAGACAGATTTAAGAACGATTGGCAAGAAATTCCTCCCCAGTGATATCAATGGTGGAAAAGTGGAAAAGGTAGATAATGTTTTTACTTCACTTTTTCTGTGTTCTGTGATTTCATGCAATGACAGCCTTCTATGCTGCATTACTGTGGTTTTGCCATTATGTCACGTACAAAAGAACCCAATGTTTAAGTGTATTATGGAATAAATATGTAAACATATTAGTTTGCCTGCTAGGCTTCATAAAGAAAGGACCCTTTTTTGTTTCTCAACTTTGAAATGCTTAAATAAATGTGAACAATACTAGAAACTTATCCCTTGAAAGTCATTTAACCTGTTTGATCTTGACATATTATCAGCACTTAATTTTTTCCTCTTTCTTCTTGTGAGGGCAGCAAAGCAAGTCAGGAATAAAGCAAGGCAGCTGTATGATTGTGATACAGTGATACATGTTGCTGCTGTATTACTTGATTTACTGATATATGTGATGATAACTATACACTTCATGTAATTTTCCTGTGACTGGCTGTTCTACAGGTTATGTGGATAAACAGTGTTAGATGGTATAACACTTTATATGCTGCAGAAAAATACTCTACTCGAAACTTGGACGTGCCAAATTTTTAACATATGTTTAGATAAAAATTAAATTTGGCCCCTTCGGTACACCATTCCTGTTTTCTTCCTTACGTGCAGTTAAGGGAGTGGATAAATGAAGGAATTTTATTTTTAACTTAGTAGTAGTTTTCAATTCAAATCATTATCCCTAACTTTCAAATATTGACAGTCTATATCACTGATGTGAAAGTTCTGGGGAAACATTTCATTACTGTTGGAATTCAAATAGTGATAAATCAAGGTGGGTTTGTTTTAAGCAAGATTGACAAGAGAGGCTATTAAGAGCCGTTCAGATTTGTTTTTTCTGCTGATGCTATTGTCTAAATGGACTGTAAATGCTGGCTTCTAGCAGAAGAACAACAGGAACATTATTGGCGGATACAAAAAGCCCACTTGAGAGGTAACGTAATGCTGGGTCATAGTTTTTAGCCAGGCACAGCAGTCTGTGCATGCAACGTATTACTTACTAAACTAACTTTCTGGGAAAAGTTTTATTAACTTTATTTCTCATTTTGTGGACCTATGTTTTTTGCAGGTAAAAATAAATCTGATTGTTTACCTGTTTAGGTTTCTGGATAACATGCTGTTCAAGGTACTTCAGTACTTAAGAATTTTTCACCACCTAGAAAGAATTTGATTTAGCTGTTTCTTATGTCTATGATTTTAATATTTTTTTTCCTCTTCAGTATCCTGTTTTTGAAATACAGAAAACAAGCAAAATTGCTTTTTATGGTATCTGTTTTTGCTCTGTTCATGTCTCAGTTGCTTACTTGGAGTATTAATAAATTTCTCTTTCAGATCATGTAATATTTACAAGGTCCAATTGTGTTTGGTTAAAAGTAGTTCTCCAGAGTATTAAGGTTGTATATGTGATAATGCTTGCCTTATTTAGTTTTGCTGTTGAAATAGGATTCCAGTTCAAAGTGACTTTAATTGTACTGTTTTTTCAGAGTTTTGTTGCATTATGGTAGTATTTCTTTAGAAGTAGTTGTTCAGTTTTCATTCATCACTTGGGAATTTACCTAGTAACTTGTCCATTTCTTTTAGAGAGAATGTTTTCTAGGTTTCTGTTGTCATTGTGTAGTTGAAGTGGTCAATCAAAGGTAAAAGTGTCATTAAATTCCTCAAAGCTTTGATGGGCGTTGTATATGAGAATCTACTTACACTCTTTACAATGTTTGCTTATAGTTTAGGTGGTCAAGTCACCACTTGGGTTTTTCATGTTTCTCGGCTCAAACTAGAGAAGGTGCAATTGTGCTGTTTGTTTCCACAAAATACAAAACCTCTGTACAAAAATGAGGGCAGTGTGCTGGAAAACTGTGGTGGTTAGTGCTTTGAAATACCTGTGAGATAACAGCTACCCTTTCATGGGAAAAACCTTCTGCACCTGTACACACACAAATACATCTATACTTTGTAAAATTCAACATCTCAGAAAATGAAAAGGTGGAAAAGGTGAGAAAAATCTAGTTCTAGTTTAATTTTCAAGGATCCCTATTAAACTTGCCACTCTCCCCTCACTGTATGTTCTGCTTTGTGTTACTGTGTGTCCTTTTGAGGGGTCTCATTTTTGTTACTGGTGGTACAATACAGTATATATCATAGAATCATAGAATGGTTTAGGTTGGAAGGGACCTTGAAGATCATCGAGTTCCAACCCCCCTGCCATAGGCAGGGACACCTCCCACTAGACCAGGTTGCCCAAGGCCACGTCCAGCCTGGCCCTGAACACCTCCAGGGATGGGGCTTCAACAACCTCTCTGGGCAACCTGTTCCAGTGCCTCACCACCCTTAAAGTAAAAAAACTTCTTCTTGATGTATAATCTAAACCTGCCCTCTCCCAGTTTAAAGCCATTCCCCCTCGTCCTATCACTACATGCCCTAGTAAAAAGTCCTTCCCCAGCTCTCCTGTAGGTCCCCTTTAGGTACTGGAAGGCCGCAATAAGATCTCCCCAGAGCCTTCTCTTCTCCACGCTGAACAGCCCCAACTCTCTCAGCCTCTCTTCATAGCAGAGGTGCTCCATCCCTCGGATCATCCTTGTGGCTCTCCTCTGGACACGCTCCAGCAGGTCCATGTCCTTCTTATGTTGGGGGCTCCAGAGCTGAATGCAGTACTCCAGGTGGGGTCTCACGAAAGCAGAGTAGAGGAGCAGAATCACCTCCCTTGACCTGCTGGCCACATCTTTTGATGCAGCCCAGGATATGGTTGGCCTTCTGGGCTGCAATCGCACATTGCTGGCTCATGTTGAGCTTCTTGTCAGTCATCACCCCCAGGTCCTTCTCCACAGGGCTGCTCTCCAGCCATTCTCCGCCGAGCCTGTATTTGTGCTTGGGATTGCCCCGACCCAGATGTAGGACCTTGCACTTGGCCTTGTTGAACTGCATGAGGTTGGCATGGGCCCACCTCTCCAGCCTGTCCAGGTCCCTCTGGATGGCATCCCTCCCCTCCAGCGTGTAGGGTATATGTAGGATCCTAAATAATAAAAAAAAGGAAATGTTACTGAATGGAGCTTGATGAATTTCTGCAGGGAATTGTCTTCGAGTTGATGGAGATGGAGGACTGGATAATAGGATTGAATCCTGCAGGAATCCAGTCCAGTCCAAACTTTCTTTTTGAAAGTTTGTTTCATATGAGGTATTTCTGTTTCCCAGATTGTCGGATAGTTGAGAGAGATTAGTGCTTACAGACTTCTCCAGTTTTTAATGGTTAAAGAGGAAAAGAGCATTTTTTCTCTTAGGTAATGACTCCTGACAACAGGAGCAGAAATTTCGAGAAGCTGGAGGAAACAAGCAGGACAGAAGAAAACTGTGGCCCCTAATGGTCTTTGTTAAAAACAAGTGTTTGTTTAACAAATGGTATTCGTGAAATCTTAGAGATTTACATACTTCTATCAGTATTGCTAAGGAGCCAGAATTTCTTACATGTGAACTTCTAATAAAATTTAGTTTTGTCTTACTTTAACCAACTGTCTTTGTTAGATCTTAAATTATTTGAACGAACCCAAAGCAAAACAACACCTGCGAACCGTTTGCTGGAGGATGATAATCCTCCAAGTTTTCAAAAGAAGTAAGGATTGCACAGAAAAAGTCTTGTGTTTGAGAATGACTCTTATTTATAGTTTTTAGTGTACACTTTTAGTGTACTGAATCTTTGCTTTCTTAACTGTAGCGTTTTCTCTTTTTTTTTTTTGAGTAACATAAAGCAAATTGACTACTTAGTAAGTGCTGCTACTTGGCTTGCAACGTATTCAAATATTTTATGTTACAGGACTATGTGTTTATAAAGGAGATTATTTGCTTTATGCAAGTGAAGGATACGATTGGGACAGGAGTGACTTCTTATGTAATTTCTCAGTAGAAAGTAATAATTTGTGGTTCAGAAATGCTTCAGGAAACAATAGAAATGATGTGCTACTATTGTTCCTCTCATTCAAGACTAGGATCAGTATTATTTATCTGTATCTTGAGGACATGTGATGTATTTCTGTCTTGCATTGAGAATGACTTTATTTTGTAGTATTAGTGTTGCCTATTAAGGCAACTATTTGCATAAAAGCTGGCATAGAGCACTAGAGTGAAACAACACGGGTATTTGATCATTATAGGTGGTTATCAACTTTAGTCATTAATACACAGAAATGCTTTATTCACTCATCTATATCTTTTTGTATGGATTTTAAAAAATCAATATTACCAGCACTAACCACAAGATGGCCACATTTGCATAGGATTTGAAAAAGCTGAACCCTCCTGTTCCCATCTAGATGACTATATACCATAAATACACATTAAGTATTTTTGGTGGAATAAAAATACAAAGATGACTATAAAGTTATAACTTATAAGCTAGTAAGGATGTTATATTTAAGGCATAATTGGTTTTCTTTTGAGTATTTATGTTCCATTACAATGGAAACATTCATTCCAGCAGAAGTATTCGGAAAGGATTTCATTATAAAGCTCAGAGAGGTGCTTTCTGAGTACCGACAGATTGATGGTAAGCAGTTAAAACATAAGTTGCCAATGGTTCTAATTCCTGTTTAACGTTACTCGTATGCTTCCCAATTTGTCTCATTACTTTAATACAGCTAACTGTGCATAGTTGCCTTTTAGTGTCTCTTTGATTGTGGATTTTGGTTTCCTACAGGCTTTTTTGTTTTGTTTTGCCTTTCTTCTTTTCAAAAAGGGATGATCAGATTTGCTGTTCCAGTTAAATTGACCTGCATTTAAGAAAAACCAAACCCTTCAGTCTTGAGGTGCTTGTCTTTACCTTCCAGTGAGAGTGATTGCTACACCAGATGTCAAGATCTAACTGTTTTTGAAACTGCAGGTGTCAAAAACTGTCCTACATCTTTTTAGTTGTTTGTTTTTTTTCCAACTCAGATGGTTTTGACAAGACTATGTGTGCAGTAATGCTGACGTATCAAACTGAGTCGTAGTCTTCTTAGAAATGGCTGTTTGGCAGCCTTACGTAGGCTGTGGGCCTTGAGCCCCACAAGTATGGGGTAGTTACTACCTCACTGTGGTTGCAGTTGACCTAGAAATGATTGTTTATTAATATCCAGCAGTGTGAGGTAGAGAATGCTAACTCAGAATTCTATCAGAGCACTGCTTTGAGACCCCTTGAGCCCCCTCTAGGTTGTTTAGGGTATGAGTCAAATACTAACTTTAACAGGTCTGTAAAATCAGATATTCACACAGAATCACAGAATGGTAGGGGTGGAAGGGACCTCTGGAGATCATCTAGTGCAACATCCCTGCCACAGCAGGTTCACCTAGAGCAGCTTGCACAGGATCGCTTCCTGGTGGTATTTTGAGTATCTCCAGAGAATGAGACTCCGCAACCTCTCTGGGCAGGCTGTTGCAGTGCTCTGTCACCCTCCAAGTAAAGAATTTTTTCTGTATGTTCAGGTGGAATTTCCCGTGTTCCGTTTTGTGCCTGTTGCCCCTTGTCTTGTCGCTGGACACCACTGAAAAGAGTCTGGCCCCATCCTCTTCACACCCGCCCTTTAAGTATTTATAAGCATTGATGAGATCCCCTCAGTCTCCTCTAGGCTAAACAGACCCAGGTCTCTCAGCCTTTCCTCATAAGAGAGGTGCTCCAGTCCCCTGATCATCTTTGTAGCCCTCTGCTGGAGTCTCTCCAGTAGTTTGTTGTCTTGAACCAGGGAGCCCAGAACTGGACACAGTACTCCAGATGCGGCCTCACCAGAGCAGAGTAGAGGGGGAGGATGACCTCCCTCAACCTGTTGGCCATGCTGTTTTTAATGCACGCCAGGATACCACTGGCCTTCTTGGCCACAAGGGCACATGTCCAGCAGGTGAGCCCCTAACCTGTACCAGTGCATGGGGTTATTCCTCCCCAGGTACAGGACCCTACACTTGTCCTTGTTGAACTTCATTAGGTTCCTCTCCACCCAACTCTCCAGCCTGTCCAGATCTCACTGAATGGCGGCACAGCGTTCTGGTGTGTCAGCCACTCCTCCCAGTTTTGTGCCATCAGTAAACTTGCTGGGGAGATACTGTGTCCCCTCATCCAGGTCATTGATGAATATGTTGAACAAGACTGGACCCAGTCCTGACCCCTGGGGAACACCGCTGGTTACAGGTTTCCAACTAGACTCTGTGCCGCTGATCACAACCCTCTGAGCTCTGCCATTCAGCCAGTTCTCAATCCACCTCACTGCCCACTCATCTAACCCACACTTCCTAAGCTTGCCTATGAAGATGCTATGGGAGACGGTGTCAAAAGCCTTGCTGAAGTTGAGGTAGGCGACGTCCACTGCTCTCCCCTCATCTACCCAGCCTGTCATGCCATCATAGAAGGCTATCAGGTTGGTCAAGCATGATTTCTCCTTGGTGAACCCATGTTGACCACTCCTGATAACCTTGTCTTCCTCCACGTGCTTAGAGATGACATCCAGGATGGGCTGTTCCATCACCTTCTCAGGGATGGAGGTGAGGCTGACTGGCCTGTAGTTTCCTTGGTCTTCTTGCCCTTTATGAAGACTGGTGTGACATTAGCTTCCCTCCAGTCCTCAGGCACCTCTCCTGTTCTCCATGATCCTTCAAAGATAATGGAGAGTGGCTTCATAATAACATCTGCCAGCACCCTCAGCACTCGTGGGTGCATCCCATCAGGGCCCAAGGATTTGTGGGTGTCAAGTTTGCCTAAATGATCTCTAACCCAATCCTTCTCAACCAAGGGAGAGTCTTCCCTTCTCTAGGCTTGCTCCCTTACCTCCAGGGTCTGGGATTCCTGAGGGCCAGCCTTAACAGTAAAGACTGAAGCAAAGGTGGCATTCAGTAACTCCACCTTCTCTGCCTCTTGCATCACCAGGGCACCCACCTCATTTAGCAGCAGGCCCACATTTTCCCTAGTCTTCCTTTTACTACTGTGTACTTGAAGTCCTTCTTCTTGTCATTGACATCTCTTGCCAGCTTTAATTCCAAGTGGGCCTTAGCCTTCCTCATTGCATCCCTGCATACTCTGACAGCATTCCTATCCTCCTCCCAAGTGGCCAGTCCCTTTTTCCACATTCTGTAAACTTCCTTCTTCCATTTGAGTTTTTCCAGAAGCTCCTTGCTCATCCATGCAGGTGTCCTGCCTTCTTTATCTGATGTCTTGCTCATAGGTTTTTGATTTTGAGCTTGGAGGAAGCGTTGCTTGAATATTAACCAGTGGTCTCGCACCCCCCCTTCCTTCTAGAGCTTTAGCTCATGGGATTCCTCCAAGTAGGCCTTTGAAGAGGCCAAAGTCAGCTCTCCTGAAGTCCATGGTTGTAATTCTACTTTTTGCCCTGCTTCTTCCATGCAGGATTCTGAAGTCCACCATTTCATGGTCACTGAAGCCAAGGCTATCCCCAGCCTTCACATCCCCGACTAGTCCTTCTTTTTTTGTCAGCTCAAGGACCAGCGGTGCACCTCTCCTTGTTGGTTCCTCCACCACCTGTGTCAAGAAGTTCTCATCAATGCTCTGCAGAAAGCTCCAGGACTGTGCGTGACTGGCTGTGTTGCCTTTCTAGCAAATGTGAGGATGGTTGAAGTCCCCCATGACAACCAGGGCCTGTGATCATGACACAGCTATTTCCAGCTGTCTGTAGAAGGCCTCATGGACTTCCTGTTCCTGATCTGGTGGTCTGTAGTAAACACCCACAACAGTGTCTCCTATATTAGCCTGCCCCTTAATTCTTACCCATAAGCTCTCGACTTGTTCTTCATCCACCCCTAGGCAGAGCTCGATATGTTCCAGTTGTTCTGTCACGTAGAGAGCAACTCCATCACTTCGCCTTGCTGGCCTGTCTTTCCTAGAAAGTACATAGCCATCCACGACAGCATTCCAGTCATGAGAGCTATCCCAGCATGTCTCTGTAACTGCTATAAGATCACGGCCCTGTGACCACACACAAATCTCTAGTTCTTCCTGTTTATTCCCTGTGCTGCATGTGTTGGTGTACAGGCATTTCATATATATTCAGCATTACTGTATGAAGTGTTTGAGGTGCTAGTAAGGGAACTGAAAGCTGCATTTTTTTATAATGAAAGCAACTTGCAACCTTAATAGTTGGGATATAACCAGCCAGAAAGTTTCGTTGGATAAACAAAATTTGTTTCACCTTTTTGTATATGACACCTGGGTGCTGAAGAGGTTTCAAATTGGCTGACTCCTTGATTAAATGTATAACTGTACATGTTGACCATAACTAATTTGATTTGTGTTTGTTTATTATAGTATTTTTTTGCTGTCTTGGTTCTCACAATGACACTTTAGAATAATCCACACAAGGAGTACTGGCATAGGTCTTCTGGATTCACCTGGAATCCAGTGATAGTTGTCCTTGCTCTGCAGGAAGACTGACTTTCTTTTCTCCTGTCACTATATATTTGTTTTATGTGATTAGAGGGAAATGAGCTGAACTGGGACTGGGATATGCAGATGTTCTAAGGTCCTGATAAGTTTCATAAAAGTAATTGTGGTGTTGATGTGGTGTATATTTGAGAAAACTACACACTTCCATTCATCTTTTGCACCTGTTTTTAAGTGATGTGTAATTTTCTTTGTTAGAGAAGCAGATGTTACTGTCCAAGCTTAAAAAATGTTCAGCTCTGCTTTATTGTAGTGTATGTTTGACATTTAGGCACAAAACCCTGAACATACTGTCATGTATATTCAGTTAGCCTAGCCCTCATTTCTTTTCATTCCAGATTTTTTAGGGGGTAGACCAAACAATTGTTTAAAACCAAAAGCAAGTACCTAGAACTAGAATTTGGTCAACATTTGTGAAAGCAATTGCCATCATGGTAAAGTCAGCTGAGTGACAAACCTAGTTGTGGTTAACCAGAAATGCTTCTCGGTTTGCCTAGTGTTTCTTCATCTTTACTTTAAAAACATTGTATAATGTTAAAAACTGGTAGCGTTAATTTATGACAAGTGTAGATTTTTGTTGAAGCAACCCATGAGTGTGGCACTGTGATTCATTCACTACTATAGAATGATTCATTCTGTACAAAAAAATCTAGAAGAGAGTATTTAGTTTTTTGGTGGCTTCTTTGTTGTTGTCTACTGATAAAGGAGGGGAATTTGTTTTCATGCTATACATTAGATTATCTAGTTTTGCTTCTGTTGAAATAAAGGGGAAAAAAATTCCGTTCATATGAGACAGTCTTTTAATTATTACTGAAAGAAATAAGATTCAGTCAGCATTTACTAAAAACAGTTGTTCTTATTTATACTCTTTTCTTCAAACATTCTGCATTGAAGAAAAAAAGAAATGAAAGCTTCTGAGTTTCAGCAGATTCCAAATAAACATAACTTCTTCAGTTTTTGAGAAATCCTCTGTCCCAAATACTGTATTTTCCATGGTTCAATTTGAAGTCATAAAAGGTGCAAGCACCTTCAAATTAAATTTGTTTGACAGTGTCAAGAATAGGAAAATTATGTAGAAATTTTCGTTTATATTTCTAGCTATTGTCTCAAGATCGTAAAGCCATTTAAGAAGTGTACTCTTTAGGGTGCTGCTTTTACTCTTTTTTGTGATTCTTTTCTTCCTCTTCTTAGTACTGTTTCATGCTTTGATGGTATTCCAAAGTATTTTCCATTGTCTTTTGTTCTCATCCTAAATAAAGTTCCTGTTTCCTCATCTTCTAATGTGTCTGGTTTCACTTCTTCTATTCTTTTATTTATTCATTTCTCTTTTCCTTATATTCTCTTTTATATGTATTCACCTCCTGGTTATCTGCTGTGGTGTTCTGGACTACCTGTTCTGTTTCTCAAAGGGAAGAGGCTGATGAAATATGCACTTTTTCATCTTTTTCTGCTGTCTGTCAGGTGCTAGAGATCAGTTGAGAGGCAACAGGTTATTCATTTTTATTTCTCAGAGGGATCAGAATGACTGTGTACTCAGCTATAACCCAAATGTGATGACATGGTTTGATTGGTTGGTTTTGGTTTGTTTTTTTGGTGGTTAGTTGTTTTGGGGGCTTTTTTTCTGTCATTGTTTTTAACATAAACTGTGGTATGTATAGCAGGATATGCTGCAGTTTTAGGCAACAAACAGGTAGTGATGTCCCTTGAGGTTGTTACGTTCTGATTGCACCTGTGTTTGAAGAAGCTGAGTTCCTAGTTAGTGCTTACAAAGCAGCTGAACTTGAAATGTGGTTTTGATACCACCAGATTGTCTTCAAAGGTGGTTAGTTGTTTCTTTAGAACACTTTGAGAATGAGATGCTGAGGTACAGCATGTGAAATCTTATCTGGACTCCATAGTATGTTGAAAGTGACAATATTTGTATTTTTGTATGTTTGCCCCCCCCCTTTTTATTCACTCCTTTTCCATAATTGGTATTGCAGAGATGTATGAAGCATCACAACTTGAAAAAGCCACTTCTATCATGCTTTAGAACGTACAGTACATGAGTGACAGAAACTGAACATGACTGCCTGATCAAATTACACTTTCCTTTGCCCGGGGGCATCTGTTAGTATGTCTAGATATTACAGTGTGTTTGCTTCATGGGTGTTAACAGTTTTGTCTTTTCTGTTTTGCATATATAGCTGGAAGGGCCATGTGTTCTTCAAATACAGAAAATACGCAATGTTTCTGCACCAAAGGATAACGAAGAATCTCAGGCTGCTCCCAGAATGTTACGTTTACAGATGACCGATGGGCACACAAGTTGCACAGCTATCGAGTACAGTAGCATGTCAAAAATAAGGTGAACAACTTTATTTTCAAAGTTTTGCTTTGATACTTAAATGTCCTTAAAATAATGAAAGTGTCCTTAGTAATATATTGAAAAATTGCTTGACAAAACAGGCTTCCTTCTTGAATTTTGTATATAAAGGAGAACCTTAAATTCAGCATGCAAAGGTGTAGAAGAATGTAATTTACAGTACCATTTGTGCTGAAGTACATAAAGTAAGAAAGTGGATTTTTGCAGCCCTGTGCTGAGTTTGAGTTGACACGGCATACAGCATTTTGGCGTGTGCAAACTTGAGCCAAATTCCCAATGTTTAGTAGCAGCAGACCTTTTGTCTGACTCTGGTAGCAGAAATGTCACAGGCCTGACACACCTAACTTGATGCAACTAGTTCTGCTTTACCGTGGACAAGGCTTTAACTTGGATTGAATTAGTAAATATTTCTTCAGGTAAAAAACAAAGGGTAAGAGAGCTAATTACCAATGAACATGGGGATTTTTTTGTGTGTTTAGTTATGAAGATGGTGAAAACTATCTCTAGTGTTTAGTCTCTAGAGTTACAGTGTGCTTTGCTGTTTGCTCTAGTTCAGATTACTTTGATTTAAAAAAAAAAGTAATCTTTTTTCTCTTTCTCTGCTAGCTGAAACAGTTAGGTATAGACCTTTAATACTTCATTTTAAATGTCATCTTTCACTGTTAAACTGCTCCTTCTGAGCAGGAGCCAGCTTGCAGTCGAGTGATGCTGTCTTAAAAGGTAGGACACTTCATGGTATTTTAATTTTAGCTTGAGCCAGCAGAACTTGGAATATCATATTCCAGTGTGAATATAAAGAGAGCAGAAAAGGAAGGCAAGCAGCCTCCAGTGTAAGTATATTCTAGATCACCAAATACTTAAAGAAGGCGGCTCAGTAGAAGACATAATTTAAAAGCTTTTAGATAAAACCTCAAAAATGTCAGAGAACTCATCAGTCTGTAATATGATGTGAGCTCTTCTTTTCTAGTAACACTGTATGAAAATTAAATTTGTGTTGTATGTGGTTGTTTGAGGTTTGAAGTTGGAGTGTTAAGCTACAATAATGTGCTCTTTCAGTACACAGTGTTTCTTTAAATAAGTAATAAAAATCACAGTTTTCTTTTAAATTAGTTCTTCATTATTAGGGTTTCCATGTAACCCTCCCCACCTTTGCATAGTTTTAATTTTTTGCTGTATTTTTTTCTTGTCTTTTTTTTCTGATCTCATTTTCTTTGCTTTTATCAGAACAATACCAAAAATCCATTAATATTGCTAAGATCAATGCCACTAGCACTGAAATTGGCTGACTCCACTGTGAATGTTCCTTACCATGTGTTGTGGTCCTGTGATTACAACGATAGCTTTAGCATATTTTGAAAAGGCTATTGTCTCTTGGTTGAAAGGTTATAACTGACTGTGTCCTGTTTCTTACAAGAAAAATCATAGTTTCCTGATTGCGCTGCTTGTCATATCTTTCAATTATGGCTTGGAGATGTGTGATTCTTTTATGCATCTGCTGTTGTTTTTTGTAAGGTAGATTCGCATGAAAAGAAGGTACGTACCTTGTTGTGGGAGTAGACCACAGAGAGCATCCATATGTTTTCAAATGATAGAATAATGAGAGAAGAAGCACTACAAGATGTATGTTTTTTGTATTTGTTGGGGTACAGTCCTGGTTGTTAATAGTGTATAGAAAGCTTCTTTTCGAACAGCTCTTTGTTGTCTCCTAAGTTAAACGTCTAAAACAAATGAGATGATTAACCATCTGGAGATCTTCTATTTATTAACTATAAATGCATCCTAGGATGAGGAACTTGGTCTTAGAGCACTGATTTTGAGACATCTTCTGTTAGTCTAAACAAATCACATCCTTAGTTTGGTATTGTTAAATTGGATTTTAACCAAACAGACAATTTGCAAACATTCATCTCTGTTAGAATCTAATTTGCAATATGGCATTTTTGTGTAATGAATGGGAAGCATTCCAATAAAGCTATTGAAAAGTACTGTGCATACTGAAGGACTTATTGCAAAGGTTTTTGATGCTAATTTTTTATTATGAAATATGACAATGTTGGGAGTATAATAAGAGTAGAGTTTTATATGTTTTTGGTGTCAGAATACTAATAAACATATTTGAAATATTTGACTTTGTTTCTACTTCTAGCCTGAACACTCCACCTGGAACAAAAATTAAGCTTTCAGGAACTGTTGAAGTGAGAAATGGATTCTTGCTGTTGGATGACAGTAACACAGCAGTTCTCGGAGGTGAAGTGGAGCATCTTATAGAAAAGTGGGAATTACAAAGGGTGAGGTAACACCACTGGAAATGCTTGTCTTACAGGATGCATATTACATTTAATGACATCAAGCTTAATGTGTTGACTCTGAACTTCCATATGATAAGCTTTTAGAACTTTACTGTCTCAATATTTTTAGGGTTGAAGCCAAATATGTGCGAATAGATCTCGTATAATGTATCTTATAAGTGATCTTTGCATGGGAACTGATTCCTTTTATCGTCAGCAAGGTTGAAAACATTAATCAAATGTATGAAACTTATTTTAGTGCAGTCATGGGTGGTTACTTTCCTAAGCAGTGTGTTTGGTACCAAAGTATAGTTGCCTTTTACAATTACCATGTGCAGACTGTATATTTTTGAGGAAAAAAAATAGTAAGAGTATGGAAAGCATTGAAATTGGTAACCATAAGTACGAATTCTGTATTGCAGATTTCATCAGTGCTTTAGATAAGTTTGTGATTAGAAAGACAAATTGGGGGTTTTAAAATCTTTCAACAAGCCATAAATACTTGTAAGCCCCTTTACTCCTTTTTGGCCTGGTTCCTGTCACAATAGAACAAAAGTCGCTGCAGGAAGACTTTTTCATATATTTTCTCACAAATGAGCTCCTAGGGCAGGAGGTTGTGACCCTGCTACAAACAGTCCCAAATACTTGCTGGATCCACTATCACTGCTAGAGACACACATCTCTTTGCACCCAAATCTCTGAATCAGAATAGCTGCTTATGAACATGATGGTCACTTCTACGTAGAGTACTTTTATTGTTGCTAATGCTAAGTTTGGCACAGTTGTTTTTGTTACGGCTAGCCTTCTTTGGTGTTGATTTGCGTTTTATAGATTGGAGCAAACTGGACCAAAATTTAATTTGAGTTACACAGTGTCAATTCTAGTAGATTCTGTTTGGCGTCCTTTTGTGCTTTTATAGTTAAAAGTAGTTTTTTAGAAACGATCCTGGTGTTAAATGAAACTGCCCGTTTGATTAAAAAGAAGTTTCTGGGACCAACAGCAGAAACCATCCCATTTTATCATTTTTATTTGTATTTAGTATAAAGTCTTGTGAGTTCTCTCTCCAGTTAAAGAACACTAAGTTTTAAGGTTGATGGGGAGGGAAAAGAGACACATAGAACTAACATGTTCTTAAGAATGCCAGCTAATTGGTGAGAGAAGCATCAATAGAATCGGTTAGCTTTATTGGTGATTTCTTGGACAGTCTGTTTTTCATGTTTGTTATACCTGGGCTTCAACAAATAAATGTTGCTCTGTAAATACTAATTTCTTTTTGAGCTCAATGTCAAGAAGTAACTCAGAACACGTTCTGTTTATGAGAAAGCAAACCATTTAATAACCATTGGCATGCTGCTGACTACAACTTTCAGCACTTGCTGTTAGCTAGTTCTGATTGCTTTATGTGATATGTTTAAAAGAGAGGTAACTAGGTTTTCACTGACTTACTCTGGTAATGTAGAGTATAGAAAATTAACTATTGCCTGTTACTATCCCCTTGGTTCTCTTGTTTCCATCTTGCAATTTGCCAGACTGTTGTATTTCTTTTTCTCATAGACCAGCTCAGAGCACACGATCGGGTTCCCAGCATAAATGTGGCCATGTCAAAAAAGCTGTGGGTGACAAGAAATCAGTTTGGACAGGTGAACCATGACCACTGGAAATTGTAGTTCCAGTTCTATATCCAGACTGACAGCTAGACAGATAGCGCTCAAACAAGTCTATAGAAGCCAGATGCTACTTTGATAGCAGTTTCCTCATGAACTCGATGTTTCTGTCCTATTCAGAAAGCTTTGCGGAAGAGAATGGTTGACAAATAAGAAAGATTGTCAACTTGCAAAGGTGTTTGAGTGAGGACATTGCCACTCCTTGTCTAATCTTGCTACTGAAGAAATGCTGAACTGTGTTTGCATAAAAAGACAGAAAATTTGTATTTCTGTGACGATTTCAAATTACTTGTTTTGAAGGCAGATTTTTTTCTCTGCTACAATGTCTGAGAAGTGTTAATTGGGCTTCTTGAGTAGATGATGAAATAAGTTTCTTTTATACTTATTAAAAAAGTTAGTGCTATTAAGTCAAATAATATTACAGAACTTCAGAATTGAAGTTGCTTGTCCAGTCTTAAATTATTGCCCTTGTACCTATCTGTCAGCTTCTAGTTGCGTTACTGTTTTCCATTCCGAATGTTGTTTGAAATTGCTTTCAGGAGGAATCAAGTTTTAGTGATGAAAGACTTGCACTACAAATACAGTGTATGTGGAATGAATGCAGTATTATCACACTGCAAATGTAGTTCATGTGGAATAAATATATTCTTTGTAGCATTCGATTTTATCATAAGGTAATTTTTGCCTAGAAATTTCAATTTTTTTAAGTGTTTAAGTGACAGTAAATGAATAAGTAAGGAGTAAATGAGAATGTTACTGTGTGATCTTTTTTCTAGACTATCTGAAAATATAAGGTAATGTGTCATGGACTTCTTTAGGTGACAATACAGTTCCAAATAATTACTGCTTCATAGTGTTCCCAATGTTCTGGTGGTGACTGGTGTTTCAATCAGTGAGGATCAGTATCTGCAAGATAATTGCTGGTACCCTCTTTATGAAGGAAAAGTACTTTGTGTTGCTATTAATCAAAAGATGAGATGGTCTGTAAGTGAAGACTGAGGCAGATTTTGCTGAGATGATTGGTGAGACTGTTTGCTAGGCCATTACATTTTTTAAAACATAAAATCTGTCAAATTACAGATTATCTGAAAGAAAGTTCTCTAGTGTATTTAATGATTCTTCTATTCTGGTGAAGGTAAGGCTAAATATTGA
The DNA here is from genome assembly GCA_017639485.1 of Pluvialis apricaria. Lineage (NCBI taxonomy): Eukaryota > Metazoa > Chordata > Aves > Charadriiformes > Charadriidae > Pluvialis > Pluvialis apricaria. The sequence continues at coordinate 39,256,648 of CM030007.1, forward strand.
AGTTACCTGATGGGAAAAAGGATTAGTTTTATGTATACTTCAAAATTCATATTAGAAAGAAGTGTGAGGGGATAATAGTATATAATACCTAGGAGTTCAGTCTCATATTGTGAACCTTTGCTTCTTAAAGAGATTCCCTAAGAAACATATTTTTAATGTTACATTACGAATACAGCAGAAAGGGTAAAATAAGCTTAATAAATGTATTAATAATAAGAAAGTTTGTTCTAAATGATAGTTACCACTCTGCTACCAGCAAATTTAATTGTAAGTTAAAAATATTGTTCTTGTTGCCAGTTTGGTTTTTATTTGGTGTAAAGTAGAGTTTAATTTCCAAAGCAGTTGTTCTCACTTCTCAGCAGACAGTGCTACTTGAGAAGAAAGTGTCAAGGCTGTTATTTACCATTAGGCAGAGTTCTTTCATTATGGATGACAATTTTATGCGATAAATTGTTATGATTCAAAATCCATGTAGCTAAATGTTAGTAAATATGCAGTCAATTTTTAAGTCCTTTTTTGCTATTTGCCAAATTACTTGTTTGAGCAGTAGTTTGGAACAGTCTTTTTCTTGTATGCGTTTCCTTGATTCTGATTTGGGGGGGAAAAAAGCTTGACCTTAAACTTAAGCATGTTCTTCCTGATTATAGGATGTGAGGAATTAACTATGATCAAATGCTCAAGTTCTTAGGCTATCATATTATCATATCATAGGTATTTTTATTATAATTTGATTCAGGGCTGGAATTCATTCCAGAATTGCCTACATTTCTCTAGAGCCAAACAAAAAAGAAAAAGGTGTAGGGTTCATTGTACCTAGAGCACCTGCCCTGGGGAAACGAAGCGGCTTGGCCATGAAATGATTGTTGTACTGTGCTACTTCAGTTAATAGATATAGGAAGGTATGACCGTGCTATGATCAGCCCTTGGTTAGCTCACAATTCTAAGCAGCACTTGAAGTGAACAGATTGAAATTAAAGCAGAAAACTTTTAAGATTTCTGCACTTCTAAATGCTTTGTTTTGAATAATTTATTGAATACTTAAACAGTGTTTTTTACTCCAAGGCATGACAAAAAGGATTTTATTTTTTGTTTTTCACCCCTGAAAGGAGTTAATAACCATAAATGATTTAGAAAATCATCTTTGGTTCCTACATAAAAGTAGTTAACTTGAAAAGAATGGACCAAAAGTTTTGGTTTGGGTATTAGTTATCTAAATTAATATTCTACTTATTTTAAGAAATTCCTTTATAGTGTAATGGCTAAAAGCATATTAATGTCTATACTACAGTTCTCACATGATGAAATTAAATCAATTTTACATCAGGGTAATAAATACACAGCTAAATGTCATATATTTTATATATATATAGGTAAATGTCATAGTAATTAAAACTTCTTCTACCAGTGGGAAGTAGTAAATGCTGTATGTAATCATGCATGACTGTCCCAGCGGGGAAAAAGGGACAATAAGAAATGAAGATGATAAAACAGATGTGTTATAGGAAATGCAATTTTGAAGGATTTTAATCGCATTAAAGACCTGTTCTGCCTTTTTCCACTTCTGAAACCAAATATTTCTGTGTAATACGAAGTCATTAACACATAAGTGAGTATTGATTCCAGTGAATTTCATTTTCTTGCAGGCTGCTGCAGTTCTCACAATTTGGAAAGAAAGAGGAAAAAATGTTATCAACTATGGGCAGATATTTTAATGCAATGTTTTACAAATCCATCTTTTTACTGTTGTTGGCCACTATTAATTTTTGTTATTTGAGAATGCTTTATTTTTAGGCCTAGGTCACTAATTGCCAGATTGTGGCTAAGAGTTTAGAACACTTCTGTTCTATAAATGCTAAGTATCAATACTTGTTATCCTTATTGTTATGGTCCTTGCAATCCAAAGATCTGGTGATGAATTTAGCATATATATTCTACTTTTCATAAGGCCATAGAGGAAATTTTCTAGTGGCACAGCATTTTGTTTCCAACCGTGGCAAAAGACATGGTTTTTTTGGAAGGCCACCACAGCCCGAGCTGTGGTATCCAGAATTGTTGTATTACCTTTATCAGGGAATACAGTCCTGACTAATCCTTTCAGTATTTGCTTATACATGGTTTCATGAATTTCACAGAGTGGTTGAGGTTGGAAGGGACTTCTGGAGGTCATCTTGTCCAGCCCCCCTGCTCAAGGAAGGCTGTCTAGAGCCAGTTGCCCAGGACAACGTCCAGGCAGCTGTTGAATATCTCCAAGCTTGGAGACTCCACAGCCTCCCCGGCAACCTCCGTCAGTGCTCAGTCACCCTCACAGTAAAAATTGTTTCCTGATGTTCAGAGGAAACCTTCTGTATTTCAGTTTGTGCCCATTACCTCTAGTCCTGTCACTGGGCACCACTGAAAAAAGCCTAGTTTCATCTTCTCTACAGTGTCCCCTCAAGGTATTTGTATAGATTGATAAGATCACCCTGAACCTTACCTTCTCTAGGCTGAATTTACTTGATCCCTTCTTAGACATGCTGAAACTGTATGCCTTTACAGCCTCTAGTGGCAGCAAGTTCACTGCGCGCTGGGTAAAAGATGGGTAGATGTGGTGCCTAGGGACATGGTTTAGTGGTGGACTTGGCAGTGCTAGGTTTACGGTTGGACTTGATGATCTTAAGGGTCTCTTCCAACCTAAATGATAGTATGATTCTGTGATCTGCCTATTTGTGTGCTGCTTTGTTCTGTTGGTGTAGGTTTTTATATATAACTGAATTTTTTCCATTTGCTGTGTTTTCTTCATGATTCTGCAAATTTTTGTGGCTTTCTTCATCTCCCTGCCTCTCATCCAGCCTTCTCCTGTTTAAGTGAAGCGCCCCAGGATTTCAAGTATATTATAGATTTTATTTTTTATACTTAAAATTTTCATTTTGCAAGTTTCATATATTTTCTGAAATACAGACATTTATCATATAGTCTGAGTTTTGTTTGCAATTTATTAATCAACTATGTTCTTTTACAGAGTTTAGCAAAACACAATAGGAGTAACATTGGAACAGAAGGTGGCCCTCCCCCTTTTCTACCTTTTGGGCAGGTATAGTATACTTCTTTTTGTCACTTCGATAAGAAAAAAGCCACACTGTATCATGATATCTAGGGGACCTGGTTCCAGTTAGATAAAGGCTATCAAAACAGCTTAGATCATGAATACTTGAATCTAAAACATGCGCCTGTTAAAAAAAATTGTGTTGATCCTGTCACTTTGTTTTGCCAATTTATATTTAACAATTTTCCTCTCAAACTTAAAATTCTATTTAGTATGTGGAGCCTTTGATTCTTCCTGTCAGATCTTGTAGGCGCTAACATACTCCCTTCTTAAATGACAAAGATATTTACAGGAATCGTATTAGCTACATCATGAACTAACCTTAAAATGTAAAAGTAATTCTTTTTGGCCTTTCTAGTGGACCAGAGGAGTGTGCTTTCAGCAAAGAAACCTAGATGTCCTAGGTGTACATTTTTGGGATCATATTCTTTATCTACAGTTGTACTCTACTCTGATGGAATAATGCTTTTTTTTTTTTTTTCCAAATGAGAGTAAGCAGAAGAGTTAATTAAAACTTTCTTTTGCATTTTCAGAAATGTGCCTCTCACGTGCAAGTGGATAGCAGAGAGCTTGATCGCAGAAAGACTCTGCAAATGACAAATACTGTAAAAACTGTTGCGGACAACGATGAATTTGAAAAGCAAAGAACAGCTGCTATTGCAGAAGTAGCAAAGAGCAAGGAGGTTAGAATGCATGTGTTGCAGCATTTTACTTACTGTGATTGATCTTTTCCTGTTATTTTAAGTATTTCTCTCTTAAATGACAAATGCTTTCTGATGTTTGCCTTCTTATAATTCTACTCATGTATCTTTAAAAAGATGAGTCCAAAATAGAGAGTCCTTTTGGATTGATGAGTATGTTCTTATTTTAATAAAGCTAATAAATGTATCATAATGTTTTATTGTAGCTATGATTTTGATTTGATATCTCTATTAAAAAATGTGTTTTACAATTTAGCTAATAAGATTTAAGTAATAAATACACGTTGTCAATTGCCATCTGTTTTTTTCAGTTCTTAAAAATCCCTGATTCCCTGTATTCAGTCAGAAAGAATAGCTAGGAAGTTTAGTTCTAACATGTCAGGTTTTTATGTCCTCCCTTGCTTTTCCTTTTTAGTTTATTTTTCCAATTTGCTTGGTAAGTCATAAAAACTAGAATTATATACCCTTTTTACATCTTCATTTGGGCATAGGGGAAAAAATAAAAGTCCTACCTAATAAATTCATCTTTTTTTGTGTGTGTAAATTAGTGCTTTATTTGTTGGTGCAAAGCATAATCATAAAAAATACAGCTGCATCAATTTTACTGCACTTTTCTACTAGCTAAATATTAAGGCTTATTTTCATAAGTTCTGTTTACTGAAATGTTATTTTTGTGCTTATCTGAAGACCAAGACGTTTGGAGGAGGTGGTGGTAGTAGCAGAAGTAATCTCAGTGTGAGTGCTGGAGGGAATCGAAACAGGGAAGTGTTCCAGAAAGAGAAGATAACAAAACCTGAGGGAAAGAATGAAGGTGTCTACCGAGAACTGGTAAGGTGGAAGACTTGAATGTAACTTTAAATGTGTACTATTAAAAAAACAAAACCCAAATGTAACAAAAATAAAACCAAAAGACCCTGAGGAATAAGGGCTTTCCTTTTCAATTTATTGTGAAGTGTGTTTAGAATACTTAAGGTGCTTTTGTACCTTACTGAGATAGTTATGAGTTTCAACATGATTGTGTAAAAAAAAAAAAAAAAAAAGTCTTATCCAGTAAAATTTAAACCCGAGTCCTCAGAAAAGAAAAGTAGTAGTGTATATGGTATAGGACATTATAGTTACCTTCGGAGAAACCTGGAGCACTGTATCTTTACCTACAAAACAAGAAACAAGGAAGTACGAAGTTTCTTCGTAGACAACAATATATTGTGGAAGTCAATCATCCCTCTCTCTTAATAGTCCTTATAGGATATGTCCTACAATTTTCTTTGCCTTTACAGTTTTGTATATGAGAAGCAAGATTATCAAGTGATACTGAAAGGAGTGTTTTTGACACCCAAAGGTACTTAAGATACTACTGCCTTTCTCAAACAGTATTTGTATCTGGGAAATTGCCTTTCCCTTGGGTCTCAAATTGTGACCTATCCAATATTTTTTTTTTCTTGTATCCATATCTGAGAGTACAGGTTCTGCAGATATGAGTCTTCATTTCCTGCTGGTCTTTGAATGTAGCTGTCACATGCACAGAATTTTCACTCTTGAAAGGAGGTGATGCAGCAGTAATGGCTAGAAGTTCTCATCCAAACCAGCTACTTAGCTACAAAGGGGAGAAGAGTGAAGCAGATTGGCTGGGGAATTACTTATCTCTGTTGTACCCTTGTTGCCATGCAGAAGAACCTAGGGGAATGGCCCAGAGGGAGAACTATTATATTCTTTCATTAAAAATAAGACATTATTTAGGCAACTGGGAGTCAAACTTCAAGTGGGATGATGGTTCCCTGTAGACACTGAGGTCATGTTTCTGCCTCCATTGGTCTTTGAAGACCTTTTAAATTGCTGTTCCTTTTATTAGTCTTTGGACGGTTAATTTAGGAGTATTGTAGAGTTTGGGAATGCAGAAGGCTACGTGAAAGCATTGGAGTTAACATTGTTGAGCATGTGAGAGTTGTAGCCAAGCACTGCCTGTCATGTTTTGCTTATTACAGTGATTTTTGCATAGCTAAGCATAGCTATGAAAGTTATTTGAGTTGTTGTATTTTCTGGTTTACTGTATTAAGAAATCTCTGCATTGAGATAGCAACCACAAACACTGATTTTGTGTCTCTGCCCCGAAAAGGAGACCTGTTCATATCTGTTATCTCGAAACAGTGTGTAGCTGGAATTAAGACAAAAAGTGAATGTATTAAAACATCAGGAGAAATGAGGAGTGGAGAAATTACATCATAAGACAGGGGAGAGGAAGGGTTAAATGTTACTTGCCATACAACTCATACAGTTGTAATTTAAAACATTTTAGCAATAAAAGTTCATGTTCATTTAAGCAGAGGGAGAAAGAACAGGTTGTGTATCTTAAAGGTTAGGTTCGGTTTGGTTTGTTTGTTTTTTTTGAAAGGTCACAGTATGGCTTTTTTGGAACCTGTAGACAAAAACTTATGTTCATGGGACTCCAGTTTAGAATGTATTTGGTTACAGCTGTTGCAGTAGGTGGATAACTGGCATCATTTTGGTTGGGTATGCGATGAGGAAGGACAGAGGATCTAGTCCCATTTCATGTTTAGCGCATGTAGCTGTGTCCGCACTGGAAGTTCTCACCTGAGTGCTTTAACACACAGTGCAGATGTAAGGTTATTTTCTGTAATTAATGCTCCGTGATTCCTGCTTAGCCTCTATACAGTTTAGAATAAGAACCTACAGAACCTTTAGCGATTATATTTTCTCCACGTTTTAAGAAGACTGGGTTTTGTATTGTCTGCAAAAGCTGTGAAAGGGTTCAAACAGGAACAAATGGCTAGTCTTTATACTGGTATTACTTTGAGAGATTCCTTTTAGTTTTCATCTCAGAGAAAGTGTATTACAGCCTGTCATACTATTACAGTGTACAGCAAAGGGAGGGGTAGGCTAGGAGAATTTGTGCTTGAAACCACATCATATTAGAACTGAAAACTGATGAATTAAAAATCACAATAGTAATATTAAAAAAAACCCTACTGTCTGATTGTTTGGACCTAAAAGAGATTGTATGTGAAGATTTTACATAAAACTGAAATATTTATCATCAATTAAATAGTATTTAAATTAAAAATTAATGGAAAACTAAAGTAAAATCTGGTGGTTTTGTAGAATCTCTGTTGTATCTTATGGTTAGTTCTGTGTGTACCTCTTATTTCAGGTTGATGAAAAGGCTCTAAAACACATAACGGAGATGGGTTTCAGCAAAGAAGCAGCAAGACAGGCACTTATGGATAACAGCAACAGCCTAGAGGCGGCATTAAATTTTCTTCTGAACAGCAGTAAACAGAAACCCATTCAGGGACCACCACCTAGAGGTATAAATTGCAAAGAAATGCTTTAAAAGAAGAAGAATTTGTTTATGGTGGATTACTAATGTAGTTATAGAAGGGTATAATTTACATGTTTTTTCTCTTGCAAGTTAGAATGCATTGACTTAGAAAATACCTCTGTGTATTGTATTCTTGTAAAAACTTTTTAATTTGAAGTCACAGACTTGAATATTCTTTAATGGAAAATATCTGTATCTGGTTTGTCCATGATAGACTTTTTTTAAAGATAGAAAATACAAACATTTTATAAATCAAGTATAATTTTTGGAAAAAGTATGTACACTTTTTCTTATTTATTCCCCACTCACAAAATACGTTTGATGTTTACAGGTAAAGGGAAGGGCCGAGGCCGAATAAGACCTGAAGATGAAGAAGAGCTAGGAAACACCAGACCATCGGCACCAAGCACACTGTTTGATTTCTTGGAATCCAAAATGGGTACTCTAACAGTAGAGGGTAAGTTATTGAAATTAATGTATCTGGAACCAATATTAGACAGTGTTGGTGGAATTCTTTTTCCTGACTTTGTAATCTAAAAGATGGTTCCTGGAACTTCCTCCACAGTCAGCAGTAAAAAAACCCCAAGGAGTGCTGGAGTGCTATTCCTCTCCTTTGAAGAAAAGTTAAAAACATTGCACTGTGGTGGTTTGTAGTTCTGTCTTGATTATAGAAGAGCTTAGGGTGTTTATTTCAGGTTTAGATGTCTGAAAGCCAGTAATTTTGAAATAAGGTGACATAAATCCCAGTTTGTCAATCTAATTTGATACAGGTTCTCACAACTTTAATGGACTTTCATGTTGTTCAGAAGTAAGTAAAGAAAAAAAGCCATAACCGCAGTCCTCCTTCCTCAGTTTGTAAACAGCACATTTTGCGTGCGGCCCAGTTAAGAGTTTAGTAGTTGTGATAAGCTTAATTGTTTTTGTATTCCCTCTATCTGGACAGGAAAGCAAAAAATATCTTTTTAGCTCCTGTAAAATATTAAACAACTATTTTTCTCCTGGTTTTCCTGTTGAATAACTGTAAGGACTGAGGGAAAGGTAGGATTTTAGAAAGAGGGATGCTAAGTATTCCTTCAGATTTAATGCAAAAGATATGGGCTTTTTCTTTAATGTCCTTTTAATTACTTTTCTTTCTTAAGAACCTGTATGAGAACGTAGTCTATGCATCAGGATGTCTGTTTAGGTCTAAATCATTCAGTACTTTGAAAACTTTGACAGATGCATTAAAAGAAAAAGAGGAAACTCCATACATCCTGTGGTCTGTAAAGGTTGCTGTAATATTAAAGTAAAACGTGTGGTAAGCTGAGTAATAAACGGAGATAATTTTTTCTTTTGGGTGTGGCCTTGGAGCCCTTTCAGTGGCCAATATGAAATGAAAATATCTGCTTCAGTTATTTAACATGAAGGTTTTGTGATGGAGTTGTAATTTTTTTCTCCCTATAAAATGACACTTTTCATAAAGGATGGACAAAAAGGTCATACTAGTTTATATGAACTGTTTGATATTTTGTAGTTTTTTAAGGAGTGGGTGCATTTAAGGAGTGACTGCGTTTATATGTAATTATTTTTTTAACTTCAGTTCCAAACTAGTCTGTGTTGACTGCTGATAATGGACTCTTTGTGTGTTTTCACTGGATTTGGGATTTAAAAAAAAAAAAAAGTAATATGGAATAAGTGGAAAACAAGCTCGTAGTAAATGAAAGTGAACAGGTTGCCCTGTTGGGAAAGGTATGAACAGCTGTAATGTCAGTAGGCACCTGCATCTGCAATACAAGCAGAACATCCCTATCGCTGTGGTTAGTCCACTGAGGGGTCTTTTGTTGAATGTATTATTTTTGTTTGTAGCTTGTATGTATTAAAAGCGTATAAATATTTGTCTCTTTTTGCTATAGCAGTGAATGTAAAGTTAGTTGTGTGAGAGTCATTATGGAATTAGAAATGAAAACATGAAACCATGTTTACTCTGTCAGTGCATCCAAACCCCAGTTTTCTGTGAGAGTTGTTAGGACTATCTGCTTCCCATTAAATGCACGGCATACTTTTGTTCAAGAGTTGTTATTGTTAGACTTTCAGACATTTGAAGCTGCACATTTGCAGTTGCTACTTGCATAAGCAGTGTAGCGTTTTGCATTGATGTGTTTGAATGTTTTCTGCAGCCTGTAGCAACTGAAAGTCACCATATTCAGGTGGAAGGAATTATAGCAGTCTAGAAATTCAGTTCTTGGAGCTGTACAGAGGATGCCTTTATCCAAAAAAGAGGAAGTGGCAGCAAAGAAAAAGGACACACGTTTTGTTGTAGAAAACGTGCCTCAAGAGATGGGCTCAGGAATTAGTGAACCTGCTAGCAAACCCGGGGGTCTCTTGCTGCTGCAGGTAGAATTAGGTGCACTGTGAGCCATTTTGGAGTTCACGAAACATTTTTATGACGTGCCAAGTTTCAACGATGAACAGAAAAGCATTTTCTTATAAATGTGACAGCTTACAGTTCTTTTGATAGCAGATACTATATTGTTGCTGTACCTAGGTTGAGTTTCATTGCAATAGTGTCTTTTTTGGCCTGCAAAACAAGTGATTTTAAATAACTAAATGTTGTTCTATGTTTTAGTTGGGTCTGGGTGTTACTAAAAAGGTTTGTAGAAAGTGAACAAAAAAGTTATAATAGAGTTACTTTTCTTATTATGTATGTTGTTTATAGTTTGTTTATGGTGAGTAGCCACAAGTTTATGGCTTCCTTTATGAAATTAGGCTAATTGTAGATCGAACATCTGTATCATGAGTCTTCACTGTTTTGGTCAGAAATTAAAATATTTCAATAAAATACCTTTCAAATACACAAACATTTTGCATTAGCTGATACAATTTTGTAAAATGTTCAGGTAATGAATGTAATTACATTTTCAACAGCATGTGTAGGGAATTATGCTTGAGATATATCTTTTGGCAAGTCATTTTGTTTACCAAAGATGAGTTAGATTTTTACAGTGAAAAGAAATGAAAACAGTTGCAGTGTTTCTCTCTCACGTTACAACCATTGTTTTTTCTTGGGTAAGTTTTTGCTTATATTGAGAGATTAGAGAAGGCTTTTATGTGTGACAAAGACATTTAAAGGAAAAATAATAGAAATAATCCCTGTGGAATATATGCCTTTCTTATTGTCATTAATTTTATAGTAAGTAACAGTATTTTACCAAGAATTGTGAAATGAGTGAATTGCTTCTTTTAAAATGATATTGCTGATTGGTAGTGTTTGCTTAGGGGGAGTTTTATAATCCTTTGGGCTTAATACATGTATGTAGCCAGTATACTGTAGTGTAATAAAGCACAGTGTTAGTGAGTAGAAAAAAAAAAGGTTATATTAGCATATATGCATCAGTTTATAATCTTCAATATTGTGTTTTAAAGATAAATATGCTTTGCCTTTGCATATTTTCCCCTCTTAAATAAAAATAAAGATTCCATAAATATCATAAGAAGAAAAATACAATTCTATGAAAACTTTGTAAAGGCTTTGTACTCCTTCAGTTGCCAAAAGTTATGGCATATTTCCTAACGTGACACATCGAGGTTTTGGTTTAGTGTTTTTTAATACTACAATGGGGTTTTTTTAGCATTCTCTGAATGACCAATATGTAATCTGATGCAATTCCTGAGTCATGCTTTTCTGGAAAAAAAAACACTTGTTAGTGTTTTTGAAGAGTTCAGAAAGTGTTCTGATTACCTCTTGAAATTTTTTTTTTTTAAATATTTCTACTTTGTTTTCCTTTTGAGGACATAATCATACCTGTTCTTGTACTTTTTGTTATTTGGAAGTCAGTGGCCTTTACAATGTTTGCACAGTTGCATTTTGTTAGTTTTTATTTTCCTTACTGAGTGTGTCTAGCCCATAGGATTGTGCCTGTGTTTCTGTGACAGGTTTTATTTCTGTCTTGCAGAGTCTACTTCAAATGGATTTTTCAAGAAATATGTAGGCATATGCTGAATGGCAGGCTTTTTGTCTCTTAAAAGTGCTTGCTTTCTTTGCCAAGTTTGAGAGAACCTGTGTAGTCTGAATTCAAACACATCTTAAAAATCATTTAAAGTGTTATTTTTCTGCCATTTTTATGACTCTGTCGTTGAAAATAATCTCATTTAAATTCTTAATGACTAGTTGTCTTAAATTCCATGCAAACTGAGATGACGTGAGTGTTAACAGTGTTTGCACAGTGATGATGTATCTGCAGTGATTATACTCACCACTGTGAACTCTTTAGTCATGGTCTGCATCCAGGTGTTTGCGGAAAACAGGATATATATTACCAGCACCTTTTTCATTTAATTTGATCCTGTCAGTTGTTAGCAGTAGAGACATGTAGTTCTCTCTTAGTATTAAAAACATAGTGGTCAGAAATGAAGACACATCAGGGAAGCGGCTAGAAAGAACTCAAGAATAAGGTCTCTTCATTGATTTTTTTTTTTTTGGCTTTTTTTTTTTTTTTCTGCATAGTAACTGTACTGAGGAGGGCCCATGCAGGCAGGTTTTTCTGCATTTATATGGAGTGTAGTACAGTCTCCATTCAATATGAAAGAAGATTGATTGTTCTGCAGTATTTCTGGCCCCTTGCTGTCCCATATGGTCTCTAAAATCCCTGTTTGTTTTATAGGTATTCAGAGATGGCATTTGTATAGGGATAGTGGTTTGAATAAATGAGCACACCCCTACTATTACACTAATGCATATGATCAGGAGCGTATGATTACCTGGAATTGCCGTATATATTATTGAAAGCATTATGCTTCTATACCCTTCAGACTGATTGTAGTTTCTTCTAAATCTATGTCTATGTAGAAGCAAAAACAAAAGGCACTTTTGCTGAACGGAGATAAATATTTTTTTAATTCTGTGCCACACCACATTTTCTTCAAAAACTGCTTATGTGATCTGGGGAGAAAGTGTCTGAAACGAAGAATTGTTTATTTTCAAGCACACAAAGGATTGATTTGCTTTTCTCTGTGCATCCCTCCTTGTTTTTCTTATCTAGTGTTTCTAATGGCACCTGAAACCCCAGTACTGTTGAGAATTTCTAAATTCACTTCTGGATTTGAGGTAGCCAGGCTAGGTGGTTTCGTTTGTAAACAGGAACTGCAGAGCAGTTGTTTAATTTATCATCTTTGATTTGGTACCTTTTCATAGTTGGCTTTAGACCAGGTAGAAAAATACTTATGAATTGAAATACCTGTATATTTTGTTTTGTAGGTACTTCTAGTCCTTTTTAGACATAAAACAGCACATTAAGCTTTTTGTTTGTTTTCTTTTTTTTAAGAGTACAAATTAGTTATAAGTAAGTTTTTAGTCTTTTACCCTGTAAGTGGTGTCTTGTGAGGTTTTCTTACGTCGTCTCCTTCTTTCAGAGTTAATGAAAAACTGTTTTAAGTAATTGCAGCTGTCAAAAGTATTAAGTACCTGACTGCATGATCTGCTAGTTTTTTAATTGTAAAACATAGCATATAGTAAACATACTTTATTTAAATGAAATGCAAAGAATTAAAACAAGCAAACACGTAGTTTTATACTGCAGATTCATTTATTTATTTATTTATTTTTGACTGTGAATGCTTGGTGACACCTATGAAAATATTTCTGTGTTGAAATTAAGTAGTTTGAGTTTTGGTTGGAGAGAGAAACCTGCTGACTGTGAGAGATAACAAAAATAGTAGACACAATTGCTGTCGACTAGCTGCCTTTGCTTGTACTTGGATTATTTCTGCTACTGAACACAAAAGATTTTTTCCATTAATCATCTTCTTCTTTTTCTTTTGTTATGAGGAACAATTCATCCATCTTCACCGGCTTAAATAAGTAAACACAAGGATTATCAGGGAGAACAAAACAGTGCCAAGAGCTCTGACTATAGAATTAAGGAATAATGGACAAAATGCTGACAACCAGGCATGGTTCAGATATTTACTCTGTCTTTGGTTCTTAGGGACTGAGAACAGGCTGGTGCTTCCATCTGTCCTGGATCCAAAGTCACAAAAGCTTTTGGCAGACATGTACATCTTTGAAAGACTCAAGCAAAGACAATTTTTTAAAATAATTATTTGCTATTAAATGGGGTAGGTGTTGAGAAACATAACAATAGATTTTGGTTAGAGCACTGACCCAGCAAGGGCAAAACTTTTCAGTTGCAGATTGTACAGAATTGCCTCTTCAGTCCTTCCAAGAGACAGGCCGCTCTTGGGGTGGGCATCTCATGCTCTTCCTGTTAAAATGAACCTCCTGTGCAACAAACTACAACATTAATGGGTTTGCAGAAGAAGCAAGTGAGAGGTGTCATGTCTGTGTAGTCTGTTAACAGGGTCATTTCAGGACAAGTGAGGACAAAGTCATAGGCTGTAGTCTCTATTTCTTGCTCCAACAGTTAGTCTTTGACTGAAATACAAGTTTAGACATGCAGTTTTGATTTAAAGGTAGTGAATAAATTCTACTCCGAGGTTAATTGCTTCAGTAATTAAAGATCAGCATTTTAAAAAATAATAATTTTTCATTTCTAATCTGAATTTTTCTATACTCAGCTTCTTATTGCTGTATGCCTTTCTTGCCATATAGAGAGCTATCAAAATTTACTTAGCTAGTAGCTATTTATAAGACATAACGGACCTGTATTTTATCCGTCAGCTGTGTTAGCTGTGTGAATTGAGCTTTTCTAGCCTCTCATCAAAGGCTTTTTTCCAGACTGCTTTCTCTTTTTTTCAACAAACTCATTTATTAGTTTTCTTCAAATACGCATCCCGTAAATACAGACCATACTCTTGTAGTGGTTTGAATGATGCTGTATAACATCAGTATCACATGGACTCTTGCCTCTGCTCACTCTGCATTTTGAGCATCCCACCAAATTTTGCTGCAGTTACCCTTAAGTTCTCCCCCACCAGCGTTGTCTGCAAGAGATAAGTAACAAAGGAGGTGCTGACTTTGTAGGATCGTTTACAAACAATTGTCTTTGGCAGAGGTTTTCTTACTGTGTCATATTAACTCTTCACCCAAACGTCCCACAGAAGAAATAGGACTTTAGTGCAGAGTAAGCATTTATTACAAGCAGAATACACACCCAGACTCTTAGGCACCCAGCCCCAGAGGTCTCCAAAGGAACAGGGTATTTCTGTGCTTTTAGGTTTGAATTTCTGTCATTCTCCTACTTAACTGTTTATGCTTGAGGTAAACCAGGATGTGTGGTGTGTGGGGTTTTTTTTTGTTTTGTTTTTTCATGGTAACATATTGTTTGGACAATTTGGGACTAGTACATCTTGTCTAATTTCAACAGTCTTTCTTGTTTCAGTCTGTTACAATTTATATATTCCCAAAATAACTTAAAGGTTTGAAATAAGTTGCTAATGCTGTAGAACATAATTTTTAAAAAATTGTTTCGTTTCTTGGTCACACAATTTATTTGAAAATCTAGGGGCGAGGAAACTTGGGAGGAAAAAGATTCTTACCTTTTGTTGTTCAACGGAATTTGTAACATTTGGAATTTATCATTTAGTAGCTGTTTTTTCAACTAACACAGTGCTCTATTTACACTAAGGGATCCAAATTATGAAATAGCTGCATAATAAACACAGCTTTACTTCTAAAAGTTGAATTTCAATCACTGTTAATTGTGAATATCAAGAAAATCAAACTTATTTTTATTGTAGTATTATATTGACGTTGGTGACATGTGTTAGGAGACTTTTGTATTTTCATTTTGCCAGTAACTTATTTTTAAATATATGAATGAAAAATGTAGTAAACTTCATAAATTTGAAGAGTAATAAAATTATCAATTTTTTTTCAGTCCTTTAATCCTGTAAATTCAAGTTTGTAGTGAATACACTGGCAGAATATTTTGGGGTTTTTTTTGCCACTTCTTTATTAATATTATCTGTCTCAGCTTGTATTTATTTTGTTTCGACAGAAACATGAACTCAGATTCCAGTTCCTCATTGTTACTACATTTTAGAAAGAATAATACTGATATTATTTAAAAAGAATAATACTCGACAAAGCTCTTGAGTAACTGGAATTTCACTCCATGACGTGAAGCGTGTGCAAATGTATTATTGATTTCCTCCTACTTTTTAAATCTTTTTGGCCAATACAAGATAGCACATGGCCTGGGGATAGCTGTCTCAAAGACATGCTTTCATAGAGTTGCATAAAAATTTAATTCAAGTTGGAAGAAGAAGCCCAAATCATTGCCACTGATGTGCGAAGGGCTGCTGTCTTTGACTTTAACCACGTTATTAAACATTATAAAATCCATGGGAGAGAGCTACAGGAAACCGTGCTGCTTAAACTCCATTGTGCAAGGAGCAGTGCTTTTTAAATTGCATTGGCTGGGATTTCCAACTGCAGCAGGTCCTGCTGGTCTCTTGTAAGCAAGGGAATGTGATTGGTTCTGTACGGTCTTCTTGGGTCATTACATACAAAAACTAAAATGAATAAAATAACTGAGTGATGGTTTCAAACTGAGAAAACACTGGTCGTCATGTTAAAACTACCCAGCAGATGACAAAAGCCTTGTCAGTCATTTTGAAATGGATTGTTTCCAGACAGTGTTCCCCAACGTCTGGGTACAGGGATGATGACTGAGCTGGTGCATCTCGCTGTTTGACAGAATAGCATACCAAATCTTCTTGTTAAATGCCAAATTAATATTTTTTTTTTTTTTTTACTATTCTGTAGGAACTATTACTTTTCTGGGTACATTAGCTAATGGTTTGTTGGAAGTGGGGCAAGAAGTAGAAGCAAGGAACAGCAGCTGCAATAGACAATCTGTGTATAACATCCCTCATCGCTTAACTTCTTCTGTTAAAGAAGCTTCAGATTCCCTTCGTTTTTTTGGTGATCAGGCCAGACAGCACAAATTCCTGAAGAACCTGTAATATTCTCATCTCTAGGCTTTTTTCACTGACTGTTGTTGACAAAGTAACATTTACTGTTGTTTGGCAGTTCCCATTGGTTGCATGGGTTGTACTTGAACATTAAATAATCGGTTAACATGTCCTGCTCATTCAAGGCTGTTGTGTATGATGGAGTCCCCGGGAAGCTTTTAGCACAGTAACTGCATCTTTGTAGAAGACGTCAGTTTACTAGCTTTTACATGTCTTAAGTTTAGAATAGAAAAATAGCAGATGTTTTGTGAGCAGCTTTTACATGTCGTAGTAAGTAGACCTGGAAAAAAGATGCTTATTTTCACTGTTTTGAAATTCTCTGGTCTCTTTCCATGCTGTCTGACATTTAGTAGCATTTTAATTTCCCCATACTATTTAAAAAAATTCTGTAGCTGAGAGTTTTGACACACTTTAAAGTCAGCTTGTTGCTTTTGTATCATGATCACATTATGTTGGGTAGGAATAATTTATTTGATCATCTGATAGTCCTGGTTTTGCCACTGCTATGTTAGAAATCTGTTGTTGTTAAATAGATCTGCAACAAATGGCTTTTTCTATTAACATGCAGCAAATATTTCTGTTGTTTGAAAAAAGGAGATAATATATAATTGTTTCTAACTACTTAGTTCTGGGTGGAGCTACTCATGCCAATGTTTAAATGTGTTGCTATTTTTTCTTAGCAGTTACTCTGTTTTAAATCTCCATGCTTCTTTGTGGAACAGTGGGTTATAATTCTAAAAGAAACTCCTTAAAGTCCTATTTTACAGGTAATTCTTGTTAAGTAGATCAATAGCATTGGAGTTCTGAATTCTTTCTTTCTAGATTTTGAAGATTAATACTGCCTTTCTAAAGACAGAAAATATTGTCTTACATGAGAATGCTTGTAGCTTTATTGGAAAGCAGGTCAAAGAGGTGGAAGAAGGGTAGAAGAGATCTCTGCAGCTGTGTGACAGAAGTGGGTTACTGGGAGATTTATTATATCCAGATTTTTTTGGTGTCTAGTAAAACTACCTATTTTCATTAAGGCATCTAGACAATCATGCTATGAAATTGAATAGAAATTTCAGTAAACTTTTTTCCAATTATAGAAGAATATGTATATGTTTCAGTTTTTCCTCAAGGCTTTAACTAAAGTATTATAACTGTTTTGCACGCTTTGAGGATAAGTCTTGCAGTTGTCCTTGTGTATACTAGACTCTGTCTGAGGTGACTACCCCTCTGAGTTCAGAAAGTGTTTCTTCATTTAGAAAACGGTCAAAGGACAGCCCTCAAGAGGAAACATTTAAACTCTAAGTGAATCCTAAAATCCTGCCAACTAGCAAAACATTAACATGCCAAATCTAGTCTTTAGCCCATTTCTACTTACACAGTTGGAACAACTTTCCCCTGTGTGAGTGACTGTTTAATGGATTTCATGTTACAAAATATTAAATAAGATAATTTATATGACGTATCTTAGAATTTTATACGCATCTTTCTTTAATAGTGTATACAAGGCAGTAAACATTCAGAGGTCATCAAACAGTTCAATCATTTCATGTGTAGTTAACATTAGGAACAGAAGGAGAGTGTAGTTTGAGAATAGGAGGCGTGGAAGCCCAAGGATTTTACTACCAGAGAAGAGATTAAGAATGTCATGAAGGAAGACTTATTTAACTAGGAAGATAAACCTTTCTAGATGATAACAAATCTAAAAATTCATATGTGTTATGCAGGAATGAGAAAGTGTAATGAAGATACTTACAGAAAAGTTACAGATGTAAACCAAAGAAAAACAGTATTTTCATGTTCCATTTGTAAAAGATAAAGAGTTACTTTTAAACTTGAAGGATTTTGTCTAAAAAACCCCTCAAATTTTAAATGTTACAAGATTTAAAAAGTCATCTTTCCATTTTTAAAAACAAAATGAATATTTATGGAACTCTTAGCTCTTTCTAAATTATATATGTATTTACATATGCATGCATTAAAAACATCAGTTTCAAAGTCAAATTTTGCAGTAAGATGTATTTTTATCAAGGTTATGATCATGTTAAGCCTCATGTATGCTCATGTCACTTTAAAAAAAAACCACCCTGTCATTTTAGTCAAACCTTTTTGACTTCTAAAAATTAGGGTAAATCAAGTGTATGTAAAAATAAAATTAGATTCTTATTAGCCAATTTAGTCAATTAAATTGATAAAAATTCTGTGAGCTTTTGATAAGAATTTGATGCTTGGAAGTTTATTTTGGTTTTGTTGTGTTTTTTTTTTTTTTTATTTAAAAAGTCAAAATTTACATTTTATTTTTAACTCTTACCATGTAGCAAGTAATTGTGAACAACTTTACATTTGTTGTCAGATATCAGCATTCCTTGCTTCTAGTGGTAACATGTGAACTGAATTTCTTAGTTTTTCCTTCCCATAGGAGCATACTTAGGGCCAAGGAGCAGAGAGCCTGAGTGCATGGTCCCACCAGGCTCATGCACACAGTACCTACGTGGCCAACTGCCATGGATGGACACAGGCAAGAGAATGACAATGACACCTTTGCAGGCACCTACAAGACATGAAATTGCTCATAGAAACATGGATCACTCTCATGGGTTTATGCTTTCCTTTTCAATCAGGTTCAAAGTCTGCTAGCAGATCTCATACCCAGCCACCAGTTCCCCTTCTCCCCAGCATCCCGTAGCAAGCTTGCGCTTTCTCATGAGATCATGATAATCTTGTTTGTCTTCTCATCAGTTAGAGTTCTGGCTGTATCTCTTGAAGGTAATGCTTGAGCGGTTCCTCTTACGGCTCATTGATCCAGGGTCTCCAGAGTTCTGGGCTTTGTTACAATTCCCATTATCTACAGTTTATCAGCTGTGTTCATTTTATGACTTCTATTTCTTGTCTTTGACTTTTATGCTGAATACCTGTGAACAAGATATTTTTACAGAAAGTTTCAATTCAGATTAAGTGTATTCCTTTTTTCTTCTCATTTTCCTCCCTTTTCCTTTCTCCATGTTGGAATTCTATTGTTCTGTCTTAAATGGCTGTTACTCAAATGAGTTATTGGTATCCATAGGGATAAATGAGTAACCTCCTGGAAGTTTATGCCCAGCTTTTCTCATACAGGTAGGTGGTTTGGTTCTAAGTACAGCCCAGAGTAGTGTGTGTTTTCCAATAACTAGGAATTACATTTCAAATGTCTTCGCTAAATTTTCTATGTACCATTAAATTTCTGTATCACAAAGGTAAATACCGCATACTTTTCTAAATAATACTGTTGCTTTATCAGTTAGAGTCTGAAACACTATTTCTAAAATATATTTATGTGAAATACGTTAATAATTAAAATAATTTTTTTCTTTGTAGAACCAAAATTGCAATTTCAGCCACCACATCAAGTACAGCACAAGGTCATGAATACAGAACAGAATGGCATCAAAGAGAATCATTCAAGACACATTTCTCGCAATGACATGAGACAACCAAGGAATGAGAAACCCCCTCGTTTTCAAAGGGATATTCAAAATTCAAGGCAGGCTTTGGAAAGTGGTGGGTTACCAAGAAACAGAGGTCCTGAAAGGCACAGCTCTATAGAACATTGGACAGAGGAAAAAAATAAAAGTGACAGACATTATCCAAGGAATGATAGGCCAAAGGATTTGGGTTATCCCATAGCCACTCACCAGAGTGATATTACTTTCAAAAAAAGGGATAACAATATGCAAAACAGAGTAGGAAAAGGGGTGTCTTTCACAGAATTCAAGGAGAACTCTGCTGCTCAAGATACGACAGACAACAATAACCAGAAACGTGGGAAAAGGGAAAACCAAATACACAACTCTGAAAATTTTTGTGATAGGAAGGCACGAACAATAAGTAGTGAAGCCTTTATGGTAAAAAGTGAGCAACATTTTGGTGTTAATGATTACCAAAATGCTGGCAGAACTGATAATTTTAATGCTGTACCAAATGGAGATACTGAGCATCATCAGAAAGGAAGACGAGTAGGACCTATCAAATCATCAGGACCCACTATGATCCCATCTTTTGATGATAAAATGCTGTATTACAACACCGGTCCCAAAAGGAGATCTGGACCCATCAAACCAGAGAAAATATTAGAACCGTCAGTTCACATGGAGTATGGAAAAAGTTGGAGACCAGGGGATGAATGTTTTGCTCTTTATTGGGAAGACAACAAGGTATGCCTTTGCCAAATGAGGAGTACCTCAACTTGTACCTTTTATGTTTTCTTACATCCATGTGGGAGATTTAGCATGCTAGCAGAGAGACACGGGGCTTTGTTCATAGGTGTGTAGTGTGCTTCTTGGCTAGCTTCTTGTTCTATTTTTTTTATTTACTTCTGAGATATGTTGCTTGTATTCATTGTGTGAAACTTTAAGTGCTTAAATGAAGTCATCTTGAAGGTGACCGTTTCTCTCATTTAGGTGGAGTTCAGGATGACTAAGCTCCTAACTAAAACATTTGACTTATGTGCCAAAAATTTGAAGGGATGAATATGGATCTGCGTGCCCATATTCTTTTCCAGGGAACAAGAAAACAGGATACTGTGCTATCTAGAATAATCTGTAATGCTAGATGTGTAATGCCTTTTTCTAGAATAAGTCAGTGTGCAACCCTTACTAGCAGAAGGGCAGGCCACAGTCTGCAGGAATGGGGCTGTTTAAAAAACCCTTCCTCTTTTATTTCAGTCATCACAGAAAGGAAACAGCAAAAGGCTTATTTTTTGTTATCACTGGTAGATTATTAGCTGAAATATTTATGGAACAAATGAGTTATGCTGTGTGATAGTTTTTTAAAACTGATTTTTAAAAGTTTAAATACTTCCTCTTCAGCTGTTTTTCTTATTAATAAGATTTCTCTTGCGACAAGACACTTTCTTTTCATCTTCTCCTCCTTTGCTAAAAGGTTTTAGTATATTTTCTTTGATTTGTTATTATGTGTTCAGGAGTTCTCTCTGACTCTCCTTGGGTAGTTTCTTCAGTTTTTGACCGTTTCTGATAATCTGAGAACTACCTTAAATATTATTGTTCTTTGAATAGTTTTTATTCCCACCATTTTCTGTCTTTTTTGTTGTTTATTTTATATTCTTTATTTAAGGGCTTTTCCTTTTTTTTTTTTTTTTTCAGGAAGTAGATAGTGTTAGCTCAACAGCATGGCTTTGTTTTTCTCTCTTTTGCTTGTATACTAAAACAGATGATAAGGCATGCAAAAATTTTGGTAGTGGCAACATATAGTGAGTTGACTTCTCTGAAGTAGGAATATGTGGCTTGGGTGGATGGATTAGTGTGAAATATAATGGCATATTATGGAATTGTTTCCCATTTTGAGAAGCATATTTGCATTACTGTGAGAGGTTTTGAAATCCTGGAAAGTATGAAACTTGCGAAGTAGATATGAGGTAATCCCAGACTGTTACCTGGAAAGTAAAGGGTTATTTTTGAGGATTATTGGTTTTTTGGTAGTTACAATAAATGCTGCTGCTCACATCTAGGACCATTTTGAAGTGTGGTGATAAAATACAGTACTGAACTTAACCATGTTAGGAGGCAGTGATTTCCTTGTGTTCAGTAAGATAAAAGTGATTGAATACTTCAAAAAAGCCGATCTGTGCTTGCATAAATGTAAAAAAAAAAAAAAATCAAGTCTTGTGTTTAGAAAATTGACTTCTTGAAGGGGTAGTTTTATCATATTTTTATATTTTATTAAGTATTAAAATAGGTATATATTAGTATGTACAGTGTATATGGCTGATAGGCACTTACTGATACATGTAATTTAAGAAAACGTCTGAGTAACACTTCTCTGTGTATAACAGCATGTGTTAGTGATGAAATTGTTCTGCTTTCAGAGAAATGAAAACAAGTCTTTTAAATGTTCAGTCTAATATCATAAGCTGCATGTTTTCTCAATGAATATTCTAAATACAGTCTACCATGTGGAATTTTAATACATTTGGTTTAATATCTGGTACAAATCTTATTCAAAGGATAATGCTGATTAAGACTAAATTTTTTTATATATATATACACACACACACATGCATATGAAAAGGTAGTTGTTAAGCTGTTTGGGGTATTTCAGGTAGTATTTTATGACCTTTGAAAATTTCTCTTTTAAGTTCTACCGAGCAGAAATTGAAGCTCTCCATTCTTCTGGGACAACTGCAGTTGTTAAATTCTGTGACTATGGAAATTATGAAGAGGTGCTCCTCAGCAACATCAGGCCTGTTCATGCAGACACATGGGTATGTGATAACAAATTGTATTAAAAATATAAACTACATAACTCTGTAAAAAATATGTAACCCTTCAGAAATTAATATCTGCTCATGCAAAGAGTGCTAATTGCATAAGTGGAAAAATAGTTAAGCAAATACACAAACAAAATCTCAACTTCTAGTTGTCTATATGAAACATAAAAGTGTATTATCATATGGTATTCTTCTTGTATAATAAATTTTAATTGTATTGTTTGAAAATGAATAATTGACCTGTCAGCCAAACAGTTTTATGCATATTTTATCTCTAAAACTTGTTGCTTACTCTATTAAACACAGTTTTCTGTTTTATTTTATGTACATTGTATGTTGTTCTGTAAAGGTTAGGAAACAGTTTTTTAAAATTTCTGTTCTGAAGGTTTTTACTACATGTGTATGTATGGCTAAAAATAGACATCTGTATCACTTTATTTTGTATCACGATCTTGTTCTTGTTTCAATGATTTCTTCTTTGCCAAATATTGTGGTGGAGGTGTATGCCTCAAAATCTGTTTTATGAGGTTTAGAATGTATTAGCCTTATGGAAGTTGGAAATTTCAAAAAGGCATTATTTGTGAATGTCATGGAAATAGAGGTGCATTTTGATTTTTTTAGAAAAATATCAGGAGTGCACAATTCTTTGCTGTTTACTCTTACTATAAAAAGCTGCACAAAAAGTAGTCATATTTGTATATCGATTCCTTAATGACTAGTTGGCTGTGCTAATTTTCATTTCTTACCTCTGGGTCATATAGCCATATTACTACTGCTGCAGAGGCTTAACAGTCTACTACTGTTCCCTGCCAGTGGTCTTTTAACTTGTGTTCTTGCTGTAGCTCTCAGATGCCCTTAAGGCCTCAGAGATGGCCTGTTTGTACTTAAAAAGATACCTGAAGCACTTCCCAGCTGATGCATTGCTGTTTCTATGAAAATTTACCTTTTTCTTTTTTCCCTTCTTTTTATCCCAGTAGCTGAGCTGTAGGGTGCTAATTTCTTACTATGTGATTGTACTTATCTTGACCCTTTTTCTGGGTTAATAATCAGCCTTTTCTTCACACTTTAGATTACAATCTTGAGGAATGGCTTTTATTTTACTTTAACTCCCTGAAAGTTAGCTCTCACAGCTGAAGAACTTGAGCTGGTGTTAAGACGATGTTGATCTAGTAGTGAGGTGCCAACCTGAAGCAGTGGTCCTTGTTTCTGCCTCTCCTGCCTATCTCTGACCACACGTTCCTCCTGTGTCCCTCTCCTCCAATGTTGGATTGTCAGTCATGTAGCCACAGGATGAGTCAAATGAAATGGTCCACTTCCCCACCCCCCCACCCCCCAAAGTTTCGTTTGTTTTATTTCAGGGTCAGCTTGTTAAAGCTGATGCGAGATGGTGGGACAATGTATGGAAAGGGGATTCTGCATTTGCAGTTCTTAATCACCCGTCGGAGTCATGCTCCGATACTCAGGTTTGTCTTTTAAGCTGAACACTGTTGGTCACTTTTCTTTGTCTCAGTGTTCATATTAATAGATAAATCTAGATAGCACACACAAATGCAAAATGAAGTTCTCATGCTGCTTAATACTTAATTCTTTGTCATAAGATTTAAGTAACTTTGTGATATTTCCTCTTTACAAGAGAACGACACGTATTTTAAACTTACTTCAGTAATTACTTTTCTTTCACTGATCAATGTTCTCAGCAACAATGAACTTGTTATATTAGAATTGTTATGCTGAGTTTTATTTCAGTCCTTCCAGGTAACTTCCAGATACCTAAATCTTTCTTAGCTGTTTGTACAGACTTGTTACTAATGTAGAAGTATACTGTATGGGAGTTCTGAGCCCTAATATTGCCAGTTTTTCAGACTCCTTTTTGAAAGAATTGTTGGTATTAAGAAAATATTTAGTGAATTGACCTAAAGGCATAAATTTAGTCTGTGTGTTAGAATTGATTATTTGTTACTGTTTTCTCCAGCACGCTTTTTGGTCCTTGTGTTGAATTTAAATTTTTTTTCCAACAAGTATAAACTGGTCAAAGGATACCACTGGGAGGAAGTATAGAGAAAAAAAAAAACAAACCAAGAAACCAAAAAAGTTGCTCAACTAGTCACTTGAAAAAACAGCCAAAATATCACAGTGACCTTATTTTGATGACATGACCTATTGTTTAAGCATCCGAGCTTCTGATCTACTTTTGACAAACTTTATAATTATAAAAAATAGTAACTTAATGAAAATTCTTTACGTTGTTAGTAGGTTTAATATAATTTCATTTTCTCTTTGCCCCCTGCTGTGGTCGCCTCCTGTTCTCTGTTCCTGCTGACTCAAATGCTGAACTGCACAGCATTACTGCAAGTTTTGTGGTTTGGGTGGGTTTTGGTGTTTTGTGGTTTGGGTTTTTTTTTTTTGACTGTGGATTGAATCTGCCTGATATTCGCAGGATACATTGCTTTCCACTTTAATGGAAAAAGTATTACTACGTACTTAGACACTTTGATAATTGATTGTATACTGTCCATCACCCAGTTTGCCCTGAGTCCTTGTAAGTTTTCAGTCCCCCTGACACCTAACGTGCTGCTATTTATCTTTCTGATGGCTAGAAATACAAAAGATAAAACTGTGTTTTACATAAGGTAAATCAAAAAGCTAGTGTGGAACTTTTTTTTCAATAAGCTAGTGGGGAAATTTTTTTTTTCAGTAATCACGTACAATACCCATATAAATATATGTAAGAACACTAAAACTTTTCTTTTTTTTAGTGCTTGGAAAATGTGTCTTAGGTATGCAATTCATAAATATTTTTAATAATAAAATTACATTTGGATTCCACTGTTTTAGACTTCTTCTAAGTATCTCGTATGTAACACTACAATACTGTATCCTTCTATTTCCCTCAATGTAGCAGGTGTCAGTTAATGAAATTATTATAATCTCACTGAAAAGCCATTGTAGAAATAAAAACTGCTTGTTTTTTTCTTGTAAAATATGTAAGATTATACTAACAACTGAAAAGCATGGAACGTTAAGGGCCTTCCTGACTCACTTAATAGTTTGTTCTGTGGAAAAAAAAAATAAATAAAATCAAGATAATACTTTAAAATTTAAGTCTTAGTTTTATTCTCTAACTTGTAGGATTTTCTTTCCTTAATAAATTATGAAAATGTGTGGCCTAAGTGCTTATCCTGTGACATTTTTCCCCAAAGCCAAGTCCTTGCTTTCCCTTTCCCATTCTGCATTTCCTTAGTCACGTGTTAGGCCTTGTTCTGCCATTTACACTACGATTACCCTTCTTTTTTTTGTTTTCTATTACTATATGAAGGAAATAAAGATTTTAGTTTTCCCACCTATACATGTTTAGGTCTTATTCTGATTGCTGTCAAAACAACCTAGAATTCATATAAACTTTTTGCTTACAGTAATTCACTTAAAAATACTAATTATGAAGTGAAGTATGTAGTTGAGTTTCCTCTTCCTGTATTTCTGCCTAAAGAGGTAAGAAGGCAAAAATTATTATTAAGGTATGTATAATCGTAGTTCTTCTATAATCTGTTTTGTTATGTGGAGACTGAAAATCCACTTTGCAGCTTTCCTCAACTCATTCCTTCAGTAAAGAATGAGTTGAGGAAAGAAGATAGCAAAGGGTCTTGGATTACAGTTAGTTCATGCCAGCAGACATTTGAGAGCCCAGATTTGGTAATGTTGTGTCTTCTACCTCACAGAGCTCTAAGAGCTTCTACAGGTGTTGAATTGTCTTAGATCAGGCTATAATTCCAGGCTTTCTTGTATCTATCCCCTGTTTCAGGTAAGTAAACAAGTAAACTCCTGTGAGTTTTCTAAAGGTGTTCGAACCCCTCTCCAGCAATGTAAAGAGCAATACTAAAACCCACTAAATAGTAAAGGCTTACAGCTGCCTCTTTAAGCTGGAGAAGACTTTTGCCTATCTGTTTTATCGAGGTTTTGAACCCATTCCACTGTCTTGATTTATGACAGGCAAATACTTATTTGAAGGATTGGGTGCCGTTTCTTTATGGCTCTTTGGCCTGGACAGCCTTGGCATCACATTATGATCTTTTTGTGTTGTGTGTGAGGCAGAAAGTCTTTCCCATTGAATAATTAAGTAGGTGCAGTGGATAAATGGGTCTTGGTTGGATCTTTTATCTAGCTTCTGTCTTCATTGAGTGGACTAAAAATAAGGCTCTTAAGATAATTGTACGGTCTATTTAACCAGTTCTAAGATTACTGCAGAAAAACGACCCTAAATAGTTGCATCAGACAAAAAGTTGATGTCTTTAGTTCTTTGGCTTCTGTGCTGTTAGGAAAATCTCTAGAATAATTTTACCAGTTCATAATTACTCATTGACTAAATAAATTTAGTATGGATTTATTTTCCACAAAAGCCTATCTTTCTGCTTTATTAAAAAGCTTTAGATTTAGGCAGTTATTTTGGGGGGATATGCCTCACTTTCCATCTCACCTATATGTGGTGATTTCAGTTGACTTTGTCTTGCCAGGCTGAAAAATTACTTGTCATATTCTGTCCTAAACTTTTTTTTTTAAAAATTTTCTTACCAGAGACTTTTTTACTTACTGGAAATGTTGCCTTAAATTCCATCACATCTTTTGCAGAGCATTGTCATACATGCCTTTGTGTGAAATTAACCTTCAGGTTCTGTCAGGATAATGCTTTCAGTAATTTATTTATTTCCCCAGCCAGTATTTAGAGACATTAAATTCCACAGGCAGTATTTAGAGACAAGCGTTGTGGAAAGCATTTATCCTGATAAACTACTAGTAAGTATTTTTCTACCCACATAGTTTTTCAGACTTTAGCTTGGTGTATCCATGTTGGAATATAGACAGATGATCACAGCTTAAGTTAACTGTTCCTCTGAAAGTTACTGGCCCTTAGCTGAAATGTAGGAACTGACATTTAAAGATGGTTAAGGAACTGCATTTTACTTTCTAATAAATTAAAAGCAGGCAAGTTTCAGTTGAGAGGAGATAATTTATACTGAGTGCGCATAAAACAATGGCTTTCGTTTTTCTGTCTGTATCATTAGGCATTGCAAAATATGTTTGAGTCTTTCACTTGAGCGTTTCACATCCATCAGACTATGAAATATCATTGCAAATTATTGTCCGCTGTACAAATCAGATTGAGGACATCTTCTTCTTGGAGTTTGTAGTTATTGAAAAAAGTTGTGACGGTTACAGCAGGACACTTGGAGCATTATACTGTTCTTCTCCCACCCCTTGTTATTAAATGTAGCTGCATACGATGGTGGTTTATTATTTGGAGACTGCGTAAGTGTTCCTTAGATTTATTTTGTTCCTCACTAAACACCTTCCTTTAAAGTGACTTGCAATTTTGTTTTGAGATAGCCTAGTTTAAACTGTTTTAAGTATTGTGTTTGATCCTGTTGTCATGTGATGAAAGTTCTTCAGATTCTTGTTTTGAGACTTCTAAAGGATTTTATGCTCGGATTTCTCTGTATTGTGGGTGTTGAGGTTGAACATGTTGAGTATGTAAAAGAAGTTTGATGTTTAAAAATGTCTGGACTACTCCTGCCATCACCATTTATCTTCTGATTTCGCTGTCTTCTTCGCGTTTCATTGTTCTGAGTTTGTCCACTTCTGATAGATTAATTTAAAGGATTTTAATTAAGGAGGAAACTAGAGGAATTGATGTAGTATTCCTGACTGCTTTCTAGGGAAGAGAGACATGATATTGTTGGCTTGGTATCGCAGAAGAGAAGCTATGATAAACCTAATTTGTAGTGGGGTATGTTTACATGGTTCCAGACCTTACTCCCTCTTAATGTATACAGCGCATGTTGAATAGACACATTATTTAATGTACTGAACTTTCCTTGTACAGGCGTGGTTAATGTCTGGAATGCTTGGCTGGTGTTTTTTCTTGTTTGATGGCTTACAAGTGTTATAATATCTGTAAACAAGAAATTTTCTATAATGTAAAAAAAAAAAAAATAACTGTGAAGGCAAGTTTTTGCTGAAAGGTGATTTTTTTTTTTTTTTTCAGAAATGTTAAAGCACGTGAAATTACTCCTTTTCGTGGTGTGTTTTTTTTTTCTTGATTGTCAAAGTTTTAGAGAAGTTTGCTTCAACCTTACACAAAGCATGTAATATCTTTGCTAAGTTAGTCAAGATGCATTTTTTTTAAGTATAAAACTGACTAATTGTTCTGATTTACTGGGCGGGGGTAGAATGTCAAAGATTTTGAGATTAATTCCATATTCCTTTTAAAAATGAAGTGTGGTGTTGACGAGCTCTTTGCCAAAGTGGAATACCCATTTCTCTAATGAGAGCAAGAGTTGGTTAACAAGTAGTAATAAATATAAGACATAGAGGATTGGGTTTTTTTGTTTTGTGCATTTATTGTGTATGTCTCACATTCTGAACATCAAACATCATGGGGTCTTCTAACTTAGGACATGGTATCATGCTAGAGGATAGCAGGAAATATCTTCATTACTCAGAAAGATTGTTTCAGATTCTTCTATGCTTAGGAAGCACATTTATTGGTTGTCTTTTCTTTTTCTTTTTGTTCTTTCATTACCTTATACTCGCTAAGTATTTTTGTTATTACCTAGTTGAAAATGTTATTTCTGACTTCTTACTGAAAATCTTGAAAGCTTATTTCATTTAGGTTCATTTCAGTAGATATAAAATATTTTGCTGAAAAGGTTTGTGTAGTTATGTCATAGAATCCTGTTTCCTTTTTTAATTTGTTCCTTGTGTGGATCGTTTTCCGATCTGGGCATTTTTGTTCTTTCCTTACACTGTATGTGCTCATATAGGACTTCCACTATGGGTCAAATGGAATGTAAGAACAAAATGAAAATGGTGTTTAGTTATTGCCGTAATCTTTGTTCCTTTACTGATGGAGCTCCCTCAGTGTACCTTTTCACTCTAGGACAGTGATGGATGAACTTTCTTGAGTGCTAGGGCCGAAAATAAAATTTTACAAGGTATTGGATGCAGACTTGGTGGGGCTTCTCTTCTTGCTGGCTTTCCTTCTTGGCCCATTCCAGTCTCGCTTCTTTTCCCTGTGCGCATAAGCGGCCTCCTTTTGATGTCTGACACCCATTAGCGCGCTTCAGCAGCCCGCATTGCTGGGTGTACAGCCACTGGCAATTGCATCGTAAGTCATAGTTTTATCATCGCTGTCCAGGGAGAGGAGAGAAGTGAAGTTGAGTGGCCAGTGAGAGAGTTGAGTCTACTACAAGTTCCAGGCCAGTTAAAGGAGGGAGCTACTCAACAAAGGTTGATCTCTTGACCTGGGAAAGGACTTCCCTCCATATCAGGGAGGGAAGGGAAGTACTGCAAATGTGAGTAAATTGGTGTGTGTGGTTTATTATGTATTGCTTTTGCTTTTCTTATACATGGACAACTTTTGGTTGGTTTTTCTTTTTTTTTTTTTTTTATTTGGTCCTACCTTGTTGACTAATTATGTGTACACATAAAAATTTGTTGAAGGTAGATTTTAGAACTTTGTTCTATCCTGTAGCATTATAAAAAGTTCTTAATCTTTAAAAGTATATTTTACCCATCATAATTTTTTGATCCTGTTGTAGAACTTGCAGGTTGACATGGTTGATTTATTTTTTAAGTAGTGGTTAATAATTAAAAAAATAGGTGCAATTCAGCATATTTTATTTCAAAATATAAGGATACAGCATATATGTAACATGGAGGCCCTGGCTTTCAAGTTAATATACTCTCTTTTTTTATGGTGCTATTCTGAGTTGCTTTATGGGCAGTTTCACTTTTAAGACTTTCTTAAATTGCTCTGTCCCTGCACCACCTGTAAGCAGTTTTGGTTTGTTTTTCTTTAATTAGGAGTTGGGTTATATTTGTTTGTTTAAAACTTTTCTGTATATTTACTAAAATACTTTGCCATGTTTTACTTCTTTTTTTTTTTTTTTTTTTTGGTGCAGTCAGTCATTCACAAGGAAAATCATGTAGGCATTTGTTTATCACATATACATGTCTTTGACATTGGGGATTTGTCATAGGTGAGCGTGTGCACACAGCATTCTGCTTCACCTAAAACGTCACCAAAATTCACTGCTTCCCTGTTTAGGTTTTGATACTGATTTTGTGCCCTAAGAGCAAAGCATTAGGTAATTTCTCATACTATCACTTAGCATCTTCTGATTTGTTGGCAGAATTTTCTGATTACATACTAAAATAAGACCGGCACTACAGCAAATACTTTTTTCCCCCCGTATGGATGTGTATGGTTTTGCTTACGAGTGCGTTTAGTGCAGGGAAACTGAATGCTGATGTTTTGTTTTTTTTTTTTTTTTCCTGGGTCTATGCAAGTATTCCTTTCGGCTATATGTTTAGGACTGTGTCTGTATTATCAACGTAAACCAGACCTTTCCAGAGGTTCGTTCAACTCGATGTTCTGAAAAACGAGATGAATACTTCATTTATAAAAAAAAAAAAATAAATACATTGAGGAGAGCGAAGGGCTAAGAGTTGTATATGGGGAGAGGGATGGAGATGGATCCTTAATTCACTGCTGTTTTCCAAAAACTGGCACAATTATTCCTTATAGTAGCATTACTCCTTATGGCACATAACTCCTTATGTGCCTTACTGTTACTGATTTCATGTTGTTAAATGTATGTGTTTTGTTGAAAACATTTCTACTTCCAATTTGTGGCTTCTTGCTGAATTGAGAAAACTTGATGTGTCTGGTTGCGTGTTATTTATATAGCAGATCTCACTTCAGTGTATATACTTTTCTTTTAGAATTATTAAAAATAAACCTTTAAATATTTATAGTTTGATATTGTTGCTACTCAATGTGAAGAAGCTTTTACTAATAGAAGTTGGTGTTTCTGTATTGGTTTGGGGATATGGTGTGAATGGCTTAAATATGTAATTCTAAAGCACTTTTAAAATTCATGACTTTTTTCTGTATTAAGAACATGGTGACAACTTGCAGGAAGGGAATGTTTGTTTCAAGCACAAACCTCACAAGAAGAGTTGCACATTTATCTTAATATGTGCCATTGGGAATGACTGCAAGTAATACTAACCTGTGCAATACCCTTATGGGGAACAGATAAGATAGCAAAATGTCTGTGGGATAATCATGCCCCAGGCTTACATTATTCAAGTTTTATGGAAATATAATTGGAATGTAGTCTATTTAGAAAACGGAGTGCTTTGTTTTCAGAGTTGAAGAAAACTGATGAAGTGCAGAGAAATGTCTGATTCCAAGTTAACTGTTGTGTTGCTTTTAGCAGTCTCATATTTAAGTATGTAATTCTTTTCCTTGTCCATCCATCTGTTCTCCATTTCTTGATCTTTCTGAAGAATCTACAAATTTTCTGTCACTTGGTATCTAAAGTTTAATGCTTCACTCAAAACTCAAGGTGTATATTGTCTTAACAGAATCATTTAAAAATTAGCTGTGTTTAAAGCTTATGTGCTCTTGTCACAGTTTCTTTTCATCAGAGGAAAAATGAGATAAATGTAATTTAAAATGTTAATGGTGTATATCCATTTTTTTAATCCAGGATTACTGAAATTTTTATTATAAATTCAGTGTCTTAAATTTATGTGTATTAAGGCTTTAATTGATAAATTGGCCCTGAAGAATGCTTTGTAGAATTTTACAAAAACTGGCCAAGAAAATGTAAAATTAATTGACTTTTGATGGTTGGTTAGTGAAAGTCAACAGAAAAGATTTATCATTGATTTATTTCTGATGCTAAAGAAAAGACAGCTTAAAGATGGAGTATCTTGAAATTCTTATTTTGAAAACGAAAAAGCAACACACTTTATGGCGTAGCTCTATGCCACCTAGTTTTACGTACAAGAGTTAAGAACATATTTACTTGTGGCCCATGTGTGTTCAGCAGAGACAAAGACATACCTTCATAAGGATCAGTTCCTTTTTCTAATTGTAAATAAGGGAAACATGGTTTGTGTATGTTTTGGTTGGTTTTTTTTTTTAATTACATTGCAGCAAGTTTGTTTTAGTGAATTGTTAGTCACTTTTAAATTTGAATACTCCTGCATTAGGGAAACAATTAACTGAATTTCTCTGTTACATAAAAGGCTTTGTACAGAGCTTCAAAGTAGAATGTAGTGTTTTACTTGTACAGTACATCAAAATCTCATACAATTTGAGAAACGGTGGAGGAGAGAAAGATGGCACTAGTATAGTAGGTTAAAGCATTATATAAATGGATAGGAATTATTCTGGCTGTATGTAGAATGGCAACAAACAATAATTGTGTAGTTGCAGTTGGAAGTCTCAGGAGGTTTTTGATAAATCATACAGTACCATACAGCAAGTCAATTGTATCCCTTTCAGGGCAATTAAAGTAGTGTTAGGATTGCAGTAAATCTTTCAGTAGTTTCCGTAATACATTTAACATTGCTATTTCTGTCACCACTGTCTTATAGTGAATAGTATAATATAATATTTTACTACAGTGAAGCTGAAGCTAAACCTAAAATCTTCTGCAAAGCTGTTGATGGTTTTGATGTAAAAGTCAAATCAGTTACATGTGGAGTACTATACATGTAGTATATATGCATTTATACACGTGTATGTCATCTGTACTAATTATCTAATGCTTGTAATGTCCCATGTGTAGCTAGATGCTTACGGGGTCGTGACTTTCAAGTGGGAAAAGAACACATATACTCTATAAACCCTTTACAGTTATTTAGTCTATCCTTTACAGACAGAAAATGATGCCAATGTATCAATGCAATCACTAATAAATATCTTCGAAGTACTATGTATTTCCTACTGCTGATGGGGTTGAGCTTCCTTGCTGGAAGTCGCCAAAGTCAAATTTCTTCAGGCATATACCATTAAAAGAAATTTAAAATTAGATTGAATTAAAAGTTCTCGATAAAATTTACTTTGAAATGAAAATCTTTTCTTTTTGAGCAGACCTTACAACTTCTTACCAATTCAGGATAAACGTCTATTGCTTTTAAAGAAAATCCATTTAGACAATAAGGCCAAACATTTCCAATGTTTGTGATCCTTTCGTTTTCTTCTTTTGTTTGCTGTTGTTGTTTTAGAACAATGCAACTGTTTCCATACATTACAGTAGATCCTGGTTAGCCTTTTGATTAAATATGCTGTAGTTCATCAACTTACTGGTTGTACCCAGAAGTCAACACTAAAACGGTACTTTCTCAATGTGAGAGAAAAAAATTTAAAAAAGCATGTGTAAACATTTTCTTTATATTTTGGGATTTTTGTTTTACATTTATTGAAATAATTTAAAGAGATATTCTTGGTGTTCTGTAGGTTTTCTGTATGCTTTTCCAAGAAAAGTCTAAATATCAAAAATTTTCTCATCCAATACAGAAGATAAAGTACCTATTTTAGCTCTTTCTTTGCCGTCTCAGTAGAATATATCTGGATACCTAGAAATACGTATATGGAGAAAGACAGAAATAGAGACAATGGGGAAGGATGAAAGAAAGAATGTAGCTTGCGTGTCATCGTTCTGGTTTTGTGAGTTAAAAAATACGTATCACCTTTCATATGTCTTGTGATGATTTTTCTTCCCCTTTTCATTCGTGATTCAAAAATGAAGAAATATGTGATTCATTATTTTTGAATTGTCTTTGCCTTTCTCTCACTTTATTTTCACAAGTGCCATGTAGAGTTACCAGTTTTATTAGAAGTTAATGGTTTTGGTCTTTAGGATAGTTTAAAAGTTAATTAGAAATCTGGACAATCTGTTTTAAGTTCTAAATTTGCTTATAGTCCATTGCAATTATTTTAAACTTAAAAAACTATCATGCTGTTTAAGTTCTAAAAAAAATCAGAGCAGGTCATGTTTACTAAGAGAAGTAAGACCATAAAAAGTAGAACCAGTGAACTCTATACTATAAAAATGATTCTGCATTAGAAGGATATGGGTGATAGTTGGGGTTAACTTAAAAATGAAAAAGTCCTGCCTAGGTTTTGTTTTAAATCTTTGTGTTTAAATAGTAACTTTGGGACTGTTCTCTCTGACAGACATGCGCATAAACATGCACGCATTCTGGTAAGAAGGTGTAAGTTCCACTTCAGCTCATATTTATTATTATCTTCCTGCAGTTATTATTCTCCTCAGAATTACTTTTAATTGTTCTTGGTTAATTCCTTCTAATGTTGAAATCTGTTTCACGCAGCCGTAACATTTGTGTAAGGGCAGGCTAATTGCACATTCCATAAGATTGTTCTAATGGGAAAAGAATTTAAGAGTGATTAGGAGTATGTTTTTTATGGACTGAGCTGATGACCAGTGATCAGTTCTGAGAAGGAAACAGTTCTTCCTCCCTAATCCTGACCATCCTGACTTTTGAACATGCATTAGTTAAAGGTTGCAACCGTATATCTGAGCAAGAAAGGGAAAGAAAAAGTGGAAAGAAGAGTGAAGAGAAAAGGGAAGGAAAAGAGGAAAAAAAAAAACAGTCTCAGCAGTAGCCAGACATTAATCTGGTGCAACTGTCTATGGCACTACAGCCTACATGCCAGAATTAGGCTGTAAATTTAAGGGCGTCGCATAGTTGATTCCTTTGATAGTTATAAAAGATGTAATTGTAGTGTGATGATACACTTCAAAAGATGCAGGCAAGAATTAATTTATAATAATAATTGTGTATCTTATTGTTAACATTCTGAATGGTATGTTAAAAGGTCCATTAAAAAAAATAATAATTTAATTACTACATAATGACATTTTTTTTAAAGTAGCGTTTTTAATTTGAACACAGCCACATGCTTTCAATTAGTTACGTATACTTTTAGTCATCAGTGATACCTTAGTGCAATGTCTTACATGATATGTGTGAGCATACTAAAATATATTTTTCTAAAAATGTAGTGCTGCCCCAGCTCCTTTAAAGGCACATTAATAAGGCTAAGAGTTTACACTAATTATCTGACAGCAGTGAGGGGTCAGCTCTATGCAGGTCTAGCAGTGTAACCTTGAATCCCACTTGTCCTTCTCACTCATAATTTAACTCAGAAATTTGTATGGCCATAGGCCCAGCCTTAATATAGATGTGTTGTGTACTGTGAAAAAAATTACCCGCATCTGCAGGCTCACAAAGATTGCTCTGGGAGAAGATTACTCTGAGAGGAGCTGATGTTTGAAGTCACAAGAGTAACTTGTGAAGAAAATTGATCAAGAGCAGATATGTTGAATAATTCTGTAACAGACACTTCAACAATGCTGTTCTCACAAAGTCAGTACTTGGTTAAGACCCTTGAAAAATCAACATTGGTAGTAATTTCTCTTTTACTTGGAGTTTTCACACCTCGTTTG
Organism: Pluvialis apricaria; assembly: GCA_017639485.1. Taxonomy (NCBI): domain Eukaryota; kingdom Metazoa; phylum Chordata; class Aves; order Charadriiformes; family Charadriidae; genus Pluvialis; species Pluvialis apricaria. Next base: position 39,292,256 of record CM030007.1, read on the forward strand.
TTAGTAATTTTTGAAATTATGCCCCAAGGCTGCTCTAAGATAGTATAACTTAATACTTAAATAACTAAATGACAAAAACTATCTTTTCACAAAATCCTGTTTTCAGACTTAGTTGTTGTGGAGTTCTAAGAACCCATGAAGTATTCATATAAAGTCAAAATTTAAGGGAGTACTGTAGACACTTTAACCAATTATTTTTTTCCTTGCAAATATAGGATACATAATATATTGCAATTTAAATATTTAAGGTTAGGTTTTTTTAGGAAACTTTTGAATTTTTCAATATGGCCGTAGTGTGGTTGGGTTTTCTGTTTGTTTTGAGGGTTTTTTTGATACGTCTGGAAAGTCTTACAGTCTATTTTGGATTGATAGGAGCACGGGCAAGTAGAAACTACAAAAATCAAAGCTTTAAGTACTCAAGGAGATCAAAGCTGGATGATTAGGCAAAAGAGGCAAGTTTTAAGAAAGGAATTTACCCAGCAAAACAAGATATCACTTGGTGTGTTAACAGCAGGGGACAGCTGTTGCCAGCTTAGTGGGCAATGCAAAGAGGCATTAAATCTGGACCGCGAAATGGGAATTGAAATGCACATGAAAGCGAAGTTCATTTTGCAAGGAAGCAAGCGCTTTTTCTTTGTACTGAGTCCAGCCAGTTTTCCATGCATTGAGTATGTGGGTGAAGTTAAAAGTACAGCTTAAACTGAAGCAGTGGTTTGACATTACTGAAATGGAAAATGTCTTCTGTTTTCTTTGCCTTCTGCCTCTTCTTCATCCCGGGATTCCTGGTCCCACAGTGCTCCTTCATGCCTCCTTGCACACGCTCTGGTGATCATCACTTAGTAGCGCACGGAGAGCTCTAATTAAAAAGCCTTAGCTGAAGGGCCCAGAGAATAGAGCAGAATTTTCTCTTCGTAAGCAGGAATAGACAGAGGTGACTACTTTGCAGGTGGCAAACTGTTGGAGCTGCTCAGCTGTGACTTGCAACTGCATCCTAAATATATGTGAGCAGAACATTCAGCAAAGCTTTTGTGTAATGAATAACTTCTGTCCTGCTTTTTACTGTCATCCACGTAGTCATTGTTCTCAGGAGTTATACAGTAAGTATTCCCTTCAAGGACTATATTAAAAAAAAAAAAGTTTCTAAATGGTTCTTTTGAATGCACTGAAAGAAGGCTTGCAATTGAAATTCAATGAGAAAGCTTTTAATGAAACATAAGTTTACTCTAATATTGTAAATTTTAAGAGTAAATTGGTTGTCAAATTATTTTAAATGCTGGATTTATAACTTTAGTTTGCAGCTATGAAATCCATTGAATTTTTTATGTAAAAGCATGCTGGTAGTCACTTGGCTGGACTGAAGTTACTTGCTGATTCACTAAGCTGAACGGGTAAAGTGCAGTGGTGGTACAAGCTCTTCAGAATATATGGGTCCAAAATAAAAGCACTGAGTGTGCATATGTTCCCATTTTACACTTGTTCAATTCTTGTCTGTCTTCTGAGATGGAACAAAAATATCTAAAGTAACAGCAGATTTTTATGGCAAAATCTTGAATAGAAGCTGAAATTCCCAATGACTTATGCTTCCCTGTTTGCCATCTTTTTTTTATATACCTAAAGAATGCTGACATCCTCCATCCTCTCTCTCATGTCATTATAACCTGTTACTGCAATAATTTATATGTCCATTTCATTGTTTGCATTGCAAGCCTTCCCTTGCTTTCTCCTATGGATCTGCCAGTTTTTGCTGTCTTTTGTAGTTGTGCTTAATGGCATCATTTAATCTCAGTGTATATTGCCCTAGGTAGGCATTGTGCAGGTACTAGAAAATTCACTTCCAGATCCTGGAACGTTAGATAAATAATGAATAATAAGCTGAAGGATGGAGATAATAAAATATATTTTTTTTTTAAACTAGTGTACTAATATGAAACCTCTGCTGGTAATAGAAGGAGAATTAAAATGCTCTAAGATTTGTGACCACCTGTGCTTTATAAAATGTAATCTAGATCCTGCATGGATAAGGAAGTAGGAAAGGGAATAATTTAGAATGAATCACAAGCAACAGATAAATTGAAAGCAAGCAGCAAGAAAGACTGGAAAACTAGAGTTGGTGGCAAGATGTGTGTCCTAATTGACTGCAGAGTTATAATGGAAGAAGTGTAGGCAGCTGAAGTTTTTAGGTTGAAGAACAGAAAAAACAAGGAAGTGGACATTGCAGACAGTAAGCTTTGTCTACAAAGGGTGGATGGTGTTCCAGAAGAGTGATGGCAGTTTTGAGCATGGGTTGGAGAGATTTTAAAGTAAATTGAGATAAAAATGAACCCAGAAAAAAATCCTCAAGATGAAAATAAATAAAATGGCAGTAGAAAAAAGATGAAAGATCAGCAGTGGTGGACTGAGGGTCAGTGATCGAGAAACGGTGGAAGAAAAGAAATGCAATTACTTCCAAAACAAGAAACAATGTTTCATAAAGATACGGCTTGGCAAATTGTTATTTTGGAGAATACAAGATCCGATTAGGATCAAATGTGAATAGCTAAGACCCAACAAATGAGAACGTGTCATCTGACGTGTAGATGGCAGACTTCAACAAGATGATCAGTAATTCTGTGTGGGGAGCCACTGCGCATAGAGAAAAATGAGGGAACAGTTGAAAGGTGTTCTGTTGCTCATTCGTTCTTATAATTTTCTGCATTGCTCACTTTCATTTCCTTCAGAGCCTCAAGAAGTGAATGTGATTTCACATTTTATTCTTGTCTATTGTACAAAAAAATACTTGGAATGCATGCATCTAAAGTTTTTCATTCTGTGTGTAAAGACAACTGCACCAAAATAGAAATGTGGAAGACAAATTCTAGTTTTAATTTGATTTTACTGAATTCAAAGGATCAACAACAATAACTTCGAGATTTGATGAAGATTTGCGGCTCTAGAAATTTACTCTGATACACTTACCCTCAGAAAGGGGTTGGCTATTACAGGTGAGATGAGATGCACTAAACTATATCATTTCTGTTCTTTTTGAGCAAAGACTACCAAGGTTATAAAGAAAAGATTCACGTCTAATTCACTACAGTATCTTGAAAACACCAGTATGCATTGCTAAGTTTTCAGTCATGTGTTATGCCATTTAGTTTTCCAGTTTGGAAAAAATCCAGGTATTGAGCACATGAAAGTTCACCAATTTATTCTTGAAGCATGAGCTCTCTTATGTCAGATTGAAGCTGTGACAAAGAATTTTAAGAAAACTTGCAATTGCGTCTTTCTTTACTCTTTGACAAATAATATGGAACTATTTTCAGCTATTCAGGTTTCTTGGAGTATATTGAAAGAGTTAAAGGTATTTAGGCCACTTTAGGCATTTAGCTTACCTTGTAACATTTTGATGCTAGTACAGCTTGTGTTGTCAGTGATGGGAGACTACTTCGTATACTAAGTTGAGGGTTTGTACTAGGGCTAACAGTATAGCAAACTGTGTGGTTTTTTTGGTTAGACATCTGCTTTTCTATTTTTTTTTTTTTTTTTGCTCTTTCGGATAACCAGTGTCTCTGAACCTCTTTATATGAGGGAATCAATAGTCCTGCAAGCAGTAAAAGAGGTACACTGAAAAAAAGTAAGTTTTATGGCAGAATTCCATGGTTCTCAGCCTTTGGCTACAGTGAAACTAAAAGATATAAATCAATTATGCTCTATTCAATTGTGTTGAAAATCTGTTTTCTTCTGCGGTTATTGCAGACTCTCTGTAGTAGGGCTTAATCTGTTGTTCTGGAAATATAGCTATAACCACGGATGTGCCCTGTAAATAGGAGACCTTACCATGAGGAATGTGGTTGTCTGTAACTTATTTTAAAAATGCATGTTTGTTGATATTCAAGCTGATTCAGAAAGAGATGTTTCTTGAGTAAGATCTGACTTTTTACAGCAGAAAGAAACTTAGGCTGTAGATTTTCCTTTCTGGCTTCTATAGTGAAATATTTTACTGCTGTGACTAGCTGAATCTGTTACATGCATGTTGCGCTCTAAGACAGTTCCTGGGTGTTGGAATTGTTGACGAACTCTGAACGAATCATTCAGTGTTCTTGGCTTGTGTTCCTGTATGTTCGTAGGTTGTGAATGAAAGGGAGTTTTATACTCAGTACCTTTTCCCAAAAGCAGATTTCTTACAGCATGTTCGCTCTAGACCTTGTATCTGCTACAGCATGGTGTTAGGATATTAAAGAAACGAAGTTATAACTGTTTCCTTGAGACACCATGTGACAATCATATTCATGTTCAAACACTTTTTTTTAGCCTATAACTTTTTTCTTCTACTCTTTTTGTTATCAACTCTAATGCTCTTAAAATTCTTCTTTATCTTTAATGTGTACCACCTTCAAATATTCCATCAGATGAATGTTTTTCCTTTCAGTATTTCTTGACCAAAGTAAATTTGTAGCTATTTTAGTCTTCCTTCGTAAATCATTCTTCAGTCTCTTGATTATTTTGTGGGTTTTTTCTCTGAATTCCATGTAATTTGTCAATATGTTTCTGGTATTGAGGTGTCTAGGAGTGAATGCAATATTGCAAATATGTAATTACCTCTCTTATTATTCAGAGGTTATATTTATTATTGCTGCACGTAGCAAATTCATATCTGAATTGCTGTCCACTCTACTTGTAGGCTTTCTTCATTATTACTGCATCACAGATTTTTATCTACTGTTTCAGATCTGTGTTTCTAGTATGCATATTGCCAAATGTTGTTCCTTACATTTCCATTTCCTAATTCTTTTATTTCATTCCACACACATTACTAAACTCCCAAAAGCTAGTATTTCTCTTGCTCTGGCAGATTATTGAGGTTATCTTGCTTCTTGAGTGTGTTGCCTATATGACTGTCTTGGAAAATAATTTTGCTTTAATAGATATGCTTTTCTCCTTCAAATATTTAATAACTTCTGCTGCTGCTGTGGGGATTGAGTTTTGAGATTCTTCATCTTTTTTTTGTTAGCTTTCCTAGGTTTGAAAAACCCACTCCCGTTGTCTCACTTATTTTATTAAGTGGTCATCAGCACAGAAGCATCAGTTGCATTGTGTGCATGAATTCATTTATACGTGTACGTGTGTCTGTGTTGTGTGTATGTATGCATATACCTACTCATGTATAATGCATTTACCTACTCTTCCATTTAAAACAATGCTGTTTATCTGCAGGAGGAGGAAGAAGAAACATATGAGCAAACTCTAGAATTCCGCAGAGGAGGTGATGGTCAGCCAAGACGGTCCACACGACCTACTCAACAATTTTATCAACCTCCAAGAGCTAGAAACTGATTAATAAGAAATAAAAGGTAAACGTATGATATTGACATTTTACTTATGGGTTCAGATTTCAAGAAAAGTAGATTTGGATTGTTCTGGTTTTCAAAGTTCTTCAGTCTTTGTGAAGTTCATGAGAGAACTTTCTATAACTTTGCCAGTAGTTGGTTGTATAAGAACCCTCAGCACTGGGTTGCAGATGATGAATATTTTGAACAAGTAAATTATTGTAATCACTATTTTACAAGCAAATAAACAACTTGAAATTCCTAGAGAAACCTTGGTTTTCATTAAAAAAAAAAAGTAGTATTAAGCAACAGCACACGTATGACCTACTTTGTTTAATAGTGGTAATATGTTTATAAGGAGCAAGCACAGAGTAGCACTGCTACATCTATGGGGAACTGTTGATATTAAATCAGTTTCTTATCATTTAAGTGAAAGTTTTATGGTTGTGTCTCTTTAGTTTAGAAACGACTTGTGATCACCTACATGGAAGATATATTTGGCATATTGCTTCTAAATTTTTTTAGGGATATTGGTATATTCACGATAGAAGTTGGATATCTCTTTCTCTGGACTTTGTGGCTGTAGGAAGAGACTTAATATACCTGTGGGGAAAGGGAAGGCAATAAAAACACTTTAGCAAATAGCTTTTTAACTGAGCTTTATGTAAGAACTCATGTCATCTGAGCAAGCTTTTAATTCATACTTTTTCACCTGAGAGCAGCAGCAAGTTTCTCTCATTCACATACATTGGGCCAGCTGCTTCTCTGAAATAAGTGGCTGCAGTCCCTGCTGAACTCAGTACTGTCTGTCTTCGTCCAAGGTCCCCTATTCTACTTCTTATGAGCCATTTATGTGACTAAATATTCTTTGATTGTTTTGCTTAGCATGGGAAGGAGAATTTGAAATCTAAAAATCGGTGAGCTCACTGTTGAATGGGGAGGTACAAGGCCTAAGAATATTTACTATACTCTGAATCTTGAGGCTATACTTGCACCTATACTTTATTAATTAGCAGAAATTAAGGAATTATATATCATCCTCAGAAAATATACCTGATATGTACTTTCAGAAATCTAAAAAGGCGAGCCAGATAAAACAATTATAATTCTTCTACTAAACAAATGAACTATGCTGTACTACTTTCATTTTATTTGTGGATTTTCTAAATCCTTAGTTTTCAAATATTGATTAAAAGTCCTGAATAAAGAAAGCTTTGTAAAGTTGCATGCTATTTGGTGTACAACTACAATGTCTTTGTCTTGAGTCTGATTTAATTTTTTTCCCTGTTAACCAGTTTAGTTTTACCGAGCTCTTTTTAATTCCTTTCTTTGGTCCAGTCTTCCACCTTCAGTTGGCCTAATAGGTGCTGCTGATCTCCGCAGCTTTTGATATTTCTGACATGCAATAATGTACAATTTTACTTTTTTGATCATATGCTTTCCATTTGGGGGAGTACTGGCAATATAAGAGCAAAATTTATTCCTGACTCTTGCCAAGGTGATAATTATTCTATTTTTGCCCATATTATTTGGTGTTCTATTTTAAGTAAGTGTATCAATCACCATCAATAAAAATACCATGAGATAATTTATACAAAAATCATTCTGGCATATGCACTGAGCTGAGTTCTAAACCAGCTCATTTGGCTCAGAGGAGTGTTGGTGTGATCAGCTGAATAAAATTTGCTCAGTGTAGACAGCAGTCAAAAACAAGGAGGTGGGTTTTTTTATCTTTAGGTAGTATTTTTGGTATTTCTCTAATTTTACAGTATAAATCTGGAAAACTGTGTTTGGCTTTGGTCAGCTGAGAGAGCAGGGAAAACAGACATTCAGAGAGAGCAATAGTAACTCCTGTATCTTAAGAATAGTGAATGAATTGTTGGCAAGTAAGGAACAACCTTTCTAAGGCACAGGTGACTGTTACTTGCAGATTTTCTTATGCCTTGTTTTGAAGATTCTAACAAGATTCTGATTTAAATGGACAGGAGACTCTGTATCAAAACCTACCTATCATAAAAAGTAAAGTTACAGCCCTTCCCCTGCCCCAGTTCAAATACTACTGTTTTCTCAGACACCTCTAAATAAAGGGGTTGGATTCAGGTGGCAAATAGTGTCAGTTAAATAAACCGAGAAGCATTTGTCAACAAGTAGCAATGGACTCTTCTCATCAAGCAAAAAAAAATCAAGATATATTTTGGAAAATGTGTCATGAAGCTGAATAAAATTTTTCAAAAATTACTTACTTTACTTTAAAAAGTACATCTTTTATACTTCCGGATATATCCCTCTTTCTTCATCATGATTTAAAACTGTCTTCCACAGTTGATGAAGTGAGGATTTTCCTGTGTCCTCTTTTGGCCCAGGACTGTTTAATTCAACATCTGCTCAAGTTAGATCGATTGTGCCAATTTGTCATCCAAAACAGAACTTACTAACTGACGGCAATGTACAATCAGTGGCAGCTTAAACCTAGTAAATTTTGGCTACTTTTGTAAGTCTAACTCTGTTGGAATATTATGCACTTTAACTTCTACAATACAAATAGCAAATATTGTAGGAGTTATATACCTTAAATAGTCATCCCTGAAACAGTAACTCATTATGAGAAAATAGAACTTACTGCTTGATAGGAAGATTCGTTCCCTCTAGATCAAAACATTCAATGCCATCTTCTTTGGCTGCTGTAGATGAATTGTCTTGAACTTTAATTAAGTGGAGACTGTCTCTAAATGGCTAAAATGTAGTCAGTTAGAATATTTGAGTATTTTTATATTAAAATGATTTGCTATGTCTAGCTATTTTAATTAGCTGCTTTTTCAGATTTAGGTTTGTGTTTGGAAAACTGCCAGTATTAAGCTCAACTACATTTCAACATAAAATAATGTAACAGCTATTGGATGTTAACACCAAAAAGAAGTTGTCAAAATATGAAATTAAATACGTTGGTCTTAGATTCTTGAAACACTAGAATCACTCAGGAGAAGAAGAAAATAGAGAGGCAAGAGATGCCTTCTATGTAGAGGCTGGGTGGTCCTATTTAAGCAGTTAGCTCCTGTGTTAGTTCCACTCAAAGCAATCCTTTATTTTGTCTAGAATTAGTAATATGGTCCGTCCCCCCCCCCGCCCCCCGCCACTGTGTTCTAGTGAATAGCTGGAAAACTGAACAACCTGTCCAGCGTGTGACATTTGCGGTCATCTCTGAATAGTGTCATAAAGTGGAAATTCTTCCTCAGTTTAAGAACATTCTATTGCCAGTCTTTTTGAGGATAAAAATATGGTAGTGCTGTATCCAGAAGCTTTTTCTGTGTGGTACAAACTAGCTTTTGCCTGCTAGATTTGCTTTCTGAAAATCATGTAGAGTCTAGTGTAGCTGCCCTCATTTGCAAAGTGATGTGAGTTGTTGTTTATTGTGATACTATAGTGGACATATTTGTCAGTTACAGCTTATAACTCCCCATAGTACATCTCATGCTACCATGTATCTTATGTTGCATTTTAAAATTCATTACACGTGACCTAATGAGGTACTGGTTGAAGACAGTGGAATTAGAGAGAAACCAGTAATGAAAATCTATTAAGCTTTTCAAAAAATTAAGTGGTGGATGTAATCAGTTCTTCTCCAATTTCAAATGTAGGCAGAAAAATCAAACATAATCCTCTTCTAAATTGCTGTCAGCTTACCCAGACTTATACCACAGTGTAGCATGTCTTGACATGTGTAAGTTCAGGAGTATTGAATGTCAGTTCCTAGAAGTGGATTTCTATGCATTTTTCCCTCCTTTTTATTCCTCCTTTTTGTTGCTTTTGAGAGCATGGCTTATTGTTCTTATTTCAAGTTTTTGATAACCTGTTAGATGAAGGCATGATTTATCAAGGAAGTTTTGAGGGATCCAGTGAGACGTAGTATTACCGCAACTTTCCGCTGAAGGATGATTTAGCTCTTCACCAGATCATTGATTAATGACACCTTTACTCCCTGAGAGGGAGTACCTCTGTATTATGTAAAGCAACTTAATTTTTTTTTTCCTGAAGAGATGGAGAGCCCTTGATGATGACTATTTCATCTTATAAATTGGTAAATTGCTTAGAATTTTAATATTGTAGTATTTAACATTTAAAATGCCAAGGTGCCTTGTTTTGAATTCTAAAAGTAAAAATTGCTGGCCATATTTGTATTGAAAATGACAGGGACATATCAAAGATGAAACAGTAGGTCTATACAGTAGACACATCACCTCAGACCCAAAAGCTCTTCGACCTACCTGTATAACATTACATCCCTTGACAGCGAGGACTTATTAGCACTGGTACAACAATGCAGAAATGAAGCTATACTGCTTCCTGGATTAGTTTTCAGCATACTCATTTAGGTGTTGAAGTTGCCCTTGCAAATATGAAATTAGTGTTGACAAATACCAGCTCATAATCTATGTCTACAGGGTAATGGGGTCTTAAGTGTGAGGAGTCTTAAGTTTTTAAAGCCTGAGTTGTTTTTTAAAAGTGGAATTTGGATCCATGGGATTGTTTAGTCTGGAGAAGAGAAGGCTCTGGAGACATCGTATGGCAGCCTTTCACTACTTAAAGGGGGCTTACAAGAAAAGGATAGACTTTTCAGTAGGGCTTGTAGTGATAGGACAAGGGGTAATGGTTTTAAATGGAAAGAGGGGAGATTCAGACTACATATAAGGAAGGAATGTTTTACGCTGAGGGTGGTGAAACACTGGAACAGGTTTCCCAGAGAGGTGGTAGATGCCCCATCCCTGGAAACATTCAAGGTCAGGTTGGATGGGGCTCTGAGAAACCCGATCTAGGTGAAAATGTTCCTGCTTATTGCAGGGGGAGTTGGACTAGATGACATTTAAAAGGTACTTTCCAACCCAGACCATTCTATGATTGTGTCCTTCTAAAGAGCTTCTTGCCACACCGTTCTACACTTTGGGTATTAAGAACAATTGCTGCAGACTTGCAGGAAGTCTTGAGTTGGTGTTTATTATGAAGGTAGATCAACAGACTAGGCATGTTAAGGTGAAGCCACAGAAGTATGGGGTAGTTACTACCTCACTGTGGTTGCAATTGACCTAGAAATGATTGTTTATTAATATCCAGCAGTGTGAGGTAGAGAATGCTAACTCAGAATTCTATCAGAGCACTGCTTTGAGACCCCTTGAGCCCCCTCTAGGTTGTTTAGGGTATGAGTCAAATACTAACTTTAACAGGTCTGTAAAATCAGATATTCACACAGAATCACAGAATGGTAGGGGTTGGAAGGGACCTCTGGAGATCATCTAGTCCAACATCCCTGCCAAAGCAGGTTCACCTAGAGCAGCTTGCACAGGATCGCTTCTAGGTGGTATTTTGAGTATCTCCAGAGAAGGAGACTCCACAACCTCTCTGGGCAGGCTGTTGCAGTGCTCTGTCACCCTCAAAGGAAAGAAGTTTTTCTGTATGTTCAGGTGGAATTTCCCGTGTTCCGGTTTGTGCCCGTTGCCCCTTGTCTTGTCGCTGGACACCACTGAAAAGAGTCTGGCCCCATCCTCTTCACACCCGCCCTTTAAGTATTTATAAGCATTGATGAGATCCCCTCAGTCTCCTCTAGGCTAAACAGAGCCAGGCCTCTCAGCCTTTCCTCATAAGAGAGGTGCTCCAGTCCCCTGATCATCTTTGTAGCCCTCTGCTGGAGTCTCTCCAGTAGTTTGTTGTCTTGAACCAGGGAGCCCAGAACTGGACAAAGTACTCCAGATGCGGCCTCACCAGAGCAGAGTAGAGGGGGAGAATGACCTCCCTCAACCTGCTGGCCATGCCAGGATACCGCTGGCCTTCTTGGCCACAAGGGCACATGTCCAGCAGGTGAGCCCCTAACCTGTACCAGTGCATGGGGTTATTCTTCGCTAGGTGCAGGACCCTACACTTGTCCTTGTTGAACTTCATTAGGTTCCTCTCCACCCAACTCTCCAGCCTGTCCAGATCTCGCTGAATGTTGGCACAGCGTTCTGGTGTGTCAGCCACTCCTCCCAGTTTTGTGCCATCAGTAAACTTGCTGGGGAGATACTGTGTCCCCTCATCCAGGTCATTGATGAATATGTTGAACAAGACTGGACCCAGTCCTGACCCCTGGGGAACACCGCTGGTTACAGGTTTCCAACTAGACTCTGTGCCGCTGATCACAACCCTCTGAGCTCTGCCATTCAGCCAGTTCTCAATCCACCTCACTGCCCACTCATCTAACCCACACTTCCTAAGCTTGCCTATGAAGATGCTATGGGAGACGGTGTCAAAAGCCTTGCTGAAGTTGAGGTAGGCGACGTCCACTGCTCTCCCCTCATCTTCCCAGCCTGTCATGCCATCATAGAAGGCTATCAGGTTGGTCAAGCATGATTTCTCCTTGGTGAACCCATGTTGACCACTCCTGATAACCTTGTCTTCCTCCACGTGCTTAGAGATGACATCCAGGATGAGCTGTTCCATCACCTTCTCAGGGATGGAGGTGAGGCTGACTGGCCTGTAGTTTCCTTGGTTCTCCTTGCCCTTTTTGAAGCCTCCTTGTAGAGAATCATGATAAAAGAATTAGAATCTTAACAATAATAAAAATATGTCCTGATCTTACACTTTTTGGATAGAATGTCATGATAGTATGAAAAAGAAGGGGAACAAGTAGTGAGAAATGAGTGTTTTGAATGATCATAGCTTCTGGAGGAGCATGAAAGAACCTAAGAGTGTGAACTTACGAGTGCTTGGTCATTATCTGTTTCTTGGGTCTTCCTTTGCTCCATGACAGAATTAATCTACACCTTGTCAAACTTGCTATAAAATCTGTATTGAAGTCCTTACCAATGGAGAAACTGCATTTTTGTGAAAGTCATTGCCAGAAAGTGTTCTTTTCTTGTGTTACACCAATCCTATTTATTGCATCGAAGTACAACCTTCTGATTTATTCTTTTAAAGACTTAATATCACTGTAAGTACTGAAAAGCAGATAGCAACTCTTTTGGAGGAAGAAAATAACAGTAAAGCATATGTTGCACAATGAACAGAGTTTTTATGGTTATCTGTTGTATTTATTTTTTTCTTTTAGCAACCTTCTCGGGTAGGGGGGAAATTCACTGGCAGCTCCAACTTGCAGAAAACTTCTACAAGAAATTCTGGCTTTTTCCAAGCAACAGGATGGAACAAAGAAAGCTCGTGTGAGCAGAAGGAAATTTGGACTTGACACCACAAAAGACTTTTTTAAAGTTCTTAGTTACATGAAGCTGAATAATTTTTACATATGAAAGAGGCAAATTGTCATTGCTGCCATCAATAAAACCACAGTGCACTATTCTATTCTTTGCCTTGTATTCTTTTTACTGAGCCTTCATTGTTAGGTAACGTAATACTAATGTATCATGATTTTTATTTAGTTTGAATTGATTTTGGTTCTAATATTGTTTCTAGTAAAGTAAAAGTAAAGTTTATATTTTCTCAAAAGCAGACAGGATTGGACTTTTACTTTAGATTTTAGGCTAGCATTATTGAAACATGTCAAAAAATTTTCAGCTACTTACTGTACAGTGAAATTCTGAATGGGTTTTGACTGTGTTTTCTGTGTTTATGTTCCAAAGTTGCTGAAGGCCAAATTACAAATTTGCCTATTAACTTTTTCATGATCTGTGACTAAGAGGTCGAAGGGGAGAAAAAAAAAAATCATCAGTTTCAATAGTAATTTTCTAAATAATTTTAGGTAAATATTTTCTTTTTAGGAATATTTATATTACAGAAATAGAAACATTTCTAGAAGGTACAGGAAAGTAATTTAAACAAAAAATACCGAAAGATGCATATGAGTATTTTAAACGTAAATATGTGTATACATGCACACATGTGCAACCTGTTAAATAGTAGTTTCTAACTCTCTTGTAGCTTTAAACTCTGCTTTTATTGCTTCATATTATTAGATTTTTTCAATTGTCATTGATGCTTGAAAGAATCTTATGTCAAACTACTTTTCATTCTAAGCTATATCTTTGAATCTTACGTGATTATGACAAATAGTTGAAATTTCACTATTTCCTTAGCTGATGAGCGCTCAAGGTCTGTGTACCATGCAAATCCCTTCTAAGCTTTATTCTGATCAATTAATTAAGATTAAAGTATCACATACATTTTGAGGTAGTTCTGTAAAGACAGAATTTTACCTGAGATATGTATTGATGGCATAAGTTGTATGATTAATTCTACTGAACTTCTCTCTGAGTGCTTATAGAAAACTCTGGATGGAACCTGGTTTATTTGGATAAGAAGAAGTTTTATATTGATGATGTAATTGAATGTATTTGCAGTACATAATGTGGATTACTGTGCAAATGCAGTGAAATCTTAGGAAGCACATAAATATTTGCAGAATAGTAAGGAAACACTTGTTTTGCTGCCTTAATGGATACTAAGCAGCTTCTTGAGAATTATAATGCAACTCACTAATAATTCTAAAGAAATTTGGAAGCTTAAAACATGAGCTGTACAATGTTGAAGTTTTTCACTGTCAACTGAGACACAACAAATTTTATGAAGTTTGTTAGATTTAAGTTAGAAACCACTTTCCAATACTATGAATCATTCTGGTCAGTTCTGCTAAATTGTACCAGCAAATAAATAAATTGCAGATCTAATATATTGGATGTTGGATGCTTTACTTCCAGAATTACCGCTAAGACAACTGATAGCAGCTATTCAGCGTCATAAAGCTATGCAACCATAGCATCAGTTTAAAAAGCAGTTGTGATTTTTCTTTACAAATAGACTGTGCATTAAATGAGAGCCCTACAATCAGTGTACCAAAGCAATTTCTGAGATTAAAATAACTTTTATGTTCTTTTGAGCTTTCATTCTTGCTGTGAACTGAATCATAAAATTCAGAAAACTGCAGTCTGATTTAGTGAACTGTAAAAAAATAAAGCCTACTTATGAAAATTTGAAGACTGTAAAAATACAATGCAGCATTCCTCTGTAGTGGTTGTGGCATTCTGAAATTACCACATGTATGTGCAGCTGTCTGTAGGCAAATGGAATGTATTTGAGAATGTTGTTTTTGTTTGAAAAACAGTAAAGACCACGTCCTGGTCTTTTCACTGGTGCTGAAGAACTGGAAAGCCAGGATACGCAAAGAGCTGGAGAATCTCCTTGAAAAGACATGTTGTCTTTGTGTGTTTTATGATTATTTTCTGTTTTGATTTTGACTGAAATAACTTCTTTTGAAAGCTCTGCCTGTTTAGGATCTGAAGAAGCAGTGATTGAGTAGATAAAATCTATTTGCGTCAACCTGTTCTGAAAGGCAAGAATTCATATATTCATGCTTATTGATTCCTATATCTGGAAACAGCATGATGATAAACTAGGTATGTATATAAATTATTTTCTTGATTTGCATAATCCATCAAAACAACAAATACAATAAGATGCCAGTCATAATGTTGTAAAGTTTACATATGTAAGTACAACATTAATTTATTTAGCTTTTATGTTCGGAAAATGTTATCACGACTAGGTAGGTCTTCAAAACTGATGTAAAAGTTAACTTCTAATTTGTTAAAAGCAACAGCAAAAGCAAGCTCCTGAGCTTTATGGGGCTGCGTCTGTGTAGTTAAACAAGAAAAGGCTGATAGGGAGCTCTGGATCCTGATCATCTACTCTATTTATTTACTAGCTTGATTTCTGACTCTGTTTTGGAGTGCTGTTGACTTAGCTGTTTCTAAGACAAACCTGTCACAAAGAAACTTTGCCCTTTGCAAGCTGAACATGAGCCAACCTGTGCCTCTTGACCTGTGAACCAGCAGGTCCCTGGTCTTCCTTTACTAGGGTTAGAGATACAGCTTATGAGAATGTCTGTCTTGAATTTTAGGAATGCAGTTCTAATGAGGTGTTTTCCTTGCCATGGACTTGGATAAAACATTTTTGCCTAAAGAAAATGAAAAAAAAGTTAGTGTTTCCGATTCAAATTATTCTAAAAGTTATGTTCTAAGTTGGTAATACTGTCATTAAATAAAATTTATTTTTACCTTTTTTTCCCCTTGTTGAGATGTAAAAACATTTTGAAACAAAGAGTGGAAATGTTATGGTTTTATCTTACATGTGTTCAGAGTTTTTTTAAGAAAATCTGATTGAAGTTGTCATGTTTTCATTTAAAATTCTGCCTTGGACTAACGTCTTCTGATATATATTAATATGTATTTATGTGTGTGTGTATATATATAAAAAGATAACTTTTTCTTTTGTCACTAACAGTTACTTTCTTATTAAGTCTTTGGCAACAGCTGTACAAAGCATTTTGAGAATCACTTTTCAAGGTCGCTCTTCCAAGAAACGCTGATGGAATTTTCTCAGCAGAATGTCTCTGTAATGACTTGAGCCTTATGCAGACGAAACTTGCTGGGAATATGGCTTTCCAAGGCAGTATTAACAACACGTATTTCCATTAGGTGGTGAAAGGTTGATATCACAGGGAGGTCGAGTCTTATCCATGAGGTAGGTGCACTTGGCATTAGATACAGAATGAATAAAAAATTAATGGGAGATAAAGATCTACCTTAACGTAAATCTAAAGAAGACATTTGCAAGAGAACTCCCAAACAGCCGAACTAGCTAATGAAGGTTGGTCTAGTGTTATCCAGGTAGCTGAAAGAATCTGGCAGTGTAGGGTAAACGGTCCCTTTCTATCATTATGGTTGGAGGGGACTTCATACAGAAAAAGCTCCAGTGCTTTTGTGCATCCAGCGGAACACATCATTCTGAATGATTGTCTATAGATGCTTTCTTGAAGAAGAATCGCAGTTCGACTGTCTTTCATCATGTGACTTGATTCAACACCAGTAAAATCACTTTCCTGAGAACTGTATAAGCCTTAAGAAAGCTAAAATTGTGCAATTAGCCAAACTCAGTTCAGCTTTCTACTTGCTATACAACTATTGAGGTGTTCTCTTGGGTTTGTTTGTGTTTTGGTTTTTTTTTTTTCCTTTCTGGTATCTTCTAGAGCAACTTATTGCAGGAGAGCAGCTAAACTAGGGAAGGTACTCCAAACATGTAGGCACTGACCTTCTCATAGCTTGATATGCATATGAAAAGCTTTGTGTATTAGTGGTATCCTTCAAAGCAATGGTAAAGACTCATAATTACTTTTTTTTTTCAATATTCATTTCATATTAATTGCTTGTGTTGGCCTGTTCTGGCTTTAAATTACAGTTTTGTTTTGGGGTTTTGAGAATTATTCCAAATAATTTAAAATTAAGTGTAGGAATTACATCAATACTTAGTTTTCCCACGAGATTGAGAGACCGTAAAACGTCATTTTCCATTCAAAGACATGGGCTGTTGATGGACATAATTATATTCTGGAAATTGTGGTGGTATGAATGAAACCAGAATCTGGTGTATATGTTATTGCACATGTGTTCAAATAAACAGGAACTGCGGGAAGGCAAATGATGAGGCATATAGTAGCAACGGAGCGCTATAGATGGTGTAAAAAAAATTCTGCAGCTGCTTCTAAGGAAAATGTTTGCAATTATATTATAGTGCCTTGTAATATTTTGTGCAACATGACTAATCTCTTTCTATCTTAAATGGATGCATAGGTAGGTATTGTGCAGCAGATACGTCATTTTCAAGCAGTTTAGTATGTCATGGAATCTTGGATGCTTTGATTTTTATACCATATATTTCTAAACTGCAGCAGTTAAAGAACATAAATAATATTTTATATTTGTTTTATAGTCAAAATAGTCTTAACCCCAAGTCTGTTTTGTTAGTCATTAGATAAACGGCTATGCCTCTGCTAAAACAGCTATAATCTTACAAGACTGTGCAGATTTAAGTCACAATTAACCATCTATTTTGTGCTCATTATTCTTCTGTAGCTATTTAGCCAAGGAACTTGGTTTGTTTACAATAATAATAAAAGTAAAAAGCAGAATAAATAAAGGATGCGCTGTCATTTTGACATGCCACAAAGTAAACTGTTTTTTGGGGGACTAGAATAGCATATACAAGGCCAGCGTTCCATGTGCTATTTGAATGAGCAAAACAGCTTTCTTCAGAATTTATTTTATATTTTTTTTAGTGTAAGAATTTGGTGTTTTTTCCACTGCTAATTAAAAAGTATTTTATCCCAGTTTAATTGATGGGATAAGACAGATGATCTACTCTGGCATTTTGCTGGTCTTGCCACATCAGTCTCTTTGGGTATATCATGGTCAAATGCTCCCAGTAACAGATATTCTTGATGGCCAGCTACCAAGTGTGTTTTTTACTCCAATTGGTTGGAATAAATGTATATCAAAACTTGAGATTGGTACATGTCAAGGTTCAGGTATGTCATGCTGATGTTAATCTGGAGTAGGGTTTATAACTAAGTTTCAGTGTACTACAGCTGCAGAAATGACAGTAGAATTCAGCCTGTGCTGCTCCATTTTACTTAGCTGCTTTAACTTTGAACTCTCATTTTCAAAAGGAAAAATAAAGACTGAATTCTTACAGCTGTATGTAAAACACTGAAAATGTGACCAAATTTAAAACAAGAAGCTGATGCCTACTACATCTTCAGAATGAAACAAAACATTGCAAGAGCTGTGAAATGCGAAAATGTGCTACACATATCATCCAGGAATGTTTGTGCTCTGTGGCTGTGGAATCTGGCATTTTTTCCAGAATACTGAAGATCTGAACAATTCTGATATAGGATAGTCATATTTGAAAACAACTTACCCCAGCACTTCATTCAGTCTCTGTACCCCACGAGGAACCTGGCTTTAGTTATCCCTGGCACTCAGCTTTCTCACAGCACTTTGCCAGAAGCCAGACAACAGCTGGGAGTCTCAGATGAAAATTGATAGAGAGGTTAAGATACTGATGTCGCTTTACAAGTTCCTCCTAACTTAATGTGAGGAGCTGTGCTCTATACTTGGAAAATATGGAAGAAGCTGGGACTCTGTGGTTAAATAGTTGTTAAGGATGAATGGTGTATCATTAATGTGCTGCAAACTGCAGTTGTGCATACTCGAACAAGGACAAGACAGGTGGAAAAACAAGTATTGAAATGGTGATATAGTAACTTAATTTTGCCAAATAAAGTGTGCCATCTGCAAAGTGCTTAGCATTCTGAAATGCAGCCTCTTTTATGGTAGAATACACAGTATTTATAGAAGAAATCTCAAATTTAAGATCGTTTGAATGTGTCATCCATATCAGCATCATTTGGTTGACTTTCCTGTTTTGCAGTAATGTGTTTAGCTTGCTGTGACTGTTAAGAAGGCCTTTAACGCTGTTTACCTGAGGTGTAGATGAGATGCTGTTATTTTTTAGTAGGCCAATAAAAATGGCCTGCCACTAGATTTTTGTTTTCTCTTTTCATTGGTGGTTAGAAATAATGATAGCTATGTATTGTTTCCTTGATGCTAACGGAGACCCCTCTTTTAGTAAGAGCAGGCCATATAGCCTCTTATGGAGGAATTGTGGGTCATGTGCTGAAGCCCAGCTAATCTGTATAACTGAACTGATTTCCTCATCTCACCAAAACACTGACATCTCCTCCCATCATTTTTGTACCTCCTACTCTAGAGAAAGCATTCGTGGATGATGAGTCGCACCGTTTCTTTGTTATGTACAACTATTTTCTGTTTGGTCAACAAGCGTCCAACAAGTATCTTTCAAGAAAATGTGTGTCCAGAGTGTTTGTCTGGACCACACTGTTCAATTGGGTCATTTCTGACCTGCAGTCTTTAAACTGTTAACCATCGCATTAGTCATTTTTGTGACTTTTCCCTAGGTAATATAACACTTACAATTCAAAGCCAGTGTAATGCAGAATAATAATGATATTTGGTTTGGGTTTGGTATGTTGTTTTTTTCCTGGCAAAAAAGCTAATGTAAAACAGGGAAGAGTGTTCTGCTTCGGGATTAACTAGGCAAGAGTAATACCACTGTGTACTTTATCTCAGATCCTTTCATCAAAGACTGATTATCAGTGCTACTTTACATTTTAGTGTCACATTTTTAAGGGAATTTTGGCTTTCATTACAGGATATAGACTTTTATCCAGATATTTCTTTAGCATAGCAGATAGGCATCTCCTGAGTCCTCTGCATATGAGGACTTTGTTATTTTTTTGTGGACATTGATTAACTTATCCCTTTGATAAAGTTCCTTAGCTCTTGAAAACACTTAGCTCTGTTACTCCCAATTACTTCTATTACCAGATTGTTCCAGAATTTAATTCCTCAGAAGGCTAAAAATCTTCTAATTACAGCCTGAATGTATTCAGTTAAACACACTTGTGCTTGTGTCACCATTGACCTTCAGTTTAAAGAGCTCTCATCTGACCCTTGAGGTATTTGTGGGCAATTTCTGAACCATGCTGAATGAGGTCATGGAAGCACAATATTCTGCGAATCCTGTCCAATAACCATTTGCAGTGTGGTAGCATGCTATTGCAGCACGTTCTGTGACTCGTGGTCCTTCATGCTTATATTGTATGCAGTAATTTCTGTTCAGTTGTATATGCCTTCTCTGAACCGATGTGTTCTTTGAACTTTTGGTTTCGTGTGCCTGTCTTCTCGTGATCAGGGAAAAAGGCTGTATTTTTTTGTATTATTTTGTATTACAGAACAGTGCAGGTTAGAAGGGACCTCGGGAAGTGTATCTCTAGGCCAACCTCATACTCAAAACAGGGTCAGCTGTGAGATCAAGTAAAATTGCTCAGGGCTTTACACAGTCAGGTCTTGAAAACGTTCAGGGATGCAGATGCATAACCTTTCTGTGCAACCTACTCCAATGTTTGACTGTCTGTCCTCATGGGGAAAAAAGTCTTCCCTTACCTTGTCTGAACCTGTTATTTCAGTGAGTGCTTGTTGTCTATTGTCTTCTTGCCGTGCACCACTGTGAAGAGCCTGGCTCTGTCTTGATAAATCTCCCTATGGAAGGCTGCTGCTAGTTCCCTCCATAGCTGTCTCTTCTTCCAGCTGAACAAGCCCTGTTTTCTTGGCTTTTCCTCACAGGGCAGGTGCTTCTGCCCTTGACCATTGCAGTGGCCCTCCACTGAACTCATTCTAATTTATTGTCATCTTCCTTGTATTGGCAAATCCAAAACTGTATGTGACATTCTAGGTGGGGTCTAATGAGTCCTGAGTAAAGGAGAATGGTAATTTACCATCTATGCTCCTGTTGATAGAGCCCAGGACACTGTTGGCCTTCCTTGCTACCAGAGCATACCACTGGCTCATATTCAACTTGCCATCTACTAATACCCACAGCCCTTGTTCCACAGAGCTGCTCCCCGGCCAGTCAGTCCCCAGCCTGTAGCACTGCAAGGGGTTCTTCCTTCCCAGGTGTTGGACTTTTTATTTGTCCTTCATTTAATGAGATTCCTGTCAGCCCATTCCTCCAGCCTGTCTAGGTCCATCTGAATGGTAGTCCTGTCTTCAGGCATGTTACTTTGTTCTCCTCCTAGCGCACCTCCAGTTTGGTGCCATTGCAAACTTTATGAACAACCATTTCATTGCCTCTTTCAGGTCGCTGATAAAGACATTAAACAGGACAGATCCCAGGGTAGAGCCCTGTGGTACTCGTGTTGTTACTGGCCTCCAGGCCAGTAGGTTTTTTGGGCTTCTGCAAAGACGTAGTATATCAGCACTCAGTGACTTCTCTGGTCCTTGAATCATCTTCTAACTCCTTAATCACCATAGATCCCAAACGAACATTGGTAGAATAAAGCTTAGTTGGTAATATCAAGAGGTAATTATTCAAGTAATTGGGGGCTTGTCAGATACTAATGATCTGTGCTTCGGAAGACAAGTGAAAGTTTTGCTTAGCAAGAGGGATTTGCAGTAAGACTATACGGCAGGAGGGAGTACCTGTTTCTACAGCATACCATGTGATATTTGTTATTCTAATTACCATTTCTATGCATTTTATTTATCTTAGTGTTTCATCTCCTTGTAAAATATTAGGAAGATCCAAAAATAGTCTATTTTAAAAACAATTTAAAGAAGGCAAAGATAAAGATAGAATTGTGATAGAAAGAATGACTTGGGTTATACAATGTAAGCCTGGCTGACCTAATGCTGCTACTGTGAGTTTGCTCTAATATGCTTCTAAAATACTTGGACTCATACTCCTTGTATGCCAGATGACTGTTCTCAACAGAACAAAACCATGATCTGCTTGCAGATGCTGGAGTTTTGCGTCAACCTGTTGATGTTTCTTGACAAGGTGTTGACCTGACTGGTTGTAAAACTCCACCCCGAACAGGCAAAGAGTTGAGCACGCCTGACACACAACCTCAAACAGTAGTAACTGAGCCTGGGGAAGGAGAGGTTGTTTATTATGTTGTTGATAGTACCAGTGTGAAGCAACTTTATCTTAAATACGCTGTTTGGAATGCTTTGAAGTAGGGCAGGGAAGCCATCTACTGACAGTGATATGTTATGTGATATGGTAGGACCCAGAAGCAAAGTAATCTAATGCTGTCAGAGTAAAATCTCTGTGCTAGCTACTTGGTGTTTCCAATGTGGAGTAGAAATGAGTGTCTCGGACAATGTCAGGAGCAGGGCTGGCCTTGGGCATAAGATGAACAAAGTCTGATGAGCATCGACTTGGCAACAGAGAAGCTGGACTAATGTGTCTGTTCCCAGCAGCAGGACCTGAGGAACAGGGTGCTCCTGGCATGGTTTCCAAACTGTGCCTCCAAAGAAACTTGGAACAGTACAAATCATAAGGGTAGGCATATCCTGAAGTACCCATTTAATGAAAAATAAATGCTCTTTTCCTCCAGGACTTGCTGTCAACGAGTATGTTTTATTTCTAGCAGCCACTAGCAGGAGCTGTAATGTATATTTGTTTATCCCATAAAACTTGGAATAGACTGTGCTGGTCACAGAGTAATCTGAAAGATTGGAATATCCTATTTTTTATTAGATTACCACATCACTTTAAATACGTTTCTTCCTCTGTATTTGTCTGTGGACTGCAGAATTAAAGCATCATGTGAGGATTTATGGAAGACTTAACTTTAAGAGTCTACATTTACTGAGCCTTTTTTGGTCCAGTTCCTCCAGCTGCTTAGTTGAGTGTACCAAATATGAAAGTTGTTACCATATTTAAAACTTTCCTTTGCATGGAGATTTGTACTGTGAGTTCATTTATTATGAGCTATGATATGCTGTAAGATAAATAACCCAAAGTACAATATAAAAGTCAACATCTATATCTGATTAATTGAAGGAGTTATGGAGGAGAGACCTTGGCTGTGCTTGGCAAATTCAAAAAGTACTTGCAATTTATCTAATGCCAAGTAATACGTAATGAACAAGATCAAATTATAATGCTATGGTTCGTTGAGCATGGTTGATTAGGATCATTGTTCATTCACCGAAGGCCTGTCATTTAATATTTACATTGTTGGAGAAATGCATGACTTGGAGCCTAGCAGTGCTTACCTTTTCAAACAAGAGGTATTTATAGAACATAGTTCATTACAAATGTCTTAGCACAGGTAAAGCTAGAATACATTGAAATGTGTTCTCTGCATAATAACTAGATCGCATAAGGGTATACTTTTTGCTTCCTGAGCTAATTACACCGGTAAAAATCCTCCTGTTGCAAAGATTTACAATCATTTAAAGGGTCGTTCCCTTATGGAAACAGATTACGGTAGTATAAACACTACGACTGTACCAGTATAGCCAAAGCAGGATGATTTTTATTGATGTCCTTGTGTCATGTGTCCATGTGCATAGGAGCAGCGTAAGGACCTGCTCTCGAGAGCTTGTTGGGCATTGTTTGCGATGGGCTGGCTCACCAGCTTCAGGAAAGCGCTAGAGGATACGCTGCCCCAGACGGTGGGTATGACTGCCTCTGCCCTGTGGAAAGACAAGGGTCTGTGCTACTCTGTGATACAGAGACTGTGAATGAAAATTACAATCTCTCTCCCTTTTCCCTCCTTACTGTGTAAACAAAGTAGTTCATGCACCCTTTTCCCAGGGAAAATTCTGCCTGTGCTTCACCCTGCGTATTTTTGGCTATATGGTAACAGCAGTGTAAGAATGGCTGACCTCCTTCTATCTGTCTTGTCCCACCCATACCATGTTTCTTAGTGTGGATCATACTAGCCTAATACGACACTTTTATTTATTCTTCTACACAGGCAAACAATCCTGCAGTCAACAGAGCCTATTGTAATCGGTAAGACTTTTAGCTGGTAATTCTTACGATTTTCCATTGCAATTAGGATATAACTTGGCAACAAGTGGGAGTGAATGCTGGCTGTATTTCACCCATTTTCTAATTGAGAGAGAGAATAGAGAAACTGCTGCTACTTTTATTATAGCAATTAATGGTAAATCTAAAGCAGCCAGACCTGAAATGTCATTCATCTCTGTGCTCCATGTATTCCTGATTTGCTCCCATACTTCTGTACCTTTGCCCATTCTGTTCCATTGCCCATTTCTGCATTTTTCTCAGTCATCTTACAGGAATCCAGATGTGCGTTAATGGGTTTAAGTGTTCTTTTGAAGCTATGCAGAACTGCATTTCTTCTAACTAGAGGTGAGGATTAACTTTTGCACTAGAAAAATGTTTTAAACCTCTGCAAACAGAACAGAGTTTTGAATACCTACAACACTGTGTCAAAGATATTTTTTTTTTATGGTGCAAGTAACAATTACTGTACTGGAAGGCTATATGGTACAATACAGAAACATACTAAAAAAGAACGTCACAATTGCAAGCAGCATCTGTATCAAAACCAGTTTAAAAACTCTGCAAATATGTTGTTGAAATTGTCACCTCTTATACGATAATAAAAATCGTTGCTTTCAGAAATAATGTTTAATTGCTTGGGGTTCTAGCATCAATTTTAACATTATTTTTGCTCTGGTTTGATACCTTTGTTTTGAACTGTGGCTTCTCTGTTTCTCTGTTATAGTAATTCTGATACTCACTGTGGTTTATGTGATACCTTTCTCTTTCCAGGGAATAAGCATGCAGAGAAATCTGATATCCCCAAATTTCAGGGTTAAATCTGTTAAAAGTAGCAGAAACTTAAGTCTGTCCAGGATATACAGAAACACTAATTAGAAAGTTTCTTATTTGTATAGTAAAACAGGGCTTGATTCTGAAAGGAAGTCTAAATAGCTTTTCTATTCCTCATCTTAAGAGAAGAGAGGTCATCTTGAATGACAGGAAGCTCATGGAATTTGTCTGTTGAGCTGGATTAGCTCAAAGCTCACTTATCAGCAATGCAGTAACAAATAAGTAACCTTTTTGCTAAAAAAAAAAAGAAAAGAAAAAAAAGAAATTCCTGCTTTGTCTTTTTGTTGTTTCCCCTTCACCTTTGTGGATTTTAAAATACATGTTCTAATAAAACATTTGAAATGAGCTTTCCGTTTGTCCTGTGCTCAAAACATCGTGAAAAGGTGTCACTGATTATGAATGCAGAGATTCACTAAATAAACTTAGAAAGTACAAAAATATTTGATCTCCAATATTTTACTTACAAAAATAATATTCAAAATTACTGTTCATATGAGGAGAAGCATCATATGACAGTTTCTTTTAAAATATTTAGTTAATAAGTGCTTAATCTAAACATACAAAATTCTTTTATTTCCCCACCCCCCCGAGATACATGGGAAATAAAGAAAATGTTGCTCATCCTAGTTCTCAGTAACCATTCTCTGCCAGTATGTGTTAAAGATTAGAGTAATTATAAATAGCTAAGATGACCACACATATGTGTTTAGGTGTGCATTGCCTGCTGCCAAAAAGTATGGTTTCCAGGAGCTGGAAAGGAGTCTTGCCTGTTCCTATTAGCTGCCCTGAAACAGCGGAGTTAAGCTAACTGCAGTGTCTTTTACAGGTTGCATCAATTCTTTTCCTCACATGGTTAAGTTTTCACCATTTGGAAGCTTCGTCAGCAAAGCTCCATTTTGTAAATGCTTAATCATTCCCTATTACACTGGGAGATTTCGTAGCTCAAAAAATTATTGTAATCCTGGATCCCTCAAGGGGGATCCAGTCCTAAAATTCCTTGTTAAGAGCACTTGAATGCTGCATGCTGAATACCATTGAATCTACATATAACAAGAAAAATCGCTTTGCCCTTCGCAGCAGAATCATATGAATATGAAAGCTTGGGATAACCCATGTTTTCAGGGTAAAAGAAAGGGATAATCATGTTTATTTGGACAGAAAGCACTTATATTCAGGCAAGTACAGAGGTTTTTTCGTCAATCTCAACACAGTATGCTTCACTTTTCCATCTTTGAGGGAAGGGGAATTGATGGACTTTTGGAGCCAGTAAAAACTGGATCTTAATTCTTCAGTGGTATTCACATTAAGAATATCTAAGCTTCTGTCTCTGATGTGTGTTCTTCAAAGTGCTTATGTTGATTACTTGGATTTTTAGCACCTCTTGACAGATTTTTGTGATTCTCTGGTAAATTACTTTGAGAAACATCCAGGCAGTCTTTCAAACTGAATCCCTCTGGTTCAGAATGAAAAATGTCTAAATCAAAGTTTTTAAGATTATGTAGAAATTTAAGAATACAGCTTGTTCATTAGGGATAATTTCAAGCAGATGCTACTTACAATGATGGAGAGGAACATGTCTGACAACTGCAATTTCCTTTTCACCTCAGACGTTATGTTTCTGTAATGGCTTTCTGTAAAAGCATCTGACTTGTAGAGCAAACTTCTTTGAAATGGAAGGTACAAAAACATGAAAAAAAAAAAAGCCAAGAGGGTTTATTTCCGATTTCAGTTATGTTTGTCTTCATTAATAAGTGCAATATGTTACACCTCTGTCCCTGCTGGCTAAAATTACGCTGTGTTATGTTTTAACCAATGATGCTCACGGTTCAATCTGTGACCTTAGTAGGCTCGTGTCTGTTGCTGTTTTAGAAAGCTCCTCCCGAATCCTTGTAGTCTATACTCATGGTTTATTGAAACATAGTCATTGTCCCCACTGCATCACTTAAAATACAGTAGTTGTCTTTTTTAATTGGTTTTGATTTCAACCTTTTATTTTCATGGAAATTTTGTATCCTTTGTTGTCATTAGTAAGCAGATTGCTGTTGATTAAGAAATCTGCATTTAGTAAGCCAATTTAACAGTTTGTTTGCAAAGGTGAGTTGGAATTGCAGGGCTACAGAGCACGACTGCATGGCTACCTGGAGGGCCATCCCTTCTTCCTCCCTGCCTTCTATCCCAGGGAGGGAAAATATAAAGTGTAAGCCAGTGTTTTAGATCTTCCTGACAACAAAGCATCTACGTGGAGGTGATTGATTACAGGGTATGTAAGTTTTGGGAGAAGAGCTTGGATTTTCACAGATAAATCTATTGGTGGGGCTGTTGATCTGCTTGAAGGTAGGAGGGCTCTTCAGAGGGACTTGGACAGGCTGGATCGATGGGCTGAGGCCAATGGTATGAGGTTCAACAAGGCCAAGTGCCAGTCCTGCACTTGTGCCACTACAACCCCATGCAGCGCTACTGGCTTGGAAAGCTGCCTGATAGAAAAGGACCTGATGGTGTTGATTGACAGCCGGCTGAACATGAGCCAGGGGTATGACCAGGTGACCAAGAAAGCGAACAGCATCTTGGCCTGTATCAGCAATAGTGTAACCAGCAGGACCAGAGAAGTGATTGTCCCACTGTACTCAGCACTAGTGAGGCTGCACCTTGAGTACTGTGTTCAGTTTTGGGCGCTGCAGTATAAGAAGGACATTGAGGTGCTGGAGAGGGTCGCGAGAAGGGCAATGAAGCTGGTGAAGGGTCTTGAGAATAAGTCTTATGAGAAGCAGCTGAGGGACTTGGGGTTGTTTAGTCTGAAGAAAAGGAGGCTGAGGGGAGACCTTATTGCTCTCTACAACCGCCTGAAAGGAGGTTGCAGTGAGGTGGGCATTGGTCTCTTCTCCCAAGTTACAACTGATAGGACAAGAGGAAGTGGCCTCAAGTTGCACCAGGGTAGGTTTAGGATGGATGTTAGGAA
The DNA here is from genome assembly GCA_017639485.1 of Pluvialis apricaria. NCBI lineage: Eukaryota > Metazoa > Chordata > Aves > Charadriiformes > Charadriidae > Pluvialis > Pluvialis apricaria. The sequence continues at coordinate 39,319,568 of CM030007.1, forward strand.
AAAGTTCTTCACAGAGAGTGTTGTTAAGCTTTGGAACAGGCTGCCCAGGGGGTTGGTTGAATCACCATCCTTGGATGTATTTAAAAGCTGTCTAGTCATGGTGCTCAGGGACATGGTTTAGAAGTGAGCCTGGTAGAGTGAGGTAACGGTTGGACTTGATGATCTTAAAGGTCTGTTCCCGCCATAATGATTCTATGATGTGCGTGATGCTATCATAGCCTGATATTGGCTGAGTGAAGTTTTCCAGCTTTTAAAATAAAGTTCTGTGAATTTCCAGGTAGAAGCAGCTCTGGTGATGTGGCTTACATTCTTCTTCCCAATCCCAACTTTTATGTCACTGGACCTGTTGTTAGCCTGAGAGCTAAGATGAAGCAGTGGAGGCTAATTGACTTTCCAGCATTGGTTTAACCTCTTAAAGGGATGTACTTTTCTGTGAAAGATGATACTGTAGTTGCAGGCAATAATGGACAAAATAGTGAATAAATACTTGAGATGGAATGTCTTTATGTCCAGCTGAGGTGTATGATACTGCTTTAGGGTCTCAGTTTGAGTGGTCACTGTGTGTTTTCATAGAACATTTTATTTTCCGTATTTTTTTTTTAAACACTCATTCAATTTGTGAAATGATGTGAAGGAAGTGTAGTCCAATGTAATTACTTGTTTTGTCAATCCTGTATTTAAGATCACGATCTTTTCTAGTAACAGAGCAGTACATCTTACTCCAAGAGTATGTTTTTCTTTCTTTGGTATTATTAGTTCCAGGAACCTTGTAGAGTTTGGATAATTTGGTGGGTTTCTGTTACACAAAATTTTGCCTTTCTTTACATTCCTTCTCTTTCTGTCCTCAAATTGAAGGCACCTCGCAGAACAGTGCAGAATTTTCTGGTTAAATGGGTTGCGAAGAGGAAATATATCTGTCTTATTTCCATTTTTATTGCACAAGGAATCTATTAATCTGGGTTTTTTATTGGTTTATAAAACTGAACTTCAACAGCAAAGGACTGCTTTTCCCATTGTGTCTCTTGTTTTCAACTGAAAGTTGTTTCTCTGTTCAAATTTTCTTTTATAGTGCAGGGAAAACCTAACCTTCTATTTAATTTGCCTTTTTTGTCTGCTTTCAAAGCAAGAGAATTTAATACACTTTAGAATTAGAACCAAGTCATGCAAATGGAACTGAGTAATCCTAAGATTTCCTAAGTTGATTGTATTAATGTGACTATCACAAATTGCTATGAGTTTCCAGACTTTTAATGAGTACCTCTAGCAGCATACTCTTTTCAGCTCTGGGCACAGTCCTTTGCTCTGCAAAGTGCCCGTAGCAGCTTCACTGCCATGAGATGGAGCTGAGCTTCAGCTCCTTTCTTTGTCACCAGTGTTCTCTCCTACCAGATAATTTGGTTTCTTTTCAGAAACACAACCATCTTGGAAGCAAGTGCAACCAGCAGGTGTATAAATCTGCACATGGAAATACTTGTTAGTTTGGGGAACACAGTATATAGAGTTCTTTGGTTAGAACAGAAAATTGAGATGTACAGATGCGTTTTGATCTCCCTGCTGCTTAACATACCACAGACATACATTATTTCGTTTCCTTTGCCCCAGGCAGCACTATGCTTACCACAAATATTGCTTGCTTTCACTCTTTGGCTCAAAATGTCAGCGACTTCGTGGGAATAAGTTCTGTGCTCTCTTCTCAAGAACAGGAGAGGACCTGTGGAAAGGTGGATTTTTTTTTTACCCCAGTAGTATTCCTACGCATTAATAGCTCAATTGCTGCTCTGTATCACATCTCCAAAGTAGCTTCTTGCACACATTTCTCTTCCTGATAGAGGCAACCACAGAAAGGATGAGGACGCACACCTCGCAGCAAAGCTGTTCACCCCTGCTGCTGTGGTAGATAACAATGCAAAATACAGTAGGGAAAATCAAATACTGTATACATTTCCTGAAAATAGTACAGTAATTTTGGATTTACTCCATGCAGCTATGCTGGTCTGAAACTACCCAGATTTAGACAGTGCTGGTGGCTTCAGTAGTGTGTTGCTTTGTTACGTGTAGGGCTTTTGCGTGTGACTAAGGGTCACATGTACGCAGAGAGTGAAAATAAGAAACTGATTGGCGAAATTAATTCTAATGGTGCCTAGACATTAGGGATCTCTAAGACTGAGCGTGGCAAGATCCAGATTCCCGGTGTGGCACGCACAGATCACAGTATCACATTAATTCAGAGTCTAATTTGACAGAAAATAAAATACAGGAACATGAATGTACAAAGAATTTAATCAGATAGGAGCCATCTCTGCAGGAATTCCTGTGACAAAGGGGCACCCCAGAACTGGGAGATGATGCAATCGCAATTTAAAAAGACTTACAGCAAGGATGACTGACTAAAGGTAGAAGTTTCTGTGAGCATTAGGAAAAAAGAAATAGCGTGAAAGAGAGTATGTGTGTGTTTACATGAGTAAAGTGAGGATTACGCCTGTCCTTAAGTTCTGTGGTGAGTGGAGTCAAGTTCCCTGGTACTGGGCTTGGACCTGCTTGCTTTCCATCCTTTCTTCTTTTCTTCTGCTTCTCTCTCTCTCCTGGCTCCTTTTGCTGTGTGCAAACTCCATGTTTATGTGAAAAAAAAAATTTATCCTGTTTCTTATGGAGTCTTGTCAGATTCAGGTGTGCTAGCAAAAAGGAGCTCTTAACTTGCAAGCTGTGTTTGGGACAGTACCAGCAGAGGAAAAGCCAATCCTGGGTTGTCAGGAGAGTGGCATATTTCTTCCCCTGGGAACAAACGGCGGCCAAGAAGGCCAAGAGCATCCTGGCCTGTATCAGAAATAGTGTGGTGAGCAGTACTAGGGAAGAGATCATTCGCCTGTACTCAGCACTGGTGAGGCTGCAGCTCGAGTAGTGTTTAGTTTTGGGCCCTTCATTACAAGAAAGACATAGAGGTGCTGGAGAGTGGCCAGAGAAGGGCAGTGAAGCTGGTGAGGGGTCTGGAGAACAAGTCTTATGAGGAGTGGCTGAGGGAACTGGGATTGTTTAGCCTGGAGAAGAGGAGGCTGAGGGGAGACCTTATTGCTCTCTACAACTACCTGAAAGGAAAAATCAGTTTCTTCTCACTAGTAACAAGTGATAGGACAAGAGGAAATGGCCGCAAGTTACACCAGGGTAGGTTTAGATTGGATATTAGGATAAAGTTCTTCACAGAAAGTGTTGTTAAGCATTGGAACAGGCTGCCCAGGGAAGTGGTGCGGTCGCCTTCCCTGGAGGTGTTTAAAAGATGGGCAGATGTGGTGCTTAGGGACATGGTTTAGTGGTGGTTTGGGCAGCATTAAGTTGATGGTTTGACCTGGTGATCTTCAAGGTCCCTTCCAACCTAGACAATTCTATGATTATATGATTCTCCTGTGTTCAGCCCTGGAGTGCTATGTCTAGTTCTGGGCTCCCCAGTACAAGAGAGACATGGTCATACTGGAGAGAGTCCAGTTAAGGGTGAAGAACTTGATGAAGGGACTGGAGAATCTCACATGTGAGAAGAAGCTGAGAGAGCTGGGACTCTTCAGCCTGGAGAAGAGAAGGCTCAGGAGGATCTTATCAATGTGTACAAGTACCTAAAGGGAGGGTGCAAAGAGGATGGAACCAGGCTCTTTTCAGTGGTGCCCAGCGACAGGACAGAGGCAATGGGCACAAACTGAAACACAGGAGTTCCCTCTGAACATCAGGAAACACTTTTTTCCTGTGAGGGTGACTGATCACTGGTACAGGTTGTCCAGGGAAGTTGTGGAATCTCCATCTTTGGAGATATTCAAAAGCCATCTGGACAGAGTCCTGGGCAATTAGCTCTAGGTAGCCCTGTTTGAGTAGGGATGTTGGGCCAGATGAATTCCAGAGGTCCCTTGGTCCCTTCCAACCTCAACCATTCTGTCATTCTGTGATTTTGTGGAAGTAGAGTTATTTTCTCTTAAGATGAAATTGGTTGAAATGTCCCGTTTGTTTGGTTTTTTTCTTTTTTCCCCCTCCTTTTGTTTGAGTGGGAAAAAAACAGTATCTTGGATTTTTTCTTGTTGAGATGGTTAACAGGAAATAGGACCCGTTTATGCAGAGTAAAATGGAATCAAAATGGCCGGACAGTAGTGAATAACGAGTGTCTGGTGACAGGAATAGTAGCAGTTGTTGACCTATATAATGATTATAGCAGCATTTCTTGTTCTGCCAAACAATTCCTGGGAAAGAGAGACCTTAAATGGGTGCAAGGACACAGGAACCTGCAGTAGATGGGGGAGTCTTCACAGCAGTGGATAATTTAAAGTCTTCCTGCTATGATATCTATAACTAGCTCTGAAATGGATTATCCAACTGGGGATACATCATTAATTAATGAGAAGCATGAGATGCTTAAGACTATATGGCTATTCTAGTTTGGTTTGAATTAAGACAAGAAGCCTTTGGGAAGGCTGGAGATGATTAAGCAGAAGATATAGTTGTCTCAGACTTTAGCCCTACAGGAACGCCTAAGGGGACAAACGTGAACCCTATGGCTGAAGATGACTTTTCTCTCAAGAGATAGCAAAAGAAGTGACCCTAGCACAACTTTTCTGGGTGTTCTCAAGGGAAGTCCGGAAATGGGATTGTTACAACAGGATGCTGGGCCTAGAGATGGCGGCAGTACTGGTAGAAATTCAGCTGAAAGTGTACCTAGGCAGCAGACCACCAGAAGACTCTAGTCCTTAAGGCATTTCACTTGTAGAAAAGGGGATTTACACATTAAGACCATGTCATCTGCTTTTTGTTTCTGCAGCTAAGCTGAACCATCTCTTTCCCATATGGTCGTTGGAAGCAAGTTCAGAGATACCTTCTCATCAGGAAGGGCAAGATGTGCTGACAGAAAAAGGAAGGGTCCATAATTTGCTTTACCTTTGCTAAGGAGTGCCAGAAGTTTAGAAGCTATCCCTGCCGTAAGCTGGTCATGCTTTTGTTCATACCTCAGAAACTAGGGGAGGAGAGATGAGCCTGCGAGGCGATGTGGCCCAGTGTAGCGGAAGGAATTTGGGCTCTACAGTTGACAAACTCAGGCAGGTGTTTCTTCAAGAACAGCTTAATCTTGGGGCTATGTGAGAGCAACAACTTGTAGCTGTGGACAAAGGCCTGGTAGATAAAATCCTGAGCCAGGCTGGGAGGCGTTGAGGCAGGCAATTTGTACATGGGCATCTGTATGCACTTAAAACTTGAGAGAGCAGCCCTTTTTTTTTGGCATACAGAATTATTTTGGCTCTCTCAAAAGTGACAGCTGATGAACTGTAAACCCACTTGTGGATTATGTTTCTTCTCAACTACTAAATACCCTTTTTGAATGGGTCAAGATGGAGAAGGAGAAAAGGTCACATTCGCATGATGGAACCCTGGAAAGCTTGTGAAGTGTACTCTGGCCAGGTGGTTTCATCACATATGGACGTTGGCACTTCAGATGATAATGACAATAGTGAACCTGAAAGTGCATAATTGCTTTTGTCAGCTTTTAATGAATACCACGAGGAAAAATTTCTGGTCTGTGAAGCTGCATATCCTACCTGTATGTTGCAGTATAACTTTAGGTACCCCCAAGATACTCCCTGTTAAGCAACATTGCTTGTCTAAACATAGAAGAGGAAGCGTATGCTCCAATTCTATCTGAAAGGAGGGAGAGAAGCCTCTGAGACATATATAATAGGGTATATGGCCCTTTAAAAATACAGGAAAATATCTAGAATTGCTGGATAGCATAAATAGGCACAACTGATAATAGATAGTGGGGAGAATACTGGGGGTATACTGGGATGGGTAAATACTTATTTTACAAGTTTAAATCATTTAGGAAAGAAAAAAAGTTTTCAAAAAGGAGTCAGTCTCATGTACAGGCTCAAGTTCAATCTCTCATGTTTAGGCAAGGACTCCTGTATTTATATTCCGGCTGTTCTGGTCTTTATTCTATATTCCATTTCTTCATTCTTTATGAGCTCTCTCAGAACGTGTTCTCGCTTGCGGGTACTCACCCCTATGTTTTTTCTGCTTGTGTTGGAATTAAGAAGAACTGAAGAAGCTTTTTTTGGTTTTGTTTTTTTGTTGTTGTTGTTGGGGGGGTTTGTGTGTTTTGGTGTTGTTTTTTGCTTGCTTGTTTGTTTGTTTTAAGAAAGATCCACTTAGCTGAGAGCTGCCTAAGGTATCAGCTTTTGGGCTAGCAGAAGGCTCCGATTCACTAACTGTGTATTTTTTTTCTCTTTTCTCTTGATCTGAAGTGAAGGGCAATTAAGTATGCTTTGCTGACTACAAAGTCAGGTCCTTTCGTGTTCTTGCTTTGTTACCTACAGGATGAGGATGATCAGAGAAAGCAAGGCAGAAACTGTGCTGCTGGATATGGGCTCTTGCCTGCAGCCTTTGGCAGCGACCAGTGAGTGGTACCCTTGTGCAGGGCTCTCTCTGGCTCAGTTGCAAAATAACCTTCCCAGACTGTAAAACCTACGCAGACCCTCCATCTGGTTTGAAAAGTTCGACAGGGTTATTTGTGTGAGAAGCTGATTTTAATTGCATAATAATTTGAACATGGGCATAGTGATTCCTATATCACTGGATCATTAACTGAATGCAACCACAAATTAATATAAATTGGCTATGAATACTTGTAGGCTGGAAATTAGGAGTTACCTAAATTAGGTTTGAAACAGCCCAGCAATATACTGTTCTCAAGTTCATTCTGACCCCTGTGAAATTTGTCGAGAACTACCACAGACACCCAAACCTCTTGAACGCTAAGTATAATACCTAATCTTGACTCCAGAGCTTAACCCTAGGGTCTCTTGTGCCTTTCCTGTCTCAGGAGTCATCTCAGCCATTCTCCCTCCCTGGCAGCAGCTTTCAGCTCCAAGGTCTGCACAATTCAGTAAAACACCTAGCTGTTTTTGGTCTTCTGTCCCTCATCATCATTCAGCTGAACCCCTAGACCAATCATACTTGAAACACCTGCTAACCTTGGATGAGGACATCAAGAACCATAGCCTTGTTTCTGTCAGCAGCTTCTTCCATCCTAGCCGTGTTGGTCTTGGAGCACCTAACTTTTTTTTTTTTTTTTTTACTCCCACTGGCCCAATTCCAAATCCTAGTTTTACTTAATTCTAGCTAGATTTCTGGCTAGAGCACCTCTCATTACACAGACTCCTGACTGCTCCCTGGCCCCAACTAATGATGTGCAGGAAGTTTAGCTTTCACCCTGCCGGTCCAAACATAAATCCAAGCCACCATCCTGACCATAATCTGAATATCCTAATTTTGTAGTCTTTATATCCTAATTCTGCAGTTCTCTGAAGAACCTTGCATAAGGCATTTATGTTACCCTCTTTCTAACTGGGTTCTCCTCGAAGGCTGCAGCAGGTTCCTAACTGTTGCTTTAGTACAACTACTACGACCAGACAGACTGTTCTGTCCCAGAGTTAGTTGTCCCTGTTGGTGCTCTAAGTCATCTTAGCTGTGTGTGCTGTGGATGATTCACTAGGAAATGTAATTCTTCCATTACAGCTTTATAAAAGCCTAACTTCGCATACTAACAGTCTCACGTTTTCTTGCCTAGGATTGGGACAAAAACTATCAATATGCCGTTCAGGTCTTCTCTGTTCTCTGATGTGTACATCCCACAAACAGATAACAGATCTCCAGTTCCTCCTCTCCCAAACCGTTACTAAGTTTCTGCTTAAGGCTGGAGTTAAAGCCATAGTCCAGCAAACATGGTCTGCCTCAAAAATAACCAAAAATCATTACTATTTACCAGCTCTGGCCCTTATACTACCTGTATGGACACAGTAGGATACTACAACAAATAGTCAACATCAAAGCTAGATTTCCAGACTCTTCTGTCTCAAGACCTGGATAGCCCTACCCCTGTACCTACCTAGGCATCCCTACCTGCCCCAGGATCAACTGCGAGTCAACGTCCCTATGACAGCAAGTCTTGCATTATCCATTATTAGTCTTCAAAAATTTGTTGATAAATTTCCCTTCACGCCCTTTTTTTTTCCCAGTCTTATTTCTTTCCCCCAGTCTTAACGTTCCTCTACAAAATCGAAACAGATTCTTCTCTTTTACATTGCTGTATCACGTCTTCTAAATCTGTAACTTTGAAAAAAATCAACAAATGCATAAATAAAGGTCATCCTGTTACACAGTGTACATGGAGTTCAAACAAACTTTTGACCTGATTGTTAACTGAAAGCTCTTTCAAAAAACTAGGGTGCTATCAGATAACATGGAAGTTATTCTTTGGGAGAGGTTAAAAGATTACGTAGCGAAGAACAGCAGTAATCAGTTTTCCAAAGTGGAAATGTCACTGATAAAGTGTTATCAAATAGATCTGCACTGTATAACATAGCCATAAATAATCTGGGGGAAAAAAAAAAAAGGAGTGATTAGTGAGACAATTTAGTCTGATGATGAATTATTTAAGGTAGTTATAACCGTGAAGGCATAGGGTGAAGAAAAATGGGTACTGGCTCCTCTGGCTGCACTGAAGGAGGAATGATGGGACAAGGATACCCAGTGAGATACTGAGGAAGGATCAACAAGAAAGGAATCGAAGGGATGTGTGAAACATTTAAAGCTCAGTGCACCAGTTCTGATTAGGGTAGGTGAAGGGAAACCATTTGAGAACAGGCACTGGCACAGGCTGCCCAGAGAGGTTGTGGAGTCTCCCACACTGGAGACATTCCAAACCCACCTGGACGCCGTCCTGTGCAACTGCTGTAGGTGACCCTGCTGTGGCAGGGGGGTTGGACTTAGGTGATCTCCAGAGGTCCCTTCCAACCCTGACCATTCTGTGATTCTGTGAGAAACAACACAGGACTGCGAACAGAGGAAGGTGGGCTGCAGAAGTAAACCTATAGAATATAGTAGAAGGAAAAGTATGTAGGAGGAGACGTAGCAAGTGACTTGGAATAAAGTTTTGCGGTGGAAACAATAACAGGAGGGATAGGTGTGAGAAAGAGAGGGGCGGACCCTTTCTTCCACAAGGACTGTGTAGTGTGTAGGTGTGAGACAGTCAGCGCCATTCGACTTCAGAGCTATGGATCAGTCTCCAGACCTCTCCTCCACAGCAGTGTAGGCTTCACCTTTGTATGTATGTTTACTTGTGCACACAATTTACAAAAGATAGCGATATATGTACACCTTTTTTTTTTTTTTTTTTTTAATAGGGGAAGGTGTGAGTCATCTCAGTAGGGTGAAATGCAGCTCTTACATGAAGAGTAGGAAAGAATCGGTCCAACTGAGGCACTCTCTCCCTCCTGCGATCATGGTGGCCTGGAAGTTTGGTCTACTCAGAATGCCGGGATAGGGGGCACATGACCTCTGACTAGACCTGGGATGGACAGGAGCTAGTGTAATAGTTTAGAAGTCAGGTTTGGGATTAAGTTTAGGAATGCCAAAATCTGCAGAGCTTGATTTATTGGTGGATTCTGCGAGCTTTGCAGGGTTAGGGTGGAGTTATGTTCTGGTAAGGCAGACTTAGCTCTGGGATGTTGCTTTAAGATGAGGGTTAGGTTTAGGGTGGGGGTAATATGGCACAAAAATTCATATCTACTGAAATACTGAGGTATCCTGAGGGATAGGGGGACATTAGAGAGACAGGTGAGCTGAAAGCAAGTAGGAAAATGACGTTAATTTCTTTTAATTTGCATATGTCACTTCAGCTCAATTTACCTATTTCTTTAAAACCAAATTGCCACCATCATTTAAGGGTAATTTCCAATTAACAGTGTCTGTTCATTTAACCAACCATCTGTAAATATAGACACAGAGGTGATGTTCAGGCCACCCACACAACACACACTGAATCTTGTTACTGTTTGTACAGTGGAAGGCCTAGAATAATGTTTGTTCTGAAAAGAATAAAAAATAAGTTTTTCCTGCACCATTTCAGCAAGAGAAAAATGAAGACAAGTTTAAAAGAATGAAATGGAAAGCTTAATAAAATCCATCTGGAGACTGAGAAGGAGCTCAGGTAGCTCACTCCAGGGATGAATTTTGCCTGTTCTGCAATGCATGATGACTTTTCTACCTGTGCTTTGCCTCCTCTGAGATAAAGAACTGTGCAATTATATTTTTTTTCCCATGCTGAGTAGTGTATATAGGATGGCTACATTTCATCATACAGTGAGATTCCACATCGTTGTAATTTGATTCTATTGTAGTTTGTTTTTTAATCACATCCCTTTACCTTTTCTAAATCAATATCCAATCACTGTTCCTTCAGGGGAAAAATTTGCAATTCATTAAGGCTTGACTAAAAGAAGAGTATGAGTTTTATCTCAATAATGTGCATGCCAAAGTTCACTGAATCATTTAAGTCTTTTTCATTGTTTTCCACTTCTCATGTGATGGAAATATAATTTCGGAGTTGACAGAGTGCAAGGTAGCAGGACTCAGCCAGAAAACCCATTTATAAAACACATTTTACAGGGCTTCCTATCTCAACAAAGTATTCTCCCATTCTTGAGAAAGTTAATCTTACTGATGTTAACTTAGCAATAACCAACACATGCTTTTATTCATGGGTTGAATCTGTCTTCTTCAGTTCTTGTATAACAGAATCTTTCAATATTCTGAAGTGTCACGACTGTTAAAATAGTGATGTTTACCTTTCTCCCCATCCATTTCCTGTGCATAAACTGATGTCTTCAGCCATCTAATGGGAAAAGGATTTTTTCCTTCTATAGAGAACATGGAGCCAGTCTCGTTTAAATAGTACACAGGTAAAGGATGGGGGGCAATGGACACAAGCTGCCTCAGGGAAAATCCTAATTAGACATTAGGAAAAAAAAAAAGACAATCAGATATTGGAACAGGTTGCCTCAAAAAGTTGTGGAAGATGCTTGAAAATACTCTGGACTCAATTGGATAAGGCCCTGAGCTACCTTATCTAATGGCAGAGCTTCATCAGACCAGATGACCTCCTGAGATCCCTTTCAACTTAAATTAGTATATGATTCTGAAACACTCACCAAGAAATAATCAAGATGCCTGTGCGGACTGGGAGCCATCCTTTTCAGGCTGTACTGCCACTATTTCAGTCAGCACATTTCTTAAACTGAAAAAATATGCAACATTTTTCTAAATTTGGGGCTGTTACCTGTTGCATAGTAAGGCTGTCTCAGTTGATATAAGTCATCCCTGTCTCCTTAGTCATTGCCAGTAATGTGCAATTTAACGTTTTTGTCCAACCACATCTGTGTTTTGCACCTATGTTGTGAGGGAACTGATAAAGATGGTAATTTTTTTTCAACTGGGTCAATCTAGGCTGTACTGTCACATGTTGGTAGCAACAAATAGGAAAGATTCAGCCTGAGACTAGTTAAAATTTGAGTCCTTCAGTCTATGAAAATACTAAAGAATTCATTAAAGTTGTCTTGCCATATTTTGCCTCTGCTGTTGAAATTGCCTTTCTCATGTGGTAAATTTTGATCTTGCAGTGGAACCCAAGTTAGCAACAGAGCTGATTCAGGTGTTTTTGGCATTTTCTGCAAAACTTAGTCAAGAAAAATTTAGACAAGAAAAATAAGGAGATTTGAGACTTTAAATGTGACATTTGAGGCTATTTCACATATATGTTGCCATATATAAAATTATAAGGCTTCAGGGATCAGTCCAATGAAATATAAAATAATGTGTTGGTATACATTTTCATTTAAATCTAAGAATAATTGGAAAAAGGAAGAAGCTAGGCAGAAATAATGTAATAATGAGTTTATCACTCTACGCTGTAAATTCTTAAAGCATAAGTTAATATATAAGCAATTATAACCTTCGGGGAGACGAAGCAGAGCACCCTTGGCTCTATTGCCCTTGTCTGGTTTTTGTGGTTTGGCAGTGTGGAGAAGCTGTAGAAAGAAAATCTTGTAAGCTGAGTCCGTGCATTTATTTTCAGTTTTATATGAGGCATTTGCTAATGGCAAAATGTCCTTGAGGTTAGGGAGAGTTTTTTTGGCACAGCCGAGTTTCTGCGTTCCAATTTTATTATGATTTGCTCTTTGCAATTAATAATAAAGCAGTTTGAGAAGAAACAAAGGAAAGCAATGAGCCTAGAGAGGCCAAGTTATTAACCCAGTGTTATTTCCCCCCCTTATAAGCAACAAATATAGTCTAGGGTGCACAGGTATCATTAAGTCTATCCCGTAGACCATCTCCTATTTCTTTCTACTACAGATTTAGTCTCATATAACCTCCTTGACTTCAAATGATTTCAAAATGCAAAAGCTGCAGGAAAACAGTACCAGGATGATCAGGGAATGCAGAGCCAATCTTGCCAGAACAAGTTAAAAGAAACAGGTTTGTTTAGCCTGGCAAGAGAAGGTCTGATTGCATAGTAGAAAGACATCCACGGTAAATGCTAGGAAACAAGAGTTAAAGGAGAATGGTAGAAGAGGAGCTAGAAGTATTCATTTTTCCATGAGTGAAGTTAGGTTAGAAACTAGAAGGTTACTAACTTTCAGAAGGGCGTAAGCTTTGGATGCATTTACTAAAGGTGAAATAGCTTGATTGACTCCATTAGGAGGCACTGGCCTTGATTCAAGAGGTCCTTCTAATCCATATCCAGAGGAAACGCAGAAGGGTATGGAGCAGCGTGTGACATTTCTTACCTGTCTCCAGAATCTTTTGCAGTTTAAAGAAGTTTCAGTCTGTATGGGAGATTTTTCCTTCCTTTGATACGCTAATGGTTATTTGTTTTATGGGGGATGTGATTTAAGCAGTAAATTGCCATTCGCTACAGGTGATACAAAATGCAAAATTGTATTTTGTTTTGGCAGAAAGCTTTTCAGTACGTTCGTTTGACTAAATGAGTCGTTATCTCTAAGCCTAAGATAATTTCCTATTTTTTCTGAAAATTTCAAATTACTCAAACAGTATTTTTATAGCACAGAGATAACTCTATTTGTCAGTCTCACTGAGACTGAGCTTGTATAAGTTTCTAAGCTTACAATTTTTTTATTATCCTCTTTTTCTTGCCTCCTTGGCCTTCAATAGGAAAATACGTTTTCCATGGATGTACTAGTAGAATGACTTCTTACTATTTTTAAGCTGATTTGGCATAGATCATATCACTGTTTGTCTTACAGTAGTTTTTCTTGGTGTGTGGCTTGCTATCTTTTGATTAATTTCATTGTCTCCTGGGATGCAAGTGTGCATTTGTGATCTTTGGGTTGAAAACCTGCCATGAATTTGGGCTTTCGTCTGCTTTCTAGTCATTAATTAAGCATATTGACATACTGTTAGTGAGGATGATAGCTTCCTGTGGAATAACTGGCAACAGCACTGATTCTGCTATTATATTTATTTATGACCTATCACAGTAGATGGAATCATCACTTTGTTCACTGAAATCTTTGTAAATTAGGAAGAATCGATCTGGTTCCATGCAGAGAAACTGTATTATTCCCATTCTGATTCAAAGAGATGTTCAGAAGTAGGTAGGGGTGACGGAACTCAAAAGTTTGGGGAAAATTACCAGGTGAACTTGTATGGTTTTTTTAAAGGATTTCAAGAGTGAATGAAACACATCAGGGCAGATTCTCAGCTGGTGTAAATTAGCATCACTCCACTGAAGTAAGTATAGCAAAAGCAGTTTAGCCAACTGACAGTCCCTCAGGTTATGCATTTCTTTCTTGTTTTGTTGTTGATTTTGAAATGAGAGAACTCCAAGTGAACTTTTTGACCAAATTATTCTGCTGGGGGTCGGAGCAGGTCATGAATAAAACAAGAGTACAGATCAACTCTGAGCTCTTTCCACATGAGTTATACCCTAATCATGGCCTCATGCACTCCCAGAACTCGATTCCCTGCAGCCTCTCTCCTGCTCCTGCCTGACCCTGATCTGGAATTAAATTGTTGTCAGAATCACTGTAGCATATATTGTATTACTGTGTATAGCAAATAGAAGTTGGAAACTTGGCATATTCAAGACTAGGAATCACCTCATCTACCTTAAAGCACTTTCAGAGAGCAATTCATCCAGTGAAAGCACCAGCATCTCCAAAATGCTCCTACTAACAGAACTGCAATTTAATGTTAGTAAATTGATGAAGTATTAAGACAATATATGATGTAACCATTCGGTCTGCAAGTGAGTTAGCTCCAAATAACAGTCCTGGTCAGATTTCCCAATGGGGAATGCTGTGCTTTGTCAGGTGACTGCCACCCTCAGTGTTCAACCCAACATTGTGGTTTTTTGTGGCATACCTAAAGATGTTTTTAAAAAAAGAAAAAACACATCTCTTTGCTGTCTGAAAAAAATATAAAAAATAATGATGCAACCTTCCATTCAAATTTAAACCTTAATGATATGGAGCCTGGCAAAACTGTTCTATTTGCCGAAAGAGTGGTGGGTTTTGGGTAAATAAAATAAGCTTCTAGAAACATTTTTTCAAAGCAAGTTCATGCTTCAATGATTATTTTCATGTAAATAGTTTATAAAACTAAAATATCAACCTGAATTAGGTCTGTGTTTCCTCCACTTAGTGCAGGAAATGTTTCGGTGTGGATTGTTTCCTATTTTTGCAGCAGGCAGAGAGTCTGAACCTGAAGCATGTGGTGAAATACTTTTTTCTGGTAATTACATTTTGTAGGGGCAGGACATCTCCATGTACAGACCCCAAAACAGGTAAAGCCAAAATATCATTCAGGAACATGTCACGACATGGTTTCACCAGGCGCTGCCGAATTTTGGAAGGAAAGATGTTGAAATGCCAGGTTGGTCCTTAAAGGACCAGGCCAGTCTATGCCATGTCTCCCTTCCTTGTTCTCTACCCACATGACAGGTGTGTTCAGTAGCTTAATGAAGTTAAACATTTTTGATATTTTGTCCATGGTTCAATGATGGTTTTTGCCCCAGGGCTACAGATTCTATGTGTGTATGCATGCTCATTTCCTGCGGGGTCTGATAGCAGAACAGGGCTGCCCTAGTCCCCCTCCTCCTCAGAGAGGTCATTCTCTAAAACTAATCAGACACTTCTCACTGTGAAATTAATTTAAAAATTAGCTAGTCAGTATGTTCATATCTCTCCTTTAAATAACGCATATATTTACCTTAATTTCTGTTTTAAACGCTCTTCTATTAGAGTATAATCTTCTGTTAGAAGAGTCAAGACTATATT
Organism: Pluvialis apricaria; assembly: GCA_017639485.1. Taxonomy (NCBI): domain Eukaryota; kingdom Metazoa; phylum Chordata; class Aves; order Charadriiformes; family Charadriidae; genus Pluvialis; species Pluvialis apricaria. Next base: position 39,334,723 of record CM030007.1, read on the forward strand.
AGAGTTCTCTTCTATTAGAGTAATAGTGGGAACCTATGCAGCATAACCTTCCATTAATAGCTATTAATTATTCTGTAAATTAAAGCTATGGGTAGGAGTGTTGTTGCATGCATATGGTGATAATATGATAAGAAATAGAAAGTTCATGTCGTACAGTGAAATAAGGCACGCCCCCCCTCCCCCCTTTAATGACATTATTGTATTTTCTTGGGGTTTGGTTTAGTTTGGAAGAGATTAATTATATAGGACAAGGGGGAATGGCTTTAAGCTGGAAGAGGGCAGGTTTAGATTAAACATTAGGAAGAAGTTTTTCACTTTAAGGGTGGTGAGGCACTGGAACAGGTTGCCCAGAGAGGTTGTTGAAGCCCCATCCCTGGAGGTGTTCAAGGCCAGGCTGGACGTGGCCTTGGGCAACCTGGTCTAGTGGGAGGTGTCCCTGCCTATGGCAGGGGGGTTGGAACTCGATGATCTTCAAGGTCCCTTCCAACTCAAACCATTCTATGATTCTATGATATAAATATGATTTTTAATGTATTCTAGTTTAATATTAGTAAATTGATACAGTGTTAAAACATGTGATACAACCATTCATTTTGTGCGAGTTAGATTTTTTTTTTTTTTTGGCATCAGTGAAAGAAAAACTTCTTTTTTCTAGCTCTGCAATTATACTGATTACACTGTTTTTTATTTTTCCTGTATTGTGAGCATTCAAACACTGAACAGCTTGTTTCAACCTTTGAAAATTCAAGGCTTAATGAAATATTTTAATACAATCAGTTCTAGTTCTTGCTAAATGGAAGAAAATGAAAGTGCAGAATAAAACCATATTTTTCCTTTGACTTCTTAGTAATTAGTCCTTGCTTTCTTTTTGAAATGCCAATGTTCTGCCACTTTGCTTTTAGAATTTAACAACATTTTCAGTGCTTTACAGAAAATTGCAAATGATTGAGCCAGGCCTAGTTTCTTCATAATTTGTGCATTTTAGAAATATAGCATTCAGGTGTAATTTCGTATGCTTTTCTGCTTTGTAAACTGTGCAATTTAAACTGCAGCAAGAGAGGTTCACTTCTGTCACTACTTGAATACACTTTTACTTTACATTGAAGTCAAGAGGATGTCTGCACGAGGACTGAAAATTGTGTGATGTACACTAGTGAAAGGGTTTATATTCTGAAGTGACTAAAGAACTTGGAGGTCAAACTGAAATCTGTGGGATTACAGAAGAAATGGGGGGGAGGCGGTGGGGAAGCTATCTTGACGCTCCAAACACATAAAAACAAACAATCTCAAATTCTATTTCTTTGACCTAGTTTGTCCTTGGATATTTAGACACTGCCTCACCTCCCAAAGTCAGTATGAAGCAAAATCAAAGTTGAATGGGAACAGATTGAGCAATCAGAAGTATCAGATTTGCTTTTTGGTGAAATATCCTCATAGGAGTGCTCTTCCCTTGGGCTGTTAACACTGTCAGTTTACCGGGTAATGCCATCTGACTGATATGGTCTCTTGGTATTTCTTGTGGGGGATCTCCCTTGTTGCTGGAGATCTCTCTTGTGGCTTAGGACCTCAACTTAGGCTTCATAAAGTGCCCTAACACAAGAGGGATAGCAGCTGATCCGTGCTTTTATCAATGCTCATCAATGTTGGCATTAATCCAGAGGCACTTTTAGCAAAAAAGGTCTGTCTTCTGTGATGCTGTTCTGGGTCTTTACTGAGAAATGCAGCAGGAGTAACTGAGAAATGAGGTGAAGACTCACGGGTGAACCAGAGGAGAGGCTGGCTGTTCTTTGAAACTTCTGTGGTATTTACGTGGTTATACACATACACAGTCTGGCTTGAACTGCCTGGAATGTATTTATTGTAAAAACTCTCCTCTACAGCTGGATCTCCATCCTTCAGCAGAGAGGACGGGTTCTGGCCTAATCCCACAGTAGACCACACAATGATTTGCTTAACCCCATGGTAGATCAGGGACTTGAACTTGGCTCTCGTGAACACAAAGACATGCTCTAACAGACGAGCTTGCATTCCTCGTGGACAGACTCACAGCTTTAAAGTAAACCCATGGTTTTATTTCATTTCTTTTGATGCTGGTTTCTACATGTGCTGGACAACTTCCTATGTGATTTGGAACAACGTGTTTATTGTTCCAGATGAGATTGACTCCCCAGGGAGTTCATCTGCACAGCAAACATCAATGTACTTCGCTCTAAGTTGGAGCCAGAGGCAGTGGAGAAATCGCTATAATAACTCTGTCCCACTGGAGGGCTCCCCAGCACTTGAAGTAATCCTCTTTTTTAATAGCTGTCTCAGTTTTAGGGCTGTCTCTTGCCTGCAGTGCAATGCAGAGCTGCTCCCTTGCAGCAGAAGAAATGGGTTTAGAGCTCTGTGTGTGTGCGCGCACAAGACTCATTCCTGTGCTCCCCTGTATCTATTTTTAATGACTGCCCTCAGTATTTTTATCAAGCAAGTGATGTGCTTAACACAACTCAGAATTTACTGTTGCTCATTATATTTTGAATTTTGTGTTTATTACTGAGTGAGGTTGGCTAAATATCTTCACTGCTTCTTGACTGATTGCAGCTTTAGGTAACAGCAATTATTCTGGAATTGTTCCCTTTATTGTACTTCAATTTTTAATAGATGCCTTCAGTACAATCCAACTACTTAGAAGTGCTCTAAAGGGAAACTGACTACACTTGAAGTTGGCTGCTTTGCTCTTTCTCAGTCGTGTTGCTTTTAATTTCATTTAAAGTTAAAATAAAATCATTGCTCAATTTAATTCATGAACAGTTTTAAATTTCTGTTGAGATTTTAGATCGTTATTGAGTCTTGAGGAGTCAAGTGCTTTAGAAGGATACTCTGACTAGAAAGCTCAAGTGATTTTGCAGGAAAGTGTATGAAGGCAAGTTTAGTGGTCTGTTTTGTGTGTAGCAACTGAATAGCTTTCTACCGTACTCCCATTTAATCTGAAACAAGGTAGATGTGGCAGGATAGGTTGGAAAATTTCAGTAACTGTAAATGAACTTTTGTGACTACTGTGACTTTTCAGCTGCTCTTAAAAATGTCAATTCTTGGCAATTGCTATATTTTCCTTAGAAAAACGTTACTCTATTTTCAGACTGGATTTTTTACTGGCTTACCTTGTAATTTAGCTAACGTTACTTTTGAATTCATGATTGTTTTGTGGGTTTTTTTTCCCTGCATCAGTTGCATAGTATTTCAAAAGTCTCATGTTTTAAGTTGGATGCAAATATTGATCTCTTCAAGAGAGTCCCTTTGCTTAGTGTAGCATGGTAGGTCATCTTTGGTCTTGTCTTTAAGATAAGAATAATCACCTGAGCCCAGTATGTTCTTACTGACTGTCAGCTGATGGAAAAGGACTTCTTTGGGGGCTGTTGACCCTAAATCACAATTCTTTCCTATAGAAATCCACTACTACGATTTACCTGTTGGTATCCAGAAGTAAGATTTCAAATGCATCTTCTTAACCACACTGACAGTTTCCTTTAGATCACCAATGGTCCATCTTTGTTCTCACTTCCCAAAGCCACTTTCTGCAGCCTCTCCCCAACCCACTTCAAATGTTGAGGCTTGTTCTGGGATTTAAAAAGAATCATCCTTTTTAAGTTCATTGTGTGTTACTTGAAAGGGGCTTCAAACCATAATTAATAAAATCTCCACTTGTATCAGTTGTTCAGCTGTGAGGAAAATTATTATTATTGGTGAAACTTTCCTATTCAGCCAAGATCTTAGCCAAGGGATATTTTGTGAGTTTATGTGAATGACTTTTTGTTCATCCTTCTTAATGCTCTACTGATATTATTTGCTTCCAATTTTCCCTGACATAGGAAAATATGCACAGTGAGGTATGATGAAGCTATCAAAATATTTAATGTTCTTCACTTAAAAAGAGACAGCAGTGTAGAGAACATTTCCTAATTATTCTGAGCATGGAGATACTAAGATTGTGTATTAAATAGAAGGAAATTGTAGCACAGTGGCTTGTCTGATGAGTATCATCCAAGGAGGCTGAAGAACGTTTTTTTGGTTGGTATACCCTATGTGCTTTATAAATTCTATTTCATCCTAATGGAACACGAGAAATGCAACAGCTCATGTTGACCCTTTACAGAGCTGGAGAAGAGTACTTGTGTAGTCTGGAAACCCTGTTAAAATTCACATGGCAATAAAAGTATGAGGATTCCTTTCCATTAGAGACATTGTAGTGTCAGTGAAGTGTAACATACAAAACAATAATGAACAGACTGTACAGTTTATACTTTCTGTGCTGCACAAAATGTTAGCTCTATAAATATATTTTAAAAGACCTACCAGCAAATATTTAAAAATAATTGCAAATTCTTCAGTGATGTAGACACATAAATGAAGGAATTTTGCTGAGGCAATTATAGTGTCTCCTGCTGCTGTGCCAAAAGTATTAGCATGATACATGAGACCTCCCACTGTTTGCAGATCTCTGCAGTAACCAGAGATTTAAGGTTTAGATCTTGGAGGTGAGCTGAAAAGATGTTGTAAATAACTGCAGAGGTTTCAAGTCTAACAGGATGATTGTGGTGTTCTAATACTCCTGCGCTTGTCCAAGAGGATTTGCCACTCTGTAAAAGCTTTGGGATGGCTTGTCTTCGTACGTATTGCAGGAATGGATCATAATTAAAACATTCAGGCCAAATGGTTGTTAATGTGCTTACAGGCTAAGGACATGGGAAAAACATGTACTTTCCAGAGCTTGAATGATTCTGTGTATCCCCCCAAGAGTTGATGTCACTTAATTCACAGAGTAAAATGAGGGGAAAAAGTCTTTTCTTGTCAGAAGGTAGCCTTGCTTCATCTTTTCTTTTCTCTAACATGATGAATTTGTTGCCTGTTGTTTCTGAACATCTCATGACACCTCAAGGCATGAGGCTGCGACACTATTTTATAGTAGGAGAGCAGAATACCTTCTCTGGGGTCACAGAGGCAGTGAACAGCACAGCCAGAAACTGAACATGGCATCCTCACTTCCAGCCCCGTGTTACACTCTTTTCCCTGCTGGCAAGCTGAGAGTACCATGGATGCGACTAAGTAAAGAAATCTTGGTAAGCTACTTAAATCCAAATATCTGTGACTTTTGAGTTTATATATACTTCTCTGAAATTAAGAAGGTATTCAGAAATGTGCACTATCTTTTGATGCTTTGTGCTTTATGTAGCTTAATTTTTCATTTTTTATTTTTGAATAAACTTGATTCAAATGTTGATTGCATAAATCAACATTTCCATATTTTCTGGATATAAATCAGGTAAGTGTATGAGTGTTGGAAGAGTTTCTCTGAAAAAGTGAAGATGTAAATTTTCTTTGACATTTTTCTTCAATGGTCATTAAAACTGAGGCAAACCATACATTCAGTGTTTCCTCTTCTACTGTAGAACGCTTGCCAATGTGCAGGAAAAAAATCAGGGCTCCTCTAAGCTATCTGTCTGTTCCTTTTACTTCAACCTCCCACTTCAATGTCATGACTCCTCTTTTTCTTTCTAATCCTTTTTGTATTTATTGGCTAGTTTAATACACATCTTTTAATGAGAGAATTAAGTTTAAAAATGTAGAGAATTATTATCTTCAGGTATATCTAAGTGATGCTTAAATTATGCCTCTCTTTTTTTCTGGAGGTGCTTTGTAGGTGTTTCTGCTTTCACACAAATCAGTTATGACATGTGAACTGAAGTGTGACCATATCCAAAGCTTGTGGGTATTTGGATGCCTCTGTACAGCTTAGGACCATCCATTTTACCTAGATTGTTGCTGCTTCGGAAGACCTGGAAACAGATTCTTAGAAGCGGTCAAAGTGTACTTTCAGGTATGTAACTGAGTCCAACCTATTTGTGCAGGCAGAGTCTTACCATGTGGATGCAGATGTGAAAGTGCTTTTGCTCCTACCCTGTAATTCTGAGTTGGGGTTGAGTGTGAAAAGGCATGTGACTGTGTTGAAAAGCTCTGCCTAGAGTTTATCTTGTTCACTGGCGTTTTAGCACTTAATAGGTTCTGGTATCGTAAAAATCAAGTTAAAGATTTTTCTTCTTATTAGCGTTTCATTTTATAAAAAGACACACTTACTTCTCCATTTATTTTTGACATTGTTAAAGTAGAGAATTGGTCCAGCTGTGAATTTATCAGCTGTAAACAATGCTCTTTGCCTTTGGCCAAATTTTAGTCTCCTAGTGTTTTTACTCTGCCTGGAGTGAATCTCTGTGACCAACAAATCCCTGAAAATAAGAACATATAATGGAAAAGCTGACAAGACCCTTAACAACAGCAGAGCCATGGGCTTTGGTATAAACAACATAATAACAGAGTGGATTTGAATGTCATCCTGGAATTTCAGTCTTTTGTTGCTTTTCTTGTCCAATTGCCCTCACGACTATTTCACAGCAATACTTCCTGGGATATTCCAAAAGCTACGGTTATTCATCTGCAGGCTCCTGCCATAACCCAGCATTAAAATGTACATTGGGATGTTAACTGCTCTTGCTTTTATAGCAGAATAAACATAGCAAAACCAAGCTGGCTGTGGGATACGGTAGTAGTTAAATTAAGCCTAAACAGGTAGTTCTGTGGTTGCGACGTGGTGTGATGTTGAGGCTTGTCAGCATGAGATGCTGTGACAGTGCTTAGCTGTGTGCTGATGAGTCACAGTGTGAAGCGTAAAAAAGAGCACAGTCCCCTTTCTTCTCCTGCTACTTGACCCCATGTCTTTATGTGGAATGAAGGACCTTGGACTAGATGCACACGTAACTACTCAAAGACAGTCCTGAAATAGGTATCTGGGCTTCTCTGTACAACACATTGCCCAACCAACTGCCTAAGAACAGGGTTCTCAAGACTTAAGAGGTTTTTTAGAAAGGAATAAGCATGTAAAAGAGAGGGATGTTGTTTTGCATTTGGCTGTCATCTTCTGGTCTATGAGAAATCTCTCCTTCTTCCTCTCCAGATCAAGGGCTCTGAACCCTTTTTTTTTTTTTTTTTTTTTTGCATCTCAGCTGCTTGAGATTAGGGGAGGACAGTGCTGCGAGTGTGGCCTTTCTTTTAAAATATTTGTACTAGTTCCACTGCTATTGCCTTTCTCTTAGTTGGAAACACATTAGTTAAAGCACTCAGGAAAAGTCCAGTCCTATGTAATTAGCTTATGTACACATTAATGTTAAAATCAGTGCCCATATGGAATAGCATGGCAGTTCCTATTGCCCTTCAAAAGAGAGCAGATCTCTGTTTTGCCTCAGCCCTAAACAAGGATAGCAACACTCTGAATAAAGATACAAGGTTTTACTCATGGGTTACGCTTTAGGTATTGTACCCAGCCCAGGAGCCAGGAATAGTTCATAAATAATTTGACTGGCAAGCTTGTAAGGTAAATTTCAAATAAAGTTTAGGTGCTTTGCTTTGTGCTGCCAATCCAACAAATCCACAAAAAAAAAAAAAAGTTCATAACCTGTAGTGTTAACATAGTTCCTAATTTTTATTTATGTGCCAAAGGCTAAATGACTGGGTTCTGTTATCTGATAACTAATGAGCTCTTCAGTCCTTAGTAGGATGTGAGGAGGGAAAAACTCAAATTCCTGGAGACAGGGACGGGAGAGTAGAAAAAGAGGACTATTTCTAGACTGCATTCACTCTGTTAATTCTTTGCCTTTATTCATATACCCAAAGCTACTCTGCTAATAAATTGGAAAGGAAAGATTAAGATTCCAGACTTGAGGAGATTCAGGTCATACTGAAACGTATTAAACATACTTATTAATAGAATTTCCTGTTTTCAATAACATGCTCTCATACTTCACCTGTCCTTGACCGAGTAAGACACAAGAAGCCCCATCTGCAGTTGTTGTATGGTTGCAATTCAATAGATAATCCAATTATGTGCCTTTCTGAAGCTAGATGAAGATTGCGTACAGAATTGTATTGATTACATTTTGATGACAGCACTGTCATGGCAGCAGAATGGCAAAACACCGGTCAGCTGCCGCAGAACAGATGTGTTGCCAATACAAGCTATATATGTAAGTCTTGTGAAGAAACTCTAGGCATTTTCAGTGGATACTCAGATGTTTAATATGTGATGTCCCTGAAAGGTAACAACTTAAAAAGTCGCCACCTAAACTCGCTGACAATACGGTTAGCTTTTATCTGTCCCAGCGCCCTGTCCTGAAGCTGTGCATTTCAATGCAGGGTTCTGATGAATGCTGTGGTTTGCTCATGTGGCAGACTTCTAAAGGTTGAGATGCAAAGAAAAACCTCGATCCTTTATGCTAAAGCAGCAGCAGCGAAATTTCAGCATTGAAGTGCAAACTTGTAATCCCTTCATCTGCTGCCTGATGGGAAGGGGCTTTGTTTCTTGGCCAGTGCCTAAATTTCAAAAATGCTCAGAAAAGGTCTTGCTCTTGGTTTTCACAGTAGTACCTACCACTTGCCAAAGGAGGACTGGACTCCAGGCACTTGACTTTCTTTTAGTTTATGTTACCCTTCTAAAACATTGCAGAACAGAAACAGGAGAAGGTGGTAACGATGTGAGAGCATTCACAGTTAACCTGAAAGTCCCTCCTCCATTTGATGTGAATCATATTTGCGTCTCCCACAAATTGTCTTAGGTATTAGACAGTAGTCCATCTGAACAGACAATATTTCATCTCCTACTGTTGAAAGCTTGCTGATGTGCAGGAAAAAAAAAAAATCAGGGCTCTTCTATCTATCCATCTGTTCGTCTTACTTCAACCTCCCACCTCAAAGTCATGTCTTCTCTTTTTTTTCCCTAACCCTTTTTGTCACTCAGTTTTGTGCTCTAGCCTCCAGACGATGTGGTGCACTTCAGAACATTATGGGAGCAGAGTGCCAAGGAGAGAACTGTGGTTGGAAGCAATGATTCTCAAGCTATAATTCCGGAAGTATCAAAGGTCTCTAAAGGCTTAAAAGAATAAAAATAGCGACTGAGAGTGCTAGGAACTCACTCTATGATTTTTCTCTGATGAAGTCATCTGCAGAATGAACTGTTGACAGATTTTCAGGGCTGAAAGAAAAGCCATGTTCCCTTATGTGTTCCTTTCTGGAGTTACAGAGCCATGGTGTATGTCGCTGGAAGCTATCATCTGTGGTGTAACAACGGATGCAGCTCTTCCATTCTATTCACAATATTTGTGAAAGAATATTAAAACAATGAATACTCCCAAGAAGTTTTGTTAACTGCCTTTGGAAAAGACAGTGCTATGTGCTGGTTTATTGCAAATTCATAGTAAACCCCAGTATATCAAAACTTCCATTGTGATGATGAAAGAGATTTAGCATTTTTCTGGGAAACAATTAGAGCTTTACTGTTTTAATAGTTGAGGGTTCACTTGTTTTCTTTAAAAAATTTGTTTCATAATTCAGCTTCATAGAGCTTTTGATAGATTCTTTCTGTGAGGGAACAGGAAATTAGAAACTATATGAACTAGAGACATCCTTGTATGTATATAAGTGTGTATACACACATATGTAAGTGGGTATATATGTGTGTGTATACATATATACACACACATACACACTTATAAATGTGTATTTTCTAAATACCACTTATATATAGAGGTATGCATATTCCCCTTTCATATTATGGTTAAAGTTGTTGTACTGAAAAAAATAGTTCGCAAATCTCTTAATGAGATAAATTTAAATCTTTTGAAATTGAAGCTATAAAAATTTAAAACAGAAATTAAGAATTTATTTACTATTTGAGAAGCAGCATTTCTTGGAAAATACTCAAGAGACATTAGTTTTATCACCTCAAAATATAGAGGTACTTTGACATTTACTGTACATATGCAATAATACAGTATTCAGTAGGCTTGTATTTGAGAACTTTGTGAGCTGTTATGATTTAATCTAAAAATTCTAGTATGAAATATTTTCCCTAATGTTAAATTTTAGTAACTTTTTAAAAATCTTATTCTCTATTATTGCTTTATGTACCTGTAGTAGATCCTGAATGATCTTTTGGAATTGTAAGCTGCTCAGGATCAAGAGTCTAGTTTGTGTTTGATGCATTTCACTTGACGGACTTGAAGGATGATTTCCTAGGGGGGCTCAGATGACTGACTAAGGAAGCTTTGTCTCTCCTTCCTCTTTAATACTATGCAGTATGAGATAAGCTCAGAAAATTCAGCTTTAAAAAAAAAAAAAAAAAGATCGAGCACTAATCATTTCTGCTCATAGTGCATCTCTCACCATTCAAAGCTAAATGGCCTCATTTTCCTGAGTACCCAGCATGAATGGTTCAGATAGCTGTGGGTATGAACTCTCCCTCTGCCTGGTTGCTTTGCAACGTCAAGTTTGGTTATGATTTATCTAACGTATCCAATCTCATGGGTTAAAGAGAGAGAAAAGCAGGGGCTAAGTTAATCACTGCAATCTCCTCTAGAGAAATAGCCTGAGAAGTGGTGGGCTCTGCTGAATATCTGAAAACAGAAACAAATCTGTGTGCTAGAGAAAGAAAGGGATTAAAGGTGAACAAGTTCAAAAAACCAAGGCGCTCTTCCAGAGAAAGTCCTGACAACAGCAAAGGTGGTCCAGATAGATAGAAACCTTTTGTTACTCTCTGCTGTGGCTACAAGCTATCTTTCATATCATCGCTTGAAGGTAATCACTTAAAGTCTTATAGATTAAAGTAAAAATCTCACATCAAAATCCAGCAGGTTTATTGAGAAACGAGTTGGAAAGCAAAGGTCTGAAGCAGTGGGTTCACTTAAAACAGACTGCAGCAATCTGTACAACCTGCAGGTTCAGACTAGCCTCACGTTTTAAGGCAAATCAAATTCTGTTTGGAAACACCCAGTTACTCTTCTTTCTGGGACAAAAGTATGTTCTTGCCCATTCCACCATTTGGGCGTAAAGAAATAGCCCCAGGTATAACAACCAGTTACGCGCCTGCTTTAGTGTAGTTAAACATGGTGTTCACAAGAGGATGCTCCATGATTATTTCAGATTTTCAAGATACTTTTTTGCAAAGAGGTAGGAAGACTATGGTCTGGTACGGACAGTTTCTCTGCGGCTAATGCGAATATTTAATCCTTATGGCTGCATGGCGAAGTATCTGTATTTAGCCCTCAGTAGGGAAATGCTTTCATTGTTTAATTCTGTATTAGATATTTTAAGACCTGCTTTGTAGCCACTGTCTCATCCATCCCACAGAGTAAATGATCGCTAATATTAATACAATGATTTGTGTGTAAGGAAATCCAAAACCTTTTTCTTTTTTTTTCTTGCTGGTACTTGTTACTATATTATGTTAGGCTTCAGGTTTCTTTAAAAAAAGTAATTGACTATATGTCAGCTGCACAAAGGGAGGTTACATAAGGTTGAGGAAATGTTGTCCTTTACTCTTTGATTGTATGTTACTGCCTAGAGGGCTAATACGACCCGTCATGGGATGCAGGCAGAAGAATATTTTGATGATTGTGTAAAACATATTATGTGATATATTAAAGGGATTGTGGCAATGTATGAGAGTTGCTATGGTATGTTTAGGGGTATTAACAAAGGTGGATTGGGGAGGAATAGTGTGGGGAAAATAGAAGAAGGGGTTAAAGAACCTGGTTGAGTGTAATCAGGTTGCAGATCAGTACACTTGTCTGACTGAGTCCTGTGCTTAATTACCTCTTTTTGCCATATCTTCTTATTAAACCTAATTTTTACTGTCTGTGTAGTTGAGCTCTCCATCCTGAGTGTGTGTGTATGTGAATATTAATGAATTTAAAACTGTACTAGCCAGTGAGCAGGAGAAGAGGTCTTAACACCAGCAACTGGAGTGGGGCCATGAACCTCCAGAGGCTCACAGGTCTCTGTGCCAACAGCTGGGGAGACCAGAGGATCGGGGGCCACCTACTGGATGGATACTGAGCATCTAGGGCAGCTGCTGGAGGGATTGATGTTGCCCTTGCACATATAACATAACCGATGTACATATTTATAACTGTGTATATGGACACCCATGGTGTTACTTTCTACTGACAGAGTTCAGTCCTGGCCAGCTGGAGAGGAGGAACACGGATGAGGCTGCCTGTTTGTATGAGTGCTGTGTGTTTTCTCTCTGCATTGATCTGTGTGATGTGTGTGGATATGGATATATCTATATACGTACACTACGTAATGTGTATGTGTGCTTCTTGGGGAATGAATACTCAACCTCACTACTGGCTGGAGATGGGGTCACAGAGGTGCAGCAACCTTGCATCTATTACACTTTGGGATTTGGCAGCTTCTAAGAAAGAACTTCAGTCTGAGCAAGCGAGGTGTTTTTTTTTTTTTAAAAAAAAAAAAAGCCTTATGTGCAAGCATATTTTTGGAGAAGGATCTATTACTGCCAAGCAGGTTTAAACCTCCTGCTTGTAGAGGATGATTCATTCATATATCCACTAACATTGCTCTGTAATCCTTAGAGAACTTCCTTTCTTAAGATTGTGTCACAAGCTATTTTCATAGAATAAGGAGACTTCAAAATGAACTGACAAGCAGAAGAGTCACAAGTCATAAAACATAAAGAATAGGGGAACTCACTTTATTAAACTGCCTTTTTTTGAACAACAGCACAAGCAAAACATATGCTTCTTTAGGTGTGATATTATAAAAATGATCACTTTGCTATTGCAAATTAGTACTGCTGTTGGGGAAATGGCTAGCTGAGGTTGATTTCTTGGGGTGTGGGGATGGGGTGGGAGGCTGGATGCTAAATCATAGGATCTAGTTTACTTGTCTCCTGGGGGTAAAGGCAGAGTATGTTCCTGTGAAATGGAAAAAAATTAAATGACTTTTCTATTTGAAGTACAATTACACATCCCTTCCTCTACTTGCACCCAGACACTGATATGGCAAATGGAAAGTCTGTTTGGTCTTAGAAACTGTACCAAGGTTTTCTCAGTGCTTACAGAATATTTCATGGTTTTAAACATTAAAATTGAAGTCACGGCGCATAGAAAATTTTGACCTGAATTGTTCAATTTGTTGAAATCATAAAAAAACAAACGCCACATTTTTATAACAGAAAGTGTTGCAAACCTGGGTTGTCCACATTGTCACAGTCACACATGAGCTGTAATTCCAAGTCTATTTAACACTCTGTTGAATTAAAAATTTTTTAGCTATTGAGGTAGATTCTCCAAGGGGCTGGTACCTGTTATTCAGTTAAACTGGCAAGGAAAGACAGGTTGTAATAAATAAAAAAAATAGCACTGACAGTTACTACAAAAGACATCTGTCTTTGAATGGGAGAAAAAGTTGCTAATTTGAGAGACAAACTTACAGTGATCATTCAGGTAATTATATTAAATTATGGTTAATATAAGTAATTATAATTATTTAATTATGGCATAATTCAGCACAGTTAGATTCAGTCATGAGATGTGTTTGGTGTCTCGCCTGCGGAGAGGGAATACTCTCAGATGTAGTGTGTCTATATCTTGTGTGAGGCGCCACTGCATCCAAAACAGGCTCAGAGTCGCTGGTGCTATTCACACAGCTGGAAGCTCATGGAATGACAAGCGATGGAAATACAGAAGGTACTCACCTCGCCTTCTAGCCTATAAAGGCTTGTCCTGGGAGTACAACAATTTTCTAACATTATGTCTGGTGGAGTTTAAAATTCCTAAGTGCTGCTCTGCTTTTTTAGTCTTTTCTCCAAATGATTATGCCACAGCTTAATAATTCCCGTTGTTAGAATATTTTTCCTAATAATTATTCAAGGCTGTCGTTTTCAGTAATGTAATTATACGTATTTTTTCTAATTATAGCTACTATTTTTCTTATCTGACTAAAACAGAGAGGATTATTTTCTCCCTACTTCTGTGAAGCGATACCTCAATCAGAATTGCATTGCCTTTTTTGTTTCTCTGTCATATTATATAGTAATCTAATTAAATTCCCAATTAAAATCTCCAGATCTCTTTTGGGATCAGTGCCTTTCAGGTTCTTCTCACCCAGAGGCTAATAGTTAAATTATTTTTCCCAGATATATTAATCGCCAATCCTACAGAGACTTATGCTGCTGCTCAGTTTTATCCTTTGTGACTGTTGCTGTTAAGTCGGATAGGACTACTGACAGTGCATAAACTGAAGCAAACATACAAATCTTTGTGTTATCAGTCTTTTATTAAAATTAATCTTGATTAAAAGTAAAAGTGATGTTATAATATTAACTTTTAGATCTCTTAACCCTTTGATGAACGTGTTTACAGTTTGTCTTAGTTAAATATGCTGTATCAATAATTTCTGAGTAAAAACAGAATGAATAGTTTAAATTGATAAGCATTGCTTTAGTCTAAGAATATTTTATGTTTCAAAGCATTTTTATTTTTCTGAAATGAGACTGTAAAGTTTAGAATTCTAACAAAAATTCTGCTTGTTTTTCTAAGGAAGTTAAAATAATTTTTTTCCCCCTTTTCATGCGTTATTCAAAGCAGCCAGATGCTTTGGGTATTCTGGTTGGCTTTGGAAGGAAAATAACATTTCCAATTTAGGGTTATAATTTAAACTGAAATATCTAGGTCTAGCATAGTTAGTGCACTTTATTGCTTTCTGTCTGATTGAACACATAAGACTGAACTATCTTTACAGCTCCTCAGTTTTGGTTTCTCTCGTGTTCTAGACTTCTTGGTCTAAATCTCTCTCTCCTACTCTGTTTGCTTGCTGCATGGAGAATTTTCTTTCCATCTTGTCTGTGCCTATGGAAGGAAACAAATGCTTCATTTTCTATTCTTTTTGGAGCACCTCAATCAAGCAAGCTTTCTGACATTCCTGTTTTCTCACCATCCTTATCTAGGTTCACTCTAGAGGGAGACAGTGACAGATTTTCTAGGAAGTGAGGGGCAACTCCCAGACCGGTAAGAGTATTTAAGAATATGACAAGGAACATAAAATGTCCCTACTGTATCAGAGTGAATATCTGCTGTCTGACAATAGCCTAAGGAAGAGTACATGAAGAAAGTCAGCATTTGGTATTTTCCAGAATATTCTCCTAAACTCCAGTTGTTTCTGACCAATGGATTTATGGATTGAGGGGTGTCTTTGCATTTAACAGCCTTTGGTAGATTTATTTTTTTTTCTTTCCATCATGTTGTCCTGTCAGTTTTGAACCTACCTAGACTTTTAGCATTGGCAATCCTCAGTAGCAAGGAATTCTACACTATGGGTCACACGTGGGAGATAAAGGAAGGTGGTTTGTTCATTCTGACACCTCCAGTTTAAACTAGCTTGTCTCTTTCTTGACAGACATCTTGGATTCCTCTTGAGGAGGTTAGCACCTCATCTCTTGGTACAATTTTAACACTGTGCTGCTGCTGCAATCTTTGTATAAGCACACACACACACTCTCACACATCATTTCCCTGTGGACTATTCACACAAAACTCTCCATGCTTTGGTGGCCAGCAATCAATTTCAATCAGCTCTGTCTGTCCAAATCTGTTCATATCAGATTGCAAGCCTTGGTCTATCAGCTGCTGGATGAATTCTCCTGGGCAGCTGAAGGAGAAATGAGCCAGCTGCTGGCCCTGCCCTGTTGGAGACCAGGTTATTTCACTGTGATTTGAAGCCAATTACTTCCTTCCCAGTGCAAAACTGTCTCGGTGAGCAGAGAAACTGAAAGCGGAATTTGCCTTTTGTTATTTCAAAAATAAGCAATGTACGGGTGTGTTAGGCCAGACTGGCTTGGATTGAGCTGCCTGGTTTTAGATACTTAAACTAGGAACATTGTCACTGGCCTCTCCCCAGTCAGCAGAGTGAGATAATCTGCTCAAGGGAAATCTGGACCTCTTCCACGTTTATGCTCCTGTTCCAAATTACTCTGCAGAAGCTTGCCTTTTCCCCCTGACAATAAAGGGAGTGTGAGGAAACTGGGCAACTAACTTGAACGTTAAAGTCTGCTAGCTAAAATTAGGCATAAATAAGTGTGGGCAAGTGGAGGACATGATATTGACCATTACAGTGAATGGGAAGCTATCAAACGCATTAATGATCTGAACTAGGTTGCTAGTTTTGGGATGTGAATCTACTAGTATGTTAACGACCAAGGCTGGGTTTTAGCTGCTTCTGTAGAAACTCAGGACTTCATGTCTAGAAGTCCTTCATCTGGGTCTTTTATGCTGTCCAGAAGGGGATCTGCCTTTTTAGTATTCATTTGAAATACTTTAATCATGTATAATTTTCTTCTCTGCTCCCAGAAAATCATCATATGCTCTTTTTTACTGCACTTGTAGGATAAAAATTTCTTTGAAAGCTGAGCCCTACTTGTTTGCTGCTGTGGTACTTTGATATTCTAATCTCAATACTGCCTCCTGTATCCTTTTAATAATACATTATAGTGTAATTTATAGGTGGTACTGAAAAAAAAAAAAAACCACCCCAAAATAGAAAAAGTGAGACCATAGCACAATGACAATTTAGAAATTTAAAGTTTAATTGCTATCAATTCACTGTACATTAAGTCTACTGAAAGAGCAGTACACTGGATTGATTGTTCTTTATTAATCTGTGTGGGAGAAAAAGTTTAGGCAAGTACAGTTGAGCCTTGTTCTGACTCTCAACATCGTGCCATAAATTAGCTGTGCTGTGTGATGCTGCAGATGGTATATGTGCTATTTTTATTGTCACATTTTTACTCTTTAGCTTAAATTTTCTTATTGCCCTTTATGATCATTGGGCAATTGGTACGAAACCAAAAAGAACCCAAAAGCCACAGACAAGCTTTTTTTAATGGGATATATTTTTTATTAGGATGAGCTGATCAAAGGCATGGACAAATAAAAGTTTGAAATGAGGTGCATACCTCAAATCAAGAAGGCAATAATTCTGCAGTTTCCTGGTGATGTTGGCATGAGAAGATATATGCAACTTATTTCCTTAGTAATTATGCCTTTTCTCTAAATAGCTAGAAACTAGACTCTATTAATCTATGAGCGTTCCACTGAAAAAGCTCTCCTGCCAAGAGAAAGAATAGTTAGCAAACAGACAAGGAGTGGCTTGCTGCAATTTTGTGATATATAAAAAGTAGTAGATGAAAAATACTACTCAAAAGCTATCTGCAGCCAGCTATACATTGGCTCAATTTCTTCATCAAGTTATGCAAACCGTTATCTTTGTGCTGCTGAGCCCTTTGCACTTTCTACTTATTGCTGTACTAGTGCTCTTAGACTCTCTGGCATTTCTGGTCACTGCTGTGTTAATGTCAATAAGTACTGGATAACGCTTTGGATCTTCTAGGTCTGAAAAAACATGATTGTATTCTCCAAAGTTATTTGTCAATACTAATAAACAAATCAATCTGTTGAAACATGACTGCATTGATACTCTGGACATTTCAACCGCTCCCTCATCGCTAATCAAGTGCTACCAATGTATTCAGAAAATAGCTCAAGGTTTGTCACCCACCCCTATGCACGCAGGCTATCATTGTATTTTATATGATCTGGACCTGTGGTTCTGACCATTCTTAAAACCCTTGCTGAAATTGTGTAAGCAAAAGCTAAAAAGTTTTCATATTCATGGAACGTCAAAGTCTACTTGTCTCTGTTCTTTTTCTGATGTATACACTTGGGTGTTTGACCACTAAAACAGAGTAACTATAAAGCTGATTCTTCGTCAGAAGTAATGAGGTAATTTGGATGATACAAATAAGATGGGATAAACTATGGGCCTCAGTGCAGAGATGTCAGACCATGCTACATCACCCCTGGTTTGTTTAGCTGGATGACTTCTAATTCCATGATGGTTTTGCTGAACCCAAGTTGATTCTTACCGAGCTTTATAGGCAAGGTTTGCACCAGGAAGTGAAGAAATGCCAAAGAACATGCCCAAGCACTGGGGATCCATTAGAAACTGTTCTAACAGTTTTATGGAATAGGTGGTGTGCTTTTTGCCTGTGCCACCTAGCATGGCCTGAACTAATCTGCAAGCTAGCATAGGTCAACGACCATTCCCAATAGACAGTTTGTATTCAACCACAGGATTTTGGAGGCCAAGGCAATTTAAAAATAAGGTTGTGGATTGTTCCATGCTAGATTGCCTTAATGCCAGAAAATTGCCACAGGCACGTTTAATTTACACATGTGGATATAACCTCTATGTTAACCCAGAATTCTGGGTTGCAGGATGCCTCCTCTTTTGAGCACAAAAAAACCCCACACTTGGTTTGTATAAAGGTATACAGAAAGACAGTGTCTGCTCAGGGGTCAGCACTGGGTCCAGTCCTGTTCAATATATTCATCAATGACCTGGATGAAGGGACAGAGTGTACCATCAGCAAGTTTGCTGATGATACAAAACTGGGAGGGGTGGCTGACACGCCGGAAGGCTGTGCCGCCATACAGTGTGACCTGGACAGGCTGGAGAGTTGGGCAGAGAGGAACCTGATGAGGTTCAACAAAGGCAAGTGTAGGGTACTGCATCTGGGGAGGAATAACCCCATGCATCAGCACAGGTTGGGGGCTGACCTCCTGGAGAGCAGCTCTGTGGAAAGGGACCTGGGAGTCCTGGTGGACAACAGGATGACCATGAGCCAGCAATGTGCCCTGGTGGCCAAGAAGGCCAATGGCATCCTGGGGTGTATCAAGAAGAGTGTGGCCAGCAGGTCGAGGGAGGTCATCCTTCCCCTCTACTCTGCCCTGGTGAGGCCGCATCTGGAGTACTGTGTCCAGTTCTGGGCTCCCCAGTTCAAGAAGGACAGGGAACTGCTGGAGAGGGTCCAGCAAAGGGATACAAAGATGATTAGGGGACTGGAGCATCTTTCTTATGAGGAAAGGCTGGGGCACTTAGGTCTTTTTAGCTTAGAGAAAAGAAGACTGAGGGGGAATCTTATCAATACTTATAAATACTTAAAGGGAGGATGCCAGGTAGATGGGAACAGTCTTTTTTCAGTGGTGCCCACTGATAGGACAAGAGGTAACGGACACAAACTTGAGCACAGGAAGTTACATTTTAACATGGGGAGGAACTTCTTTACTTTGAGGGTGGCAGAGCACTGGAACAGGCTGCCCAGAGAGGCTGTGGAGTCTCCCACACTGGAGACATTCCAAACCCGCCTGGACGCCATCCTGTGTAACCTGCTGTAGGTGTCCCTGCTGTGGCAGGGGGGTTGGACTAGATGATCTCCAGAGGTCCCTTCCAACCCTGATGATTCTGTGATTCTTTTAAGGGTATCTGATCAAGGACTTTTTTTTTCAATGGATAAAAAGGGATAACAAGAAAAGGAGGAAGCTACCTACTGGAGACACTGGTGTCTCAGTGTCAGCTACTGGAGCTAGTGGGGGGTCTTTAACCTCCATTCACTGGGCCGGGAATTGTGTGTGTCCCAAAAATCCAGCTATGGGGGTACAGGCATGAGTGAGGGGCTCAAGACCAGTGGCTGGAGCAGGACCGTGGGTCACAGCCCAGGTGCCAGATGCTGGGGGAGAGTGTCTGTACCTGCCAAAAACTGGACATACATGTGGATTCACTGGCAAACTCCAAGCTGGATCAGCCAGGGAGCAAGAGGCCCCAGGTCTAGTCAGGGGTATCAGGCAGGCAGAAGGTCTGTGCTGGTATTCAGAGGGACCTGTGAGTGTGGGGTGCCTGTGGGATGAGTGTGTGAGTGCTACGAGTGTGTGAGTGCTGCGTGTGTGCAGCGAGAACCCAGCTGGACCAGCCAGCGAGTTGGGGACCCATGGGGCAGGTAAGGGGGCCAGGATCCAGGCAGAGGTGCTGGGTGGGCAGAGGAGCTGTGATGGTACTTGAGGGATCTGCAAATGCGCATGTGCTTGTGAACCTGGAGTGTGGTGTGTGCGCTGCACTAGTGACCTTCTGCCTCTGCCAGACCAAGAGGAGGAGGGGACATGGCTGGCTGTGCCTGTGTCTGGTGTGAGTCCTGAATGTGGGTGCTGCTGGAGGCAGCGTCTTGTCTGTGTGACCGGCTGTGTCCCCGTCCTCTGTGTGTGTCTGGGACACGTGCTCAGCTTCACTGCTGGTTGAACCTGCAAAGGCAACAGCAGAAGCTGCATCCTTCAGCCTGGCCAGAGACTCTGGGTCCCCAGGGTACTAGGCTGGGCAGGAGGGGTCTTGGGCTGGGGTGGTTGGAGGAGGTGACCACTCTCAACAGTGCAAGGCTGACCCTTGTGTTTATGTGGGGCTAAGACAGACCTATGGAGTGAAGGTAGGCAGAAGCTACTTGTACAGAGACACCTTCCCTCCTCCTACTTCAGGTTTTGAGTAGGAGGCAAACTAATATGTGGTCTTTCTCTTTCTCAACCAGGTCTCCTCTTCTGGGTTGAGCAGCATCTTTGAGGGTGACAGAGTACTGGAATAGGCTGCCCAGAGAGGTGGTGGAATCTCCAACTCTGGAGACATTCGAAACCCACCTTGACGCCATCCTGTGCAACCTGCTGTAGGTGATCCTGCTGTGGCAGGGGGGGTTGGACTAGGTGATCTCCAGAGGTCCCTTCCAACCCCTATTATTCTGTGATTCTGTGTGAGCCAAGGTTTGGGCCAACTTCTGTTCCTATCTGATCACTTGCCTCATTGCCCTTTTGCTTTGCATAGGACCTCACAGACATCCTTCAGAAGCAGAATCATAGAATCATAGAATGGTTTAGGTTGGAAGGGACCTTGAAGATCATAGAGTTCCAGCCCCCCCCTGGAAATACTCTTATTTTCCAACACAGATGAGTTAAAACCTGTCTGGGAATTATTGAAGATTCATAAGCTTCATCTCTGGGGTGGTTAGCTGATAGTGTGAGGTGACTGGTTGGCCAGCAGCATTCCCAGAGACCATCATCTAAAATGGCTTTATGGGCTAGTTTGATCCACTGTCCACACTTCAGTCACCCCTGCTCTTCTGCATTAGCTCTACATGTAAGGAACTCGTATGTCTCAACTAAGACTACCATGAGGACCGAATCTGTCAAAACGTTATCTTCGCTAAGCACCATGTTTGCTTTGCATCTTTGAACATCTAGTTGTTGCTAGAGATGGATTTCCGTTGTCTATTGCCTTCATGGAAAAAGGTGTTAAATCAGCTGGATAGTGCACACTTTAGGAATAGGTCAGAACTGATCTGTCCAATTTGAATGACAAACTAGAACATCGGATATCCTGCCAAGAAAATGCAGGAAGAACTATATTTTCCTTTTTAAAGTTTTGTTTTTCATAAATTTATGTTCTGTCTCCTTAAACTGCTTTATATCCAGCACCTGAGTGAGAACATGCTGCAGCTGGGAATCTGAAAAAAGTAATTTAGCTGAAACATTTGTTGATAGGCATTTGGGGATTTTTTGTGGTACTTAATACTCAATATATAACAAACAAGATGCCACCTTATCATATGAAAGTGCCAGAAGTGAAAGTGCATACAGTAATAAGAAACAGAGGTGTAGTAAGTAAATGATCTCTTTGTCAGATAGTAAATTCGTTGTTAAGACCTTTTTACAGAATGTTGTACATGTCTAGCTATGTCTCTTTTTTTTTTTTTTTTTTTTTCTGGGATGATTCAAGGAATCTTATTTCTTCAAAGCAACGTCTATAATTCCTCCATAACTGGTACAGGTTTAGAGTATGCTAAACTGCTCTGAAAAGAGAAGACGGGGAAGATGAAAAAAAGAAATTCAATATTATAGCAGTGCAAGCAACTTAGAAGCCTTTGGCTTTCTGTCAGTGAGGAGTGATTAAACTTGCATCAAGGAATTAACACATTAATGCGGCACATTGGGCAGCTGCACACTAAAGTTTATATTAATAGTACAGAAAAAACACATCCTGTTATAATTCCCAGTGATCTGCACAATTAAGGCAACAACATTTTTGTATTTTCTCCTGTGCTGGCAGAGAATGCTGTATCAGTTGCTTCATTAGTATGCATTGTTGTATGAACTGATTCCCTGTTGTACCTGTAGACTGTCACTGGCAGCCACAGGAGGTCTAGGAAATTATACAAGTATGGATCACAGAAGGATTTTTAATTAAGTGTGGCAAATAACGAGAAATCTATTGCTTATTTTGATTGATTTACATTATGGTAATATTCTATTGATAATGCAATGACACTAATTCAAATTAAAAAAAAATTTTGTCTAGTAATTCAGATGTTCAGTCTGCTGAAGTATCTATTAAAGTAATTTATATATATTTAGATCTATCTGAATTTTCTATTGTTAGAGGTTAATTCTCCTACAAATCAAAAAGCCTTTGGTATCTCTATATTTGTGTCATTCCTATGGGAATGATCTTGAGAACTGCCTGTTTTGTTCATGCCTGAATCTATTTATTTCACCTCTAACATTATCCTTCATGACGTAGTCTTTTGATTCATTCCTGTGGCATTTGTTTCTGAAAATTTGTTAACAAATACAAATATGAGTCATCTAGAAAAGAAGAAAAATCCACATGGCATGTAAAATGTGCAAAGAGAGTAACAATTCTTACAGGAATATTTTAGCACTTTATGCTGTCATGCTGCCTGTTGAATATTACTTTTAATCAAACATTTAAGAATTTTGTCTTATGTTTTGGTGAGAGCACTAACCTAAGACACGGTGAAGTTTGTTTTAAACTTCTGTTCTCAGGACATTTTGTTCAGATATACATACATATGCATATATAAAAATGGATCTATCTGTATATCTTAAATACAGGAAAACAATTTTAAAGGAATGTCTTATTCCCATTCATATTTGTGATGAAACTTTTATTTTGTCATTATTTTTTCAGCAGGAGGAGCCATAGGCCCTCAGAGTGACTTCCTTGCAATGTACAATGAACCACGTACTTTTAAGAGCTGAGGTATAAACATGCTTTTGATTTTTCTGCTTTCATTGCATTGATTTTCCAGATACAAATTGATTATGTAAATCAAGTATTTCAGTTTATTAGCTCATAACAGTATTTTTTCTTTTAATTACTCCTTGCAACATTTAAAGGAACGTTTTATGAAAAGGTAGAGAAAACTGTCACCGTACCTTCATCATCCTTAATTTTCTGTACAGTCAGCGTTACTGAAACATGGTAATGCACCACTTCTTGTGACTAATGTTTCACATGGAAATGTGTCCTACTGTGATCGTGCATCTACACTCTATGATAGATAATAACAATGTCAAGAATTCCACTACTGTGTATTCTGTCAATTGGTATCTGTCAATCTGTCAACTGAAACGTGAAACATGACTGAATGTACTCTGCGGTGTGGATCTGTAAAACACATTAGCAATAGTTTGCATTCAGTATTTGCAGCATTCTCAGTCATTACAGTGTGTGTTGTGAATGCATATTAAGAATAATTTGTTACGCTCAGCTAATTTTTAACATATGGGTTGACATGTTCCCCACCCCTAAGCACCTTCTAAAGGCTGCTGCCTTTTCTTTCTCCAACACAAGATAAGATACAAAATGCCACGACCTGTGTTCACAAAATGTTACAGGTTTGATTTAGAGTCTCAAAAGCTATACACTGTCTGTGCTGCTCAGGGGTTTTGTAATAAGAATACCAAGCCTTTAGCTGGCAGTAGTCACCTTAATTTATTACCATCTGAAGATCACATGGTAGTCCACGCAAATTGGGTTGGTAGCTTCAGTCCTGTTCCCTGGGGACAGATATCCACATCATAAAACTGCCTCCACAGTTGTTACTGGGTGTGTTTGTTGAAGTTCTTGTATGCAGAGAGTGGAGAAAAGCGGTATTCTGTGCACAAGTCTGAAAGTGAATGGCTTCAACATCCTCCTGGAAGTGGTCCCATCATAATGGCTTTAAGACACGTTGAAGAAAAGCATGGGAAGCATTCACTCCCCTGTACTTGTCTGACACACTTCAGGGGCAGATAGGTATTTTATTTTCTGCGGCTGCCAATCCACACATTTGAGTACATCCATTTTGATAAAAAAGGAGATGCTGGAAACATGCTCAAGTGCTCAGATCCTGATTGTCCATGCTGCTCATTCCCTTACTGTGCTGTGCACTCCCTCGGCCACCTTCATTCAGGTCAAATCTGCTTTTGGGAAGGTGGGGAGGTAGGCTAGCTCTGAGCAGAAGGCATATGAGCTTTCTTGTGGAACGTGGCTGTGTGACCAGAAATCAAGCATTATTGATTAAAAACAATCAAAAAGCCACTGGCACTTCAGCGACACTCCTGTTAAATGCAGCTTTCCTACTTCTCTCTAATCTTTTATGGATGGCTTTTTGCATGGGTACGATGTTCTGTGAGCTCCACAGAAGTCCTAAGATCCCTCCGTCCTCTTAGTGCTGATAAAGATCATCATCAACCACTCCAAGAGGATGAAACTAGAACAGCAGCTGTCTGATGCTCTGGGGACTTTTTCCCCATCTCTCCCATCCATGCACTTTAGGTCACTCCAGAGCTGTGAGTAAGTTTGAATTCTCTGTCCGAAGCTGATGAGTCTTGATACCGTGTTTTGACTCCACATTTTCACTGTCCTACTGGCTAATTTTAATTTTTCAGTTTCTCACCTCCTGTCATTCCTTTATTTCTGGGCTGTGTTAGTCCATTATTCACCCCACCAAGGTGCACTGTAGGGTTTTTCTGGTGTGCTTGACCCAACAGTCCTATATGTCTTGCTCGTCGTAGCTTTTTGTCTGTATTAAGTCCTCATAATTTCATGGCAGGTGACACCTGTTATTAATAGGAGAGTTTTTCTCTTGTGCTATTTTGAGCATCAGATAATGTGCATGACTGCCAATTGTGCCCTGGGAACCTGGAAGGAGCATAGAGAGAATAATAGCAGATTGCTCTAGAGCATAAAGGAGATTACAATTTCTGCTGCTACCTTCTAATGTTCCAGGAAAAGCTAGTCTATTTACCTGTTTTTATAGATAGCATAGTTTCTAGACATAGTGCAGAAAGAGTAAAAGAGGTAACATTTTCTGAACAGGTTTTCATTACTTGATGAGTTTAGGTTAAAACAGAATTATTTGTGTGAATTTTTAACTCATTTATTTCAGTCAAATCAGCTTTATGGAAGTCATGGTTATTGTGACTGCTGCTGTCTCTAATTGGATTTACCAGGCACAGCTCATTAATAGTGGTATTGTTAGATGACAGTGAAAGACACAATGTAATATTATCTAATTCAGATGGTGCTCATGTTGTTGATTTATATGAACTGTAGACACTCTTATTAAAGGATGGAATGGTAAAAGGAAAGGCATAATCCAAGCACAGATAATGAAAATATTTAAACTCTGTTCCTGGCAAACGCAGCATTGCTTTCTACTGTTTCCTGCTTCCTCTGTTGCATTGATGATAGGGTAGATCCAGAAAAGGACTGGTGGTTAAACAAGGCTATTAGACTGAAGGAGCACAGATGTAAAATTGTTTACCAGAAACTCATCATTTCTCTCTCTCTCTTACACCCCGCTGTCAGATACAATAGACACAGCCATTATATATCATCCTTTTTTAAAATTTATTTTAAACTTTACCAGATTCCTTGCATCATCATGTTCTATTTCTATAGCATTTTGTTGTACAGCTCCTACTTAGATCCAGAAAGGAGACATTCCTGTTATTTGCCCCAAAGGGCTGGACCTACTTGTCGTATCTTGAGGATGCCTTTTTTGCTTGCAAAAATCAGACATTCTCTCTGTATTTTTGGACAGAAAGAAGAAGTCATCAGTCTTTCCTATAACAGTCTAGTGATTACCTCACTCATCCCAGAACTGGGAGAGCTGGCTTTGGTTGCTTCATCTGTCTGAAGAGCTTCTTCACTGGAACGGTTCCTTTCCACAGGTTATATGCTCAGTTGCGAGGGGACTTTC
This sequence comes from Pluvialis apricaria, assembly GCA_017639485.1. Classification (NCBI taxonomy): domain Eukaryota; kingdom Metazoa; phylum Chordata; class Aves; order Charadriiformes; family Charadriidae; genus Pluvialis; species Pluvialis apricaria. Next base: position 39,360,527 of record CM030007.1, read on the forward strand.
CCCCACTTGCTGCAAGAGCTGTGTGATTAAGCAAAATGACGTGCTCTGTTGGGCTTCTTACTTAGGGATTTTGCTGACCTGAAGGCCTCTGTCTTAATGCTCTTTGGTTTATAGTAAAGGTAAGGCAATACTTACTTGCAACGCTGCAGTTCAAAATGCAGTGTTCTTTGAAACACACTGACTAAACAACAGTAAAAAGACTCCAATTCTTGATGAGATAGGTGCTATATCATTTGTTGTATTCAGGTTTGAAACTGAGCCCACAGGACTCGTTGGTTTTGTGGTGTGGATCTTCCCTAATTAAATGAACTGTGGCCAGAGAACATGTTATATTGACTACCAAGGTGTGAGTTTGGTAGTTTGATGAGTTGTCTTCTGAATGAGAAATATGGACGAATATTGAATAGCAGTGTCCAGGAGTTATTCGGTGGCACTTGATTATTGTGAAATACATGACTAATGACCATAACCGGTGAAAGCGTATCAAATATTTGTGAGCTGTTGATGAATACTATATACTTCAAAATTATAATACTGATTATAAAAAACAAAACATACTATCTTTATTTTGAACCAACTTAATTCCTGCCCTTCAGTCTGAAGAAAAAAAACTAATAACATACACAAGGAAAGAAAATTAGCATTTGGAGTGATAACTGGATGGTGGTTGCGGTGTCTCTCGTTATGGAAATAATTTATGACCAGTTTCATTGGCCTCAAAATGAGGAGTGTCTTATGAAACCTGTGTAGGAATGAGTTGATTGCTCTCTAGCTAGCTTATTAACTGTAAGAAAAAACTGTAGTAGCATGCTGCTTCTGAAGATCAGTCTGAGATCTAGTAATTAAATAAATACTTACATATCCTATATAGAATTTCAAAAGGATATTGAATCAATTTAGATCCCATTGCAAAAAACGGCCATAAACAGGTAATATGCTTGCAGTTTCTTCCTGTGACACTGGAACTGTGTTTTGTTTCCCCTTCTCTTACTTTTCTAACTGTGACGAGCTATCTGTCATGTTATTCTTGGTGAGTTTCTACTCAGTGTTCCTCAGCTTGTAATGAAAATGAATGTATAGCTAACCTGAGAGGTACCTATCAGACTCGAATACTTTTTTTGGTTTACATAAGTCTATTGATATTGGCCTTCAGTCTTTTTGATTTATTTATTTCTGCCTCAGCAGACAGATTGACCATTTGAGCACGTGGGCCCATTCACTCTGAAAATGACCTCATCACTTGGGAAATCTTCAGGAGCAGTCAGTGCTGTAAGTGGCATAGGGGAGATGGTGAAAAGAGCTCTGCAATTCACATGATAGATGGTAACAAGGCTACATAAACATGGTCATGCAGCCTTGAGAAGTACAATATGTTAAAGAAAGTTAGCAGTAATGTGTTTTCAATAGGACAGTTTTATGTACATAAGGAAGCTTACTAAATTTAATAAGGCAGAGATGAAACAGACATGTACAGGCTTGCAGGGACTTTTATCAGGTTAGTCAAATTAATTAATGGATGTGTTTGGAAGTGTTTATCACTTTGCTACTAGTAGGCTTTATGTGCCTTCTTCAATTTTTGGTGGGTAATTATATCCCCTCGTTTCATAGAATCACAGAATCACAGGATCGTTGAGGTTGGAAAGGACCTCTGGAGGTCATCTGGTTCAACCTCTCTGCTCAAACAGGGCCACCTAGAGCCAGTAGCCCAGGACTGTGTCCAGACAGCTATTGAATACCTCTAAGGATGGAGACTCCATGACCTCCCTGGGCAACCTGTTCCAGTGCTTGCCTGTTACCTTTTGTGAGTTTAATATTGGTATGATTCTATGATTCTATGATTCTAACATAACCCAACCTGCTTTTTTGTGCTACTTGCACTGCAGTCTGGTTAAGCTGTTTGGAGTGGGGGTTTTCGAATCTTTGCTAAACCAAACAGCAGCTGGGACAGGTCTATGAATATACTACTCACAATGAAAGAGGGAAATTACAGGAGTGAGAGATGATACATATCGAGACATCAACCAGAGAAAGCTTGAATGTGCAACATTTAAATATTAGTGGTACTTCTGAGGAATGGCGCATTCAAACCTTATCTGACGGTTTCCTTATATACATGTGAGTCTGTATATTCATCAGATAAATCCTACATCAAACCACTAGTCTCTATCTTTGGCTAGTTGACATACCCTTATCAGTTATCTTACTTTTTTTCCAATTTCCATTCATCATTGGCTACTGTGGTTGCAGCCTTTTTTTAGAAAAGTTCTGTTGTCTCTCACACTGTAGTTCTACCAAAGGCTTATTTGTAAATTCAGTTGCCACATTTTCAGTTGAGTAACATCTCTTGAGAGTTTTCTTAGCACTAAGTGCTCATGAGATTCAATGCACATATCTTCAGGTGCTTTGCTTTTAATTAACAGCCCGTTTCAAATTGTTCTGCTTTTCTGATGGGTGAGTTGCATTGTGGCTTGCTGAGTGAATCATTAAGGGGTTCTGGACTATTAAACACTTCCTGGTTCTCAATTTATGGGATGTTGGATTTTGTGGCTGGAAGGGCAAATGATAGATGCTTTATCTCAGTTTAAATCATAACATTACATAAGTTACTACATCTTACCCAGTGCGTTATCTTTTCTGGTTATGTCACTTCCCTGTCAATCATTTTTGTTATCTCATCACTCCATCTGATTTTTGTCTGACATTGTAGATCAAGTAGTATTAAAAGAGGTCAGTATATTGATCTACTACATTAACTTGATTGAAAAGCTCACGCTAAACTTTACCTATATTGTGATTTTCTTGTGCAGTGTTAATTCATAAGCAGTCTGTAAACCCTATTCTCAACCTATATGCATCATGTGAATTTTCTTTTTTGAATTTTAAATAGTAGAAAATAATTCCCCCTATAGAACATATGTAAGGGGGAAAAAAAGTAATCAGTTTGTTTTTACACATGCTTCATAAATTAAGTCAAGGTCTATCTGCTTTCTTCACATCAGTGGACCCTTGCAAGCACCATTGTCGGCACTTTTTTGCTGTGTTGTCAATAGTCATGACTCCCTATCTCAGGCAAAATTAGGTAGAATATTAAGAGTAAATCTTTCTTCTTCGGAAACTTCACTTTATATTTGTTTGGAATCTACCAAAAGAGATTAGAGGGATTGTACACCTTGTTGAAGGTACAAATATAACATTTCTGTATAACTCTGAACTGCATGTTTTCTTAATGAGCCACCAATTGTATTATTCTTTTATCGTTATTTTATTCTTTTATCTCTGGGGAAGCTACTTCCCTTGCTCTTTCCCTTTGCTAGTGTTTTGACCTGAAAAAAGAAGAAAGAAAAATGTTATGAAAATGAAGACTCTGAAGAGATTGCTAGTTGGTAGGATGTCCACAGATACATTATTCCTATTCTTCCATATAGGTATCTTCAGTCACTGGAGATACTATGTAATTGTCAGAGTGGTGATTGCACTGGATAATGCCAAATTTTAATGATGCCGAATTTATACAGTTGAAGAGTGATAAATGTGAGTTAATGAGCTATATAATAGGATGATAGGATTTGAGTTTGTTACAAGATGCTAGAAAAGCAGAAACCTCCTTTCTGACTCAGTCTGAGATGTAGTCAGGTGGGGTTTATTAGCAGTGGTAGAAGATGAGTTGGAGTGAGTGTTACTGTGTAGTGAAGGGAGTTAGGAAAGGGAAAAAAGGGTTCCTGTAAGAAAAACGATAATGAATAACTAAGCTCAGGAAAAAGCTTACATGGAGATTTATATTGCAGTCATTTAAGTTAGCCATAGGGCAAAACATAGGAATTCTGGGAAGTTTCTGTTAGTTTCTATGTTAGAAACAGGGTTAAAGCAACATCTGCTTAGAGCTACACAGTGCTTAGTAGGGAAGAAGTTTGTATTTTTGGCCTAAAGCATGTAAAAACAATCAAATGCAATCAACATGGAACGGAGGACTGCCTGTGGACTAATATTTGAAAATCCACTTGCACAGGAATTTGTGTAATATATTCTCAGTCCAATGGGCAGGTGAGCAGAGCAAGCAAACAACCCTGCCCCTCACTCCAGAGATTTTCAGCATGTTAGGGTTTTTTTTGTTGTTGTTCAGTACACAGGCAAATTCTTTAAAATATTCTCTTGGAAATTAAAAAAAGATAAAATAGTTATTGAAATGTATCTGACCTGAATAAATACGTGGATGAACTTTTTTTTCTGGGGTCATTCTCATTAGCTCACAGAGAACCAAAATCCTGTATGATGAGTACAGTATTAAAACACAGGCATCTAGTGATAATGTTAGGGTGATCCTGCAGAATGAGCAAATGGGGTCCTCTCCATGCTAAAAGGCTAGCACCGTGTCTGGCTCAGGTTCCCACTAATTAAAAGTTGTCTTCCCATATGGGAACTATCCTGCATTCAGCATTTCGTGGAAGGGACATTTGGCTTAAGCTGGGTAAAATCTGTGGAAAACGTTAACTGAAACAGAAAAAAATGTGGCAGATTCAACATGAAAGTTTCAGCTTTGAGTAGAGTTAGTTGTACAGTCAAGTATCTGTGGCCCAGAGGATTTCACAGAATTTCTCAGCTGTCTGTACCTTGCATAACTGCCAGCTACTGCAGAGATCAAAGTGTAGAACAGAAGGACAACACGTAGATGTGTCATCCAAGATTACTTGGTCCTATAATCTACAATGGGGCATCAGTATCAGTTTACAATTTACAGCAGATGCACCAGTCAAGTACTGGCTGAGCATTGTTTAATTTATAAAAATCTATATCAATTTTATTCAGACCCAACATTACTAAATTTCAAAAGTAAGTACTTTCTAAAAGTCATATAATGATTAATTTGGCATCTTCTTAGTAAAGCTAAAGTGTTTCAAATAAGCAAAAATCACAGTCATTATTCCCCCCCACCCCGTCTTTTAAGTGCTATGTCCTGAGTGAATATCCAAAGCAGAAATTGGTTTGAACAAAATATGTAGTTGAGCTATAGTATTCTTTGGCATAGATTTTTTTAAAGTTTCTCTTAAAAATAGAAGCTGTTAGAAACTTTTATGTTTTTACTATATTGTAAATGCCTAAAATGTATTTTTTATGAAGAGCTCATTTGAGTGATACAGCCTAGGTAATTTACTATAGTCAAAGATCTATATAAACCATGCCTTTCAGAGTGAAGAACAATTACCTTTCCTGCTCAACACAGTGTTTCCACAGACAATGGAGAAGAAATCTGAAGCAGTGAACAAGTCTTCACAGTTCATTGGATTTTTTGAAGAGTAGAGAAAAGTTAGTACTGATGAAGATCACAAAGTATATTTTGAGCCTCTTTTGCACTATTGTCATTTGTTCTTCTGGCACAACTGCTAGAGATTTGATGTATGTAGATGAATTTGACGGGGGGTCTGAGGAAAACAGATATTGTAGGGGTCAAGAAGATTTTTACAAATTGCTCTTTAAAGTAGAGCAGGTCTACCAGCAAAAAATGGGTGCACCTGATTCTATGACTTTAAGGTTACATAACTAGGAAAAGCACAGTTTAAATCTTTGTTCTGTATTTAACAAAGGACTATGTAATAGTGAGTAATAGTGAGGTATGTGCCTGGTGGAGAAAAACCAAGTTTGCAGAAGCATTATTAAAATACAGGACGCACAAACAAGGTTGTTTTGAGATGAGTTTGTGGGGAGGTTAACATTTTCATGGACAAGTAATGTTTTTTGTTAGATCAATTGTTGCACCTAGAAAAAGAAATGCTTCTGTGCAGAAGTTCTTCACACAGTGACCTATTTTCCATTCTTAATAATTACCTCTGCATATGAATTTCACCTAGTTCATCACAGTATCAATAGCATTAAGCCAAGGAAATATCCATATAGAACTGCATTAGAAACACAGCTTACAGACGTTGACTTTCCTTTTTGCTTCTGTATTGGGTTTGTGTGGCAAGGTTTTTTGTAGTGAGGGAGAGTACAGGGCTGGCTTCTGTGAGAAGCTGCCAGAAGCTTCCTAGGTGTCAGCCAATGCTAGCTGGCTCCAAGACAGACCCATCGCTGTCCAGGGCCGAGCCTGTCAGTGGTAGTGCTTCTGGGATAACATATTTAAGAACGGGGAAAAAAACCCCAACAACTGCAGACAGAGAGGGGAGTGAGAATTTGGGAAAGGAACAACTCTGCGGACACCAAGGTCAATGAAGAAGGAGGTGGAGGAGATGCTTCAGGCACCAGAGCAGAGATTCCCCTGCAGCCTGTGGTGAAGACCATGGTGAGGCAGGCTGTCCCCCTGTAGCCCATGGAGGTTATTTGTGGAGCAGATATCCACCTGCAGCCCATGGAGGACCCCATGCTGGAGCAGGTGAATGCCCAAAGGAGGCTGTGACCCTGTGGGAAGCCCCTGCTGGAGCAGGCTTCTGGCAGGACCTGTGGATGCATGGAGTGAGGAGCACGCACTGGAGCAGGTTTGCTGGCAGGACTTGTGACACAGTGGGAGACCCATGCTGGAGCATTCTGTTCCTGAAGCACTGGACCCCATGGAAAAGACCCATACTGGAGCAGTTCGTGAAGAACTGTGGGAAGGACTCATGTTGAAGAGGTTCGTGGACACTGTCTCCCATGGGAGGGAAGTGATGCTGGAGCAGGGGAAGAGTGTGAGGAGTTCTACCCCTGGGGAGGAAGGAGAGACAGAGACAATCTGTGATGAAATAACTGCAGCCTCCATTCCCTGTCCCCCTGCAATGCTCAGGGGGAGGAGGTAGAGAACTGGGGCCTGAAGTTGAGCCTGGGAAGAAGGGAGGGTTGGGGGGGAAGGTGTTTTTAAGATTTAGTTTTCATTTTCTCATTATCCTACTCTGATTTAATTAGTAATAAATTAAACTAATTTTCCCAAGTTGAGTCTGTTTTGCGTGTGACAGTAATTGCTGAGTGATCTCTCCCTGTCCTTATCTCGCCCCATGAGCCTTTCGTTATATTTTCTCTCCCCTGTCCAGCTGAGGAAGGGGTGTGATAGAGTGGCTTTGGTGGGCATCTGTCATCCAGCCAAGGTCAACCCACCACAACTTCCAGCACACACAAAGTGAGAATAGTACCAGGTTAAATCAGTTCTTTTAGCGTATACACAAATTCAAGGGATCAGCTATAAGAGAAAACTTTTATTGCTTACATACTCAACTATAAGATTTTTTTGATAACAGTTTCATGAAAAAAAAAGAAAAAAGAAGTACTGTCAATTTTTTGCTGTGTTTGCTGCTAACTGTATGTGCTGAATTTTTCTCATGATAACATTTCATCCAGGAAAACAGGTGTTGGTCACTATCCCTCACTGATGAAGCATGTGGCTCTTTCTGTTATTTCCTGCTACCTTGATAGCTGAGGGGAAGGTTTTGATTAAATTTAGATTAGTCATTGGTTTTGTAACTATCACTGTGCTCATTGCTGTGTTACCAGGAAAGGATCCTGATGTATTTAGATATCCAGGGGCAAGGAGTGAACAGATTATATACTGACTTTAATGGATGAGTAATAATCAGTTTCAATCTAATATATGATGGACAGCTCTGTTACTATAAATACAAAGTCTCCCCCTTTACTACCAGTTCAGCCTGCTGGATATATTAAACTTGAACATGTAAGAATTACAAGCCATTCCTACTACTGTAGGTGCTGGTTCCTTGAATATACCTCTGATTTTTGTAGCTGTATGGAACAATTATTTAGCTATTTTTACAATAAATAATTTGATGGGGGAGGTGGAAGTGAGGAAGGACTCAGATTTTTCAGCAAAAAAGTAAATCTTCTGGAAAAAAAAGTTACCACTGGAAAACCTTCTAAACCAAAAATTAAATCTTTCCTCCTGAGCAAATTTCAAAAGAGAAAAGAAAAGCACTTTAAATTCTGTAATCAGATGGGAAGATATCAGATCAGATCCTTCCTTGAAAGTGCGTTGTATCAGGCTGTTAACATAAAAGCTGGGGATGGAGCAGCCATATTTGGTAAGTCATGTCACATTGTTCTGCAAAAAGTTTATGAAACTGTAGTTCTCAAAAACGTTTTTTTGAAGGACATGTATTTTGACATTATAATTGACCAGATTTTGTATCATGTATGAGGATCGCTATCTTGTTCTTAAAAATCTTCTCTTGTGCTAGCATTCACTCTATTTTCTTCCTACAAGGTCTTGTCTCAACCCTTGTTGCATTTTTAACTACTGAACAGGATGATAAGCTATCATTGTTCTCGGACAGATAATCAGGAACCACAGACTAACACATCCATCAAATATGTTAATTATACATGTATTTTCCTAGTGATTTTTCATCCTTATTTATAATTAGGAAAGAAAGGGAGAGGACAAGAACAGTTCAGTTTGGCCCTAAGTCCTGCTGCAACACGAGACTTGACAGAAATTGGACAGAAATGGATCTGGAAAGCTTTTGTTGACAACTATTGGCAGCTGCTCAGTGAGGAAAATAATAAAAGCTTTAAAACGTTTTCTTCAATTATCAAGGCCCTTTGTTGACTAGGTTTAACACCTGGTTTACACAGATTTCCAACAGCAACATCTCTGAGAAGTGCTCTGTGGCTCTGGCTTTCTAACTTCAAAACAGAACACTTGAGTCTCCAGGGCCGGGTGTCTCCCTCCTTCTGTTTCTGGGAGGTGGACTTCACTTGCCTCCTTATCTTTTCTGTTCAGTTCCCCTTGTTGGTCTCTATTGCCTTACATGTGTTTGCTATTCCCTTTATGCCAGTGATCACAGTCAACTGACACTTTTGCTTAATTGCAGTGATTCAGAAGTTGCATATTTATATGGCTTTTCTGGATTAGATGCCCTATGGGACAAAGTTCCTGATCTGAGGAGTTCAGATACGAAGATGGCAGGTGTGTTGTGAATACCTAAGCTAGGGAGCAGGACAGGTCTAAATTGGATGGATGGAATGCAAACAAAAGATGACGCAGAGGGATGGGGGCTGTAGTGGAAGGCTGTACTGCCAGGGCGCACACTCATCTGCCGAACCATTTCTTTTTCCAAGTGTAAATTTACTCCATTCCTGTAAGATCTTTGGATCAAGTCAACCTCAAACCCACACCTTCACCCTTTGTATTTGGGCAGTACACTGAAGAAATATTAATTTACTTATAGGTTATCTGATTACAGGGCTGTTAGTTCTTTGCTAAACTAAAGTTACAAGAAACTATTCAGAAAAAAAGTCTACAATAGGATTTTAGGCCAATTTAGATGAAACAGTTATTGCTGTTGTTTGCTTTTAGATTAAAATGTTTGGGTGGCTTTTCTGGGAATGAGCTTTGTGTAAAAGTATCAAACTTACACAGAAATTGATTTTTTTTTTCCCTCTAAGGAGCTGAAAACATTAAAATCTATTTATTACTCATATGCACTGACATTCATTATTAATTTTATGTCCCACTTTATTGCTTTCTTCAGGGCAAAACTAACATTCATTTGTTGATCAGTGATATACAGTCAACACAAGGTGTATGGCTGCTGATTAAATAACAAGTGCATTAGAATCTTTTTTTTTATGGATGCTGGCAGTAGCTGCTGCTTAATAGTCAGCTAAAGGCAGTTTTCTTGCTGCCCTGGTGGACCAGCATGGCTCAGTGTGTACTTTCAGCCAAAAGTCCAGAATTTTTTTGATTATCAAGAATCGCCTCTTCCTTGCATGATTGGAAGTTAACAGCATGGAGGTTTTTTTTGCAGACTTGGTAATAAAATCTAAGTTGCACATTTATCTTGCCTCTGCTAGGCATCTTTGTTAGAAGTGAAGTCGTGTCTCCCAGAGGCTGAGGAGGAGGAGAAGAGAGAAAGAGGAAGAGAAAGAGAGAGAGGGACGACTTCAGAGGGCAGTTCAGCTCTTATGTGTGAGTGAATTGTTTCCTGGAGATGCTTGCTGTCCTCCATGGGTCAAAGAAATTGTGTCAAACTTGGCTGGAATTGTTAAAGCTCCTACTTTATGTGCTTCAGGTACTGGAAATGACACGGTGCTAAAGACCTTTTCTGAGCGTCTGTACCAAATGACTCAGGACACAGGTGTGACAGTGTGCCTGCACTGGGTCGCTGCGTGTGATCCCTGTATGGGTCAAGGCAGCTCTGAGGGAGGGTTATGACAATTCATTTTCCAGCAAGGCTGCTAGCTCAGCCACGGTCCTGCACTGCTCTGCCTTACCACCTTCCAGCTCTGGGAGAGCTTTCCTAGGAGCCTGGAGCTCCTGTTGGCACATTCTCCACGCTGCCATATAGACCTTATAGAGGATGTCTTTCTCACCACTAGAAAACCAGCTATGGAAGGTGGCATGGACTCCTTTTTCTCCTTGACTAAGCCTTATCTGTATTCAGATACAGTATGCCAGTTTGTGTTGCTACGTCAGTGGTAACTTGACTTCACCAAAGCAGCATCATTTTGGCTTTATGATCTCATGTGCTATTAAGCCTTTATATGAGATTGAAAAGGTAATAAATTTCCAGAGACTCATTACATTTTGCCAAAGCACGTAACTAGCTCGAACACCAGGATTTTATGGTGGGGTTTTTTGGTTTTTTTTTTTTTTTTTTTTTGGTTGATTGCTTTTTATTATTTAAGTCTTTATGTAATGGTCAAAAGCAGAAATGAGACTGGTTGGTACAATTTCAAAAATGTACACAATTCCTGAATAATTTGTTTGCACAAATCCTTGTTTTATGCTTGTTAATGCTCATATGCATTTGTAAGCCTTTGGAGATAAGGCTATACCTGATGCAGTGCAAGTGATTCTTCTGAGGCTGAGGAAGGGAATAACTATAGGACAACTAAGATGTGTCACTCCAATATGATGTTTTATACCAGAGATTGGTGTTTGGTTCAGGTTTATACTAGTTAGGTGAAATATCATACATGCAAGTCCCCATGGCATATCTGGACTCTCTTTTTTGGCCCATACAAGTTCTAATACTTGTTTAGATGAGGTCTACTAGCTTCCTCTCCCTGTTTAAACTACAGAATTTACTTAAAATGGATTCACTGCAGTGAATGGATTTACTTCTAATACTCCATTTGTTAAAATGGAGACCTCTTTTTCAGGAGGCATATTTATGCCCTCAAAGAGTAGTATTTCAATGTTTACACCTACCTATTGTGTATTTCGTTACTCCTGTTGGTCAAGAGGAATGATGAACTATGCATCTCTCATAATATGTATTGATCTTCTTGGAGATGATTTAAACATCTATCAATACTCTCTTCTGGCCTCCATATAAGATAAAATGCTGTATCTTTTCTCCATTTGCAATTCTTATTGTGGCATGAAATCCCCTTGCAATTCTTTTCATTCTCTTTAAAAATAATTCAAAAATATCTATTTATTTTAGCAGTTAATCAATTAATAGAAAATTACTGCACTGGATTTAGGTTGTTTTTCTGGTGTTAACTTCATTGTTAGTGTTTAAGTTCTCTTTTGTTGTATGTAGTTTCACTACAATTTGTTTTCTGGTTTTCAACAGCAGGACTGAGTCAGTCTTTTTGGTACTGTTAGACCAATGAAGAGACCAGAATACAGTGTTGATAAATTTTACTTTTCTGTGACTGGAGTATAGCTTATGGTGGATTAACTGTGGCCTGGATTTTGAATGTAATGATGAGCTTTTATCATTGTTTCAAACACCTAATGTTCAATTAGCCCCAAATTTTCTTTCCTGTTAATTCTGAAATCATGCCTGGATGACTGCATTCATAATTGCATTATGTAAACAATGTGAATACCCACAATAGCAAAGGAGTCCTGACCTTCAGCTCTGCCCCAGCAGCTCCACGGATACTTAGTTTCCTTCATTGTTCTGTGTAGGATATTGTTCACTTGGATATGTTTTCACTGTTTTGGAATCTTTTTTAACATAATTGATCAAAGCTCCTCTATATAAATCGAATTTCCCATGTGGACTTTTTAAAGCCTCTGGAACCTGATAAGCTTTTGTAACAGAAGAAGAAATGTTTCATGTGGGTTGAAATCCTCCTTGCATAAAAGGAGCATTTCATCAGCGACGGTCTGCTCTGCTAAGCTCTGCTGGCACAGTGACACCTGAATCCCATAGTCTAACTCTAACTAGCTTTTTTGTCCTTGCCTCAGGGTAAGAGATTCAAGAAAGTTGTTTTGTTGTTCAGCAACAGAAGATACTGCTGAGCCAATGCATTAGAATAACAAAAAAGTTCCTAGTTTCTTGGAGGGAACTTTGCATAAACTACAAAGGGTAGGCCACTCTCTGTTTGTGGGGCTCTTTGGATACAGTTGTTTAAAAAACTTGGATACAGCAAACCATTGAGAATCTAAGTTGATGCAACAAAACAGGGGGAAATGAAGAAGTATTAAACACATCTCAAGTTAAATTAAAAGTAAAACTCAGAAAAAAAGTAGCTTAAGCTTCAAGCTCTGGGGCAAACAAGCTGTCATCTCCTGGCTGGTTTAGTGTTTCCAGCAACAGTGACAATCAACAGGTATGGATGAAAACAAACATGCATGGAACAAGAACATTTTCCACCCCTGTCACTTTAAAATATGCCCATTTCTGTGTCTGGTCTGCAGCCATGAAGTGGAAGGTGTGCATATTTTAGAGTAGCAGAAAGGAACTGTAATTATGTTTTTTCAAGGGCTGTGAACATTGTGTTCTTCTTATCTTCCCAGGAGTCAGACTTTCTTAAATATTTTCAACTGCTATAGGAAAACTCAATCAAAGAAAACTCTCCCCTCTCCTTTCTTTTCTTTAAAACCTGAGACAATTGAGGAAAAGAAATGGAAAAGTTACAGGTGCAGGTTTATTTTTTGTTTCTTTTATTTTGTGAATGTAAGACACACTTGATGATTCTCTAAAATCATGCTTGCAGTTCAAAGAATGAGAAGCAATGATTAGTTTATCAGACAGAGCTGTGTGATATACAAGTGACATTGATACATTAACTGCCAACCAAACACATTTTAAAAAGTATTGGAAGAGAGACCAAAACTTGATACAGAATGATAAAACTTTAAACTTTCCTAAACTTGTTTTACTGTTCTTCCATATCTTGTGCACTAAATAGACTTGAATATGTTCAATACCTGATTGGGAGCCACATGGCTACACATAGTTTTTCACTGCTGGTCAAGAAATATGGCGCTCTCAGCTCGTATTAGCCAGCATGAATGCATGGTCTTAGAGTGCACATCAATGCTGGGAGTGTCATGGATGGAACCATCCATCTATGGAGAACCTGGGCATGTTGGTTGACAGTCAGCTGAGTATGAGCCAGCAGTGTGTCCAGGTGGCCAAGAAGGCAAATAGCATCCTGGTTTGAGGTAAAACAGAACCGTTTTTCTTTTCAGTAATTTTACTTTTCAGTTAAGTCTCGTCTAACTAACTAACTATTTGAAGTTAATGGCATATTTTTCAGACAGTGTCTGCTTCTAGCAGATAACGTCTGATGTTTATAGTTAATACCAAAAAATGGTATGGAGAGAGGCTCCTGCTTATACTTATTCCCATAACAACCAAGGTCAGCTAACTTTGTTATGTACCAAGTTGGAGGGCTGGAAGCAGAAGGGTGTAAAGGGGTCGCACCTGTGGGGAGGAGCAGAGAGAACAGGTGACACAAAACAGAATAACGGGGTATTTCATCCCATCTACATCATGCTCAGTATAAAAGCTGAGGATTCAAAGGGTTCAGCCTTTTTCTTTAATGGCTGGTGTCTGAGGAGGACTCTGTCTGTTCGTCTGCCCTTGATCCAGATCCATGTGTTCCTGAATCCAGATCCAGAATCCAGTTCCTGTCTGTCACTGAGTCCAGTCTGGGACTTCCCCAGTGCCTACTGGTGACATGATCATCATCCTGGGAGCTCGATACTGGTTTTGTATATTTTGTATATATTTCATTATTTTAGTATTAATATTATTATATTTTCTTTTTATCATTAATATTTCATTAAAGTAGTTTAGGTTCTTTTGCACCCATAAGACTCTCTCTTTTATTCTCTCTCCCTTCTCTGTAAGACATGTAAACACAAATCAGCTCTGAGAAGACAGCATTGCCCCAAACCCCAGTCTAACTTGGAACTTTTAATACCAAATAGCTCTTCTCACCAATTCCTTCCTCTGCTTGTTTTTGATTAGTGTTTTCTTTAAGGTCTTTACTTTTTTGCAGGATGAGGCAGGTAAGGAAATAGTGTTTGCAGGATATAAAATTTCTGCACAAGTTTGCCTTATTTATCTGTCTATTTGGTTATTCATAAATCCAGAAGATTGACAGTGGAACCCCCTTTTAAGTACTTTTATATTACTATTTGAAGAAGTTTCTCTCTTTAATTGACTGATAAAGGATGCTGAGTCACTAACTTTCAATCTTCAGTGAAAGTATTCTCTAACAAAAGTTCAGTGAGAAAGAAGAAAGCAAAAATATGAAATTTGGAGAAAAAGAGTGAAGTAAAGGGGATATGGAGGTTTGGTATCTTCTGTATATTTTTCTTATTCTTCCTCTGAGAGGACATGATGAGTTATCCAATTTATAATGTAGTGCTTTTTCAAACTTAAGTCATTTGCAGTTAAGCTACTCTACCATGTATCCTATTGAACACGGACTCTTAAGTTTTAAAAGGTTTGCCTGCTTGTGCTTTGACAGATGGGGGAGAGGAAAAGATGCAGACCAAATGTGGAGCCAAGTGTTTGTCTCACCTATTTTGGGATAGTACTCCTAAAGCTGGTAGCTATGTTGATTTGGAAGCTTCGTCATGTCAACTTGAGTCTTCATCCAGCTGTGTAGTCTTTGCTGCAAGGATTTCTTGTAGTGTTGAAAAGTAGCCAAGCGTATTTCCATTGGGCAACTGACTTAAAATTGTTGTTTCTTAATCATTGATTCTAGTCCATTTGTGTATTTAAAAAAAAAAACACAAAAAAAATTCAGGGCCTAACTTGAACTCCTTTAGGCAACCCATCCTTCGCTCACCCTGAAAAACTGCACAAAGCACAACCCAAAATAAAAGCCAGTAGGATAAATGTGAAAGTCAGGGGGTGCTTTACAAAGCAGATGACATTTAGAGGCATGTTCTCTGTGAAAAAGTGTGAGCTTACAAGAGGATTCAGAGGACATTTTTCCACCATGCAGCAGGCATCCTCAAAGCACAGTGGCAGAGCGTGTATCCTTTTCCTGGTTTATCACACAGACCAAAAGCAATTCTTCAGTTTAGAGGCCTTACCCTATTGATAATCATTTTAACTGAAACAGAAAAAAATGCCTAAGTCTGTTCTGGGAATCAGAGTGGATGCTGCAGGGTACTCCTTTAGCTTCTGTTGCTATGACCTAAATGCACGCTTCACACCATGAGTCCACTGTTTTTCCCTGTTATTGATTTTACCCCCCTCAGTACAAATTCCTGTGCAGAAGTAGTAGTCAATGATATCTTTGCTCATGAAGCTATCAAGCAGTAAAATCTTTTTTTTTTTATAGTTGTTCAGATAGGGAGGAGATGAGAAAAAGAAAAAAAACTTGATGCACAATATTTTTGTACACATAATGAACATAAACCAAGAGAAAAATGAACATAAACCAAGAGTAAAACAAGATTAACTATGTTCATGGAGTGTCTACATTCAGTGCAAGATGAGAAGAATATTTTCTGCTGTGCCATCCGGGTAGGATGACACCGTATAATGAAGTTCATTCTCCTGCTCTCACCATCATTCAGCAAGAGCGTCTGGCTTCATTGCTTCAGTCACTTGGTTACTCATCTCGTGAGGCAGGACATCTTTCACACAAGAAATTGATTTAATATTTTGCACATTTTTTATTGCTTTATATAGCCTTCTGTTCCTTTTTGTGAAACTAAATTGGGTTGCCTTTAAATTCACATGCTTATTCTTAAGATGGCAGTGAGAAAAGAACAGCTACCTGACAAAACTTTGTCTTGCAGCACACAGCTTGTGAACATATTCATTGTCCCAGTTGATATAAATAAAAATTCAGAGTAGCTCTCATCATGACTTTACTTCCATGTGCTGTTCCATCGTGAGATGCATCCCAAGTTGTGAATCAGGACTGTACTTGCATATCTCCAGTCAACCTATAGACCTGAAATCAGCTGAAAGCCTTCTGATACCTATTAGTTTCATTCCATACAAAGTACCCATTTTGAAGTGATTATCTGTATTTTTTCCCACAGAGTGCAAGAATAATCCTGGCTAAACCTGGTGGCTTGGAGCCTGAGGAAAAAGGTTGACCTTTCCCTGATCTCCAGTGAAATGGAAGCCTGTAGGACTTTTAGGCTCTGCTAGGAAAACAGGCAAGAATGGTCCAATAGGCACACTGAAACAGGTTGATTTATGAGTCTTGAAACATCTGGATGCATTTCTGTTAAAGTTAAAAAAGTTGGCGAACATGTGGTATTTATAATTATGCTGGAGAAATGCAGACAAACCAACTGGTCTCCATATATAACGGTAGAAACAAATACCTTAACCTGATGGCACAGCTTTGTAGTCTATATGTGAGAAATTTTAGGCAAGGAAAGCTTGGCAATTTTTTTTATGAAAGGAAAGAAAAGATTTTCTGTGTTTGTGGCCCCCCTTCACTGCTGTACTGTTGTTAAGAAATAAAATGCTGTGAAGGTGTACATGTAGTTTGGTTCATTGGGCCTGAGCGACACACACAGCTGGTGGGGAAACTGGTCATAAGGACTAGCAAAGGCTTAGACTGGATATTAGGAAAAAGTTCTTCACAGAAAGGGTTGTCAAGCATTGGAACAGGCTGCTCAGGGAAGTGGTGGAGTCGCCATCCCTGGAGGTATTTTAAAGACAGGTGGATGTGATGCTTAGGGACATGATTTAGTGGTGGTTTTGGCAGTGTTACATTGATGGTTGGACTTGACAATCCCTTCCAACCTAGACAATTCTATGATTCTATGAAAGCAGTTAGTAACAGGGGCTAGCAGCAAGCCGAGATAGTGAGGGATTTTCTGGCTAATCAGAGTTAATCAAACCTGGTCAGTGGGGAAGAACAGGCAGTACAACACGTGATCGAATAGAGCAGACCCTAGTGGGACATCTTAACCCAATAGCATGAACCCAGAGTATGTTTTATTTAATGTCATTAACACAATGTCATTTGTGTTCCTGTGAGCCTGAGATTCAGTGACATCTCCCTACTAAAGCAGTTACATACAGCTAAAGGAGGAAGGCTTATTTGGGAATGTTCCATGTGTATTCTGAAACATATATTGCTTTTCAGAGAATATGTAAACTTCCCCAAAATCTTGTATCACTGTGCTTTCAATTTTCCCCACTCCAATAAAATCTATTAATTTAAAAAATATTTTATTCTTTAGCTTATTTTTGTGAAGTACAAAAAATTGTTTACTGGGTGGCCAGACAATGTAAATACTGTTTCTAGATTTCTGGTCAGGGACTAGGGCACCAGTTCTAGAAAAATTGTGAAATTGCATTCTGTCAGTAAGTGGCTGCCAGAAAAGTTACACTTCTAACATATATTTACTTTGTGAAAAAAAGAAACAGAAAGGTATATCAGTATGTGTGTTCTTCTAATCTAGTGGGCAATAATAATTTGTTGAGTGTGTCACCTATCTTTTGAAATTAAAATGACTGATAGTTTCCAGCCAATGGGTGAAAAATTCAGTTATTGCAAGTAAGTAACTCACAATGTGTACGTGGATGTTCTATTTTAGTATTTTGACAGCCAAGTTAGTTACATTTCAATATGAAGTCATAAAAAAATGTTCTGCATTACAGGATTTTTCTTGCAAATCTCTTTGATAAGTGCTTATGTATCCTCAGGAGTGTTCATCTGATATTTTCAAAACTGCTGTCACAAAATATAATCAACATTTCTAAGAAAAGAAGAATGAAAGAAAAGTTTGCTATTTTCTTTTTTAAATAGAAAAATTTGTTGGCAGTAGTTGAACTCTGACATACATATACATTTTTTGTTCAACTGACAGTTTATTAAATCTGTTTTCTACAATTTTAACAGAAGTTGCTGCTTTTTTATTGAATAGAAATGATATTTCAAAGTTATACTCTTCAAAGAATAATTGTTATGTAAAACACTTTGCCAAAACTGTACAGGTACAGTGAAAGCAAAGGCAACCTTGCTAAAATAAATAAGCATTCTCTGTGCTGATTAATTTCATAGGTAACCATTCTCTCGTCATTCCCCTTTTAGAAATGATTTTTTTTTCCTTTCTTCAGTGAATCTTCACATATCCTTTGAATTGGCAATCATCAGCAAAGTCAATTCACATTCCTTCACCATTCTCCTCTCTGCATTATATACCACCCATTTAATCACCAACAATGTCTTCCACAAAGAGGTTACCATAATTTCACTGGAAAGTGCTACTTTGGGGTGTTTTTATTAATAAACTTTCTAAGAAATGAAGCTCATGCTTCAGTTTTGTGGTAGGCATACATGTTCATTGTGTGAATATGCTGGTTGATTCATTAGAGTTTGACAGAGATAGATGTCTTTTTTTTTATTTCAATCCTTAAATGTTTCATCTTATTGTTATCTTCTATACCGATACGTGGAAACCAACATTAATTATTTTAGTTCTTGCAGAATTGCTTGTTTTAAAGTGGCTATGAACGACACTTTATTATCAAGGCTGGCCCTCCAGGAACTATGTTGTCAACACCTTCCAACTAAATGATATTTTCAGTATTCCACATTTTAGAAGCTGTCACTAAGTACTTGAGTGCCACATAGCATGGTAAATCATTTCAGGTGAATGAGTAATCCTTTTCCTTCTGTTCCAGTTCTTCATTGCACTTCTGTGGAAACCTTCTCCTGCAGTATAGGTGAAAGTGTCTGGCTTCAGTGGGAGTTCGAGTTAAGCAGGATGCCGGCTTTGGGATATAAATATTTTGATGATGTAAAAGTCAGAATAATTGATGTAAATGACTTCAGTAGCCACCAGTAATTTTCTAGACTTTTTGGGCTGGCAGACTAGTGTACTTAGACAAGGCTATTAATTATTTTCTTGAAAAACCTGTGCAATATACTGCAGCAGGCACAGGTAGCAAGAACTCAACTACAGATAGTAACATCTGTGGAAAAAATGGTTCCATTATTTTAAATAATGAAGTCCAGAGACAGAAAGATAAAGGCATTTCCCCTTGTTATTTGTAATCCTCTAAGCTTCGGGATCAAAAATGGGAGATAGGTGTCTCTATGGTATGAATGGAAAAAAAATAGAAAGCTCAATGACTATGTTTTTTTTTTTTAAGCGCACATAAGTTTCTTGACATTAATCTGTCATTGCAGCAAATTTTTCAGCTATGGCACTTTGTCTTCTGTAACTGGAAGTGTAGACTAACTTGTTCATAAATGCGATGGGTTTGGGAAAAAAAATCCCAAAGTGGAAAAAAAGGTGAAGCTTTTTTTTTTTTTAAGTCAAAGAGGGTGTTATAGAAACAGGTAGAAAGTGATTTACAGCAGCTGACAAGCAGAGCTGTTAGTTCTGCTTTTATTCTGTATGTTTTTTTGCATCTGGTGTTAACTCTGTGTCTATCAGTGGTTTTAATCGATTGTCCCAACATAAAAGCAACAATCCAAAGTAACATCATACGGCCAAAAAATGACGTGATTTATCATATCACAGAGATCTCTAGAGGGATGAGGGACTCTGGTGAAAGGCTGTCATTCTGCGACACTAAGAAAGAATCTTTTAAAAGTCAGAGAAATCGCAAGATCAGTGTTAAGCATTGAAAGATGCAGAAGCATCTATTGCTAGCTGAAATCTCTCAGTTGCATGAACAACGAGATACAAATCTCCAGTAACCAAATTCCAAGTGGAAAATGGCACTGGCAGATGAAAGCTATTTGAAATTAAGATGCACTTAAGCATGTTTATATAAAGATACAGACAATCACATTTGCAAATTTGGCTTTTAATTTGTATCACTTAAAGAGTCCATCATTATTTAAAAGCATACTTTTGAAAAATACTTAAAAGTGAATCTTAAACGAGATGGTCTCCTTTGTACTAAAGAGACTTTGGAATAAGCAGATGCAGTGGTAGGTATGAGTCCTATTCAATTATATTCAGCAGAAAAAATACTTGGCTCCCTCTCCTACACAAAATCTAAACCAATCCTTTCAAAACCAGACAGCAAATTTTTGTGTGGTTGGCTTATTTTTTTCAAATCTTTTTCATTTTAAATGAATTTAATGATGTGACAGATTTAAGAAGCTCATCAGTGAGAAAAAAAAAATCCCTTTACAACTTCAGAGAAATGGAATACTGGGGTTTTGTGGGTTTTGTTGTTTGTTTGTTTTTCACCCCAGAAATGAGAACCACTGTAGGAAATGGAAAATTAACATTCCTGGTGAATACCAATGTTCTATAGACCCAGGTGACAAAGGTGCAGCCATGATGTGATCACTGAGGTTTAGAGTCATTTGTAAGTCATGAATTCATCTACATAAGGTTCTTCCTACAGCACACAGGCAGACGTAAGTGCCCATTCTGCCTATCATAGAGATGAATCATAGTCTGAAGAAACCTATCTCTTCCCTATTGCTTAAATGATCACTTATACCAGATTATACTGTTTAGACAGCAAAGGTTAGGTCAGATAAATCTTCCTGTAAACAGTTGGAGAGAATAGTCAGCAGATAATGAACTCTTCTGTAGTGTAGAACTTGTAAAATTAAAGAAGTAAAGACAATGGTTTTTAAAGAAAAGTGAACAAAATATGATAAAAAGCAGAGCCACTAGTTTTGATATATATATATTTTTTTTAATCTAGAGAAACTTTACTAAGGCTGTGCTCACCCCCACCACTTTTGAGTACCTAACAGCTAGATGGGAGTATCATTACTCTTTGATCCTCTGCATCCAAAGGAAGAAGATAAATTCTGCCAGAGGGTGATTCATCTCGTGCTTTCTGAATGATTAAAAAACCAGACAGCTATTTTACAATAAGTTAGTTAATGGTGTAATAGTGCCAACAGTGAGGCTGATAGATACATAATTTCTCCACAAACAAGTGTATTTTTTACTTCCTTCTTCTTTGCAACACACTTCCCAGACCACTATTAATATCACTGGTATAGCTGATAAATAGTAAACTGGATTTGGCTGGAAAGCTCTCTGTAAATTCTCAAATGAAACTCATCACTCAAATTTCACTTAAACACATGAAAATGCTGAATTTTCTAAAGGCAAAATTACAATGCGACAGTTCTTAAGGGTAACTAGTTATAACACACTCATTGGCCTCTCTGAAATGCCTATACACTAATGCACGCAGCATGGGGAACAAACAAGAGGAGTTAGAGATCCGTGTGCGGTCACAGGGCTATGATCTCATTGCCATTACTGAGACATGGTGGGATAGCTCGCATGACTGGAACGCTGTCATGGAGGGCTATGTTCTCTTTAGGAAAGATAGGCCAGCAAGGCAAGGTGGTGGATTTGTTCTTTATGTGAGAGAGCAACTGGAATGTATCGAGCTCTCCCTGGGGGTGGATGAAGAGCAAGTTGAGAACTTGTGGGTAAGGATTAAGGGGCAGGGTAACATGAGAGACACCGTTGTGGGTGTTTATTACAGGCCACCTGATCAGGGTGGGGAATCACAGAATGGTCAGGGTTGGAAGGGACCTCTGGAGATCATCTACTCCAACCTCCCTGACACAGCAGGGACACCTACAGCAGTTTGCACAGGACGGCATTCAGGCGGGTTTGGAATGTCTCCAGTGTGGAAGGCTCCACAACTTCTCTGGGCAGCCTGTGCCAGTGCTCTGCCACCCTCAAAGGAAAGAAGTTCCTCCTCATGTTCAGATGGAACTTCCTGTGTTTAAGTTTGTGCCCATTACTTCTTGTCCTATCACTGGGCACCACTGAAAAAGACTTTTCTCACCTACCTGGCACCCTCCTCTTAAGTATTTATAAGTATTAATAAGATCAAGTTGATGAGGCCTTCTACAGACCGATGAGAATTGCCTCACAATCGCAGGCCTTGGTTCTCATGGGGGGACTTCAACTACCCTGATATCTGCTGAGAAGGCTACACAGCTAGGCATGTACAGTCCAGGAGGTTCCTCCAGTGCATTGATGATAACTTTTTGGCTCAGGTGTTGGAAGAGCCCACAAGGAGAGGTGTGCTGCTGGACCTAGTACTGATAAACAGAGGGACTGGTGGAGGATGTTAAGGTTGGGGGCAGATTTGGCTGCAGTGATCATGAGAAGATAGAGGTCAGCATTAAGTGCAGTATGCACAAAATGACAAGTAGGATTGAAACCTTAGACTTCAGGAGGGCTAACTTTGAGCTCTGCAAGGAATTGCTTGGAGAAATCCCATGGGAGAGGGCTCTAGAGTTTAGGCAGGCTCAAGAGAGCTAGCTGATATTTAAGCATCACTTCCTCCAAGCTCAGGATTGGTGCATCCCAAAGAGCAAGAAGTCACGCAAGGGAAGCAGGAGACCAGCATGGCTGAGCAGGGATCTTCTGAAAAAGCTCAGGCGGAAGAAGGGAGTTTACAAGATGTGGAAGAAGGGGCTGACCGCTTGGGACAAGTATGAGAAAGCTGTCAGGGTACGCAGGGATGAAACAAGGAAAGCCAAGGTGGCCTTGGAATTGAACCTGGCAAGGGATGTCAAGGCCAATAGGAAGAGTTTCTTTAAGTATATAGGAGGCAAAAGGAAAACCAGGGACAATGTGGGCCCACTGTTAAATGAGACAGGTGCTGTGGTGACAGATGATGCAGAGAAGGCAGAGTTGCTGAATGCCTTCTTTGCTTCTGTCTTCACTGCTCGGGCCAGCCCTCAGAAGTCCCAGACTTGGCAGGTAACAGAGAAAGTCTGGAGGAAGGAAGACTTTCCCTTGGTTGAAGAGGAACAAGTTAGAGAACAATTAAGTAAACTGGATACCCACAAGTCCACGGGTCCTGATGGGATGCACCCGCGAGTGATGAGGGAGCTGGTGGAAGTCATTGCTGGGCCAATCTCCATCATCTTTGAAAGATCCTGGAGAACAGGTGAGGTGCCTGAGGACTGGAGGAAAGCCAATGTCACTCCAGTCTTCAAAAAGGGCAAGCAGGATGACCTGGGAAACTACAGGCCAGTCAGCCTCACCTCCATCCCTGGAAGATGATGGAACAGCTCGTTCTGGGCGTCATCTCCAAGTATCTGGAGGAAAAGAAGGTTCTCAGAAGTAGTCAACATGGATTCACCAAGGGGAAGTCATGTCTGACTAATCTGATAGCCTTCTATGATGGCGTGACTGGATGGGTGGATGAGGGGAGGGCAGTGGATGTTGTCTACCTTGACTTCAGCAAGGCTTTCGACACCGTCTCCCACATCATCCTCACAGACAAGCTTAGGAAGTGTGGGTTAGATGAATGGACAGTGAGGTGGATTGAACAGTGGTTGACAGATAGAGCTCAGAGGGTTGTGGTTAGTGGTGCAGTCTAGTTGGAGGCCAGTAACAAATGGTGTCCCTCAGGGGTCAGTACTGGGTCCAGTCCTGTTCAATATATTCATCAATGACATGGATGAAGGGATAGAGTGTACCATCAGCAAGTTTGCTGATGATACAAAACTGGGAGGGGTGGCTGACACGCCGGAAGGCTGTGCCGCCATACAGTGTGACCTGGACAGGCTGGAGAGTTGGGCAGAGAGGAACCTGATGAAATTCAACACAGGCAAGTGTAGGGTACTGCATCTGGGGAGGAATAACCCCATGCATCAGTACAGGTAGGGGGCTGACCTCCTGGAGAGCAGCTCTGTGGAAAGAGACCTGGGAGTCCTGGTGGACAACAGGATGACCATGAGGCAGCAATGTGCCCTGGTGGCCAAGAAGGCCAATGGCATCCTGGGGTGTATCAAGAAGAGTGTGGCCAGCAGGTCGAGGGAGGTCATCCTCCCCCTCTACTCTGCCCTGGTGAGGCTGCATCTGGAGTACTGTGTCCAGTTCTGGGCTCCCCAGTTCAAGAAGGACAGGGAACTGCTGGAGAGGGTCCAGCAAAGGGATACAAAGATGATTAGGGGACTGGAGCATCTTTTTTATGAGGAAAGGCTGGGGCACTTAGGTCTTTTTAGCTTAGAGAAAAGAAGACTGAGGGGGAATCTTATCAATACTTATAAATGCTTAAAGGGAGGGTGCCAGGTAGATGAGAACAGTCTTTTTTCAGTGGTGCCCAGTGATAGAACAAGAGGTAACGGGCACAAACTTGAGCATAGAAAGTTCCATCTAAACATGAGGAGGAACTTCTTTTACTTTGAGGGTGGCAGACTACTGGAACAGGCTGCCCAGAGAAGTTGTGGAGTCTCCCACACTGGAGACATTCCAAACCCGCCTGGACACCGTCCTGTGCAAACTGCTGTAGGTGTCCCTGCTGTGTCAGGGAGGTTGGAGTAGATGATCTCCAGAGGTCCCTTCCAACCCTGACCATTCTGTGATTATGTGAAAGGGACAATACATGGTGCAGATAGATAGATACATTTGAAATACTGAATGCTTTCACAGTCGTCTTCTATAGCTTCTTGAAAACTGTTCTCAGCTTTAGCAACTACATCAATACACATTCATTTTGAAGGAAACTAGTGATGTTTCTGTGTTAAGATTAAGGCCAAATGTTGTTGCCATAGGGATGCTGTCCTCAAAAAGACATGGATGAAAGGACTTTTTTGATGTAGCCTTTCTTTTATAGGGATGTTTTCTCAGTGCCTAGGCACTCTAGGCACTGTTCTCTATTTACTGTATGCCCTGCCTCAACTTACCTGAACAACACTGGGATAGAGTACCCTCAGCTAAGTGTCTTTTAGATGTCCACAAGGCATCATGGCTGTGCTGAGTTTCATGCACAAGCTCCATGGGTGAGGTGAGTTGCAGGAGCATGGTATGAGATAACAGTAAGTTGCGTTGGTCTCAGTAGGAAATGAAGTGGGTCACATTATGGCATGTACCTTGCCTCCTGAGTTCTTTCACTCACGCCTGAACTTCAAGGTTTCTGTTACCACCATTTGGAAATGACCTTTCTGTCTTTCACAGCTGGGGATTTTGTGTCTATTGGAGGTGGCAGGCTATGGGCATTCAAGACCATCTCTGAAGCTTTCCTCCAAGGGTAGGGGTCTTGATTCAATAACAAATTCAATATTCACAGAAGCGGGAGGCCACAGCACATGCCAGTTTGCTTTGGTCCGTGAGCCTAGCGGAAAGAAGAGAGGTTGAATACTTGGGTGTAAGTTTTCACTCTTCTGCTTTGTATTTGCTGCTGTACACAAATGCAGGCTCCTGGGGAGTGTTGCGAGGAGAGCTGAGGGTGCACTGGTGGGTCATGTTCTGGCCCAGGACCCTTCCTTTTTTGGAACTGAGCCACAAAAAGGTCATAACAAAACAAGTAGAATTCCTGTGCTGAGTAACAGGAATGGTTTTACATAGTGCAGATGTGGTGCGATAACTTGCATATAAAAAATGTTTGTTCCAAAACTTGTAGCAGTATTTTCATATGGCTGTGACTAGAGCAGCTTGTTCTAGAATAGAACAGGAGGTCCTGAAACAAATTGTATTAGAGAGAAAAGAAGGTATAGCTGGCCCCAAAACCAGAATATGTCAACTGAGAATTCAATGCTTTCTTTTCTCCTGTGTATCACCTGCTGTGAGACTCTCAAGGCAGAGCAATAGCACAGAATCAAATTGTCTGCTCTTTTTTACCCCTTAAGTAAGGTTACTGGGAGTATGATGGCAGTCAGTAGAGAGCTGCACGTCTGCCCTGGACCAGGTATCTTTCCAAAAGAAACAATAGACACCAAGTTGCACCTAAAATGGAAGCAGGTCTCAAATCTTGGGAAGGCTAGTAATGTAGTGTTCTCAGTGAGGCCACAAGCATGTTCTCTGACTATGCCTTGATCAAAAACTTGTAATTTTGAATCTCTAATTTCAAAAGAGAAGTTTTAAACCTAGGTAATTAGATATTTTTGTAACAGTTTTCTTTTTTTTTACCATACTATTGAAATTTCCTAACCAACTCATTTGATTGCATTTGGAAAAAGCTTCTGTCTTTGAATGATAGAATTAGGAAGACAAACTAGAAAGTACTTACTAATCAACATGCAAGATAAAAGAATCAGCCAAGCCCATGTAGCAAAGAATCAAACTTCTGAGATAAGCTGTGACAAAGCAGCAAATGAAACCATGCACATGTGCCCTGTAGCCTGACTAAGAAACAAAAGGAATCAAATCTTTCAGTTTTATATGAGCTTGAAATGCTATCACCTTTTGTTTTCTCTTTTTAAAAGGAAAAGTTAAAAAAATAATAATTTTTCAGGGCAAATGGATTGCCAACCTGTTATGATTTTGTTTTCAAAGCATTAAGGCCAAGCTATTTGGATTCATCTATGATAAAGTGGAAATAGGATTTGTCAACAAATCATAAAAAGAACAACAACTTAGTGTGTCATCACATAATACACAAGGCTATATCCTACAATAACAACTTATGCTGAGATAATACAAATAGAAAATGGTGTATGAAGAGAACTAAATTCTGTGCAATACTAGTAATAAGGATTTTAATATTAGAAAGTTGTTATAAGACAGAAAACAGAACCTTGAATTTACTCAGTCACATGATGTCAAAAGCAGTATCTGTAAGAAAAATGAATAAAAGACCTGAGATGTTTACTGAGTATTAATAAAAATGACAAGCATCCTAAAGACAGAAAAAATGCAATTTGAGGAGAATGAAACTATGATTAAATGAAAGTAAACAAGCTGGAACAGGGAGGAAAGGTCTTTCTATAAATTGCTTTGGTTTGGGAATATGTTCTGAACAAATGAGATAGTTACATAAGATTGTCAAAAAGCACTATTAAACCTATTACTGATAGACTGCTCAGCTACCATATAATCAAAGTGTGTTAAAGGATTTTTTTGATAGCACTGCCATTAAAAGATATCATCAAACTCAGCTATTATTGTCTTTAACAGAACCGCAAGTAACATGAGGTGAAATGTGCTCACTGAGATCAACATGTTGCTCATCATCGCTGAGTTTTTCTCTGTGAAGTTGCTTTTCAACAGACTGTTTATTTCATTTAATAGTTATAATGAAATACCATATAGCAAGAAAGCTCTGATTTATCCTCCAAATAGTTGACAGATAACATGGGATTAAGTCAGTCTTTCATCTTTAAGCTCTTTTTTTTCATTTTTTTTGTTAATATGTCAGTGAATAAAGTAATAAAAAATATCCTAATTCAAATGCAGCTCAAATCCAACATAAAGTGCCTTAGCAAGCTGTCATTTACTTCCACTAACTATATAAAGCACTGTATCAAATTAGTTTCATTGCTTACAATCTCTAGAAGAAAGTGAAAGTTAAAAAAACCCTCATTACGAGGTCGGCGTTATATTCATCTGTATTCTTTCGAGTTGATTGTGCAGAGTGAATCCATAGCAATTAGCAATGAAGCACTAAAGAATTACAACAATTTCATCCAAATTACCTTTGCAAATAGATTCAAAGCTGAAGATCTTGAAACTGAAATACAGCAATCTTTTTGAGTGAATTGGCGCAAGTAATCTGATAATGGGAGATCTTGGGAGATAAATGACTGTCAAGAACAGTAACTGATTTTTGGTTTTGCAATCAAAGAATTAGTCTGATTGGAAGCAAAAAATTTCTTCTCTCTTTTTTACTAAAAAGTAAGTGTTAACGGGTTTCAGGTGGAATCCAATGGCTTTTTTAATTCTTATTTTATTATATTGGGAATGTATTTTAAAACAGGGCAAAATAAAACTATTTGTCTAGTTTAATTGGCTCTGAACCACAGTATTGGTTCATTTTCTCTGTTGGCTATAATCTTCTTTGACTTAAATGGGAACTTAAGTTCCTAGCTCATATGTTGACATATGTATTTAAACAATGAATTGTAGGTGAACTATATCCTGTATTTTCATCATACATAGTTAAATCTAGTAGGATGAACTGCATCCCATTCCTACTTTAAGATGGGATGAATTGGTCTGTGGAGGTTCCCCTATTTACTTCTGTGTCAAGATGTTAAGTGAGATCTCATAACAAGTGACTCTGTAGACTAGACATTCCCTTATTGGGACAAGCATTACACTCATTTTCCTCCTCCAAGTTACATGTAATTACTATTGACACAATTTCATTTGGTACATGGGAGAAATTGAACACAACCCTTTGCAGAATGTTCCAAAAAGCTGGAATAAAAGCATTTATCTGAACACTGGCCCAAACATCATGAAGCAAGGAAAGATCCTGAACCTTGATCTTGCATATACTGGATGAATACTTTGGTTATTGGGTTACTGTGCAAAAGTCTGGAAACATCATATCAGTATCTTTAAATACATAATTTGGGGAGAAAAAAAAAAGAGACTGTTGACATTTTTCAGTGAATTCAACCTCCCTCCACTCAAATTTCTGGATGACCAAGCACAAATCTTTTGACTGAAGAAAGTGTTCTGAAAAAAAACCGATATTAGTCAGAAATATTGCAATACTAAATCAGAAAAGGCTACCTATTTGTTCATTTTTCCTCTAACTGATCAAAATTTTTGCAGATGGCAACCTGCCACTCAAATCTTCTTTATTCTATTACTTTTGAGAAGTGATTCCATTGTGCATCAGCAAAATATTTTGTAAATTCAGCTCACTAAAAAACATTATCATTCATATTTTGCATGATTTCGATTCATTTGGTCCTATTGCACATGAACAGTTTGATCAGAACTGATGTGAACTGATACCTGCTTGCAAAGTCATGAAAATTTACATAGGCAGAAAATAATTAGCAAAGCTGGTGCTAAGATAAGCCTCTTGCTTTGAACAAGTTCTCAGAAACCAATTTTTGCTTCATATACTAATGATAATTTTCAAACAGTCACCCCTTTTATTACATTTGGATGCTTGCTTAAAGAGAAATACCATGCCATGAATCACTAACATAACTTCCTGCAGTAGCTATGGGTTCCTTGGAGTTGTTTTGGCCAAGTATCAAACCAACTCTGCTCTGCTTGTGACATTTTGTTTGATCACATCATAAAGTGGTAAGGCTGTGGAATGTATACATAGCACTATACACTAATAAAGTGTTTATCATTTAATGTCTCTGCCTATAGCTTTTTCCAGTAGCAAAGAACATGTTGGCTTGATGTGATCTTGTGTTTATATTGTCTGTTGGGCCTACGTGATAAGTCATGTTCTTTCCTCCTTTACTTTTGTAGAATCAGAAAAGCAAGTGTTGTCTTAAAGGTCTGTTTCTCTATCTGTAACACATGCTAGGTCCATTAAATAACTAGGATTAAATGGTAATAAAAACTGAGATTAGAAGAACATCCTTGAGGGAAAAGCAGTTAATAATTTCTGTGTTGCGTAAAATCACAAAATTCTATGAGACTGATGATCTTTAACTCCAGAGAGTTTTGGAGTAATTAGAATGAACAGTGGATTTCCCAAATTTAGGAGAACACTCAAGACTCAATATGTTTATTCTGCCATTCAGAAAGAAAGTGAATGAGGCTTGGGATCTGATTCTTTATTGCTTACCATTTGGTGCTATTATTTATGGGACTTACAGCAGGTGCAAACAGCAAGTGTTGTGACTACCTTTTTACTTACATTTTACACAGCTGTAAATCACCAGCTGAATCAGCATTGAGTGCTGCAGGGCAGTAAATAAATGAAACCCCAGATTTTTTACCCATTTAGGAGTGCTTGTTGAGGTGGGCTGAAAATCAATCAGGAAAAATCAATTGGAATATTCTAATTACAAAATGTAATGTTCTCAGTTTTCTTTGTTTATTCTGTCATGAGACACCAGGTAAAAATTTTGAAAATGTTTAAATGCCTTTCAAGCCCAAGCACTCTTTCAATAGCAATACAGACATTTAGGCCCAGACTATTTATGGTTGTCAAAGCACTTCACAGTGTATGTGATTTATTCTGTGTCTGTTATAAAAGCATCTGCCAGCATAGTGATTGTCATCAAGAATGTGATCTTTGGTTCACAGCAGAAGCTTCCATTATTCAAACAGTTGTACAGTCAAAACCGAGCTTTTGCTGAATTAGTTAATTTTGCTTGAAAGGGCTGGAAGAGAGCGTGTTAGTGGAGGCACTGACTTAGAAGTTCTTGTCAGGATGATACAGAATACCACTGGGACCAAGCATAGCTTTAGTTGCGTGCACCCTGTTTTTACAAAAGGGCAGAACTGCAAAGGCTTACCATGCAAGATCCAGCACAGGGCTGTGGGTCTTCAAGTTTACCTCTGGAATGCCTAGGTGTTATGGACATGTTCCTATAGACTCCCCCATCCCATGGTAATATGCTCTGAGGCACTTTGGAAAGAAAGCTGCACAACTAACACCTTGAACAAGGAGTAGCTTGAAGTCAGCTTGCCAATGAGAGAGCTGTACTGAGAGAGACACTAAACAACCGAGCACAGGGACAAGCCCCAAATGTCGCCTGCTGCATATCTTGATAACAACAGAGGAAGATAACTTTGTCCACTGAAGAGCCACAGGTAGATGATGATAACATAAAACTCGTAATTTTCTCTAAAAATCTCCACCTTTTTGGTGGCAGGAACACCAGTAGCATTCTGCTGCTCTAACCAATATTTGTGATGAGAAAACAAACAAAGGGAGCAGGAGAACAATTCATTTCTCTGTAGTACCTGAGGGAATCAAATCAACCCCTTTTACCTTTCATGTGGCAGGATATAGATGCTTTCCACCCATCGCACTGAAGCCATGCGAAGGATAATGACCCTGTGATGAGGAGCATAGCAATCATCTAATGGTCAGGCTTGTCAGCTACAAAGGAGAGAGGAAGATAATGAGCTTTATTTTCATGTGAAATATCTGCACGAGATGGTTATTGGATAAAATATTTAACTGCTGAAATAAGACAGTAAAGAGGAGAAATAGTTGTTAATGCCAGCCCACATGATGTCATAGAAACTAGATCTTGCTATTTCGTACCCCAACAAGTGAACGTTTCATCAAAATTTGTAGCTACATAGATAGAATATAGTTAGAGCTGTGTAAAATTATTAACTTAGTATTATTGGCATGCTGATTAAATAAGCGCCTTTACCTAGGATCACCAAAATACACCTTATGTGGATTCTGAGGTTTAATAAAGCTGTAGTCAATGGGGAAAGATCGTTGAATAGAACTGTTTTAATTACTTCAGTGACATTAATAATAGGACCAGTGTTTTCAAAATTTCCATCAATAATTTGAAAGGAAATATAAAAGGCCCACTGATAAACTTTGCAGATTCAACTGTCAGAGTAGAACATAGTGCCCAAAACACAGAAATTTGACAGTTTTGAATTTTTATCTGTCACCTCTCCAACAATATGTACCTTGGTACAGCCACATACAAACATAGCCCTTTCAAAATGACAAATGCAGAGTTTAGCTAAAATCTCTGGACTGCACTTTGGAAAGGTTTCTAATGTAACCTTTTAAAAGGTCTTCTAGGAATCATAATAAATAAAAACCTGAGTTTGAGATCCTGTTATGAAACTGTGGAGAGAAAAGCCAATAATCCTGGGTTGCTACGAATTAAGGATTTTTACTTCTGCCTGTCATTTTAATGCCTCTGTCTGGGGCAGATAAATAAAAGAGAGCCAGTGATAATGCCTGTGCCCTGGGGTCAAGGTGTACTGATTTGTTCATATCTGTGATGCTTAGGACCTTCTCTACATCAGGTTTGTCCTGAAGAAAGCTGGTTGGAGCAGCAGAAAGCACAGACAGGGGAGGAATTAGCAGTCAGGTTGGACGGTTGGTGTTCAAGCTCATTCCTTGGCCCTCTTTTCTATAATGCAGTGTATAGGTGCACTTACTGAGACCTTAATTAGAATAGTGAGACCATTTTAATGTGCATATTTTCAAAAAAAGTTGCAGTATAATTCTAGAGAGTTCAAAAAAAAAGTGTCAAGTATTTGGAGAGCCAGAAATAATACAAATCAGTGGAACACTTGAGGAAATTAGCTTATTTGGCTTTTTAAAAAAGAGGGTGAGAAAATGATGTGATTATAATGCATAAATATTCAGAGAGGGAAAGCAGACTGGTATAAAAGACTTTACAAACAAGTGAAAAAAGACACAGCAAGAACCAGTTATTGGAGGTGAAGCCACACAAATTCAGATTTTAAGTAAAATATGAATTATTAATGGAAACTGATGAAACAAGGGGTAGATTGATATTCTACCAAAGGAAGTACTGGATTTTTCACCTTTCTGTAGCTTCAGATCAAGACTTTTCAAGAAGATGTGCTGTAGTCACATGCAAGCGTCTGGTTCAGTTATAGAAAGGACGAGCTGAAATTTAATCACCAGTCATATACAGCCAGCCAGTTTAGATGACCTGACTGATCCCTTTTGGCCTTTATTTCTATGGATCTATATGCCAAAACATTAATATTAATTGGAAATTATCAGGTAGAGTGAATAAGTTCTGCAAGATTTACTTTGCATTGGCCTAGGTAACAATTAAATACAGGTGAAACAGATTTATATACATGAAGGGCTAAAAATAATTTTATAAAATAAACAACACTATTTTAATGATAACTGTGTTCTCCTTAAAACACTAGGTGTGGACTTATTTTAAAGATATTTAATGTTTTTTTTGAAAACACTGCCTTGACAGCAAAGAAAAGAGATTTTTCTTATCCTGAGGGTAAGATAACAGCTATAACTGACTGGGTTTTATTTAGCATATATTGCATGTCTGACCTGGAGATGAGAGACAGCTTAATTTTTGGCTTGTATGCTGAGACTAGTAAAAGAAACACGCTTTGCAATTTTGATTTATAGGATATGAGCATTCCTTTGCGTGGAACTGGATTGGTAGACCCAATTCACTGCAGTTAGTTAACCTATTTGTTTGAAAAAATAACATACACATGCTCTTTCTTGGTCATTACTTCTCAAAACCAAAGAGCGAGTGTTCAAAAGTCAGTATTCTTAGGATCTGTCAAATGATCACTAACAATCATGTGGTCTACTTCTTTATTAAAATCAATAGCAACATTCTTAGCTTGGGCAGGAATGGGATTGCACTAGGTGCATACATACTGTCAAATTGATTTGCTTCTTGTTTTACTTCAGGAGCATAGCTCTGCCAATAATCTGCACAGTGCACACATTAATTCAGTCATGGATTCCAAGTAGCAAACTGAGCAGTAGAAACCTGAGTATGGGAGAAAGTGTAGTTTGTTGCAACAGTTGTGTTATACAAAGAGCATTGATATAAGTCAGTGCCCAAATTTGTCCTAGTAACCAGGGTTCAATCTGTGCCATCAATAACAAGGTCAGTATAGATGAACTTCAGGCAGTAAAAAAATCAGTCAATAGGCAATGTATTAACTGTATTTAGGGAATGTAGCTGTAATTAGATCTGTGGTGAAACAGAGTGTGGGACAAAACAATAACATCAATTTAATTTATAAAAAATAAAAAAAAAGGCCATGAACTTCATATATTTTAAGGTCAGAAGTCACTTTGATGTCCTGGTTAATATAGGTCATAGGACTTTCATGAATTAATTAACATTGACTTCTATGGGACCAAGACCTTTTTTGTTTAGCTTTTCCCTGTTACATGTAACTACTGAAATCACCAGATCAGAAAGAAATTTAAGATATTTTTCAGTTCATTCACTTTGAACTTTTCAATGTTATTTGCAGTCCACTGCATCAATGTCATACGCTGCTATAAAGGGAGCTCATATGCCCTTTCTCATCTGGGCTCTGCAAAAGCATAATTCCTATTAGCTCCAGGTAACTATGTGAAAATAAAAATGATAGCAAGCTGATGTTTCCACAAAGAAAGGGAGGGAGATGAAAAGTAATGACATACAAGGGGAACAGCATGAACGTGTTTGCTCTTGTTTCTGGATCAGTTTGCAGACTAATGAGCTAAATACGTGAGAAAGAAAACACTCATCATGTTTAAAAGGTCATTACAATGAATATCTTACTACTTCTTTTTAAAAATTATTCTTCCTTCACATTTTTAAAGGAAACTAAAGTCTTCAGTATCCGAAAGTGAGAAGAGTCTTGTAGCCAAAAGTAGTGAAAAGTGAATACCTTTGTGATAATATACGAATATAGAGATTATGAGGGAGTTCTTCCCTTTGCCTCCATAGATCTGCAAGTGTAAGGAAATCTGCACCTTGTCAGGTTACCTTTGCATTTACTGACTACTATTGGGTTTATATTTCTTCTATGATTTTTTAAAATTGTTTTATGAATAAATTTAAAGTTTAGAATCCACAACAACATGTGGCAACTAATTCCACATATTAATTACATACTGTGTGAAAACATTCCTCCTTTACTTGTTTTGAATCACCTACTTGGTCACTAAACTTGATGGCCCAGTTTATTTGGTCATTCCTTATGCTGAAACCTTTTCTTTTTTTATTGGATCTGGCTGGGATAGAGTTAGTGGCTTTAAGCTGGAAAAGGGCAGGTTTAGATTAAACATTAAGAAGAAGTTTTTCACTTTAAGGGTAGTAAGGCACTGGAACAGGTTGCCCAGAGAGGTTGTTGAAGCCCCATCCCTGGAGGTGTTCAAGGCCAGGCTGGACGTGGCCTTGGGCAACCTGGTCTAGTGGGAGGTGTCCCTGCCTATGGCAGGGGGGTTGGAACTCGATGATCTTCAAGGTCCCTTCCAACCTAAACCATTCTATGATTCTATGATTCTTCATAGCAGCCTGTATGATGCTATGTGTTGGATTTGTGATCAAAACAGTGTTGATAACACATCAATGCATTAGCTATTGCTGAGCCGTGCTTACACATCTTCAAGGCCTTTCTGTTTCTCAAGCTGCCCAGCCAGTGAGTAGTCTGGGGGTGAGAAAGAAGTTTGGAGGGGACACAGCCGAGACAACTGACCCCAACTGACCAAAGGGATATCCCATGCCATATGATGTCATACTTAGCAATAAAAGCTGGGGGAAGATGGAGTAAAAGGGGAAGTTCATGGTTATGTCGTTTGTCTCCTCAAGTAACAATTAAGTGTGCAGAGGTTCTGCTTTCTGGAGAAGGCTGAATACCTGCCTGCCTGTGTATAAATTCCTATTTTGATTTGCTTGTACATGCAGTTTTGCTTCACTTTTACTAAACTGTCTTTGTCTTGACTCACGAGTTTTCAGCTTTTGGTCTTCTGATTTTGTCCCTCATCATGCGGGGTGAGGCTTAGCTGCTGGCTGGGGCGACCCACCACACTTATCTTTGATGGAGTTTGCTACCTTTCTTCATGATGCTTCTAGGGCTACTATATTCCTTTTTGAGATGTGAGAACTAGAACTGCACATGGTTTGCAAGATGCAGATGCACCACAGAATTGGATGGTGGAATAATTTTGCCCTCAATTGTGTTATTTATTCCTTTCCTAATATTTTCTAGCATTTTGCTTTCCTATCTGATGGCTACTGATGATTTTCTTAGATTATTCATTATAGCTCAAAGATTTTTTTTCTCAGTGGTAATTAACTAGTTTGGAACTCATCACTCTACATGCAATTTAGGATTGTTTTTCCCCCATGGGCATCATTCTGCATTTATCAAGACAGAATTTCATCTGCTATTTACAGTATCCTTTTAAACTCTCTGTAAAGTGTTAGTGGACTAAATAGTAACTATAAGGTACTGTTGAGAAATACTATTCCATACCAACCAAGATAATCAGTACTACAGAGACAAGGTGCTCCAGGAGATTGAACTAGATTTTCCAGAAAGCTTTGACAAGGATTTTTTGTGCATAATTATTCTCAGGCAAAACTTATATAAGTCACAGTGATTTGTACTGACAAAAGAAGTGATGTTCCACTTTGTCTTTAAAACATGTGACTATAATCTCAAGATATTAAAAAAGTTCTGTATTAGCCAATCCTCTTTCTACTTTAATCATCTAAAAATGAGCGGACAGCCCTGTGACATTAATGAACAACGTTACATGTCTTTGGCTTGAGAGGTATGGTCACCTTGAGCTATATTTTTCTGACACTAATGCCTGAGTTCAAAGACATAATTAAACA
This sequence comes from Pluvialis apricaria, assembly GCA_017639485.1. Classification (NCBI taxonomy): domain Eukaryota; kingdom Metazoa; phylum Chordata; class Aves; order Charadriiformes; family Charadriidae; genus Pluvialis; species Pluvialis apricaria. The sequence goes on from CM030007.1 coordinate 39,396,593, forward strand.
CGGATTAGAATGGAAATATACAAGACATCTTACGTCTGAATCGCTTGCTAAGGTAAAATAGAAAGGAGCTGAATTTCTCCTTGAAAACATTGGGGAATTCGTTATTAACCTACTATATCAGACCTAAAAAATATGCTGCTCCTACTAATGCATGTGAATATACTTATGTAAAAATATTTCAAATTTAAGTTGAAATATATTTAAAAGGAAGTTGTATCAACCATTTATGATTGCTTTGCTGTTCTTGCAAAAGCAGTTATTTATATTTTTTTCCAGAATGGAGTAAATAATCAAGTCACAGTTAAGGACTGGATCAATGAAGAACAGAACTCAAACCTGTACCTCAGTAAATATGATGGTATTTGCTGAGAAGAGCACATATCTTTAAGACAGAGACCTAGGAATCTTTCAGATCTAATTTCCTGCTTTTGTTGAAAAAAGCCAGAGGTCAAACAAAGAGCATTGGAAAAGGAGAAAATATACATGGACTGAGTTTATAGTTGAGATCCTGGAGTAACATATCAAGGGCAGTTTGTTTTGTCTCTCATCTTCATATGTTAATTTTTTTACTAGTCTATAGCTACTGACACTGGTTCAGGTCCCAGAAGTCTTGCCGTTTTGTCAAGCAGCACACAACAGCTGAAGAGGAGGCTCAAGATGTGGGGAAAAATAACAGTTATTCACAAATCTTCACATTCTATTCACAAACATGTAACCCTAGCCAACAATTTTTTTCCTGCCTCTCACAATGCATTGTCTTTTAAAACAATATGTTGGACATGCCTCAGCCTGTGACATAAATAAATAAATCAAAGACATAGAAGACAAAGACATATTAAGGACATAAGGTGCATGGCAAAGTAGAATTTGATCACATGTATACTGAGAATTCACATATTTTGCTGTACCTTTTGAGTAAAAAACATTAAATGTGCATTTAGTGGTGCTATGACTGTCTACCCTACATGGTGAAATGTGGCAGTTTTCCTGTTGTGCTTCCTCTCATTTTACTTCCCTACAAAAACTCTGCCTGCAACCCAGACACTGCTAAATAAGCTCGTTCCTTCCTGCAGTACTCAGCATAAGGTGCACATCAAAGAAGGAGAAGAAAAAGCAACAGGCATGCTGCATAGAGTGGCAATACTCAGCTGGTGGCAGCCTGTTGGGGTAACTTCCAACTTGTTGCCAGAATTGCCTCCAGGCTTCACTATGATCCACATTTGGGTCTTGGTCCAGGAACAGAGTGAGGATGCTGTGAAGTTTATCTTTGATGCCTATTACTGACTGTACCCACTGCAAGGCAGGCACAGCAGAAAGTAGGATCCAACAACTTTCCCATTTCTAGGCAAGTACTTGATCAGCTTTCCACGTGGTATCTTTCTGGCCTCTTCCTGAGGAAAATGCCTGCCTGACACCTTCATTTCACTCTGCACTGTAGCTTTCAAGGAGACTTTTTCTCTATAATTGTCTAAAATAAAGTAGTTGTGAGACTTGGAAGCAATGTTCCTTTCTGTTTGCACCTTTTTTTTTTTCCCCAGGACTAGCACATGCAGTTATATGAGTCTCAGAGCTGACAAGAGACAAGGTGACAGCTTTCACAAAGGACACTTTGGAGTAAGCTTCTGTAAGGCTCCTCAGCAACTCCAGGGTGTTCTGTTGCCTGTGTAAGATTTGTTGACTGGGAGTTTGCAGTGCTTGCTTTCTAGCTTTTATCTTATCTGGGAAAGTATTGTGTTTTCGTAGTTAGATTTACAGAATCATAGAATGGTTTGAGTTGGAAGGGACCTTAAAGATCATTTAGTTCAAACATCCCTGCCATGGGCAGGGACGCCTTCCACTAGACCAGGTTACTCAAAGCCTCATCCAACCCGGCCTTGGAACAATTCCAGGGATGGGGCATGCTGCAATACTTTAAAATGAAGGTTTTAGCTTCAAAGTGCTTGGCTACTGAATTAAAGGACTGTGGTTCAAAGCTCTCATCAAGGGCACAAAGCATGTCTAACCATGTCTTATTCAACATTTCACAGTACTATGGCACTTAGTCTATGCTTAAGCACTGGTAGGGATATAAAGACTTGATCCCACTTTAGCTCCTAGGGTAAACCCTCAGAGAACTGAGGTTAGCTAATTTCCGCTATGAATCAGATGATTATGCTAAAATTAACTAATCTGTGGGTTTTAAAAAAGAAGAGATGGGAGCTTTATGTGGCCTTGCTCTCAAAGCTTCATTGCTTCCACAGAACAGAGGAAATGTTTGCAGCATGGCTCTGCCATTTCATAGTTAAGATTGACAGACTGCTGTTGCAGGTGGCTAGATTTGAGCTTGGTATTTTAAACTTAGAGTTAATGTAAAGAAATAAGTACTTCCAGGGCACAATTCGTCTCATCCTAAAGTGGCTGTCTAAAACAGATCAAGCGAATGGTGATGTAAGACTACCAAAAGAGCCTAGGATGAATAGCTCATCTGTTGACACCTAAATAGCATAAATTTAAAATTAAGTGAGGTGAATCCTACTCTAATCTATTGCTTAAATATAGATTGTGTTCCATGATATAGCATTATTATGTAGAAGAGTGCCAGCAAATTGAAGTTTGATTCTTGTTTGAAAAAAATTAGCTAGAGAAGACAAAAGGTGGAGTTCAGTTTCAGGTTCAGACTCCTGTCTCTAACGTCTCTACAGTGCAGGTAGCTATGTGAGTTATGTATAGAAAATCCTATACAGTCAAGGGAGATCTAATTAGTACAGTCAGTTGAGCTGAGGCAGCTGTTCAGCTGGACAGATGTACATGTCTTCTTTTGGCTGAGCTCTAAGACCCCTCTTTTGCTGCCCGTAATGGAAGCCTAGACACTGTAGAAATAGGTGCGTAGTATGCACATACATTTAGGTGTCTGAACATGAAAATGACCTCTTATCTCTCTTATGGTTAGAGCAAAAATTTTGTGGTCCTTCTGAAGATAACAGGGATATTTTATTGCTTATAGTGATTTAATCCTAGTAGGGGGATGAATGACCTGGTCCTGGTCTCTAAATTGAAGAGACATGGATTCGATAAATGGACCACTCGGTGGATAAAGAACTGGCTGGATGGTCGCACTCAAAGGGTTGCGGTCAACGGCTCGGTGTCCAAGTGGAAAGCAGTGACGAGTGGCGTTCCTCAGGGGTCGGTACTGGGACCCGTACTGTTCAACATCTTTGTTAGCGACATGGACAGTGGGGTAGAGTGCACCCTCAGCAAGTTTGCTGATGATACCAAGCTGTTTGGCGAGGCAGACACGCTGGAGGGGAGGGATGCCATCCAGAGGGACCTGGACAGGCTGGAGAGGTGGACCCAAGCCAACCTCATGCAGTTCAACAAGGCCAAGTGCAAGGTCCTACATCTGGGTCGGGGCAATCCCAAGCACAAATACAGGCTCGGCGGAAAATGGCTGGAGAGCAGCCCTGTGGAGAAGGACCTGGGGGTGATGATTGATGAGAAGCTCGACATGAGCAAGCAGTGTGCGATCGCAGCCCAGAAGGCCAACCGTATCCTGGGCTGCATGAAAAGAAGTGTGGCCAGCAGGTCAAGGGAGGTGATTCTGCCCCTCTACTCCGCTCTCGTGAGACCCCACCTGGAGTACTGCATCCAGCTGTGGAGTCCCCAACATAAGAAGGACATGGACCTGCTGGAGCGCGTCCAGAGGAGAGCCACGAGGATGATCAGAGGGCTTGAGCACCTCTCCTATGAGGAGAGGCTGAGAGAGTTGGGGCTGTTCAGCCTGGAGAAGAGAAGGCTCCGGGGAGATCTTATTGCGGCCTTCCAGTACCTAAAGGGGGCCTACAGGAGAGCTGGGGAAGGACTTTTTACACGGGCATGTAGTGATAGGACGAGGGGGAACGGCTTTAAGCTGGAAGAGGGCAGGTTTAGATTAAACATTAGGAAGAAGTTTTTCACTTTAAGGGTGGTGAGGCACTGGAACAGGTTGCCCAGAGAGGTTGTTGAAGCCCCATCCCTGGAGGTGTTCAAGGCCAGGCTGGACGTGGCCTTGGGCAACCTGGTCTAGTGAGAGGTATCCCTGCCTGTGGCAGGGGGGTTGGAACTCGATGATCTTCAAGGTCCCTTCCAACCTAAACCATTCTATGATTCTATGATTCTATGACTGTGCCTTCTACGTTTTTGCTCACACTCAGGCTTGGAACTGCAGATGTAAGCATGTGTGTTTATCTCTTGTTGCCTTGGTAAATACTGACTCACTCATGCTGGTCAGTAAGGTGTTTGGAGAATGATTATAATCTATTTAGCATTTCTATACTGGAGAGGGGTAAGGGCTATACAATATTTTTGCATGTTTTTGTGACATACATATCACTAGGAACTAGGATTTGAATTTATATGCTTTTCTGTGACTTTTGTTTGAATCTGCAGCTGTGGCACTGTCACAGTTTAGGCAAAAATGCTGCGTGAGAGTTAAAAAATTTGAGTAATGTAGATATATGCTAGGGATTTTGATGGGGCAGAGGAGGAATGGAATTAGTTCCCAGCTGAAGACCTTCAGGAGTTTTTATAACAACTACATATTGTTGAGAGAGAAAAAAACTTGAGCTGGGAACACATTTATTGTTAGTTCCACTATACTACTGGCTCAGGAGTTGCATAGGCTCTGCTAACTCCTCATAGAAGAACTACATGGCTCATAAGTACACAAGCTTTGTGAATTTATAACTCAGTCAAGATCTATTGATCTTTACAGTGTCAGGGCTGAGTGACCTTAGAAATCTATAAAAGCTTATAGCTTATGGAGTTCAGAGTACCTTCTGAAATGAGTATTTGGCTTCTAAAATTTCTAACCTTGTATTTTTTGGACATATTCTACTGCATATAGCTGGGTATCACACCGGCAGGATTTTCGATATCTCTAAGTGATGCTTCTTAAATTCAAGTATATCCTTACGTGAAGTGTAAAGCTTAACCATTTGCTTCCAAAGCCCATAATCTAGGTCATGCTACTCAGTACATAATAAATAGTCACCAATATCTGTGATTTACCTGTGGATAAAACCATGCTTTCATCTGTGCCATGGAGGTCAACCGGTTCAAGCTCATAGTTTCTCATCTGTTTTTCTACAACCAGACTGGAAAGGCAATGTTACTGTGCTATGTAGATGTCACTGCCAGTTCAAGGATTTGCAAAAAGTTGTGCTAGAATCTTGAATCTTCTGAACAGAGCAAATGAGAGATGTTTCAGACAGGCCTGGAAATTTTGGTAGTGTGCAAGGTGAGGTGATATACTTTATTTTTTTTTTTCCTCTGAGATTTTTTTTTTTCTACTTGAGACTTAGTTCTGGAGACACCTAAGTCATTGTTTTTCTTGACTTATATTTATACAGATACAAAAATCCTTGGTGATGGTGGTCTTTCTCCTGGCAGTATACAGTGAACTAATGATCTCATTGATTATTTCTGATGATTAATTTCTAAATACAGCACTAAAAGGAAAAGAAAATTAAACCAAAATATTCCCTTAAACATGCTTAAAATCACACTGTTTTTTTTAATGGTATGAAAATTATACTTTAGAAATATTTCTTCTCTCCTGCTTATGAACTCTACTCGTGGCAGTGTAGTTTTCAATTCAAAACAGTATGAAATGACTGCCTAGAAATACTTACTCAATTCTGTGCTGAGTTTGGATGATTACCTGCTTTCTATTTTCTTTCAGACATTTGCTAACTGTTGAGAGACCAATTTATCTAAACATTATGTAGGAGGCCTAAAAATTGATCAGTTTATTCTTGTTATAGAATGTACTTTCAATTTCGAGAAAATGTGAATCATCTGTGTTTTTCATGCACTACTCAGTTTTTGACTAGAGGTAATTAAACCGCTGTAATAAAGTAATTTTTGGTTGTTTTACATTAAAATTTCTTTTTATGTATGACAAGAGTCAGCTTGCAAAATTGAAATGAAGTCTAAGATCTCCAATTATTCAGATCAGTATAATTTCACTGTCTTCAGTAGAAATTTTCTTGACTTACCATGATGGTCTGGTTCTCCCTTTCGTTGATAAAAATTGGGATTGAATTAATGGTATTAATCTGACATAAAGAAAAAGGTATAAACCTTAATATTCCCTGAATAAAGAATATTGTTGATGCATGTAATATTAAAGCATAATGAGCTGTAAAGCACTAAATAAGGAACAGATTTGAGAATGCATCCTACCCCAAAATAAATAACTGTTGAAGCAATTTCAGAATCATTAATACTAATATCTGAGAAGTCATGGAGAATGAAAGGAAGTGGGATAAACATAGTGCTAGTTCTCAAAAAAGAGGAAGCTAAGAATAACAGGCATATCAGTTAAATTTGCACTGCTGAAAATTCTGCAACGAATCATCAGTTATTTCAACGCATCTGGAAGATAACTAAAAAGATAAGTAACACTCAGGAGAAATCTGTCAAAAATGAATATTTCCAAATCAAACTAATATTCTTCCACAGTAACATAATGGACTTTGCAAATAGAGGAGAGGGAATGGATAACTTCTATTTTGAGTTTAATAAAGCTTTGGGCACAGTCTGTCATGACATTCTCATAAGGAAGTATGTTCTTGTCCTACATACTGGATGTATGCAAAATAGGTTAGAAAAAATGTAATAGGAGTGTATAACAGACTTATTACTGTTGAAAATTTTCCTTATGGTCTGGATGGTGGAATATGGAGACTGCTTATACAAGCCTGGGTAGTACCTGCAGTGCACTGGAGGACAAGATTAGAATTCAGTGCTGGAGAAGAGGCCTTAAAAATAGAGTGCAGTTCTGCAGAGATGAGTGTAAGCAAAAATGAACACGAATAACTAGCCAAAGAGAGAATGGTGTGGCAGCAGCACGCCACACTCCCCAACAGGGGCTAGGGCTCTTAAAAAAGCGGCTGCCGGCTCTTTCGTGCCCTTGTTTTCATGCCACTGGGGGTGCGCCAGGGCTGTTGCATATATGCACCCTAGTTGGGTGCAGACCAGAACACACCTTTACCCCCTAGTGGCAAGAAAAGAAGGTGGGACCCTCGGTCAACAGGCAGGATCCCCAGCCAATGGGATGCTTGGCCCACAGAAGTCTTGGGACCACCACCAATAGATGACCACAGTTCAGATCCAACCAGGCTATGAAACAGGGCCTCCATGGAGACCCCCTTTGAGTGGTTCTCCTTGGAGCAGTGGGTCTGCAATTGGAAGCCCTCCCTTTGGATTGAGATGTCACCCAAAGTAAATCCCTGGGATTGAGTGCCCTCACTCCCTCCCTTGGTGAGTGAAGACTTCTTCTGGATATCCTTAAGTGAGCCCTTGCCCCTTTTGAGTGAGCGACTACGTTTTCTGGGCATCCTTGAGTGAGAGGCCTTCCTTTGTGAGTGAATGTGTGCACACTTTGGAATCACCATTCTTATGTGTCGCTGTTCTTTTGTGTCGTTGTGTAGTAATAATGTCCCCAACTGGTACATCAAACCTACAATTTATTAAATGTTATCAGAGCATTATTTCGGCTGCCCCTGTTTTCTCATTGGTTTTGGCTGTTTGGATTTAGTTACGAATTAAAGTTTAAGTTTATTACCTGTGTGAAATCATTTTGGGGTGCCTCCATAACAAATGGCAAAACACTGGCGAAATTGCTTGGAGAACTGTGGCGTCTTCTCCATTCAGTGCCTTTATGAACAAGCAGGGCAAATATCTACCAGGAGCACTGGAAGCAGAAATGTGCTCAACAAACTTATGCGTGGTACCATATCGGGAGGTGCAGTTTATAAACTTGTCTTCTGAAATAGGGCTGCTATTCTGAGGAATTTCTGCATGTTAGAGGAATGAGCCAAAGGGAACTTTATAAAGGTCAACGAATGCAAAGATGAAGTCCTGCACCTGCGCAGCTAGGGAATAAAATTATAGAAAAGGACCCCATGAGGGTCCCATGGATAAGAAGTTGAAGTTAAATTAGCAGTGTGCCCTTGCAGCAAAGAAAGCCAACCTCATATTGGGCAGCAAAGTCAAGGCACTTGATTATTTTCATCTGTTCAACACTTGTGAAACTACATTTTAATATTGTGCCCAGTTTTGGGATTTCCAGTACAAGACAGACATTGAAATACTGAGGTCATCAAGGTGCTCAGGGGACTGAAGCATTTGGAGTACTAGGAGAGACTAATAGGATGGAAACAGAATATGGCTCAAACTCTTCTGAGAGATACACAGCAGAAGGATAAGAGACAACAGACACAAGCTGGAACATAGAAAATTTTTACTAGATAGAAAGAAAATTTATTATTGTGAGGCTGGTCAAACACTGGAGCAGGTTGCGCAGATGGGTTGTGGAATCTCCATATATGGAGATACTCAAAACACCTCTGAATGTGATCCTGAGCAACCTGCTTAAGTTGCCCTGCTTTGAGCACAAGGGGGATGGCCTCTAAAGATCCCCGCCAATATAAAGTACTTTATGCTTATAAGATTCTATAAGGAAGAAATATAAAATTGCATAGGTACTATTATAATTCATTCTAAAGTGTGCTTCAAACTGAGAAAGCCAACATTTTATTTGAACAAATGTTATGGTCCTTGGTTTTATACATGATTTAAGAACGTGTCCACAGAAAAATCAGTAGGTGATATCTTAACCAAATGTTACCCTAATAAATTGATTACCAATTGTGTATGGCCACACAGTTCATGCTTCGGGGGTCATCTACAGCATGAAGAGTCATCAGAAGCATCTGAAAGGTCAGAAATAGGTGCAAGATACAGGACGAATAATCAGCAATTACAAACTCCTGCATGTCAACAACTTGTGCGTGTGTATTCAACTTATAGTGAATACACAGGACTGAATGAACTAAAGTACTCACCATTTGCTGGGGCTGTTTACACTGACAGTGGCAGTAATTAGCCTCTGACTAGCTGGTATGGCAAATTATCACCTTGAAGTAACATATTTTTGTGTCTCAACTCTTAAACTTTATCCTTATATGCTTTCATATTCTTACATAGAGTCTCTGAGGTTTTTGTTTGGTGGGTTTTTTTTTTTTTTCCTTTTCTACCTGTTTTGGCACTGTTGCTTCTACCATTCTCTTTCCTACATCCCTTTTTTTTGTTTTGGTTTGGTTCTTTTTATGATGTGCCTTTTTTTTTTTTTTTTTGTTAGCACCTCTTTCTTTTCCTCCAGTTCTCCACTAAATCTCACAATTCTTTCAGGACTTCTCTCTAACTTTCTGTTCTCCCTATTAATTCCTCAGTTCAACTTTTTCCTGAGTTCTCATTCTGCCTAGTTTTTGTCTTACTTCATCTGATGGTGAATTCTTTTGAGTAGACACTGGACTGATTATGTGGAATATTACTAGATTTATGAAAGGAATAAAACAGGTCCAAGTTATTTAAGTATGTGTTTGTAAAGCACCATGTAAATATATAACAATAGCTGTGATTAACACTAATGATATTACTGTTGTCATGGTTAATAATAAATGTGATAAATACCTATATAATTATAATTTGTTACTAGTGCTGTAGTTGTTCATTGAAGGTGGTTTTGATAACAATAAACACTGTCAACAAATAATATTATTCTTGATTATATAGGAGGCATTCTAGTAATTTGCCTTTCCCGTAATTTACCTTCTGTAGGTAAAATATGAAATGGATCAGTAATTATTAATGTACTTCATACTATTCATTTAATGAGAGGAATAATTACTGCTTGCTTCGATTCTTCAATCATTTTGCATTGCAGTGTGGAAATGTACACATTGGAATAGCAAAGAAGGGTCCAATGAGCCCTTGGGTTTTTATTTTCAAGCATCTGTATAGCTTATTTCTGTTAAGACACTTTTTCAAAAATTATATCATTTTTCTTAAAGAGATCTAGAGCCAAAACAGTGAATGCTCTGATTATGAACTAAAAGATGGTAAATGCCCACATTCGTTTTATAATGTCAAAAATAGTTGGAGCGGGGAAAGCATTAGAAAGAAGTATTATGCTTTTTTCATGTTATTACTTTTCCCAGGTATCAGTTTGTGGCTACCCTGGAAAGCAGGCTCCTGTGCTAGAGGGACTTTTGATCTACCTGATGCAGCCATTGGTATGAGCATGGGGAGCAGGAGATCACTTAGGACAGGTGCCCCAGAAATCAACCAACAGCTGTATGTGAGTGGAACACAATGAGAGAGGCATAGAAAATACCATAACTCAGAATAGCTCATGGGCTTATGCATTGGGCTTTCCTTCTGGTGGAATGGAGCTATGGATATGAATCATCTCAAAAAGAAGGAGGTTCAACCTTTACTTCCTTCAGCTGGTGTGTGCACTCTTGGCACTATTTTAAAATGAAGTGGTGACCACCATGTCCTTAGCATGGTACTAACTACAAATCATGTGCAGAGGGTACCTGATCTGCATGATCGGGCTGGAAGAAAAATGCATTTTTTGAATCCTCCTAAAATACAGGCCTGAGATAACTGTTCAGCAGCTCAGTTGTATCTAGACATTTATAAGAAATTGGACTTTGTGCATCTGGGAAGCATTACTATTAACCAGCCAAGACCTTGCTAGGAATAGAACCTTGAATTCTACTTTTTGTATACTAGTCTCAAGTGTTTTGGCTTAACCATTGATGCTATTAATTATAATGAGTTAATTAAAATAATTAATTAAATAAAACCAACCTAAATGTATTTTATTATATATTAAACAAATTTTTTTAAGTCCTACTTTATAAAGTATTTGGCAATAATTAAAATTAAAAAACCCTAATTAATAAAGTCAGTGAAATGTAATATTTTTTTAAAAGGTCCTAGTTGCTTAAGGTATTGTTTAATGATGTTTGGTTTTTTATGAAGTCCTAGCTTCAGGAGTTATAATGCTCTCAGTTTATACTCTATAAAAGTAAATTTGTGGATTTTTTGGTATTCCTTACAGTTGCAGAGAAACATCCAAAATATAATCACACTGGAATCTTAAGGATAGTTATAAAGAAAGCAATTTTTGTTTTACTTTTTAAGTCTTGTGTTTTTTTTCCTAGGGGACCTGAGGTCTGGATTTTCCAAGTGGTTATTTTTGAATGATGGAGGTTAATAACATTACTTCTAATAGACATCTGGATTCTGAAATAGAATTACAGCTAAAACCAGAATTTTTAAAAGCAGCAAAATTAAATATTACTGTATAAAGTTGCTTTAATTAAAGTTAACAAGTACGTCATGTTCTACAAATAAATATAAAAGGTTAAAATTTAGTTTGAAATTCTTAGTGAAGGAACAGACTATTCCTGTGGAAGAGGACTTAAAAATTTTAAAGCACGGCTCCTCTCCAAAGACGAGATAAAACCAAACATCTGGGAAGTCCCTGAATTGTGGATTAGCAGAACAAAGAAGGTTTTTCTTTTTCTCTGAGCTTGACTTCCTTTGTGTTCATAAAAAAAAAAAAAAAAAAAAGTCTTTTGTAAGACTTTGGAGCTTTATGCTTGGGCAAGAAAAAGGGAGGTTTATGCAAGGGGACACTTGGGAACAATGGACAGTAACTGGTAGCTACAATTAAACATTAATTAGATATTCACCCTGTCTTATTGTGAATGTTTGTGCCAACTCAGAATTCTCAATTTACTATGGTAATTAGGTAGACTTTCTGCATAAATAAGGCTATATTAAGACAGTTTATGCAGATAATAATTTGTTCGTAGACTTGATTTTTCTAGTTCATGATCACTCCCATTTTAATTAATTACTTTTTTTTGTATGAATGATAGGAAAGTCATACAACTGCATCCCTGCAGCATGTACCTGGGGGGCTTCTGTTGAAGTGTTTTTGAATAACAGAGGTAAGTTAATACCGGGCAGACTGAATTTACATACTAAGTGGTGCTTTTATGTACATGTGCAAAAAGAACTCCTTTCTATTGTAATATGACTCACAAATGTTCCCAAAGGGAAGAAATCTGTTATTTCCTTGTATCCTCTCTCTTATACATGGTAATCATTATATGTAGAAACATACGCACAAAAAAAATCCTGTCTCTTGAATTAGAAGAAGTAATTATCTCTGCTTAATATATCTGTCACAGTGTTAGTAATCATCTGATAGGGAATGCTTGTGCTTTTTTGCATTCATTCAGGCTTTCATTAATTTTTTTGACTACTTAAGAAGACTTGGTAAAGCTCAGCTATGAATGAAATATTGGAAAGTCCTACAGAACCTTCTTAATTATATCAGTCAATACTGCGTCAGAAATTTGCAATTCATCCACTTCAAGTGGACTGGCAGTTCAAGTGGAAGTCCACTAAACTGAAGCAGGCCATAACTTGTACTCCGCTCTACCAAAAATTGTTTGATATTTTAATTTTTGTTTTCAGTCTGTAATAAGCAGCATATAATAAGAATCATTATTACTTTTTATTGTGGGAACACTTGTTATGAGCTTGATACTGCAAACCTCAAGAGGCACAGGATGGAGCTTCTCTGCAAAGCCATCATTTGGCCAAGCTGTCCAGGGGCAAGTTCTGCTGCCATCCAGAGAGTCTCTGCAAAGACATGTGGACCATGGGAGCTGCAGGCATTAAGGTTAAGATCTCCAGAGGAATTTACGATACCAAAACCTGGCTTTTAGGTACATTGCGCCCCTGCCTGAGAAGATCTCAGGAATTAGATGTGTAAGTGTGGGAGCCTCACTTCACCCAATGAGAGACTTCCTAATTACCCATGGGAAAGTGGAGAAGAAATGCTTGCGGTTGAAATAAATTTCTTCATTTCTAAGAAATTAAACACATTTTCTGAGACTGCCAGAGGGGCCTGTTTCCAACTGGGACTTACCACTTTGAATCCCTTTTAAAGGAAGTCCAGGGACTTGAGGACTGTACCGGAGTATGCCCATAAAATGTCCCTGCGAGGAGTGTATCTCCTTTTTTTTCACGAGTTCAGTGATTACAGTGCTCACTTAACACGGGGAAGAATCTTGTTTAATACCCGTCACGATATAAGTAGTTCTCAGAGTGTTCCAAATGGAGAGTTTAGTTATCTGAAGAAATGCAATGGCAAAAGCCTTCAGCTTAGGTTGGTACCTGATCTAGGACCTTGAGGATCTACCAACTTTTTGAGAATCTGGGGTGAGATGAGAAGGGCTAGGCGCTTCATTGACAGAACATAAAAAGTATCATCAGGCACATTAGCCATGGAAGGACTTCTGTAGGTGTAAAGTGTAGACAGTTCATGGATCTGTGGGGTTTTTGGTTGGTTTGTTGTTAGCTTTTAGTCAAGCTATTTTTTTTTGATGTGTTGAGCTCAACAAGTCTACAGGAAGGATTAGGAAGGGAGGAAAAAGTGATTAATCTCTTAATGGTCTTTATGTTCAGAAACCACTTGAGGACCAAGCATGTGAGAAGAACTCATAAAAATATTCAGTTTAGATTTACTCGCCCCACATGTCTGAAAGTGTGTGATTCGCAATGTACACATCTAGAAGCTGCAGCGTACCTAACATTACAGTGCAGTCTCATTACATGATAACAGAAATTTGAAGCCAGCTTTTCAATTTCAACTACTGCTTTTCACTGGCTCTAAACAAATCTGAGATTCTCCAAATTAAAGGTGCAAAACTGTGAATGTTTCTTATAATTCATGTTATTCCTTGCATGTCTCTTAAAGGGCCGAAACTGATGGGTTTCTGTGCTATCTATATGAAATAGACAGCTTGGCATATTTGAGTTCATCACTTTTCACCAGTGTGAAAAATGCAGGTTAAAGCTAAGTTCCTCCAGGCTCAGATTTTGTTTTCTTTATGGTGTTAGGGACTACCGTCAACAGGAAGAGGAAAGGCTATCCCCTCTGAAATAGCAAAGACCTTTCGGCAGTCTAGGATCCAGCTTTCCTGCTCTAAGCCCTGGGCTATTGTGTTACACCCAATCAGCTCAGTTAGGTACCTGTCTTCTGAAAGTCATCAATAGTTCTTATTGCAATTGACTGTATCAGTGAAGAAATGCCAGGTAATGTTCCTGTACACTTAAATCTCTACTGTATATACTGTTAACTGTACCAGTTTCCAGTATTCAAAAAGACTAGGGGCCATTTGAAATTGCCTGTTTACTGAGGTCATCTTATTTTGAAGGGTTTAAACATTTACTAGCACGATGTGGGCTGTTCTGTGTTAGTTACTTAGATGCCAGAGAACATCTCTGGACATTTACTTCTGTAGGCAATAGCCTCGGTGGTCCAAGTTGCTTAATTCAGGGGCTTAAGTCAGAGATATCTGGGAATAGAGATACTGCGCTGGATCTTTTTCCATTTGGCCAGCTCTAGGGAGACTCCCTGTTCACTATGTGGTCCAGCAGTTGTCATGCTGGTTGACTCTTAGTTTCCTTAAAGCCTAATTACTCTTGCTATATTGTATGTAAAACAGCTGAATTAGGGATAATTCCCATGCTGAAGAGCTAAAAGAAGTTGCAGGTTAACAAAAGTCTTTTCTTCTTACATTATCTTTAAATCTGTTGTATAAATGACACAAGCAGGATACACTTTAACTACCAGGAAGACAGGTGATGTGATATATTATTTCTGCAGTTAGGAGCAGCAGTAACGGGTATTGATTGATCAGAGTATGACCCTCATCATGGAGAGCCAGCATGATAGCTATAGCAGAGGGACAGGGGAGCAAAGACATTATGCTCCTTTTGATGAGATGTGACAAAAATGCCAACAGTGAAAGAAACCAAAGCTGATATCGTTGCTTATTGCTGCTAGTGGCTGTACTCATGTAGTATTTCACAAAATGCAAGAACGAATTCTTTCAATGTTGGTTGGTTGTTTTTTTTTCACAGAAGAAGTAGCAAGTATTCTGAACATTGCTTAGCTTGATCCAGGGTGAAACTGACTGACAGAGTCAGAAATTGCTTCTGCATGACTGTTGATTTTATTCTCAGAAGACTCATCAGCAACACTCCAACACTGTACACCCAGATTAATCTCTCTGTCTCAAATATTCTACCTTCATTTTTCACTGCAGCTGCTTTTACATCCATGACAATATAAGCAGCAAATTTTATTGTCTTACTGTATTTAAAACCAGATGGGTCTTGGCCCACTTAACCCCAGGAAAATGTTGTGGTTCCTCCTTTGTCAGACAGATTTTTGGTATTTGGTTGCTGACTGAAGCACTGGGTTTAGAATCAGTGCTATGCTACACAGTACCATATTTCTTCTGCAAGCCTTTGTATGTGTTTTGTACATTTATATGTGTATATATAGAGAAGCATATCCATATTTCTGCTGAATAGAAAATGTGAACTTTAATATAAAATACATGCATGAAACATTAAAAAAAAAGCTCTGAGACTGATAAATAATTCCCTGACTTTTATGTTCCTTGTTTACAGGTGTATCTAAATTTGGAATCATCAATACAAGCAAAGGCTGACAAAATGGTGACATTAGTCTTTGAATCAGAAATTACCAATTATGATCAGTTCAGTTGAGCTTAGTAGTGGAACAATTCCAAACTGTTTGTTTCCAAGATACGTAAGTATTTGCAGCTTTTCTTTCATCCTCATTGACCTTGTCTCTTAGTTTTTTTCTGTCAAGGGAGCTATATTAGTCAGTATGGCACAGGAATTACATATGATGATCACTTTGATGTTAATGCTAGTTCACAACAAAACACCTGTTGACCAGAATTTGTCATAGAGAGCTTTTCATACCTAAGATCTGTCATGAGATTTCCATCTGTAATCACAATCTTCTGATATCTGCTGTGCTACAAAATCCATCTGGTTTCTCTGTAAGTCTGAAAAAGAAAATGGGTGGGCACCTTTGAATTCTATTCCATAGGACACAACAGTTTTAATTAAAATTGTCTCTCTTTTTGAGGCTTTGGAAAAGTTTATTTTTATTGTTCAGTGAGGTCTCTCTCGTCTTTCTGTGGAACTAACAAGTTTGCATTTTCTTCTGTGTTTACTTTGTCATTGGGGATCCTATGAGATCTTTTGGTGTCATCCACCCTTCTGGCCAAAGACAACAACCAGACCAACTCAGAGCTGCTTCATAATAATCAACATTTGTGTTTTCCAAACTAGGGGAGTATTACTGCTATTACAGACAGTCAGCAACAAACCCAAACCTGTAAAATATAAAGGGGAAACTAACATGTTTCATGCCCAGTAAACAAAACCAAGAACTGCCCCCCAAAACCAAAAAACCTTCCCACAAAAAAATCCTAAGCACTATGAAAGCTGTGGCTACTGCACGTGTAACAGAAACCTTATAAAGTATGCTCCAGGTACTGCTGTAACCTGACAATCACCATGATTGCTCTTAGTTGTGAATAAGGGTATCGAACTTCCTAAAACCTCTTTGCCAGCTAGTCAAATTGTATTAGAGCTGGAACAGTCTATGTGACTGGGCTGACCTTCAATAAAATAAAATGTAACCCTTCTAAAAGAAGGTATAATCACTCTAGAAATGAAGCAGTGCTGTGTACAGTCCCTGACAAAATGAGCTATCTGGGTGAATACACTGCCTAGTCATCAGCTACACTACACATACACTACATACGCACTTT
Source organism: Pluvialis apricaria (assembly GCA_017639485.1). Classification (NCBI taxonomy): domain Eukaryota; kingdom Metazoa; phylum Chordata; class Aves; order Charadriiformes; family Charadriidae; genus Pluvialis; species Pluvialis apricaria. The sequence goes on from CM030007.1 coordinate 39,413,149, forward strand.
GGTATCTGTTGATAGTATTTTTTGAGTATAGAGAGTGTTATGCTCAAAATCTTGTTATGGACAGAAAAGAAACACATCTCATATGTAGACTAATTTATTGTTAGTGTATTTGAAATCTTAACAGTTTCATCAATGAATTACTACTAGTCCAGATGTAACTCTTACAAAAAAAGTAAAAAAAAAAAAAGAGAAGTATAGGAGGAAAAGAGTTAAAATTTTTACACACACTACCCCTTTTCGTATCATCATAGATTCACACAGAATTACAGAATCACAGGATGGCTGAGGTAGTAAAGCACCCCTGAAAACCACCTAGTCCAACTTTCCTGCTCAAAGTGAGGTGAACTATAGCAGGTTGCTCAGGGCCATGTCCAGTTGGGTTTTTCGTATGTCCAAGAGTGGAGACTCCACAACCCCTCTCAGCAACCTGTGCCAATGTTTCCCCTCCCTAATTGTGAAGAAGTTTTTTCTTACATTTAAGTGCAATTTTCCATATTTCAATTTGTGCCTGTTGTCTCATGTCGTGCCAATGGGCACCACTGAGAAGGTTCTGGCTCTGTCCTCTTTACTCCCCTTATGAGGTATTTGTACACATTGATGACAACCTCCTGAGCCTTCTTCAGGCTGAACAGTCCCAGCTCTCTCAGCCTTTCCAGACAGGAGAAGATGCTGCAACCCCTCCGTCATCTTCATGCTTCTTTGCCAGACTCAGTCCTGTCTCTCAGTCCATGTGCCTCTTATATGGAGGAGCCCAGAACTGGACCCAGCACTTCAGATATGGTGCCATCAGTTTTGTTTGGTTGGTTTTGTGCTGGTGGTGTGATCACACTTCCAATACTCTTCTGGATCCTAAGGCAAATGATTTAATTCCGGTATGTGGGGAGGGTGTACAGACAGTTGTCAGCATCCCTTTGTTGGGAGAAGTATGATCACAAAGATTGTTTCCTCTTTCTTACTCTATGATCCATTTGGGATCTTGTTTATTTATATGCTAATAAGCACTACACCTTGTTCTTTTGTCTCTGGTCTGCAAGTTCACATTACATACGAATTTTCTCTATATGGTGTCTGTTATACATGTTAGATAGCTATTTTTAGTTCTCTTTGTTACGCCTAAAACTGTTTTTGCCCAGCTTCATGTCTGCACTTTTTTAAGTGACCATTGCCAAGTTGCATTTAGCCTTCCAGTTTCTAGATTTCCAGTGCCAGCCTGTGCCCACTTTCTTGTTAACCTGTGCCCATAACCCCTTTACAGTGCATCTTGTGTCCTCGGTTCCAGGCCCCTGCTGCCGTACCAGGCTCGTATTCCTCTACGCTCCACCATTATCGCAGTGTCTTAAATATTTAATTCTGTGCAGACTAACTACTTGTTATTACTGTCTTTATAAAATTATGGTTATACCATACAGAGATTAACAAAAGGAAAATAAACTAGGTTTAACCACCTGTTAATTAGTAAAAAATCTGCTACATCTAAACAAACTAGAACAAAGCGTCAGACAGGTCAAAAAACAATTTCAGACAAAGCAAGCCTGACAAACCTCAGTGCTAAGGAGCAGAAAACCCAGTATAAAGCTAATGGCCTGTTGCTAGCAGTGGCAATAGTATATGAACTCCACTTCAGAGGATCCAGAAGGAATTTCTGGAACATGGTAGAAAGTTCTAAATGGTGAAAAAAATCTGAAAAGTAGAGAAAAAAATATGATATTTATGAAGTTCCTGAATTTTCTCTGATTTCAAATCCAACTTTGCAGTGTGTTCTAAAGTGCTGGCTTGCTGAGAGTGTGAAGAAGTTGTTGCTGTGACATTTAGAGAGCAAGCATCCATAATTGGAAGATTAAACTTGATTTTTTTTTTTCCAAGGCAGAGCTTGAAGGACTGAAAAATCAACACGACTTGATTAATCAAGTTGGCAATGTCAACAGAAAAGCCTTTTAGGCATCGCGTTTGATGTATGTATGAATCACGAGCAGCAAAAGGTACATACAGTTGCAGAAAATGTACAAAAGCCGTTGTTTTGAAAGTTATACAGCCTGAAGCAGCTATCCCAACAGGGCCTTTGTCAAATAACAGTGTTCTGCAGTGAATTAATTACGTGGCTAAGTATGTCAACATATTTATAGGGGTAGTCCTTGGTGCATCTGTTCCAGTACACTCAGTGGAAAACTTACTAGAAACATCTCTAAAAGCAATCCAAGATTTATATGCCTAGAGGGACTGATCTCTATTAGCCTGCTCCAACAGTGCTAAGGCAAGATAAGAGCGCCTTGGCCACACAGGTGAAGAAAATGAAGCCTAACAACTCTTGGTTTCACTCTCTTGTAGTCCACAAAATTCTTGCCACTAAGATCATACTTGGAAATTTGTATTAGGGATGTGGCCTCCCATAAGGCCCTCAGAGAATTTTTGACTTACTGGCATTGCTTTGTAATTAGGCTATGATTTCTTCTTTTGTGAGCAACTTTTCTTGGCCATCAGCTGATGAGGCTGTCAGCAGAGAAGGTTTAACGTGATTCTTTGAACCAGGCTGTAGGCTTTTCTAATGACTAACATTTGTCCTTAGCTGGTGATGCCTTCAAAAATTCATTTTGTGTGCTGCACCTAATCTACCTTCTTGACAGCTCCAAGCACCTAAATGAGTAGAACTTTTCTCTTCTGAGGCTAAAACCAAACCTTTGTTTACATGTAACTTGATAAAAGCATTCATCAGAAAACTTAAAGGCGGCTATTTCCTAGGTGTATGGAACAAGTTTATCTTGTTTAAGATCTTATTGACAGAAACCAAAAACAGTGTCTGAGAATGTTACAGACCTGATATTCAGTGGTAGAATTGTTTTCCTGATGAAATGGAAAAGAAGTGCTTATTAATCTGATTAATCTGAACTGCTATTGGCTGCATTATACAGGTGGGTCATTTCAAAATGAATAGTAAATGTCTCCTAAGACTGTGCTTTTTGGGTGACTTTTTATTTCCCAGAAGCTCAGAAATCTTTACTCTTTCTGAATAAGAACCCAAGTTTCTTTGTAAAAGCCCTGGCAATTCCCATTCTATTTCTATTTTCTGAATCAGTCATCTTTTCCATCACAGTGCCAAAGAAACTATCTTGTTAATATTTTTGGTCAAAAGTGACTACAGCTTAAGTATTCCTGAAGATTAATCTCTGTGTAGAATATCTTTTACTTTCTGGAAAGATTCATCTATCACCATACTCTTCTTATGTTGTTTTGAAGTGTTGTCTGTTTAAAAAGACTTTCCTACCTCCAAAAGGCTGTACTACATTTTGTTGTTATTTCCAATATTGTAAGAATCCCAAGAAAATATTCTCTCTTCTACAAATAGGCACTTCCATTTCAAAAAACTTGGGAACTCATGTTCTGCTATGGTTACAGTCAGCTTTGTCTTCTACTAGAGCTAATTTAGCATTTAGAGGGCAACCTCTCAGTCTGTACAAGTACACAGAAAGAAAATCTGACAAGGAATGAAACTCCAGGCTCTGACACAGCTGTACTGAATGCCTCTTCTGTTCTGCCAGACCAGTTTAGCTATCTTGCTTTTTCTTCTGTACAGGCTGAGAAACCCAAATCTAATTAAATAGCAGAGAAAAACGAGACATGCAATTGATCTGTGAGAGGAGAAAGGGGAATAAATTAGCATTGAAAAGTTTAAACTAAAAAGTAATTTCAGTGTATTTATCAGATTGGCATTTGGGGCAATCCATTTGTTTTGGAAGCCATTTTTACAGTTAGCCAAGAGATAATCTACCATTTCCCTCCCACCATGCTTCTACCTTTGAAAAGCAGAAATCAAATGCTTTTGATATGCCTTCAGAATTTATCCTAAAGAGGAAAACAAACAAACAAAAAAAAGCTTTCCTAACATCCCATTTTCTTGTCCTTGCCATGTATCTAATATTTTCCCACAAGACAGATATCCTTGTCAAGACCTTTTTTATTCAGCTACATTTTATGTCATTTCTCTTTACGAAGTGCCACCTGGCCTCTTAAATTTGGCTTTGGCAGAGTGCTTTGAATATTCAGATAGGGTATACGTAATTCATTGAAGGCCCAAATCTGAGTTTCATGATTCTTACTGAGAACGGGAGAATGAGATCAGGAAGAGCTTGAACTGCCCTTCGTATTATCACATTGTCATCTTCAAAGAATATTTAATATGTAAACACAATTGATCTTATTCTGAGTATAGTCTGCAGTGTTATCTTTACAGATTCTACAAGCAGGTGTACAGTGCATTTTATAGTCTCAGTTTAAAGGGGCTGTAATTCCATATCTGCTTAGTGAGTCTCTGCTCTGACTCAAAGCGCATCAACATGCAAATAAGGACATAAATCTTGAGGAGAAGGAAATGCAACAGAAACTTGGCTGTAAATGAACAAAGTTTCACCATCAGTCAAATATGCAGTATTACTCAATATTTGGTACATCCCAGCTGCTTCTAGTCTCTCTAATCTCAGCTTGTTCGATGTCTCCAGAGCTTTTATTTGACTTACTCATGACTTATGATCAGAGATGTCATGAGATGCTGTTAAGTAGTGCAAATGAGTGCTGGGTGGGGATGCTGTTAGGGCTGTGGTAAATCACACTCTTCCAAATGTTTGATAATATCCCCTTGTAGTGTCATAATCTCAGTGTCAAATATTATCAAATTTTCAAAGCTATGGGGCATGATGGATTGCCTCTGCCTCCCCTTGTATCTTTTAGAATAGGATATTTTGTAGACCTCACAGGCTTTCTTCAGCTGTGTATGCTATGAACACAGCAGGATCGTTTGGTGCCTCAAGTAAGCTATCTGGGCATTGGTACTAGACAATGTTAAAAAATGTAGACCTGGTTATTTTTCAGGACTTGCAGCAGTTCATATTAATTCATTTAAAGGTGGAGGCAAAGCACAAATTCTCCTTCATATGGAGAAAACATGCAAAAATATCTTTTTCTTCTTCAGCCCTTGCAAAGAAAAAAAGCTCTATTTTAGAGATATTCTGAGATAGGTTATGCAAAAATCGGCTGGAAAATGGAGGAAAAGGTCTTTACTCTCTCCCTCAAAGGAAATGAGAAAGAAACACAGTTGTAACTGTAAGATTTAGATATTAGCAAGGCTGAATTACATATGCAGTCGGTGAATCATGCTGGAAAGCAGTGCATCTGTTATTGAGGAGCATGTGGGCACTGGCCTTTGGAACCAAAGAAAAAAATAGTCTGGAGGAAACGCTGAGCTATGATGCACGTATCTCTGATTTTGGGAGTTTTCCTAAACACCACTATTCAGGTCCTATTCAACTCCCAAAGGAATATGAGAAATTCTTCCTGAGAAATTCTATAACGCTTCACTATAGTCCATGTTTAAATGTATATGGTTTTACTTTGAATGCATCTTACTTGCTTTTTTCATGTGATGAAGTTGCAAAACCAGCAACTAGAACGTAAACTGAGACAAAATGGTGTGTGTTATTAGATTGAGGCTATAAATGTCTCCATTCAGAAGAAGGAAAATCTTATTTTTCTAGTGGTAATCCATAATTAAAAAATTTACAGGAACGTGAAAAGATGCTAACGAGAGATTCTTGTGAGTAGAGAATGAGGGTGAATTGTCACTAAGGAGGCTGCCAAGGTGTACAGCACTTGGAATGATGCGCATCGTTAATTGAAATTTCAAACTATTTAGGTGGGTGTATATAGAATGGTAGAAGACCCCCGTGGTCTTCTCAGTTTTCCACTATAAAAGGTGAATTGTTATTTCCGCTAACGTGAGTCTTTACTCGAAATCAGAGAATAAAAATATAAACCCTAGAGTAATCCAGTATAAACTATAAATTTTTATTAGACTCATGATAATATAGCACATTTTCAAGGGAAAAGGATAGCATTTTTCAGACTGTGCTTCATGCTTCCCAAACACTTTTGATGGCTGGATGTTTGCTATTGACTTTTGATTATTTGGATAAGCTCTTCACCTACTCATTAGGCTGTTGAATTCTTCATATGCATGTCTCACTATGCTTCCCTTGCCTAAGGAAAACTCTAACACTGGCTCTTGTCCTCTTTAGAATATTTCTATGGTGTAGTAGCTCTGTCTGTTATTTCTTCCCAGAAGTATGAACTCAAAGTCTATCTGTCTTAGTCCTACAGATCAACTACTTTACAGATTTTCTAATATATTAAAGAACAGAATTCTCTTGTGGGTTTACAGGCGCTGATACCATTGGGGTTATGTGGGTATGTGGAAGAGCAGAGATTTGCCTTGGTAGTTCAGATCATAAAGCAATAATTTTTCCACAGAAAATTTAAAAGTAGCAAAAATCCCTTTAATCTCTGAAATAAAGTGGATGGTTTGTCTTCATGTTATCACTTTACTTATATCTGAGCTATTGTAGATGTGGGAATTTGAGATCAGCCTCTAAAATTGCGTCCTAGAACCTCAGCCAGAAATTACTACAAAGGCATAGATTTTAAGAGTTTTTAAGGTTGCCTACAATTGGAGATTATGAGGATGGAAAGGTAAATTTGCAGTACAGCTAAATCTGCTCTGAAAATTAAGAAAGTAATTAATATGAAAACCAATACAAAATTTAATAGTTTTGGTGTTGTTTCCCCCCACCCCCGCAATAATGCGTCTTTTGGTTTATTAGATTTCCAGGTGGCTTTTCTTGCTTTCCTATGTACTTAACAGGTCATGATGACTTGTATTATCTTGTTCATGACACAGAATACAAGAAAAAAAAGAAAAGGCACCTCTGAAGTACTATTTTGGGCATCTACTGCTTGTCACATAATGAGTAACTTGGTTGAAATAGAAATGCTTTCATTATTAATGCTTTACAGGGCTAAGATCTCTTTGTTTCATTATCTTATGTAAGACTCACTGAGACCAAATAAATGTGATGTGCATATGCTGTTGTACATATAAGCTCACTTTGTGGGCTTTGACTCTTGGTAACTCAATTTCTTTCTTAGGTGATGATTCAGTAGCGGGAAGGGAAAATACGTTGGAAATGTTGCACATCGGAGGATACTGCACCAATGACAGGTGATTTTTTGCAGATTCATGTTGTTGTAATGTTACAGCATTGTAATGTTACGCTATCTAATTTATAGTTTCATTACTACAGCTGGTCAGGAATGTATTTTGGTGGAAAAGGAAGGTTCTGTATATGCACATACACAAATGATAAGCAAATTGCAAATTTCCACTGAGAGAGTTGTTAGAAAATATTTCTTTTCAGTCAATTTGATGTCAGCCTGAAAAATATGACTTATGATTTGATGCAAAACATTGTTTCAAATGACTTAATCCAAATATTAAGCTGCATTTCTTTGTCAGTATTTACCTCAATCAGATTGTAGTTTGGACATGAGTTCTTTTCAGGAGCCTGTAGCACCTGACAGAGAGTATCCCTCCATAACGAATGCAGACTTCCCTGTCACAAGCAGGGAAGTCAGGAGTTCATGAAGCTCTTATTACATTTTGAACCTGGCTTTTAGAAAATCATGGAAAAATTATGCTCCTGTACTAAAGGTCTTATAAGAAAATATACCAGAATGTTTAAGCAATATTTTATGTTGAACTGACTAGAAAGGAAGTAAAGAGGAAACATTTTCATTTTGGGATGAGATTTATTTATACCAGAAATGTCAGAAATGAAACTCTCATGTTTTCAAATCAAATTGTTGAGATTATTTAAACAATTTTTTTTTTTTTTTTTTTTTTTTTTTTGCATCATATTGAAATAAAACTCAAAGTAAAAATTCTTGCAGACAAAGTTCTCCCAGTGTCACATCCCACTCAGGAGAGGGGGGGGGGGAGCGACTCAGATTCACAAATCCCCAGTGGTGTGGACTAAGGTGAGACAACTCTCAAGGTCCATACAAAAACATTTATTAGATTCCCACAGTGATTAATATATGTCTTAACTAGGTCCATGATAATTGGTTAGGTATAAAACAAATTATGGCAAATGGTAAAACAAAGTGTGGCAAGTGGTAAAGTACACCCCGCATTACTTCGCAACAAATATACAAAAAACTATGCCATGAATTATGGTGAGTGGTAAGGTATGCCTTGTGTTACATACTTGACTTTAAAAGAAAAAGACAAAAGAAAAAGAAACAGAGGAATAGAAGGGAAAAAGAGAGAGAGAGAGATATCACCGGTCCTGGTTCCAGTGTTGGTTCAACTAACAGGGGTCTCTGGTTCATAGAAGCACTCCTCTGTGGATCCACAGAGAAAAAAGTCTCTCTAGAGGCACTTATTTTCCCCTTTTATGTTCATGGTATCAGTATGACCCACCCCGTTCTTACAGTGCTCAGGTTTCTCTCCCCCCCAGGTGATGTGTAGCATGATTTGGGTGGAGAGACGACTCCTATAGCCATGTATGTTTAGCATGATCTCAATAATTTTCATTAGCATACACAGGTGTGTGAAGTTCAATATGCATTTCACGGATAATGAGGCAAAGATCATTCATCAGACAGGATGGCTCCAAAAAGCGAGAACTAACAAGGTTCACAAGTTGAGCAGAAAGCTCTGTCTTCACAAGACTTCCTCCCCCCACCCTCCCACGTATGCATTCTGTACTATCCAGATGAGTTTTCTCTCCTAAGTCACACAAGAGATAAGCGTTAGCCTTATCAGTTCTTTGAGCACAAGGCCTACATTATCCAGACCCCACGTTATCCACCCCTTGACTACAGCCATATCTCAAGGCACTTGCGAGTGTCTGAGACATTCCTCAGTGAGGCTCAGAATTCGTCTCTCACCATTTGTTTCAGGGAATTTACAAGTCGTCTCTTACACCCAGACATAATTTCAGAATTTTCTCAGAAGAGAAACAGTAGGATAAAACATTAAGAAAGGAAGAAATGTAGGACACAGAAATATAATGAAGGCAAAGTCTTAATGATTAGTGCAGCCTTAAAAAGCTCGTATGTAGGTTTTTTTTGTAACTGACAGGATGTTCAAGTTAAACTTGGACCTGCCACTTTACTCTAAAATAAAGACTTCCTTTCGTATTTTAAAACATCCTCTTGTTACTGTTGCTAGTACTATTTATTGGAGGATTTAATTAAGCAAAAGAAAAAAAAAGATGGAAATTAGCTGCTGAAATTTTCTGTATGCCTATAAAGAGGGGCGCACATTTCCTTCAGACAGTATGCCAAAATGGATCAGGTATTTTTGTGAACAGCTAATAGACCATATTGTTCTGAAAATCAGGAAGTCAAATGGGAAGCTCAGATGAGGTTCTGAACAGTTGTTATTTTAGGAGTGTGGATCTAATAAAGAGTATAACATAACATCCCTTAACTAAATGGACTGTTTTTGAAAATTAGAGGTTAGACTTTCAAAGTAAATGGCATCCAGTTATGTATGTGTAATTTGCATACTTACTTCTTTCACCCAGTACAATTGTATGTTTTCTGTGGCTGAGGAATCATTATACTAATCTTTGGGTTGATTTTTTTTTTTATTTGAAAATACTTTCTTTCTACGTATATTGATATTTTTAGGGTTCGTGTTACAGTAACTTCAGAGGAAATCAGGGCCTCATTTTGGTATGTGTTAAAAAATAACAATGCAGTCATAGAAAGGAACCTTCTCATAGATATCAGAGGAAAAGAATTAGAAAGAAGATTCTTTCATTAAGGCAATTGTAGCATTTCCAATGCAAAAACATTTTTTTCCCTGCTTTTGCCATTGTTGACATTTGCAGGAGTATAGTTCAGGAAGCTGGTTGAAAAATATGCATATATAGAGAAAAATAATTTATGCAGGCAAAAGTTCCATAACTATATAATGCTGTCTTTTGAGATGTTATCAATCTTTGACCTGTGCTTCATCTTGTCTTGGGAAAGGTAATAAATTTTAATAAACCAGCTGATGTAGCTGGAAAAAAGAGACTTACTTTTGAGCATGTAAATTTTCAAGATTTGAAGAAGAGCTTGTGTGTTTGTTTTCTCTAACTGTGTCAACTGGTCTAATAAAGAGTTTATTTCTTCCCATAAACCTGGCCTTACTTATATCCTTAAAGACAGTTAAGATAACATTACCAGGTTGTTTCTTAGCATACTAATGACTTCCTTCAAATATCCCAGGTTTAGCTAGGTATTGTACTGAATTTCTAAGTCAGAGATACATTCCTTTTGCAAACTATGCGTTCAGTTTTGTAAGCCTGATGTGTCCCATCATTGACAACTATTAGATGAGATTATGGATGATAGTCCATCCTAAATTTCTCTGCTGTACAGGAAATATTACATATGTTCTTCTTAAGTGGTTGAACATCTGAATTCCTTGAGCAATAATATTTGGCAATAAGATTGGGTGTTTCCCTGCCTGTTACCAAGGAAAGTGCATGTATAGATATCAATGTATTTATTGTGAGAAGTAATTTTAATAAATCTTACCATTTCATTTTGTTCAGTTTTTGAAAGGAGGCACAGTGTACTGAGAGAGAGTGCACGTCCTTGGCAGATAATACCAACATGAAAATAAATGGGTTTGAAGAAATAAAACAGAAAGAGGGATCATTAGGAAACCAGCAAGCTGTTGAAAGAACAGTCAGCCAGACACTGTCAGAAAGATTTGAAATGCTGCAGTGTTTTCTTTTACGGCAGTTCTCATTCAGAAAGGTCATGATGGTATGGAGGATGAAGGGTTATCTTTTATGATCTCTAGCAATTTAGAATAGTGTAAACACATAAATCCTAAGAATGAGAAAATGTTTATTACCCTTCAGAGACTTTGCAAGTTCAGTTAAGTTACTGAAGTACTGTAAGTGTCATAGGAGGTGATGAGAAGATCAGTAGGTATAACCATACCCTGCAGATTTTAATACCTCAGAGAAATGTTAACATGAATTCCATTCAATCATAAAAAGAGATATCTAATATCAAGGTATCGTTACATAAAATATTTCCTGAATTAATAGGCAGGATGGAAAGAGGGTAGGGGTTACAAAATGGGTGATATTCCTATGTAGGAAAGGAAGGAAGAAGGAGGGACTTGATAAACAGATGGGGTCAGAAAATCTGTGGAGGGCGTAGAAGTGTTTTATTTATTTAACATTCCACAGCCTCTCTCTAGTAAAACAGCAACATGGGTAATATCGATGGCAGCTTCCTACTGCTGGCTCTCAGTTAAAAAAAAAGTTGGTCATGTTTCAAAGTATTCAAGGTAGTCAGTAGTAAAAGGTCCCTGTTCTGGGCATGGGTATAGGTTCAGGTAGTTGGTGGTCTGTAAACACTTTTCTCAAAAATAGGATTGACACTGGCAGATCCTCATTCCCCAAGCATGTGAAGAATATTTAAGCCCCACTTCAACTAACTTCCTAAGCAAAATCCAAAGGTCCTGAGTTGTCTAAATGTAGCCAATCATTGATCATGCATTTAACATTAGTGATAGGGCGCACAGTAAGCTTGCTATCCTGGACTCCAGGAGAGCAGACGTTTGCCTCTTCAGGGATCTGCTTGGTGGAGTACCATGAAGTAAAGCCCTGGAGGGAAGAGGGGCCCAAGAAAGCTGGTTAATATTCAAGGATCACCTCTTGCAAGCTCAGAAGCAATGCATCCCGACAAAAAGGAAGTCAGGCAAAAATGCCAGGAGGCCTGCATGGATGAACAAGGATCTCCTGGACAATCTCAAACAGAAAAAGGAAGCCTACAGGGGGTGGAAACAAGGACAGGTAGGCTGGGAGGAATACAGAGAAATTGTCTGAGCAGCCAGGCAACATGTTAGGAAAGCTGAATCCCAGATAGAGTTAAATGTAGCCAGGGATGTCAAGGGCAACAAGAAAACCTTCTATAGGTACGTTGCTGACAAAAGGAAGACTAGGGAAAGTGTGGGCCCACTCAGCAAGGAAACAGGAGACCTGGTCACCCAGGACATGGACAGGGCTGAGATGCATAAGGACTTTTTTGCTTCAGTCTTCATTGGCAAGGGCTCTGGCCACACCACCTAAGTTGCAGTAGGCAAAGGCAGGGACTGGGAGAATGAAGAACTGCCCACTGTAGGAGAAGACCAGGTTCAAGACCATCTCAGGAACCTGAAGGTGTACAAGTCCATAGGACCTGGTGAGATACATCCGTGGGTCCTGAGGGAACTGGTGAATGAAGTTGCCAAGCCACTATCCATCATATTTGAGAAGTCATGGCAGTCTGATGAAGTTCCCACTGATTGGAAAAGGGGAAACATAACTCCCACTTTTAAAAAGAAAAAAAAAGAAGACCTGGGGAACTACAGACTGGTCAGTCTCACCTGTGTGCCTGGCAAGATCATGGAGCAGATCCTCCTGGAAGTCATCCTAAGGCACATGGAAAATAAGGAGGTGACTAGTGACAGCCAATATGGCTTCACTAAGGGCAAATCATGCCTGACAAATTTGGTGGCCTTCTGTGACGGCATTACAGCATTGGTGGATAGGGGAAGAGCAATTGATATCATCTACCTGGACTTGCACAAAGCCTTTAACACTGTCCCACATGCCATCCTTGTCTCTAAATTGGAGAGACATGGATTTGACAGACAGACCACTTAGTGGATAAGATACTGGCTGGACAATTGCACTCAAAGTGTTGCAGTCAACAGCTTGATGTCCATGTGGCAACCAGTGACAAGCAGTGTTCTTCAAGGGTTGGTGTTGGGACTGGTACTATTTAACATCTTTGTTAGCAATTATAAATCAGGTTTGAAAAGATGGCAAGATGCAGAGGTGTTTGTCTATATTTTTGTTGTAGGAGACAGTTATTGTCCACAAATAAATTATGAGTGATAAAAGAGATTAGGCTTGTGAACAGTTATAATTTTATCTTGAACAAGTAGAAACTACAGCCTATAAGACTGTACCCACAATACACACTGTATTTTTTAGATTTCATATGTTTTTTTTTAAAGAATGAAAAATTCTTAATGGCTTTTTAATTGTGAGGTTTGTATTTTTTGAGCTTACAGTTTTTATTGACATCAAAATGGCTGTGGTGAGCTGACCTTTGCTGGCCATCAGGTGCCCACCAAGCCAGTCTATCACTCCCCCTCCATCAACAGGGCAGGGGGAGAAAATATGACAAAAAACTTGTGGATCAAAATAAGGACAGGGAGATCACTCAGCAATTAATCTCACAAGCAAACCAGACTCAACTTGGGGAAATTAATTTTTGTCAATTACTTGTAACGGATTAGGAGAGAAACAAGAACAGAACTTAAAAAACCTTCCCTCCACCACTCTTCTTCCTGGACTCAAATTCACTCCTGACTCTTCTACCTCCTCCCCTTGACTGGCACAGAGGATGGAGAATGCAGGTTGCAGTCAGTTCATAACACTTTGTCTCTGTCTCTCCTTTCTCTTCATGCTGTTCCCCTGACCCAGTGTGGAGTCACTCCCATGGGATACAGTCCTTCATGAACTTCTCCAATGTGGGTCCCTCCCACAGGCTACAGTTCTTCACAAACTACTCCAGCATGGATCCTTTCCACAGGGTACAGTCCTTCAGGAATGGACTGCTCCAACGTGGGTCCCCCATGGGCCACAGGTCCTACCAGAAAACCTGCTCCTGTGTGGACTCCTCTCCATGGGCTGCAGCTCCTGCCAGAACTCTGCTCTGGCATGGGCTTCCCATGGGGTGCACCTTCCTTCAGGACATATCCATCTGGTCTGGTGTGGGGTCATACATGGTCTGCAGTGCATATATCTGCTCCACTGTGGTCCCCCATGGGCTGCAGGGGGACAACCTGTGTCCCCGTGGTCTTCACCACGGGCTAAAGAGGAATCTCTGCTCTAGTGCCTGGAGCACCTCCTCCCCCTCCTTCTTCACTGACCTTGGTGTCTGCAGAGTTTTTTCTTTTACAGATACTCTCTCTTCCCTTACAGCTGCTGTGCAACACTTTTTCCCTCTTCTTATAGATGTTATCACAGAGGTGCTACCACAATTGCTGATTGGCTCAGCCTTGGCCAGTGGTGGGTCTGTCATGGAGCTGGCTGGCATTGGTTCTGTACAGCATGGCAGACGCTTCTGGCATCTTCTCACAGAAGCCACCCTTGCAGTGCCCCCCTCCTTCCCCCTTCTTGCCACTTTTAAGAGTTTATCTATGCTTGAAGTTTATTCGTTCATAAAATGGAAATATAATGTTTGTGTTATCACTCCTCATTTCAGCAGACAGGATTATGCTGTTATACCTCGGAGGTGATGGCTTAAAATGAGGAACAAGCACATAAACTCCCAGAAACAAAGCTCCTGTTTTCATGCAAATGCCTCTAATAACAAAAAGATTCAGAAAAAGAAAATTGCTGAAAGCCTGTGACATACAGATACTTTTATCGGAATAAGAGAATTTCTTAAAGTGTCATCTGGCTTCTAGGAAGAATTCATCTGAGTATACTTAAAGCTTTCAAATAGCATATATATCAGCAGAACACCAATATAATGTAAGCAAGATTATATTATTTTAATTTTGCAATACCCAAACAGGAAGTAGACAGAGAAATGTAGATTTTGATGCTTTCATAATCTGAAAAATTGTGAGGGTTTGTTAACAAAATAAAATGGTAACGGGGAAGCGTAGGAAAGAGTTCATTACTGGATAGGTTTAGGAGGCAGTGGTGCGTTGTAAAGGAACTTGGTCTGTATTTAGTTAAGCACTGACAGTTTTCTTTTTGAGTTCATCTCATATCACTTCTGCTGAATGTTTTAGCGTCCTTTTCAGCTATAGTGTACCTTATTATCCTGAATATAAAAACACTATAATGTTGGAGGTTTTTTTGTGGAGTACTGCTTACATTTTTAGCTTAGTGTTGCCATACAATCATGATTACAGTGGAACCCTGTTCTGAAGATTTTTGAAGTTAAATGTTTGAATTTATGCTGAATTTTCATGAGTGATTTACTCAAGTGCAGAGATAAGAGATTTTTAAATTTTTTTTTTTTTTTTAGCCAAGGTATGTGATAATAATCTGCCCTGACTAGAGTCTTTTATGCACCCTCAAGGGAGACTGTGTTTTAGTCACGATGTCCCTCCTGTTTCCTCTCTGTTGAGCATAATACTGCTGAATGCATGATTTGGCTAGTTCAATGGAAATTGGTGGAGACATGCGCCACTATTTTTCTTTCTCATGTGCTCTTGGATACAACTAAACAGAAATCCACTAAGACACCTTTCACTGCCTGTGCACTTGCATGGTTTTAATTTGGTCAAAATTCAGTCCAATGTTTTTGCCCATTCCACGCCACTGCCTCATTGATTTCTCTATATATGTTCCTGACAATATAGTTCTCTGACTTGCATTCGCGTGTCAGAAATTGACTCTATTCCATTGAAATCAATAGCAACTCTCCTATAAATTTGAAATTGAGATGTGGTAAGTCTGGTAAAAAAGAAAAAAGAAAGCCTCTCATGACTGTTCTGCTCTGTTCAGTCACTCTTGCAGGCCAGCCCGATGAGGCGAGTAGGTTAGTCTGCTTACTTCATGCCTACCCTGCAATACTAACTGTCCCAGTATTGCCCATGGGCATGGAGCAGTCTTGGACATAAGACATCGCCCATGAAACCTGTGACATCTGCAGCAAACTTTTAGGAACAGTCCCATTGGACCAGTTTTCCTCAGATCCCTCGTGAGATGCATATTCTTAGCCATCCTCATTCAGACAGGTTCATGATTTACTCTGATTATTATATCATTCTTCAAAGCCTCACTGATGACTATGGCTGATTTACGTACAAACACTGTGGACACCAGTCTGACACACAATGACCAAAAGTTTTGGAATTGCAAAAATGATGCTGTGTTCCCAGCAAACAGTGTTAACATTCATTGAGTAGGGATACCTGTATCATCACATCATGTAACTATCCAAGTTGGCTGTGTCCCCACTTTGATGACCAGAGTATTCATATGCAGTTCAACCATTCTTTCTCGCAAGCTGTTAAATGTACCTTCTGGTGATTCAAGACCTGCTAGTACTGCCTATAAGATCAAGACAGTCATGAAAGTCACTGTAACATGATGTGCACTTTTAATCTGTTTAGAGGTTGGCTACAGGGCAGATACATTACCGTTCCCAGCTCTGTGATGACCTTAGATGTAGCTCAAATAGAAAAAAAGCCATGTGCCATCAACACGTACATCTACTGGGTCACCCACTGCTGTCTCTCAGAATTTCTCTCAAGATTTGCACCCCCTTCTGGATTTCTGAGAGTTGTCCAGGGGTTTTGCTTCTGCATGTACCTACAGAGCTGCCACAGTAGAGTGAAAATGCAGCCTATGTGAGTGTGAAATTAATGCCTGGGATATTTTTGTGTTACAGAAACGAAAGCGCAGTAAGATTCTCACTGTATCTCATACCAAGTTTGGAATCGGAAAGAATCCTTAGTGTTAAAATTTATATGTTTGTATATATGAGTTCTGCTTTTTTGCCACAATGCCTTATATACAAAAATAAGATGGGTGCCTAAGATTAATATTTGCAAATAATGAAATCTGAAGAATTCTGAACATGATTCATGAAGAATTATATTTATGGTTTGTATGTACTTTTAAATAACTCATCTCCTGCACCTCATATATTTGTTCTGCAGATGGCTGTTAAGAAGACTTAATGCTGCTTTCTGCTTTAATCGTATTTCTTCTTGCAGACACTAATTAATTTAAGTTTTGCAAATAAGTAATCCAATAACCTTTGGGGAACTTCCAAGTGCTAACACCAGCCGAGGTATTGTTCTTTTAAAAAATGAGAGTTCATAATTAATATAAAATTATGTCTTTTTTTCCACTTTGAGGATGAGCAAACTGATTTGGACAAAAAAACCTTTTCTATTCTGTTTTGAAGCCTTCTCCTGGGTTCAAAACACACATTTGGGAGTTCTGATGTGTCCAGATGTGGTCCTTCAACCTCTTTCCCTCCTGATGCAGAGATGGGAGAAAACGAGCTGTTCCGTTTCTTCTGATGAGCACTTGACTGAAACAACTCTGAAGTAGAAACAGCTTCAGTGTGAGAAGCTGGGATGGGAAACAGAGATGAGAAAGAGGGAGAACTGGGATAAAGATCTAGGAGTAAATAAGGAAGCAGAGGAGAGAATGGAAGCCATCAAGCTGTATCAGCTGAATCTCCCTGATGGCAGACATCCCCTGATGGGCCAATTACTTCATCTCAGCAGCAGGAGACAGACATTTTCTGTGGATCCCAGGCTAGCAATGCTTTAATGTTGCTGAAACTTGTTGTCAGGTGGCTGCACATAGCACAGCTGTGTTCAGAGATACGATTTCTGCCTAACAGTGATTGAAAACCACTCATCCATGGAAGATGTGGTACAGAAACAAACCAGACAAGCCTTCTTTGACAAGCAAAGTAGTCTGCAACAGATGAGCAAATTCTGATTCCTGTATTTGCTGGGAGGCTGAGGGAAGTCAGAAACACCTCTATGCCTGTACTAGCAAATAAATGTGAAGCTCAAAGGCAGCCTTGACTGTACTGACCATGAGATGGTGGAGCTCAAGATCCTTAGGGCCATGAGAAGGGCACACAGTAAGCTTGCTACCCTGGACTTCAGGAGAGCAGACGCTGGCTTTTTCAGGGATCTGCTTGGTGGAGTACTGTGGGATAAAGCCCTGGAGGGAAGAGGGGCCCAAGAAAGCTGGCTAATGTTCAAGGATCACCTCCTGCAAGCACAGAAGCAATACATCCTGACAAAAAGGAAGTCGGGTAAAAAAGCCAGGAGGCCCGCATGGATGAACAAGGATCTCCTGGACAATCTCAAATTGTCTGAGCAGTCAGGGATCATGTTAGGAAAGCTGAATCCCAGATAGAGTTAAATGTGGCCAGGGATGTCAAGGGCAACAAGAAAACCTTCTATAGGTATGTTGCTGACAAAAGGAAGACTAGGGAAAGTGTGGGCCCACTCAGGAAGGAAGAGGGAGACCTGCTCACCCAGGACATGGGCAAGGCTGAGATACTCAATGACTCAATGTTACATCTGTGGTTCCTGAGGGAACTGGTGGATGAAGTTGCCAAGCCACTATCCATCATATTTGAGAAGTCGTGGCAGTCTGGTGAAGTTCTCACTGACTGGAAAAGGGGAAACATAACCCCCATTTTCAAAAAGGAAAAAAAAAGACCCAACACTGGGTCCAATCTTGTTCAATATATTCATCAATGACCTGGATGAGGGGACAGAGTGTATCCTCAGCAATTTCGCTGATGATACCAAACTGGGAGGGGTGGCTGACACTCCAGAGGGCCGCGCTGCCATCCAGCGTGACCTGGACAGGCTGGAGAGCTGGGCAGAGAAGAACTTAATGAGGTTCAACAAGAGCAAGTGCAAGGTCCTGCACCTGGGGAGGAAGAATGCTAGGCACCAGTATAGGCTAGGGGTGGACCTGCTGGAAAGTAGTTCTGAGGAGAAGGATCTGGGGGTCCTGGTAGACAGTAAATTATCCATGACCCAGCAATGTGCCCTTGTCGTCAGGAAGGCCAATAGAATCCTGGGCTGCATAGGGAAGAGTGTGGCCAGCAGGTTGAGGGAGGTCATTCTGCCCCTCTACTCTGCACTGGTGAGGCCACAACTGGAATACTGTGTCCAGTTCTGGGCTCCCCAGTTCAAGAGAGAGAGGGAACTACTGGAGAGAGTCCAGCATAGGGCAGCTAAGATGACTGAGGGACTGGAGCATCTCCTTTATGAGGAAAGGCTGAGAGAGCTGGGACTCTTTAGCCTGGAGAAGAGAAGGCTGAGGGGAGACCTTATCATGGCGTACAAGTATCTAAAGGGTGGGTTGAAGGAGGATGGAGCCAGACTCTTTTCCATGGTTCCCAGTGACGGAACAAGGGGTAACGGGCATAAGTTGGAACGTAGGAAGTTCCATGTTAACACAAGTAAAAACTTCTTTACAGTTAGGATGACAAAGCACTGGCACAGGCTGCCTGGGGAGGTTGTGGGGTCCTGTTCTCTGGAGATTTTCAAGACCCGCCTGGATGCAGTCCTGAGTAATGTGCTCTAGGCAATCCTGCTTTAGCAGGGGAGTTGGACTAGATGATCTCTAGAGGCCCCTTCTAGCTCTGAAAATTCTGCGATTCTGCGATTCCATAAAGATCTGGGGAACTACAGGCCAGTCAGTCTCACCTCTGTGCCTGACAAGATCATGGGGCAAATCCTCCTGGAAAACATTCTAAGGCACATGGAAAATAAAGAGGAGGTGATTGCTGACAGCCAACATGGCTTCACTAAAGGCAAATTGTGTCTGACGAATTTGGTGGTCTTCTACGATGACGCTACAGTCTTGGTGGACAGTGGAAGAGCAACTGACTTGTTCAAAGAATTTGACAGCACAGCATCCTTGTCTCTAAATTGGAGAGACATGGATTTGATGGATGGACCACTGGACCACGAGGAACTGGCTGGATGGTCACACTCAAAGCGTTGCAGTCAATGGTTCTATGTCCAAATGGTGATCAGTGATGAGTGCCATTCCTCAAGGGTTGGTAGTGGGACTGGTACTATTTATTGTCTTTGTTGGTGACGTGGACGGTGGGATTGAGTGCACCCTCATCAAGTTTGCTGACGACACCAAGCTCTGTGGAGTGGTCAGCGTGCTGGAGGGAAGGGATGCCATCCAGATGGACCTGAATCAGGCTTGAGAGGCAGGCCCATGCAAACCTCATGAAGTTCAACAAGGCCAAGTGCAAGATCCTGCGCCTGGGTCAGGGCAATTCCAAACACAAATACAGGCTGGGCAGAGAATGAATTGAGAGCAGCCCTGAGGAGAAAGACTTGGGAGTGTAGGCTGATGAGACGGTAAACATGAGTGACAATGTGCGCTCACAGCCCCGAAAGCCAACCGTATCCTGGGCTGCATCAAAAGAAACATGCTAGAAGGTTGAAGGAGGTGATTCTCTCCCTCTACGCAGCTCTTGTGAGACCCCACCTGGAGTATTGCATCCAGCTCTGGAGTCCTCAACGTAAGAAGGACATAGACCTGTTGGAGCAAGTCCAGAGGAGGCCCATGAAAATGATCAGAAGGTTGGAGCACCTCTCCTATGAGGAAAGGCTGAGAGAGTTGGGGTTGTCACATGGTCAGCAGGTCGAGGGAGGTGATTCTGTCCCTCTGCTCTGCTCTCGTGAGACCACACCTGGAGTACTGTGTCCAGTTCTCAGGCCCCCAAGATAAGACGGACATGGAACAGGTCCAGAGGAGTTCCATGAAGATGATCAGAGGACTGGAGCACCTCTCCTATGAAGCTTTGGGGCCTTCACTACAGGAGGGACATTGACGTACTGGAGCATGTTCAGAGAAGGGCAACAAAGCTGGTGAGGGATCTGGAGAGCAAGTTATGAGAGGCAGCCGAGGGAACTGGGGTTGTTTAGCGTGGAGAAAAGAAGGCTCATGGGAACCTTATCTCTCTCTACAACTACCTGAAAGGAGGTTGTAGTGAGGTGGAGTTCGGTCTCTTTTCCCAGGTAATGGGGGATAGGACAAGACAAAATGACCTCAAGTGGTGCCAGGGCAGGTTTTGATTGGATATTAGGAAAATTTCTTCACTGAAAGGTTTATCAAGCATTGGAATGTCTACTCAGGGAATTAGTGGAGTCACCATCCCTGGAGGTATTTAAAAGACACGTAGATGTAGTGCTGAGGGACATGGTTTGGTTGTAACTTGGCAGTGTTAGGCTAAGGATTGAACTTGATGATTTTAAAAGTCTCTTTTGACCAAAATGATTCTATGATTCTATGATTCTATAAGACAGGCTGAGAGAGCTGGGGTTGTTTACCCTGGAACCTGTTCACCCTGGCTCTGGGGAGACTTTACAGAGGCCTTCCAGTAATTAAAGGGTGCCTACAGGAAAGATGGGGAGGGACTCTTTATCTGGGATTGCAGTGATAGGATGAGGGGTAATGGTTTTAAACTGAAAGAGGGTAGATTTACATTAGATGTTAGGAAGAAATTCTTTACTGTGAGGGTCGTGAGACACTGGAACAGGTTTCCCAGGGAAGCTGTGGATGCCCCATCCCCTGGAAGTATTCAAGGCCAGGTTGAATGGCACTTTGAGCAACCTGGACTAGTGGGAGGTGTTCCTGCCCATGGCAGGGAGGTTGGAACTAGATGATACTTAAGGTCCCTTCCAACTCCAACCATTCCATGATTCTGTGATTTGATGAAATGTATCCAGGGCCTCTTTGTCTGCCTCTGAGGCCAAATGCAGATGTCATGGTACATCATAGTAACTGCGCACCAAAGATCACACCAAAGCAAGGTGGCTACACCTAAAACTCCTAATGGAGCAGTCCTTGTCTTCTGCTGTCCTTGAACTGTGCCTGACATTATCTAGGAAAGAGATAGGTGGTGTTGGCCGGGACCCACACCTATGAGAGAGCAAGAGCAAGAGGCTTAGCAGCATGGATGTCTACAAGTGTATACTCAGCCTGTGCCCTAACCATTTCTTGATACACTCATATAGACATTTTCAGCAAGTTTCATGACTGCTGGGATCTTTTCTCCTTAGTGATGGTATCAGATATGTATTGTCTGTGTCTGGATTACATGCCCTAAAATATATACTTGCCATCCAAGGTGTATTTAGATGCCTACATCATTGAAGTGCAGGGAGTATTCTCTCATGCATGGACAGACGTGGACAGCAGAAAACATTTTAATTACCTTGCTAAGTTGTTACACCTGTTAGGTTGTTTGCAACCTTTATTAAAAGTGAAAAAACTACTTATATACAGAGTGTATGCAGAATAACAGTATATTTCTTTACAGCTCTTTGTTAGTGAAGAGAGTGTTTTACTTACTTAAAAGCAACTCCCTTGCAAGATTAGATAAAGACATGTGGAGCTTTAACAAGAATATTTCCTCCTGGCCCATGAATCTACACTATTGACTCATAGGTCAAATTGCAGTTGCTACAATGCAATTCTGCAACCTCTGTTTAGTGGAAGCAGTTTGTGCAATTTATTTTACAGGGTAATAAAATTGAATAATTGAATGCATATTTATTTTGTACGCAGTACTTGATAAGAACTTTTAAGTGTGAGTTATGGTAAAGCGACCGTTAATTGCTGCCTTTCAAACTATTTAGTTAGAAAGCAAATTTCCATGAGCAATGGATTACTAAACAGACAGGCAATGACATTACTTCAACAGGATCTCAGAGAGTACTAATGTATATCACAGAGTTTTCTAAAACTACAGAACACTGAGACAAGACACTTCTCTCTTCTCCTCCCTTTTTGTGTACCATTCTTTGTCCGCAAAGAAAACTTACGTTTTGACCTGATATGGAAAGTTTTGGGAACATTCTTATTGGAAAAGACCTTTTTTACAAAACCTTTAGAGTGTTTTTGGAAAATTCAGGAAAATACGATTTGATGGAAAATACTTTGTTTAAAATGTTTTAGTTTTTTCGTAAATATTTAGAAATACAAGAGCTTCTAGGCTGTGTTTATTTGCAATATTTGTAATTTAACAGACAGTGTCTGTAAATAGCTGGATGGTTAATTTATAAATAAAGTCACCTGATAGTATTGTTGGTTTCTAAAATAAGAAACCTCAGCTGAGACTGTTTATTTAAGTTGGGGTATAACTAATTATATAGCAATGTGAAACAGTTTAGCTAAAAAAAAAGAAAAAAAAATGCTTCTCCAAAAATTGTTAAGAAGAGTAATTAGTGCTTTTTATGTTAAAAGTAAACTTTTTCAGCATTTTAACAGTAAGAAAGAAGCATTTTTTGCAACTATGAAACTGAACTATCACTATCTACTCAAGACTTATCTCAAGAATGAACTGAGTATAACAAATTGCTGAGTATAACCACCTGAGATTCCCTTTTGACAGTTTTCTTGCTTCATTAACTAAACAGTGGCCCAGTTTTGAAGGCACAGAGCTGTCTCTTCCCTGGAAATCCTTGGAGTCTGTAGTTATGGCCCTCCTCCTGAGCATGGAGCAAGATCTTGCAATTCTTGGGCCAGTGATCTAGGCTATTGTGTAAAATGTGGAGGATGCTGATTTTGCCTTCTTGTCAAACAATATCTATACTCAGAGTAATGTATAATATATGACTGCATAGACAGATGTGGGTGTCATTTTTTTTCCTTATAAACCCCTCTTCATACCCCATATGAAGGGGGTACTCATAGAAGTACCATAGAAGTACTGTGTCCTGTAAAACTTTCTCTCCTTCACTGTTACTCATAGAAGAAGAAAGGTACTCATAGACATACCTCATAGAAGAAGAAGGTAATCTTCTCATAGAAGAAGAAAGGTAGTCACCCAGAGAAGTCTGGTTTGCCTGTAGAAGGGCTCAGCTTCCTGCACAGGAATACCTAATTGAGTTGGTTGAGTTGTCCTTCCTAGGTTTTGGAGGCTGTATCTAAATGATGTGATAGAAAAGCTGTTCCCAGCTCTCATCTCAAGGTGTGTAACACAGTCACACCCTGACTATGTCTTGGGATACCTGGTGATATTCCCTTTTAGTCAATGTATTGAAGAAAACCAGGCACATAGATAAGGCAGGAGCCTTGGTGAGCTTCCTTCATTAGGTCTCGGTAACTGTGCTCTCCTGTCACCTTAGATGTAGTCAAGCATCACCTATTTCCATGGACTATACAGGGACCTTAGAATGCTAATTCCAAAAGTAACAGCTCCAGAACCAGCTATGTATCTTCTATGCCTCAGAAGTTAGGGTATCCTTAAACTTTTACACATTAGTTTCATGTGTACTCAGTCATTTGTTGCGTGAGCCTGTATTCTGGATGTGGCCCAGTCTGTGAGAGCTATCTAGCACAACCAGGCTTGAAGTTGGTAATATCATGGGCTCTGGGTGCAGTTTATATTCAGTATTTTTAGGAAAAAAATAATTCATTTGGCAAAACCAAAAAAACTATGAAAAAGGTTTGCACTGTCAATGGATATGGAGAATCTCTCAGACATTGTCCAACAATGCCTCCTCTGCTGTGCAACCAAAGTGCTGTGCAACGAAAGAATGTTTCTACCCTGAGATGATCCTCCTACAGCAAATTAAACCAGTTTTGAGGACAGAGTCCTTTGGCAAGGAAGTGCAATACTGCTGATGAAGACCAGGGTCGGAATTCAATCCAGTGTTCACCATTTCCGCAGCAGCCATATGGTTGGGTTTTTTTAGCTTTCATGGCACTGAGCCAAGCTCATGATAGGGTCAGTGTGGCATGGCTTAGCTATAAGCCACCCAATGTTTTTTTCTGCTTTTAGTGGGCTTGGCACATATCAGTGCTGCTAACTGAAAACAGTAAAAGAGAGAAAGCTTTTCAGCACACAGATGAAAAGTGACACAATCCAATGATAAACCTGTCTTCACTTCTGTAGCCAGAAACACAATACTTTGCTAAGATCCCACTTTTATTTTATGACTTAAATATGCAGTGTCAGTGCTTACATAATGATTTTAACTTTTTATTTTCACAATGGGGATTTCATGCCTTGTGTATAATTGAAATGTGCAAAATTACTGTGAAATCTTACTGAAGCATATGCTGAATTTAATATGCATAGTATTTTTATTTTTCTACTGAGAAAGAAAATTAAAAACATGTAGCAGCGTTAGTATGCAACACAGGTTTCATACTAAAAACAATAACGTGTACTATCTGTCCCTCTTTTATGGAAGGTTATCAATATTCTTATTTATTATTTGAACTATAAAAAGACTTTGCAATATATTTCAATATTCAGATTAGGTGTTATCGTGGTTTACATTACTAGCAAATCTGAAGCACCAGCTTTGACTTTCTGACCAAACAACCCAGAAATAAGAATGAACATAATTTTGGATGTCCATGCACTCTACTATAGCATAGGTTATGGACTCCCTGATTAGAAATCTGGAAGTAGCTTCAAATACGGGTGCAACTCACCCTACAGTTTGGCTATGACTACACTCGAATGCTGTCAGCTCCTATTCTTTTTGTGTGGTTGCTCTGTCTGCAGCCCTTTTGGGATGTTGCATCTGCTGTTTGTTGTGTTCTGGGAAGGACAGCAGACTTCAGAGGGGAGCTGAGGACAGTGATAGATAGCATCAGGAGGACTAGCTGCGAGGTGGGGCATGTGAAAACAGTTTGAAACACAGGCAGGAAGAAAGTGCTGTGAAGAAAATGATGGAGATAGATGACAGTGAATGGGAGAAAACATCAGGTGTATCGGCTGGGAAAGAGGTTGGGAAACATGAGAAGTTAACACTGAAAGCTAGCTGAAGGAACAGATTAAGAAAAAGAAATTAGGTGTGAAAAAGGGAAACCAAATCTGTATACCTCATGTATCACTGAGGATCTGCTGCAAGACATTTTGAAGTAAATGAATGTGATTTAACTGGGTCTTCAATGAGAAAATACAGAATTCAGGCAAACATTTTCCTTGAACTCCTTAATCTTGGTTTCAGATGGCTGGGCAAATAAGAAGCCATGAGGTGAAGGTTTTCAGGAAGTGCACTTGGTTTGTGATGAGTTTTAACTGAGGAAAATAAATGGTGAAATGAGTTTCGGTTAGACAGAAAAGAAATCAGATAAATATGAAGTAATTTTGGATACAAAAAGGCCGAAGGGTGAAGTTTAGTTTAATTTCCTTTGATTTAAGGGCAAGACTATTTGCTCAAATAAACTGAAATGATTTTTTTATATCTATGATTCTGGATTTATATAATTTATATTTCAGTTGTACACATTGTTTCCAAGTAAATTAGGTTATTTAACTTGGAGATTGCAGGCATTTAAGTCATGATTTATTTAGATTGCCTTATGCATACATAATAAGTTTTACATCTTTATTGTGCTAAAATGAGGGCTAGGCTGTGCACTGTGGGCTTCATTTTAATGAAGTTCAGTGGCAGAGTTTGGAAAGCATTCAGATCACTAGGGAAAAGGATAGGGAGTCATAAGGTAAAAGCAAGCAAGTTTTCACAAAAGTTTCATTTATAGATAGATGTGATGTGTCTAGCTGATTCCTGTGAGGATTACCTAGCTTTTCTAGCTACACAATATGCTTTCATTTAGGCTGGTTGTATGAAGATTTTTTTTTTGTAAGATTAATATGAATTAATCCTTTTTGATTTTTTTTAATCAGAGAGGACACATCTACTTCTGTGATGGGACTATATTTATGCCATATTCCATGCATCTTTTTAACTTTCACGATATAATTATCAGCAGTATTCCATTGTACCCCTGGATCACTAAGAAAAAAATATAGCCAATAACAAAAGAACCCTATTACCTCTGTAGCTTTAATGTTTTAGTTATTGCAAAGTCATAATAGACACATTGATTGCTCTATCTTAGCACGTGCAGATCAAGTTTTACCCCTTTTTGCTGAAAAAGTATTTTCAATCTACTAATATTAGAGTGACTTTTTAATTTCAAAACTAGTTGTAGAATCATGGAATGGTTTGGATTGGAAGAGACCATTAAAGACTATCTGGTCTAACCCCCCCACCTTGGGCAGGGACATCTTTCACTAGATCAGGTCTGACCTGATCTTGAACATTTTCATGGTTGGGGCATCCACAACATTTTTGGGCAACCTGTGGCAGTGTCTCACCACCCTCATCATAAAAAATTTCTTCCTTACATCCAATCTAAATCTACCCTCTTTCAGTTAAATCTGTTGCCCCTTATTGTGTCGCAACAGGCCCTGGTAAAAAGTCTTTTTCCAGCTTCTTATAAGACCCGTTTATATATTGAAAGGCCGCAGTAAGGTTTCCATGGAACCTTCTCTTCTTCAGGCTGAATAACCCCAACTCTCTCAGCCTGTTCTCATAGGAGAGGTGCTCCAGACCTCTGATCATTTGGCTCTCCTCTGGACCCACTCAAACAGGTCCATGTCTTTCTTGTACTGAGGACTCTGGAGCTGGATGCAGTACTCCAGGTGGGGCCTCACCAAAGTGGAGTAGAAGGGCAGAATCATCCCCCTTGACGTGCTGGCCACACTTCTGTTGACACAGCCTAAGATGCAGTTGGCTTTCTGGGCTGCAAGTGCACATTGTCATATCACATCCGGCTTCTCACCCACCCATACCCCCAAGTCCTTCTCGGCAGGGCTGCTCTCAATCCCTTCATCCACCAGCCTGTATTGATATTCCCGCTAGTGAATCAACCTCACCACAGAATCAAAGAATCACAGTATGGTCAGGGTTGGAAGGGACCTCTGGAGATCATCTAGTCCGAACCCCCCTGCCACAGCAGGGACACCTACAGCACGTTGCACAGGACGGCGTCCAGGCGGGTTTGGAATGTCTCCAGTGTGGGAGACTCCACAACCTCTCTGGGCAGCCTGTTCCAGTGCTCTGCCACCCTCAGAGTAAAGAAGTTCCTCCTCATGTTAAGATGGAACTTCCTGTGCTCAAGTTTGTGCCCGTTACCTCTTCTCCTATCACTGGGCACAACTGAAAGACTGTTCCCATCTACCTGGCACCCTCCCCTTAAGTATTTATAAGTATTGATAAGATCCCCCCTGAGTCTTCTTTTTTCTAGACTAAAAAGACCCAAGTCCCTCAGCCTTTCCTCATAAGAAAGATGCTCCAGTCCCCTAATCATCTTAGTAGCCCTTTGCTGGACCCTCTCCAGAAGTTCCCTGTCCTTCTTGAACCGGGGAGCCCAGAACTGGACACAGTACTCCAGTTGAAGCCTCACCAGGGCAGAGTAGAGGGGGAGGATGACCTCCCTCGACCTGCTGGCCACACTCTTCTTGATGCACCTCAGGATGCCATTGGCCTTCTTGGCCACTAGGGCACATTGCTGCCTCATGGTCATCCTGTTGTCCACCAGGACTCCCAGGTCCCTTTCCACACAGCTGCTCTCCAGGAGGTCAGCCCCCAACCTGTATAGATGCATGGGGTTATTCCTCCCCAGATGCAGTACCCTACACTCGCCTTTGCTGAATTTCATAAGGTTCCTCTCTGCCCAACTCTCCAGCCTGTCCAGGTCACGCTGTATGGCAGCACAGCCTTCCGGTGTGTCAGCCACCCCTCCCAGTTTTGTGTCATCAGCAAACTTGCTGATGGTACACTCTATCCCTTCGTCCAGATCATTGATGAATATATTGAACAGGACTGGACCCAGTACTGACCCCTGAGGGACACCAGTCAGCTTGGTGTCATCTGCAAGTTTGCTGAGGGTGCACTCAATCCCACTATGTCATTGATGAAGATATTAAATAGCGTTGGTCCCAGTATGGACCTGTGAGGAACACTACTTGTTACAGGTTTCCACTTGGACATTAAGCCATTGACTGTAACTCTTTGGACTCTTTATGGGAAAAGATTATCATTGAAAACTGAGGCAAAACAATTGTTGACTGCCTCAGCCTTCTTTATGTTGATTGTCACTAGTTTTCCTGTCTTATTTATCGAGGGGGTACATTTACTTGTTAACTGCTATTGGGAAACAAATCATGTGAACACAGGTACTTGGGATTTCTCCATATTTATTAAGACTAATTTATTTTTCATAAAACTGAAAATCTCAGGTCATCTCCCCGTATCTAGCCCGGCAAAGAATGGAGTACAGAAATTTGTAGAGAGGTAAAAGTGCTGCTGCCAACATGAACAAAATATTCAAGAGTCAATTTTGTAGGAAAATCTAGGGGTTGTGATCTGTTAAATTGTATTAGCAATATCAACTGGTAAATCACCATTTAATATGTTATGGCCATTTGTCACAAATTTTCAATTTAATTATTTGTAGATGAAGCAAGAAGTAAGCCACAGGAGGAGCAGAATGCTCTGCTATATTTGACTGACAATCAAACAAATATGAAAAACTTCTTAGTGGATCTATATACAGCAATAAATAGAGTACACAGCAATATTTATGTTACTACAATTACTCTTTTAGATCTGCCTAAGCATACACTAACAGCGCAGAACATAATACTCTTCTTATAAGCCTACTTCTTTGCAACTTTTTAATTATGCTTTCACCTTAATTTACTATCAGATATATTTACTCAGTGCAAATAATTTGCTATTTCAGCAGAGCTGTTCCTCACTCTTTCTACAGAAAATACATAGAATTCTAAAATAACATGATGATGCCTTGCTAAAACGGATGCCGAGCGTCTCATGCAGGCCACCTGGCCTACTGTGCAGAGGAAAGGAATAAACTCTTATTTTGTTTTTAAAGTATTAATATCTTAACAGCTAAAAACCAAACAGGAGCATTTCACTTCTAATATGTCACCTCTTAAAGTTTCAGGTAAATGGAGGGACTGAGGAACTCAGGGTGTGGATTAGCATGTTTATTTTGATCAGAACTCAAAGCAAAGTTGAAGGACAAAGAGGGATCACAAGACAGATTGGATGACTATATGGTATTGCACCAGACAAAAGCAATTCCTCCACCTCTGAGTAGGCGCCAGGCAGTTTTGCAGTTGTATCACCAAAAGGTGATTGAAAATTTTTGATGAAGCATTTTTGTTACTGGAAACTGAAGCTTTGTTGGAACTGAATCTTTCAATTGGAACATGTCTATTTCAAGAAGAGAAGAGGCTGAACAAATAATTTTAACTTTTTTTTTCATATTTTCCTAATACTTAGTGTTTTATTTTGGATTCTATATTTTCCATTTATTTCATTTTCATTAGTGTATGACATGATATATTTTGTGTCATACATATTTTTCACATTAAAAATAAAAACTTTCAATGAGATTTTCTGGAATTTTTGCATAGAGTACTTTGGTTTTTATTCCTCTACAGTTTACAAAGAGATTTTTTTCTTTAATATATTAGAATTTTCACCTTCTGATCATTTAAATGAATTCTCAGCTCACAGAGTTCTTGAGCCTGATGTCTACCAGGCTGTATATAATTTCAGTGAAGATGGATCTTTGCATAATATTGGTACTTTGGGAGTCTTGTCTTGTTTGCTCCCAGTTTTGCTATTTATGGTCAGTGTACCTGAGTAATTGTCTTTTTTCCCTACTAGACACTTGCAGTTAAGACAGCCTACTTGAATTTGTATATATATGTATGCATATGCATATGCACTGACAGGCATATTATGGGGGGGTGTGTGTTTATTTTCATAGCTTGTTCCTTGCAGTCAGTGATCTGCAGGCCGTGATCTGGTCTTGCGTTAAATTGGGGATATGTTGGCTCCTTCTTATCTTTATGTTACTGTGTTGCTACGAAGGATTCAACAACAAGGCTTCTGTCATGGTATTATGACAGTACTTTTTAGTTTTGTTTTGTTAAGGTAAGGGTTTAGCATAAACAGAAGCTCAGGCATCATAAAATTCATAAAAATCAAATAATAATTTAATTAAAACTTTAGTGGTTTAACATGTTCTTCTGAAATACTTTTGCATTTCTGCAAAACTTATTTTCTTTTGTCTATGTCTCTAGCATGGACCCATAGTTCTGTGATACAAAGCGCAGTATTTGCACTCTTCCTGGATTTGGCTATGTAAGCATAGGAATCCCATCCTAATGGGATTAGTTAATGACTAAACTTTTGTTTCTTGCCTCTGAATGCTTTTGCCTACAAAACTGGATTTTGCACTGGGTTTCTCTTAATATTCCTCTCACATGAAGGAAGAACATTAAATGTTTGCTTCTTTCAGGTAGGACAAGCCTCCCATGTGTTGTTTGTACAACACGCAGCTCTGTCCCTCAAAGGAGTGAGACTTGTTCTTTAAGATCCACTCCTGTCCTACTGCCCTTCTTGCTCATTTTATGGGAGCCACAGGAGTGGGGCTGCTTCATAAACTGGGATAAATCTGAAGCTGAGGGTGAATCCAGCATGGGCAATGCCCTCACTGAAGAGATGCCATCCAGCAGGGATGGAGCATGGTGGGAAGAGTGTAGGTGGTGACAGAAGGGTGCGCTGACAGCCCCTGGGATGGCAAGTGGTGCCCCAGGGCCAGAGCCCATCCAGGGGCTCCAGTCTGAAGCAAAAGAAAAGTGGACAAAGCCATGATGTAGGTCAGAGGCCCATCCAGGAGTCAGGGCCAGAGACAGGGTGTGAGACTGCTGCTCTGACAGGGTTGCTGGAGCAGGAACTGACAGCTCTGGGATGGGCCAAAATGAAGTCCTGGGTGAAGGCAGGGTGGCAGAGGCCCTGGGGGAGACTGGGAAGGAATGATAAAGCCTGTGAATGACCCCGGGGCCCTAACACTGATACGGACAGATCCTGAGTTCTTGTTTCAAGGACAGCATGTATCTTTGGAGATATATCCCTAGTTCAGGATGTGGGGCTCAACTTCCATTACTGGAATCTGCATGTGAATTAAAGGTCTAGATTTGCTAGTAGAAAGATGAGATCTGATCTGTTAAGATATCAGATAATGAAATCTAAAGCTATCTTAAAATTTGCATTTATAAGATTTCACACCAGGTGTTCCATAGTCTCCTTCGGGAAATAAAACTTTATTGTGCTCTCCAAAGGGTGCTCCCATTGATTTTATTAAGATTAACCTAAAACTCAAAAATTATCTGTCTCATACCTTTCCTGAAGAAAGTTGAAGAGTTTTTTTTCGTTGTTGTTGGTTTTTTTTCTCTCCTCTTAACATCTATTTTAAGCTGTCTTAATTCAGATAAATATAAGTATCCAGGCAGTTATCTATAGCCACTTCATATAGCAGCCTTCTTTTAATTTTGAGTTATCTCAAGTGTTTTTTCCCAGTGATTCATTTTAGTGTAAGACAAAATATTTAGTATAACTTTAGTTATGTAAAAGTTAAAAGTTTAGATTAGTCATCTAGACACTCTCTAGAGTCAATGGAGAGAGATAAACATCTGCAAACATCTGAAAAGAGGTTTAATCCCACGTGTTTTAGACATCAGAGCTATTATGGGCTGAATTATCCTTGAGGTAACCTTTCGTTATACTAGTTGTGAATAGCCTAAATAATGATAATTTAGGGATGAAATTTAACAAGTCCAAATGCTGGATTCTGCACCTGGGATGGAGTAATGCTAGGCACAAGTATAAATTGGGAGAGGAATGGCTGGAGAGCAGCCCTGCAGAAAGGGATCTTGTGCTGGTGGACAGCAGGCTAATGTGAATAAGCAGTGTGCCCTGGTAGCCAAGAGGGCAAACCACATCCTGGGGTGCATCAAACACAGCACAACCAGCCAGTCAAAAGAGGTGATTATCCTGCTGTGTTCAGCATTAGTGTGGCCTCACCTTGAGTACTGTGTGCAGTTCTGGGTCCCACAATTTAAGAAGGATGTGAAGGTGCTTGAATGCATCCAGAGTTGGGCAACAAAACTGGTGAAAGGGCTGGAAGGAATGTCTTATGAGGAGCGGCTGAGGACTCTGGACTTGTCTAGTTTGGAGAGGAAGGAGGCTGAGGGGTGACCTCATTGGTCTCTACAGCTTCCTGAGGAGGGGAAGTGGAGAGGGAGGTGCTGAGCTCTTCTCCCTGGTATCCAGTGACAGGACACGTGGGAATGGCTCAACCCTGTACCAGGGGAGATTTAGACTTGACGTTAGGAAGCGTTTCTTTACAGAGAGGGTCAAACACTGGAACAGGCTTCCTAGAGGCGTGGTCGATACCCCAGGCCTGTCAGTGTTTACAAGGCATTTGGACAATGCCGTTAACAACGTGCTTTACTTTTGTCAGCCCTGAACTGGTCAGGCAGTTGGACTAGATGATTGTTGTAAGACCTTTCCAACTGAAAATACTCTATTCTATTCTATTCTATTCTATTCTATTCTATTCTATTCTATTCTATTCTATTCTATTCTATTCTATTCTAAATTTATAGAAAAAAAACCCTATTATAATGGATAAACTTATATAAGATATAAGTAGGATAAAGAACTTTTTAGTTTGCAATATGGGTGTTTAAACTACATTCCTCCATATCTAGTTGTATGCCTGATATTCTTGTATCCATTTGTAGCAGGATATATTCTTCTATAGTGTACTTTTTTGATTTTTTTTTGTTTGTTTGGAAAATAACTTTTTTCTGTAATTCTTTGTATTCCTTTTTGAGGTGTATGAGAAAAAAAAAGTGTATGCTGCAAGTATAACTGAGGTTTTAGCTGAATTCTCTTGAATCTGTTTTAATTCTCTTCTCAAATAAATTTCCCACTAGGATAACCTACAAAATTGCATAAGAGCACTCTCAAATCAAAACAGACAAGGTAAATGGAAAAACGCACTTCAGTAATAATAGTTGGACAGTATGTTATATTATGAAATATGATAAAATGATGGGTATTTTTAAGGAAAGTTGCATTACATTTTTTTATATTATTCCACTGTACTCTATCTTTGTCACTTTTAAACTAAAAATCACCCTTTAGTCGTTCTGATTCAAAGAGCATGATTTGTTTATTCTTGCAATAAACTAGCCCTGAGCTATCAAACTAATGGGCCTAAGTGTACGTTTAAGTGCCTAAATCATCATACTTAAATGTAGAATTCTAACTTTAAGCATAAAATATAAAAATTGGTTTCCTTAAAATACATTTTAAAAGCCAGACTCCAAGTTTATAATATGTTTCATTTTTACTCAAAATGGTATTTTAAAATGCTGTCTTTTGAGTGTAGATCTCTTGCATACACTTTGTTCAGCATACATATGAATTGAAAATTATGTATAATCACACTTTTGAGAGGCCAGAATGTTTGTTACTCACAGCTATCACAATCCATTTATGCATAACAAAAAGTTTTGTGCTTACTTGATACTTTAGTGTTGTATGTTTTGCATCTAATGAAAGCTGAGATGGGTTATTTTTCAGTCTGTTGTTTTAGGTAATAAAGCATCAATAATTCAGTGCTAAAGAGCTGAGATACTTTCCTTTTCATTTCTCTTTTGTCCTGAGTACGATGGTACTGACTATACACAATTCCAAATATATTGCACTTGGGTCATCAGAAGTTATATGACAAAGTCTGCAGAGCTGGCTTCTCTAGCTTTTACAGTTTAGTGATACTGCATCAGAGCTATAAAAGATGCCCCAAACCCAGACATGTACTCTCTGTTTTTCATAATGCACAGACAGATGCCCAAGTTAGCGTTGCTTGCAGCCTGGACAAGGTCTTCTATTACATCTCAAGACTCTGAATCTAATGTAGATCAAGAAAATTTGTGGGACCCTGCAGTGCTCCTAGGTATTCAGTGGAGGAGCATTTTGACTCTCACATTATTTTCATCCTAGGATGAACAAACTCTAATGGTCTGAGTCAGGAATGAAAAGCAGCTTGCGTAATATTACACAATAGCTTTTGAAGTAGTTCTCTTCAGGACTTTGTTTGGTTTGATCCACTTGATAAAGTGGCAACAAATTCTGAAAACAAATATTTCTGTGGTTGTTTCGTGTCTCTTGATGTTGTTTCAATTTTGTACTCTCACTTCACTTCCAAGACCTCTTTTAGGTAGCAAACCGTCCCTTTCATATAGTACATAACTGCTTGGCTGACTACAAGCTCTTTACTTTACTTTATGTGTTGACCGGCAAGGTAGTTCTGGGCTTCCCGCCCCGCCTCCCCATTTATCAGTGTGTCAGCTAATGACTTGGTTCCTGCTTTTCAGTCTCTTGCTAAAACAACAGTAGCCTTGTGGCTTTCACAGCTGTTACTACTGCAACAGTTATATTTTTTTCCAAGAAGCAGTAGATAGGATAGAGGCAGAGAGAAAAGAAATAATGCATGTACTTTGCACTGTGCTGCTATTTCTTTCCAACAAATCCAAGTTTTTTCTATTTTTCAGGCAATTGATCCTTTCGTAACATGTCACTCGTACCAAAAAATGTACATGTAAAGAAAGAAAGGCATTGCATAGATTAAGGCAAGCTATTCCCTTTAATAATGTTGCTTCTGTTTTGCAGCACAGGAAATTGCTTTACCATGGAAAAATCAGAACAAAAGTTCAGCAGAGACAATGAAGGATAGATTGCGAACATCCTTATTGAACAGTCAGTCTGCCCAAGTCTGTAAACTACCCAGAATAAAAATTGGAAAATATTGCAACAGAAAATTGCACCAAACCATTTTGTTTACCTGAAAGCACTGACTACCTGAAATTATTAATTTTGAAATATTTTTTGTCAAAAAGTTGAATTTACTTATGTTATTTTATATCAAAATACTAAAATATTTAGCTTGAACATACATATTTTTGTGTCATAACTTCTCCCCAATTATGGGTTTTTAAGTCATTGCAGTTATTCAAAAGTTTATTTAATCCGTGTACAGTATGTCTACAAAAATGTCCTTCAGATTTAATTAGATGATAGTTTTTCCAAACACTATTTTTCTGTGCCCTGTTTTTATGTCCTATTGAAGATTGCCTATGTCTAGGTTTATTCAATCTAATTTTAGGTACTTATCTGACATGCTTGTTGAGAATGTGGCATGTAATTAACCATACAGTCTTCCTGTGTCTCAAAAAGAATCATCTAAAAATGAGGAATACAATCAGAGTGCTGAATAATGTCCTGTAATTATCTAGTTTTCCATTTGTGAGAAAAGCCAGGCTAACTGAGCTCCTAACTGAAAACTCAATCTCTATACAGGACAAGAAAAGCATGCTTTTGTTGTAACTGTTTTCAGTGGAAGAACTAAAGTGTCTGGGAATAAAGGAAATATCATTTGAAACCATTTGAAAAAACAAGAGGTAGTGACTTCATCTTCCTGATGTTAAAAAAAAAGAAACATCTTGCAAAAACAGTGTAAAAACTTCATACCACATACCATGATATAACAATAGAAGTCCTGTTTAAACTCTATCAGTTGAAGCTATGAGCTGTTATGTTCTTGGTATCCCTACAACTTTGCCTTTCACAGTGTTTATTATCAACCCAAGTTTGTGGATTGCCATTGAAAATCAGGATTTGTCATCTTCAACCAGTAAGTCCAGTATTGTTTTCCCTTTTTTTTCCTTTAAATGGAGAGTTGTAAAATTGTATGTGATCCCCTAGTGGCTGTATGTCAATTTCTGCAACAACAAATATGATTTCATTTCCCCCCTTTTTCTCCTGTTCTGCACCTGCTCAGTTCCATTATTAACAGGTTCTTGAATTCATCATTGATCCATATTTAGTTGATAACTATTGTTAACTTGTTCTATCTCCAGTTTCTGCTAGCAATGATAACAATGAAAAATAAATCAATTAGTATTTGTTCAGCATCTCTTTTGGCGTAGTATAGTCAAAAGTCTCACAAAGACGGTAAAGCTCTTAATCTGCTGAAGCAAACAAGGAGGTACCCTTTTACAGGATTTGTGGTTCTCCTGGCAAGGATATAAAACACAATACAGTAGCCAGTATTTCTGTAATTTTGCTATATGAAATAATTTTATGTTTTTAAAACTAATTATGGTGTCCAAAATTTGCATAATTTTCATACCAACAAGAGCTAATGATTAGCTTCCTCTGCCCTTATGCAAACACAAGTGACAGTTTTAGGATGCAGTATAAAGGTTTTAGGAAGTAGTTCAATTGTATTCCTCTGCATCTAAGTGGTTTTATTCTCTCCCACTATATCTATATAAAAAATCTTATTATAATTACAGAGATCTGTGGGCCTCTGTGTTAATAACCTAATTTGCTTATTCTGTCCTTAATTGGTTAAGATAAGAAACCTTGTAATGGCAGAATAATTTAAGTGGTTCCATTAGTCTCTTTTGAAGGAACCATTGATTTTTAATGCTATTACTTCCTAAGCTCATTTTACCAAGGTTTTATTTACCATTACCTTCTAATCCTTGCATGTTAATGCATTTATTAACCTCTGGAACCTCGTGAGAATTTGGGTTAACAAAAGCAATGAACAAAACTCTTTGGCTTGGATTTTACATGTGCCATGCAAAACATAATTCAGGAACATTCATTTTTAATATTTCTGAAATGAAAAAGCCTCTGTTTCGGGGACACAGATATAAAGAGACTACAGAGCACTACAGAGGAAGATGGATTTTGCAGTATTTTTTCCCAGTCCTTCCCATTTCACTTCTTCTCTGTTTTGACCTAGTCATCAACAAGAGAGAGCTGTTAACAGATATTATTCTCTTTCCCCCAGTCAATTTTATGATAACGATTCCTGGTCTGGCACACAACCAGAGCGAGGG
The DNA here is from genome assembly GCA_017639485.1 of Pluvialis apricaria. NCBI lineage: Eukaryota > Metazoa > Chordata > Aves > Charadriiformes > Charadriidae > Pluvialis > Pluvialis apricaria. The sequence continues at coordinate 39,450,190 of CM030007.1, forward strand.
TTAAAAGAGGATTGGTTAAGGACTAAATTCAGCCTTACTCCAAGCATTGCATTAATCCCCAGCCTATGCAGTCACCCTGTAAAAGCTAAAGATATGGAATTAATAACTGCCTTCGAGATATCTGATCTGGTAACTCTCAGAAGGCGTGGACTGCTACTGCAGATTCTTACCATCAATTATATTTTTCATTAGATAACAAGTTCCATATATTCCACGGTCAGTAAATATTTTTCACTCGTTACTTAACAGTATTGTGGAACCTGTTAGCTGGGTTTTATTCCGAACATTGTTCTCATTCTCCTTGGAGCAGGAACCCACTGACAGCAGTCTACAGCGTAGCCCACCAGACCTGACACGGGTTTTTTGGGAGATGTCATGAAATGCATTAATAATGGTTATTATTATTCACCTAGCTTACTTTCTCAACAGAGGTATGCCTTCATGAGCTGCTTTCCTTGCCCAAATCCTGCCACGTAGCAGCCATTTGTTTCATTCTGGTAACCCACAAAGAAAATGCTTGACGATCAACTGGCAGTTGTTGAAGACAGATTGAGAACTATGGAAGAAAATGCAGATTCCTCCCCCAGGTATCTCAGCCATTGTGCTGTGGAAGTAGGTTCCATAAGTCTGACGTAGGAAAGGAGTAATTTTTGCCAAATCTTGAACACAAGGGAAGGGATGAGATAGCTTTGTCTGGACAAGCTGAAAGGCTGGAGAGTGGCATGTGTCTGCAATCCTCATGTTTGTTGAAAATTAAAGCCTTTTCTGCAATGTTGACATAAATGTCCATCTGATATTAAGATTAACCACATACATTTCTTTTCTTTTCTTTTTTTTTTTTTTTTTTTTTTTTATTATTTGTCATCCCTTTGACCATAACAGATTGGTTAAATCCCCTTCTTTGAAATTTTAATCAGAAAACACTCATCATTAAAACAGTAGACAAGGAAGTAATACATTTGCCTGGGAAATAAGACTGGAAGATGTCCTTCACTGCCTTACTCTCTGCATGTTTTATGCTGTGGCTCTGGTTTAAAATAGACCAGTGGCCAGCGGAGTGGAGACCAAAAGTTTGCTATGATGGAAGTAAGCGAACATGGCCTTCCTTGAGTCTGTATCTGGTATTATAAATTTTTTGTAGTTGGATGGGCTCATTGGCTGCATTTCAGCAGAAGGCATAGAAAGAATTGCTGACTGATCTTTACTTTCAGCTCTTTGGTGGCCCAGATAAGTAATATTGTGGCTTTTTTAGTTGAAGCTAACACAGAACCTAGTTCTCTCACATGTTTAGGAAAATGCTGCAATCACAAGTCTCTCACATAAAAGTTGGGAACAGACATTATTTCCTTCAACACTTTTGAATGAAAATGGCACAAGTGGATGCACTGAATTCAGTGACTGTGCACTGGTGGGTGTGAATGCACACAACAGTTTAGTCTCTTCAAGAGATGCTGGTATAGAAAGGTCTAAATCTCAAATTTTCATATTGCTAAGTTAGTTGCTGTGATGGTGAACTTATACACGATGGTAGCACGTTGTACATGTATAAAGCTTTCAATACCTAAATAATTATGCAGGCAAAATGATAGATGCCTTAAGTTAGACGAACCATATCCTAAAAGTGACTATTTCTCTTCATTGCCTGGGAAGGGAACCTAGCTGACAGGTTTAGACAGAGACACCCACTTGATAGGTAGCATACATACCACTCTTTGTATCCAGAAGGTATCTTCTTGGAACTTGGTCTTGATCGTGTAAATTAACAGTCAAAGTGATGAAAGATATTTAAATAGTAATAAGTGACAACTGAAAGCAGAAATTTGGAAGTAGATGTGAGAGTCACGGTGTCCAAATTACATTTGTTGAATTTCATTAGACATTCTTCATCTTCACATAACAGCTGGGCAAAATGGAAAGAATTAATTTACTCAAGGCACAGACACCACATGGCTAAACAGATCAACATCTGGAACAAAGACGGGTGCATACAAGGTCAAGGTGTGGTGTAAGTTTTGTATGAATTTGAAAAGTTTCAAAGGCTTAACTCAAATAGCTTAAAATGTGGACACAATTGGTTTAGCTTGAAATGATTTTTGCTTAAAAATGAGTTCTTTAGTTTTAGTGGTATCTAGTTTTCTTTAAATGAATATGTGGCTATGGGTATACAACTGACAGCCGGTAATCAGCTGCTGTTTACTGATCTGGGGTACGTGCATGTTTAGCTTAAATTTAAATGTTTGTTTTTGCCTTGTTTTTCAGGGAGGTTTAAATCATGCGCATGGGTTACCCGTAATTCAGTGATGCTCATCTGACAGGATAATTTAGTAAATGTTCACAATTTAGTTGCAGCTCTGAAACCCAGGAAATTAGCTCCTATCCTGGGTTTAGTAGAAGCATATTTTGAAATTAGTTACCTCGATTTTGAGGGTAGTCTTGAACTGAGAATACAGCTAAGACTAAGTCTTTGCTAACTAAAAAATAGGGGTGGTTCATATTGTCTAATTCTCACTGCAGTCCCTGGATTTCTCCAAGAAGCTTTCTCGAAGAGCAAACTGCTTTAGAAAGGGCTAAGGACTAAGTCCTAAATGATGTAAAGAAAGTCAGTGCCCATTAGCCTTGACCTCTTTTATTCAGCAGTAAAAACCTAGCTTCTGACTCTACAGATGGTACTGACTGGCTTAACTAAGTTGTCTCTTAAACCAATTTGCATTAAATTGGTGGCTGGTTGGACCAAGCTGATATTAACTCATTTTTTTTCCTTCAACAAAAGAGTAACTGTTGGAATTCAGTCTTTCCTGACAGCTCAGAAAGCATATAATCTGTAAAATTTCTACTATTTTTGATCGACTCCTTTATTTCTGTTTAAAAGGCTCATTCATAGTGTAAGTTGTCATGTTTCTACTGTTTTTTTATTATCATGTTCTGAGGATTTATTTGACAGTTTTCAAATCTAGTGCCAAATTAATGTGATTTATTTCAATGCATCAGCTTCACAGTTCATGAATTTGTGCTTATTCTTACTAACTTTTCAATATAACTAACAATTCCTTGAAAATTACCAGGCTTTATAATAGCTAATAAAAATCATATAGCAACAGAAAAGATAATCATTTGGATTCAGGGCTTTTTGTTGCTTGTGCCCAATTTGCTCACTACAGGAAGTCACAAAGTCATGAGGTGAGAAATACTTCAGAAATATTTGCAAAGTATGAAAGGCATTTGCAAAAAGCTTTGCATAAATAGGAAACATAGTATGAACTCTTGGTATAAATGAGTGATACATTTTCAAGCTTTTTTAAAATCGAACTTGCTTTGGTATCAAACACACAGTGCTCTAAGGTACCCTGAATGTTCTTGGCAGAGAATGGTATTCAGGACTACAGGGTCAGCTGGTGACATTGCTGCAAACTCTGTATCACCCCTTCTGAAAGGCGCAGCAGAGTGCTCTGAACTAGCACAATATCAGAGAATAGTAACAGGCTTCAGAATGCCCAGCATTTTTGCATCAAACCAGTGTTAACTTGGAGAAAAAATGAGCTAAATCTCTTTTTTAGATTTGAATTAAGACTACCTCTACAAGGAAGAAAAGGAGGGTTATAGCCGTGGGTGACTCAGCTCTGAGGGGGACAAAGGGTCCAATATGTAGGGCAGACCCCACTCTTAGGGAAGTCTGCTGCCTCCTGGGGGCGCGGGTTAGGGACATCACTAAGAGACTCCCTAGCCTGGTGCAGCCCTCGAACTACTATCCACTGCTCCTGTTCCATGTGGGGGGCAAAGTACAAATCGAAGTGCAAAAATGATTAAAAGAGATATCAGGGCCTTGGGACAGATAGTATGGGAATTTGGAGCACAGGTTATTTTTATTTCCCTACTCCCAGTTGGGGGCAATAACATTGAAAGAAACAGACGAACTCAGTCTGTTAATACGTAGCTCTGTGGCTGGTGTCACCGCCACGATTTTGGGTTTTTCAGCAATGGAATGGCCTATGTGGCACCAGGCCTGCTGGCAGCAGACAGAGGTTGTCTCACTCAAAGGGGAAGAAAGGTCTTTGCCCAAGAATTAGCAGGGCTCATTGACAGGGCTTTAAACTAGACTTGACGGGGAAAGGGGTATTGTCAGGTTTGCCTGTGACAAGCCAAGGGATGATGTACCAAGAAAAGAGGAATGGGGTGCTAGCAAGGGCCTGCAGTCATTTACTCTGAAATGTGCTGGCTACGCTGCATCATACTTAAAGTCTTACGTAGATGAGCCAGGAGCTCCTGGGACAACAGGAGCCAATGGGGAGGCACCGTTAATACACAGCAAAGAAATGCTGCCTGGACAGCGGCACAAAGTAATTACAACTGCTCTGACCAAGTCAGCCTCAGTGAAGACACGGCTGAAGTGCATCTATGCAAATGCACGTAGCATGGGGAACAAACAGGAAGATCTAGAGTCATGTGCATGCCTCCAAGGCTATGATCTCATTGGCATCACAGAAACATAGTGGGATGACTCTTACAACTGGATTGTTGGCATGTTACAGGCTCTCCAGGAGAGACAAGTAGGGGAAATGAGGAGGCAGTGTTGCCTTATACGTCAACGACCAGCTGGAGTGCATGGAGCTCAGCCAAGGGACGGATAAAGAGCTGGGTGAGAGCCTATGGGTCAGGATTAAATGGAAATCAGGAGCAGGGGACATTACAGTGGGGTTCTGCTACAGACCACCTGACCAAGAGGACCGAGCGGATGAGGCCCTCAGGGGGCCAGATAGGGATGGCATCACATTCACAGACCCTGGTCCTCATGGGTGACTTCAACCACCCCGACATCTGTTGGAAGGGTAACACAGCCGGGTATAGGCAATCCAGGAGGTTCTTGGATTTCACTGATGACAACTTCCTTCTTCAAGTGGTAGAGGAACCAACAAGGAGAGGAGCTATGCTGGACCTTGTTCTTACCAACAAGGAGGGGCCAGTAAGCAGTGTCAAACTCAAGGGTAGCCTCGGCTGTAGTGACTATGAAATGGTTGATTTTGGGATCCTCAAGGCAGCAAGGAAGGTGCGCAGCAAATTGACCACCCTGGACTTTGGGAGATCTGACTTTGACCTCTTGAAGAATCTGCTTGGTATGATACCATGGAATGAAGGGCTGGAGGGAAGAAAGGCCCAAGAAAGTTGGTTAATATTCAAGGATCACCTCATCCAAGCTCAGGAGCGATGCATCCCTACAAAGAAGAAGGCAGGCAGAAAAGCCAGAAGGCCTGCATGGATGAATAAGGAGCTCCTTGACATGATCAAAAGTAAAAAGGAGGCCTATAGGGAGTGGAAAGAGGGGTGGGAAGCCTGGGAGGATTACAGAAGAATCGTTCGAGCAGCCAGGGATCAGGTTAGGCAAGCTAAAGCCCAGATCGCACTAAATCTGGCCAGGGACATTAAGACAAACAAAAAATCCTTCTATGTCAGCAAGAAAAGAAAGACCAGGGAAGATGTGGGCCCTCTCTGGAAAGAAATGCAAGAACTGGTTACCCGGGACAGAGACAGAGCTGAGGTACTCAATGACTTTTTTGCCTCAGTCTTCACTGGCAAAGACTGCAGCCACACTACCCATGATGCAGAAGGCAAAGGCGAGGATTGGGAAAATGAGGAACTGCCCACTGTAGGTGAAGATCAAGTATGATACCACCTGAGGAACCTGAAGGTGCACAAGTCCATGGGACCTGATGAGATACATCCGCGGGTCCTGAGGGAACTGGCAGATCAAGTCACTAAGCCACTAGCCATCATATTTGAGAAGTCGTGGCAGTCTGGTGAGGTTCCTGCCGACTGGAAAAGGGGAAACATAACCTCTATTTTCAAAAAGGGAAACAAGGAAGACCCGGGGAACTACAGGCCAGTCAGTCTCACCTCTGTGCCTGGCAAGATCATGGAGCAGATCCTCCTGGAAACTCTGCTGAGGTACATAGAAAACAAGGAGGTGATTGACGACAGCCGGCATGGCTTCACCAAGGGCAAGTCATGCCTGACAAATTTGGTGGCCTTCTACAAAGGGGTTACAGCAGCAGTGGACAAGGGAAGATCAACCGATGTCATCTACCTGGATTTGTGCAAAGCGTTTGACACTGTCCCACACGATATCCTTGTCTCTAAATTGGAGAGGCATGGATTTGACAGATGGACTACTTGGTGGATAATGAACTGGCCGGATGATCGCACTCAAAGAATTGTGGTCAATGGCTCGATGTCCAAGCAGAGGCCAGTGACGAGTGGCATACCTCAGGGTTCGGTACTGGGACCAGTGCTGTTCAACATCTTTGTCGGCAACATGGACAGTGGGATCAGGTGCACCCTCAGCAAGTTTGCTGATGATACCAAGCTGTGTGGCGAGGTAGACACGCTGGAGGGGAGGGATGCCATCCAGAGAGACCTGGACAGGCTGGAGAGGTGGGCCCATGCCAACCTCATGAAGTTCAACAAGGCCAAGTGCAAGGTCCTACACCTGGATAGGGGCAATCCCAAGCACAAATACAGGCTCGGCGGGGAATGGATTGAGAACCTCCCTGAGGAGAAGGACCTGGGGGTGCTGATTGATGAGAAGCTCAGCATGAGCCAGCAATGTGCGATCGCAGCCCAGAAGGCCAACCATATCCTGGGCTGCATCAAAAGAAGTGTGGCCAGCAGGTCAAGGGAGGTGATTCTGCCCCTCTACTCCACTCTCGTGAGACCCCACCTGGAGTACTGCATCCAGCTGTGGAGTCCCCAACATAAGAAGGACATGGACCTGCTGGAGCGTGTCCAGAGGAGGGCCACGAGGGTGATCCAAGGGCTGGAGTACATCTCCTATGAGGAAAGGCTGAGAAAGCTGGGGTTATTCAGTCTGTAGAAGAGAAGGTTCCAGGGAGACCTTATTGCGGCCTTCCAGTACCTAAAGGAGGCCTACAGGAGAGCTGGGGAAGGACTTATTGCTAGGGCATGTAGTTATAGGACAAGGGGTAATGGCTTTAAAGTGGAAGAGGGTAGGTTTAGATTAAACATTAAGAAGAAATTTTTCCCGTTGAGGGTGGTAAGGCACTGGAACAGGTTGCCCAATGAAGTTGTTGAGGCCCCATCCCTGGAGGTGTTCAAGGCCAGGCTGGACGTGGCCTTGGGCAACCTGGTCTGGTGGGAGGTGTCCCTGCCTATGGCAGGGGGGGTTAGAACTCTATGATCTTCAAGGTCCTTTCCAACCTAAACCATTCTATGATTCTATGATTCTATGAATTAGCACTTCTAAACCTGACAAATGTTTTTCTGGGAAGTGTAATTACTTTGAGAATAACAGTATGAAAGCCAAATGTCAGATTCTGAAGACATGTTCCACACTGCTTTGCTTGCCTTTTAGCATTTCAGGAATTGCACTTAAAATTTTCATTGCTGGTTACTTAGAGGTAAGCAGTGACTTGACTTTCAGAAGTATGAAGTCATCAGACTGATACACATCGTCGGGCAACAGAAACAGGGAAACAAACAGAAAATATTTCTAATTCTAGTTATGTAATAAACACTGGGCACATGAAGGGGAATATATAAAATTAAAAAATTCCAACCAAAATCCCCACCTTTTCTTTATGATTTATCAGGGAAAATGCCAAGAAAAAAATAAATATTGTAGCAATATTTGTTGTATTTTATTTTTAAAAGTGTCCATATTTATATGTAAATTAGGCCGAACCCTTACTCTTCAAAGCACATTTTACTTTTGAAAACTGGGCACCCCAGAATTAGGATGACATATATGACTGTGTTAAGTTAAAGTACTATGACAAAAGGTACACAACAAGGAAATTCTGCCAGCAGGCCTTTCATGTCTTGGCAGTCACATGTAGGTCAGTAACAGCAGAACAAGGACACCTCAGCTTCTCGCTCTGCAAACTCAGTTACAAAGGAGTGAATATGTCACAGGTCACTGCACAATCTTGGTACCAGTCCAATGTACTGGTCAATAAGTCATAATCCCAATTTATCAACAACATGATCCCTGGTTAATATGTCACAAAGTCCATATGATGACAAGATTCAATATAAATCTAGAAGGGAGCTGTGGTGCAGCACCACGTGGTGATCAAGCTCTGCTTGTTGTTGGAATGAATCTCCAGGGCAGTAGGACTAGAGCAGAACTAGAGCTTCAGAGAATAGAAATAGTAAGCTATAGGGACAAATGCTGGAAACTATTTTCACTACGTACACTTTGCTAAAGGCACTCAGACTTATTTACTCATGACTATTGTAATACAAAAAATCTGGTTAGAAAATGTGATTTTTTTGTGTGTCTGTGTGCATGAAAGCATTATACTCAAAATCTCTTGAGTGAATTTATGACATTACATCAGGCTAGAAATATATGATACTGCATATCTTCTCTGCCTTACTCCAATTTATCTACTGTATTTTGTCCAATAATATAATTGCTTCCACCCAGGGAGACTGTGGTATGTAACAACAGCTATGCGGTGAGCATGGTATTATGTTGACATGTTGGAAATGATTTATGATTGTGAAGTAGGAGAAACTGGGCTGTAATGGACACAAACTCAGTCCAATTAAGAAAAAAGTAAGTAAAAAAAATTTGGTGCATCCGTATGTTTCTAATTTTTATCTAGTTACTACAAATGGGCATCAAAAATTGTCACAAAATTTGTGTACAGCAATTAATATTGGGTTTTATGTGTCTTTTTTTGTGCCTTACAAGGAAAATGAGCTTATTTATAAGCTCACATATTTTTTGCCAAGATAAAAGGAGGCAAGCCAAGCCAGCCAGCCTTGTTCATCCTTGTGAATGTATGTTGGCCATTTGAGCTGAGCTTTCATGGAGTTACAAGGTGTAGAACTATACCCTTTTCTATTTCCAAGGTGTATTTTCTAAAAACGGGGGTGGACTGGGTGCAGACACACAGCTGCACTCCATTGTACTTCATAATACTAAGTCAAGCTGCAATTTACAGTTCAGCTGTATATGTGAGATGAAGTGACTATTTTTTTCTGCTTCAGTTACTTATATAATATGTATGTATACACATTTTAGAAAACCAAGGATATTTTTGTAAACATTTTGCAAAAATCTAAGCAATTTTCTAATCATGATTTAGTAAAATAGGTGAAAAGCTAGTGATTAGAACGCAAAACTTTCCTTTCTTAGGCAATATTATGAAGTTGATGCAGAGCTTTGGTGAGCCTTGCTTCTCATTATAGCTTCTGATTTTCATGAACAAGTGGTGTATACAACCTTTTAGCACACAACTCACAGTGCACTAATGTCCTTTGTACCCCAGTGCATTAATACTTCGTTCTTAGTATCCTGCATCAAAAGCCTACCTAAAGTAGTGTGAAGTCTCCTATAGAGCTTTGGATCCAGCATGTCTGAAATTTGTAAACATCCCTTGTTAAGGGGAGCAAGAAATTTGCTAGTTTATCTTCTGTGACCGAAGCTGCAAAATTCCTTGTGCTTTAAATGATGGCAAGGCTTAGTTATATCACAATTAGGATTGTTACAGCTATGTTTTACAATGCTTCTAACAATCATCTGATATTTAACTTACAGTATCTGTCCTTGTAAATCTTAATTAAATGCCTTCCCAGTTTCTAAATTTAAACAGTCATCTATCATATCTCAGCAGTAGTGTCTCTGTCCATGAAACCCTCCTCTCCATTAACATGCAGCGTGTACTACCAATGAATTTCATGCTGTGTTCACCTTCACAAGCGTCGGTAATACTGGAAAGGTGGAGTTACTCTGGGAGCATAATGTTCTCTGTCAGGAAATTAGGGTTATTGCCTCCCTTCTCACCCCTCCATGGTGCCTAGAATTTTTCTTCTTTTACAGGATAAACTTCAAATTCACAATGCTTTGAACAATTAATACAAGATAGGATTTGAGAAAGTAGATCATTGGCCAAGACTGTACAGCCATTATACGTAGGACCTACAGTTACCTGATTGTATCAGTGTGAAAGGCGATTAAATCATAAAGCATGACGTGCACCCATTTTTAAAAGTTTAACTCCATAAAATGTATTTATCAGCATTTTTGATAATAAGCAAGTCACAAATTTGGGCTACAGACAGGAAAAAATGAACTTGAGATGAGGATTTGAAAAAAAGCGTGAAGAAGATAACTAGCAGATGGGTTGGGAGTGAAAAATAATGAATTGGGAAAACAAAGTGTTGCTATTTTTCATGTTATCACTACAGTCACACAAATCAAAAAACAGATGAAGGGTTTTTTTCATGAAGAAAGGTAACAAGTGTTACTCTTGAATGTAAAATCTTAACATGTGACAGCACTAGTCCACTTGAAAAACCTCAAGGTCCTAAAGTTATTGTTGTCAACTTAATGCAAAGGGGTAAAGGGCCCACAGAGCTGGAATCTCCAGCACTGTGATGTGAGCAGCCTTTAAAGAACTGGCAGGTAACAGCTGTGAAGAGCTGCAAGATCAGTGGAGTCAGCGCCAGATGCAATGACTAGGAATGAGAGCTAACCAGACAAAGCTGCTCCTGCGTTACTTGTAGTCTTTTTTCATTTTAAGTTTCTTCAGTCAGTTCACAGCTATAATAAGTTCATACTCTCGTCCTCTTTCTTCAGAAAACATTTGACAATTTCAGTGGAAGTGACTCCAAAGTGTAGTTCATTCTCCTGCCTGTCGCTTAGTGCTTTGTTCAGATAGGTGATAAGCGGAGATGCAGCTAATTGAGTTCTACTGCCACACAGTTTAATAAATGTTTGTCTAATCGTGCTTCAGGTGTGGTTTAATTTTTAGTGAGCTTAATTCATTCCCTTTGAAACAATCCGTGTACATATTATGTGATTGTTAGAGCAAGATAACAAGTAGTCTGACCTCTTCGATACCAGTGTTACTTTGCAGTGTTAGGACTGACTAATGCTTGTGCAGATGCTCTGCTACCATGCCCAGGCTTGGCAGCCCTCCAGCTATCACTTGCTCGTTTGCATCTTGCAGGAGTCAATGGCAGATTTCCGTGTGACTTCTTTATTTTTCAGGTTCATATGAACAGTGTACCGCCTTCCTATTTAAATACCGTATGATAGCTGGATTTGGAGCATATGTTTGCATGTTCCTGGCATCAATGGCATTGATCCACGCCCTTACAATATTAAAATATATTACTGTTTCTTGTGCCCCTGTGTAACCTTCTGGGGGAGGATTTTTTAGCCCACTGGATTTCTTTGCTTATCAGAGTAAGAAACTTTATTACCAATGGAACTGGGAGGACACCACCTCAGAAAACGGAGCTATACCTGGAAGATCTAGCAATGGGCAAAAAAAGTCTAGCATGGTATCCAAACTTCTCCTGTTTGTGTTGTCTGCACATATTAAGGAGATCTGTGAAGCTCTTTTTTTTTCTTGGGAGACATCTTGTACTGTGGATAAAAAGATCTTTTATTGTGGAGAGCAATGAGATGAACAGAGACTTAAGGCCTACCTGGGGCTCTCCTAAAAGTAAGAGAATACAGAGTTGTAGGGGACCTCAAAAAGTCATTAGCTCTGTCTTGTGCAAGTAAACTTACGCTGGGCACAGATGTTTGTACCGGCACACGATGGTCTGTACAGTGACTGCACATGTTCTGAGGGAAAATTTAATTCAGGTAAAGCAGTGCCCTAGTGGACAATGGCCAGGAATGGTCTGGGGGAGAGCAGAGGCCAAGGAACATTCCCAACTTGTCAGTTTGAGATGTGGATATGTAGTTTGGTGAGGCAAAAGGTTTTAGCTGTACGAATGCAAGACGTGCCAGGCTACCTGACATCAAGAGCAGTTTCTGATTTGTTTTATTTGCTGATAGAAGTGTAACAATTTCTCCTACCCCAAAACAAGTTCTGATGAGAAAGAAATCGTACTATTAAGCTGAACTACCTGGCAAAATTCTGAAGCGATTCAGAAGATGGTGATGTGGTGACCAATTATGCATCCTTTGGTGACATATTATGGTGAATTGCAGTGGTATTTAGAAATATAATTCAGAAAATTTTTGGAGTATTATAAGACACGGTCATTATTTGAAAAATGGTGGTTGAGTGTTATAATTTTGTGCGTAAGTGGAAGGAGATTCAAGTTTATTTTCCCCTCAAACTGTATGCTTGAAATATGTATGGGAGCAAAGGGATTGTTTCGAAAACACTTTTCCTTTGAGAATTTTTATGTTCTTTGCCTGAAGCCAGATTTAACTCCTTCCAAAACATTTATTTCTCATTATAATTTCTTATACCGTCCCCTTCTTGCAATCATTGTAACACCTTCTCTCTTATCATACGTCCAAGTTGCAATGTACTATTAACATAATTGAATTTGTTACTGTAAAAAGAAAACACCATCCAAATTAATTTTCCTCAGTGTTTGGTTAGTGCTATGGTTGAAATTACAGACTTAATAGAATTTCTGAGACACATTTCATAGCTGTGTATACAATACTTTACCATAGAATTTGTTGCACAGAATTTTATCTGGAATTCTTATCTGGTACAAAGACCAGCATTTCAGCAGTAGATAAACTTTTTTGGGAGAACATTTCACAGCTTAAACTTGCACATAGATGAAGATTTATAGAGATAGCAAGGCATCAGGGGAGCAAATGGTGGAGAATATTCTTAACTCTTGAGGTTCTTAGCACTAATTGAAAAAATCTATTGATTTTACTTTGAGCATTGCAGAGAATATAAAATGGTCCTTAAGCAGAGATAGACCTCTGTTTTGGTTATAATTTTTTTTAGATTTTTTTTAACCTGAGCCTGAGTATGCATCTATAATCTCTAATATTCTGGGGCATATTCCTTGTGAGGAGACACTGAAGATACTGGCCTTGTTGAGCCTGGAAAATAAAAGGTTTCGGGGGGACCTAATAGCTTTCCCAAAAAAACTATGGGAAAGGTACCAAGAGAATGGATCCAGGCTCTTCACAATGCTGAACGGTGTAAGGATGAGAGGCAGTGGGCATAAACTGATACAAAGAAGGCAAAATATAAAGAGAAACTTTTTCACCATGAGGACAGAAAATAACAAACAAGTTTTTCACTCTTCATCCTTAGTTCTTTTACGGCCTGACTGGTTAAAGCCCTGAGCAACATGGTCTGATTGCACAGATGACCCTGCCTGGTGGAGGAGGTTGGATTAGATCCCTCCTGAAGTATTTTGTGCATAAATAATGTCACTAAGTATATTTCTGGTCTGAGTGGGCTCATTCTTTTTTTCTTGTGGGAACTTGTGTCAGTGAATTCTTCCAGCACAAGCAGTTTCTGCAGAGATACACATCTGATTTCTAATGTGATTTCCACAACCCCACCACGATTTCCAAAACTATCACGTCAGCCATGTTCTTTCAGTAGCTTTAGAGTTCCTTCAGTGGCTTGGTTTGACTGGCAGGGAGTGACTCCTGCCAGTCCACCAACCATTTCTCATCAGCCAATCAAATGTATACTTCCAGGCTCTCCCAAACAGCAGTGCACAGAACTTGTATTCATTTTTCAAACATTATCAAATAGTACAAAGAAAGCTCATCGCAGCATGATTCTAGAACTTTGCATAAGTAAGGTAGAAAATATCTTACTGTTTCTACAGTATTCTAATACTGGGAAGGAAGAAGAACTGAAAATGTTATACCAAAACTTAGGGTGATGTATTCTATCTTTGATGCCAAGAAAAATGTGTAAAGCGTAATAGTTTCTTGTTACTTTTGTCCTCTCCCATAGGTCCTAAATCTTAACTGGTCTGGTACTCAAAGATAAGTTTTCCAACCCTTATTACTAGATAGCTAGAGGAAGTGAAAATGAACGTGTCTGGTGATTATTCTGGGAGTTTCAAAGGACACAAGTGAGGTAGATCTGGAATGGAGTTCCTGTGGGCTCAGAAGAATAATATAGAGCAGATTCAATGGAGCTCAAGACATTGTAAAAGTGCCAAGGACAGATGGAGACATCTGTTGGAAACCGCTTCACCTGAAAACAGTTGTAGCTGTCTCCTTCCTGTCCACCACTGAGGAGAAATTAAACTAGCCTATAACTCTTGGTAAATGTTACCTATTGTATCTCACAGACGCTCACCTCACATCCAGTATTGTGGAAGTGACTTCACAACCAAGAAGTGCATTTTTCTAAGGTGCGTCACTCCACAAGTTACTATAAAGTAATATATATAATGCCTGAAATACACATAACAGTAATTTTGGTGGCATATAGCTGTAACAACAGTAGTAAAAGAGATGGAAAGGAAAATAAACAAAGGAGATATTCTCCTAAGCACCATCCCATTGTAAGTCCTTGCCTGGATGCAAGTTGAATTTCCAAACAGACATGTATTTTCACCTTCTGACAGTATGTATGGCTGTGAAGGTTCTTGGATGCATTTACACAGTCACACTTTTTGTTTCAAACTGTCATCTAAAAATACATGAGGTGATTCAAATTTTTGTGCTTTAGCACTTTATTTGTTTTTAGAAGTTGCATATTCAAAAAAAGAGCTTGCTTGGAAAGTAGTCAATAAGTATTTAACATAACTAGGTCTGAAATATCATAATTTCCATAAAAACTTGGATAGTATTCTGGAAACATGGAAAGTTTGATGATATATTTTGTCCTCAAGCATAAGAAAGTTCATGAAATGTCATAGCAATGCTTATGAAATATTTCATGAAACACTCATGAGAAATCTCTCTGAAATTGTCATGTAAGATTTATATTTCCATGAAATATTAAGCAATGTAGAAAGAAAAAAGCACACTCAGCTACAACTACAGTGAAATACCACACAAAACAAAATATCCATTCATGGAAAGTTCCAGAAGAACTGTTCACAGAATCACAGAATAGGTGACGTTGGAAGGGACCTCTGGAGGTCGTCTGTCCCAACACTTCTGCTCAAGCAGGATCACCTAGAACAGGTTGGCCAGAACCAAGTTCAGATGATTTTTGAATGTCTCCAAAGACAAAGACTGCACAACCTCCCTGGGCAACTTGTGCTAGTGCTCAGTGAACCTTACAGTGAAAATTTTTTTCCTGATGTTCAGAGGGAACTTCCTGTGTTTCAGTTTGCGCCCATTGCCTCTGGTCCTGTCACTGGGCGCCACTGAAAAGAACCTGGCCTCAACCTCTTCACACTCTCCCTGCAAGTATTTACGTACATTGAAAAGATCTCCCCTGAGCCTTCTCTCCTCTAGGATGAACAGTCCCAGCCCTCTCAGCCTTTCCTCATAGGAAAAATACTCTAGACCCTTAATCATCTTTGTTAGTCTTCATTAGACTGTCTCCAGTATATTCGTGTCTCGCTTGTACTAGGGAGTCCATAAGAGGACACAACACTCTAGGTGTGGCTTCACAAGTGCTGAATAAAGAGGAAGAATCACCTCCCTCCACCTGCTGGCAATGATCTACCTAATGCATCCCAGGATAGTCTTTGAGGCAAGGGCACATTGCTGGCTCATGTTCAAATTACTGTCCACCAGTAACCCAGGTTACTCTACCTCCTCATCTTCCTGGTCTGTCCTTCCTAAACATCTTGTATCCTTGTGTTGCAACACACCAGTCATGCAAGCTACCCAAGTTCTTAAGCATGAAAGCAGTTTGTTGACATAAAACTGTTCGCGACATTTCTTACAAATATTGATGAAATTGTTCATGAGCTATCACATGGAATTTATATGAAATACATAGTAAAATATAATGCAAGGAAACCTCATAGCCAGTTGAATAAAGTGTAAGTTTGAAATTGTTAAAATAACTCTAGTCCTCAGAATAGGAATACTGGGCATCTCTGAGTCAGTGCCTTTGGCATCTGTCATTTGGAGGGAGAGAAGTTCTTTTGACTCCTCACTGCATTTTAAGAACCTCCCCTACTGCATCTCCCAGGGTTCACATGAAAGCTCTTTCTCTTTTTCCCTTGGGTATTTTGGAGTATGTGGTGTACAGTCATGGCACAAAGCAAGTTGCATTCAGCACGAGGCAGCAACAGCTTCCCCTTAGTCATTCACCCTTTACAGTCATTTGTTGTCAGTTTCGGCAAGAGATGAAGAGTTTCTTTCTGTAATTCAAGTGGAAATTCATGAAGTTTAACTCGAATTAGTACTGCAGAGGGAAATTCATCCCACTTGCATATATATTTTAGCCTGGGATGTTATTCCTTATTGGTTATAGAGGAAGGTTAGGTGATTACAGAGCTGAAGTCAGAGTAAATTAGTCATAACCAATGACTAACTAGCATTTAATTAAAGGCTTCATAGGTCAAGTAAGCAGAGAAGAAACTGGATAATCCAAAATTACAAGGGAATTTCCATAACGCTAACATCCATAATGCCTGGAAACAAATATACATTTAAAGTTAAATAAAAGAGGTGTCAGCTGACATCCTGAATCCCTTCATGATAAACTTTGAATAACATTGGTGGTCAACCAACTTTTGAATGAAGAGAGGCAGTAGAAATAAGCATGTGGGTTCTCTCTGTTGGCCCATGCAACATAGGAATAAAAAATCCATGCAAAGTTATCCACAGCCTCAGAGAAATTACAAACCTTGACATCTATACAGACAATCAGAACTAGATAAGGTATTAGTTACTGCTGGGGAGTTCTGCTATTTTAGATCTGATGTTTACGGTGATATTCATAATGGTGAATGAGGGCCACAGTTTTATAAACAGTTACATCTAAATATATATAGCTAAAATTCATGTATCTAAAATATATATATAAAATTATATACATTTATAAATAGATGCTGATCTGCAGTTCTGAAATGAGATCTGCACAGAGCTCCAGAAAAATGGTATTTGTTTTCTTAATATTCTACATCCATTGCCACAGATCAATATTTTCCTCCTAGAAAAGAGCCTATAAAAAGTTTTGAACTGAGGCCATAGTTCTGTGTTCAAATGATTAGAAGAAGAGTTGATATCAAATCAATGCTTGTTGAGGTGGAACGTATTATGAAGCACCAGGAGTGCTAAAGCTTCATTTACTGCCGTGGTTGAATCACAGCCTGATCCATGGACACAGCTTCACAAGCTGTTGATCTATATATCACTTCTCATCTTCTTGCTGCTATCAGGCAACTATTGGTATTGCTGCCAAAGCTCCTTGTCCAAACTGACACACACTGACCCACCTTAAATTGAGAAATAATTTGCCACAAGTCTCAATTTCCCTACTGGAAGATAAAAATGAGGATCTATATCAGTAAGAACACAAAGTAATGTACAGTGGAGCAGGAAGCAAAGAATAGTCAAAACTTGAGTATTCAACTTGCCACTGGAGGACTGTGGTCCATTAATACAGACAGTGAAAGGCAGAATTAATCTAAGAAATATGGACATTGCCAGTGCAAATGCAAGTATCTGAATAGTTTATCTATATTCCTTTCACAGGGAAGCACTCAGGATGACTGATTCATCTCACTGTAACTTAGATGTGATTAAAAGGATCATATGGATTGTGTCATAAAAGTGTCCATTCCTTTCCATTGACCAGGAAAAAAAAGTGTCTATCTTGGATGTAGCCATCCAGATTACTGATGTCTGAACCTCAGTCTGAAGCCCCCAAAATACATGTACAGAATATTGTGGAGAGAATAGCCCTATGCAGTACTAAATTTGCATTGAGCAATCTAGCTGTAAAAATGATTGTGGAACATTTGTTCCATTCTGACTAGAGTACCACAGCTCATCACAAAATCATGTCCTTGTGTGGACAGCCCCTAGCTTGAATGAAAAGGAGATACCCTAATAACATTTTCAACCCATGTAGTGACTTTCCTGATCTCTGTCTACTTTATGAATAGTATTTGTTCTTGTAACACTCTCGAGAGGTGAAGAAGAATTATTCCTACTTGAAAAACTGGAGATTGAGGACAGAGCTAGAACACAGGACTCCCTATTTCAATTTTTGTCTTTAATGGTTAGATTGCACTTGTACCTCTGACAACTGGAAAATTACACTGGAAAGACTTCATCTGCGAAGTTAAACGTATGCATGTGCACTAAACATGTAGTATCAGTTTTCCTCGGTGGTACAGAACACTTTAAATCTTGGGGACAGGACTATGATAAAATGATATAAACAAAGGGGATCTCAACATAGTAACCTTCACAAATTTGCTCTGAGGAGCTATTTAATAGAGATGGACTAGGAATCAAGATCTTGATTCAGCTTTATGCCTGTGAAAGGTTGGCTTATTGCTGTAATAAAGGGGTCTTAAGTTGCTTTGTAACAGTTGATAGCAGCTGTCCTGAGAATATGGTACAGCTGGGAATAGAGCATGCAGTGTTAACCAGAGATGCCTTTCCTTTTGTGATGATCTTATGATAAAAGCACTGGACTGGAAGGTTTAAGTTTTATTTCTTGTTCTTACAGACACTTCCATTATGACCTTTGGAGGACACTTATTCTGTCTGCACTTCACTTCTTTTTTTTTGTGAAATTCTACTCCACTATGTGTAGGTTCTTATACTGCACTCACATCCAAGTGCCCCTCAGTGCTGTGTTAAGCAACGTGACTAATGTTAGTCCTGTATTTATTCTTGCCCATCCCTGTAAGGAAGAAATGTGTGTAATGCAGTATTTCAACCTGGTACACATGTGGAATAGAAGAAAGGGTATGAAAGGTAAAAAAAAGTAACTTACACCTCAAAACCAGATGGTGCCAACATTAATAACTGCCAGTTCTTGATTTAATAACTTCCCAGTCTTGGACTGCCCCAAATTAAAATTATTTTCTTGTCGGAGAGTTCAAATCTACCACGACATTGAAGTTGTCTGTTGTTATGTTCAGATAACACTAGGCAGGAACAGTTCCTGGAGCAAACATAACATGGAAGTTTTCATGGGAGGTAATGACATTTTGAGCATGCTTTGTCATGAAGTGTCATACATGCTAGAGATGACAAACTTTGATGGTGCTTCTGTAGGTTTACAACAGAAAAGGTATGTAAATCTGGTCTTTAGGGCATTATTTAGAGGAGGCTTTAACTATGTCGCTAAATAGTCAGGGTCAGGGGCGAAGGGGCACCGGCTGAATTATGTCTGCACTGCCCTGGGCTGCAGCAAATTTACCTTGTAGACAGTTAGCAGATTTCATTCCCTAACTCTTGACTCCTCAGACTGCCCTTGCCTAGAAATTCATTACGTAAAAAATGAACCCAAAGCCAGGGAGGAACATTAGAAAAGGACAGATAAAAGGATAGATAAAAGGACCCACTCAAATTAATCTACTTGCCTTCTTTCATTAACACAGAACTCAAATATTTTTCATCATGGTTATGGAGTGCTTTCATGATAAAGAAGACATAATGAAGATGATAGAATTACTGAAGGAGGTCATGCTAAAAGATCCTGCATCATCTTTCCAATATTAACCAAAAGTGGACATCTGGGAAAGTGTATAGGAATGGAACAAACATGGTTAAACTTTCTCAGCAGACTCTTGCAGTCTTTAGAAACTTGCAGCTCAAGGAATTCTGAATAAGAAATGCTAATGTGTTTGCAGCTAATAACTGCTGATGAAAATTTCTTTCATGAGTTTTTATAGTCTCCACTTGAATTTACAAACCCATTCAGCATTTGCAATGTCTTGTGGCATGAAGTTCCACAGATTACTTCCACAGAGTGTGAAGATCTACCTTTTCTTCTTTTGAATGTCACACCTAGCTTTGTTTGATAGCCTGCAGTGCTTTCATTCAAAGAAAGAATGAACAGCCAACGCCTACTTACCTCTTTGTACCACTCATAAATTTATTGACTCCTATTATATCGCCATAATTTTTCCCACATTTTTTCCATGCTGAAATTCCTAGCCTACTTACACGAAGTGTTTAGAGGAAATGAACTTGATTATTAATTCTATGAGAAAGCACTGGTTACTGCAAGGCAGGTCTGATGGTCTGGAGTACTCTATCTGAGTTGAGAATACTGAAGCATTGAAGGCATCACTGTTTCCTAAATGTCATTGGCACTCTCTGGCTGAGCAGTGATAAATAAATGAGCCCAGATCATTTTCCATCAAGATAGGTCAGAGCCTTTTGTCAGGTAACAGCAGAGATATTGCCACCCTGAATATAGATGGTAGAAATATTGCTGAGGAAATATTGGATTCAGTTTTGGCCACAGCTGAATCTTCACCCAACTGTTTCATTCAAGAGGTAACCCTCTCCCAGCACTCTAATATTACATTTATAGTAATCAGATGTAGCAAAGATTAGGTAGCACTGTGTGTCTTCTGCATATAATTGACTTTGTACCAATGGCTGAAATTAGACTGTGCAGCATTTATATTCTGTAGTATGCTTGTTCTTCTAGATCAGGA
The DNA here is from genome assembly GCA_017639485.1 of Pluvialis apricaria. Lineage (NCBI taxonomy): Eukaryota > Metazoa > Chordata > Aves > Charadriiformes > Charadriidae > Pluvialis > Pluvialis apricaria. Next base: position 39,470,497 of record CM030007.1, read on the forward strand.
AAACAGCTGGAGAGCACTGTGACTTCCACTCTACCCATGCCAGGGTTTTCTTCCAATGGAAACCAGGACGTGGTAAGAGATACAGCCAGGTTGTAAATTTGCACTGTGCTCCCACAGTGTAGGAGCAACCATGGTTACCTGTGTCTGGGGGCTGAAAAGGAGTGGGAAGACAGCTATATTTAAGAATTAATCAGTCTGTTGAACTGAGGTTCAGTTTCTCATTATTATCTATTGGTATGAAGCAGGGGTGTCTCAGAACATGTTTAAATACAAGTTGCTTCTTTCTGATATGACAAGATTTTATTACTGCAAATAAGATTGGGAAGATAAAAACATACATCTGTCTTCTATACAAGGGTGATCCATAATTTGTGGTCTTAAGTCAGTGTTAATTCTATGTGCTGTCTGAAGTCCACTTCATATACTTTAAAAAAAAAAAAAAATTAGGCTTGTATATAGTACTTGTTGGGATAGCATTTGTTGGGATGAAAGTTGTGTGTGCTGCCAATATATATTTTATTGTTGCAAAGTATTCAGGTACCACCCATATGAGATAATAGAAAATAATGTAAGTAATATACTATTATTATATGATCTTTTTGAAATCAATATTTCTGAAATGATGATATACACTGATAAATGATTAATACTTCTGATGATAACCAAAATATTTTTTGTGTTATCAGAGGAATGAAATATGTGATTCTACTGCACTTCAAGCACCCAAGTAGCTTGAATTTACGGCTGCCTAAACCTTACTGAAGACTAATATTATTTCTAAAATATAATTTTGTTGATACAGGCAAACAGTTGCAGAATAGAGACAGGTCTCAGTGAATCAATGATGTATTTTTAGATTATCACTTAGATTCAAGCCATGAGAGTAGGGACTAAAATCCATTGTCTTCTGAGATCATATCGTTTCTCTGTGTTGAAGGGCCCACAATACATACACACTTGATAAGGAAGTCAAAGGACCCAAAAAAACTTGGAAACTGTATTTTTCCCCAGTACAAGAAAATATCTTTCAGACTGGTGCAGAGGTATGTTTGTGGCTTTCTTCATGCTGTGTACTGCTTAACATGGATACCTATTCAGTCATGAGGGCAGCTAAATTTGAGTTTTTCATTTTAAGAGAGCAAATGCCTTATGGCAGGAAATGCAGCTTCAGTCTTTTCATCTGGGTTCTTAGTCAGTGTTGTAAAACCAATTTGTTTTTTTTTCCCCCATGTGTAATAGTTAAAGGATCTAAGTGAATAAATCTATGTCCCAACAGGCAATATGGTTCAAAAGCATTTGGGGGAATTACATGAAGTTTTAAAAAAGAGAACCCTCTGAGTATTTGGACATCAGTCTTGGATAGCTGAGAACTGTAATGAGGGTTGCTCTCACTCAGTGATTCAGGAAAAGCATAGTTTAACACTGGCAAAAACTACTACTTCGTCAATAGCTTTTACAGCTTTTATACATGGACTTGCTGCAAAAACTTTTGTGTGAGTCATGGGAATAAACTGCAAATGGCCTCAGATTGCCTGGAAAAGACATGAGAGTGTCTATAATTATAAAGTATTTGAGTCTCTGTGGTAGCTTCTGCCTTCATAGAAAAGTAATTAAAAGTTCTAAAAGGATGAGAGAAACTTGAGAAATACTGTGTACATCTCAGGCTGCAATTTCAGAATCTTGAGAGGGTGTTATTATCATTTAAGTCTCTAACATGAGAAATTCAGTAATAACTGTAAATGGTGGTATAACTTTCATTTTCAAATGTAAAAAAAATGCTATGTAATGAATGTATGATGGTCTTATCTCAGTGTAGCGTGCGTCATTTTTTTCAAGTTTTCCAACACAATATACAGCATTGTTAAATTCAGTTTAAATGTAAGTAATGCTGTCATGATAGTGGGATTTATATACTGACACTAAATCAAGTACTAGAAAACAATGAAGCACTGTATTGTGGCTGTAATGTTAGCAATAATGAATGCATAAGCAAGAACTGAGTAAGCCTGCGTTTTGAACGGTTGTTTTTTCTTTGAAATCTTTTTTTCTTTGAAAATCACTTCAACCTATGCAAAATTCTTTTTCCAAAGTTTTTTTTCCAAAATTCCAGTGAGTGACGTATTTGACCTGCTATCAGGTTTCTTAAGACAACAAATTCAACACCATATTGTTATTAACTTTTCTTCAGGAGGTATAGTGCATTAATTGTTTTTGTGCAGGAGAAAAGAAATTAAAGTTTCTACCTTTATTGTTTCAATAAACAACTCACACGGCATATAGGGTGTGTCAAGAGAGAAAAAATAAAACAAAAATCTTCCCTAAAGATATTATATCACCAAAAAAAAAATTAACAATATGTGTATTTATGTTTCCCGATCTAATAATCTTCATATTCAATATCTTTTATGAAAATTGAATCCCATATTTGGATGATAGGAATTTAGGAAGCACAGGAGTCCTTTATTTTTAGTATAATAGTATTTAATTTACTACCAGATTATATACAGATTTGAGTTTGTGTTTATATTTCCATCTATTTTAAAGAAGAAATCCAGATGCTGCTGTCTGTACAAAAGAATCATTAGATGTTCTCTTTCATCTTAAATACATGGAAGCAATACAGTTATGTCCTGATGACGATCTCTTAAACTTCAGTCACCTCCAGTCAGGAAAGGTTTTAAGTGACTGCTTAAAGGGTTTCCTGAAAAATTATGCTTTTCTCAGCTGGGGCAAGCTGCTTTATAATCACTATCTAGATAATGCTTGCAATATTTGGATGCAGTGAGTGGGTAACATTGTCAGTATTTTATAGTTAATGAAACTGTGACAGACCTCTTGTGAGTTAAAGGCAGATTTTCAAATTGCCCTATTTCCATTAAGTGCTTAACATAAATTATTAGCTTTTCAAAACATCTTATGTTTTTTGAGAACACTTGTGCGTACAGTGAGAGTAAAGGGCAACAGTGAAGAAGTGGTCCCAAATCATCAGACTTTGATGCTTAAAGGAAGTTGCTTAGTAGCATTTTAGTGCCTCAACTATAAGTATGTAGATGGACAGGGTGAGTTTAACCAGTTAAGTTAGAGTCATGGTACCCATATATAGATATACTCAGTGAGGAGCATCGCCTGCAAAAGGCAGTTTAGAAAAAACTAATTTCTCCTGCATTCTATAGGAAGTGTAAGTGACCCATCTCAAGTAAGCAATATGGATAAGATTGCCCCAGAATTTGCCCCCCTTGCTCTTCAGTACTGTCCCAGAAGGCTTTGCACCTCTAAATGCCGTACAGGCAATGTGTTAGTTATGCGATACATTCATGCCTCCGTGTTTTGGGAAAACAGCTCTACTGGGCTGCAGCACAGTCCTCAAATTGTTTCAAACACTTTGAACTGAAAACAACATCCAGTCTCTCTCTTTCTCACCCAGTTTTTTCTTATGGCAGCAAAAGCACAGTATGAAGTCAGAAGACCCAAAGCTGAAACCTATGAGGTCTTGATGCTATAGATGGCTCTACCCATGAGCCATGTGGACACAAGTCTGCATAGCCCCTCTTCAATTAGGATCCCGTGATGAACATATTCAGCAGCATATATGCAGCTTTAGTAAACATTTCTGCTGAAGAAATTTATGGATATGACACAATGCAGTTTCTTTCTGGTTCAGGAAAAAAAAGCATGTATGTATTACACCTAAGCATTATACATAATGCTGAATATATTGTGGAATTAAATAAATGGAATTTATTGTGAAATTTTAAGGAATTTTCTGCATAATCTGATAAAAACTATTTTGGCAATCATTATCTCTTTTGCACTGTGCATTTATCTGGAAATGTTTTTACGGGGTGCTTAGTTTGTTGTAAAGATGTTCACATAGGAACATAAGTCTGTTAGAGTACAACTCTGTCTGCTATCAGTCCAACAACAGAAGGTCCTTTCTTATCTAGAGAAGTCACCCAACCACAGCTTTCGCATCTTCAGCATCCATTCCAAATATGGTGTTTGTCTGCACTTTTCTTCCTTGATAGCAAGCTAACCTGTTACTGCAAATTACTAAAAGCTAAATTAGAAATAATGATGGAGAGAAAAATCATTAAGGATAATATGTTAAAAACAATGAACCAGTACCTTCCATAGTAATCAAGCTATTAAACATTTTGTCTCATATTAATTGTGCTTTATATTTTGAATAAATATAAGCTAGTAACTTCTTGACGAATCTCGGTGAGGTAGGTAAATAAATCTAATATACTTCTAAAGTATTTTTTCAAGTAAAGTGAAACATTTTTACCCAGAGGATCCTAACTGCAGAACAGTATAACAGGGGACCTGTACTGATTTTTAGCCATGGTTTAGCATTTTTCTTTAAAAAAATATATTTTGCAGTTTATTATTTCTCTGCAATGATCACATTCCCACTTTATGCATGCATTCATTGTGAATTAGGTGCGCATCTTTTCATTCACACAGAAAATATTGGTACTTTTCACAGGAAATTGGACATACTTCATACTGATTATTGCAGGTAAGGATTTTGGGAAACAGTCTTTGGCTTGCACTAAGTAAATGATGTGAAGTGTCTATTGCATTGCATGCACTGAATATCAAGTATCCACGTTATTTAGACAGTAACAGCTGATTAAGGAAAATCATAGAATCATAGTATCATAGAATGGTTTAGGTTGGAAGGGACCTTGAAGATCATCGAGTTCCAACCCCCCTACCATAGGCAGGGATACCTCTCACTAGACCAGGTTGCCCAAGGCCACGTCCAGCTTGGCCTTGAACACCTCCAGGGATGAGGCTTCAACAACCTCTCTGGGCAACCTGTTCCAGTGCCTCACCACCCTTAAAGTGAAAAACTTCTTCCTAATGATTAATCTAAACCTGCCCTCTTCCAGCTTAAAGCCATTCCCCCTCGTCCTATCACTACATGCCCTAGTAAAAAGTCCTTCCCCAGCTCTCCTGGAGGCCCCCCTTTAGGTACTGGAAAGGCGGCAATAAGGTCTCCTCAGAGCCTTCTCTTCTCCAGGCTGAACAGCCCCAACTCTCTCAGCCTCTCCTCATAGGAGAGGTGCTCCATCCCTCGGATCATCCTCGTGGCCCTCCTCTGGACATGCTCCAGCAGGTCCATGTCCTTCTTATGTTGGGGACTCCACAGCTGGATGCAGTACTCCAGGTGGGGTCTCACGAGAGCGGAGTAGAGGGGCAGAATCACCTCCCTTGACCTGCTGGCCACACTTCTTTTGATGCAGCCCAGGATAGGGTTGGCCTTCTGGGCTGCGGTCGCACATTGCTGGCTCAATATAATATAATAAAAATATAATCTGTAATTATTTTCAAAACAGTTGTTGCTATTGCATTGATCTATTTGTTGTTTTAGATAAAGATCATATACAAGAATTCTTTGTTAATAAAATAAATGTAAATAATGAAATATTACATTTTCTGTGTTCTAATACTAAATTTTTAGTCTTGTTTCTTTCATGACTATTAGGTTATGATCTGTCTAATTTAATGTAAATTTATGGGGAAAAATGTCAGAGATTTTAAATAGTATTCGCCGCCTTATAGAAGGCTAGCAGTAATTTTTCTCCAACACATATTCACTAGTGATCAGATTTCCATGTCATCCATTTCCATTCTGTGAAAGGAGAGAAATAAATAAACAGACTATAAGATCTGACTCATTGACAAAGTGATGTAATAAAACTCCACAGAAGATACCTGGAAAATATTATTCTAAAAGAGAACCTGATCCAAGTCTTTTGAGATTAGTGAAAAGGAGAATCCTCTTGCTCAAGTTCTGACATCTACAATGTGTTTACATCTAAGTGAGTCTTTTCGATTGTCTTTGACTGAACACTAATATAAATGTAAAAATAGATCAGATAACTTGAATACTTGATGTTTTCTTCCAGGCTCTATCAAGATTTTAAAGGCTAGCAATATTTTGCTTGTTTTTTATGGCAACACAGTTCAATATATCCAAATATATTTTATAATAATTAATTAAGGTTTAAATATAATGTAAATGATATAATGTACCTAAGGGCTACAATTTACAGAGAAACATATCCATTCATGATATTCCCACTTCAGTCAAAAGAAAAAGGCTGTTTCACCTCAAAGGTAAAATGTTAAATGGGTAAAACATTAATCCAGTATTTATTTAGAATGAATAGAAATCCTTTTAAGGATTTAATATAAAGCCTTTTAAGAATTGTAGCGTGTTGGCACTTAGTTGTATTTTGTATTTGTTTATGTGCAATGTCTTGCCTTTCAAAGCTAAATAATTATAGAGTTGGAAAATTTATTTTAAAGCTTGATGTCTTTTGGGGTTAGATAGCCAATCTTCAGGCCAAACTCTCCACTGCTTGCCATGACACAAACATCTGAAAAAAAATATTAAAAATCAGCATTTAGTGCTAAATGCTAAGCATTTTATTGCACAATGACTATCATCACTGTATAATAACATCTGACAAATAGGCTATTACCATCAGAGGGGAGGCTTTTAAATCAGGCCTTAACTACTTTTAATAAAGGCTTGGAAGGTAATCACTGAAATTATATTTTTTTTCTTGTGTGTTTATGCTTCTGTCTGGAGTCTTTAGAGATTTGCCAGTTACAAACTATCTACTACCTGTTGTGAAATACCGGTAATGAGATAATACAAGCAATTAGAAAAGCATTGCTCACTCCTGAAGAAGTGTTATTGCCTCAAATGAATGCTTCCGAAGGGAATACACAATAGTGTTTCAGTGACATTTTTTTGCTCCCATATTTTCCCAAATATACCTTTTGTTTCTTACATATCCTGTCTAATCAGTAACTCACAGGTGGCTGCAGAATAGTGCTAATGCAGTAAATATACTCCCTTGGTAGTAAGTAACGTTAAATGTCAAATCCACAGAAAACAAGGTCAGTCTATGATCCCTTGATACATGATGTCAAAACAGAGTGTCTTAAAAATGCTTCTTGGTTGGATTTAATGTTATGTTTCTTAAACATTTCAAAATCTGTAGTCTGTAATTAGACTTGCCAGAGTGTTGCACACTAAGGGTGAGAATTACATGCATGGATCTCACCTCTTAGCATCCAGGTGTAAGACCATATATCTCCCACTTGTCATGCTGTGCTGCATGCTTTTTCCTTCCCTGAGACCCTGTGTGATGGTCCCAGCTGGTCACCCTGGTTTGTGACTCACTAAGTGCTTCTCCTATGGGGAGACAAAACACTGTCTCTCATAAGGCAGAGTCATGAGGTGAAGCCTATCACTTTGCCCCCTGGTCTGCAAGGGCTCTTCTGCTCTTTTGCCTCTTATTTCTGACAAGATAAAGTGACCCTGAGGTTTTCCACACTGTTAGTGATTTCTGAAATAGTAGGAATGGATCTACGAAGTGATTACCAGAAATAGAAATGAAATAAATTTGAGAAAAAACACCAGCATCATACACAGACCACCAGTGCCCTTTTAGCTGTTGAGTGAGTGTCCATTCCTGCTGTCAAGGATGATCAGTGGGCTCCTGCCCTGTTCTGGGAAGGTCTTCACCATGGAGTACATCTACTTTGGACAGTGAGTTCTGGACCCCAACGTGGTGGAGATGAGTTCTCCTGTATGTGTGCCCAAGGGTGCTTCCCCACACACAGGCTGGACACATCCACACCGCATAGAATTCGGTTGTGCATCTCCTCTGGGCCCCAAGTGTAAGCTTTAAGACATAAAAACCAAAACCTCTTTTGATGTGTGGCTTTTTTTTTTTTAAAGTCAAAGCGCAACACAGCTCACCAAAGCAGTGTCTTTAACATGAAAATGAAGGTATGTTTTGCTTGGCCTAATGTCTGACATGAAAGTGTGCGATGGCATTTGAGGAGATAAAATTTGCTGGGATGTTGTTGGAATACAGTGTAGGAGAGGAAAAAAAAATGTCTGCTACAGTGTTGTATCCATAGCGCTTAACCAAAAAGAAAGACCAAGGTTTAGCGGTAAATTTGAGTACAAAGTTATTTGACAGAGTAGATGTACCCTTCAGTTGTTTTTTGGTCTATGTCTAGTTAGATTATGGCACTGGAAAACTGAAGAATGAGGTTCAGGAGGGTACCAAACCCTTTATGTATTTTTCTTGTCTCCCTCTTTCCACTATCTGCAAAAATATTTGCAAAGTAAATAGACCATATAACTCCTTTTTTTTTTTTTTTGCTAAAAGGCTAGGTGATCTTTACATAAAAATACTGAGAAATTCTGTTTAGGAACGAGAAGTGTTTGGGATTTATCAGTAACTCTTATTTCCTGGAGATAAAGTGGGAGAAAAAGTGAGTACTCTTGCTTTTGTACTCAGCCCTACAAAACATAATGTACTCAAAATGAGACGCAGGCCAAAAAAAAAAAAGATTGCAACTGGAAGAATGTGTAATTATCATGAAGAATACCTTTGGGTTTGTTTTTTTTTGTTTTGTTTTGTTGTATGCACTACTTTTCTTGTAACTTGTCTTACAGCTTGTCTTACAGTCTAAAGAGACATTATTATCAGTTTTCAGGCAAGTAAAAAAGTATTTCTTGTTTTCCCCTTAATGTGTTTGTTAGTTTAACAAACTGCTGTTTTTACACGTGATATTGACTACTAAAGCTCAATTACAACAAAAAGCAACATTTATGTTAGAAGAGTAAGAGATTCTTAGCTATCAAAGAATGCAAATTAGTTTGCTAAATCAGGTGACATGGTCAGATCAAGTCAAAATTCTCAAGTACATTTTTCCCTCTGTTTTGACAACATGCAAATAGGAAAGTTCTTGGCCACCACAAGCTGTAAAATGAGGTAGGAACCTATATGATATACCATAAAAATTACGGCAGTTTACACGTACTGCCACCTTGTTTTCTCTAAAAACTGATCAAAACCTAAATTTATTAAAATTAATAATTTATACTATGTCTCATAGAAAAGAGAAGTGATAGCTGCATTTGCAGTCAATTAACACACTCTGCATGGTAAGGATACGAGCGGCATTTATCCCCTTTAAGCCTCTTGCCTTATTGATAAATTCAATGCCTGACTGGGCAAACCAGCAAAGAAATCAATGTCTAGACACTGCTTCATATTTTTTGCTACCCTTGTACAGATGATAGCTCCTTAAGCAAAACTATGGGTGGTACTTGCCACATTAATCTCCTGCCAAATCTATTCCACAACCTATGCAGTTGAAATCAAAACGAGCTCAGCTGATGAAAAATGCAAAAGAGTAAATCATGAAGAGCCTCAATTAATAAGGGACTAAAAGAAACTTTTGCCATTTGGTCTGTAGAAGCAAAATATCTCCAACAGCACATACATAGAGAAGCATTTTGCATTCATGCCTGCCTTCCTCAAGGAGATCTGTCCTTAACTGGAACTTTAACACCAGAAACTCAGGTTGACTTCACCAGGCACTGAATGATGAGAAGGTTTGTCTAAATTGTGTTCTTTCTTTTAGATTTATTTTTTCTTTATCACTAAAAAAGGATTGCTTCAAGGAACAAGGGTTGGCAGTGGTTGAAAAAAGGTACATCTTTGTATAGGTACATTTGGAAGCAGATGGTGGAACTGATGGAATAAAGAATCTTATATAACATTTACATTTTAAAAAGGAATTAAGGAAATTTCAAGTGAAAGTAGACATTTAAGCTGCAGTTCTACGTGTGATACAGCGGAAATACTAATCAGTGACCGTCTCTAGGGGACTATCCAGTAAACAGTAATTTAATTAAATATAGTCAGTATGTTTTTGGAAAAAGGAGTTTATGGCCAGTATTTGATTTTTTTTAAAAAAGAGGTAACAAAAAGGTGAGAAAATCATAGGTATAACATGTCCATGCATTAATTTACAACTGCATTTTCAAAGTACTACACAGGCTGTTAGCTAAGCAATTCCCATTAGAGATGGCAAATGAAACCTTATTTCCTGCTTTGAAATTGTGGGTGCAAGAACACTTTTTGAAATACACCTACAAGGCTGGTGAATACATTACAATGATGACCTACTGGTTTGGAACTCCAGGAGAGAGAAAAATGTTTAAAATAAATGGGCAGAGGGAGTGAATGACTACAGATCAGAACTAAAGCAATTCTGTTCACTTTGTAAAGCAATGACCCAGAGGAGGAGGTGTGCAGTAGAGAGATAAAATTTCCTGATACTAAAAACCAGAGAGGTATAGTAATAATTGACAAGAAAAAAAAGTATAATACAAAATTACTTGTATAGATTAATTGCCTGCACATATAAATATAGTTCAATACTGAGAAATTTAAATCCCTGTAGCTAGAGGGAGTTTCATACTAAAAATAAGAAAATAAAACATAATTTTAATGACCAAACACATCAGAATTCTGAGAAGTGTCTGAAGATAATGATTATAAAGAATAAACAAACTTTTTTTTTCCCCTATGCAGAATCATGGTGTATCAAACGTGGTGTGGACTACTGTCCATGTACTGAGAATACAACTGCATGAACATTGTTGTTTTGGTGCCTTGGGAGTCTTACTGGCTGTTCTAACATCACCTGGCAGTTCCAAGGGTGGTGGCCTAAAATTCACTGCACTCCCAGTACCTGTCTGCACAATGCTGTTGCGTCCCTGGGAAGCTTCAGTCTGCCTTGAAGGAAAACCAGCAATATAGCAAATCTCAATACCAGACTTTAGAGGAGAAGGTGATTTTATTCTTAAGGAAAATTGTTTTCATTCGTTCACACTCACATTTTCCTACTCATACACTCATATGCACCAAGATGCTTGTATGCAGCCTGTCTGCCCAGGATTCCCTTCAGTGGCCCGGAGAACAAAAGATGCCAGCCATCAAGTCTCCCAAAGAACAGGGTGCAGTGGAGGTTTTCTTTCTTGCAGCACCCAGATCCAGACAGAAGGATATTTCACCTTATCAGAAGAGCAGATGTTATAGGTTTTGTCTTTGAGCTGTGTCTCATTGTTTGTGGGATCATAAGATAATTCACGCTGGAAGGGACCTTAGGCTATCATCCATCCTCTTGCTGAAAGCATAGCCAGTTACGAGGTCAGACCAGATTGCTCAGGGCTTTATGCAGTCTGGTCTTGAAAATCTCCAAGGACAGAGAGCACACAGGATCACTAGACAAATTCTTTTCAATGCTTGACTGTCCTTGTGGTGAAAAAGTTATTCCCAAACAAGGGAGATGATAGATATTGCTCATTGAGTTTTGTGGATGTAAGTTTCAGATTTTCCTTGTTTGAAGACATATGACCTGATTCAGAAACAGATGAGCGTGTAAGGTGGCAGAGAGATTTGTATGAGTAAGACAAGTGGCTGTTTGCTTTCACAGGGCATTCACGGGGGTCTGGTCACGTTGCAGTGAATTCTTGCTCTCGCAAAGAATTCCAGACATGTCAGTGGAGCGTTTGCATGGACATTTTATGTTGGCAGCATGGATCCTAACATTAGGCCCTTGAAAACAGACTTCTGAATTAAATTTCATTAACTCAACATGGGAATGTTTGCTTTCTGTAGGAAAAAGAATAATAATTGTGATTCAGGGAAAAGTAATAGGGGGAGCTTCTCAGATGATGCTGAGATAGATCTCCAGACTGCATGATGCTATGCCAAATTATATGCTCAGAGGAATTGGTCTGCCTAAGAGAAATATGAAAGACATGATTCTGATCCCAAAGACAAATTAAGTCACTATCTGAAATGGGGTTCAAGATGTTAAGAGGGGTAAGAACATCTGTTTCATGGATGTGGCTTCATTAAATGATGCAGAAATTTACATATTGTTGCATGCCAGTGACAGAAGTAGGCACACTGAACACTGCCATTAGCGCTGGTAGAATATTATGTCTATTTTCAGCTAATCAGAGACACTGTGGTTGGTTGTACCTCCCTGCTTTCACAGAACAGTTAGCCTCAGTAATTTTGTGGGTTCCATGAATTCATTACATGCAAACAGTCAATAATGCATGTGGTTGATGAGCTGCAAATTCACACAGACCTGTCACTGTATGTCAGGCGGTCTAGCCCCCATGTCATTCTTTCAAAGCTTTCTGTTTTTTCAACATCTTTCATAAAACTCTTTAACTGGGAACAATATATTGAGGAATAATATAATTCAAGCTTTATAAATTTACTATCACCTTGGTACTTGTTTGATTTTTGCAGGATTGCACATCTGACAGCTCTGCAGCAATGACATGGGTGTTCCTTACATGTGGGAAAGGATTCACCCACCTTTAGATATCTAGAGTGAAACATCTCTGCCTGGGCTAGGAATGGTAGGCTCCAATTGTAACGAAGCAATAAACATCTTCAAAAGGTGAGTCATTCTAAACTTGGTACTTTAGATAACTATCTCTGGAGGAGATGAATTCCCTTCTAGAGGTACCTGTCTCCTTATTGACTGTTAGGGGAGACAGGATTTACCTTATTTTAATCCAGATTTAGACATCTAATTTGGATTAGGGCAGAAAACTTCTATCATAGTTTTTTTTTTTAATCATTGCTTTTTTTTTTATTTTACTGCTTTCTGTATAACCATTTCTAGCTTTACAAAGGCGATCTGCACTCCTTGTCCTGACATACAAATTGCCTTGCCAAGTGATTCAGATCTATTTGCGTATGGAAATTGATTGATTCAGCACAAGATAACCAGAATGCTAAAGGGAACACAGAAACTTGGAACTCCTAGAAGAGAGAAGTTGGGTATATAACAAATGATAAGTAATGGTGCTTAGCTCCTTGAAAAAATTGCTTAAGCACTGTGCATAACTAAGTCCGGGGATCTGAATTATTACTGTTCTGTAAAAGAAGCTAAAAGAATTATTTAATTCTGCAGGTAACAAATTACTACCCACCAGCAAAGGTAGTAAACAAATGAAAAGGACAGATAAGAAAGCAAAGTTTAATTTCAGCTAGAGTGCAGCAAAAGTGATGTTCTTCAATGATACTTTCCAGTGCCTACGAACATTTTCTTTCTTTTGTTTTTTTAAAAAATTACAGTTTATGATTTTTTAATTTTTTTTTTTTTTTGGTACTAGAAGCCTTATTTGTAGGTTTGTCAGCTTGCAGCTGTGAGGTAGGAAAACCAGCACTGAAGAATTCTAAATGAGAGTTAGTTGTAGAAAATATTCCCTAGTCAACAAGGAGGGTTGGTCTGTGTCAGCTGGGTTTCACTCTTGACTCAAAACGTCATTAATACTGACATGCTGGAACTGATGCTGTGCAGTATAAAGCCTCACATACTGCAGTATTTTCTACAGCAAGAGGTGGACACTATGATTCTGCAGCACAGGGACTCCCCAGGGCTAAGATGAAGCCCTGACTCCATTCCCCCTCTCGTGTTAGTTGCTTGGCCAATTCCCTGACCATCTGCAGAACTCTTTTATGCCACTGTTTCGTTTGCTTCTCTGAGGTGAGCTCTAAGGAGAAAGCAGCAAGATGATTTTAGCCTTGCTGCATAATGTTTTAAGATCTGTTGTTCAACCAGGGCAGCCCTAATCCAGCAAGTTAAATTAAATCCTACCTTGGATTGACTGACTAGCTGGGTGGTAAATGAACATCCATGAAAGGAAAGCAAAGTTCAATGCCTTTAAAGGCCTTTCTGCACACTGATAATGTCACAGAAAGAAACAGTTGTGACTGTTACAGCTGTGATAATCTGATGGCAGAGGAAAGAAAAAGTTTGTAGGTGGAGGTAATTGGTTTAATTTGACCAGCTCGCCAAAATGGAAAAGAAGAATCAAGCTCTCAGACATACACAATCTTCTAAAGTGAGTGTATGCACTGGGGAGTTTTGTTTGAAAAAAAGAAAAACTCCTCCTTGCTGTTTCAAAGTATTTCTGTGTACAAAAGAATGGAAATTTTTCAGGTCAGTGAGAACCGTGGGCATCAGAAATGTGTTTAAAGATGTATCTTAGGAGACTCACCAGCTGATATGTTTTAGTTATCAATACAATTTGCACAGATTTGTTTCATGTGCCTTCCCTTTTTAAAACATAGTACATGCTAGGGAAGATATTTACTGTTTTAGCCTTCACACTAGCAGAAAAACTATAGTCCCTATTTTAGTTCTCTGTCCCCACTGCTACTCTAACTGTACCACAAAGACTCAGGGAATAACACTTGTACTCTTTTCCTTTATCTATGGCTTCCTTCAGAATACTATTTTGACAACACAGCTATGTTACCTAGAAGATACATATGGAGTTAAATAAAATACTTGACATTTACATGCCTATTTTCTTTCTTAGATCTCAAAGGGAACTAAAGGAGTGTAAACACTCCTGTTGCTATTTTATACACGGAGAAAGCAAGATACAGGCAGAGGCAGAACCGAGAAAAGAACCAAGCCTTCTTATCTCTATACATGAGCTTGTCATTTTAGACCAATTATATTGTCTAGTTTTAGTTTTATGGGGGAAAGAAACATATATTTGAAGAGCCGGTGTGCAATGTGTGAATCTGCATGTAATGTCTCATTAAGAGTTTCTTCTTTGCAGAAATAGATCAGCTAAAAACTCTTATTGTCCTGTACAGTCTGCTTAGAGAGTTTCTGCTCAGTGAATAAATAAGAAAGGAGGTTATTTTCATGTCTTGGTTTCTGACTAAATTGCTGATAGCAGTCAAAGACATTTCAGGGGGAAAAAAATAATCTTTGCTGAGAAATGCATAAAGGAAGTTTGTATCTCAGACTAATTCTATAACCTTTTGGGTGTTGATCTGGATATATTTATGAGTGAAGATGTGATTTATGCTTCAAGTGAAAAGGAAGATGATAAAGATGAATTAGATCATCTGGTCCATTTGATCATCAAGTAAGCTGCAGTGGCAATTCTTTGATAGAGAACAAAATCATATTAAAATGATAAGAACAGAATTAACAGGGAACAGAGAAGAAAGAAAAAAACGATAAAGGAGATTATTTTAGGAGACTAAAGAACAAAAAAAATCATTGAATTGTGAATAAAATCTAGCCTATTGTGAAATACAGGCTCCCAATTTTATTTTGGTAGCTTAAATATCAAACAGCGCTGTAGAGTTATGTCAGAAAAAACAGTTCCACAAGCAGGCAATTAGCCACAGTTAGGATTAGGAGCAGATAGTCAGGAGACTGCATATTAAGCTCTTCCTTGATATGAAATCAGAATTTGATTTAATTATTGACGTGAGTAGAGCTACTGCAGGTCACATAAGGGTTTCCAGTTATACACATTGTTGTTTTCTGTTTTCATAGACCTATTTCGTCACCTGCAGAGTGAGACTAATGCATGTCTCTTTCAGGAAACATTATGAGTTTTGTCAAAGAAATAAAAAGTTCTATTTTTCGTTCTGGTGTTTATTACAGATCTGTTGTGGCACTGTTCAGAATTGTTTCCCCCTTGGGAAAAAATGACGAAAATAAAAACTGAAAACAAATTTTAAAATATTTTGTGTTTAAAGAAGAAAGTATTGGAGATCTGAAGTCTTTTGATTTGAAAATGAAGGCTAAAGTGAAAATCAGATGGGATTTGGATCCAAACCCCACATATCCAAATTTATGAATATTGAAAAAACAGGGAATGATTATTTTTCTTCATTCTCTGGGTTTAAAGAGGCAGCTGGGTTTCAAACAGACTTAATAGGTGCAACTGAAACAGTTTATTTAAAATTCTTGAACAGAATAAACTGGGTTGTGTTTATTACTGGACAAAAGAAAGACTGTGAAAAACACTCTTCTTTCTTATTCCAGCATTAATGATTAAGATCTTCCTAATTTTAGAATTCTCAGAAAAGCAAAAAAAAAACCCAAACCAGACATCTACAGCCTATGACTTTCTCGTAGCAACTACAAAAACTTAGTCCAGCGAGTTTACCCTTTCGAATTAACGCCATGAATTCCTGTACTATGGCTGCCTGACTGTAAAAATTCCTCCTGGGCAGAGTGCTCTTGAATCGCTATTAGAACTTTGCCTTTCAAAGACAAAACAGAGTGGTTTATGCTGCTGTGTAAGCTGAAAATGCTGGAGTTTAGATACATTATGACACTTCACAGCGAGAAGCTATTACTAATTAAACAGCCTTATTTTGTGAAGTTTGTGAACTTCATAAAAAGTTCAGAAAATAGTGTCTACACAATGCAAACAATCTAAGGTTAGAGACTAGGTACTTATTTATTCACAAAGCTCTTGGGCTTTCAGGACCTTCTGATTCCATTCTGTTCCCTACCTGACTACTTGAGCCTGTTTATATATTTTTTTAATTTTTATTTTTTTACATTACAAACTTTACAAATTCTCAAGACAAAATTAGTAATCTCTGCATGGTATTTTTCTTTTAATGCTTGATGTTGATGCTGTGTGACGGGAGTTAATATCAAGTCAATGATAAGTTCAAGTGCAGTAAATGCCTTAGAAGGGAGATGACTGAACTGTTTTGATGGAATCTGTTGGTAAAATCATACAAGGAATACACAAGGAAGACAAAGAAAAGGAGGTCAGTGAAAAAATAAATGAGAAACAGCAGAGGAAAAGAGTTGGTAGAAGGAGATCAGAGATGCGTTTAATGCAGAGAGACATCACAAAGAAAGCAAAAGCCAAAGAATTCTACCCAAAAAGTGGAGCACCTTTGAATCACCTATGACATGCAGAATTTCCATCTGTCTGTTACGGCAGGACTGCCATCCACAGGCCTAGCTTTATGCATATGTCTTCTTTGAATATTGCACTTCTAGAGTACCCATCGCCTATGTAAATTCCAACTTGCCAAATCCGTCCTCCAATTCCTGTCTTTTCTATTGAGTTTCCAGCAGAACTCCATTTTTGCAAGTCCAGTGATGCATTTTGTAACCTTTCGTTTGTGGGGAGGAGAATTTCAAAGCAGAATGAGAGCGTGTGTATGAGAATGTGTATCTGCTTATCTGCTGACTTTTACTGAACTTTTACCTTTTGGTAAAAAATGTATTGTGTAGCTCAACACAAGCTGGAAGAAAGGTAATGCAGAGAGGAGTCTCTTGTTGCCACACTTAGCAAAGAGACTGATTTTGTTTTCACTTTTAAATTTCTTATATTCATAATGATGGCAGGATGTGGGGTTTTCTTTCCTCTGAAAAAAAGGGCTCTTTGGCACAGAAATATACTTTAAAAATACATTTTAATGCACCTACATAGTCTTGTTTCCTGGTCTCCAAAGCAGAAGTCTGAGAACGTTATTGATCTATAATAGGAAATTTCAAATATTTAGAATGAGTTCTTCAGTGTTCATTCAGAAGTCCTCAGTCACATGTATGAGCCAGACAGTTCTCTTCAGCAACTGTTATTTGTTTTTCCAAATTCAATGAAGGCTTCTGTATCCATCATTTACTCACTGTTTTCTCTTGCTTATTCATTTTTTCCCACCCTACAAACATTCACACCTTCAAAATAATACATACCAATACCGTTGCCTCAAAAACCTCATTAATGAATTTGGAGGTCAGAGCACACTTTGGTCTTTTGGAAATAAGGTCATAATATTTAATTTTTTTCCTACCATGGCAGAAGTAGCATTGATGAATAAACGTAAAGGAGCAATTCTTCAGTTTGAAACTATTTCTCCTATATAAAACTCATGTTTGTACAAGGCACTCTGTGTAGCACTGGTCTAAATGTGCTTTAAGGGTAATAACTGCTGCTTTGTATAAAATAAGACCAGCATCTTCCACGGACTTTGCATGCAACTTTGACCCAGATGAAGTGAAGTCAAATCAGAAGCTAATGCCATTTCTTCCTGTCACTCTTTATCTGCATTTTAGCTTGAGTAGAAAGAAGGAAGAGAAATCCAGTCAAGTGAGATCTGCCTTATGGCACTGGCTGCTGGAATCAGGTATTGTATTGCTTGTCTCTCCCATTGCTACTAGAAATTTATGTCTTGAACCATGAAAGCTGAGGTACATGTTTTGTCTAGGGCTTGGAAGAAGAACTGAAAAGATAATGAAAACGTTTGCTTGGGATGCACACAAACTCTGTAGGCAGGTCGTGTGTTTTGAGGATATACTTAACAACAGTAACACTCTTATAGACGATCTGGAGAGTAGCAGTTGTCTCCCATATCATTTGGAGCACAGGTTAGTCACTTTGTCATTCAGTTTAGCACAACAGAGCAAAGTGAAGAATCATTGTCATTTAATATCTTGGCACAGGTACAAGGCAGAATTCAATGGCTTGTGGTAGCCAATTGTGAAGTTAGCTGCAGAGGCAGAGGGCCTCATAGATTTCCCTTTTATCGCTATTCTGTAGAATACGGTAGATAATTCCCAAAGAAAATATGCCAGTACATCTGTTAAGCTGTTGATAACTTGTCTTTCATCTGTGAAATCGCTTTTAGACTTGGTACCTGCCTTGAACATGAGCATTACATCTTTGCTACACTGCTGGATTCATTTGAAAGATACCCTGCTGCTGTAGCTTAGAAGGAGTGCTGTTGAATTTTAAAGGCTTTTTTGGATTCATGCAATGATCACTGAGGACAGGCATCAGTGATAGAATATTTGCGTAACAGTTTTCAGAAATAGTGGTAGAAAGCAAATGTTGAAAAAGTGAGGGTAAAGGGAACTTTCTTAGCACTAGTCTAACTTAAGTATCATTCAGTATTCAGCTGGCTCTTCTCTAGTGTCTGTTCTAATAATACCTTCCCTGACTGCAATATTTTTAATAGAAACATGCTCAGCTAATATCTCCAAAGTAGGCAGATATCCATCCCACTTAACAAATTCATTTGCAGAGAGGTAGGTGGCAACACAAGAATTCAGATCCCTGTGCCCCCTGAGCTCATGCTTACTGCTTGAACTAAATAGGGAGCTCTGTTATCTCAAGCCAGAAAACATGCTTTCAGGTTTTATGCACCTTTTTTTTAATACTATTTTAAGGTGATGTTTATCTCTAAAGAACCACATGATCTTGTTTCAAAGGGACACTTACTGCAGCCTTAAAAGTATACTGCAATCTCTGATTGATCAATGTTTTTTCCAAGGTGCAAATGCTGATTAAGGAAAAAAAAAAAGAGAGAAATGTCAATAATAGCATGATGATTTTAATCGGGATATGGGCATTGCATCATTTGCATGAGGGGATCATGTTGTGAATTCCATAAGAGCTGCAAATTTTTTCGTACTTACTATCTTACATATTGAATAAAGTAGATTTTTAGAGAGTAATGTCTTTATTTTTTACTTATTCACCCCCATTTCTAATAGGCAAAAATATACTTTTAAGTGGTGGGGTTTTTTTCTTCTATTCATCTTAAGAAGCTGAGGTTCTGGTTCCTTGTATGTCTTGCAGGTCATGAGCTAAAAAAATCTGAGCTATACTAACTCCTTGTTTGCGTATCCCCAAGTTGTCAGCAGAACTCCCTGCAGCATTCTCAGATGCCTGAAAGAGGGAGGGGGTATGGAGAGCGGTAAGATGATATTTATGCGAGCCATATCCTTGCAGAGCAGAGAATAGGCTTCCTTTCCAAAAAATTATCTCTTTGCCCAGATAATTAGTCTGAGCTCGAAACAGCAGGAGAAATAGTACATGCTTGTTTTTGCATCTGACTGTTCATTTTACTCATGCAGTGATTTGGAGACATGAGGCACTCACTTTGCCTTTTCTGATTACCTGAAAATTAACTCATTAGCTTAAGGAAGGGAATTAGTTCTACTAGTTCTGCACACACAGGGTTTACAGCAGTTGTCTTTCTGTTTGGGCACGTAAGGATATGGATCTGTAAATCCAGTACTTTTCTTACCGATTTGAATAGTGTGCTCTCCACAGATGACATTTCCCACTGTTCAGAGAAGCTGCAGTTTCCCTTTGGGAGACACTTCGAGCTAAGCTACAAATGACTCTGTCTTTTATTTTGGTCTACCCACAGTATGATGTTGGTCTCAAACAGGCATTAAGTAGTGTGAATGCATGTGTTGTCTTACCTTGATATCAGGTTTTTGCCTATTAGGTTGTTTTTCTTTTAAATAAATGAAGAAGGCTGCTCTTTGGTGGCCAGCTCATTTATTCAGGTGGGCAATAATGTCTTACTTTAATGTTTGCTGCATGGTCCTGTAGCATGAAGTCTAGGATTTACCAGTCCAGTATAGGTCAAACAAACAAACAAAAACAAAACCAAAACAAAATGTGGCCTCGTACCACAACTATAGACCTAAAATATTCAGAAAAAAAAATTAAGGGCTTTTGGAATAATGAAAATGGCTGATATGTAAAAAGACTGCAAACGCAGCAACCAAAAAGCATTCTTTTTTAATTTGCCTTCCTTTGAAATATATTTTATCAATATTTTATTGGACTTGTCTGCTCTAAAGTCTTAAGACTCACAGTAAAAGAGTAGGAATTGATAATGCTGTGGAATGGCATTTGCATCTCCATACTGAAAATTTTCCCATAGCCAAAGTATGACTATAATGTTCTAAATGGCAATGCCAGTAAGACAAGTCTGACATGACAGTCACTGCAACAGAAGTCTTTATACTCCCTTTTGCCTTGGTTGTTGCATAACTATTATACAGTCCAGCAGAGTGCAATCATCTCCAATGTAGCGTTTTATATACATGAATTATTGCTAATGCAGCATGCCCTTCTTCTGCATCAGTGCTCTTCTGATTATTCTGTGGACTAATGTTAGTGTACCCTGTAAGTTTTTATAATGTGTGTTTTGTGCAGTTTGCGTTGTATAAATATAAATTGGCAAAATGGATGTCTGTGCAGCAGAATTTAAGTGATGGAATAAACTGGTATAACTGGCAAAGTGGAGGTGTTGCTTTTAACAATGGTAAAACTAAGTGTTTCTCTGAAACTGCCCAGAACAGAGGTTCTCACACTGTTGTCCTTGAATCACTATTGGTCTAAAGGACATTCACTTTTCGTATCTATTGATTCTCGTTTTATGCTGTCTCTCCTTATTTTTAAATTCTACTAAACTGCACTCAAAGATGGCTAAATACATTCAGCACTTTCATAATATCAGCTTGCTTACTTGGCCACCGGCATGCTATCTCACTGTTAACAGGAGAAATCATCCACATAATTGAAACCTAGAAGGAAGCTGTCCCACCAGATGTTCTCTAAAAGGTACTCCTCCTGAAGAGGGCGATTAATCTCATCCAACATTCGCCATGTATAAGGTAGGTGTCTAAGTTAGTTGTTTATGTTCTATGTATAAACAATGACGAGAGATAAGAATCTCTTAAATGTATCTTAACACGGGCTCTATCAACTTCCAGAAGTCCGTATTGCTCACTGTTGTCTCCAAAGAGACCTTGATATCTAGTTTACCCTAGACACTGATTTTTTAAGCAGTTAAGAATTAGGTAAGATGAAGTCCATCATCAGGTATTAAAGAGTTTTGTGCAATGAATACAACCCATTGTGACATGAATTCACTTTCCTAGTGTGCTCAGCTTGGCCAAATAAAAAGCAGTTTACAAGCAGAGGCCATTAAGACAGACTACCAGAGCACCAAGACTAAGGGAGTATTTTCAACTCTTCTCAGAAGCACTTGAGAACCTAACCTATGAGAATACATAGATCCATCTTCTTATTCCCACTATTCTGATAGTGAACCCTGGAATTCTGATATGGTAGTTATAATCAGTTGAATTAGAAAGAATGACATACCTTTGTGTTACTATTGCGCATATATCACATTTTGTATTTATAGTCTTAGTTTTCATACTCAATTTTTGCCTTTCTTGCTCCTTTTATGTTCATCTTTCCTAAACTGGTCTCAACCAATATGCTTTACTATAATGTCACAGGCAAAATAAAGCTAAAAAACTTTTTTGGGGGGACTATCCATGTGAGAAACTGCCTTCCAGCTCATATCTACTTTACTTTAATGACTCAGGTATCTGGTTTATTCGATAACATGGACATATTAAAAATAAGGCATACTGATTTATTCTGAGTTTCTACTTGGAGCTAGGAGCAGTGACTAAGCTCATTTGCATGGCAGAGTCCTTTACACCTTCAGCATGGTTTATTTGCAGAACTGGGTTCATTGCTTGAATTTGCATCTCTAACTTAGTAGAGGTATTCAGAATTTCATTATCTGTGTGCTTTAAAAACCATGCTAAAATCCTTTATTACTAAAAGGAGTTCAAAGCAATGAAACTTTAATCCCTTGAGCTATTATGTAAGTGTCATGTATTTCACAAAATTTAAATTAAGTAATAGTAATAGTAAGGAGAAGTTGGGCATGGAACAAAGAAATTTTCTATGCTAATTTAAATTTGTTTTCTTGTGTTTAGGTTTGCAAGGTTTCTTTGGAAAATGAGTTTATCTCCTCAGTCCAATGTTGACTGAATAGCTTTAACTTGACTGTCTAAGTAAAATACAACTTTATGTTCTGGGGTTTCCACATCTTTCTATTTGGCACAAGTAACTGCTTTATTTCTAAATGTCTGTATAACAGTGTACCGGATGAATATTTTGCTAGTATGGCACATAAATCAGAGGAGATTTTGGACTTTTGTATTTTGTATTGTTGTTGTTTCATGTCTGTCTAACAGTTGTAAGTGTTCACAGAAGATTTGGATGGCAAATATTTAACAAAAAAAAATCTTTTCCTTTTTCCCAGTCTTCCCAGAAAGTTGCTTTATTTTTGTATACACACCCATACTGTGCATATATGTAAATGCATATTTGTTTTATATATGCTTTATATGCTATCCATCTTCTGCCTTATAATATAAAATATTTATGATATATATAAACGGTGTGTGAGTTAGTTGCTCCTTAAATAAAATCCAGGTGAATCCTAGCTTGGTGAATGCCATGCACCTCTTATCTGGTTAAGTTTAAAGTAATTTTCTAAGCTTTCTATGACTGTGTTTAAAAAAAGTTTTATGAGATCCATTTGCCCATTAGATTTTTAAATGTTACGAGTCTATGAGCAAATCACCATCTATCCTCTTTATAGCCAATGGAGACAAAATAGATTAAATGAACTGGTTTGCAGATGTGCATATTTTTATGAAATTAAAAATATTCTAGTGTGATTACATGAGTTGCATCCCATGTAACTGAGAAGTAGAACTAAGTCTCAGGGTGTTTTTGACCATGTAGAAGTCAGTTTCTGTCTCTTTACAAGATAATTCTGCCTTCTGCCTCAGGTGTGACAGTCTTTGCAGGCAGGTTTACAAGACAGGATTGTTAAAAAGATAAATTGAAACAATACCGCCCCACCTTCTTTTTCTAAACCTGTTTATCCAAAATGTGTATGGCCCTATTCCTAGCTCAATTTTTTATTCAGAACATTAAGATATCTGCAGAATCTGCAGATTCCTGCAATGAAAATGGAAAGCTCAAAAGCAGAGCTACTGAACTCAGGTTCTGGTCACAGATATTTTACTGCTGGTAATTAGCTTAACTGAAACTTTAAATACATTTTTACTTTATAGAATATGCTTTGCAATATTAGTGAATAAAGTTAATCAGTAGAACATAACAGTTTACCTTTACTCCATTTCACCCATAGAAATAACATACAGTTTTAGAGCCATAACTGTAACTACTATCAATTGATACACCTGTCAGATAGAGGAAGCTATTTTAATAATCTGTTTCTTTAACTTTTTTTTTTATTATTATTTCTGAGACAGCCTTAGATAAAATCAGAATTTTGTTGCATAATGGTGTTATTCTCTGGAACAAGTTAGTACAAATTGTATTTTCTGTGATTAGATAATTCCTTACCTCTGTGTATTATAACTCCTGCAGTTTGGACTCTAACCATTTTATTCTTCATAATGAAATTAAACTGTCTGAATAGTTCTGCTTCTGCTTTCCACTTTTTCAATTTGCACTACCTAAGCTTAGGTTAGCCTTGCTTCTTATTCACTATGCTTAGAATTCATGGCACTTTCAGCCATGAAGCAGGAAAGAAGTGACATTTAGTATCAGCTTGATTTGAGCATTCATTCATAAAAGCTTTTAGCTTTGATTGGAATGACAACAGTGTTGATTCTTACCCTTTACAGAGCTTGCTGCACACCAAAAATGAAGAATTTCGGTGAGCTCCTCTACACCCATGTGAAATTATAAAGAGGAGATAGAGGATGTCCTGACATCCAGTTTGGTTAGGGAGTGTGTACCACATTTTCTTGAATTAACATTACGTAGGAGCTAATAATAAAACTATAGGCATTTAACCTATTAGCTTATTAGCACATAGACACAAATATTTGAATCTTAAGCAGACTTGAAATCCCAGCATTGGCTACTAATTCTATTGTATGAATTTAAGTCCATTCTTGGACTTGTTCTTAGCAGATGAACTGCTAGAACGATACGAATGCCTCTACTGTTAGCTAATTTATTTCTTTTAATGATTTTCTTTATTTCTGTGTTTACAGGCTTGTGAAGGTAATCTTTACATAGGGAATGGTGGCAAAGGCTAGTATCTTACGTCATTAGAAACATGACTGGGTAAAAACTGTTGGACGGCAAAAATTGTTGCAACTGCAAAGTACAAATGTTTTAGAAAATCTGTTTTCCGAGCATGAGAGTGTTGGATAGCTGATTGTCTGTTTTAATAATTTTCCAAACGTATGGAAGGGGCTTCATGGCTGAGAGCTAAACATATGTTACATTTGAGATGCTGTTGGGTGCCAGTTGTTAACGTACACCTGCTATTTAGTGTCCGTTGTTATAACTGAATGTAATTATACCTTGTAATGTATACCTTTAAAGCTGCACAAAGGATTTCTAACATTATTCAATACTGTATTCTATCTCTATTTTTTTAATAGCCTGTTCTTTAACATAACATAGTTATTATTTTTTTCACTAATGTGCTTTCTGCTGGGCAACTGAGATTATCATGAGTCTCTACCCTAATTAGACAGGAAGCAAATATTTGGGTTGTTTTTTTCGGTTACGACCTCTTATGAGTGGTATCCTAGGGAGCCAGAAAGAGTACTCATCAAGAATCAGGTTTTATAGAAACAAAATCTATAGCACATACATAAGAATAGTCATAGATTCATGACATCGTGGATCAGACTCAAAAAAATATATCTATCAGCTGCTTTATACTAGCATTGAAACAGAAATTTACTTTAAATCTTATTTCACAGTGAAGTCTACTAGGCCCTTGCGTCATCAGAGTAATACACAATGGTAGAGGGAATTGATGAATTTGATCATTGATCTTCACCAGTTCTGAGACTTACAAGCTTACTCCAATATCCAGATTTAGCAGAAAACAGAACACAGAGCTTCCCTCAAAGCAAGTGATTAGTATAACACAAATATTCTGGGATTTCTCTGTGATTAACGAACAATTTATTTCCAAACTGTGGAATAGAAGGGATGAAGCGACACATGGCTGATGTGCATAACAAGTGCTAAACTGATTTAACCTTGTTTTGTAAATAAATTATACACTTTTAAATCACTTTATTATCAGACTTAGCTTCATTCCTTAACCCAGATTTTGTTGCTAGGATAGCTACTCTCAGTGAGCTCATTCCTTCACAAAGGTGGTACTTAAAAACTGATGTAGAATTCCTTATTTCTCAGTACACATACCTGGCTTCCTGGGGTTTTCATTTTGATAGGGGTCTTTTATTTCTATCCAGAATTTTCGGGGGGGTGGAGCAGGGAAAGAAAATAAGTGTATTTGTGCTGTGCACTGCATGAACAATGCTTGTCCAGATGATAAATTGCACATCCTTTCATGGTAGACTCACTATGCATATCTGATCCATGTGTGCACAGTTCATGTGTGAAACTCTGAAGCTTCCTTGTAGCGCATGTAGTGTACAGGTGATATATTCTCCCTTTTGCCATTAAGTGAAAACGGCATTTATCAAAACACCCTTTTTACCCTCCAAGACATTCTGAGATACTGCAACCTTTGCTAACCTAGATGAAAAATTAGAGAAAAAGAACACATTGGCAACAATCACATAATGAACTAGAAGGAACACCAATATCTTAATCTTGATTGTGATATTGTCTTACTCTTCCTTTGTCTTATTTGCATTATATTTGCCGTCAGAAAAATGGTAATCACAGCTTAAAGGTATCTTGGAAATATTAATTATTTAAGACTTGCGTAAGTGCTTTCAGAATGTGCCACAAAGAGAAAGTTGCCAACAACTGTAAGAGGACTTCAGACTTCAAGTAAAATATTCATGGACCATTGTCTAAAATCCCTAGCAATAGTGATTTTTGTTGTCTCAATAGACCCTTTGGCAACAGAGCAGATCAAACACCCAATGTGCTACCTCTACAATTCTCACTTTGAGGGTTTTTTTCTCCTTTTCCTTCCCTTTCCATAAGGTTTATTTCCCTTTTTCCTACTCACCTTTTTTTTGTTGTCTCCACCTTATGGGTTTCTTACTGTTACAGTTTTAATGTTTTCACTTGTTCCAGCAGCTTAAGTAGAAAATACTGGGGTAAGCCTGAAGCTGCAATGATCTTTCTTGTACAGAAGTTAAGAAACACAAACAAGACTGACCTTTTTAGTGCTTGCTTCTATATTTTCAAAAGCTATGAAAAGGGAGCTGTGCAGACCAAGATGACACTTCCCTGCTTAATAACCATTCGTTCTATTTGTTCTCTGTTAAAAAAACCAAGTGCTTCATTGGCTGCAATTTCAAAAATCTGTAGGTAGTTAGAATAGGGAACTACAGCTGGAGAGGTTAAGTAACTTTTTTTTAAACAACTCTTTCTGCAGTTCTAAAATCTTCAAAGATAAGTGATAGAGTATTATTATTGTCTATTTTCTTTAAGTAGTAGTAATAATAGCAACAACAACAGCAACAACAATAATAGGAATAATAACAATAACAGAAAATTAGACAAGCAAAATTCACTATCCAAGCACTCCTATATTTTGGGGGAAAGAAGATTGGAGAAAAGAGATTTTAGAATCCTTATAAGAAAATAAGTTTATTGTCACCTTAATGAATCAACACCAAGACCTAAACTGTCTTTATTTTCCTGTCCTGACTCAGTCAGAAAACATACCTGAGTTTGATTTTCATCATTGTGGGGAACTGGCTCAGATGCAATATACCAGTGATGCCCTCATTCTTTTCTACTCACTTAGTTATCTTTGCAGAAAATATGACACACTCACTGGAACCAAGACACCAAAATCCCATCTGCCACAGAAGGTGGGAAGGTCCAACAAGCAAGCCAGAGGGTCACTTCTACATTTGTTAGTAAATATTCAGATAATTCAGAAAGAGTAACTTAACAAGGACTGAAAAAACCCTGCCTGAGTATGTATGCCA
Organism: Pluvialis apricaria; assembly: GCA_017639485.1. Classification (NCBI taxonomy): domain Eukaryota; kingdom Metazoa; phylum Chordata; class Aves; order Charadriiformes; family Charadriidae; genus Pluvialis; species Pluvialis apricaria. The sequence continues at coordinate 39,497,752 of CM030007.1, forward strand.
GGGACCTGCTTGGTAGAGTACCATGGGATAAAGCCCTGGAGGAAAGAGGGGCCCAAGAAAGCTGGTTAATATTCAAGGATCACCTCCTCCAAGCTCAGGATGGATGCATCCCCACCTAGAGGAAGTCAGGCAAAAAGCCAGGAGGCCTGCATGGATGAACAAGTTGCTCTTGGACAAACTCAAAGCCTACAGAGGTTGGAAGCAAGGACAGGTAGTCTGGGAGGAATACAGAGAAATTGTCTGAGCAACCAGGGATCAGGTTAGCAAAGCTGAAGCCCAGATAGGGTTAAATGTGGCCAGGAATGTCAAGAGCAACAAGAAAGGCTTCTACAGGTATGTCAGAGATAAAAGGAAGACAAGGGAAAGTGTGGACATTCCCCAGAAGGAAACAGCAGACTTGGTTATCCAGGATATGGAGAAGGCTGAGGTACTCAATGACTTTTTTGCCTCAGTCTTCACTGCTAAGAGCTCTGGCCACACCGCCCAAGTCTCGGAAGGCAAAGGCAGAGACTGAGAGAATGAAGAACTGCCCACTGTAGAAGATCAGGTTCAAGGCCATCTCAGGAACCTGAAGGTGGACAAGTCGATGGGACCTGATGAGATCAAGCCACGATTCCTGAGGAAACTGGTGGATGAAGTTTCCAAGCCACTATCCATCATATTTGAGAAGTTGTGTCAGTCTGGTGAGGTTCCCACAGACTGGAAAAGGGGAAACATAACCCCATTTTTAAAAAGGGAAAAAAAGAAGATCTGGGGAACTACAGGCAGGTCAGTCTCACCTCTGTGGCTGTCAAGGTCATGGAGCAGATCCTCCTGGAAACCATCTTAAGGCACATGGAAAATAAAGAGGAGGTGATTGGTGACAGTCAACATGGCTTCACTAAAGGCAAATTATGCCTGACAAATTTGGTGGCCTTCTATGACGGTGTTACAGTGTTGGTGGATAAGGGAAGAGCAACTGACTTGTTCAAAACATTTCGCACTGTCTTGCACAACATCCTTGTCTCTAAATTGGAGAGACATGGATTTGACAGATGGACCACTTGGTGGATAAGGAACTGGCTCAATGGTCACACTCAAAGCATTGTGGTCAACAGCTCAATGTCCAAGTGGTGACCAGTGATGAGTGGCATTCCTCAGTGGTCGGTACTGGGACTCGCACTGTTCAACATCTTTGTCGGCGACATGGACAGTGGGGTAGAGTGCACCCTCAACAAGTTTGCCGATGACACCAAGCTCTGTGGAGCAGTCAGCATGCTGGAGGGAAGGGATGCCATCCAGAGGAACCTTGACAGGCTTGAGAGGTGGGCCTGTTGAAAACCTCATGAAGCTCAACAAAGCCAAGTGCAAGGTCCTGCATGTTGGTCAGGGCAATTCCAAGCACAAATACAGGCTGGGCAGAGAATGAATTGAGAACAGCCCTGAGGAGAAAGACTTGGGAGTATTGGCTGATGAGAAGGTTGACATGAGTGACAATATGCGCTCACAGCCCCGAAAGCCAACCGTATCCTGGACTGTATCAAAAGAAGCATGCCAGAAGGTTGAAGGAGGTGATTCTGTCCCTCTACGCAGCTCTTGTGAGACCCCACCTGGAGTACTGCATCCAGCTCTGGAGTCCCCAACATAAGAAGGACATGGACCTGTTGGAGCGTGTCCAGAGGAGGCCCATGAAAATGATCAGAAGGTTGGAGCACCTCTACTATGAGGAAAGGCTGAGAGAGTTGGGTTGTTCAGCCTGGAGAAGAGAAGGCTCCAGGGAGCCCTCATAGTGGCCTTCCAGTACTTAAAGGGGCCTTAAAGGAAAGATGGGGAGGGACTCTTTATCAGGGAGTATAGTGATAGGACAAAGGTTAACGGTTTTAAAGTGAAAGGGGGTAGATTTAGATTATATGTTAGGAAGAAATTCTTTACTCTGTGGGTAGTGAGACACTGGAACAGGATTCCAAGAGAAGTTGGGGATGACCCATCCCTGGAAGAGTTCAAGGCCAGGTTCAATGGGGCTTTTATTAACCTGGTCTAGTGGAAGGTGTCCCTGCCCATGGCAGAGGCATTGGTACTACATGATCTTTAAGGTGTCTCCCAACCCAAACCATTCTATGATTCTATGATTTTGTGAATCTATGAATCTATGATTCCATGTGTCATTTAATTTTGTGTTTGAGACTCTCATCTTCAGACCCAAGCCTGAATTTACTTGGGGACTTCTGGAATGTCTATTTTTCTTTTTTTAAAAATGCTTTCTTTGTTCTTAATAGTATGTTGTGAGAGGTCATGTTTATAGGTAAGTCAAAAGATTTTCAGTTCTCTCAAATAGGGAAGAAAACAAACTCTGATGTCTTGGAATCTGCAGGAGTACACTACAAGCGGGGCTGTCAAATAAAAGGGCAACAGCACTACCAACTCATGTAAACAAACTAATTATTTCCTGTTTTGGAATAAAACAATAGGAAAGAATGTTAGATTGATTTCTTACTGGCCTAAACAAGATAAAAAAGAAGTTTTTTCATTTTTCCTGTGGAATAAAACAGTACTTTCTATGGTGATGGTCAAAGTAGTTCCTTAGAAAGAGCCCTGCCCAGCACTTTTCTGTGGTCATCTGAAAATCATTTCTGGAAAAACTGACAAATTCTGCTAATGCAGCTTGTGTACCACTCCAGTCAATGAGGAGATGTCAGCTCACAAATTCCTGCCGATACAATTCATCCATTATATACACAGTTTTGTCTGCAAAGTCCAGGGGAGAGAGGTCGCCATGGTAAAGGATGGTTGAGCTGGAGATTAATTCATTAAACTGGACATATACAAATGATGCATTCAAAGCTGTTGAATAGCTGTTGAGTAGCTTGCGGCCATCATTGTGAGGCCACTATCATCTTTCAGAAGTTGTGATGAAAAGGGGAATTCTCCAATAACTTGAGAAGACCAAGTATGTTCAGTCCTTGGGGTCAGAAAACCTGGCTGCATATTGGGCTGCAATGGTAAAGGCAAAAGCTCCAGGAAAGAGGTTATTCACCTCTCCTCAGCACTTGGGAGGAGGCCTGTTGGAGTACTGTTTTCAGATTAGGGCTCACAGCACAAAGAAGGTATCGACAAACTAGGGACAGTTCAATGAAAGGCTGCTAAGGGGACAGGAGCACTTGAAAGGCTGAGGGACTAACACGGATTTCATGGAGTTATGAAAATTTTAAGTAGATACAGAAGTACATCAAAATCATTGCATGCAATCAACTTTGGTAACACTTCAGAATAATTGTTAGGAGAGCTATAACATATGTATGCTTTGAAGTATGCAGGTACTATCTAAATAATTGTACAGAAAATGGATTCACTCAGCTCTAACTTGAAAGTCAAAATTGTGTGGCACATCATGACAATGACATGACAGGATTAGGACTTTCTCAAAGCATTTCTTACACAGAAATGTGTGTGGTTGAAGTCTCCCTGCCAAACAGAGTTTCAATGATATCTGCTGTTACATCTGCTGCTGCCATGGATCATTGGATCTATATATAGCCGAATCTGAACCAAAGGGCATGTTTACAAAACGAATGGTATGGGTACTATATTTTTAAATTTTTAATCTCAGAGCAGTGAAAGGTCATTAATACAGTTGTTGCTGGCATCATAAAGAAATGGTTGGCGATTCTGAACCAAATCTACCTCTTCCTTTAAAGAAACTGTGCAACAGGTAAAGACTCATCACTAGGTGATACAGGCACAGAAAGCTAAAACCAGTCATTCTGAAGGCCAATTTTTGTTTGGCTTTTAAATATTTGGCCAAAGAATATGATTTCTGCCCTCCCCATCAAATTTTCTCTCTTTGTGAGAGAATTTCTTTGTCTATGACAATTTCTTTGTCTATGAGGAAAATTCTCTTAGAACCTCAGATACTATAAATTGACCTTGATTTACTGAAATCAGTAATCTATAATGATTTATCCCAACTTTTGTTTCCAGTAGTGATATAAAATGTTAAATGAAGAGAAACACCTAAGGGTAATCTTGAATTCCTTAAAAAACAAGCAAATGTTTTAACTGAAATTAGGGACAGTTTTAAAAGAGTCCAGCTTCAGTGTTTTTCAATGGAGTTGTCTTTTGAGATGTCCAAGTTTGAAGTTTAAGCCAGAATTTGGGTGAAATTGATCTTTTTGGCTTCAAACAAAATAATCTGAGTCAAAACTGCTAAACTCTGCATGACTCTGCAAGTTATTTTCATCCCCAATGTGTCAGCTACATTTTAAATTTCAAGATCATTGCTTGGTTTTATTTTAATTGCCTTTACGAAAGCTCTTACACAGCAATCAGCCAAAAGATTGCTTGGTTCATTTAAAATATGAAAACTGATACTCTTTAACATGAAATGTTTCTTTACAACATGAATACTCCTTTTGAGAGGCTACTCAGTGCAGCCTCTTGGATTAAGAGTATGGACATAGTTCCTGGATGGGTTGATTTGCCAGGCATCTTCAGTATTCTCTGTACACACAAAAATTTCAATGCATTTGATTTACTTAATTTTTTTGGAACATTGTGCCTCTCTCTGTCTCTTCGTACTCAGGTTGTTACTACAGATGAGAAGCAGAATAGTTTTCATATGTGCTCAGAATACTGCAAATAGCACAGTGAAGAAATCATATCCAATTTTTTTTTTCTCTCTGAACCTCCTTCCCATTTTTACCGGCAGATGCAGAAGTTTCAGAAAATAATGCAGAAAATAAAAACACGGTGTTTTGAAAGCAAGCCCCAGCAACAGATACTTGCAATCTTCCCCCGTCCCCCCATCTTCCTTTCTTTTACATTGTGGAAATAAATACAATTATTTATTTGCTATGAGAAAGGAAAAAAGACTGAGCTAATAAGAGTCCTGTCCCAAAGGTATCCTCATTCATATCTGGAAAACAGACTGCTGACCCAAGGAAAGTAAAGCAAGAATATAAACACTGTTATAAGCAGTGCAAATATTGGAGATTAAGTAACTGAAAGTACAGAATTTATGTTACATTTTAGCTGTTCATTACCACATGCACTAAGCAAACATATATCAAACTTTTGAGAAATGCTCTAAAAGTTACACTTTCTCCATTTTTTTTTTACTGGCACAGTGTCAGCCACAGAATAATTGAAATCTGAAGTGTAGATGTTATGCTTTTTTGATAGTCAAATTTTCATGACTTCAAAAGCAGGAAAAAGAAAAAGGAGGAGAAAGAGTTTCCTCAAATGTTTGATACAGAATGACCTGGGGCTAAATCTATGATAAAACTTATGAACCTAAGTTTAAAATGGTATCCTCTTTACCTGTGTCCTGTTTTGGATGAGTCTAACTGGCATAGATACTTAGGTCCAGATTCATCATGCTTTACTTTAGGCCCCAAACTTAAAAGCATATTGACTGATGCTCTGTATATGCTCAATGGAGAAAGGCAGCTCAAGAGGGTGATACATCCTACATGTCATAAGTAGGGAAATCATAAATGAACTCTAAAACCCAAGGCTTGAATTCAGTACTTCCCACTCCCACGGGGGCACCTTATCACTAGGCTACTCAGACAAGACGTCTCTTGTTTGCTTTCCCTTTTGTCCAGGCACTCACTGTGCAGCAGCCCAAATTCAACAGGAGGAAGAGACACTGCTCTTTGCCACTGTAGCTTTGTGGTAATGTCATACTCCTACAATATATATTTAAGCTTTGTTCCTGCCACAGAGGTAGAGTTAGATCTGCATCTTAGGATTTGTCTACCGCCTTCTACTCTGTTTCCAAGAGGCTATTCTGGAGGCTGAAGCAAGGTGGTAGAAGGATTTGTGGTGGATGTTCTCTTTATTTACTCTTTGCTCTGCAATACGCTTTGTTAAAAATCTGCAACTCCATTGTGTGTTTTCATTGTTGGTATTTTGCTTCAATAGAAAGTACTTGTTGGAAGGAGGGACTCTGAGGTCAGCTAAGTGAGGTCTGCTAGAGAGAAGTATCAGGAGCAGATGAAGAAGAGGCAGGATAAGTTGGAGTTTTTAGTATAAGCAGAGACTAGGAGGGCATCGAACAGATGCCCAGACCTCAGGGAATCAGGGAGCAAATGTATTTTTCCTGTTACTTGAGAGGACCATGTAAAGTTTGTGCATGTAGAAGTTACTGGAGCAAGGCTGAAGGAAAAGATACACTTTACAAAAAATCAGTGAAATGAGAGGACTTTAAAAAAATATTTGTCTTACACAATAAAAAATTCTCTATTTAAAAGTTCGCTATTCCATTTTTTTTCCTTATAATACAAGTAAGTCAAAACCCCTTTGATGTTCTTAGTGTTTTCACTTTAAGAAAAAAGTGCAGGCACATCAGGCTTACATCTCTGTCTGATACGAAGTCCCATCATAAAGCACCTTGCATTCTTGACCATCTTGGTAAGCAGAGACAAAGTAAACCAGCTTCTTGTCCTGGACATCTACTTCAGTTTCTCAGATTATTGTAGATGTTGCAATAAAATGTGAGCCTTTCCTAAGATAACTTAAACCAAAACGCAGTTTGATATGTGCGAGCCTTACAACTCACAAAGCAATATCAAGATTTACTTAAGATGTTCAGGCATGTGTAGATGTTTCAACACTTTCTCCAGAATAAAAATGAACACTGCTAGGAGATCAATAACACTTATGAGATGATGCAAGAACACTAAGTTCTGTGCAAATGCTACATTGTTTGGATGCTACTATGTAGCAAAGGAAATGGAAATTCTTAACAAAGCTTCCTATCCTTGTCAATCAAGGTGTATTAAAGATTTGAGATAGACATGTCAGGGAATAAGATTCATGGTCATTGGCTACTATCCAAATGTTACGTGTTTAACCAATTCACTATGACCTATCCAAAATTTTCAAGTCTTAAAATGTATATGTATATACTGAATTTATATTAACTTTTATGTGATAATAATTTCTCTTTAAGTTGCATGTTGTGCTGCATGGTTTTATAATTATACTGTAGCATAAATTTATACTATTAGCCATAGAATTTGTTTTGTTAAGTTCTTGCTGAGAGTTATTAGGAACCACTCAACATCAAAGAAAGCTGAGAAATTCAGAATACGTTGCTTGCACATTGTCATCAATCTTTTAATAAAGTTTTTATTGCACTGAGGCTATTTATTTGATTAATATACTCTAGGTCCTGGTGTAAATTTTGTTCCTAGGCAATATGCTTAGTTGTCCTTTGCCATTTTCTTTTTTCAATTTTAAAGTTTTCTTTGCCTTAATTCAAAGAAACTTTTGACATTTGTGTATGACTGCAATGCACTGTGAAATCATATTAATCTATTTTTGAGAGTGAGCAAATGCTCTCACCTACATCGTATTATCCATTGGCATAACAAAATAGTAAAATTGCAAAAGTAAAACTAAAGCAACAAGAAAAAGGCATGGCAACCAGGGAACTTGCACAGCTGCTCTAAAAAGGCTCCTACTAAAGTGGAGCACAGTTTGTTCCTTTTGTCCATTTTTTTTTCACGTTTTCTTTGTGGCTGGGAGATAATGTCATTCATTTCTGTAAAAATCATTGCTAATCTGATTTAATGGTTTTGTGATGAGCACATTTATGTGACTATGCCTGACATTGACATTAAAATATTTTCTGGTTAGATTTTCACAAACTGAATTTTGTGTCATGTCAGTCTTTGTAACATTATTAAAAATGTGTAAAATAGGCCAGACCCTTTTACAGTCTTTGATGGATGTTTGGAACTGGGAAATGAGATATGACCTGGATGATACAGAGTGGAATTCAATAGAGTTAACAGAGCTGAAGATGTCTATTTGAAAGAAAATTAAAGCACTTCCATGCCACATATTATGTTTTAAAAAAAGATGAATCTCAGTTTTGTGTAAGTCAGCATAGACTCATGAACACCATGAGAGGTCTGTGGAGCTCTGGCCGTTAACTGAGACCTACCAATATTAACAGCTTCAACCTTTTGCTTTCTTTGCCTGTCAGATGGAGGGATGATTTTAAAAACAACAAAAAAACTTTGTCTATATTTTATTTTGTGATTGCGTTACTATTTTAACACAGATACTTGAGTCTGATTTCTTCAGCTTTTGTTCCAAGTACACTGGCCATAAATGGATTAATTTATGCAATTCCTTACAAATCAAGTTTCTCTGGTTTTGTGTCATAAGCAGTCTAAACAAGCTGCATAACAGTATCAAAGGTGCTTAGATCCATATCCTACAGAAATTATTCAGATTCATGACTGAGTGAAGTTATGAATCTTATTCTGGATATTCAAGACTTGTCTTGAGCTTTCTTATCCACCTCTGTTCTAGAGACACTGGCTGAAGTTTGCAGTTAGCTGATGAAAGCTCTGATTTATAAGAAATGGGGTATTAATGTTTAGCTACAAAATATATTCTGATATTAAGCTGTGATTTTTGGTCAGGTCTCTAAAACAAGCAAAGACAACTTATTTGTTTTAATTCTAATGCTGTTATTCTGGACCATTTTTTCTTCTTTTAATGTTCATTTCCTGCTTACAAGGTTCTGCATTAATTCAGGTGCTTGCAATAATTACCTTCGTCTATGAGCCCAGAAAAGGTTCTCTGAAAAAACACTGGTAAATCATAATGATGGCATTAAAGTCTGCTTTGTGCAGGCATTACAAGAATGCAGAAAGGAACAGAAAATAAGATGCTTTCTCATTACCATGTGAGTGCTGATTGCACTAAGATGAAGTCTAAGATTTTTGAGTTGTCCAGTATTCTAATGCCATATTGATTCACATACCTCAGCACCGTTGCAATTCTTACCTTCATGCTCACTATATACAGGGCCGCCTCATGACGAGCTAACAAATTTGAACCTAGAACCTGGCTGCTGGACATAAAACTTGGGCTGGCCCACTGTTTTTCTGTTTTAATCTTTATAACATAATTTATTTTTTTTTTCTGATGGTTTCACATCTCAGGATTAACTCTGACTGTAATTCTCATAATTATTTTAAATGACTGTACAACCTAACTGAAAAACCCAGGGCTAATTATGCTTTGGAATTTCCTTTTAAAAGAGTGAGTTCCACGTTTATGAAAGGTTTGATATGGCTGAAAAATTAAATGCCAGCTAGCCATGAGTTGTGTTTGTTGTGTGTAGAGCTCTCCCTCTCTCTAACGGCAACACTACAGATACGTTTATAATTCACCTGCTGACTTGATGATGGTGATAATGCTCTTTAGACCAAGAAATCTTGATTACAAACTATCTCCAGTTCAGTAAAGGACCTTTATTGATAGCTCACTCCACCTTTGTGTATCTTTCTAGACATGGGAGTTTGTTGTAGTTCTAGCTTTTCTTCTGTATAGTTACTGCTTCAGCTACTATGGAGTAGTCTCTGTTGCAGCACAAACTGAAAGTGTAGCACCTAATGTCTCTGGTTTTGATGTCATTGACCACCAAGAGGTATTTTTTGTCTTGAAAAAAATGCAGGCTGTTAGTCTTTGATCCCACAAACTCTCCCAAATGAGATACTGCGGGGTTTTGAGGCCTTTAAGGGTAAGCAGATTGTTACAGGATTAGCATATAGATATGAGTTTTCTGTGTTCTGAGGCTTATCTTTATTATTCCATATTGAGCAGCAAGGGAAAATGCCTGGTTAAGATCCAATCCAGTTAGGAGTGAGATGTGGGTGCCAGGACAGAAGAACAACATGGGGATCTGTCAGAGATATATCAGCTACAGTGAAAATGTCTGTCAGAAGCATCCTGGGTAGGGCTAGTGCTTACAAGTTTTATTAGAATGCTGATTATTTTAAAATTTTTAGTAGAAAATAAAAATCATAACAATATATGCATACAATCACTTTAACTAGATGTATGAAGACTGTGGAGAGGAGGGTATTGCATTATAAGAAATCCTTGGGGCACTGCAGCTCTAGGAAGTACCCATTTCAAGACACATTGTTTAGGTTTTTTTGCAGTTTGGTAGCCTATTTTATTCACTGTCTTGAATTCTCTTTCTCCCTCACTTGCTGAGCTCAATATTTAGGGAATTTTTTTTTTTATAAAAGGTATCTTAAAAGGCATTAAATGTATTTATTCTTGTCTCTTCCGTTACCAAGTCACAATGAATTAAGGAAGGGATAGCAGAACCATCAGAAATGTAATCTAATTTGATTTTATTAAAGTAACAATCACATTTGAATAGAAATTATTTTATTTCCTGCATCCCTTCCTTCTTTTTTAAAAAAGCATGTAAAACAAATTCTCTGTCTACTCAAATCATCTGAATTCCTGTGTCTGATTCAGTATTCATTTTATACACCAGGATTTTGTATAAGAATTCTATACATAATCAGTGTCATGCTCTTTTTATTCATATCAGGATTGAAGGACTTGATGCAAAAGGAATTTTAATATGGTTCTTCAAAGCAAGTAATATGCTACTAGTTGACATGTAACTTGTTACATCAGTTGGGATTTTATGTAGTAAGACTAGTGAGCAATGACACAATACTCGTATTCACATTACATCGAGCTGTACCACATTCACACTAGATACGTGGTGAATTAATCTGTTGCAGTTTCTCCACTAGCAAGTAATGATTACTCCGAAGTCGTTATGATTTCAGCCTTTTGCTGACATTTGTTGTAGTCTCAGTGACATGCTATTACCCTTGTCACAATTTGGTGTAAAACATCCCTCATTCAAACACCATTCATTACCCTTGGGCCAGACTTGCATTCAGGATATGTCAGTAAAGGGGCAGGAGTTCAAATCTCAGTGAATTAGCTGTCCTCTGTGAAAAAATAACTCATCTCAGAAGATAATTTACCTCTAAACAACTGTAACATTTCCATTCTTGTTAAGTTATTCTATTTGGCTTATATACTGAAAGACCCACTTACAAAACACGTTCCCACTGTTTCATGTTTCCTGGGTTGTCCCCAAATCCCAATTTGTGCATACTGATCACTGAGTGACACTGTTTGAATGCATAGTATTGTACTCTCAATAGCAGCTCTGAAGCCCACAGCTTGAACTGCATTTTACTCCTCTTCTTCCACCAATGGTACAGTCTGAAATTTTGTTTGGGAAATATAGTCTCTTGTTTTTATAAATCATCTCTTTGTGTACCAAATTAAATCAATTGTCATTTGATTATCATCTTTGAAGCCACCTGTTAGTAAAAAAGTACTGTGAATTTACACTATGATTGTTATCCTGTCAGTGTAATTTAAACAACTGACTCATGCATGAATTTTATGCACCTAGTTAAGTCGCCCTCCTGAAATATATGTATATGTCTAAACTGTGGGTCACTTCCTGGCTTGTAAAGCTGATTTTATGGTGTGGCCATAGCAGTGGCTCAGATTTTTTCCCTGAAAAACCTGGGTGACAGGTCCAAAAAGAGCTCTTTGCTTTCGCTGATTTTGAACATGTGGCATAATTTCTTGCTTGGTGGCATGGTTTCACAATGGGTTGGAGTCCCCTACAAATAGAAAATGCTCCTGGATGGCAAGATATGCTTGTTTCTGTCTGGGGAGAGGCTCAGACTATGTTCAGTAATGACATTACAGCTGGGTCCTGGATCTGGTGCTTCAATCCCTCTCTCGGCCCTTGGTGCTGTTGCTCATGTTGAGTTCGGAGTGCTCTTGGGAACAGTTCTCCAAAGGCATGTCTCCTCCTGTCCACTTGCACAGGCTCATATTCAGTGATCCCAGCCAAGCCTGTGTGAAGGCAATTGTAAATATAAGGGGAGATTAGTTCCTGTCAACTCTCTGCTCTCAGCCTGGCTCCAGCAGATATTGAAAGGACACCACCTTGTGTGGTTTGAACTCTCCGAACAAGCCTGGTCTTCTATTCACTGAGGAAGAGATATAATTACTGGAGCATTATGTTGTAAAACATGTGGCCTTACCTCCTTTGGACACATTTTAAAGGAAAAGAGTGTGTTTTACTAAGTTTTCTACAGGAATCGCTAAGGCATCTGCTCTCAGCAGAAGATACCCTCCCTGTGCTTCTTAATCTTTGGCTGACATCGACTTCTGCTGGCCTCTGAATGACCTGGACTCTGCCTCAGCTTTGACCAAGAAGTGGCTAAAGATACATGTCCATGTTCAGAAACTCCTGCTGTTTTATATACCTATCTCGCTCCTAGCCGTGAAGATAAAGGATAAGTGACTTGCCCAATGAATCTGAGAACCAGAGCATTCCTTCATATGAACCATGACAACGGTTACTTTGTGTGTACTTAAGTCACTTTTTAAAACTTGTACTTAAGACACTTTTTAAAACTGGCTTTAAAAGATCTATATGCCTTTTTCAGGTTTGACTCTTTAACACCTTACAATGTATAATGACTTATTTCAGACTCATTAAAAGCAAAGTAATTTGGGGGACAGTTGGTGAATTCCCTTGACACAAACCACATCCTCATTCCCTGACTTATGACTATCCCTTTGAAATTAAAATAAGACAAAAATCCAAGATTCTTATAAAAAATATTGAACCTTGTGTAAAAAATGTACAACTTTGATTCCAGGTTTCAACTTCTTGTAAATTAGGTTGATATAAAAATAAGTTGCATGAATCACAGAAACTTGGAAACCAGGGTTCAGAGTGGAAACTGACAGCTTTTGTTTTTTTGTGTGGTGTGACAATTTCCTTCACTATGATAACATACTTTATTCTTTTACTGTAGGCACCTCCACATGAAAAAAGCTAGAACTCAGTCCTGATTGGCTGTAGGAATGTACATGGCCCTGATGATGAGCACTGAGCATATTTGCTTCTGTACTGCTCTCTAATAACATTACATTTTCACACCTCATACAAGTTGACGACATTTATTTTTTGAAAAAACACTGAGAAGATTTTTCTCTAAATTTCAAACCAAAATGTCTTATACATCATATCTTTTCATTTGTAAATATACATATAATATACACTTGTATCAAGTTAGAATAAATGTTGGCTGAGCAAAGTAACAATACAATGGAGAAGCATACTTATGCATAGATATCTTAAGCATATGCGTATGCATATCTTAAGCATAGAAGAAATGCTGATGTGAGGTTATATACGTTGATTTTTGGAAAAATATTTGTTAAACATAAAGAGGGTTTTTAAAAGAAATGATTGCTATAAGATCTCACACGTCTGTAGTCCTGACAGCCAAAAAATCATTTCGATTATTCACGAAGAAAGAACAAGTCAACAGCCAAAGCGTTTGGAAGCCAGGGGCTTGCCTACTGTTTTTAGGTGATCGTAATGTGATAGGGGATGACCAGAGTCACCATTCCCTTTTTCCAGTGGAATACAGGAGCATGCAGACATAGTGGGACCAAACATGCAGGCAGCTAGACTGTGCCTGCATATCCTTTTCCCTTGCCCCCCAAGCAGACAGCTGCCTGAGGCACCTTTCTATTCTGATTAAGCCTTGAGTCATTTCTGACTTTAGGGTACTGCATGCTGAGCATGCTGATTGTAGTTAGCTAGCTTCAGAAGGTACCTACTCCTTTAGATCTTTTTCTGTGGTGTCTATCCCACTTGTATAGAGAGTCTAAGCAAATTCCACTGGAAGGGCGAATTGCCTATAAGTTACAGATGTATAACTTAAGATACTTTGATACATAACTTTTAAGTAACTAAACTTTTATGGGAACTGGCCTACTTTTTATACTGACCTTGTTAGGAGTTTTCCTAAAAGTTTTGCACTGTATCCCTGGAAGTGCTGTCAGAATATAAAGTATTACTGCGATAAAAAGTGCATCATTACTTATACGCCAGCAGAAAATTAGGGTTTAAATGGTTGATGGCTCCTATTCCTACCTGATCTTTACTGATGGGACAGGAAAGAATTAGTGAAGTGGGAAACAATACCAGAGTGACCACAGGAAATCCCCAAAACTTGGAGTTTTTTGGGACTAGACAAAAACATGGCTGACCTGTCCAGTGTTGGCAATAGTCCTGCCGTGAGTGGGAGATTAGGCAAGAAGACTCCCAGAAGTCCTTTCCAACCCAGAATTTCTCCCACTCTATGTTTTTTGCAGAGGTTTTTTTGCAGAGGGTTTTTCTACTTTTTTTTTCTGAAGCACTAGTAAGAATACCAAAAAACATTCATTTCTAGGAAAACAAATATCAAAGATTTAATACATATGTTAAATATGATATTGTAAGAAGAAGAATTCAAAACCTGTGAGGAAAAAAAATGGAATTTCAAAGACAAAATCATATTTAAGAAAGACCAGGATGGCAGGGCTTTGAAACGGCCTAATTGGAATGGAAGTAGTTTGGATTCAGTTCTAAATGGGTGTCTGAACTTCAGGTGGATCAGTAAAGGAGTTGTTAAAAGCTTTACAGGTTACATCATTCCTGCAGTAATAAATATATTCACAAAAGAATAGGTGTTAAGACAGAGGTTTATGTATTTGAACAGCAGCAGAGAGAAGGAGACTTTTGTAGACTCTGCCAGTCTGTCTAAATGCTAGGCAAGATTTCAGCCCTTGTATCTCAAGGAAATGAGGGTTATCTTCTTGCCTCCTTGCCAATACAAGCTGTATAAAATTCAGAGGCCTATGAAAAACAAGCTACCTTCACAGGAGAATCATAGATGCTAACTAGATTAAATCACTAAGTAACACTATTCATAGGAAGTACCAGTTGCTGAACTGAGCTGCTCTATTCTCACTATGTCCAAAAGATTGAAGAAAAAGCATGGTGGTGGAGTGTATCATGAAATGACTGAATTTTTCCCTTTGAGGGTATTCCTCAATATGGTCTAAGCCTGAGACTGAGCTAGTTCTTGATCATGAACAATGAGACGTTTGAATTTGAACCGACCTGTGCTTCACTAACGGCATAAACTTAACTTACAGAGTGGCTGGAAGCTTGGAAGTACCACTTAGAGTCTGTAATCAAACTGCACTATCTCACCCTTAATGAGGTTATGGCAGGAGAATGAGATAGGCTTGTGTAAATGTATCAGGGGAAAATCAGTACCACTATAAAGTAGGTCCATTAATAAATGAGATGGAGAATTAAATTACTAATGACTTTGAAATGGCTGAGATAAAGAAATCCTGTGCCAAATCTGCCTTTAACAAGAGAAATAAAGTTAGGTCAATTAGGAATGCTGAAAAAAACCCCACAAAACTGCAAACTCACTGTGAAAGAACAGTTAAGGAAACAAATTTTTGAACATGACTTACCACCCAATAAAATTGAATACTTAGAATCATAGAATAGAATCATAGAATAAAATCATAGAATAGTTTGGGTTGGAAGGGACCTTTAAAGGTTGCCAAGTCCAACACCCCTGCAATGAGCAGGGGCACCTCCCACTAGACCAGATTGCTCAGACCCATGTTCAACCTGGCCTTGAATGTTTCCAGGGATGGGGCATCCACAACTTCTCTAGGCAACTTGTTCCAGTGTCTCACCACCCTGAGAGTAAAGAATTTCTTCCTTATATCTAATCTAAATCTACCTTCTTTCACTTTAAAACCATCACCCCTCGTCCTATCACTACACTCCCTGATAGGGTCCCTCCCCATCTTTTCTGTAGGCCCCCTTTAAGTCTGGAAGGATGCAGTAAGGTCTCCCCGGAGCCGCTTTTTCTCCAGGCTGAACAACACCAACTCTCTCAGCCTGTTCTCATAGAAGATGTGCTCCAGCCCTCTGACCATTTGGCCCTCCTCTGGACCCACTCAAATAGGTCCGTGTCTTTTCTGTGCTGAGAACTCCAGAGCTGGACACAGTACTCCAGGTGGGGTCTCACGAGAGTGGAGTAGAGGGGGAGAATCACCTCCCTCGACATGCTGGCCATGCTGCTTCTGATGCAGCCCAGGATATGGTTGGTCTTCTGGGCTGTGACTGCACATTGTTGGCTCATGTCCAGCTTTTCATCCATCAGTAACCCCAAGTCCTTCTCAGAAAGGATACTTTCAATCCCTTCAGCCCCTGGCCAGTATTGATACCGGCGGTTGCCCCAACCCAGGTGCAGGATCCTGCACTTAACCTTGTTGAAACTCATGAGTTTCACATGGACCCCCTTCTCGAGCTTGTCCAGGTCCCTCTGGATGGCATCCTGTCCCTCAGGCGTGTCAACCGCACCACTCAGCTTGGTGTCATCCACAAACTTGCTGAGGGTGCACTTGATCCCACCGTCTATGTCATTGATGAAGACATTAAATAGTACTGGTCCCAACATGCACCCCTGAGGGACACCACTCATTACTGATTTCCATCAGGACATTGAGCTGTTGACCACTACGCTCTGGATGCAACCATCCAACCAATTCCTCGTCTGCTGAGCAGTCCGCCCAGCAAATCCATACCTTTCCAATTTAGAGGGAAGGATGTTGTGGGGGACCATGTCAAAGGCCTTACAGAAGTTCAGACAGACAACATCCATCGGTCTTTCCTTGTCCGCTGATGTAGTCACTCACTCCATCATAAAAGGCCACTAGGTTGGTCAGGCAGGACTTGCCCTTGGAGAAGCCATGCTGGCTATCTCGAACCACCTCCGCGTCCTCCGTGTGCCTTGGCAGAGCTTCTAGGAGGATCTGTTCCATGATCTTCCCAGGCACAGAGATGAGGCTGACAGGTCTGTAGTTCCCAGGGTCCTCCTTTCTACCCTTTTTAAAAAGGGGTGCAATGTTTCCCTTTTTCTAGTCACCAGGGACTTCACCTGACTGCCGTGACTTTTCAAATATCATGGAGAGTGGCTTGGCAACCACATCAGCCAATTCCCTTGGGACTCTGGGATACATCTCGTCAGGTCCCATAGACTTCTGTATGTTCAGGTTCCTCAGGTGGCCACAAACCTGATCTTTTCTTACAGTGCGAGGGACTTTGCTCCCCCAGTCCCTGCCTTGCAGTCCATCCATGCAAGGTGTGGGAAGAGAGGTTGCCAGTGAAGACTAGGGCAAAAAAGTTGTTGAGTACCTCAGCCTTCTCGTCCATTATTACCAGTTTGTCAGTCCTGCTCAGCAGGGGGGTATGCTTTATTTGACTTTCCTTTTCTGGCTGACATACCTGTAGAAGCCCTTCTTATTATTCTTTGCATCCCTCGCCAAGTTCAGCTCCAGCTGCCCCTTGGCCTTCCTGGCCCCATCCCTAGATAACCGGGCAGCATCCCTATGCTGTTCCCGGGACACCTGTCCCTGCTTCCACTGCCTGTGCATTTCCTTCTTGCCCTTTGGTTTGACCAGCAGGTCTTGACTCAGCCACTCTGGTCTCTTCCCTTCCTTTCCTTATTTCTTACACCTGGGGACTGACAGCTTTTGCACTCTGTGGAAAGTGTCCTTAAAGATCTGCCAGCTTTGTTCTGCTCCCTTGTCCCTGAGGGAAATTTCCCAGGGGTTCTTACTGACTGACTCCTTGAAGAGCTGCGAGTTTGTTTTCCTAAAATTTGGGGTCCAGACTTTACTCTTCACGTGACCCCTATCTCCCAGGACTGCAAACTCCACCAATGTATGATTGAAGGTGCACAAGTCCATGGGACCTGATGAGATACATCCGCGGGTCCTGAGGGAACTGGCAGATCAAGTCGCGAAGCCACTAGCCATCATATTTGAGAAGTCATGGCAGTCTGGCGAGGTTCCTGCCGACTGGAAAAGGGGAAACATAACCCCTATTTTCAAAAAGGGAAACAAGGAAGACCCGGGGAACTACAGGCCAGTCAGTCTCACCTCTGTGCCTGGCAAGATCAGGGAGCAGATCCTCCTGGAAACTCTGCTGAGGCACACAGAAAACAAGGAGGTGATTGGCGAGAGCCAACATGGCTTCACCAAGGGCAAGTCATGCCTGACAAATTTGGTGGCCTTCTATGAAGGGGTTACAGTGGCAGTGGACAAGGGAAGATCTGCTGATGTCATCTACCTGGACTTGTGCAAAGCGTTTGACACTGTCCCACACGATATCCTGGTCTCTAAATTGAAGAGACATGGATTCGATAAATGGACCACTCGGTGGATAAAGAACTGGCTGGATGGTCGCACTCAAAGGGTTGCGGTCAACGGCTCGGTGTCCAAGTGGAGAGCAGTGACGAGTGGCGTTCCTCAGGGGTCGGTACTGGGACCCGTACTGTTCAACATCTTTGTTAGCGACATGGACAGTGGGGTAGAGTGCACCCTCAGCAAGTTTGCTGATGATACCAAGCTGTGTGGCGAGGCAGACATGCTGGAGGGGAGGGATACCATCCAGAGGGACCTGGACAGGCTGGAGAGGTGGGCCCAAACCAACCTCATGCAGTTCAACAAGGCCAAGTGCAAGGTCCTACATCTGGGTCGGGGCAATCCCAAGCACAAATACAGGCTCGGCGGAGAATGGCTGGAGAGCAGCCCTGTGGAGAAGGACCTGGGGGTGATGATTGATGAGAAGCTCGACATGAGCAAGCAGTGTGCGATCGCAGCCCAGAAGGCCAACCGTATCCTGGGCTGCATCGAAAGAAGTGTGGCCAGCAGGTCAAGGGAGGTGATTCTGCCCCTCTACTCCGCTCTTGTGAGACCCCACCTGGAGTACTGCATCCAGCTGTGGAGTCCCCAACATAAGAAGGACATGGACCTGCTGGAGCGCGTCCAGAGGAGAGCCACGAGGATGATCAGAGGGCTGGAGCACCTCTCCTATGAGGAGAGGCTGAGAGAGTTGGGGCTGTTCAGCCTGGAGAAGAGAAGGCTCCGGGGAGACCTTATTGCATCTTTCCAGTACCTAAAGGGGGCCTACAGGAGAGCTGGGGAAGGACTTTTTACTAGGGCATGTAGTGATAGGACGAGGGGGAACGGCTTTAAGCTGGAAGAGGGCAGGTTTAGATTAAACATTAGGAAGAAGTTTTTCACTTTAAGGGTGGTGAGGCACTGGAACAGGTTGCCCAGAGAAGTTGTTGAAGCCCCGTCCCTGGAGGTGTTCAAGGCCAGGCTGGACATGGCCTTGGGCAACCTGGTCTAGTGAGAGGTATCCCTGCCTGTGGCAGGGGGGTTGGAACTCAATGATCTTCAAGGTCCCTTCCAACCTAAACCATTCTATGATTCTATGATTCTATGATCACTGCAACCCAGGCTGCCTCCAATCTTAATGTCAATGATGAGCTCACTTGCGTTGGTGACCATCAGGTCCAGTATTGCATCCCCTCTGTTAGGGCTGTCTATTATCTGGCTTAAGAAGTTATGCTCAATGCATTCCAGGAGTCTCCTGGATTGCCTACAGCTCGCTGTGCTACTTTTCCAGCAGATGTCGGGGTGGTTGAATTCCCCCAGCAGGATGAGAGCCTGCAAGCATGATACCTCCTGTAGCTGGAGTAAGAAGTCACACTCTATTGTGCCTGCAGTATGAAAATACCTTTTATCCTCTGCACTGGTTAATACTAGGACTGTAATTCCAAAACAAACTTAATTTGTTAATTCTATCATAAGAAATCGCTCAACCCTGCCTTGACCTCTAGATTGCCTCACTCACTCATGCTTTTTCTCTCTCCCTGTTCCCCTCCTTGTTTTGACAGAAGTGTTTGCACTGTCTTATGGCTAACTGCATTTTTGTAGTTTTCCACTGGGACAAATAACTGCTACGGAGTAATGAGATTTATTAGCCTGAGTGGAGGTAACTCAACTGTATTACTTCCATTAAACAAACTAATTTGTCAGCTCAGGTATGTCTTCGTGGCACAGCATTCATTGTACTGTTTAGATTCACTCTAATTAGGTGTTAAGCTGAAGATTTCTCACTGGCACTGGAGTTGGCACCGCCATCTTTGCTCTTATGAGGTTTACTTCTAGACATTTCCTCCATATCATGTCTTTCATTCTCTCCTTTTCTACTCGGATCATTAAATCTTACCTAAGTGATCCTATTCTCCCATTCACACTTCTGCCTTTCATATACCACTTTTAACTCTCTCTTCTTTTTGAGGAATATGATACATTAGGAAGGCTCATTTGGAAATGAAGTGGACATCTTTTTCATCATATTTTTCATACTCATAACAAATATAAAGTGCATTGGGCTAATGTAATCTTGAAACAATCACCCTGAGAGGTGTGAAATGTCTCTCTATATTGAGAGTTTCCTGTTTAAATATCAAGGTGATTAATGTTTGTAAGGGTCAGTAATTTAACAGAACCATTTGGGTGACAGGTTATTTTACAATCCTCAATTTTTGATGCTGAAAGACCAAACTATTATCTATTCAAATGCAAATGCTTTCAAGCTGCTTTTCTGGCAACTGTATTAGTTCTGTTGTTCGGTGTAAACAAAATAAGCTGAATGATGAAAACCAGAAATGTTAAGGCCAACACAGACAATTATACTTTTCTACAGTAGAACCAGAAATGGAACAAACATTAACTTTATTGCAGTATTTATCAGTATGTTGAACTCAAGGTTTTTAATTTACAAGAATCTTTCACACTATTCTAATTCTACCACAGAGATGTTCCAATGAAAGCAGGGAGTCATAAATCAGAAGCAGAGAATGATCGTTCCTAGAAGAATATTTAAAAGAAAAAAAATCAAAAAACCCAAAAAACAGCCATGGGGAGCCTCATTTTTCTACCTCCCAGAACATTTATTTTGTTTCTAAGACACTTTCTGAGCCATATTCATTAGCCGTTCCTCATCTGGTATTCATGTTCCATTTCACCTCCCCCAGAAGCACTATTATTTCACACCAAGAAATAGTTGCTGGTCAGGGATGGAAAATCAGAAGATGAGAGACTGCAAACATTGCCTTTCTGCTCCCAGGTATGGGGAGAGGGTGCCGGATGGTGAACAATCCTTTCCTTGGAAACTCAGAGATGGATAAAAGGACTAACACAGTATCAAATACTGAGAATTATCTGGGACCAGAATGGCAAAAGAAATGCTTTTCCAAGTGCTTTAGAAATAATAGTGTAATGCTCTGCATATGAACTTCAGTAATTTCCTTGTGAATTCAAAGCTCTTGTGCACTGCATACTTTGTTGAATATTCAGAAAACCTATAAAAAATTACTTGAATATCCCAAATCAAGAACAGAACCTAGATATGTCATTAATAAAACATTTTGCATCTGATGTGAGATCTAATGAAATCTAACAAATGATAGAGAATGATCAGCAAAAGGTCAGACAAAAACTTGGAAAATGTTAAGCACATTATTTTGGCTTCTCATTTGCATTTAGAGTTCTGTGAATTTACATTCCTCTTTACAATTGCTTTACATTAAAGTGATAGTGTAAGGTAGCCTTATTATAAATGAAAAAATGGCCTATACTCTATAGATTACTGTTTAAAATATTGCTAATATAATGATGCCAAGGAAGGAAGTCTAAGGAAAATGATAATCAGATCTTTACTGGATCTGACAGAAAACTAAGAAACATGTGCGTTTATAAAAATGAGGCTCCTGAATTTGACTGAAGCACTTTGATAATCTCCTTGAAGAAGTGAAGATCATTAAAATATTCTTAGGAAAAATCCCTAAATACCAGAACTCAGGTTAGCACTGAAAATTTGTTATCTGTATCTGACTCTTCAGTCAAATTTACCTTGTCAACAGAATCAAGTTGTATCATATGCATCACTTTAATCATATTATAGCATGTTTGGAACAAACCTATTAATAATCATGTTTTGGAACTATATAAATGTTCTGTTCACTGAAGCAAGAGTAAATCATGTTAAAACACAGTGAAAGCACTGCTTGCACAGTCTTGCAAGAAGAAAATTTACCCTGTAACTCCCATTCTGAAGGAGGATTGCTATGAATAGCAAAGGAAAACTCAGATGTTTCCTTTCAATATGTATTAAAATATTTGTTAGAAACTTTAATTACATGTATGTTGTTGAAAAGTCATGGGGTTTTATTTCTTTAACAGCTTTGACAGCAAGAACGGGTAGAAAAAAATTTTGTCACAGGTTTCAGAATGTCAGATTAAAAAATTAATCTTAGTTTTATGTTTATTTAGTCTTCAAAGACAAGAGAGTGGTAGGGATATGCTCACTCATGCAAATCAAATGTACTTATCTAAATTCATATTAATTGTATGTATTACTAAAACCATGCTGTTTTTCTGTAAATGTATCTATGCCTATTAAGACTTTTTAGCATTATTTCATACACACAGAGATTTGTACTAAATGCTCATCCTCACTGGTGTCTCTTTGGAGATTTAATGTGGAAAAGATATACTAACATTACTAATGCTTTTTGTTGAAATGTGAGAAGAACCTCATGCAAACTCACTTATTTATGTTGGTATATTTCCAGCCATAGGAAAAAATTCCTTGCAGAAATTCCTCTTCTATTTATTGTTCACATATTATGCAACTACTGAAGTGAAAAACATGAGGTTTTTTTAAATTTTAGTTTTTTCTCAGACAACAAATTGAAGCTTTAGAGTGTGACTTTGATCCTGCACAGTGAATGATAGAAAGGTAAACAACCTTTGAATCTCTGTGATGTAATTTTACAGAAAAATAACTTTTGAAATGACAGAAATTTCAATAAAGATTTATTTTACTGTCCAGCATATTTGTTGTCACAATACCACATTCATGATACTAGCATATCGCAATACCACCATTCAGAACTTAAATAATACTGTCACTATGTTTTTATTAGTTTTGCTGTTTTACAAACATATTTAAAAAGTCTTGGGTCACCTGTCCTGCCCACTCCTCCCCACAGATGGGACCCCTTTTCTGCTTTTCTGTTTCTGACTCTTCAATGGGGAGGAGCAGACAGGATAGGTGACCCAAAACTGACCAATAGGGTATGCCATCCCATCTGCCTCATGCTCAGTATAAAAGCTGAGGGATCAAAGGGTCAGCCCTCTTCCTTCAATGGCTGACCTCTGAGGAGGACTCTATCTGTTCCTCTGCCTTTCATCCCAGTCCTGAATCCAGATCTGGAATCCAGTTCCTGTCTGTCACTGAGTCCAGCCTGGGACTTCCCCAGTGCCAGCCGATGACGATTGTCATCCTGGGAGCTTGACACGGTTTTGTATATATTTCATTATTTTCTTGTTATTTTATTATTAATATTTCATTAAAGTAGTTTAGTTCCATCTAAATTCATAAGTCTCTTTTTCCCTCCTCTGCCTCTCTCTTTGAAGAAGGCTAGGGGGGAGCATCTGTTGGTCCCCTCTGGGGTGCCCCAAATCCCAAGTAGCCAATTCGGCCTAAACCACATCTTTCCAGCACAGTTTCACTTGAATTCCTGCTCTTTCACACCATGTACCATTGCAAGCCTGACTTTTGAAATCCATCCAATATTGATTTAAAACTGACTTTAGAAAGACTGTAATTGATTGCAATCATAAAGTGCAGATGTGTACAGGAAAAAAACCCACACAACAAACCAGTCTTACAAAAAAGTGATTTAAGATTTAATCAAGAGCTGGAGCCTTTCTAATTATATTAAAATTTCTCCACCTGTTTAACTAATAGAAAACAAGACAAACATTTACTTATAATTCAAATGCATTAATATCGTGATTCAAAATATGAAACAATATGAAGTAATTATACAGAGCAGGACAGAGTTTACAGCTTGAGACATGTAGATACAGTTGTCCAAGTACAAATATCTGTACGTTTAGCTGGGACAAATGTGTCAGTCCCATGCATATGTCATGTGTACTACTGGGTATTGCAGATAGTAGAAGGTGACTCTTTTCTTGGCAACTGAAGCTCAACCATGTCCAGCTCAATTAATGCATCCTGGATAATGGTTCAGCTGTCCAGCCACCAGACATCTGTTTTAGGGTGAGATTAATAGCTCTACAGGGCTCAATTCCGTTGACTAAACATAGGTGTCCAGTGTCATCTGGGACATCATAGAGAATCTGAGACATTGTGTTAGAGCTGCAGATATACCATGGGACATACTGGAGATTGTGTGGGCAGTGGGGATACCTTAAGACACTTCAAACAGCACTAGATGCTTGTGAGTGGGCACTTGAATTAAGTGTCCAGGCTCCAACAACTGTGTTGACTAGAGGCTTGATTGAGTTGCCCAGACACAGGGAGTTTAGGGGTGGGACTAATTTGCTGAAACATAGGTGACTTGTCTTATGAGATGCCCTACAGTATGTCTCCAGACTTCTGAATGCTACTCTACAAGGGTATGGCTTCAGAGTCCTCACCAGGGGATATCACAGGTACATGAAGTTATCTCAAATGACACTAGATGTTAGAACCTAATGTCATTTGAGACACCCTAGGCATCCACACTGAACTGGCAAATATGACAGGAGAAGCAGGGGAGACTCCTACCCTTAGGCAATACCAATTAGAGGCCAGATGGGATGGCTTTTCACTGGTGCTAGAAGCAGTGTTTTAGATAACTGATAAAAAACCCAGACATCCACAAGTTACAATGAGAATTTATACATTTAACTCTCAGGTAAAAGCCTGTATGCAGAGGTCTAAACATAGGTGCCTTAACCTTGTGATCTGAATTCTGTTTAAAAGGAAGTCTAAAAATGTTTATAATAAAAACAGCTGAAAGATTATAGGTGTTTTGAAACAGGGACTATAATTCTATATATCCTACAACAGTAACTTAGGATGACAGTTTGTAGGTATTACAGTTAATTTAAAAATTAGCTAATAAAATATTATGCCAAATTATTTTAAGATTACTTCCGTCCAGTTTATAGTCTTTCTACAGATTTGTCTCTATTTAAGTCTTTTCTACCATGACATTACTTGTAATTTCTTTGTCTGCGAAATAAAGCCAAGAGCTCTCCTCCTTTGAAAAGTGTTTTGGTCATATCTGAAAGTTAACTCTAAATTAATACTTATTAAGTTTCCCTTCACTCTAGTCATTATGTTTGCTAAGATTTTGTATGTTCAACTGGTCTAGCTCACCCTAAGGAAGGATGGCAGGGAATTGTGGATCTCCTTGTGATGTTCTTTGTAAGGAGCAAAGCTGAAGGAAGTATAAAATGGTATATATGGTTTCTTACTGCATGTCCACAAACATTATAATTTTGGATAAGCTAGGCATTTCCTCACATATCTCTTGTTTACATTTGGTCAGGCTTTATAGTTTTGTCCTCTTTATACTTAAGTCCACAGGCAGGCCTGGTGTGGTAGACATGTATCTATACTGATAAACTGATGATGTCCAAAGGGCAGGCTCTGACACAGAACCCTTATTTGGTCTGTATGTGTAGGTGTTAGCCTACTCCTCAGATCAGTTTTGGTCTGCTTCCACTAGCCTTCTAAAATATATTGCTTTAAAGGAAACTAGCCCTAAGCAGTGTAGATGTATGCCAGTTGGTGTCTGTTGTTGTTGGAACCAGAGATTAGTTCATGATTCTCTTTTATTTAATGGTGTAGCATATAACCACAGTGACTCTGATCTTTTTTGAAATACTCTGCTTTTCCCCAGGACAGTCTTTCTACGCTTTGCTACAATTCATAATAGTAATTCCTTTTCCCACAATGCAGCTGTCAGAGTTACATTTTTGGTGAGAGTGAGACTAGTGCAGCACCTACAGTCTGCAAGGACTGGAAAGCCACAGCATGGTGATATGAAGACTATCTCCTGACATTTGGGTATGGTATAAATTTACCTGAATGTATATGTAATTAGACCTGAGGTAATTCATATGTGCCTAGCTGAAATGTGTCTGCTCTGTGTTACTTTAATGGTGCTAAGTATGCTCTTCAGTGATGAGGCCACAACCTCATTTTGCAGTTTCTAATGTAACTTTGGCACATGGTTGTATTAATGGCAGAGTTTAGCTCCATAGTTCCAATCCTTCTAAGCAAATCCATATTCCCTTGGGTTTGGAGATAAGGTAGATGGAATCAGCTTAGATGAATCTGCAACTGCTGAAGTACATGTGGCTTAAAAGAATATGTATAAAAAGTGCCTGTGGTGGAGAAAGAGGCACTTATAATTACTATTTTGTTGAAGCTATTGAACAGCAACCATAGACTTCTGTGTCATTGTGTCACTTGAAATGGTCACTCTGACACATGATCAAGGAGGCACGGCATCTTTCTCTGTTGAATTATTTGATGCAGAGACTGGTTACTTGAGAAATTAAAAAAATCGTATTTCATAAATTTAAAAACACTGCAGGCCCAGACTTAATTTAGTTTTGTTTGGGACCCAAGACAATTAACTTTGGAATCAATCTATGTTAAAGAAAATGTTTTCAGCTGCAGCTGCAGGCAGCTTTTTCTGTTTCAGATACAATAGCTGTAGTTAATTATCCAGTCAACAATAATTCTATTTAGTCTGGGGAAAAAAATCTGGTTTTAATTTTCAAGCTTTAAATCAGCAGACACTGGAACTTAATCAGTGATTGTCTAATGAGAAATTAAGCAATGTCCTTAGAAAACAGATTTCACTCCTGTCTTCTAGGGCTAAACTTTAGATTTAAACTTGCCTCAAGAAAAACAGCAAATTGTAGTTTTAGTCTGTACAAGGAAAGTGATATGAGGCTAGGCTGAGAAAGGTCACACATTACAAAAGATCACACTTGACATTGAAACAACTTGAGAGATTTCAGGTGGAAAAGCAGACACAAAACAGAAGGACACCAGTCTGTTTCATTACAAATATTTTGTTTTATGGTTAAAATACAGAGGAAAAATTAAAATCACCTTTTTTTTTTTTTTTTTTTTTTTTTTAATTCTAAAGGAAATCCATTGTTAATTGTGAAATATCTAGCAACACTGGACCTGTAACAGAAGAATTGAAATTCTTAGACAACAGGAGCAGAATAAAGCTACAATATAGTAGGTGCATTGAAAAGAAGACTTTGTTTTCTAATCTAATCTGCACATGAGCTACCTGATACCATCTTCTTTAAATCCCTTTCTTTAGAAGGAAAAAGGTACAGTAATATTGTAGGCCTACTATACAGGTAGTAAATATCTGGAAAGGAGAGGTTGGTAATGTAAAAACAGAATAGTTCTGGCTTTCATACTCTAGTTTCCTTTTTTTTAAAAAAAAAAAAAAATAATACGAACACCAGTGATTTTCTTCTTGTCCCTCAAGCATCTTCTCCTGGGCTGTGCCTGCTGACCTGCAGGCAAATGCATCTGGTGTGTGTTGTTGTGGTCTCCTTAGAGGAACTCATCCTTCAGATTTGGACTTGACTTTCATTTGGCCTGTGAAGCCAAGTTCCTCTAAGTGGAAACAGGGGCTTGTAGGAAAACTGGACAGATTAGGTGGAAACTAGCCTCATTCTGATAAAGTGTTGGGTTATAGAGCAGATATGCACATGGACTGGTAGCTTCATCATGCACCTTGTCAATGCATTTTAATTTGGTTGGTTCCTGACTGCTGGAGGAAGGTATAATTAAGCAATGACTGTTCACACCCGGCTAGAAGGAATGAACTTGTGGAGAATGAGGAGTTCCTGCCACCTCAGTGAGTACCTACACATCCTGGCAGTCTAATGAAGCTGAAGCCATACCAAGACCAGTGCTGTTCTCCCCAGTGTAGTTAAACGCTGACTATCTTGCATGTGTCTTAAAGATCATAACCTTCTTCTTCAATTACATCTTTATATCTACTTCACTGTAAGAGTGCTGCCTTTCGTTTGTCCTTTCTGGAGGACAGGATGGAGGGGGGACTTTTAAATCTCCGCTAGGAAGATCCCTAGCCATCTCTTACGGACATATTTACTTTCCACTATTTCCAGCTCCTCATGTTTTTCAGTATGACTTTCACCACCTAACCCAATGTGTATAATTTCTTCCCCGTTTTCCTAAGATATAAACCAATTTTACATATATTTGCTGTCTTCTGCCTTTCAAAACTATGAGTCCACATTTCCTCCTGCACCCATCACAGAAGCAATGTGTTAAAAAACCCTCTTCAAAGCATGGCCTCCTGAAGCTGTCTTGGTTGCTTGTGACGCGTGGCCAATCATGGATTCACTTACACGCACCTTTTCAGCTACAGGACCAGGCCTAACACTGTGTATCATGGAAGGGGACTGTAACCCTTTCTT
The DNA here is from genome assembly GCA_017639485.1 of Pluvialis apricaria. Lineage (NCBI taxonomy): Eukaryota > Metazoa > Chordata > Aves > Charadriiformes > Charadriidae > Pluvialis > Pluvialis apricaria. The sequence goes on from CM030007.1 coordinate 39,525,682, forward strand.
GAGGAGATGATATAATCACTAAGACAGGAACTGAAGTTCATGGTCTTAAACTATATTTAACTAATGGAAATTGGGTCATCAGGTTCTAGGGACTACCTTTTTGTGGGGTAAGCTTGAAAGGACTGGGAAAGGCTGAGCAAAAGAACCATGTGATTAATAGATCTGTTAGAAACAAAGATATCTGAAAAAACAGTGATTCTTGTTACTTTTTTAAGTACGTTGATTCTGGGGTGTCATAAAAACATGTGCTTTTAGAAAGGAGCACACATGAGTCAGGTGGACATAGAGTCCCAAATTTATGTCAAAAACTGGGGGGAAAAAACCTTACAAGAGGAAATACGTAAGATAAGATATTATTTTCATAATACTAGAGCAGTGAGTGTCACTAGGTATTTGTTCTCCTTTAGAACTTCAAGTTAGACTGACAGATGTTATTTTCACCTGCATACTTGACATTTCAGAACCCATTCTTATTCTTTCAGTCATTTGTATGTATCAGTGTTAATTAGAATTGTTCCAGTTAAAATATTACCTTGTTTGGTTTATGTACTTCTTGGATTAGTAAATCTCAAAAGCAGTCTGCAGATAGAAATATTAGTCCATAATTTGGATTAGTGCTGAATTGTTTGAATAAAATGAAACAATCCATTTGGCTTAAAGAAAAATAATTACAGACATATGCGAGCTATTTTTTGAAAGCAATTTTGAATATACATACCTGCTGTGTATATACTGATATATAAATTAAGGGGATTATATGTTGGGGTTTTTTTTGTTTGTTTGGTTTGGGTTTTTTTTAATACAGCAGCTATTGACCAAATGGATAGTAATAGCCCAAAGTACAAACACAGTTACGGTTTATTGCATCAATGATCTGTGGATTAAAGACTCCCTAAGTACATATTCATAAGATAATGCAAATGTCTCCTATGAAATCAGACTAGGCTATCATGACAATGAACTGTAGATTAAAGATCACTTGAAATAGTTACAATTGCAGTGGAGCAAACATAATGAGTTTGCTATTGCCAAAGTATTCTCAATTACAGTTTTTATTTTCTGTTTATTCAAAAAATAGCAAAATGAATTGAAGGTAAGTGTAAAGACTCTCTCAGCTTGGATGAAGGTATTGAGGTGACATGGAAGATTTGAGTCAGGTCAAAATCACATTCGACCTAGTTACTGCATATATAAAAAGTCTGAAGAGAATGAGAAAGTATTTCAGCTGTGTTGGGATTCCTCTGTCTACATTAACAAAGAGGAAGTAGTTCAGACCAGTGGAGAAAAAAGGATGACATTTAGAGGCTACTAGTTAGCGTGAGGAGAAAGAGTCCTCTCCACCCATTAAAGGCTTTGGTTCTTATTTTTATAACATAAATCCCACAAGCACTGCCCCAGCACGAAGACAGAGCAGAAACGGAGGCCAACAGCAGCACCAGAAGCCTGGGAACGAGCCATGCATGGGTAGACACGGCCTCCACAGTACACAAGGAAGAACGGACACACAGGCAAGAGGGTAGATCAAAATTTTACTCAGTGAAGAGTACTTAGTACATTTATATGTACTAAAAGAAGTGATGAATAATATTTTATTGCAGGATAATCATGGCTGGTCTACTGGAAACATGAAGAGTAGCTTGTTTAATCTATGTAAAAATGCAGAGGGAATTTCTTCTGGTAAGTTAATTATTTTATGTGAAAGTTACACTGACAAATTTCAAAACCTAAAGGTCCTTCATTTATAATCAGGTGTACATTCTACAGCAAATCATAACAATCATAACGTTTTTGTTTGTTTAGTAATAAATATAGCAACAGGACGAACGTGTCAGCTGTTATGTTTCTATACATGATATAGTAAAAAAAACCCAAACATTCACACTTGGGATCTTTGCTGTCTGTTTGCCATCCATTCTCTGGACCCATATACCAAACAGTTAACTTTTCAGAGAAGAATAGAAAACAGGAGCCATACAGTATTAAAAGTGTGCATACAGAATTTTTAGATTTAAGGGAACAACTCACACAGGATTAGATTAGGCAGCAGTGATCTACCTTAAAATTTGTCACACTGAAATATTTTAATTTTTATTTAAATCCCATTGAAATCAGAGACACTTACACTCACCTGTGTTTGCATGATCCAAGACCTTGCATTCATTGCAGTGTGATGGAGCACGTCCAATGGAAAATTTTTTTTGGTAGTCATGGAAGTAGACCAAATAATATGTATAAAAGAGTATTTTCTAAAGGGAACTAGCAGAAGTTCCTTGAGCACTGATTGTTTCACTGAGTACAGTAAACATAATTAGTTAATGTAGTAAAAGTCCAGTACATGAAGTGTATTAGGAACAAACATTACTTATTATAATACTTTATACTACAGACATAACACAAACTTACAGACTGATAGACTTTGCAGGGATTTCTTATAAAAAATGGAAGTCTGTTTGAGATTTCTAAAATTTTTGAAGTGATTTGATGCTGTATGATCAAAAAAAAAAGATCCGAAGCCATGATTTATTTTTCCTTCAGGCTAATTGAGGAAAATGAGAGTATAAGTTTTGTAATTTGTGAATATTGGCTTGCATGGTCAATCAAGGGGAAAGAAAGCTGAGACTTTGTAAAACACAGGCCATCTGTCTTCTTTGCAGAGATAATTAAGTATAGTACAACCTGTGGCAAAATGACAAAAGTATAGATATTTAGTGTGGGGATATTAAAGTAATCTGATTTATATGTTAGTAGTTGGTTAATGATTCTTTTCCATACAGCATTCAGATCATATTTCTTTTCAGTTGAAATCTATTGCCCAAGGCTATACTATTGAATGGAAGGTAGAATTCAAGAAAAGTTTATTTTTTATTACACCTGTAATTGAACTACTATGAAAATCTTCCATTGTTTAAAATAAAACCCCATTAAATAACTTTTCGTAGTTCAACAAGATAATTTAAAAAGAAGGGTTTTTATAGCTAATAATATAAAGTATTCCTCAAAATTGACTCACACTGAAACACCCTTTCAGAATAGAGAGGACCTAATAAAGCTGATATATATGTATCTATTTACTTGATTATGTTAGAGTAGGGCCTAGTCACCGTAAAAGACACTAAGACTTGTCATAAACATATTATCAAAAACACTATTGATTTTTTAAAGCATTTAAAAGCTTTGGATATTTTTGTTTTGTTTTGTTTTGTTTTTTTAAATAAATATTTTATTTTATGTTTAACAAGTTGACATGTAATGACTCTATGAGGTCATTAAGGTATAGTCATGCTGATCCTGGGGTATTGGGTGCTTCAGCCTGGCATGCTTCACAACCCAAGTTTATTTGATCACATTGTCCTCTGTGGGATGTTTGAAGAGCAAATGAAGGTGCTCATGCTGTTTTCTATGTAGTGAAAGCTCAGGTGCCCTACATAGCTCTCCCACTTTCATTTTAAGGAACACCAGTGCCTTCGTGGCACCTCATGAGAAGGTTATCACTACTCCACGGAAGTCCTGCTAAGTTCTACTGTCAATGATTTGGGTCCTGGTTTTACTGAGATCACTCTTGCTAGTGAACTTTCAACTCTTCAGGTTTAATAGCACATTAAAAACATATGTAGACCATCTGAAAATCCCAGGCAGTCCCTGAGATGACTGGTTAGTAATTCAGGTGAAGATGAATGTGTGAAAGACTGGCAGAAAAGTAACTAAAGCAGAATTTTGGATCTACTGAGACTGGCTACACTAAATGTGCTTAAGTCTTTGACACATGAATCATTACAATAATGTATAAAACGTAAAGGAAATGCAATTAAATTTGAAGTGGAAAAGTTTGGTATATGCTTAGTCAGTATTTACAGTCAATTAAGTTTTCTCAATGTTACAGCAGTATCCCTTGAAAGCATTTAATTTGCCACTTAAACTTTAGAATCACAAAGAAAAAGCATTACAAGGTGACTTGGGTGATTGACTTTCATTAGTCATTGATGAAATACTTTGTGCTGCTTATCATATTTCTAGGCATTGTTTAGTGACTTGCATTTTTCTGCAGAGCTCTGTTGGCTTTGTCATCCTATTTTCATACCCATTGTGTCCCCAATCATTTTGTTTGATTTCTTCCTGAATACTAAGCAATTCTTAGATTACATTAAATAAAATAATAGATCACACACATATTGCAGCAGCAACTTTTTTAAATCTCGCATTTTTCTCTGTATCATCTAATAGAATACAGCCAAATCTTTGGAGTTCATAATCATTCTCATTTATAAAGAAGGTTTTGTTGTGCTTGCAAATAGATAATTCCTTGCTTCCAAAGGAAATAAAGCAAAATAAAACCCCACAGCTCCCTTAACTACATCCTTTGAAAACTCTGAGAAAACTTAAGCTCAACTGTCTCTGGCTTTTAGGAGCAAAGTGAAGTTTATGCAGTTGAAACAGACAGGTATTTTACTAGTAGTCTCTTGGAAATAACAGACAATCAGGACTTGCTCTGGGTGTATGGAGACGTACAGAATTAACTTTTTAACTGCTTTTCACACTGATGCCAGCTATTGCAGCTCTGTGTAGATGCCAAAAGCAGCCAAAATACAGAATACTAATAAATTTACTCTTTTCTGCAGTACTATAAATCACAAGCTTAGCACATACATGACGAGCATTTATTGTGTTCTCTCATCTTTTACTGCTGTATGTGAGTGAGCTCTTCATTACTTCTGTAAATTAATAGACTCTTATCTATTATTAATAGATTCTTGACTATTCAGAAAATACAGGTGAACTATTTAATATCTGAACACAAAAACAGGCTCTCCTGATGAGACCAGTAATTCTTCTAGAAAGTATCCAGGCTCTGAGGGTAGCTGCATCTAGCTGGTTCAGATGAAGGTGTAAAATCACGCATAGTGACAACTGTGGAATATTTTTTCTGCAAGGAAAGGTACTTTGCACTATTAGAATCTAATCTGTGGGATTTAATATGTCACCATGTAGTTTTGAGATGGAAATCAGGCTAGTAAGCTTTTGTGGGTTCTGCCACTACTACACTCATATCACATTTAATTTATGGGGTAATGCTCATCTATTTTAGATATCTTCCATTTGGGAGACAGTGCGATTCTTTTCCAGAAGTCATTAGAGAGTCCTGAAAAATCTGCAGTTCTTTTAAGTATACCTAACAGAAAGTTTATATAAGAAGAAGATTGCGGCATGGGGAGGAGATCACTAGCTCCCATGGAGCATACTAACTAAAGAGTTAATCACACAGCATGCTAAAGGGTTAGAACACTCAGGCCAAATCATCTCTGTCTTTTAAAATAAGATATATCATCACTGACTTATTAAAGTTTTGTCTCTTCCCCTGAATAGCCTTTTATTGACTCAGAAAATCCTTTGTACTTTCCCAGCATGAAATTATAATAAAAGGTTGAATCTTACAGATGTCTAAAATGTCCTTGAAATGAAAAGGGAAAATGGCTCAGGCTGCATTTCAAGTGAATATGTATCACTCATGACAGAAAAAAGAATTGACTTTGTATTCATTAGATGACCTGTGAAATAATCTACAATTAAACAGACAATAGATTTCTAGTTCCTACAAAGATAAAACTTTAATCTCACTTGGATTTTTTTTTCTTTCCTTTTTTCCATATGTCAAAATTGTGTTTAGTACTCAGTCCTTCAGAAAGGACAGATAAACATAATCAGTTAGATATAGTATTTCCCACTTATGGCAATTTATACCTTTAGGACATGACCTAATGAACCTTAACAACACACATATGGGGGAAGAAGGGTGGCAGCACTTATGTGGTTTTACTTGCCTCAGAATTTTCGAGTTTAAGAAAGATTATCTAAATTTCCTTTCAGCCTTTACATGTACTACAATGATTATTTGAATTATGGAAGTGTCAATGAGCTCAGCCATGAATAAGATCTTCTTTTTATTAGATACCATGTAAATACATGAAGCCTATATCTCCAAATACTTGCACAATAAGGCATTGAAGTATGCTACAGCCAGATACTGTGAGGTGCAGGGGAAAACCAAGCATGGTCTATCAACAAATACAGGTCACAGCTTGAAGGCATCAGACACATTCAAAGCTCACGAAAATGTGAAACGACTGCCTCATGTGATGAGATGTAAATGATTTTGCAGGAGAGGACATTAAATTACTGAGTATTCAAAGGACAGAACTGAAGCCAAAGGATGTTTGCTTTGGAAAAGCTAACATGGAGCTGCTGTTTTTCCCTAAGAGAAGAGAAGTAGAAGATTTAGTGCAAAAATGGAGGAAAAATCAGGGAGTATAGCTTTTGCACAGGAAATGTGGCCCAAATTTGGGCAGTGCCCTCCAAGATATTTTAGACTGAAACTGAATTATGTCTGTGAACGTAGCCCATGCTTCCTTATTCAAAGATGCTATGGAAACTTTTCCTGCTCCTCAAGTACCCCAGGCTTCTTTCCCAAAGTGTTCCCTGTGCTCTCGGTCAGAGGGAGAGGCCCTCCGTGCCCTGGGAGATCAGTCATTACCCCCTATTACTAGACCAAAATGAACAGTGAACATTAGTGATACTTATATTCATATCACGCCTCTAAGCTTATTAGCAGTACTTTGTGTACTCAGCATTTCCCTGTCTCTTTATTCTGTAGTTGCTGTAGAATCATCACTGCATTAGTACAAATAATGGCAGTGTCTAGTAGAATGGGAACTGTTTCCATTAGAAAATATCAACCCTGTATTTCTTGTATTGCTCCCTTCTCAGCTGGTAGCCATAATCTTCTCTTGTTTTGCTTCTCCAACATGGTATTTCCCCAAGAGCTTGCACTGAAAGAATGGCTGAAAATAAACCTCTCACCTTAATACTACGCTTTTACCCAGTTAGTATAAGAGTTTAAGGACATTGCCTGCACAGTATGCAGATTTCATTTTCTTAGACTAAATGTTCTGTTTCTGTCTGACAAATTGCAAACTTTATTTTGACTGTAAAGACAATCATTGCTTTCCTGCAGTATTTTAGCCTGAACCTTAACTAAAATTCGTAAAGATTTCTGATCCAGGGCTAACAGTAGTACTACTGGCTTAAAATGTATCACTGAAATGTAATTGCACTGATAATAACTTAACTCCTACAGAGGAGAATTGTTTTGTCACCTTGGCAATAAAGTCATTTGGAAAGGATCAGAGAACATCTTGTAGGGCTGATCAGGGATTCACCAGGCAGAGTAGCTAGAAAGTTATAAAAAGGAGAGCAAGTAAGTTGTTTGATCTGCTTTAGTCGTCTTCAGTGGCTAAGGATGAAGGAAAGCTGTATGCCCTGGGGGCATAATAAAGCAGAGAAAGCCAGAGCATAAGTAGGTTCTAAAGGGGTTCCAGGGAAGTGATGAGCCAGAATAAAAGACCTCATGTCTGGAAAGTATGTTGAAAAGTATGTATTTTTCTTTAATTTCTTTATAATTTCTTTTGCTTTATTCTTTAAGTAAAAACAATAGTATACTTAGAAACTCTGGGCCAAAAAAAAATGTGTACCTTCTGATTTGGTGAGTTACTTCCACCTCAGGCATTCTTTAATTTCCAAACTAGTATTAAAGGTGGTCACTTCTGGGGCAAATATTGGAGAAAGGATGTTGAAGGTATGGAGAGACAACAGTCCCCCCAGAAAGAATATTTGGGGTTAAAATAAAATCTTTAAAAGGAAAAACAAAAAAAAAACATTTTTAAGTGTGTCTCCTAGACATGAGGGAAGAAAAAGCCAAGGAGAAAAAGACTTAATGTAAAGCATTATTTATAGTTTTTCTTTTATGTCCCAAACAAAGAATCTTTTTCTTTACCCTGAGTTCAGTCTGTATTATGCTGACGTTGTATTTTTGACTCCAGAACATAAAAAAACCTGCATCAAGTATAGTTTTTGTCACTGTGGAGGCATTTTAAGTTTCTCTAAAAAACCAAAAATGTATTTTTTCTTCCTCTTTCTAACAAAGGACATCATGGGATCATTCATCTGCTTTTTAGTAAGCTTTAGATGACCATGCAAAAGTCTCATGTCATTTGAATCAAGTGTTTCCAAACCTTAGATGATTACATCAGACTTCTTCCCTTTCACTCCCATGTTTTCATGAATGTTTTCAAGCATATCCAAACCAATTTCCACTTCTTGAAAAACGACTCAATAATTCATCATATTTAACAACTCAAGTCACTAATGCTGAGTCAACAGCACCTGATTTTCTTCCATGCTGATACTGACTCCCCCACCTAGTGCTCACCTTAGAATCACTAGTGGAGAAGAGAAAGCCAGAACTCTATTTTCCATCAGCTAGATTTCTGCTGCTTTTCAGATTGGGTAAGTGCATACGTCTTCACAAATTTTTCCAGAGCTGCAAATGACAGTTTAAGGGAACAGGCAATGAGAATTTTGGGGTTTGTTTTTTCTCACTTCTTTACTCCATTCTAAATATCTCTATTTATATCTACCTACCTTTCTGTTTGATATACTTTCATGTGATTTTTCTCTTTTGACGTCTTTACCAAAACACTTAGTGTAGTCATAAACTCATGTTATTTCAAAAGCTGATTTAAACAAAAAACCCAACAGTAAAGCTATAAAATATACATTTCAGAGGCAGCAATGTCCAAAACAAGCCAAGCCACAGCCAAAACCAAGCAGTGACCTCTGAGTAGAATTAGGTCATATTTTAAAGGGATTTTTTTTTAAGTATCTCTCAGTTTGTTTTAAATAGTTAAAGATTTCAACATCAATCCTAAATCTTTGTGCATGTCTCAACCTTCTCAAATTATTTTCCATGGGCTATACGCTGCACGGTCATATTAATAGTAACAGAAATTTAAGCAATTAGTAAGAGTGTCTGCAACACAGTACTGGAACTTCATCTTGAAGTATGCGAGATAATTATCCTGTACTCCTGGTTTTAATAATCTAACTTATTTTGGAAGTTGCAGTAAAAAAATATAAGCCTTAGAAGTGATTGTACATTTACTTTAAGGGGAGGCGAGGATACCCATCTCTTCGTGTACAGCCATGGCATCTGCATTTATTTACATGAAGCACAACCAACACCTGAGCTTGTCACTGTCTGAGGCAGGAGTCTGTACCTTCAAGAGAAAGTAGAACTACATGGTTCACAGATGGAGAGCTATGCTACATACAATTCATACTGTGGTTTCCAAGATCTTCACACCTCATTCATTTTCACCTTTTAATTTTTTATGAAGATATGTTTTTTTTTCTTTTCAATTATTCACTTTTCTATACTTAGAAAGACGTTAGAACACCTTAGAAATACCAGACACATTTTAATAAAGTACATAAAACCACAAATGCAAATGACACACAAGCCTTAGGATCCTTTTTGGTGTTCTCAGTGCTCTCATTTCACCCCAATTACAGGGTGACTTGTTCATCTTAATAGGCTGATATGATTTTCAGAAAACAAATTAGGTAGTGCATTACCTGCATTAGTACATTTAACTGCAGTTATTTGCTTTCATTCAGGACAACTACAGAGGCAAGGTTTAACTCATGCCAAAAGTCTAGACTTAAAATACAAATTTTGTAATGCCCTGAGCAATATCTTGCAGAAGTATGGCACTATGCATGTGGTATTGTGCAAGAGAGTCCAAGGGGAGAGCATAGAATTATGGACTTGAAACTATAGGATCAATTATCTGTCTTTGTCAGCTTTATGCCTTTTCAATTAGTTGATTAAATAAATCACTCAGAAGGACCTGGACGCTGATGCATATTTTATTCCTATTGGCAAGCTGGCTGTTGGAACTCCTCTTTTCATTCTACAGTAATTACTTTTTTTTTTTCCTACTTCAGAAGATTTCAGCCCATAGAGATGTACTCTTTGGCTGCTGGCAAGGTTGCCAAACTTTAGGAAGTGCTGAACAACAGTTCCTATATTTTATTTTTTTGATATCTACATCAATTATTTAGCTCATATGCAATATAAGTATACGTTATATACTTATGTTGATAGACTTCTTGATGAAGGCAGTGCTAGGAGTCCCAAGGACTTCCCCGGATAGTCAGTATGTGCATTGTCAGAAGGATCCCGTGTTGTAAAATACACAGATTAAGTATTTGTATCACATTTGAAAATTTTGATTAGGTATCTAATACCCTTTGAATTCAGGTTGGCACTTAAACAGTTTTGAGGACTAAACCTTAATGTCTTTCTGGGAAATGTGGTGGAATTCTCAGTGGCTCAGTCACAAAGATAGATGCAGTACTCTAAAAACAGGGCTAAATGATCATTCTGAAAAGAAGATTCTTCTTCTCAGCTTCTGTTATGCTTGAATTTTGAGTGACTACTGCTTATGGAGTCTCTGTATAGCTGTTTGTCAACAGAACTTCAGAGTTGAAAGGATATTCTGCTACTTTGCAAGAGCTGATACCTTCAGTTCAAAGTAACCCACCAAAAATTGCTTAGTTTCTTTCGCAATGAAGAATTCTGCTTACTCTTGCAAGAGCTAATTCTTGATTCTGACTTGGAAAACAAGTCTTGTTGTATAGGGTTAGCTGCCTAAGGAATAGTGAACACAAAGATTGGTGCTTTCAACCATCCTGTGTGAAACTCTCAGGACAGAGGCAGCGCTAGATCTGATCTTCTTCTAGAGATCTGCTTTCTCCTTTCAGATAACTCCTCAGTTCCTTAAATCCTCATTCCCTTGAGTTTCATGAATGTTAGTTCCCAAGTTAGAACTGAACAAACCAAGATGTCATTTTTAGAGATTGTTCACTCCAAGGATTGCTTCCTATAGGTAATATAGTTGAAAGGGTACTGGATACGGTACCCTCTGGTATACATAGTCCTCTACTACTGTCTCACCTGACTGCTCAGGAAGCAATCTAAAACACTGATCTCAGTGCAAGCTGTATCTCTTGCCATATCTCAGCAGTTTCCTGATGCAAAAACATCTCTCTGGTGAGTTTCAACACAGCCTCCCAATTATTTCAAGCATTTTGAATGGCAAAAGACACAAAATAACAATAATTTTGACTAAAATGACATGGCACCAGATACAACTAGCAGGAAATCACCGCCAAGTGTATGGGGTGAATGTGCTCAGTCCTCTACAGAGGGAGCCAGCTTCTTGTTATTTGGCTTGGGGGCCAACGATCTCTCCCTGCAGCACATGTTTTTTGCAGTGTAGATGTTGCTACAGTACCAAATACTACTTAGCAATTTTAACCAACTGTTTCAAATAAAATGTGTAAATAGATCCATGAAAATGAGCTCTCTCCCAAAGGCCTAACTACTAGACTGACAATCACAACTTCTTCATTCAATATAACTGGTCCTTGAATGACCATTATTTTTTCTAAAAATAAATGGAACATTTTCAATAAGAAGCCCTATAAAAATTTGCAAGGGGTTTGGGATAATATCAGTCTGAATTATAGCTGAGCACTTTTATAAAAAACAATACATCCATCATAAATGAATTATAAAAAAGCAGCCAAAACCCGAACCATTTGTGAATGTAAGTGAAGACTGAAAAAAATGACAAAACTCTACGGAATAAATAGTTTCAAAATTAAATCAATTGTTTTAGAAAACCTAAAAAACTGTCTTTCCATTTCTATAAAGGAAGAGTCTTTATTCACTTCGTAGAAAGTAGGTAAAATTATCTTCAGCAGTGCTACCATTCAGTGGATCCTGAGTCAATGAAAGTGTCAGACATTTATTGAAAATGTTTAAAATATTTAAGATAAATTACTTGGTGTGTATTTGTGTGTATATTTTTGGCCTACTTTTAAGGTGCTGCACTGTAATTTTTTTTATTTTAGTTCTACCTCCTCCTCTTAAAAAATGGGGCCAAATGCAGCTCCGTTCTGTGCCTGGTTATCCCTTGCAGACTTATTATAGATACATTAAGAACATGAACACTAGATCTAGCAGGTAGGATAGCTAATGGAGAAACTTCATCTGTTTGCCAAGATCAGTTCTGAGAACAAGAGGGGTATGACTTTGCTCAGCCATACTGCAGTGTCAGTTCTGTATCTATAGACACATAACTGAAGTGCACAGATTTTCTGAGATTCTTAGAAAGGCTAGAGATTGCCTGAGGAATCTAACTTCCCTGTGTAGTAAATAGAGGGTTTCCACTGGATTTCTCCACCTGGAAGACTATCTATTTACATTGACTTCAGAGTAACTTTATGGAGACTAGGGTCATTACATTAAAATTGTTATTTTTTAAATATTTCCTTCTATATTGGGTACTGAATGCTAAACAAGTACCTTGTACACCTAAAATTAGGAAGCAGATTATAAAGAGATTGTTTTGGATTCTGTAAGAGAATTAAATATAAATCCCATTTATTGGCTCTGGCTGTATCTGAACTCAGCTCTTAGCATGAGCTTTCTGGTCCTTCAGTTGCCCAGAATGGAGTTACAGTGGAGTGCACAGTGTTCCTATCCAGATAATAACCTCCTGTGTCATTTCTCCAGAACTAAGAGTAAGAAGAGTGATGATGTGTATGCTCTTCAGTCTTTCCTTCGTACACATTTGTAGCTCTGGAAACTGCCCCTGTGTTCCGTAATATATGCATACTGCATTTCAGATACCTGAGTCGTAGGAAGTAAATTGACTTTGAAACCAGGAATGGGAGTTCTAGCAACACTGCAGCACCTATTTAGTAAGTAACCATGATGTCTGTGCGTGTGCAGGGACATATTTATTATAATTGCCATGAGAGTATGCACAATGGAAACCTATCTTCCCTATGGATTTGAAATATCACAAATATTTTGGAGAAAAGCCTAACATTTCAGCCAAACTGCCAGTTTCATTTATGATCTTACAGTATGTGAAAAAAAAGAAGAAAAATATTTCCTTCCAGTCTCAAATATTTTTTTTATTTACTCTTACTTTATGCCATCCAGAGGGACCTTGACAGGTTTGAGAGGTGGGCCCATGCCAACTTCATGCCGTTCAACAAGGCCAAGTGCAAGGTCCCGCACCTGGGTTGGGGCAATCCCAAGCACAAATACAGGCTGGGCAGAGAATGGATTGGGTGCAGCCCTGAGGAGAAGGACTTGGGGGTGTTGGTGGATGAGAAGCTCAACATGAGCCAGTAACGTGTGCTTGCAGTCCAGAAAGCCAATCCCATCCTGGGCTGCATAAAGAGAAATATGGCCAGAAGGTCGAGGGAGGTGATTCTGCCCCTCTACTCTGCTCTTGTGAGACCCCACTTGTAATATTGCATCCAGCTCTTGAGTCCCCAACATAAGAAGGACATGGACCTGTTGGAGTGGGCCCAGAGGAAGTCCACAAAGATAACCAGAGGGCTGAAGTACCTCTCCTATGAAGATGGGCTGAGAGTTGAGGTTGTTCAGCATGGAGAAAAAGCTCCGGGGAGACCTTATAGCATCCCTCCAGTACCTAAAGGGAACCTCCAGGAAAGATGGGGAGGGACTCTTTACCAGCAAGTGTAGCAATAGGATGAAGGGTAACAGTTTTAAACTGAAAGAAGGTAGATTTAGATTAGATATTAGGAAGAAATTTTTCACTATGAGGGTGGTAAGGCACTGGAACAGGTTGCCCAGGAAAGTTGTCGAAGCTCCATTCCTGGAAGTGTTCAAGGCCAGGCTGGATGGGCCTTTGAGCAACCTGGTCTAGTGGGACGTGTCCCTGCTCATGACAGGGGGCTTGGAACTAGATGATCTTTAAGGGCTTTTCCAACCAGACCATTCTATAATTCTATGATTATTCTATGAAATGTAAAGGAGCAAACAGGAGATAAAACAGTAAAAAGAGCGGTTTCTTTTGGTATATCACCAGCAAAAATTTGTGTCACCTTTTGGGAAAAATTATGGAGCCTTTTTTACAAAATGTAAGAAATGCTCTTAGTTTTTTAATTGTGTCAAAATTAGCGAGGTTTTCAAGGTTTTTCAAAGACAGTTCAATGACACACAAAAAGCAGTTCCCTCCAAACCAAATATCTTTAAATAAATCACATATTCATTTATTGTAAAATTGGTGTATCTGATTTTTTTTTTTTAATTGAAAACACATGCTTTGTATTCTCTAAAAGTACTGAATTTGTAATTATTAGCTGTGTTGATGGCAACTGCTTAGGGAAAATATCTCAAGACACATCGAATTCATTACAGCTTCTTGGACCTGAGTAATTAGCAGGAGTTGGATGTTAGTTTATTTGTTTATGGATGTAAACCAGGTACTTGGACATTACAGTACTAACAGTTCAGAATGGTTTTATGTTTTTTGTGTATTAAACTATATGGAATCTTACATCAATAGATAGAATGTAGGTTACAGTAAAATAGACCACCAGGAGTCAGTTTTTTGAATAAACCAGCAGAAATTCAGAGTACTCTTGAAATTGATGTTGGGGCACAATAGTTTTGCTGATATCCACAATGTAAACTGCTTCACATAATTTGCTCTGGTGGTTTATCCAAACAATGGAATAATAGCCTGAACTTGGTGATTAATCCAAAAGATACACACACAAAAATCGTTCCTGAAAGGGCTAAAAACACAGTGGAGCAGCTGCACTCACCATTATTTCCAAGCCTTCTGCAGACAGTGAGTAAAATAAACCAGTATATTCTTCTATGAAGATAAACTTGTTAACAGATAATCTTGCTTAAATCCATGTGAGATCCAGAAATTAGAGAAGGAGCACCTCAGCTCTCTGGGAATCCAGACTGATGATGCATTTTACACATTAGGGATACCAAGATCTTCGGACCCCTCAGAGGGAGTTTTGATTGCCAGTTGGCTTGTACATGGCGGCCACTGCAGGAAGATGGGCTTGCTCATTTATGAGGACTATGGGAACATCCAAGATTTAGAAGCCTGGATTTAGTCCCTGCTGAAGCAGGGAGGATATGACGCTACAGGAGAGCCTAGCTGCACATACCTCTTGTTGGAACTAGTTGTTAGCTCCTTTTGTTGAAGATAGACTACTTTTCAAGAAAGAGTAAGAGACCTGTGGGGCTTGAAAGACACCAAAAAAGTGGTAGTTGAGTAAATGTGTCATTTACCATAGAAAAGACCATCCTGAGCTTTGAACCTTGCAAATTCACTTTATATTAAATAGCCTCTAGCTAAAAGGCAGAACTAATCCTGGGAGCAGGGAACTGGACAATGGTTCCTCATTCTCAGCTAGATACTATATGTAAGTAGCTAAAAGGTCTACTGTCCCTTTTTCCATCTTGTAAAAGTTAAATAATGTTTCATTTCTTTTTCTCATAGCATTATGGAGAGATATATATATATCTATCATGATATATAACAGCTCATAAAATGATTTATTTTTTAGCAAAGTACTTGCAAGCTCTGCTATGAAAGAAGTCATCTTTCAGTAGCAAATCTTTGTTGTTTGGTTATATGAAGTAAGCAATGCCAAGAAGTTCATGTCCTTTGATCAAGGAGCAAATCCATTTAGCATTGCCATTAGTCAATACTTGTTAAAATATTGAATAAAAAAGTGAACAGCAAAAAGGATTTTCCAAAAATAATGTATTAAAACCATATGAATTATATTCCTTAAAAACTGATTACTGAAACTGAAATAAAAAGGTATAAAAGTTGCATAAAGCTTTTTCTTTGTACCAATATATTTTTTTACATACAGGTATGTACAGACACACACACATGTCATAACTTCTATTATTTTCTCACTAAGGCTTATAAATTTCAACTGTTTTGACCTAAGGGACACACCTGAGTGGTTATTGGAGATAGCTTTTGATTTTGTTTCTTTTGAGAAAAATAATGAAGAGCCAAAATGACATAAAAACAGTATTTTTGTTTGTTCTTCAATGCTTTCCCCCTTTTTTCTTTTTGCCAACTTCTACAATATTTACACAAGTATGTAACAATGATTGTGTTGGGTTCATTTAGCCTTAAAGCCTGCATTTGAATGACTGATTTTTAGGAAAAGAGTATAAGAACAAGGCAATTTGATAGCTTCTGGCTATCTGCTGTTTAGGGACTTCCTCAGCTGGAGGTTATACCTTTTTTTTTTACCTTCAGAATTATTCTAATCACTTTAAAATCTCACTTAAACTTTTAGTATCCACAGATTTTTGTCCAAAATTTCCAGTTTAACTTTGTATCATGTAGGAAACATTACATTTTGTTGGTTTTAAAGCTCTGTCTGAAATTTCAGCAGCATATCCTCTGCTCTTCGTATTATGAAAACCAGTAAATAATAGCTGCTTCTTCACTTTTACTGTATCATCAATGAATGCGTGAGTATCTTCAAGGTATTTGAACCTCACTAATATTTCTTTGTACAGAAATGGTTCGATTCCTTTGATCTTCCTTACTGCACTTCTTGATACCTTTTCTAAACCTAATCTGCCTTGCTTGAGACGGGGCAGCACCAGGAATGCACATCTTAAACATGAAACAAGTGCATCCTGGATTAACACACTGATATAATGCTGTTTTGTTCTCTATTTTCTGTTACATTAGCCTTTTTACCAGCGGTAAGCATTAAGGTGATGTTTTCATCAAAAAATCTTCAGTATGTCTGAGTGGGAGTCACTAATTTAAAACCCTTTGTGTCTTTGTAGTTAGAGCTTCAAGACCTACATCATCACAGGAGAATCATAGGCACTATGATTAATACTCATATTGTTTTGATCACCTCAAATACAGGGCCCTTTGACAGGGTTCTCTCTCCAGAGAAGGCACAACATTCAAAACAGACAGGGTACTAGTGTGCCTTATGGTTTTCTTCGTGCCCACCACTACTGTGGGTCATATGCTTGCAATGGACATTTCACAAAGGCCCCCAGTAGGGTTTTAGCTGAGCATGCTTCAACTTAACCTTTACCACAAATTGGAGAACATTAGTAGGCTGAACATGTAAGCCTGATAGCATCACTTTAGCTTCATACGTGTTGCACAGTCTACAAACTGGTCTACCCAGATGGGTAGCAGAAGGACAGAGCACCTACTTTTCATTACACAGGCTGGCACTGCTGGTAACGATGGGGTTTTCCCACTACTGGTGGACTATTACTGCTGAAAGTAATTAAACAGGATTAATACATTTAAAACAGGCTATTTGGTAAACAACTAAACATTACTAGATACTGAGATAAGGTCCCGATTTTTTCGTCTTTGCTGGTAGGAAGGTATATTTGTGTTCAAAAACATGCATGTGAAGCTGATACAATCTAACTGTCCTTTCTCGGTATGTTTTTCAGGAATGAAGATGTGTCGATAATTCTTGAAACTCACTGTCTATTGGGCCGTTTGAGTTATTTTTGTGCTATTACATCACTGCCTTCTGAAGCTAGTGGGGAGGTGGGTGAGGGACTTTTCTGTTCTTGCTTGCTTTCACACTTCAATCAAATTTTGCAAAGTCTAAGAAAGCAGTACATAGCTTTCAATCATGCTTTGGGTAGCCCCTGGAGTGTGGTGGGTAAAAGGAAATACTGATGTTGTGGGGTTGGGTTTTTTTTGCTCCTTTGGTGTCAAAGTAAAAAGATGGTTGTATTTGTCTTCTTTAGTGAATAAATTTTAAAGATGGAAATAGATCTTGCATGAGATGTTATTTCAACTATTTACTTATATTCTTAAAGTCATATTGATCCTTATCTTAAGGAAATTAGAAAACTCTTCAGACAAGGAACTTTTTGATGCTGTACTTTTTTTTCACTCATCACATTTAAGATACTATCATTAAATGGTTTATTACTCACATTCTTAAAAGTGTGTATCATATATACGTATGTAATAAGGATCAAACTGCTGATGCAAGAGCACTTGGTTGATTTGAGATAAGTATTCTAGATATCTTAAATTAATCAAGATGAGTCAAACACCAGTTACGCTACAGATGCTATTAATCAATACAAATGTTCATAACATGGATCAAAATCTTATTAACTTTATGCATTTACATAACCATATTTAAGATTTTTAAGAGTTTAATTTGAACATCTTCCTCAGACAACAATGTCAACCTGCTTCTGTCCCATGAACAGCAAGCTCAAAGCTAAGTAAGAAGGCTGGAATTAAAGATATCTCCGTCACCACATAAGTTTGTGTAACCTAATAGCACTTTCTCATTGGTTTAAATCTGAAATTTTATTTAATTAAGAAGATAGTTTTTTCCATGTTATCCATATTTACAGAGCAGTACCTGACATGGCAAAGACTGAATAGCATTTCTTGAAATATTCCACCGAGCAGACACCCAACTGAGCAGAGTAGATTTTTTTCCTTTCTTTTTTTCCCCCTGTTGGATTTCATTAACACACAATGGCTTAATTTTAAGCAGGGGATTTATTTTCTCTCAGTTGAGGATTATTTGCTAAAACATTCCACGGGCATTCAAGTTTTGAATGTACACATCCTATATAACAGTAAATAATCTAACAACTCATTTACTTTCAGGTACACCTACATACCTAATATTTCCTTTTTGCTTGTGTATGCAGTCAGTTTTGTTATAAGCACTCAAATGTCATTTTGTACTAAGGTATAAATTGTTTTCTGAAACAACATCTTTGGGTTTTGATTCCTACAAATGTTAGCTCTGAGTGAAGGGAAAGAAGAAAAGACAGCAAAAGGGATGTATGGAAAAATACTGCAGAAACAAGAGATCCCAAGGAACACAGAATAAATTAGGTAAGAAACTTTCTTGCGGAATATGCTAGTTTGATTTGATGGCATTCTAAATCATACATATATATAAAAAACAAATTCTAATTAACACTTGTACAATTCAGCCTTTCTCTTCTGAAGCGTGGAACAAATATAATTTTATACAATAATTTGCAGTGATTTGCTGATTGAAGTCCTAGATTTTTTGATTGGCTAAATGGATTTTAAATTATTTTTTTCCAATAAGTTTGACTGCCAGTTCTCATTTTCCATTTTATTGTCACTCTAAAAGACAACAATAAAATGTCATGAAGATGGAGCCTTTGATAGCTTCTTTTGCATAGCTTGAAAGACTTTTTTTTTTCCTTGGCTTCTGTAAAATGTTACACATTCTGTAGTTTTCAAACTTGAAATGTTAAATACTTCTGTGTGCTATGGTGGGTTTACCTTGACTGGCTGCCAGACCCCAGCTGTTCTCTCTGTCCCCCTCTTCAACAGTGCAGGGGGAGAAAATAAGACAAAAAGCTTGTGGGTCAAGCTGAAGACATGCAAATCACTTACCAATTACCTTCACAGGCAAAACAGACTTGACTTGGTGAAAATGAACTTAATTTCTCATCAACCAAAATAGATCTGGCTGTTGAAAAACAAAGACAAAGATTAAAACACCTTCTCCTCACTTCCACCCCTTTTTCCAAGGATTCCCACTTTGTTCCTGAATCCCTCCCCTGACACCCACCTCCCTGAGCAGTGCAGGACGATGGGGAATGGGGGGTTGGGGTCAGTCCATAACAGCTCCTCTCTGCCGCTCCTTCCTCCTCACATTTTTCCCCTGCCCCGAATGGGCTCTCCACAGTCTGCAGCTCTCTTCAGGACACATCCACCTGCCCTGGTGTGGGGTCCTCCACAGGCTGCAGCGTGGATATCTGCTCCAATGGGACCCTTTCCGTGGGCCGCTGGGAAATACCTGCTCCACCATGGTCTCTCCCACAGGCTGCAGGGGAATCTCTTCTCCAGGAGGTACCTGGAGTAACTCCACCTCCTCCTTCCTTGACCTTGGCATCAGCAGGATTGTTTCTCACAGGGTTTTTTCCCCTCATTGCAGCCTTTTTTACCCTTTCTTAAATACATTTTCACCAAGGTGCCACCACCTTGGCTGCAGGGCTCAGTTGTGCCCTGCAGTGGGTCGCTTGGAGCCAGCTGGAATGGGCTGTGTCTGGCATGGGGCAGCCCCAACATCTCCTCACAGAAGCCCCTCCCTGCAGGCCCCAGCTGCTGGAGCCTGGGCACCCACACCTGGTACACGTGCAAACATTCATGGAAACCATTTAAATCAACAAATGGCAGAGGAAAGTAGCAACTGTAGATGTTAGTTAAGCAGTGCTATTCGAAGGTTTCACTCTATCACATCAAGAGAAGGGTATTTTGAAGAATGTTTTTAATGGTGCTTAAGAGGTAAGTGAAATAACAATTCAAAGACTGCATAATGCTTTTAAGCATAAAATATAGCATCTAATTTTCCCTAAAAGCATCCATTATAGACAAGGAATCTGTATAAGCAAAATTAAAGATAAGTAGCCTACATTTTTAAGAGAAACCAGCTTTGCCTTTTAGACTGTATTCTCCCCTTGCCCAGTTAGAGTCAGTAACATGTTTTGAGTATTTTTGGGAACTCCGGTGGCTATTTTTATTCTTAGCCAACTAAGAAGAAAATTCATGGCTTTTTTTGGACTCATTGCATTGTTTGAGAAGTATCTGGGATATCTTGTTAACTTCAATGGCAACAGGACCAGATTCTCGTTTTAAAGGTTAGGAAGGCCTGACAAGGTCTTCTGAAATGTTTGGACTTGTCCTGGATATTGAAAGGTCTGGATTGTTTACAGGCGGGTACAAAGCCAACCGAAGCCAAAACACGTTAATGGAAATACATACATTTATTTAAATGAATTTAAGGAAGAGTTCTCACTGAAGATTTTCCTGACCATGATCACTCACATGAATTAAATCATGAGGACATGCAGGAACAGTAAATATTTAATACTGATATTTAAATCAGTTAGGTTCAGCCACTGACTATTTCTGTGCCAATCACAAACTGTTTGTGGATATAGCAACTGTGGTTTAAATTTGTATTAAATTTAACAATAGCTCACCTGTTTTGTTTTGCTTGATTAAAAGAAAAATTCTTTTTTTTTTTCCCCCGTGATACAAACCTTTCTGAATGTATTAATAAGAACTGTAGCTATTTAATAACAACTCATATTATCTCTATGTCAGGGAGGGTAATACAAGATTGATAGATGATTTCTTTTGTGGCAGCTGAGGCCCCTTTTGTGTGAATTTTTGGATACCGTTTTCTGAAATATGCCTTCATTTGCAGATTTTTTGCTTTGATTTGAATTTCCTTCAGCTCAGAAAGAGAAATATTTTGCCTAGTGGTGACTTAGTATTTTGGCCTTATTTTAATTTTTTTTAATTCTCTGCACTGTGTCTTCTCTTCAACGTTAATGCAATTTGGTGGAAAGAAAACCAGTAGGCTGCAGCATAATATGTATTTCCTTCTTCCTTGACAGTTGCTCTTGTAATAAGACTATTGAGCAAATTCTTACAGCAGCATTCCTAGTCCAGGGACTAGAAAAAAGTGATTCTTAATACAGCTGAACTTTAACTTATATGTACCAAACAAAAATACAGTTTGGGGATGTATATCAGGCTATATTGAAATGTTTTCTGAGAAGTTATGCTATAATTTGGAAGCAGTCTTTTTTGAAAATTTTAAGTCAGTTGTAGATTAAGGTTCAGAGCTTTTCCAATATCCTAAATTAGATGTTGCAAATCTAGAAACTATGGTTGTATTAAATCTCAGGGATTCCTCTGCAGAAATAGCCATATGCCCTGTCTTGATAATTCCTCATTTCACGGTGTTCAAAATGGGCACAACATAAGGACCTAAACACTGGAAATGTAATTGTGTTATTCTGAGTACTTAAGAATGAAAAGGCTCAACAATAATTTAACCACATTATGTAAAGCATCTGGGATATGGGAATTTCAGTTATTTAATTACAGCTATCACTAGGTAAATCAGTTTATAGAGGATACATGAGCCTGGAAGACTGAGATAAGTCTTTGTGTTTAACCTTTGCTGTCTGAAAAGTTGATGTCTTGGGTGGAAGGCTAGCAGAATACTAATTGTTCCGTGGTGTCTTGTAAGGCAGGACGGTTGATATTTTGGCTTTGATTTGGACGTGACCTACCTATATTATGAGACTGGCAGCCCACCTACTCTCAGTTGCACCCATACACACTGGAGGAAATACATGAATAGTTGTTCTTATTCCCAGGTGTTCACTGCTGTTTTCAGTAGAGATCCCAAACTTTTTAAACCGGTACCTTGCCAGAAATTCAAAATTCTGGACACTATTTACATACAGCGAAGCAGATGGCAGGTGCCCTCATTGTTAATTTAGAGGTTTACCTTCAGAGGACTACAGTTCCTGGCTTACAATATTCCATCTTGATGTTAGCACTTTGAAAAAACTCTCCTTTTTGCCTATGGCCAAAAGACTGTCTGTTTTGGTATAACTCCTATGTATGCAGTTTATGGAGATATAGGTAGACATATGCAAAAGCCCACATATATATCATGAAGTATTGTGCCATTCATGTTTGTATTTGTGTGCATTTGTGTATATTTATAATATTTGTTAATAAACAAATGAAAGTGTTATTTGTTACAAGAATTAGTGACAAAATATATGGCCACTTTCAAGGTTTGCTAGTCTTCATCTAAATGTAAATGACTGAACAATGTCTTCATTATATCTAAAGATTACTTTTTTCTATACTGCTGCAAACTGATTTTGAGCAGAAATGGATTCCGTCTGTGCCAAGTAAGCAGCCGTTTATAATTTACACTTCAGGGTGGACTAAACTTTGCCTGTTGGCTGCAAGAATGAGAGCATCAGAGCAAAATAGTCATTCAAACAGAATAGAATATTTTCTGTAAAGTATAGTATTTTGGAGAGGCATGATGAAATCTATAATACATCTAGCTAATTGTACATTAAGCCATTTGAGATCAAAATACACTGCCGATCGCTGCTAATGTTATCTTAAATATTTCATTTTAAATCCTAAATAATATGATTGATTGATTTTGTTAGCCTCATTCATGGCATATTTCATTAAAAGTAAAAAAAAAAAAAAGGTGGATTTATTCCTTTCTATTTTTCCTTTTGATCCCTTTTTCTGTGTTTGGCTTCTAAATTTTAGTGCATTACAATTGTCAATGACACAAAAGACATGAAGATTGTATCATTAACAAACTCTCACAATGCAGATATTTCCAGCAGTAAAACATCAAGACTATGACCTTTTGCATACTTGCCCTGTGTAGAGTCTGGTGCTGATATTATAAAACAAAATTACCAAAACTCATGGTAAAATCAATAAAGTCAATACAGATGTGCCAATTTACCTGAAATTAAGTTCTGCTCCAGTATCAAGAATCTCTTTTCTTGCCTGGTGATAAAAATACAGTAAAACAAAAGCTGCAGACTGAAGACTTAAAACACACTTGTAAAATACTCTGACAAGAAATACAATGAGATAAATCACGAAATATATGAAATCTCTGGAGAATAGCTGTGATGAGATTTCAAGCTCACTACATGTTGGGCATCTCCATTTTGTGTTCAAGTTCAAAAGGAACCATGATAATTTTCTTGAACTTTCTGAATATAAAACAGGTCTACTACTCTGTGTAATTTTACATCAATATTTGGATACATTTTTTAACTGAATCATAATGGCTCGCCCACTGACATTAATAACAGGATTTTGCACATTTCCAGTGTATGTAATGAAAGTGCTTTGATCAGGAGCTGACATTTTTATTTGCTATAATTTTTAGTTACAACTTGATTCTATGTGGGTTTTTTGGTGGTGGGTTGGGTTTTTTTTGAGTGCTTTATTATCATTTACAAGATGCTAACATTGAAGGACACTGTACGTTTGTACTTCACTAGTCATCCCTAAAAGCACAGGCAAGTTGGATAAACACAAGAATGAAAATCCCCAAACAATCTTTAGTTCCTATGGTACATAAATCTCCATAAACAGAAATCACTCAAGTTATGAATTTTACGATTTTATTCCTTTCAGTTAAGCAATCAAAGAAATAGCCATAAAGTCTGAAACCATGAAGACAAAAATATGTCTTGATGTAATGAGGCAGACATCATACTAATAAAATCATCAAATACAATCATTCAGTCAATAAAAATACAGCAACATTTTGCAACACAATTCATGTGAAACTGAACCTTTTTCCCAGTACATGACAAGGAGTTACTAAGGTTCGATATGACAAGGATTTACAAATATCTTGCTTTTTATTTGTTATTACATCCAAAGATAATATATACAAAGATCTCTGCACTAATAAATAAGAGACTATAATTATTCTCCATTTATTCACTTCCTTACAATTTGTCACTTTCAATAGTTTTTCCCAATTGGCCCTCCTTTATTTGGAGAGGGATTCACTTCAGATGTTGCATGTGATCCAGTCATCTCCATCCTTTCAAAAGATAGCAGTAAGAGATATGCACCCCCAAAGACTAGCAATTAGTCCCTGAGACTTCTACTTGAGGAACAGATGAATCATCTCCTACAGGTGCCTTCTTCATCCGTCAACTACAGATAGAAGCCTGTAAGAATATGCGGAAGGAGAATGTCTGCTCCTTTAATGGTGTCTGATAAAAGAAACCATAAACAAGTTCATACAGAGACAAACCTGACCAACATGTGATAAGGATGGTCTTGTTAAGAGCAAACCTGGTCAGTCACACTAATTGGTAAGGATAGGTGGAGTGTGAGGATGTTTATTTTCTCAGTTGGGAAGATAAGGAAAGGGAGGGAAACAAACACAGATATAAAACATGATCAATTAGCACTAAGAAAGATCATAACCAGAAACAAACCTGGTCAGTCACAGTAATTGATGGGCTATCAAAAAACTGCAGGCAAGCCAGGACTTTACAACTGATAAGGATGCAAATCTGAGGGTCCAGAACATTAGAGGGGGGTCAGTGGGACTATGTCAACTGATAAGCCAATGTGCAGAGGAAAGGGGAGCAGGGAAGAACAAAAAGAGGTAGACAGAAAGGGGTATAAAAAGGTCCAATTGCACGTAAAATAGGGCTGGTCAGTATGCTTACCTGTCTGAGCCCTGCTCCTGATCACCCTAGTCTGTCCTGCCTTAAACCATTTCTTAGCAATCTCTCTGCATAATCTCACTCTCTATCCTGTGTGTCAGCGCTGCAAGGGCCCAGTGCTAGATACTGGGGGGGGGGGGAACAGGCATGAGTGAGGTGAGTGAGGGGCTCAGGGCCAGTGGCTGGAGCAGGACCGCAGGTCACAGCACGGGTGCCGGGTGCTGGGGGAAAGTGTCTGTACCTGCCCCAAACTGCGTGTGTGTATTGAGCACCCAGCTGGACCAGCTGGCAAGTTGGGGACCCATAGGGTGGTTAAGGGGGTCCAGGATCTGGGCAGTGGTGCCGGGTGGTCAGAGGTGCTCGGGGCATCCACAAATGTGCGTGTGCTTGTGAATCTGGAGAGTGTGGTGTATGTGCTGCACTAGTGACCTTCTGCCTCTGCCAAGACCAAGAGGAGGAGGGAACGTGGCTGCCTGTGCCTGTGTCTGGTGTGAGTCCTGAACGCAGGTGCTGCTGCAGGCAGTGTCTTGTCTGTGGTCACCTGTGTGACTGGCTGTGTCAGTGCCTGCTGTCCACTCCTGCCCAGTGTGTGTATAAGTGTGTGTGTTTGGGATCTGTGCTCAGCTTCACTGCTGGTTGAACCTACAAATGGGAAAGTGGTAGCTGCGTCCTTCAGCCTGACCCCTGGCCTCCAGGCGCTGAGCTGGGCTCCAGCAGATGGGTAGAAGAGTCCTGGTCTGGCAGTGCTAGAGGAGGTGGCTGCTCGTAACATACCCTAGCAAAGCCTGGGCGAATTTTTCATTCTGAATCACAAAACAAGAAAAAAAAATGAAGTGCTACACCTAAATTTCAACCCACGTTTCCTAACTGTACACTAAGGAATTAAAGATCAAACATGGAGCTACGCAGTTAGCAAGTAGTCAATCTTCAGCAAGATGACTTAAAATTTTCTACTGAACTTACTGACCTTCCCTTCCCCCTCCCCTTCTCCTTTCTTTCTGCTGATTCTAGTCTACAGTTTACTGCCAATACTTAAGATGACCTTAGAGTCTTGTTATTTGTCCTAGACTTGGAACAACTTCTGTGCCAGTAGATGTTTTTCTGCCCAAAGCTATTTTCCATGCAGTCATCCTGGGACAAGATTTGAGTTTGCAAGGAAATTAATCCAGTGTAAGCTTCCTCGTAAGAAACTAGAGATTTATCTTTGAACTGAGGGGAGGACATCAATTTTGGCCAACAGTGTATAGCACTCTGTCTTCAAGCAGCTTCAGATTCCATTTTGCCTTCAGCTACACTGCACGTGGAGGCTGACAATGAGGAGGCTTGGAGATCTGCAGGAGGACAGTGTGGTCTCTTCTGCAGACTCCAGGGCATGATCTGGAGTGATATATTTTCCCTAGATTTCTGGGATCTTTTGCTACTTCATTTGCCCTGAGGCTGCACCTATGAACACATGTAGGCAACAGTTCCTTAGTCTCTGAGGAGGTGTCAAGCTCTCCGAAATGTTATCTCCACTAGACATGTATTATCTTAAAAGGGAACGTGCTTTGGAGGCTCAGCAAAGCACGCCTGCATCCGTGTAAAATGACTTCACAATCTATCTGGTGGACTGCAGCTACTTCACACTTAGTGCTTGACTGAGGCCAGGGGGAAGTGGACACAGTTTCCGAGGGGAGAGGAAGATAGCTTGCTAAAAGCAAGGGAAGAAAGCAATATTGTGGCTCCTTCGTGTAGTACTGTCATGGTGGGACATGATGGATGTGAACAAGCAGATACGTTTTGCAGACACAGACAAAGACACCCAGTGCTCTTCCCTGTAAGGGTGGGAGGGAAGGAAGTGTGCTGTTGAAAAGAGCTTTTCAGATGGTCTGGACAGAATTTTGGAATAAACAGAGGGAATGTACTCAGTGCAGCCTATGTAACAAGGCAACGAAGTGTTTGATATGATATGTTACCGCTCAAAAATAAAAGATGCAAAAGAAAGCACCTTCTGAAAATATTGCTGTCTTATTACCTTGACAAATTAGAGCTATAGCTAGCTCCTTTTTCTCCTCTTGGCAGAAAAGGAATGGGAAGCCTTGATGAACAAAAAGTCGTCCATAAGCAATGTGACCTTGTGGCAAATAAGTCCAACAGCTTCCTGGTTGCAGGAAGAAGAATGTTACAGCACGTCGAGAGTGGGGATCCTTCCTCTCTCTTCAGTACTGCTGAGACAAATCTGAAGTATTGGGTCCAATTCTGGGCTCACCAGTACAAGAGAGACACTGACTTACTGGAATGTGACCCCATTGGAAAATCATGAAAATTACTAAGGTTTTGGAGCATCTGTCATACGAGGAGAGGCTGAGAGAGAGCTGGGGCTGTTCAGCCCAGAGAAGAGAATGGCTGGGGGGGTCTTATCAATGTGCATAAATAACTGCTGAGGGTGGCAGTAAAGAAGATGGAGACTGGCTCTTCTCTCTGTCGTCCAGTGAAAGCACAACAGGCAATTGGCACAAACTGAAATACAGGAAATTCTGTTTAAACATAACAAAAAAAAAAACACCACAACTTTTTTACTGTGGAGACAGTTGAATACTGAAAGACGTGCAGTCTCCATCCTTAGAGACATTCAAAACCCAGTTGGACAGAGCTCTGAGAAATTTGATCTAGATCTAGATGACCCTGCTTTGAGAAGGCAGACTGGACTAGATCATCTCCAGACATGCCCTCTGACCTCCAACATTCAGCTATTCTGTGAAACTGCAATGCCTGCATGGCAGCTCTCTCTGTGATGGAGACTTTTTTTAGTAATCAGTGATTTGTTTCAGAGGGTGATACCCAGCTTTTTGGGAAGAAGTGATTGATGCTTAACTTTTTTGCCCAACTATTGGTTTTTAAGGCTATATACTGATCTCTCTAATCCAAAAATTCATTCTGAACCAAGTATAGGCTAGAGTAGGTTGCAGCAAGAGAGGTTGTTACACAATACTCTGTGGAATATTAGTAAGTTGTTTTAACACTGTGTCCCACATCTTTCTCATTTGGATGCTAAGGAAGTATGCACTGTCAAATGGAGTGGCATTTGGCTAGATGACAGAGATTAAAGGGTAGTGGTCAACAACATAGGATCCAGCTGGCAGCTAACAACAGAGTATTTTAAGCATCAGTACTGGGACCTGCAATTTTCAGGATCTTCATCCACCCCTGTGGATGAGGGCACAATATGCATCCCCAGTGAATTCGTGGATCAGACTAAGGTAGGGGGAGTTACTGACACAGGGAGTGGTAGAGCTTCTGTTCAGAGTGAGACCAATAAGCTTGAAGATTCAGCCAACAGAAACCTCAAAAATTTCAGTGAGAAGGGCAGAGCTCTGCCTCTTGGATGGAATAACCTTACACGCTAGTGGAGGCTGAGGAGGGACAGCTGGGTAACAGCTCTGCTGAAAATGACTGGGGGCTATGGTGGATGCCAGGTCAAATATAAGCCAACATCACACTCCTTTGAAATAAAGCACATACTGTGCTACTACTGTATATTACAAGAGAGGTGGCTAACAAAGGTATCATCCCTCTATAATCAGCATTAGTGAGGCTGCATTTGGAATATTGTATCTGGTTTTAGGTCCTCCAATCTCCAGTTGAAGAGGGATATGGAGAACCTGGAGAGAATCCACTGGTGGGTTACCAAGATAGTCAAGGGCCTATTGTATTACATGTTGTATGTTGTGAAGACTGCTCTAAATCATTTCTCAGTACATTATAGGCATGAGAAAGGCCAAAGGCAACCTTCAATTCTGGAAAATTTGGATTCCCTGTGCTGTGGAAGAGAAGTCCCAACAACAGACTTTTGCCTTACTACCAACTTTGTGTATTCTCCTGGCAAAAGGAAGAGAATTAGCCTAGCACAGGTTCCTTGCTGATTGGCCTTTCTTGGTTTGCTGAGGGCAGTGACATAAGCAAGCAACATAGTTGTGCTCATGAGTCAGAAGTGGAGCCTGGGAGCAGGGGCAGCTGTCCACTCTTCTGTAATTGCCAAAGAGGTTTGCACGAGACATGTGAATTCTGAATGGTGTGCAGACCTGATGGCCTGGATTGGCAAGTGCAAAGTCACTAGCAAGAGTTTTTTGCTGTTGCAGAATTCTACTGAAGTGCAGTTTGGATGGCAAGAACACCCTAGAAGAGATAACCATGTGTTCAGATACCAAGAGAAAGAAGAAACTAAAGAACTATTTTGTCTAGAAAAAAAACATGAACAAAACTAAAACAAAAAATGAGCAAGGCTATTTCATTCCATAAACACTTCAAAGGTAAACAAGTGAAAAACAAATGGTTTGAGGTAATCGTAGCACAATTCAAACATTTAACTAACCTTATCCTGGATATTGGAGGACAAAAGATAAGCCCTTAATTTATCATCAGAATATGCAAACTAGAAATTCAGTGGAGGGTGCTTAAGTATACAGTCTCAGTTTGTTCAAATGTATTCAGTAAATCCAGCTGACTGGGTACAAATGGAGGTAATACCAAGAAGCTCTATCACAAAAGCCTTGTGCTGCTTTTTACAGAAAAATAAGAATAAGAAGGAGAGGGCAATAGTGGGACTTTGGTCACATGCAGAGATGAAGAACCTATAGCCAGAAAAGGTGAGTTTATTTTGAAGTTTGATGATCAGCTGCAACAGAAGATACATAGGTTTGTTTATTCCACTACATACTGCTCTTTAAATTTTAGTAGACCGTCAGGGACATGACCCTTGTCAGAACCATGCAATAATCTGCCCAAAATTTAAAAAGGTTGCTTGGGATACATTATACGTAAGCTGACACTGACCATGTTAAATGAGCTAAGAGGGCACATGATCAATGGTGAACTCTGATCTTGTCTAACTGAAACAAATGTTTTAGATGCAGCATACTCGAGGATGGATACCACTGTAATGACAGTGCTAAGCAACATCCACTAAATAGGTAGAGTCAGTTGAAGGCTCTTATCCTTCTGGATCCTCTTTGTAATAGCTAATACTGCTGCTTATGATATGATACTGTTGCATGTGAGAGGGATGACAGACATCCAGAGGAATAACCTAAAATTATTCAAATGTCCCCTAAAGGGAGAAAGAACAGGAAAACTACTCTCAGCCATTTGAACCCTTCGTTTTGTATCCCATCAAGTTCATTTCTCTTCCTGGTGACACTTAGCATCCACACTACCTTTCCAGGCAAGGGTAGTAGTTACCATCTCAAGTGTTGCCTCTTCCTTTAGAGGCGGCAGCAGCAAAAGTCAGGCTGAGAAGTTACATGTTAGTGCTACATATTCGACAGTACTCCTTCAGCTGATTTCTGTTATCTCTAACAGAGGCAGGATAGTTATGAGAACCTTGAAAGATCCTCAGCAAAGCTACTAATCCCAGCAGTAGCCACCATAGTAAAGTGCCTGGTTTGTCTGTGCCTGGAACTAGCATCTAGACTCACAAGTACTAGACAATTTCTTTTTACTCTTCACTACATTCATTTATAACACTGCAGACAGGTAGTAGTCAGTTCAAAGATGTAACACAGATTTTCAGAACTCAAATCTGGGCAAGACAAATGTTCCACTGGTAGGGAAATGAAAACAATTTAAGTTTTTACTTCTGGTGCAGTATTCTTTGGTTGAAGGTGCACATTCTCAACTAAACTATCTAGTTTTCTAACAGAAGCTGAACTGGAGTCTTCACTGTCATGACAGTATCTGTGAGTAATGCTTCCTGTCATCTCTTTCTGTCTAGAAGAATCTGTCCTATCATAGCTGGCAATGGCCTAGTCTCAGTTATTCATGCTTTTGTTACCTTTCAATTGAACTTCAGCAGTATAGTATATCTTGCCATGAAGCTGTTAGCATTTAGGAAACCCCAGTGCGTACAGAACACTATAATATACCTTTTTAGCAATGACTGTTATATCAGACAAATCTTCTGATCCTCTTTCTCTCTCTCTGTTTAATATCATATTAAATTCAAGTCTCCTTCCTTATTAGGAGGCTTACTAGGAGCTCACAACATTGGACAAAAGTAACTAAAGTGTTGTGGTCTTTTCCAGGACACTAAAGGATTACGAAATGCTCTGTTCAAATGACCCATCACAGTTGTGATTTTCTAATACAAAGCAGTTTTCCATAGAAAAATTATACAGCTTCTCTGTTCTGAGAGTGCTCTCAGGGTCCATCTCAGGATAATGGCGAGAACAGCTCCAGAAGCTCTGGGTCACTGTTGTATACCTCCTACTTTAAACACCTTTCTAGTCTCGCTGCCTATAACAAGCAACAAACAAGGTATGGGTGTTTGCAAGATTTAAAAACTCTAAAACAAGTGTTTCACTGCATATAATTCTTCTTCACAAGAAGAGTATAAGAGAACAAAAGCATTGGAGATGTTTGTCACCTTATTTAACACATTTTTCAGAAACTATGGTGATAGGTACTGTACAGCAACCTACATTGAAGAGATTTGAATAGAATTTTAATATGACACGTAACCCTTCCTGTAGCGTCATAATCTCCCCATAGTTCCAAGTCTGGCTTTTCTAAATGACACAAAAAATTGTTGAGTATTTTTTTCCTGGAAAAACATTGAAGAACAATCTTTAAGATTGTTATGCAAATCAATAACTTCATAATATAACAATTTAGTAAAAGGCATTTAGAACAGTATTGAATTAAATCTGTGGAAAAATTCACTGCAATAATGAAAACTGAAAGCATTTAAGTATTGCCAAGTCTTTAAAGGGCATTGTTGTTCCATAGCAGAAGGTATTTGATTTAACAGAAATGACTAATAAAACCATTAACACGAGCTGATTTTTGCATCACTAGAAGGGGTTTACAAGATTTCTCCACAAAGTAGTGCTTACACTTCCTTACAATCAATCAATCTTGTTAAAATAACCACAACTGAAATAGAAGAGGTAACAATCTGTGAAATAAAAGACAGATCTCACTACCTGCTACAAAAGAATTACATAGAGGCATTTACAAGAATGGGTAAGAATAAAAGAACTTGCTTGGCTATATTCCTGTTTGCCAGCCTACATATGTCATTATAGATGACATTGATTCATTATGTACTAGCTGAAGTGGAGTTCACTGCTTAAATCTAAAACTAAAACAAAACCCAGCAAAATCAATGCATACAAAATATTTAATGTAGTGTCATTTTTGGTGAAACTTCAGAAATCTGGGTTGTTTTTTTTTTCTTTGTATTCCACTAATTAGGGACTTGCTTTGATTTTTTTTTTCTTCTTTTTTTCCTTCCTTTTCTCTGTGTCCGCTCCCCCCACAAGTCCAGAAGGACAAGCTGGTTCTGTGTCAGGATAAATTTTACATAAGATGAGGTCCTTGAAAAATTTGATGACGAGTGATCTTTAGATCAATTTGATGGCAAGACATCTCTTCAAGGGAAAGAAGACAGAGAAAGGAGAGGAAAGTCTAGAAGTATGTTAGCTTTTGATGTAGCAAAGGCACTGCAATGAAGAACCTAGTATAAATTGTCATAGAGCAGGATCTGGGAGGAAAATGAAGAAAAATGCTTCAGCTGAAATGTTGGTTTCCAATACCTTGCAGATGCTTGTTATGATATATTGTTATAACTACTTGATATTTGGGGCAAATGTTTAGTATCAGAGGTCCTCATCACAGAAATCCCTGATTATGTCCTGTCATACAACTGTATTATGAAAGGTGCAATGTACAGTGTGATTCTCATTAGCTGAAAGCTAATAAAATTATCACACAGAAAATGTGCATGCTATCTTTGAAGACAGCCTCAACCCAGCCTGAACTGATGCTGAAGAGGAATAAACCCCATTTCTCAAAATCTCTGGTTTTGTCACCTGCTTAGACTAAATTTGCTTTAGGCATAGCAAAAATAAAATTGCTGCATGGAAAAGGTGAATAGTGGAGCAATCTAAGAGCTATGTTTGTGTAGACTGTGGTTTTTTTTATACTGCAGTCCTGTAAGGTCAGGTTGGTCATGGCTGAAGTAGCAGAAGCAGCAAGCTGCATTTTCCTGAACACCCTGATTTCTTCCTTCAGTCTTTCTCATCTCTGCCCTTACCTCTACATCTCCATTTCTGGTAGCAGGAGGGACCTGAACTGTTCTTTCCGGACCAGCAAAACTGCTTTCCACGTGTTCTGCTAAGGAGCTCCAGTCTGTACCCAGATACAAGAAAAGGAGTCATTTTGTATATAGGTTTGGCTTCATTCCCTTAAAAGGGGGCACAGGTGACTCTGAGTATCTCTTGTATAATAAGACAATTTTTAAAGGCAGTGAAATCTACAAAAAACCTTATAGCCGCCTCTTCCCACTGACCTTTTTTGGGTGCACAGTGAGACTGTGAAGTGTCCAGCTACTCCTTTCCTGTGAGGACAGGCTGAGAGAGTTGAGTTTGTTCAGCCTGGAGAAGAGAAGGCTCCGGGGACACCTTATTGCACCCTTTCAATACTTAGAGGGGGCTTATAAGCAAGACGGAGACAAACTTTTTAACAGTGCCTGTAGTGATAGGACAAGAGGTAATGGTTTTAAACTAAAAGAGGGGAGATTCAGACTAGGTATAAGGAAGAAATTTTTTTGTGATGAGGGTGCTGAAACACTGGAAGAGGTTACCCAGGGAGCTGGTAGATGCTCCATCCCTGGAAACGTTCAAGGTCAGGTTGTATGTGACTCTAAGCAACCTGATCTGGTTGGAGATGTCCCTGCTCATTGCAGAGCTGTTGGACTAGATGATATTTAAAGGTGTCTTCCAACCCAAGCCATTCTATAATTCCATGATCACTGTTCTCAACACTGTTCCTTTGCAGAGTTTGTACTGTGTGGTGGGCTTCAACATTCAGAACTAGATGATTCTGCTATCTGATAAACAAAACACTTGTGTATTTCCATCCTCACACTGTCATCAATGCAGTGTATATTAACAGCTCCTCATTTTAATTTGACCTGTATTTACCTTCCTGTAATTTGTAATGGTAACTTCTACCTTACAAATAATACAGTATTCATTCAGTGCTTTGGAATACTTTGGACCATAAATGCTATACTTTGCTGGTTATTACGTTATTATTAGTATACTTACTTTTTATTAATTGACCTAAACCAAGAAATTTGCATTCATTAAACACTTAATTGAGCACCATGCAATCCTTTGGCACCAGTTGACTGTATCCCTATTGGGTGGAATTTATGCTAATCTTATCTCAATTAAGCATTAATCATTACCATTAGACTAAATTGGTATCTTGTGAGAAGTCCCAGTAAAGTGCCTCTCCCTGTCTGAGTGTATTTACATTAACTGGAATATATTTTACTATGAAAAATAATCAGGGAGAGTCTGACTTTATTTTCACCATGAGAATAAGCAAGATATTTTTGCTGGGCCAGGTGATAATGAAGCAGCATCCAAGAAACTCCATGTATAAAGGTCTTCCCGAAAATCACTCCTGTGACTCAGAGTTGCAGAGAAACGTCTGTTTCTTCTTCTCTCAGGGAACAATTATGCAAAAAGATAAAGGCTCTCCTAGACCATGGAAAGAAGCTATTGCTGGACAGGCTGAAACTACTGCTCGTGCTATCCTCACAGGAGAAGACTGTGCCTTTGCACAGGATGAAGCAACGCCAGAGAGAAGCGATGCTTACTTGACACACAGGCCTTGTGACGGAGTGTTGCAGCCTTGCACTCCAACATACCAGTGGGCTGTACTGTAAAAGTTGTCAGCTCAAAGTCTACAGCAGACCCCTTGCCCGCTTTCATCAGGCTGTGCTGGGCGTGCTGTGGAAACACCTCCTTAACTGAGCCTTGGTGTTCATAATCCAGGTCCTCTTTCTTCTCTGTATCCCAGAACGGTTCAGTGTGTAATACCAAGATCTATGAACTGAAACACTTGGAAATTCCTCTTCCAGGTGAGGGAACCTCCTCACTCAGGAGATACTAGCAGGTTAATTCCTCCTTCTGCTCTCTTCCTGGCCCACAATGCCTTGAGTTCCTTTCTGCCTGTGGCTAAGCCTGTGGTATTAGGGGCTGAGAGAGTCCCTGCACACACTGTGCTTTAGGTTGGCAGTTTAGGTGCTCTGCTAGCAAGTAGGAAACAAAATCTGAGCTCTTTATAAGCAGCAGAAAAAAACTAAGCTAGGGTTCCTTGCTTGTTGTGAGAGCACACTGATCACAAGGATCCATATTCACCTCAGCGCTGTGATGTGGGCAGACCTGGAAAGGGTGAAGTGAAAAAGTGTCCTTTGGAAGAAAGGACAGTGCTTTCTGAGCCCTGATGAAATAGTGGTCATCCAGAATCTTTGACCACGGTAAGCAAGAGGAAGGATTTCAGACCCAGGTTTCTCCTCAGTGTTTCGGTCAGGGAAGCTCTCTGTTAAATCCACAAACAGTTCACCAAGTTTGGGTCAGCCTTCTCACAATGTCCTGGTATATTTTGACCTCTAGTGAGACCTTAGCTCTTTTCAGGGACTGGTTGCAAAGCCTGGGCTCCCACATTTGTCTCAAGGGGACAGCCCCCCAAAGGTCACCTAAGGAATTGTGTGAAATTTTAGATACAGAATTGCTCTTTAAGGTCTAACCTTTCATCTTAAACACACACACAAACAAACAACAGCAAAACAAAACAAAAAGTTTGATCAGATAAGTTCTAGTAATTTATGTGTTACAAGGAATGGCCAGTTTTCTCAGTCATTTTAATTTCATATTAAAAGAAAGTATTTGTTACTATGAGGGAAGTATTTTTGTCTTTTCTTTTTTGTATTTTCCTTTCCCTTTTGTATTTTCCTTTTCTGTTTTAAATACTGAAGAATTTTATGTAACTAACACTAGACTACAATGACATAATTTCCCCCAAAATCCTAGGGGACAGCAAGGCACCTTAGATAACTGAGCTTTTGTATAGTTTGAGGGACTGTTCATTATAATTTATGGTGCTGGGTACACTGTCTTTTTGGGTAAGAGGAAATCTTAAGTGGCTGAAATTTAGATAATCAAGGTTGGCAAATTTTACTAAATTTCTTGCCTTTGCCAGCTAATTTTGAAAGATAAAGCCTTATATTATAATCAGCATTTACTTTATTTTATTAACAGCATTCTGGTATGGTTTGCAGCCTCATAACTATCAAAATGACTGAACTATAATAAATATGCATCTTATTTGTTAATGTTCTCAAAGCATAGAGCACAATAATTAAAATCCTGCATCCCCACACCCTCCAAAAATGCAATGAATGTGCTCAGTAAACCTGTTTTTTGGCACAGCCAACTTTATCTGAATTTATTATAAGGGTAGTTCAGGCTATCTTTTTCTCTTGTTGTTTGGCTTTAATGAGAAATGGGTGTTATAAATAACTTTTATGAAGCATGCAGTAACTTGTAGGCATAATTTCATTTCCTTCTCACAGGTTCACTGCAGCTGCTTGCTCCATTTTGGCAGCCTTTACTTTAATTTGTAATCAATTACACTGATTAAACGTATTTTCACTGTTTCTCACCTGAGCCTGAAAAAAGTGTTTGATAACATATTTGTAGGAGAATTTTATTTTTGGTAATACTCAATACTGTTTCAGACTTCCAGATTTATCTCACTGAAATAAGGATTGTCTTTTATGAGCAGCTTTATTTTTTGACAGCTCCCCAACTCTATTTCACAGGTGACTGCTACCACAGTCTAACGTACAGTTTTGGCAATGCTCTTGAGTCCAATGGATTCTAGTCTCTGTGGCACCTGAACTCAATCAAAGATGATGTGTTGGAAGAACATAGCACAGGAAGAAGACAGAGAGCCTCTGCTTTCATAAAGTTAGAAGAACACTTCTGTGATAATTTTCCCTTGGTCAAATATTTACCAATACATGAATGAGTAACACACAGAAATAGAATGAGAACAGAAATTACTTTCTCTAGCAATGAAGTAGCTGTATTGTTCTGAAAGCATGCCTTTCATACCTTGGAAGAGTCCTGTGGGATAAGGCCCTGGAGGGAAGGAGGGCCTCAAGAAAGCAGGTTAATATTCAAGG
Organism: Pluvialis apricaria; assembly: GCA_017639485.1. Classification (NCBI taxonomy): domain Eukaryota; kingdom Metazoa; phylum Chordata; class Aves; order Charadriiformes; family Charadriidae; genus Pluvialis; species Pluvialis apricaria. Next base: position 39,562,542 of record CM030007.1, read on the forward strand.
ATCACCTCCTCCAGGTTCAAGAGAGTTCCTTCCCAATGAATAAGTCAGATAAAAATGCCAGGAGCCCTGTGTGGATGAAGAAAGAGCTCCTAGCCAAACCCAAACACAGAAAGGAAGGATACATAGGATAGAAGCAAAGACGGGTAACCTAGGAGGAATACAGAAACATTGTCTGAGCATCCAGAGATGAAGTTAGGAAAGCTAAAGCCCAAATGGAACTGAATCTGGCCAGCAATGTCAAAGACAACAAGAAGGGCTTACTTAAGTACATAGGTGACAAAAGCAGGACTAGGGGAAATGTGGGCCCATTGCTCAACAAGATGAGCAACCTGGTTACACAGGACATGGAAAAGGCTGAGCTACTGAATGCCTTCTGTGCCTCAGCCTTTACTAGCTAGAATGGCCTTCAGAGGTCCCAGGTCTCAGAGGCAAAATGTGGATCAGGGAAGATGGTGCTTGGAAGATCCTTCTTCATGGAAGCGAATCAGGTCAGGCAATACTTAAGAAACAGGACATATATAAGTCCATGGGCCCTGATGGGATGCATCCACAAGTGCTGAGGGAGCTGGCAGATGTCATTGTGAGGCCACTCTCAATAGCCTTTGATCAATCATGGTGACTTGGAGAAGTGCCTGAAGACTGGAGGAAAGCAAACATAACTCCTATTCTTAAAAAGGGCAAGAAGGAGGACCCAGGGAACTACAGGCCAGTCAGGCACATTAAGGACAAGAAAACCATCAGGAGTAGTCAGGATGGCTTCACCAAAGGGAGTCATGCTTAACCAACTTAATAAATTTCTATGAGGAAATTATTGTCCTGGAAGACAAGGGGACAGCAGTAAATGCCATCTACCTGAACTTCAGGAAGGCCTTTGACACTGATATAATCCTCATAGACAAGCTATGTGTAGGTCCTCATGCTACACTAATTTTTTTTGCAGGAGATACAACTTGAGTAAATGCCACGTTTACTTAGTCATGTTTTTGCATGAAAGAATGAACAAAACACAAATATGTACCATATGTTCTCAGCTATGTACAGACCTAACCATTACAGACATCTTAGCTGTTTTTTCTTCAGTGTGCAAACTCAGAAGACCTTGAGAGAGGGTTAATGTGGGTTACCTACTGCAATGGCTGAGAGTGGACCTCAAGTAAAATTTTCGTTTTTCTACCTTAGATACTAATCATGGTAGTTTAAGCAACTATTTCAAGAAGAAAACATGCAGTAGGACTGTGACTTTATCTGGAAAACTATGATTTTCAAAAGTGAGAAAGGAATACAAATGGTTTTCAGATCTAGTTTAGTGCCTAGGAGAAGAATCAGAATTGGGGAAGTAGGGTGGAATTTATTATCCTCTGAAGATTGCTAATTCCCTTCCTTTTCTATAAAGGACCCTTATGATGATCATCCTCAGACATGAACAGAATTCCTAGATGAGTTAAATAAATCTTATGAGTATAACCAAAAGAGCTGTCTAGACTGCCTGTTCTGCCCTGCTTCATGAAACCACTGTAATTTTACTGTGATGCTAAGGTCTTATTATAGCATTGTATTTTGAAATCATGGACGCACAGTTATTCTCTGAAGCTCTGTTGCTTACTTTCCACTGTTACCAGTATGAGAAGGTTGTAATAAATGTTCCATGAACTCTTTTCTGGGAGTCACTGTGACTAAATATCCATTTCCTTATATTTCTACATAGTTGTACATCATAATGTTTTTGCTGCATATAAAGTCCTGATTGAAAAAAGAACATATATATCTGTTTGTTTCAAGGTCTGCTGGAGTCTTTTTTATTACCATTTCTGGGAAATAGAACCACTTGGGCAAATGCTTGTGGAAGAATCCACCTGTTAATTATCAGCAACTGGATAAAAATATGAAAGCTAAAATTGTAGAGAAAGAAGCTCCTCTAAACAGCTTTGGTTTAAACGGAAGCTGAAGTAGTCTTAACTGCTGCCTTTTATGTTTCTCTCTACCCATTGTAAAAAAAGAAGGCATATAGGGGGCCTAGTGTCTTAATTTGAGGTTAATTCTTAAAATGACCTCGTAGTTAAATGTTTGTTTTGTTACTGTTAGGGTTTTTTGTAGAGCAATAGAAAATAGGAATTTGGTTTTTTTAAGAATTGTTTAAAATAAACATAGGAAAACATTTCCGTGAAACTTGATAAACTAGTTAAAACAGTTATAAATTTGCTTTCTTCTGACACCAAACAAAGAGATTTCCTAGAATAAGCAAATGATTTTATTCTCAAAACTATTCACTTTGTTTGTTTCACTATAAAGTCTATATGGAAACCTAATTTAGCTTTAAAGCTTTGATGAAATAGTATCCTGAGCTTCAGGGAAAACTGATCATTGGCTAATGATCCTTGGGAAAACAGGAATGCCTTATATCTTATGACTAAAAACAGTAAAAACATGTTAACAGTGTGGTTTTAACTGAAACAAGAAAGCAAGGAAAACAATTATACCTTTATCTTTATTTCCCTGTTCCAAGATGCAAAGCAAAGAGCAGAGTCATTTTTAGATCTATGCAAATATCTAAAGAAATTAAAAGCATTCATTCTTTGCAGTTATCTTTCTGCAACTCTAGTCTCCTAAACACCCTGTACGTTCAGTTTATGGAAGATGAGCTTGAGGACAGAAGTATGCCTAAGGTTACAGTAAGTCAATGATGCATCACAGTCACAGAAACTTGCCTCCTTAAATGGGCCTATTTCTCAGCTAAAACTGGATAAATAGGAAAAAATACCTTCTTCTTTTCAGTGTCTTATTGCAAGGTCAAAAGAAGAAAAATAAAACCAGCATGTCCATAACTGAGGTAGCATATTGAAGTATATAGAATCATACCATACATAAACAGTCAGATTGGAAATATACTGCAGGCATTTATTTATGTAAAAGGGAATATTTTCTTCAGGTTTAGTGAAGGTTAATCCTTCTGGTCAACAATTGTTTTTATATTTTTCATATTATTCTGTTTATTTCTGGAGTTTCAGCAACTATGCTTTCTTTAGTCTATACAATAAAGTAGCCTGGAGTTTGTTCTTGGGTGCTCTTTGCATTTGGACTCAGAAATATACTACAAAACAAGCATAAAACATAATATTTGTCAGGCACATAAAAAACTGTTCTTGATAAAATAAAAATCAATGCATTATTATATGTTCATTCAATGTCTTTCTGTCCACATAAATCCTGCATAAAAATTCTGTCTCTGCTGAAGTTGTTCAGAGTTTGATGCTAAAACTTTGAAATAACCTGATCCTGAGCTTACAGGATCTGATCCTGACCTGTAGAGAGGGTTTGGGATGGGAGATCTGGGAATGAAAGGAACAGGGAATAAAGTTCTGAGTTCTTATAGCATGACTCTTACACAGCATGTGCACTCATGTATCACCTTCTCCTTCTTTTTTTCTCCCACACGATATCCTGGCCTCTAAATTGAAGAGACATGGATTCGATAAATGGACCACTCGGTGGATAAAGAACTGGCTGGATGGTCGCACTCAAAGGGTTGCGGTCAACGGCTCGGTGTCCAAGTGGAAAGCAGTGACGAGTGGCGTTCCTCAGGGGTCGGTAGTGGGACCCGTACTGTTCAACATCTTTGTTAGCGACATGGACAGTGGGGTAGAGTGCACCCTCAGCAAGTTTGCTGATGATACCAAGCTGTTTGGCGAGGCAGACACGCTGGAGGGGAGGGATGCCATCCAGAGGGACCTGGACAGGCTGGAGAGGTGGGCCCAAACCAACCTCATGCAGTTCAACAAGGCCAAGTGCAAGGTCCTACATCTGGGTCGGGGCAATCCCAAGCACAAATACAGGCTCGGCGGAGAATGGCTGGAGAGCAGCCCTATGGAGAAGGACCTGGGGGTGATGATTGATGAGAAGCTCAACATGAGCAAGCAGTGTGCAATCGCAGCCCAGAAGGCCAACCGTATCCTGGGCTGCATCAAAAGAAGTGTGGCCAGCAGGTCAAGGGAGGTGATTCTGCCCCTCTACTCCGCTCTCGTGAGACCCCACCTGGAGTACTGCATCCAGCTGTGGAGTCCCCAACATAAGAAGGACATGGACCTGCTGGAGCGCGTCCAGAGGAGAGCCACGAGGATGATCAGAGGGCTGGAGCACCTCTCCTATGAGGAGAGGCTGAGAGAGTTGGGGCTGTTCAGCCTGGAGAAGAGAAGGCTCCGGGGAGATCTTATTGTGGCCTTCCAGTACCTAAAGGGGGCCTCCAGGAGAGCTGGGGAAGGACTTTTTACACGGGCATGTAGTGATAGGACGAGGGGGAACGGCTTTAAGCTGGAAGAGGGCAGGTTTAGATTAAACATTAGGAAGAAGTTTTTCAGTTTAAGGGTGGTGAGGCACTGGAACAGGTTGCCCAGAGAGGTTGTTGAAGCCCCATCCCTGGAGGTGTTCAAGGCCAGGCTGGACATGGCCTTGGGCAACCTGGTCTAGTGAGAGGTATCCCTGCCTGTGGCAGGGGGGCTGGAACTCAATGATCTTCAAGGTCCCTTCCAACCTAAACCATTCTATGATTCTATGATTCTATGATTCTTTTCTTCATAACAAACACTGTCTTCTGTTTCAGTCTTTTCCTCACCCTGCTCCCACTGAATGTTTGTATAATAGAAAATATATGCTGTTCCTTGGAAACAAAATATTTCGTTCCCTGCAGCTACTAACAATTTACTTTTCTCAGTGTCAGAATACAAACATTCTACTTCTGTTTTTCTTCATCTCAGATCATCCCGACAGTGTTTTACTCTGCTGGAAGGACATTTTGAAGATAGGTGAAAACATAGCAAAGTAGCCTTGCTACAATAGCTCAGTTCTGAGCTGATCTGACTGATGCAGTTGTGTGGCTTGAACATCAGTCTTTCAGAGACGAGCTGTTGGTCTAACAGCACTGAAAGTTATAGGCTGAAAGTAAAGGCCAGTATTTTGCTCACACAACCAGACAACCTCCCTGTCTCCTTTATCTTTGAAAAATGTCCACGAGTACATACGTCCAATTAAATACTTCAAACCCATTTGTGCACTCTTTCTCAGTTAAGGTTCATTTCTCATATACTAGAGCAAAAGCTGACAAATGCAAATATATTCATCTGCTCTAAATAAATTACATTTCAATTAATAAAATCACAAATGGATTAACTTCAGTGCCTCCTTCCAGTTTCTGTAAGAGCATCCTTATCAAATAAACACCCAATTAATAAAATGCATTTTTATGTCTGAAAACCTTTTAGTGGAAATAGCTGGGGATTGTTCCAAGTCTTCAAGGTCTAGTACCATATGGGAGAAGAGAGGTTGTTTTAAATACTTTTACAAGTTTCTGATCGAGTGAAAAAAAAAACAACAAACACCAAACCTATTCAAAAATTTACAATACAATTAAAGAAATAAAGTGATTGGTGCATGTATTTCAAAGGTGCTTGTGTGAAAGCATTATTAGAAAAAGTGACATCAGCATATTTTTCCCATTTATTTCTTGAGAAGGATTAGAAAGCATAAAGTGGCTGCATCATTTGAAAGTCATTCAGATCCTTAGAAAAGGCATGAATCACACAATTTAATTTACAAAGTCTGCAAATCCTGTCATTCTTTTACTTTATGTCAGATAATCCTATCCCCAGATGCATAATTCTGCTTACAGCACGTTTTGATTAAATAATTGAGAACAGGCAAAGAAAGACAAGATTCATTTGCTTTCCTAATTTAATTACCTTTTACCTTTAGCCTTAGCTCCGTTTTTGCTGAAGATCAGATCAACGAAGAGGGAAAATTTAAAAATCCTTTAAACTTTTAAAATGAAATAAGAAGAAATAGTTATAGACTATCTCATCATTGATTCCCAACACATCTTTGCACAAAGACGTGTACATTACTGTAATACCTCTGTCTTACAATTTGTTACATTTGTAGGTACCTTGGAAACCAGATAAGATTCTTTTCAGATGCTGAGTTTTATTACAATGAACTAATTTGTACTCAATCACCTTTGACTCGTAAGCATTTAATACTATAATAGCTATTTCAGCGCTGTTTTTCAAGGCAACTTGTTAGATGCTTCAAGAACCTGAAATAATATATTAAAACACATTTATTAAGGAAAATAATTACAGTTATGGAATTTCTGTTAATTGTCAGAGAGAAAACCATATAGCATGACCTGTAGGTTTGGAAAAAAGCCTAGCAACCAGGCTGATTGCAAAATGCAATAGTAATTGGTAAAGCACGTTTCTGATTTATGATTCTAGCAATTATAAAATACTTTATTTATAATCCACTCAGCTTCTGTAGAACCCCATTTATTAATGAAGGGTGTGCTGTATTACTACAAGGTCTTCTATCCAAAGGATTTATTTGGCGGGACTACTTGTGCCAACACAGCGAATGAACAAAGAGATAGTATAGGGACTGAAAAGAGATCCAAGCAATTCTTTGAATTTGAACTCAGTGGCAGTATTATCTGAGTGAAAACCTTGGTATTTGGCCTTAGGCTTACTAAAATATGAGCAAAATAGCAGACATTTTACTTGGAGATATATTTTGCTCATGCACTTCCATTTGGTTCTGTTTCTTATTTGTTTATTTTGATAGTTTTTAGTCATTACTTTAGTTGAAGGGAGTCTGTATCATCACCATAGCAATTCAGTTTATAAGAAGGTAGTAGACTTCACTGAACAGTTATTTGATATCTTAGCTTTAAGAAAAGAACCTCCTGTATGGGAAAAGGACTCTGCCTTTCCTCTTTGTCACATTCTTTTTGTATCAGAGAATTCGGATGTGTGGATCAGAGATTATTAGACTATATTAAATGAAGAATGCTTTATGCTGTGTACAAATGAAATGTAGTTCATTTGAACATTTTGTTCTTGACTTTCATACTGAAGAATTGCCGACCACAGATTTGGCTATATTGTTAAAAAGGAACTTCGATTTTTGAAAAGTTAGACACTGCAATACCTAACTTAATAAAATGGAATGCAGAATGTAATCTGGGAAAAAAAAATCATTTTAAATCATAGCTTGGTGAGAAATGAGTTGCCAGCACAGAAGTTCATGACATTTGACTTTTGTAGTGGAGTTCACTTGCTTAAACACATTGTGTGTCATTTTTACTTCCTAGGATTTCACACTTTGGCACAGGCCTGTCCCTATAGGTGCCTTGTTGCATCTGTCTGTCCTGCGCACGTATCTTGGGCGTATTAAAGCAAAAGTATTAATGTAGTGGAGTGAATTCAATTGAAGGTCACCAACATGAATGAGACCTGGAGCGCATTATGTAGAAGTAGTGACAGTGAGGACTGGGTTTATTCTATGAGACAGAGGGTATCTTGCCTTCAACTACCTTATGGGAGGATGTGGAGAATATATAGCCAGACTCTTTTGGGATGTGCAGTGACAAATGGAAGGCACAAGTACAGGTTACAATGATGGAAATTCTTATTCTATATTAGGAAAAGAGTGTTCAGCATAGGGACAGTCAAACACTGGAATTAGTTGTCCAGAGCAGTTCTGGAGTCTCCACATGTGGAGATATTCAAAATTCAGCTCAAATTGAGCAACCTGAACAATGTTGAACCAGACAACCCCACAGGTACTTTACAATCCAAATTATTCTATGACTCAGTGTTTGTGTACTTGAAGCGTGTTTTCAATTTACAGAGTAGGCAATTGTGTGTCATGATTCATTTAACATGCTTCAGGCATCTACAATAAGAATCAGTCCCTAAAAACATTAATTGTCCTGTACTGGCTATAAAGAGTTAGTAGTATAGATGCAGCCTTCTAAAATTTGTTCATATTAATCCTGTTGGTAGAATCAGCATGATCATTGTAAAATGACACAGAATTTGGAAATAACAGACTTCAAGGGTATTTGTCTGTTACACCTTCTTTCCAAATGCTAACAGGGATCTTCTTCAGTAGCAAAAGTTGATCAAAAAAGCTGAAACACTCTTTACTCACTAATTTAGTGATTGTAATTGTCATTGTGTGCATGGAAGGCTGCTGTTTCATGTCCTCAGCCAGAGGAGTTTTCTAACCTCTTTGAAAAATGTAGTCTGTAGGCAACAGGCATAAAATCCTCCCACTGAACTGGTGACACCAAAGTTGCACTGTCTACTTTTGACCTTTTATCACAGTAAGATGTGGGGGTTCATTGGCTTCTCCCAATCCATACCCAAGTTTCAAAGGGTTCCAAGAGATGTCCTAGTCTGAACAACTGCTAGATCAGTATGTTCAAGTATATCTGTTAAGCCACAGTTGACGAATTTACTTGTCCTTTCTTAATTTATAGCAGTCACACTGCTATTCACCTAGCTAAGTTACTAAGCTATTTAGTATAGCTTAAGTATAGCATTCACTTACTGCCATTAATCTTTCACAAGCCACAGTGGAGATTTCAGTTATGTAGTTTCTGTTTCTGGAAATGGTTCTGGACCATGAGACACTACATCAATAGATTCTCATACTTCAAGTAAGAATTAAAAATATTAAATAAGAAAAAAAAAAAAAAAAAGCCAGACAGCATAGAAGACCACAAGTGAGAGTTTTCTTCTTTTTACCATGCAGGAAAACTCCCTGATTTGTCAGGAAATAGAAGGAAAAGCAGGATGGATACCAGCTTGCTTCCTCCTGGTTTTTTTGCTTATGCCAATTGAGCCAATACCATCTTAGGATCTCAGTATCAGTGTTTCCACACACACACAATTAGCAGAGTTGTCAGAAGTCAACATGGCCTTAAACTGTGTCAACTTGCATGACTGTAAAACAGGTGCAGCAAGCTCCTTGAACCATCCCTGATGCTTAGAAGGTTTTAATCTTACTTCTGGTCTCTGAAGATGTGATGCTGCAACAGGGCTTCAGACTGTATAATCAGTTATATAATGCCTTAAGATGCTCCGCTTGAAAATTTCAGTCTCTTATCTGTCATAGGAATGTAGAGTTGGAAGATACCTCCAGCATTTTCAAATCCAGTCTACTCCTTCACAGGCAACCATCTAATCCAATCCCTTTTACAAAGTTTATAAAGTTTCTCCTCTCCTCTCCTCTCCTCTCCTCTCCTCTCCTCTCCTCTCCTCTCCTCTCCTCTCCTCTCCTCTCCTCTCCTCTCCTCTCCTCTCCTCTCCTCTCCTCTCCTCTCCTCTCCTCTCCTCTCCTCTCCTCTCCTCTCCTCTCCTCTCCTCTCCTCTCCTCTCCTCTCCTCTCCTCTCCTCTCCTCTCCTCTCCTCTCCTCTCCTCTCCCCTCCTCTCCCCTCCTCTCCCCTCCCCTCCCCTCCCCTCCCCCTCCCCTCCCCTCCCCCTCCCCTCCCCTCCCCTCCCCTCCCCTCCCCTCCCCTCCCCTCCCCCTCCCCTCCCCTCCCCTCCCCTCCCCCTCCCCTCCCTTCCCCTTCTCTCTTTTCCCATTCTGTCCTTTGTGTTCTATCTTACACTATCCTATTCCACCCTTCCTTTCCTTATCGTTAAGGATATTTAGTGCTTCCTGCACAATACTCTAATCTGCCTCTATTTGAAAGAAAATGTTTCCGAACTTTGTGTTGCTAGCAATGTTCACTGATTGGATTTCTTGAGCAAATATCATTAAACACAAAATAAAAATACTAAATAAATTTATTTTTCAAAGTGGTCCGTGAGATTTTGTTATAGTAACCTTCATTTTCCACCTTCCAATTCTACCTATGAATTGCTGTCTTCTCAAGTGCAATGAGTAATTTCTCCTGTGGCAACATGTCATCTGCTTCACTGAAGTCCAGACATGTTTCATCTACTACATTTCCCTTCTTAAAAAAATAGGTGTCAAAGAAAGATATATAGCTCGCATGGTTTAGTCCTATTACAATCTATCCCATTTACCATTTTCCTTCATGTCTCTAATTATTCTTCCCTTCCAAATACCTTCTAAAGCTTTGCATACCTTTAAGGCACAGTTTGTTACTGTCCAGATCATCTCTTTCTATTAATTGTGCATGCTGTTCTTTGGTTACATAAAACTAGATCTAACTTGATGCATTTATTGAAAAATGTTGCCGTTACACCTGTAATTTAATTTGCAATTTTTTTTCAGGAAGAGACAATGTTTCATCTCTGACTGCATTAAGTTTCTTGATTTTACTGTCATTTCAGATATGAATCTTTTAATTTTCTATTCTCATCTTCTCTTTGATATTACATTCAATATTGTTGTCTGTATTAAAAACTAGAGTAAAGTTTTCATTCAACTTTAAGAACATTCCACAAATCCTTTAAATGTCTATTCTACCCCTCAATCTATAAAAGTCTTTTCCTTTCTTTTTCTTTTTTCTTAGTATTCTATTTCCTGAGCAGAAGCCTGGAAATTATTATTCCTAAAACATGTTGGGTATCATTTGCATGAACTAGAAGTGGAACAGGAATAGCTTTCAGAATGAGTCAGATCATATATTGAAAAATACATATGCAAAATCTGAAGTCATTTTAAAAGCCAGAAATGCTGTAAAATAAATGTAAAATAAAAGGATTATCATAGTGGGATTGTTGTATGTTGATTTCATGTTTTCTTATTTGCTAGATTAAGATCTTTTTTATATATATTAAGTATAATGAACTAAACATGCTGATTTTATTATTTTTGTTGCCCACTGTCTTCATCCATTATCACTTCAATTAATAGCAAGTCAAAATAGAGTGATTTATCTTCACTAGTGAGTAATTTCATAATTTTTTTTTTAATTTTCTCTTTTTAACTGTTTATAAAGTGGAATGACTTCTTATCTAGGGGCATCAGCTACTATGAATAGCCAGTCATATTGACTTTATTTATTCTAGTAACTCAAGAAATACTTATGGTCACAGAATCACAACATTTCAGAACAATAGAATGGCTGAGGTTGGAAGGTAGGTGCTTGAGATTATCTAGTCCAACCCCCTCCTGAGAGCAGGGTCAGCTAGAGTAAGTTTCTCAGTGCCATGACCAGTCAGGTGTTGAATATCTCCACAGAGAGGGATTCCACAACTTGTCTGAGCAGTCTGCTCCAGTGTTTGACCACCTCCAGAGTGAAAAAAAAAAAGTTTTTTCTTACTTCTGAGTGAAATTACCTGTCTCAATTTGTACCCATTGCATCTTGTTCTGTCACTCTATATCTCTAAGAGGAGTTTGGCTCTATCTATCTTCTTTATTCCCCGTCCCCATCAAGTGTTTATACACATTGATAAGATCCCCCTGAGCCTTCTCTTTTCCAGGAGGAAAAGGCTCTGAGGAGCCCAGAACTGGACATAGCACTCCAGATTTGTCTCACCAGTGCTGAGCAGAGAGGAAGTATCACCTCCCTCAACCTGGTGGCACCATTCCTCCTAATGAAGCCCAGAATGCTGTTGGCCTTCTTTGTTGCAAGGTGCATTGCTGGATCATGGTCAACCTGTTGTCCACCAGGAGTCCCAGGACCTTCTCTGCAGACCCACTTTACAGTTGGTCAGTCCCCAGCATGCGCTGGTGCATGGTTATTCATCCTCAGGTTCCAGGCTTTGTGTTTGCCTTTGCTGAACTGCATTAGATTCCATTCTGCCCAGTTCTGCAGCTTGCTGAGGTTCTACTCAATGGCAGCACAACCCTCTGTTTATCAACCACTACTCCCAGCTTTTCATCACCGTGTCCCAAAAATAACGGGCATGTCAAATGGTATTGGCCCTAGTGTCAGCCCCTGGGGTACAAAACTGGTGACTTGCCTCTAGATGACTTCATAGTGATGACCATAATCTTTTGATTCTAGCACAGGAGCCAATTGTCAGTGTACCTTGCTATCCATACTTCATTCAGTTTTAATGTTATGATAGGTAGTTTCAAAAACCATACTAAACTCAAGGTAGACAACAGTCTCTGCTCTTCCCTTATCCACAAAGCCAGTCATCTCATTAGAGGAGGTGGTCAGGTTTTTCAAGCATGATTTCACTTCACAAAATGACACCAACTACTCCCATCACTTTCTTCATATGTTTGAAAATGGTTTCCATGATTATTTGCTGCATCACCTTCACAGAGATCAAGGTGAGCTTGACCAGTCTGTAGCTCCCTGGATCCTCCTTCTTGCCCTTTGCCTTCTTCCAGTCCTCAGGAAAGGAGGTGATCCTCTGATCACCATAACATTTCAAAGATGATTGAGAATGACCTTGCAATGACATCAGCCAGCTCCTTCAGCACCCATGGGATGTAGCCCATCGGGTCCCATGTGATAATGGATGTTAGGAGCATGGCTCCTCCAGCATCTCTGGCCAGCCCAGGACTGCTTCCTGCACAGCCAATGCAGCCGCTGGATACAGCTGCCGCTTTCTGGTTTGCAGGTTCAATCAGCAGTGAAGCTGAGCATGTATCCCATGTACAGAATGGTCCAGCTGGGTGCTCACTGCACACATGCAGTACTCACACACTTGTCCCACAGGCACCCCACACTCGCGGGTCCACCCGAACACCAGAATAGACCCTCCATCCACCTGATACCCCTGCCCAGACCTGGGGCCTTGTGCTGGCTGGCTGGTCCAGCTTGGAGTTTGCGAGAAACTCCACATGCACACACCATGCACAACCAGTTCGGGTCAAGTACAGGCACTTTCCCCCACTGCCAGGCACACAGGCAGCGACCTGCAGTTCTGCTCCAGCCACTGGTGCTGAGCCCCTCACTCTCCTCACTCACTCCTGTTCCCACCCTGTAGCTGGTTTTCAGGACACACACCATTCCTGCCACAGTGGCTGGAGGTTAAAGACACCACCAGCTCCAGCAGCTGACACTAAGTCTTCACTGGCTCCAGCAGCTGGCAGCACAGGCCAGGGTTGGGCCACCACCCCCAGTCTGACTCCAGGAGCTGGCACCCAGTCCCCTCATGCCAGTACCCCCAGTAGACGGCACTGGGCCCTTGCAACACTGACACACATGGGATAGCGAGAGGGATTATGCAAAGAGACCGTCAAGAAAGGTTTTAGTAAAATGGGACAGACTCTGGTGTTTGGGCATCAGGCTCATTTTACACGCAACCAGCCCCTTTTATAACACTTTCTGTCTACCACACTTTTAGTTCCTCCCTGCTCTCCCTTTCCCTGCACGTTCCCCCATGGGTCCATACAGCTCTGTCGATGCCTGCACCTCTCCCAGTCACAGCCTCCCCTGGTTTACAGTCTTATCAGTTACAAAGTCCAGGTTGATCTTCCTGGAAGTGGCACCTGTAGTTTCTGGGTGGCCCATCAAGGAGTGTGACTGGCAAGGTTTGTGTCTTGTCATTGTCTCCATGTGTGTTTTGTCAGGTCTGTGTCTCCGTATATTTTGTTTCTTCTTTCTCCCTTTTCCTTTAGTTTCCCAATTGACAAGATCCTCAATCAGATAATGTCACTGAAACAAACATTCTCACACTCCCACATGCCTTCATCAATTTCTGCCACTGACTAGGCTTGGTGCTTATCTCTGCCTCCCCTTTGTTGGTTAAGTTTGTGTCCCTTTACGTTCTTGTTTACAGTTTCCTCCTTTTCTTATTATCCCTTTTTTTTTGCAGTGAAAAAGGCCCTTGACCAGATACCCTTAAAGAAGCAGACACTTTCCTTACACAATGGACTTTTTCAGGTCTAATTTGTTTAAATGTTCCCTAATCTGATCATCCTCCATCAAGGAGTTTCCCAGTGGTCACAGGCCAGGGATTCATGAAAGATGGTCATACCACTAAAGGCTGAGGCAAGGATAGCATCGACTACCTCAGGTCTTTCCACATCCTTTGCCATACCACCTCCTAACCTATTCATCAGAGGATCCACATTTTCCCTAGTCTTCCTTTTGCTGCTGATATATCTGTAGAGGCCCTTTTTGTTGCCCTTCACATCCATTGCCAGATTCAACTTCAGGTGGGTTTTGGCTTTCCTATCTGCATTACTGCGTGCTTGGACAGTGTCACTGTATTCCTCCCAGGTCGTGTCCACCACTTCTGTGTTTCATTTCTACATTTGAGTTTTGTCAGGATCTCCTTGTCCACTCTTGCTTTAGTTCCTGCTCTCTGGGATGAACCATTCTTGAGCTTGGAGGAGGTGATACTTGATCCTTCCAGAATCTAGGTCTCAATAACCTATGGTGGAAGCCAGCAGACTGGTCCTGTGCTAAACTTTTCCTCGGCACCTATCATGAGTTGACACAGGCCACAGACCTTTCTCGACAGTCAGTTTACAGGTGGGGTAAAAAATGTGTAACAGGTTGCAGGCCATTTCATATTGCTTGGCCTCTGTGCCACAGAACTGTCCCAGGCACATTCAGCTTAATGGAGTTGACATAGCAATGGCATTTGAATCTTCTGCTTTTCATCTTTCTGGATTGTTAATTGTCTTCAGCCCTAGATTTCTGCACTGCTGCTCACTTTTTCATTAATTCTTAGAAATCCATTGGCGGTTGATTTGATAGATTTCATAAACCAAAGATGCACTTCTTTGTGCATGGACTATGACTATAGTGATAACTAAAGAAAGATATGGGCTGATTATGTTCTTTCCTCTTTAAGGGCACCTGTTGGAGACTGTCTGATATCTATGGCATCTAAGGCTGACAACTTCTACAGCACAGCAGCTGCATCCACACTACATCACACTCAGCCCTCTGGGCCCCATGCTGTAGCTCCTTGGCCCTATCATATATTTATCAGTTTCTGTGCTTTTTCAGCTGAATGTGTCTGAAACAATTCAGTGGTTGAACTTCGGCCAACCAGAGGAGTGTTTTTATTGCACGAAACTGTTTAAAACCATAGAAGTTGCATGAGAGAAAACAGTGATCTTTGAGGGTGAAAACCCCCAGGTGGTAAACAACTGTTCAGAGTGAAAGTAGCCAAATTGTGCAGATCAATTCTGTTTTTTGGGGTGGTGCCCAAAATAATCTTTCAGACCTTTGTTCAGGCATTTTCGTAGAGAATGCTACCTGGAATGGTCTAAACAAATAAGGCAAGTGGAGTGCCAAGGGCTTGGTTTGTGAACTTGCTTCTTGTTCTCTGTTTCTCATTAGTTTCAACATACTCATGGAATTCCAGGTGAATGTATGGAGGTTATTTGCCATCTATCATCAGCTTAGTTAGTATTACACTTAGGTCTTCTTCCTAAGCATGAAGTCTAGGCCTGACAATGGAAAGCTGATGGGAGAAAACAATAAGATGATGTTTTAGATGAGAAAAATTATAATAATGGGTCTTTGGTGTTGGGCACATAGAAATAGCACAGAAATATCTGTCCTTTAGGTTCTAATCAAGACTAGCTAAGAGGTTAGCTAGCTTCTAATCAGGAGTAGCTAAAATAGTAGATTCAGCATTCACAAGTCAGAGAATATTATGTTTTCAATGGAAACATATGGGAGTCTTTTAAACGCAACTTGAAAGTTAGTAACAACATTTAGGTAAGATGTAGGATTGAGACTCCACAATTTTTAACTTTTGAAACTGTGGAGGAGGTTAAAATATTTTTCTCCTGGACAGAGCAACAGTGAAAATGAACTACCTTGGGTATCACATTCACCCAGAAACTTTTTGTAGTTTCTATAATTTGCTTTTATTTTTACACACTCCTCCTTTATTCTTGCCTCTGTTTTACAGGCCCCTCTCCATTCATCCTTTTTCTTATTCCTTCCTTAGGAAAATAAGAGCTTCCATGTGAAGAAGATACGTGTTCCATTCAGAGCAATACTGGGTTCCCTAAAGATGCTCTCGCAAATGCTTCTGGAGATAGCACTGGAATCCAGGTAGCCAAATTTTATATGATGATGACCTGATCACACAATAAACAGGTTCTTTATGGCTTTTTCCTCTCCTAATATCTGTTTATATTATTCTATCTGTTTCTGTCTGTGCATCTAAGAAATTATTATTTCCCTGTGATAGTCATCTCCGTAATAACACTTTCTATCTACTTTTCCATTTCTTCCCTTCACTTCCTGCATTCTTTCTATACAATGCATTCCCTCATCTTTCGTTTAATGGGAAAGTATTTTGCCATCTATCTGGGTAAATATTTTGTTTCATGGACCTGACCCATATATGTTTGACGTAAGATTAATATCAGACGATTTATTTTTTAAAAATATTTATTCTATGTATAGGAAATATACATTCTATATATTCTAATATGTCTATATTTTCAGTCCTCCCCCATGCAAATATCAGAAATAGCATCTTTATTAAGATGTAGGTTCCTGATATATCATGCTACACTGGTTTCAATGAGATGCAAATCTCTTAATCGAAAGCAAACTAAAACCAGATTTCTGAAGCAATATTTTTATGAGATCACTTATGAAAAAATTGGAGAGTTATTTTTGTGATTTAAGTGGGGTTATAAATAAAGCCACAGATCTTTTTAGCTCTGTATCTTCTCCCCACAGAGAAGCTTGAGGCAAAAACAGCTTAAAAAACCTCTCTCTGTCTCATCTGTTCCATGTTAAACGACTTCATGCTCTGCACATTAAAAGGTGCAGTAACCTTTTCCTTCTACTGATAATAGCTCTTAAAAGACTTCTAAATAACATCGCTTGGTCTGGGCAAATGTACACAGACTACCATCCTTGCTCATACTCAGGACTCATGCCACAAAACAAACTAAATAAAAAAAATAGGAAAAAACAAGACCACACATAAAAGTTGCTGAGGAAAGGATGACTTTCATTCTTTGAAGTCTCTTACATTGATGCCATCTCCAAACTTCCATTAATATTCATTTCATATAGAAACCAGGTATCTTACTTTATTGTATTCTGATAGTCTTGTCTATCCATCCATGCTATGTGGAATTATGCCCTTGAATATATGATTGTTTATAATTGTTTCTTGACAATTATTTCGAGTGATTAGATCACCAGTCACAGTCTATCCATTTTTAAAATGCTTTGATATTGCTTGTTGATCTTAGCAAATGATCCCTATAGAACAAATGAATAATAAATTCATGACAAGAATGACAGTGAGAGAATGTTAAGCCTGTCTGAGCACTGTATAGACAGGGAGTGACAAATTCAAGGTTTTATGTACACCCCTAGTGCATAATAAGTGTCTGTAATCTTTAGCAATGTATACATTATAACTCAAAACAGTATCTTAGAATAGCATCTGTATTTTTCTGGTATCGGCGTCCTGGATACCTGAGATCTTTTTTTTCTTAGTCTTCTACAATTAAACTAAAGTATGTGTAAGAATAAGTGCCTTTTAAATCAGACCTTTTATATAGCATAGTCTTTTTTTTTGGTCTATGGTACATATTTTAATAATATCAGCCCTCAACTGTTCAGTAAAGCCCTAGAACACGTACAAGTTTCCTTAACTTCAGCAGAAATTAAGCAGGTGTTTCAGACTAATCACTTGCTGAAATGCTTCGTGGAATGGGATTTTAATCAGCATCTCTACTATATATTTCCTTTCTCGAAGTATAGATTTCTTTTAATCTAATTGAGAGGGTGAGCCAGTTAACTAAGCTAATTTAGTGGCATATGTCTGAGCATTGCTAGTTTTATTAGGTGCCTTTTAGAAGCTGTGTCCATTAACTACAAAACTAATAGCCTGATTCTGAATGTACTTGTTATAGAGAAGAAATACTCCCATGTTCCCACTCACGTACTACTCACCAGTGTAAATGCAGGTCTTTGTAGGTTCAAATCTTTATTTAGCTCATTGTTACTGGCATCTGTCCACTATTGTTCTACATAGTAGACTTAATATGTAGTGCATTATTTAGTCACAATTTATGGCATGCTTTTCATTCCGTAACTTCCAAGGACTGCTCCTTGGACCCTCTGCAGTAAAGGTGACAATTCTCTAAGCTGTAGAAGCTGGTGATAGTATCTGGGGGCTGTTAACAAGCAAGAAATACACACAATGATGATCTTCAGCCACAGTATAATTCCTTTCAACATGCCTTTAATGCAGGTATATGAACATTCATGCCTAATAAGTTGGGTCTCTAGTAGGGCTTCTAACACTGGGTAATTGTACTCAGGGGAGTCACCATTCATAAAGCATCTTCAACTGGGTCTTTCTACTGCCTTTCCAGTAGTTGAGATAAGAATTACCTCTACATTTTGACACCAACACAAAAATCTAACTCACATTTGATATTTCCAAAACTGGTGGGAAACAGTTTTCCCTTGAACTGTTATGCACTCTAGCTCTATGTGCATGTTACTCTGCAGATAAGTTCCTTGAAGTAGCACTTTACTGGTTTAATTTATGTTTTAGATGGGGGGAATAGAAGATAGAATGAAAGTATTGCATGCATTTAAAAATTGTATACTCCCATGAAATCAGAATAAGTTTCCTAGCATTTCCCAAGGGATTCAATGAAAGATCTATTGCTTCCAAATTTCAGGGTCCAGTTCTTAATTTTTTCAGAGACACAGCTGATAAGTTATGACAAATTATTTCCCTCATTTTTTTAAAAAAAAGTGGAAATGTATATTGTATTACCTGCCTGTTATTTGCTGCCTGAAAAAAAACTTAAATCAAGATAGAGTGCCTTTTTCTAAAGAGGAGACACAGTTCAATTGCCACTCTACAAAAAGCAGGAACTACTGTTTGAAATGCTATATCATATGTTATACTGGAGTTCAGACTAGATATGCACAGCTCTTTCTAGATCTCTACATTTATGAAGTCTGAGGAAAAAAATAGACAGATTGCCTTTTCTCAAAGTTGCACTGTATGTAACATCTGTCCAAAGTATAAAATAATTCAGAAAGCTGCAACTCCTGAGATCAAGAATTCAGGATGAAAAAACAGTTCACAGTTCTAACCACAGTGACTACTGTGTCTAAAATAATAATTAAATACATCTTTTCTGCTGCTTTTTATTTTCAGAGCATATTATAAACATTACATAATCAATTTTCACGAGAACCCAGTTAAGCAGATAAATACAACTAAATTAATTTAAATTTTTCTTTGTATTCAGTTTGCTTTTTGATGTTATCAGGATATGCAAGGGATAAGAACTCCAGCAGTCAGCTATGCCCAGCCTGGGGTTTGACTCTTATGTCCTGTGTTCCTCTTTCACTCTCTCATCTCCTTCTTTTCCTTTTTTCCTGCCCTTGATACCTTTCTTGACATACTACCTGGTAGTTTGTGATGAGAGATGGGAGTTGCGTCTACTACAGTGAGTATTCCCAGTTAGCTTAAAAACTGAGGCTTCCTTAACCTGTTTTTTTTTTTTTCTCCCTTTTGGGGAGAACGGTTTAGTCACAGCAGCTTTACTTAGTGAGCCTTGTTACAATTAACATCCATGATGATTCTCTTTATTGTTGACTACAGTGAGAGGGTGACTGGGCCATTAACACTTAAGGACTTTTTTGGCTCATTAACCAAAATGGACACAAAAGATGTTATGAAACTGTTTCATTTCCACTAGGCTGGTGTCTATAAAAATGACCTTTTAATAAAAATTAGTCTTTGCAGCTAGTAAGTCAAAGAAACCTACAAAACCCTTTAGTAGTCCTTGAAAGACAGTGGTACTTAACAATCTATAGTTTTCTTAATTTGCATAAGACCCTTATGGGCACTTCTGTTTTGAACTGGAGTCTCTGAACTGTTTTGGAGAAAAAAAGCCAAAACCAGAACTTGGTATAAACATTTAATTTTGGCAGAAGAGTGTGGTTAGATCTAAACCCAGGCTTTTTGTCAGCCAAGACATTTATTGTTTTCTGTCACTGTGTTTGAATCACGCTAAGAAAAAATGAACTGATGAGCAAATGCTGCTTAAATGGCTTGGCTAGCAAAGGGAACAGCTGCTGCTTCTGACTTATGATATATCCTTAGTCCACACGGCTATAAAACTGTTCTACATATTACTTCCTAGAATGGCATGCTTAGGGCTGGTTTATGTTTATGTAAACACATGACAAATTTGTTTAAGTGTTGTAAGTTAGAGCCAAAATGCCCAAACATTTAGCCATTTGCTTATGAGTCCTTCCAAACTCCAAATGCTCTTTAGTTCAAAAAATAAATAAACAAATAAATAAATTGCCCCCTCTTGTGAAACTATGTGAAAAACTGTACTCCTGATTACTATTAAGAAAAATCTAGTTTAATCAGGTTTTACAGTAGGCTTACTGTGGAATTTGAGCACTTGCAGCACGCAAAATTAAGGAAAGACTGTGGAAGAGAAACAAAAGATACAATAAATGTGAACTACAGGGGCTCAGCAGCATGATGTAAATAAGAAACAGAAAAAAAATAGTTTAAAGGTCAGAAAAACATCCCATTGTTGAGGCTTATTAAACTGAGGAATTAGTTCCTTAAGAACAACAACAAATGGTCAAATACTTGAAAATGGAATGGAAGTACATGGAACAATATCTTGCACTAGCATTAGAATTTGAAGGATATTTCAATGCTTTGTAAAGCATGTGTGCTGTAAATGAATGTATTTCTTATCTACATAGTTGCAATCACCTTGTTTCATTAAAGCGGAGGTGTTCTAAATAACCAATGCGGTTGTTACAGTTTTATTATCTTGATTGAATTAATGATTTTTTTCCCTATTTATATGAGCAATTCATATCCTGTACCTCTCATTTTCAAATACTACAAATCAAGTGTAGAACATTAAGAACAAACATACTGACTACAAATGCAGTGTAACACAAGAACAGATTTCCAACAGAGGTTGAGCAATCTCCAGCTCTGAAGGTCTTTAGGACTTAGATAAACAAATCAAGGCTTGATCTAGTGTTGGTGATAGTCTCATTTCAAATACAAGGATGAACTACAGAGGTCTTTTCCAGCCAACAGTTCCACGATTCCATGAACTTGTATGAGTCAAAATTTCTATGGGCCTCATACTCATAAAAGTTGCTCTAAAACAATGCCAGATTAAATTAGCTGTTCCCCCCTGATTTGTTGGGAGGGTGGAGAAGGCACTTACACTGTGTGCCTTTAGCATCCAACTTGAGATGCCTGAGATAATGACTGAAGTTTCCAAGGATTTCTCCAAATTGAATGCAGTATGAAATGGTTCAGAACACCTCTTAATCGTCCTGTGTGAAACCAAGCTTTTGCTGTAGCTCTCTCTATAGGTGGCCAATGGAGGCAGGGCTGCTAGTTTAGGCACCTAGAATAGGTTTCATGTTATTGAACAAAGATAACCTTGTCTAAGCTAGTCATCCTAAGATCTCTTTGTAGTCAATGGAGAAACAAAATCATTTTAAGGATGTGTTTTATCTTTTCCTGTTTCACTATGAAGAGGGTGTAGGATGACTAGTTCAGACATAAACACCTATAGGAGAAGGACACAACGCTGACTCAATCTAAAACTTGTGCGGTTAAAGTTAGATGAGGTGTATCACAATGGTCTGGTTAAATGATTACAGGAGGCAGTGTGAATATTCTGATATGCCTTGAGAAGTGATCAAATGAAATAAAAG
This sequence comes from Pluvialis apricaria, assembly GCA_017639485.1. Lineage (NCBI taxonomy): Eukaryota > Metazoa > Chordata > Aves > Charadriiformes > Charadriidae > Pluvialis > Pluvialis apricaria. The sequence continues at coordinate 39,583,934 of CM030007.1, forward strand.
ATAGCCTCTGATGGAGTGAGAATAGTAGTATCTTGTTAGAATAGCACATTTTCTGTTTCTTGTTTATCTCTTTCTTTTAAAGACTTTTTTACACTCTGTGGATGGTGATAACAATAGGGACCAAAGCGCAGGTGTGAATAAACTATAGTTTTGATTACTGAAATTTTATCATGAAGTTAGACATGTAAGCCTAAATATATACGCTGATGTGAGGAGAGAAAAATAGATGGTGCAGGGGCTCCAGCTCTTCATTTACGATGGACACACCTAAGCTCACATCTGCACGATCTAGGTCCACCACATTTTGTTGCCTTGGTTATCACCATGTAGATACAAAGAGAGTGTAGCCAATGTAAACCAGTTTCTTTTCATTGCACATACTGCATTATGGTCACTCCGTAATCCGATAAATGTTTACTGGGGACTTAATCTCTAATAGATCTATTCCTTAACACGCACTAAGTAGAGAAACTGGCATATGGCATGAGACGCAGATGGATCAGCTCGGCATGATTTATCATCTATAGAAGTCTGAGCTATGGTCTACGGAAGTTTAAGGATGCATTTGCAGACAGGTTTTTTTTGTGGACTGCTTAGATTTACTCTTTGAAAAAAGAAATAATATAAGAAAGTAAAAAATAATCACCCATTGAAAGCCTCAACCCTACAGCCACAGGTATGCCATTATCCTGTTATTCTATGCTTTTAAAAGAAGACATTTGCTTTAGTAGCTAGAATAACGTACGAAGATGGTAGCATATTTTGATTTTATGCATGATAAAAACATCAGTGTAACATTTCAGACAGTGGCGTGAGCAGAGGTGATCTCTAGAGTATAAAAAAGAAAGTCTTAAAAATGGAAGATGTGGCAGGAAGTAGATGGCTGATTCAAGAGAAAGGTGGTTATTTCACAGTACTGCAACATGATTCTGAAAAAGAAAGTACACAAATTACACTGTGCTGCCTAGTGCCTAAAACATGGCGAGGAGACTAGAAGAAAGAACTAGATGCCGTGTTCAGCTGCAAAGCCTTCAGTCAATGTAGTCATGTAGCATAGACATGACAGTAGGAAACTAGTCAGGAAAATATTAACGGTCTGTGAAAGACTGATGTCTAGATTTCAATAATAATTTTGAAGTATCATTCTATGCTAAAATATTCTGATATGCCTTGAGAAGTGATCAAATGAAATAAAAGATAGCCTCTGATGGAGTGAGAATAGTAGTATCTTGTTAGAATAGCACATTTTCTGTTTCTCGTTTATCTCTTTCTTTTAAAGACTTTTTTACACTCTGTGGATGGTGATAACAATAGGGACCAAAGCGCAGGTAGCCTTGAGAAGGCAAAGTTCAGCAATAGGAAAGTAGAAAGGAACGTTAATGTCAGTATCTAGGTAATAGGCAGTAGTTCATCTGTAGGCAGGCAGGCAGCTTTTAAAACATTTAACCTACTTATATCACTGTGTGGTTGCTGTATATTGCCAGTCTGTTCTGCTCCAAGGGATGGTGGGTAGATTTAAAAGCAAACAAAATAAAGACATTTGAGACAAGTTACTAAGTGGAACTTCCTCTCCAAATCCCTTGCAAATCTGTTGCTATTTAACCTACACAAACTGGAACACAGATATTTGACTGTTTTTTCCATTTATGTATGCATGTGATTTGAAGCATTAACAGCATCATTTTTTTCTCCTTCTGTTCAATGCAAGAGAGCAGCAAATGTATAATATGTTTCCAGGCCAGGCTCAGAATGTGTAAAAACTAAATGCTTCCAGTCAGTCATGTCATTGGAGTAGGAACAGAAATCCAGTCTCTGCTTGTCTTAGATACTTAGTTTATTATAATTTAACCCCTATCTTTACCCCTAATGACTTTTTGATCTCTGAAATCTGAAGTTATTCTCAGCCAAATATTATCTGATTTATAATCGGAAATAATCAGCTCTTCAGCTGCAGGCAATATGTGTTCTATTCAGCAAATCTGTTGTATGATTCACAATTTAGTACAAAGAAGTTGTTCTCTTACTTGTGAATACTATCTCCTCTCCAAACTTTACATTTCTTCCTCAGGCAAAAGTTTTACTGATCTCAATGTTAACTTGAGTGAGTGTATACGATTAGGATCTGCAGGTAGACTCATGAAAAAAAATGAAGAACTATTATATAAACTTTTATTTAAATGATTGTTACTGTTTTCCAAATAAAAGTAATTCTTACACAGCTTGTACAGGCATTCCTAGGGCTTCCACGGAATTAGAGGGCACAAGTGATGCTATCTGCTCTGAGCAGATCTTCATCCTTTTGCACTGCCACTTCATGTCTAAAGTCCCATAAACAAAATTAGTAAACATGGACAAACACTTTCTTCAGAGAATAAACATGGAGAAATCCTTTTGAAAATCAGTCAAATGTTCAGGAGGAGCCAGGCAGTCTGTAATTATTATTATTTTTTTTTGGCGTGAAGGTAGAGCAGGCTTCCTTAGGAAAGATACCTATATAATGTAGTCCTTTTCCATACAGACTCTTACAAACTATGCTCTGCTCATGCAGAAGAATTTTAGCACTCTTCTGGAAACAGGTGCTAAAATGAATGAAACAGGATGTACTGCCGAGCACATGAACTCTCTTGCTGCAAATGTTAGATGATAGGACTAGCTATAAGTAGGCTTGTGACAAAATAAACTTTTCCAGATATGGCTTCCAGAGCTGGATAAAATAATTTTCAATAACACAACACAGAGAGAATCATACACCAAAGCAGCTGCTCTTGTGTCTCCCTGGAAATGAAGTCAGCTTTTTTTGACAGCTGAAAATAATGGATTTTTCTGAATCCTACTCCCTGAATCTAGGAGCCAAGACGAATCCAGGAGAAACCAAAGAATGAACCTTGCTATTATGATGAAAACTGATGAAGAACCCAGGTAACTTCATTTCTAATCTTGCTGATGGTTAGAATTGCCTCTAGATCCTGTCCCCTCTCACCCCAACTTACTTTCTTAACATAATTTCCTATCTAACTAAATAAGTGTCCTTCCCCAAGCAATGAACTCCTAAGGGAACAAAATATTCCTTTAAAAGAGTATCATCAATGTCAGAGACAGTATTTGCATTTGCAGCCTTCTCTTTGCCATTAATTATTTTCATGTGTGTTTAGAATATAGCTTCCATTTGAAAAAGCCAAGATGTCAAGTAGACAGCTGAATATTAGGTTTAATTTTAGCACATCTGCACAATTGAATTACATGACACTGATAAGTAGTGCCATTTGCTTAGTACTAAATAATCAATTCAATGTACTCTAATATACTTTCCCAATGTACTCCAATAGACCTTCCATAGTTAAACCCACTGTTACCACTCAGCTTGCCATCATCTTTGCATCTTGCACATGATTCCCCAGGTGAATTCTAGTGGCAGTAATATGTAACCTTATTAGAATCTGTATTTCTGCCTATCTTATTGTTCTGAATTAATGACCAGCAAACATTGCAAACTGTAAAATAATGTGATAGTATGAATTATTAAAAATTTTTTAAAAAAGAAAGTAATTTCTTAATGGACTATACACAGTTTATTTTTTCTTATTTCTGATTGAAGAGTAAGTATCAGAATTCTTGGGCTTTGTTGACAGACTTACTGGGTAAGCATTGATAGCACAATGCTTTTGTTTAATGTCAGTGAATTGTGGCTAATATTTATGGCACCTTAGTGAAATGTTCACATTACAAACTGAAAACATATAGAATATGCCCGAGTTTAATTATGAATTGGTGATTTGGTTTTGTATTTTTCAAGGGGAATAAGAAAACAAGCGGTGCAATGTAGTGTCCCACACACAATCTGCATTTGTGATTCCCTTACACCTTTTCAAAATTTCTGCCCTCAGATAACTTTTGACAAAACACTGGATAAAAGTCTTGGTGTTTGCTGAGCTATCTAGACCAGCTAAAAAAACCCCAATCAAACAAAAAACCCTGAGCGACCAGAAAACAACCAACTCAGTATGAGAGATTATTATTTATGGATTTGATGTAATTGACTATAGCATGCTTCTGAATCATATGCAATTCATTTTCATGTTTTGATGTAATATCAAGTGAAGCTTGATCACAAAATTATCTGTGTTTTCACTTAAGAGTTGAATTTGTAGTATATGTATTTTCATCTTCTCTAGGTTTACTGAAACTACCAAGTAATTTAATTTCTGGGCTAAAATGTTTTTTGAATGAATACCTGAATAGATAAGAAGCTATCTGCAAAAGAAAAAATATGCATACATATGCAAAGAAATACCCTTTTACATAACAGGAATTTGTTGTATCAGAATCTGCTTTTCTGAAAGTCTCTGAGAAAATATGATTGGATGGGGTTATGGCTAAGGCACGGGATTAAGAGATCAGTATTCATCTTCTGGCTGTGTAACACATTTTCTGAGACCTTGGACACATCACCTAGCCCTTCCACAGCTCATTCTTCTGTCTTTTTTTTTTTTTTTTTTGGTATTATGATGTGAATCCATTTTATTTACGAATAATGCATAGGACAATGTTCATAAGATTTGCTAGCCAAAGACATGCCACTGAAGCAATTAATCAAATGAAGGAGACAAAGGTATATGACCTCACTATTCACAAAAAGTGCTGTATATATGTATGCAAATGCAATTACTTTTTGTAAAAGTGATGGAGAAAATTGAAGTCTGCTGTACAAAGCCAACAAATTTGCTTCCAGCAGTTTATTTATGACACTTCTATTTCTTTTCAGTCAGAAAATAATCTAGGTATTTTCCATTTAGGAATCAATTTCATAACTGGAATGTTAAGAAATAGAAGCAAAATAAGTTTAATATCTAAAATTCCTTGGACTGATCATTTCCAGCTATCATCTTAAAAAGCTTCCACTCTTTCCTCACGAATTTCATAAGTCCTACTGACTCAGAGAAAGAGTTACAGACTGAGTCGAGCCAGTACTCCAAAGATGTATTTTGGAGAGATAATACGTTGTGAGAATTGACATGGTTTCACTACCATTATGGAGCTTAATTTTCAGAGGATCATGGCCCTTAAGCTTTAAAAATAACTATATTGAAGGGCTAGAATAACCATTAAAAATAACTATATGGGTTGGAATGACCCACATATAGTTGCTTTGCTCAACATTTTAATGGTTTCTGTGGGCAGATCTTCTTTAAAGCTTTGATACTTCTTTTGGCTGAACAGACTGCTGAAAACTTGCAATTTGAAAGAGCAGAAACCGTCTTTTCTTCGCTGATGAAATTCCACAATGAGAGCATGAACCTCCTTTGTGCCAATCAAAAAACAGACTTGTGCTACAACTGGTATAGTCTTTGCAGGCCAAAGCAGCACATCTTTTATGTGAAGCCACGAAGCTATTGTGACTCTAATTAAAATCTAGATCTATTAAAAATGCAATAGTTATTATTGTTAGCCCTCGCATAATGATAGTAACATTTTTAGTATAAATTATCCAATTAATCAAAAAAGAACCAGTATTAATACCATTAACATTGTTAAACAAAAACTTGTGTATAACGCCTGTTCTAGGTTTTTTTGCCTATGTAACCAATGCTTTTCTGAGGGTGTTATAGCAAGTTGTAAGCACTCCGACAGCATCATCTGGAGCTGTATGATGTTGGAAGTCAGGGTTTCTTCTTCCTCACTGCTGGGGGCTATTTTGACACATTGAGAATACCTTGTTCTCTCCTCATTGCTCTGTAATTCCACATTTACTATATTTGGTGTGGTTTACCTAATCTGAGTACCTCTTCTTTGCTCTCTTTGTTAACCCCTGAAACAAGTTACATACAGCTCACAAGGTTGCATTGCTTTAATCGGGTTGCATTCCTTTAAAGGTCTACTAAGATGATTAGGGGATTGGAGCATCTTTCTTATGAGAAAAGACTTAGGCACTTAGGTCTTTTCAGTCTAGAGAAAAGAAGACTGAGGGGGGATATTATCAATACTTATAAGTACTTAAGGGGAGGGTGCCAAGTAGATGAGAATGGTCTTTTTTCAGTTGTGCCCAGTGACAGCACAAGAGGTAACGGGCACAAACTTGAGCATAGGAAGTTCCATCTGAACATGAGAAGGAACTTCTTGACTTTGAGGGTGGCAGAGCACTGGAACAGGCTGCCCAGAGAGGTTGTGGAGTCTCCCCCTCTGGAGGCATTCCAAACCCGCCTGGACACTGTCCTGTGCAACCTGCTCTAGATGACCCCGCTGTGGGAGGGGGGTTGGACTAGATGATCTCCAGAGGTCCCTTCCAACCCTGACCATTCTGTGATTCTGTGATTCCTTTAATGATCATTAATTGACAGCTGCTAACTTGTTCTTAGCCCTGAGGCCTTTGGTATTGTCCTGTGTTCGTACTTCCAAGGTTTCTGCTATCATCCTATGTAGAGGGGTAAAACCCCTCTACATCTAATCATTATTTTAGGGTAACTGAATCTACACAGAATACCTTTTATCAATAATTGTTCCTTAACAGAAATGACTCAAAGTTTCTGTAACACTAGACCTTGCACCTATTATACAACATTGTATAAAGTTAACAAAACTAAAACAAAATAAGTGATGCTCAGGTGGCTACTGAACAATAGCTGTTACAGCTAAGCAAGCTGCCAGGAAAGCCGAAAATAAGCCCAGACAAAACAAATCTGAAAAAAAAAAAACCATTCATGAGGCTTTACAGAGCTAGTACAATCTGTAGCCTCTTAAAGCAATGGCAATCCCATTGTAATGGACTGCTCTGGTGCGACAGCAGGTTCCCACAAAGCCACTCTCTCACTATCTCTCCTCAGCAGGACAGGGGAGGAGAAAATAAGATGGAAAAGGATTCATGGGTCAACATAAATGCAGCTTAATAAAAGTAAAAGCAAAGGCCATGGGTGGAAGCAAAAGAAAACAAAAGATTTATTCTCCACTTCCCATCAGCAGGCGATGTCCAGCCATTTCCCAGGAAGTTGGGTTTCAGTACATGTATCAGTTGCACTGGAAGACAAAAATCATAATCAGGAATGCTCCCCCCTCCTCCTCCTTTCTCCTCGCTTTTATTGCTGAGCAGACATCATGTGATATGGAATATCCCTTTGGTCATTTTGGGTCAGCTGTCCTGGCTTTGTCTTCTCCCAAGATCTTGCTCACCTCCAGCCTACTGGCCTTTGGTGGTGAGGTGGGGCAGGGGAATGTTGGAGAGACACCCTTTATGTTATTCCAGCACTGCTCAGCAGTAGCCAAAACACTGGTGTGTTATCAGTACCTTTCTAGCTACCAATACAAAGCTCGCAGTAGGAGGGCTGCTATGGGGAAAATTAACTCTGTCCCAGCCAGACCCGATACACCCATCTTTGCAAACTTACATAAGTACAGCCCTCTCTGGGACAACAGCCTCAGAGCTAATAAAGATAAGCCAATTGCTCAAGATGAATGCTGAAGGCTGGTGTACCATACCTGCTGCCAACAACAGGGGGATGAGGGTGACAGCTGAGCCAAAGTCAACTTGAGTGTAGGATTAATTTTTTCACTCAAAAAGATTCTGTACAAAAGTGCTATATCAAAAGGAGGTAGTCTGTTTGCAAAGAAAGCTCTGAAAAATTAAAAAAAAGTATGTAGATCTGTCTTTTGTATTGCTGCTTTGACACCTATTGCATATAGGGGAGATCCCCCTCCCTCTCCACATCCTTGCTCTTGTTGAGGATGATAGAAAAAAGAATTCAGATCATACATGTAAATTTATATCTGCCGTAGCCTATCTATGACGTTTTCCATTTTCAATGTTATTGGCATCATTTTCAGTATTTTTCTTCTGAGGCCATCTAAAATTCCTCCTTGATAAACTGCAATGGTTGTTTAAGTGGCAGAAGATACTCAATGAATGTATAGCAACCTCGGGTTCTTTGGAAATTTTTGAAGTTTATTTTTAGTTTTTATAAATCAGCTTTATAAGTAGGTTAGTATAGAACAAGAAGAGGGAAATTAATTGCACTCTGAAAGAAGAAAATGAGAAGCCATTATAAAAGCAAAACACCAACACTACTATGTCATTAGCAGAAGTAGTACTTAGGTGCTTGTGAGTACTTGCTCATTTCTTTTACATATTGAATGGATCTGGTCCTTATTTAATACCCCGCGGACATATGTGAGGCATATGAGACCTTGAAAATCTGACCTGTACATACATTTCTTCTATTCCAATGAATATTGTTTATGTAGCTCTTACATAACCTTGCTCATAGTTTAAAAATATATAAGTTTATGAGGCTAAGAAAAGACATTCTCAATTTCTTTAAATTTCACTGACCATAGCTGTAATTTTGCCTTTCTATCAATATTTTTGTGCATGTATTTTGCGAAGATTTGGTAGCATCCCCACCAAAGCATGATCCTATTTTTCTTCCTTCCTCTCACATTCTAAGGCTGTGATGAATGAATACAAAGTATAAAGCTGAGACAAAGGAAATGACATTAATTATATTGAGACAATCTGCTAGCACTCAGGGCAGATGAGATTTTTTACTATCTAGTTTCACCAGTATCAACAGTTCCATCAGCTTCTGTGCTTGTTTCTTTGCATGGCCAAACTGCTAGGTGGGTCATTTGTCACAGAACATAAAAGAATTCAGGTTTTTTGAAGTGGGGAATCCAAGCCTACAAGCCCATCAGTAATTCATAATATAATTCCATCTTTGCATAATCAGAGAGATTAGCTGCCAGAAGTCTGTTTATGTGTAAGAGCATAGCAACATCTTGGAGTTAGTTTTCCTTGTAAGCCTATAAATTTTTATGAGGTTTATATGTTTTGATCAGCAAAACACATTTTGAGGAGGAATAAATACATTTTTTAAACTAAATATATTTCACTTTTTAGTGACTCACTGATACAGGTCTGGCATTTTCTTATGAGAGGTAGCCAAAAGCAAACTGCACTCTCTTTTTGTGATTGGTAGACAAGGTAAAAAGCTTGAATTTGGGACCGCATTAATGCAGATGACCACTGAATGAATTTGACCTCTTTAGTGTTTGAATCAACTCAGTTGGAAAACTGGATATTAGCAGGACCTGACTGAAAAACAGATGTTGTGGCATAATAGATACAGTTTCCATAAACAAATCACAGACAAAAACTACGTGAATGTGCATGTAGTTATTGTAAAACAGTAGAAGGAGAAATTGGAAAACCAAGCAAAGGTTCAAAGAGATATGTTGCTGTGGTTCCAATACATTTTTGCAGTGAGAGGTTAAGTAGCACAACATTGCAAATTTCTTGAGGGAAAAAAAGGCTTGAAATTTGGGAGGCCTAATGTAACAGAAAATCATCTAATAAGGAACATATTTGGCAGAAATCAGTCAAAAATGACAAGGTGAAGTATCAGATACCTTAGACATTTTACTGGAATTTGAAATAATAAAATAAATCCTTTATAATAAGTCATTCTCATATTTATAGTCTTAATGTTATTGAATCTTTGCTACACTTTACACCTATTTCTTACAATACATTTATTGTTAGAGTCAAGTACATCATCATTTATGTTTTTCAGACACTGATGTTGTTTCATCTGGTACAGAAAGAAACATAGGAACAACTGAAGGAGCTAGATCTTTTCTCCTTGGAGAAGAAAAGGCTCAGGGAAGACCTCATCACAGTGTTCCAGTACTTAAAAGGCAGATACAAAGAGGTCAGAGACTTTTCACAAGGAGACACATGGAGAAGACAAGGGCCAATAGGTACAAGTTGCACTGAGGGAGGTGTCACCTCGATATAAGAACGACATTTTTTGTAGTCATAACAATCATTCACTGGAGCAATCTCCCGAGGGATGTGGTAGAGTCCGCATCACTGGAGGTTTTCAAGATGCAATTGGACAGAGTGCTAGATAATCTCATCTAGGCTCCCTTTCCCATGAAAAGTTGGACCAGGTGATCTTTCGAATTCACCTTAATGGTTTCCTCTTCTTCACTGTAGGATCCAGCTGGGATCCTTTTAATGTGTTTTCTCACACACTTTTACGTCTTTTCTCTTTCTTTATTAGTCTGCAGCACCGTATTACATCCAAATGTACTGTACATGGTGCCTTTTAAGTATGTTAGCTACAATTGTCCTCTTTGTTACCCATAGTTTTGTCCAGCTCCAGGTCTGCACTGCTATAACTCACAGTGGGTGAGTTGTGTATAGCTGTGGGGTCTCCAGTGCCAGCCTGTGCCTGTGCCACATCCCTCATCATCCTATGCTCTGAATCCTGTGTTCCCACTTCTTAAGGCTTCTGGTATCATACCAGACTCCTATTTCTTTACACTACCTCAGTATGGTAGAGTTGTAAATATATAATTCTATATAGAATAACTGCTTGAATAGAGTAGAGTAGACTATTTCAGTTGAAAGGAACCTACAATCACCATCTAGTCCAACTGTCTGACCAATTCAGGGCTGACCAAAAGTTAAAACATGTTATTAAGGGCATTGTCCAAATGTCTCTTAAACATTGACAGCCTTGGGGCATCAACCACCTCTCTAGGAAGCCTGTTTCAGTGTTTGACCACCTTCTCGGTAAAGAAATGCTTCCTAATGTCAAGTCTAAATCTCCCCTGGTGCAGTTTTAAGCCATTCCCACATGCTGTGTCACTGGATGCCACGGAGAAGAGCTCAGTACCTCCCTCTCCATTTCCCTTCCTCAGGAAGCTGTAGAGACCAATGAAGTCACCCCTCAGCCTCCTTTTCTACAAACTAGACAAGCCCAAAGTCCTTAGCCACACCTTATAGGACATTCCTTCCAGACCTTTCACCAGCTTTGTTCCCTCCTCTGGATGTATTTGAGTACCTTCACATCCTTCTTAAATTGTGGGACCCAGAACTGCACACAGTACTCAAGGTGACATTGCACCAGTGATGAATACAGTGAGATAACCACCTCTTTTGACCAGCTGGTGAGACTGTGTTTGATGTACCCCAGGATGTGGTTTGCCCTCTTGGCTGCCAGGGCACACAGCCCACTCATATTCAGCCTGCTGTCAACCAGCACCTTCAGGTCCCTTTCTGCAGGGCTGCTCTCCAACCGTTCCTCTCCCAATTTATACTTGTGCCTGGCATTACTCCATCCTAGGTGCAGGATCCAGCATTTTGGCTTGTTATATTTAATCCCATTAATGATTGCTCAATGATCCAATCTATCTAGATCCTTCTGCAAGGCCTCCTGTCCCTCAAGAGGGTCAACAGCACCTCCCAGTTTGGTATCATCAGCAAACTTGTTAATGGTGCATTCAACTCCTGCATCCAGATCGTTGATAAATATATTGAACAGAACTGGCCCTAGAACTGAACCCTGAGGAACACTGCTGGTGACCAATCTCCAGCCAGATGTAGCCCTATTCACCACTATCCTTTAAGCCTTGCTTTTCAGCCAGTTCTTCACACAGCACAACATGAACCTGCTCATCCCACAGTGGGACCATCTGTCCAGAAGGGTGCTGTGAGGGACAGTACCAAAAAGCGTTACTAAAATCCAGAAAAACTACATCCACCGCCTTCCCGTCATGCCCTAGGCAGGTGACATTGTCATAGAATAATATCAAATTAGTTAAACAGGACTTTCCCTTTGTGAACCCATGTTGACTGTGCCTGATGATTGTATTGTCCTTGAAATGTCTTTCAGTAGTATCCAGTATAATCTTCTCCATAATTTTTCCAGGAACTGAGGTTAGACTACAGGTCTGTATTTCCCTGGGTCTTCCCTCATGCCCTTTTTGTAGCCTGGAATAACACTGGCTAACTTCCAGTCAGCAGGGACCTCCCCAGACTCTCAAGGCCATCAGTAGACGATCAAGAGGGGTCCTGCCATAACATCTGCTGGCTAGATTGTAACTGCTATCTATATAAAACTATGTTTGTACTATACAAAGATAAAAACAATTAAAACAAATTATCCATCACCACCCGCCCAGTTAGAAAAAACCCTGCCACAGCTAAACTACGTAAGACATAGCTGTAGGCAGGTCAGGTTAACTTCAGGCAGAATAAGCCTGAGAAGCCTCAGTTCTGAGGCTGTGCAAACTCAGTATAAATCTTATGGCCTGTTATTGTTCATGACAAAACAGTATTACAGAGCTACACAGTTACAGCTGTTCGCTCTTGAAGTGTGGGATATTTAGGAATTCAAAGGATGAAGCCAGACATCCAAGCAGCGACAGGGTGGTGTGATTCCGAAATCTTAATATAGTTGCATTGATTGCTTTAATGTGTGTGCATACATCCATATATGTTATTTTTTTTCCCCTATATACTACTTGCCAAGTACACTTCGAGGAATTTGACCTTGTGATTCAGGCCAAGGATAAAATAGCCCTATTCACTACTATCCTTTAAGCCTTGCCATTCAGCCAGCTTTTCCTGAATGGAAAGCTCCTTAAGTCATACTCCTTCTATAAAAAAAAAAAAATTAGAACATTTTTTCTAACCAGCTTTTTCTCAGATAATTTCTTCTGCGACCTTGTACAAAGATTCTCTTCCATATTTGTTTGTACTCTGTGTATTTTTATTTAGGCAGCATATATACTCAAATTTAAGGCTGGTTTTCATCTATACACTGTACAGAGATCAGATATTGATATGTAGATAATTCAACTGTTGGTCTGAATATTGGAAGAAATTCTTCCTTGCAAAAACCCTGACAAAGATATGATTCAATTTATCTTGGCATTACTGTGTTCTTTACTTGCAATTTTCAAAATATTCAGATACCTTAAATTTAATTGAACTTTCATGTCTAAAGTTTAGGAGATCATGTCATCAGAGCGAGACCTCTGCGATACAGTAGAACATATGTGGTGAGATTTTGAAAGCTCAGCTATGTTTTCAGATGCATTTATAATAATGACTTTTGACTAGAGATTATAGGTCTCAATGGGTTGTTCTTCTGAAGCGTTTCTGGGCAGTAATAGACATACTGCAAAAGGCACTTGAGACAGTGTTTATATGCAGCCCTATAGGTACTTTGATAAGGCTCAGTTTTTTTGAACAGATGGTGTAATTTGCTTCCTGCTGCTTTTAAGGGCTGTCTTCCTTATCCTGAGGTATTCTAGTGCACTCTTGTGACAATCCTATTTTTCCTTTACAACTGCTTTTGTTTCTTTATTTCAATTCTCCTCTGACTTATCCTTCACTTTTATTGTGTGGTAATTTTTTCAAGGGACTACTGACCTAATAAGCCTGATGCAGCCATGACATACATGGCCCTGGGTAGTTGTAATAAGGTTCCTCCCTCCCTTTTATGATTCCAAAATACCACATAAAGAAATTGTTTCTCTGAAATTAAAAAAAAAAATCCCAATATTGTAAAATGAATTTACTACACCATGTTCCCAGAGCTTTACTTTGCAAAGATCATGTGAAAACAGCCCATAACAAAGGATAATTTTAAAATGTCATTTAATATGGGTATTTTTATTCTTAGAAGACACAGATTTTGTGCTCTGGAAATCTGTCCACTGACATCCCTGAAGAACAGAATCCTTTCCCTTAAAATCCCAAGATGTTGAGGTAGATGCAGCAATTCTTGAAATCCTTCCTTTTACACCTGTGGTGTTTTTCTAAAAAAGAGAACGGCAGTCAGAGAGAATCATGGTGCCTGTTTTAGATCTGACCCAATGGGTGGTTGTTCTCCACTGGAGACCATTACAACCAATCAGGGCTTCATGTTAAAAACCTTCATATTGTAGCATGACCATGTCAGTGGTGATTTTCAGAGGAGGATGGTTAGGGAACCCCATGAGATCAATGAATTTTGTTATGCAGATACCTTTATTTTTGCTTCAGAGTGATTACTGAACCACAGCTTCTGAAACTGAAGAAGCAAGGTCAGAGGTAGCAATGCATAACTTAAACTGTTTTACCATGTTTTCTTGCAGCTGCTAAACCTATACTTAAGGAAATTTAAGTGTGTGTCATGTGTTGGAAGATGGTGACTTCTCATGATATCCCTATTTTCTTTGCCATCTAGATCCCTGGCAGAGGAACTGCACAATGAAAACAAATTAGTTGACTGTGTGCGACTTTGGGAATATTTGTGACAGGCTAAATCTACCTACTTAAACGTGCCTAAATACACAGATATAGGTAGTTGTCTATTGGCTCTTCCAACACTCTGAGCTGCCTGGTCATGAGTCAGCTCCAGCCCAGGAGCCATCTAAATTTTTGAGATTATGTGTCTCATCTAAAGCATCCCACTTTTATCTGTTTAGAGATATACCAATAGTTCCCAGTATTCTTGTAAGGTAACAAAAAAACTATCAATCCCACTTTATAGGTGGTGGTCTGAAGAGCAGAGAAATGACTTGTTTGGAGGTCACATGGAAAATCTGTAAGGTACAATACATACTTTCTAATTTCCAGGCTAACACAATGGCTATTAAACAACTATTCCTCTTCTTTGCTTGAAGTTGTTGCTATACAGTTACAAGCCTACTATTGGCACTAAAACAGTGCTGAAATGTCTTGGTGAATCTGACTCTGCCTTTAGGAAGGTAAAGGAGTTAAACAATTCTAATTTAAGATCTTTTGAGGTGAGTAACCGCTGTGAAAATATAGAAAATGAAGGGACTAAAATTCCTTTAGACTTCTACAGACCTGCTTAGACCCCTTTCTTAATCTTGATGGTGAAAGGTGTAAATAGAATTAGGGTTATGAGCACTTGTGATCATTAAAGACTATTCAGCAGGTTATACTGATCAAATCTAATTAGGATAATTATTAACCTCCCACTCAAATGATTTTTCATTATGTAAGACAATTTAGGCTTTTTCATCCTATATTGCTGTTGTGATACACAAAGCATTTTCATAGTTTTATCTCAGATGAGCCTGTATTTTAAGAAAATATTTCAGTATGGATAAGATACAGTTATTTCTTGACATCCTTTATGATAAAAGACAAAAATGAAATAGTGTTACTCATTTCACATATGTTACTGAACTGCTGTCAGTTGTTATTGAAACTTTGTCTATGCTGGAAGCTGCAGTCACCCACAATGAAACACTCAAAACCTCCCCATTTTAGTTTCAGTAATGGCTTTCCCATAAAGTAATTACTTTTATATGCTCCTGTTCTATCAATTTTATTTCTAAACTAGTGAAACTTTCTTTCAAAAGTGTAGTTGTGTGGTGACCTGCAACATTTTTTTTTAAAGTGTGGCAAGAAGAACAAATATACAACTTTCTTATGAAAACTAGGCACTTAACTTCAAATGATAAAACAAGAAAGGGAGAAGCAGCTGAAGTTATTTCACATCATAGTACAAATATTGATAAAAGGAATAAGTGGCAAACCAATTTAAATGCAACTGAATGTAGCTAATATGACTGAATAACTCACAGAAGGATAAGTCAAGGGCATACCGTACTCATTATTAATACTTAAAGTCCAACACTTGTAAGTGGTTTCACTTGGTCATCAAACAAAATGAAAACAAAAACAAAACCAAAACAGGATTAATTTTTGTAATATCAAAAAGTTCCCTCAGGAAGACCAAAGCAACCTAAAAATAATATTGAAGTGTTCCAAACGTGTACCAGTTCAAATATCATGGATTATTTTAATGAAAAACACTTAAAAATTAAATATAAATTTAATGAATAAAACTACTTATTTAATTTTTACACTTCAGTGGTTTGCAAAATGCAATGTTGCCCTACTTTAGAAAAGTTTTCTTTTAAGCATATTCTATTAAACATAGCACCCACCTGGGAAGCATTTGGAACAAGTATAAACTAATCTCAAAGATATTGAAAGGTTGGGGGTTTTTTTAAGTTTAATACAGAACTTTTAACAAAATAAAATAAAAAATCTGAGTTACATAACCATATTCCTTTCATACCTGCATACTAATCATTACTGTTACATGTATAGTTCTGAAGAAAACACATGGCAGTTTCTGGACATTCTTACTAAATATTCCTGGGAAAGGATGCTTGTGAAGATGATACAGATCTCTCAGTTTTCCTCCTGCTCGTTGCATGTGTGAGATAATCTCATATACAAAGGGACCCTGGTGGAGCTGGGAGAGACAGTTTCATTCAACTGAGTGCTCTGAATTACTCTGTAAATGTCTCCATTGGTGACCTTAGCAACAAAGGGTGATTTCAATCACTTGTTGAAAAGACCTATTTCTCTCTGATAACAAGAACTGCTCAGACTTAAAAACTCAATTTTTTTCTGTCTAAGATGGGGTAGATGTAACCCTCCCTGTATTGACTCATGGTGCACTGCATGTTAGATGTGCATGAGTGAAATAGCTGTTACCTGCCCTCTTACCTGATTTTGCTCCCCCAGAAATATGGTTGGGTTAACACGCAGAAGTTTCTGAACAGCCACCATACCCTAGTTTGGCACACTAGAAGGAGCCACCGTTGGCTCCTGTGTACTTCATTGGACTAAATTGTAAACTGCAGCGGTTCGGGAGCTTGGAGAGGATTAACATGGACAGGTCAGGGTGATAAATGCTTTAGCAATCCCAGTTTCAACTGCTGCTTTATGTTATTCAACATGGGAAGTTACAGGCTTGTAATAGTTGGCATGAATACTGCCTATCCATATGATCCTTCAAATTTGTGCAAATTAGTCCCACATAAATACAGACTTGTCCGTTAAACTGTATTTTTCACTTTTCTATTGTGAGCAAAAGCATTCCTGGGCAGCAAGCCGAATCCTGATAATGTGTTAATAGTGACTGACCAGTTACCAGAGATCACATCAAGTAATACTTCAAAGTAGGTACAGCAGCCTTGATTGCAGTTATCCCCAACGTGCTCAAATACTATCAGTCACTAGGCTATCCTGTTGATTACCTGGAAAGCTGATCTTTTTCCAGTGAAGAAGGAAAAAACAGATCTTGGGTTAAGCACTGAGAGCGCCTTCAAACAGTTATGAGATGAACCAAAACATTCAGTCTTGCTTCCAGCTCTGTTTGACGACATACAGAACTGCACAAGAAGACAGACTGTACCCTTAAAAAATAAAGTTATTTAAAGAAGGGAAGACACATCTGTGATCCAAACGGGAAACAGGTTGCACCGCAGGTTGACTGACTGTTACCCAGTGCTAATGAGAGAGGAGCTTTGCCACATCTTAAGAAATCCCTGCCTCTATATACTTTGGTAGGGAAGAAAAGAGAAGGGGAAAGATTTGTCATGGTCATATGGCTACCTCATAATAATAAAGGAGTGGCATATAATGTAAATTCACTCTTCCATTTTATGTATTCCCTACATGATGCCATTCTTGTATACACTTTTCTATTTTACAGGTAGGCTTATTTTCTTTTACTGTTATTTTTATTCTCCAACTTTCATGCCCTCTTATTTGGACATACATGATTCCCCACCTCTCTTCTCACTTGTATAAGTTCAGGTATCCCCTGTTAGTGAGACTTGCATCAGTATTAAGAACAATTACAGGCTGCCCAGAGAGGTTGTGGAGTCTCCCACACTGGAGACATTCAAAACCCGCCTGGACGCTGTCCTGTGCAATGTGCTGTAGGTGACCCTGCTGTGGCAGGGGGGTTGGACTAGATGATCTCCAGAGGTCCCTTCCAACCCTGACAATACTGTGATACTGTGATACTGTAACAACGATAAAGCTATCTGCTGAATCAATCTTAGTATAACTTGTCTTGGCTTTGCTGAGGGAAATAATTTAAAAGTAGCAAGCATGTACTGCTGGAGTGACTTTCCATCCAGATTTCAGAGCTTAAAGGACACAGAAAATAGGGTAAGTCTTTGTATGTCTGAGCTTGGTCCTACCAGCCCTCCTTGCCACCATGATTATTAGCAGGAATACGTGGTTTAAGTTTCCCAGAGAGAAGGATGGGGGCGGGGAGGAAATAAATTCCTTGCTTCTTCTTTTCTTTGTCCCTGTTAAAAGCCTTCCATTATAGAAAAGTATGTGGAGAAGAAAAATGGAATAAATCTTCTTTCTTCTTTTTTGTTTTTCTTTTCTTTTTTTTTCCTAAGTACTGTGGTCTTGTCCAAAGATCCCAATAGTTCACGAGAGATCAGCAGAGAAGTAGATGGGTGGCCTGAGAGAACGGTGAGGTAACATTGAGGCTTTTCTACCCCTGGTGAGAAAAGAAAAGTAATTGGACAGCTGTCAAAGTTTCTGCCCCAGGATCTGTTTTTCTAAGAGAGACAGAAAACATGCACTAGCAAAACATAGTTGAATACAAGGGAAGAAGTGAGTAAGAAGTGCTGAGATACCATTCATCTTGCTTAACTTGAGCTGCCTCAAAGCAAGTATCTAGTCTAAGCAAAAGCTTCCACAGCGGACAGAGAGAAACAAGGGCACACTCCAGAGGCCAAGTCATCCCATCCAAGGGTATTAACACACAGGAATAAACTGTTCTCTGGAATTGCCTGTTTGCACTAACTAAAGAAAGAGCCTAATGAAAGCATACAAAATGCCTAGCTTTTAGATAGTTAAATTTAAGTGAGATGAATGTCTTTTTCAATATTCCTTCAGATTCTCCAATTTGCCTGTCTTCGTAATTAGGTATTAAGATTAAATCACTCAGTTTTTCAAAAACTACTTAATTTGCATTACAAATTTATACTCATATTATAATCTTGGTACAGGTGGCAAGTTTGGCAAAGTAAGTCTAACCCTGACTATAAATGTAATAGGATACCTAATTGGAAATATTCAATTGAATATTCATTTACATATAACTGAGGTGACAAAAACATATTTCTGTTGACATGGTTGCAAATGTAATACCTTGAAAAGCAGGGAAGCCCTGAGATGTAATAGCTATGGTTATGAAAGACAACACAAAAATAGAAAGACTTTTAAAAAAGCATAACTTTCTGCAGAGTAGGGAAGACTATTCTGATGAATTGCCCATCACATTCAAGATACTCATAGAACTGACCAAGAAATTTATTTAGAATTTGTTTAAATGTTAACATCAGAATTGACCATGAAATTATCCAACCTGATCCTAGTATACCAAATGTTCTGTAAGTAGCTTTTTCCTGGCTGTTTTTCACTAAAGCATACCCTCTTGAAAGGCACTTTTTCATGATTTGATGTCATAAAGAGATGACAAATCCACTACTTTAATTTCTTCCAGTTGTTAATCACTCTTATTGTTAAAAAAGTTGACCTAATCTCTGTTTTCTGTGCGTACAGTGTCAATATCTATCGCTTGGGTTATTTTATCATTTTTTTTATACTAGTTTAAAGAGCCCTCCATTATTCACTGTTTCGTCTCTCCAGAGATACTCTACTTACTGTAATCAAGACATTTCTTTTTTCTTTGATCAGCTAAAAAGAATGAGTTCTTTAACTTTTTCACTGTACAGAATAGTTCTCCAACTCATGAATCATTTTTAATGCTCATTTCTTCCTTCTCTCAAGCCTTTGACATTTTTCTTTTTTTCCCAGATGCACTTCTTGCCTAACTTATCAGCTGAGAGCAGAGTTTTTGATTCATTCTGTCAAAAGAATGCATCTCCCCAAGCATTTTCTGATGATTATTTATAAGTATTGCCATGTGAACTGCAAATCACTAAAGCGTGCATGGGTAATTAATGCCCATTTCATATGAAATATGAAGAGCAAACATCATTAATTTGCTATGCATAAAAATCTTTTAAAAGCAGGACACGTATTTAATACTTTTTCACGCAGATAGCATTTCTATAAGATTCTCACCTCTAAATAGTCCCTCCACTATCTTAAGGAATATGTTATTCCATACCATCCATACTGTGCATAATAGGGCTATCACATAATAAAACAGTGACCACTCTTTGTTGGTTTGTTTTTTTTTTTCTGTTGTAGAAATGTATTATTCCTCTGTAATCCTAATCTGCTAGAGGAAGAAACACTGCTGCTTTTCACAGAATCTGCTGATATTAAGCATGTTTCATTTCAGAAATAGCCAACAACACCCTTATAAAATGAAGATAGTAGGTAGAAAATAGCAGAAAAAAAGCATTAACAGAAAGATGGATAAAAAGACTAAACCATGATTCCCTTCAATTTTGAGAACAAGTCAAAATTTTTTCACTGTTCAGAGCTTAATTTGAAAGACATTCCAAAATTTTGGATGTCTGTAAAGGTGTTCTGAGGAAACTATTCCCAACAGACCTACTCCTTTTATTCATATTAAAAACCATATTGAAACATTACAAATAGAATTGACTTATGCCATCCTTGAGGGGCTGTGGGATGGGAACTATCTTTCCTTTTCCTCTGATTACTTCTTTTGACGCTCCATCGGTACAAGCAACATCATTAAAATGGAGAAGCAAACTGATCAATTAGTCAGAATGAGTAGTACTTTTAAAAAATAAGAAAGCTAGTATCTTTACTTATTTTGTCTCAGATCTAAAATCCAAAAGGATTTTCTGAAGCATCACCAGTTTTTCTACCTTCAGGGAGAGCTGAGACAGATCAGTTCTACACATTTTGAAAATGGCAGATTTTTCAAGACTCTTGGCCACATTGTGTCTTTTCTCCCTACCAGGTTGAGTAGGTATACCATATACTTGAAATGCTTGTACTTCAAGCCTTTTTAACTTGATTTTAACAAACTTTTCTGAGTGTGGTAAAGAAATCACAGAAGCATTGGACCTTGGTATTATTTCAGCTACATAAGTAAAAGTCTGGATTGACTGTGGACTTCCATATGGGGACTGTTAAGTTGAAAGATGGTGGAAAAGGAAAATAACAACAAAGTTTAAAAAATATCTTGAAGACACAAAGGGTTTCCTAAACAAAAGGAATTAAAAAAAATGTTTTCAGTGATAGTAGCTATATTTTGCAGGAGTCTTTGCCTTTGGCTAGTTATCACTACAGGCTGAGTTCACTGGAGATGTAGATTTGGATTCTTATGGCTACAGTATGTATATGTATTCACTTGGAACATAATTCACATAGAAAAAAGTCCAAAAGTGAGTATAATTTGGGTTTTTTCCAAGGTGTGATAATGCCAATCTAATTTCTAGCACAGCTAGACCTGTCTTACCCTCTCTTGATATCTGCAAAGGGACTAAATACTGAGGAAATTAAACCACCATATACATGCATACATATGCTCACTTACCATGCCCGTATTCCAGCTCATGTTAATGTAGTTATGTAGGAGAAGCCCTCAGTGTCATTGCTTATCTAGGGTATGCTGCTGTTCTGCTTGGCATAAGTGGGATATGGGGATGTTTACTTCTGGAAAAAACTTACAGGATCAGATAAATATTTTCAATATATTATAAATAGCAATAAAAGGCCTTCCACTAGATGCCCAGCTATATTTCAGCTTCTGAGTTCTGCATTGCTTCAGAAACCATTCAACCTTTTGGCTTCTAGTTTATGAAATCTGCGGAGTTCTTTCCATGAATTACAGCTTTGTATTCATACGGTGGTCATCTCACGTTCCAAATACTGCATTCCTATATTGCATGACTCTAAACAAAATACTGAAATAATAAGCTTAAATATAGACCATTTTAGTCTACAATATGAGAAAGCTATAAGTATTGTTCTTCATTCATCTACAAATAAATTTATTAACTAATATACGTAAATGTATTTCTAATTCTGTAATATGCATAACAATTCTCTAAGTATTTATTTCATAGCTATCCTTTTCTCTTTTTTTGCAAGCATGTGTAATTCATATTTTTTTCTCTTTTCATTTTTAGTAAATGTCTGAATATACTAACTGAACTGTGGAATTCAATGCTGTTGACTCTGTGCCTGGAGCACAAAATAGAGCCAGTAATGAAAGAAACTGCCCTATATGAAAGAATGGATGAGTAAAAGAATGTTTAGAATACTTATCTTTTGTTTCCAAAGTCTTTCAAAGCAGATAGATTAGGAAAGGGATAAGTGGCCATCTGAAGAATAGGATTTGTGAATAACCTACTTCAGATGATCTCACAAAGGTCATCAGTCCATCATGGTCAGGATATAACAGAACCTATCCTAGCTCCACAAAGAGCACTCTCTACTTCACCTCTCCAACTCTAATTTCACACATTTTGCTAGTGAGTTATTTAGTTTTTTAGTCCTCTGAAACATCTGGTGTTAGAAGTTGGTGGAGAAAGTATCCTGGTTTTGATAGAACTTTCATCTGTTCTGCTATGACTCATTTTATGCTCCACCTGCTCTGTTATACTGAATCACATTTGGAATCTCTTTGAAATGTTGCTTAAAAAACATCCAAAAGCTAAGCAAAATGTGTACAGTGAAGGTGTTTTCCTTGCATAAAAGCAAATCTTTAAAAATGTTTTTATGCAAGATCTGGAAGCTCTTTTGTTAGAAGTGAAAATGGTATATATTTTCTCTTTCTAACATGCTTCTCTTTCTGTATGTTTTTCAAAAAAGCCGTAGCCATTCTAGTTGATGTGTGGAAACATATCAATATGCTAACTTTTTAATTCTGGAATAGGTAGAAATCAAGGGCTAAAACCGGAGAAAGAATAAAAGGAGGAAAATGAGGTTTCTGTGCAATTAACTGGCAGAATGATGCTTCCATTTATTCTGAAGAGTTACTAGCTCCTCCGATTGTTTAAGTCAATAGATTTCTTTTCAAAGTAGACTTCTACTAAGTCGGAATAAGCATATCAGAATTCAGCTCTAAATGTTTTGATCATTTTTGAAACGGAAGGGCATTCATTGTTGCAGGGTTATATCGAGTCATAGACTGGAATAAAATGTCAGATCTGTACCTGTGTATTTATAGACATTTTTATCCAGGTTGACAGTATTTTTCATGTATCCTGTCTTCCTGTAAATTCTTTCTGGTACTATTAATGTAAGTGCCTGGTATTTATTTTTGCCTCTTGCAATATCCAGTGTCATATGTCTACATTGTTCATGTTCTGCACAAAGAAAGGAAGGAATGTAAAGAATTTAAATCTAAACTGAAACAACAGACACAGAGAAGCAAAGCCAAGAAAGAATCCTTTATTGTTTCTTATTGTCAAGTAACAAATTATCATTTTGTTTTTTCCCTCTCATTAGCTGGGCTAAACGGCAGTACTTTGTTGCCAATGGGTAAGTAAGAATTTAGTCTCACTTTTCCATGAAGATGAAAAGTAAAACCACTTTGCCATGACCCAGGAGCTGCCTCAGACTGAATAAGGAATGAGATAAATAATGCAAGCCACCTAAACTAGGATTTTGTATTAACCACATTTAAATATTCTTTGATCTTGCTCTCTGACTCCTGCTGTCAGTACAATATGAGAGGTTGGCTGGGAGCAAAGCTAAAGACATACCCCTGAACAAATAGATTGTCATCTGTGATCATGGAATACATTAGCAAACATCCTGCTAATGTGAAAACTTGCATGTCCTTTATAGTCTCCAAACTGCTACTGGTTATGTGAAGAGCAGGGTGAACTGTAGCAGTTGCAGTATGAAAGCTGGGTAGAAGAAAACAAAGATGATGCAAATTGTTTTGGTAAAGGTTTGGGTTTCCTTAAGCTGACTAGTGATGAAATTCTCTTTGGTGTGGTGGTTGAATATTTTCCTAGTTTGCTCATTAGTATGTGATGACAATAGCTCAGTTTCTCACGTGCTTCTTAGTGGTTGGCCCTTTGGTTCTTACCGTTAGATGTATGCCCTGGATCTACTCACAGCACATGTTCCAACTCTTCCAAGACCTGGATAGCCTCATGTTCGCCTATTCCTCTATGGTGGATGGCAGTTGATTATAATTTATTTCTTTTTTTTTCTTGGTGACCTGGAGAATCTAGATCTAACACCATCTTCCAATAGCTGGCAGATGCTGTGATAACTTCTTGAATAGAGCAAGTTGTACAGTGTAGCAAGTTTCTTACCCATCCTTTTTCCCTCTGAGGCCTTGGATGGGTTGAACAACCTGATCTTTTGACGAATCCTCATTTTTCATAAAGGAAGTCGAAGGGCAGCTCCCATTACTCTGACTGGAATACCATCTGTAAATTTGTGAGTCTAGGGGGTGAGGGGGGGCAGGGAGGTCCTCTCTGGTCCTGTAGAGTTCTCCCGTAAGCCGTTGCTAAGTATATGGAGATGATTGTCTCAAGGAATATTCTTAGAGGGTGAAACTTCATGTTCTTTTCTCAAGTTACTTCCTGTTTTGCAAATGGTATTTATATTTAGACTGGTAGACTGTTTCAGAGATTATTGCATTGAAGTGTGTGGTAATGACAATGACTCGTATGAAAGGCTGAAATAAACGAAGCTGTCATGGTTTAAGATGTTATATCCTATCACGGATAAATAACTAGTTAAAAGATAAGAAAGAAGGATAATAAAAAAAATAAGCAGCCCCTCAAATAATTTTGTCCTGGTCCTATTCAATCTATTCATAAATGGTCTGGAAAAGCGGGTAAGTAGCAAAGTGATAAAAATTAACAGTGATACCAAATTCTTCAGGATATATTTAGTTTTTACCGGCTGTAAATTGTCTCTGAGGCATCTACAACATTGAATGGCTGGAAGATAAAATGACAGGTGACACCCAGTGTTGATAACTACAAAATAATGAATATGTGGGTAAAAAAATAATTGACTACATATACACAAAGCTGAGACATGAATTAGCTATTACCATTCAAGAAAGAGCTCTTGCTGTCATAGTGAATAGTTCTTTGTAAATGTTAGCTCTGTGCTCACTGGCACTCAGAAAGGCATGCTAAGAATTATTATAAAAAGATTAAAGAACACAAGAGAAAACATTATATCAGTGCATAATCCCATGATAAGTCCACATCTACAACTGTTTGTGAAGGTCTATTCAGGCTTCCTCAACTTCAAAATACATGAAAGTTGAAAAGGTACTTTGGCAAGGATGATAGGAGATGTAGAAACTTCTTTATGACAAGCAATTAAACAGACAGGGAGTGTGTAGTTTGGAAAAGAGAAAATTGAACAGATTTTCATGTTGAAGACTTGAAAAATCATGAATGGTATGAAATTGGTGAATAGCACAAGAACTGGGGGCAATTATTATTTCATCAAATAAAATTAACTGACAGTTTTTGAACAAAGATCAGGGATTACTTTTCCATATAATCAATAATTACACTGTGGAAGTCATTGTCACAGGATGTGGATGCCAAAACCCTCAACAGGGTTCAAAAGAACTATCAGACAAATTAATGGAAGAAAGAGTTATTACACACAAAGAGACGAAGACACATCCATCTCAGGGAATTCCCTCTTTGCAGAAACTGACATTGTTAACAGAGGTGATATACCAGACAAAAAAATAAAAATCTCTATTTGTCCAATTCTTATGCTTTTTTCCACAGGTATCTGCTATGTTGCCACTGTGAGACAAAAGAGTAGATTTCAAGGATATTTGATTGAATCAGTACGTACATTCCTGCATTTTATGGTCTTATATGCAATATATAAGGTTCTTTTTGACACTGCTGGCATGACAAATATGCCTCTTGGTGACTCAGTATCTTTGGAGTGGAATCTGTATATAGTCATTCTCTTCACAAATGAAATGTGTAGTTCTGTGGCAAGTCAAGGCTTTGTGAGGCATACAGTGTTTCCAGGAAGAGGTTAATGCATCTCTCTTGGCCTAAGAGAGAGCATTTCTTTTCTTATTTTCTCTACTCCCTTCCACATCTCCTCAGTATTCTGACATGACTTTACAATAGTTTGGGATAAATTTTCTCGAGCCCTCTGTTTATTTTGAGCTTAGAAGCAGCACTAATTAAATTTTCCATGATAGTTTCTTGCCTTCTCTAAATTAAGGAAAAACTCATTACGTTAGTATTTCAGAAGGACATTATATATCCTTTAAGAATGGCATTAAGAGTCATCTCTTCTTCTCCTACAGGTTGACTATGTTGAAGTTAATATGAATTTATTTCAGAGGGACAGAGGAATGAGAAAGACCTCTTGGTTCTTGGAGTCCAATCCACTACAATCTCAGCAAAGGGAGGTCATTTAGGTCAGAAGGAATCACAATTATTGCTTGGAGGTGGTATTGCTTAGAGCACAACCCCCGAAAAATCTTAGCACTGCAGTCATCTCAGGTTTGTGACAGAGTCAGCAGAGAGTGACAAACAACTCCAGAGTTTGACTGAATCCACCAAAGATGTGGACTCTTTCTGGAAGTATTTGTCTTTTTCCAGTGATCACTGATGGTGCCTTTTCACTGATATTCCTATCAGTCAGTGACAGTCCTATCTCTGCCTCTTTCATGGATGGACCTCAGAATTATATTAGCCTTACCTCTAGTCACATCTCTGGCCCTGCATCCAGCTATTATTAACTAGTCACACTGTGTAGACCCTGGACATGGCTGCTTACCTTGGTTGTCTGGCACTGTGGATGGCCCCTGTCACTGCCACCAGTGCTGCCCTCTTCAGATCCTACAGTTCTGCACCTATCAGCAAGGGCACTGAACTGCTTGTGCTGCAGCCACACTGGGCTTAACCCTTGGAGAGCAGCCTCACCCCTGCTGCTCTCTGAAACTTAAGTTCAGTGAGATGAGACTGAACTTTGCCAAAGCCCTATTAAAAAAAAAAATATTATGAAGAGCAATTCTTGGTATTTGACTGTATTTGAAGTTCAGTGCTTCTAACATTCAATAGCATCTTAATACTCACAACTCTGTATTTCAGACAAACAGACGTTGGCTGTTCAGGTTTCAGCTTGGAAGAGTCACACTTGCTCCATGACACTTCTTTATTTAACAGTAACATTTACCCAGAGTACTTAGATCTAATCATTGTTTTCATAAGCTCACCCTCCAGAAATGCAGAGTATAATACTTTTTTTATTGCCTTTCTTTACTGCCTTTTCTGTTTAGTTTATGGGCATGCAGGTCTGAGAATGTGTATGGAGAATAATAAAGTCTGATTTTGAGACAGTGTTTCAGATTTTAGCAAAAACTACAGCAGTAAGACAGTAAGAAGCCTTTAGTGTATAAAAGTTGTTTATTAACTAGTAATAAACTGAAGAAAAGAAAGATGACAGAGAATAGGTTGATATGGGTTAGAGTTAACTAACCTGGTTCTGAGCATTAGAAGAAAAGGGGAATTAAGAAGTCTGTAAAGAAAGAAACTGTAAACTCAGTTCAAAGCAGAATCAAAATAGAAGTGGAAGTAAATTCTACCACGGCGTTAAATGTGACAAGAAATATATTTATATACAAGAGATGGAAAACGGAAAAGAAATTTAGTACAAAATGCATAAGACTAAGGAAGAAACATTTTTTTCTATTTTGAGGAATGTAATAACCTAGTATTGTACATTATTGATAACAACAAATAAATCTAGAATGTGCCTTTACTGGAGATTTCTGTAACACATTTATATGAAAGTTAAAATATGACTAAAATTCCCTTTCTGTTCAAAGAAATTTTCCCCCTCACCCCATCTTCCTCTCCATCTTCCCTTTTCATAGAATCATAGGCTCATAGAATGGTTTGGATTAGAAGGGACCTGAAGATCATTTAGTTCCAACCTCCCTGCCACTGGCAAGGACACTTTCCACTAGACTGGGTTGCTCAAAGGCCCATCCAGCCTGGCCTTGAACACCTCGAGGGATGGGGCATCCAAAACTTCTCTGGGAAACCTGTTCCAG
Organism: Pluvialis apricaria; assembly: GCA_017639485.1. Lineage (NCBI taxonomy): Eukaryota > Metazoa > Chordata > Aves > Charadriiformes > Charadriidae > Pluvialis > Pluvialis apricaria. The sequence continues at coordinate 39,611,536 of CM030007.1, forward strand.
TGTCTCACCACCCTCACAGTAAAGAATTCCTTCCTAATATCTAATCTAAATCTACCCTCTTTCATTTAAAACCATTAACCCTCGTCCTATCACTATACTCGCTGATAAAGACTCCCTACCCATCTGTCCTGTAGGCCACCTTTAGGTACTGGAAGGCTGCTGTATGGTTTCCATGGAGCCTTCTCTTCTCCAGGCTTAACAACCCCAACTCTCTCAGCCCGTCTTCATAGGAGAGGTGCTCCAGCCCTCTGATCACCTTCATGGACCTCCTCTGGACTTGCTCTAACAGGTCCATGTCCTTTTTATGTTGGGGACTCCAGAGCTGGATGCAGTACTCCAGGTGGGGTCTCACGAGAGTGGAGCAGAGGGGCAGAGGGGCCTCTCCAATTTAGAGACAGGGATGTTGTGCGGGACATTGTCAAAGGCTTTGCACAAGTCCAGGTAGATGATGTCAGTTGCTCTTCCCTTATCCACCAACGCCGTAACACCACCGCAGAATGCCACCAAATTTGTCAGTCACGATTTGCCCTCAGTGAAGCCATGTTGGCTGTCAGCAATCACCTCCTCTTTATTTCCCATGTGACTTATAATGGTTTCCAGGAAGATCTGCTCCATGGTATTGCCAGGCACAGAGGTGAGACTGACCTGCCTGTAGTTCCCAGATCTTCCTTTTTTTTCCTTTTTAAAAATGGGGGTTATGGTTCCCCTTTTCCAGTCAGTGGGAACTTCACCAGACTGACACAACTTCTCAAATATGATGGATAGTGGCTTAGCAACTTCAGCTGCCAGTTCCCTCAGGACCCTCGGATGTGTCTCATCAGGTCTTGTTGTGGATTTGTGCACCTTCAGGTTCCTGAGATGGTCTCAGACCTGGTCTTCTGCTACAGTGGGCAGTTCCTCATTCTCCCAGTCCCTGCCTTTGCCTTCTGCGACTTGGGCGGTGTGGCCAGAGCATTTGCTAGTGAAGACTGAGGCAAAAAAGTCATTGAGTACCTCAGCTTTCTCCATATCCTGGGTAACCCAGTCTCCTGTTTCCTTCCAGAGAGGGACCACATTTTCCCTTGTCTTCTTTTTATCACTGATGTACCTGTAGAAGCTTTTCTTGTTGCCCTTGATGTCCCTGGACAGATATAACTCTATCTGGGCTTTAGCTTTCCTAATCTGATCCCTGGCTGCTTTTTTGCCTTTTCCTTCCCCCCTTCCTTCCTCCCTTTGGTATCCCTTGCCATTATGATAGTTTTCTGCAGTTTTATACTTCTGGTTTATATTGATAATCAATGCGGAAAGTATTTTTGTGAATGTTTATGAATTTCAGTATTTTCTCAACAGAAAAAATAAACAGTTCTATTAACTTAATTTCCCTTTTATGTAACTAATCATGTTATTAAAGCCTCGAGGGTGGTCAGAAAAAAAAAATTAATAAAAAAGGAAAAAAAGATAGAAAAAAAAAGAAAGAAAAAGGAAAAAAGGAAAAAAAAAGAAAAAAAAAGAAAAAAAGATAAAACAAAAAAAGAAAAAAGAAGAAACTTTCAATTTTAGAATATATTTGCCCAGAGCATTTTCTTTTACATTACAGGCTACATTTGAATCAGTGTTTGCAAGCTGTTTTTAATAGAGCTGTTTAAGAGTGTCAGAAAGAGCATATTAACAATACTACTAAATCAAGACTATAAAGACTGCAAAGTCAGAACATACGCAAGCAAACTCAGAGAAAGGATTTCTGAATTATTAAAAAGAAGAAAAACAAGAGGGAAAGTTAATTTGTATCACAACCAGGTCACCGTGCTAATCATGATTTCAATTCCATGTAACACTACCTCTTGCTTTATTTGCCTGGTAATTGTTTCTGTTCATGACATAGATAGAACAATAATGCCGATCTAGAAATGTGATCAGTCTAGAAGTGATACTAACTACTTGCTGTCCACACAATTAAATAATTCAATGTAATTTCAGATACTCTAGTTTCCAGAACGGTTTGGTCAGAGGTAAGACAATATTAACTGGTCTGCAAAATCAGAGGAAGGGAAGGAAATTTTCCACGTTGGAGCAATACCAGGCAAATTCTAGCTTTAACTCTTCACTCACTGTATCTTCACCAAAAAGCCCTACTGTCCAACTATGAAATATATTATGATTGCTTTAAAAGTAATTGTGGAATTTCTTAAGAAAAGCTCTCTGGCTTTTTACACGTCCCACAAGTATGCAGCAAATTATACATGCATACTGTTTGGTCCTGGAGTAATTTGCAAGTGTTAACAGAAAAGCTGAAGGCTGCTGAGTGCTAGAATTACTCAGTAAAATATAGTAGGGAGCTTTTATCAGTCTCAAGGTGTGTATTTTGTTTTCTGTTAGTGATATGAACGCAAAGTTATTGTTATTGCTGTTGCGAAAGTTTTTGACGGGACAAGTAACAACAACACTGCATTAATTTTCATTGCTGTCTATAAATATATAGCATGATTACTGGAAGTACACTGATGCAAATGATAGTGATAATTTGATTTGAAAAGCACCTTTCTCACCATGCTCTTCAGCACTACATAAGTAGTTATATAATGCATTAATTATGACTTTACTGTCTCTGTGATAAGGGACAAGATGACACTCTGTGTGATGTAATAATTACATTGCTTCCCATCTCAATCTAAGGTCTAGTTTCACAAAAATGAAATTTTGGAGGTCAGTGGTGCCTGCATTCACACTGTGTTCCTAACATATCCTTTTAAAGGCAGAATAAATTCCATATTAACACTATTTGATAATTACTACAATTATTTTAGAATAACATTTTACATTTCTGCAGAGCTGTGCAGGTGAATGTTTTACTGCTCTGAGACTCATCAGTGAATGAACCACCTCACTACCCTTCTGTATTTCATATTATCATCATCTTCCCTCAGATGGGGAATATATCAGTAATTTATCCAGTACACCACAACAAACTTTGAGAAAAACTAGGATTACAATTAAGTCTTTCCTCATCTTCTGTTTTTAACATTAGGCTGGTTTTTATTCTCATTCTTTAGAAGATCTAGTTAGAAACCTAATTTTAAAATGAGTTTATGAGCATATCATGCCCAGTGTAAAATTCAATATAAACTTTAATGTTTTTAATATGAAAAACAATAACCTGAGCCATGCATTGTATACCAGGGGCAACATTTATTTCACCAAGATCTGCTCATGATCAAAGTATTGCTAGTACCATTGACTTCCCCATGGATTTTTCTTTCATTCTGTTTTTCCTTTTTTTTTCTTGTGTGTGTGTGTGTGTGAAGCTAATAAGAAATCTCTGCATACAATAATCAAAATAAATCTCAGAGCTGCTGACCAACAGCCACCAAGAATGTTTCAATAAAGTGATTTTGTCCTCAGAAAATGCCATTTTCTTCAATCTAATCCTTTTTTGTGTGATGAATTGTTTAACTGAAACACTTTCGGAAATGTTTCCCAGGTCTTGGATAGAATATCTGGCAAGGAAGAGAGAACAAATGAGATCCCAGAATAATAAGTGATCAGGTAGGAAGGGTATTTAACTGGGAAGTAGAAGATCTGGATTAAATTCCTTCTGTGAGGGATTTAATACTTTCATACTTCGTGTGCCTTATCAATTTAGTGACTCAGAGGCTGGAGTTACAGTGCCATGTATCATGACCACCTAGGAATTTTCCTAAAATTCCAAATGCTCTAGCGAATTGGAAAAATTATTTCCTACTCAGTTCTCCCTGTAAAGAATGAAGGTAAACTTTCTTACAGGATTAAAAGTGACAGTAGGCCATATTCTGATGATTTTAATATGTATTTTAAAACATGGATGAGCTTTAGAATTAAATCTGATTAAATTAAACTTCTGCCAAGAAACTGATCATGCAGTGGTTTTTTGCAAATCAAATATTTGTGTCACGGCCTCAAAAAAGAACAAGAAAAAGAAGAAACTCCAGTTTATCATGTTGTAAGTCCTAGATGAACTTTACATTGAAAGCCATATGTTCCTGAAATCCTATGACTTGGATGAGATATGTTGTTTCTATAAATTGAAGTATATTTAATCAAAACATATTTGTTTTGGTTTCAGGTAGCTGCACTACACTCCCTCAGTGTAATGAGATCATGGTTGAACTTAATTAATTTTACATGGATATACAGTTTCCTTTTTAACTTCTGCCTGTACTAGTAAGTGCAAATAACATTGATGTATGATAGATGCAAAACTTCCAAATGGGCCAAGCAGTAAAGTTCAGTTGTAAATTGATCCTTTAAAGAGCAATTGTGTTTTTAATTCTCAGACTAGTAGTAAGCTTTGCCAAAATAAAAGAAAAAAAAACCAAAACCACCTTGAATAACAACCTTAAGGTAAAATATGTAAAGGCAAAGAATTTGCCCAAATTTCTGAAAAGTTTCAGACCACTGGGTAAAAGATAAAGTTCATCCTATAGAAGATCAGTGTATTGGAAATGGAAAGCATTGGTGGGTCCTAGTTCAGTATAAAGATGTCAGTTCCATACAGATTTCATTAAAGTCAATAAGAATTTTGTTGTTAAAGGGCGTTTCCTTTGTTTAGGTCTTCTCTGTCATTGCACTTGCAAAAGATTTAACCAGCAAAAAATAAAAATAAAATGTTGAAAATACTAATAATGAGCCTAGTTTTCCAGGTTCTCATTTTCACTTGTGAAAGAAATCTGATTTTCTTTTCCACAAATTTCAACAACCAGTGCTATGAAAGGTAAGAATTTTTGCTTTGAGTACAAGCAGACCAATATACTGTTTAATACTCAGATTCATGAAGAGCTGAGAGTTAATTTCCTGAGTGTATTAACCCTGGCTGTATAGGCACTTAGCTTGAAATGAAGGAATAGAATTGAATAGGATTCAAATTAAGATTTTTGTGGCAATTGGAGATATGGGTTCCAGGACTTTGAGATAGCTGAGGGAACTGAGTATAGCTTTCTTATTTCTGGGCAACTGCTTTAACTATCACCCTGCCCTTCCCTCACTTTCCACCTTCAACCTCCCCCAAAACTTAAGAAACCTTTTAAAACAAATTTATTTTTCTGTAAAAGGACAATGACTGCCATGTGTTGTGTTCATCACACACATGAAACTTTGAATTTTAACTTTAACTTAACTTAGGTGAGGGTGGATAGGCTACAACTCACTTCACAGTGTTTCTGTTTATATTCAAACACATGGAGGAAGTTTTGGTTCAAATAATTTTGACTGGATTTAGGCAACTTAAGGTAGTATTGAAAAAAACAGAATCTCTGAATCATTCTTTTTGACTTACATACCGATTTTTCACCAAAGACTTGTTACAGGTATGAAAATAACTGGGCTAATTCTTTCCCTTAGCCCCAAGTTGAGCAGTGGGTGCTATTGTAAGATCCTTTAACAGTACAGGAGGAGTGCAACATGACTCTGGAAGGCAATCTAAAAAAAAAAAAGCCGCACATGTATCTGGTGTATTCATGCTAGAGAAGAACTGAACCTTGGTCTATAGCTTGTAGAGCAAGTACCCTATCCATTTCATTATTACAATAGGAGGTTGTGCTAACTGCAAGTCCACTGCCACACCAGGAAGCAATTCTTCCTGAGTTTTGTGAAGGCCTCATTCCTGTTGGTACATACAAATCAAGTTGAAAATGCCTGTTGGTTTAGGGCCTCCACTGAGAGGTTTGTCTAAGAATTGTCTTCATTTGTGGAGCACAGTGGGGCTTGCAGAAAAGCCAACATTTATTTTCTGGGACTCCAGAATTTCTAAACATGTAGAAAAAAAAAAAAGGGGTTTGGGAACAGAATTCAGTCTCTCTAACTATAGATCTTGATCTGAGATAGCGGCTCTGAATTCCCTCCAAAGCAAGTAGAAACATACAGACATTTTGAAGGAGTGATTTGACTGACCTATTTTAGGCATCTTCTTCGGCAGATGAAGTGGACTCTAGGTGTCTCTTCATTTTGACTATACTGGAATTCAAACTGCTGTAGGTGTTCACATGGTGAAATAGACTGGTTTTAGGGAGTTCTTAGGTCAGACAGGAGCTACCTGGTTGCTTTTGGAAATGCTGTCGAAACAGGCATTGAACAGAAATGTTTTAACTTGCAAGTTTAGATTTAGAGATGTAAAGGTCTAATTATCATGTCCCTCAGGTGAATGATGTTCCTGATAGACTTCTGCCTAACTCAGAAGTTCTGTGTAGATGATTTAGAACTAGATTACAGCTAACAAGGACTGTATTTTTCTATCACTCTAATTACTGCCCAACTTTTAGATTCATTCATTTCTAATTAGTTTTAAATATTGGTTAGAGCAAATGCTTTAACTGTAAGCCATCTGGCTTCTTACAGAAGAAATGTACTGTTAAGGGTAAACTTTAAAAATAAATTTCCTCTAAACCTGACTTTTCCAATATTTACCTCCTCATTGTAATGCCTTACCTTGCACCTTCATTTTTCTCTGTTGGATACCTGCGTCGCCTGATTTAGTAACTGAAGAATGTCATTATGCTAACAATACATTCAGATAAAAGATTATTACCACAGAAAAAAAAATTACATAGAAAATGGGATTTTGAATCCTTTTTGCACACTTTTCAAGACTGCAAATTGGCATACTTGGGAAAAATTTCTTTTTTATTGCTCATTTCTTTTTAAAGATGAATATAGTAGTCATGAAAAATCTTAAGACTAACAGGAACAGATATTTTGCCTACCCAAATTGCCTCAGAATTTACATCTGTTCCATTCCTAAAAAATTGTGTGGTTCTCTGGTGCACTTTTAAATCATTGATAGATAATGACCTTTAGCATATATAAAATGGTAAATACAGAACTATCGGGTGCTTTAGCAACTATGAGTTATGCTGCAAATGTTGACTTGAATTATGATTAGGTGAAATATTGTGGTTCATTAAGTAAAATGGTCTATTTTTAATCCACTGAAAAGATGTATGAAAGCACTGTATTATAACTTGGATGATATACACAACTTCTGGATGAAAAGGACACTAATGTCACAGGGCAGAGCTTAAGTAGAATCAGGTTAATTAGCTATAAATATAAGAAAGACAAAAGAGATTCTTCAAAGAAGAAACCTCACTGTTCTTTTCTTTCTCATACAAGTAACTAAAAACTGTATTTGTATCTGTAACCTCTGACTTCGATAAACCCGCATGCCATACTACTTTTGATTCAAGTTCATTGCACAAAAGGAAGGATGAACTCATAAAAAGATTACTTCTGACTTTAAGACTAGATAATTATAGAAGAACAGGAAAACTTTTATTTTTCTTTCTGAGATGCTTCACCTGTCCTCTAGTCCACAGAGCTGCTTGGGAGGAAATATGGGCTAAATTCACAGAAGGACACATAGATCCATAGTTTTCATGGGGGACAACTCATTCCCTAGCCCCTCTGCTCAATACCTAGGAACTACAGCATTGATCTAGGTTTCTACAATGTACGAGAAAATCCAGTCTCTCATGAGCAAAATTCACCAAAATACAAAGCAAACATACTGTTCAAATCATTGTTTGCACCATCTGATCAGAATGGTTGCTTTTTAGAAAATTCTCTTCTTGTCCTCATTTATCCCTGGTCTACAAGACGAGATTTCTGTTGAAGTACGGCCTGGATGAGCAGACAGTGTAGTGGATTGAAAACTGGCAGAACAGCTGGGCCCTAGGGGGTTGTGATCAGTGGCACAAAGTCTAGCTGGAGGCTAGTAACTAGTGGTGTATCCCAGGGGTCAATGCTGGGTCCAGTCCTGTTTAACATCTTTATTGACCTGGATGATGGGGCCGAGTGCACCCTCAGCAAGATTGCTGATGACACAAAGCTTGGAGGAGTGGCTGATATGCCAGAGGGTCGTGCTGCCATCTAGAGGGACCTTGACAGGCTGGAGAAATGGGGTGACTGGAACCTCATGAAGTTCAACAGAGGGAATTGCAAAATCGTGAACCCTGGGGGGAACAACTCCATGTACCAGTACATGCAAGTGACCATGCAGCTGGAAAACAGCTTGCCAGAAAAGGACCTGTGTGTCCTTGTGAACAAGTTGAATATGAGACAGCAGTGTTTCCTTGTGGAAAAGAAGGCTAATGGTATCTTGAGCTGCATTAGGAGGAGTGTTGCCAGCAGGTCAAGGAAGGTGATCCTTCCTCTCTCTTTGGCACTGGTGACACCATACCTGGAGTCCTGTGTCCAGTTCTGGGCTCCTCATTACAAAAGAGAGACGAAACAACTAGTGAGAGTTCAGCAAAGGGTCATGAAGATGACTGAAGGACTGGAGCATGTGTCCTGTGAGGAAAGGCTGAGAGGGCTGGGACTGTTCAGCCTGGAGAAGAGAAAGGTCAGGGGATTTTCTCAACATACATAAACACCTGAAGGGAAGGTGCAAAGGTGACAGAGCCAGGCTCTTTTCAGTGATGCCCAGTGACAGGACCAGAGGCAATGGGCACAAACTGAAAAGCAGAAAGTTCCCTTTGAATATCAGGAAACAGTTTTTTTACTGTGAGGGTGACTGAGCACTGGCACAGGTTGCTCAGAGAGGTGGTGGAGTCTCTATCCTTGGAGGTATTCAAAAGCTCTCTGGACGTGGTCTTGGGCAACCAGTTCAGTGTGGCCTTGCTTGAGCAGGGGAGTTGGGCCAGATGACATCCAGAAGTCCCTTCCAACTTCAGTGATTCTGTGACTCTGTGACTCTTGCTCAGATTTGTGTCCTCAGTCATGTGTGCTGCACTGGTCAATCCTTTTTTTTCCCAAAGCAGATTGTGGCTACTCCCTTTTATAGTCTTACTCAGTGGTTCTGTAATTACCAGAGATGTGAGAGATCTGTTCCTGACACAATGTATTGATGTCAAAATTGTTTAGATAGCATTCTACAAAGTATTTTGGGATAGAACTCTCTAGCAAACTCCCATGAAGCTGTTAACTTGGTATGCAACACCACTGAGTCAAAGAAAGCAAATGTGAGGAAGCGTGTTAGAGTCCATTAGGCAGATCACTCACTTTCAGATCACTGAAGATCTACTTCCTAAGCCCATTTTTTCCTTTCCTTGGAAGGATCCAAGGTGTCAAAAAATTTTGGGCAGTGAAAGAGCTTATGAGGATTTGGGGCACACATTTTGGATTTTGGTAGGTAAACGGAGAGGAAGGGAATGAAAGCTTTTAATAGGTCTATCTATCAGCTAAAGAATAAGTACTGAACACACTTCATCTGGTTAACCACTTCAAAGGGAAATAAGTGCAGAGCCAAGCTACAGCCCACCTAACACTGAAAGGGATGATGGGGCTCAGAAACCATGGTCAGACTCTGCTCTGTGCTTCTCTACTTATTTTTCTCTGCACACATGTGATTCTACAATCTCTTACAAAGAGCTCCTACATACAGAGAAATAGGTGAAGACCTTCACAGTACCTGCAGACAGACTTGTGGGATTGCTTCCTCCTGCCTCTTCACTTTGTGTGGAATTTACTGATTACACAACATATTTTTACTTGATGTGAAGGTTGGTTATTACTGTGGAGGTTATTTAGGCTTTAATTACTCATTTCCTTTTATTCTTCTCTCTTAATCTTATCCTTTTCACTAATGCTTTCATTATTTCTTCCTTTAGAAAAATCACTTAGTATTCCAGCCTGTAATATAGCAACTATAAATGTATTCCTTTATTTATCTATCCACAAAGGAAGAACTTAATCTAATACAAAAATCAGCAGCAAATTAGAAACTTTCACTGTCATCAAACAAAGGAATGAAGACAGACAAGCAGAGAAAGAGCCTCATGGTTACTATTCTTTCCCAGCATATAAGACATCTGAACTCTATTTAATATTTAGTAGTTTATTCAAAGTACAACAGCAGTAAAAGAGATTAAGAACATCCAGCTACACTAAATAAAATAATAGTATTAGGTTATTTTCTTTAGATATGGGTTTTAATAACTTCATGCAAAGAAGGAATGTGAATACAGGTCTCCCACAGAGAGGGAGAAAAAAAAGTAAATGGGATAAATAATAAAGTGGTAACATCTTTACTTCTGCCAGAACTCCCTTGCTTTTGTGTTGGGATATATATGTGTCAAAACTATATTTAAAGGCTTTCTTACTGTAACAGGATGTGGGAAATCCTTGGTTTTTACATGGGGATGTACCCATCCAGTCCTATCCCTCCCCCAACATGTTTTTGACAGCTAGCTTATTTCAGAATAAGAAAAAATCAATTAAGTTTTGAGCATACTTAATGGATATACATAATTATTTTGATGGGGGGTAGGGGGATGACATGGCATGGATGGGCACTGGCTGATTGGCTGGTTGATTTAGTTTAGATTTAGTTTGGTTTTGGTTTTGGTTTTTTTTTTTGCAACAGTCCATTTCTAGTTAAGCCAAAGTAATAACACAGTGAGCAAACCCTGCCATAATCAGGCTGATTTATAGAATGGATAACATTTCTTGTATATCACAGAGCAGCCTGATGTCCTCCACAGACCCAAGATAAAACAAGATATTCACTTCCATTAGAAAGTGCTTAACTCCTTACTTCCTTGGGTTCTCACCACATCTGCTAGGAAAATGAAAGTCCCACTGGTGACCTACAACACAAAGTGAAGCAAATTGTCTGTTATAGAGATCAGCCAAGAGGGTGGCACTGACTGAAATGAAAATAATTAAAAGCTGGACTTCTATGATGAGCTTATTAAATTTTAAAAGTAATTGTTAAAACAGTTCCATAAAAAACAGACTTGGTTATGCTTGATATCAATTTAGAACAATGATTTATCTGTGATGAATAATATGAGGTGAGTAGGAGCGGGATTTTATTGTGTAACTGCGGTCACTTATTTCATTTGAAACTCTTGGGGATTATAAAAATATTTCAGAGCAGCTAAAGGGACAATGATAAGGCCAATATATAACTGCTGACAGCACTGTTTGTGGGCGGAATGACAGTCTCACAAGAGCAATAGCTGGATTTTGGTCCTATCACTTCTGAGTTAGTTCAGAACAGGCCAGGTCATTGTTATACAGTACTGCTTAAGTTCCTTCATTTAATGTCCCCATTTATTGCAGTCATCTGCCCACTAATTACTGAGTGTTAAGATCCCACTGAACTTTTCAGTGCTATTAAACATCCAATTAGATGCAGCTGAGTAGAAGTTTATTCCAACACATCCTGCCTCAGTTGTCCATGTAATAAACCAGTTTACCTCACTTACAGAGCTGAGAAAGGGTAGACCTGTAACGGTTGCTTCCATCTGAACAATGGGCAAGAATCCTTGCTTTGATCCTCCCTTCTCTGTATGGGGTCCTTAATGGCCTCTGTTTTGAATTTCAAAGAGTGGTTTCCCTCAGCTTAAGGAACGTTGTAGATGAAACTACATGGCCAGACTGTTCAGGAAAAGGAATGAAACTACTGTTCAGTAGTAGGAGGCTCAGTGGTACAAGAGACAAGGCTTTCACAGAGACCAGAGTAAGGTTGTACAACCTAACACTTTAAATGCAGAGTTGAAATGTGTGTCTCCAATTTAGGATCCATGTCATATAGTTTTCACATGCATCACACATATACATATGTATGAACACCTAAACATGCATAAACATTTATGCTCACTACACCTCTATGCTTGTACTTTCCATCGGCTAACTGCTGCAGGAGGAAGAGCAGAAAGAGATTACTTTGCCCCAAAAAATAAATAGAGAACTTCAATAATGCTTAAAATGATTTTGATGCATTTGTATTCAGTTTACTTCTCTAGAAGTGGTTCTACGTATGGAGACTGATTATGGGCAAAGGTTATTTTACAGATTCAGAACAAACTGTCCCCTTCATTCTTTTTCTATCTCATCCCAAGGTGTACTCTTGGTGAAGATGCCTCTGCTTTAATATTGATCTCTTTTTTTTGCCTAATGGAATCTGGTTATATTAGTCTGTTTCTCAACGGTAAATGTACAAATAGGCTGATGGAGAACAGTTTATTTTCAACTGTTTGAGAACCTCTCTGTGATGAGTTGACCTTGGTTGGCCGCCAGGTGCCCACCAAGTCAGCCCATCATGCTGTCTAATTTTTTTAATCTAAGTATTCAATTATTACAGTGATAGAGGAATGTTTAGCCAGTAAGCACATCAGTGAGTGAATATATGAAAAAAAGGAATTAATTTTTAAAAAACTAGCCCTGTAGCTGAAACGACCATAGGTTTTATTGCGATTGCTATAGTTCAAAGTTCATACCAGACACTTTATTAAAAGTGGTCTTGCTTTGTAATTCTTTATAAATATCACTTGTATTTGATTTCAGATACATTACCAAATACTTTTAGTTTGTTCATCTAAACACTCCAATAACATTGGGAGGGGAAAAGAGGAAAAGAAGTAAATAGAAGGTAAAAGAAATGAATCTATGTCATAGTTCCAAAAAGTTTAGCACCAGTACACTACAGGTAGTCTGGCTTTTGTTTATCATATATTACAAACTCAACATATTTAATCCAGTAGGGTTTTTGTTGATCTCAGTTAATTGTGCTCAACTTTGTTTCAGGCTACCTTTCAGAATGTCATTCACATTTGATCTGGAGACACCAAAGGTCTACTTCGGTGGATCTTTTATTCTTTTATTTTTGCTACACTAAAAACTGTATTGTGTTTAGCACTTATTTGCAATGTAATCAGTTTGTTCCTTTCTTTAAGAAAAAATAAAAAGCCTATCTCTCCAGTTTTTCAAACTAATTAATTTTCTCTAACTTTCAAAATAAATTTATGACTCTCTTCAGCAGTATCTCCCATTTTTCAATGACCTTTTAAAATATGACACCCAAATTGACACAATGTTCCGGCACTGTTCTGACTAAAGCCTTGTACAGAATAATATTAATTCTCTATTTCTGTTTTTACTTTCTTCTTCATACAACAAAACCAACAAAACCTAGGACTTTTTTTCTTGGATTTTTTTTTCTGTTTTGTATCTTTTGGGCATTACATTGGAGTTCAAGTGAAATTGCTTATTCATTTGGGTTTTCTTAAAAAAATAAGAAAGTTAAAACTTATATCTGCAGAACCTTTTCGTAAATACCTTCATTAAATTATGTTTGCCCACTGAAGACTTTTTGTCTAACATCTGTCATTAAGGGGTACTAACTCCATTAATTTTAGAAATTACTAAAATTGCTTTTGATATCACAACTTTTGAAGTGCATAATCTGGTTCAAAGTCAAATATCTTACATCAGTTTGACTGTCACATTTTGACTTTACAAAACTTGTAATTTAATTAAGTAAATTCAGGTTTGCTGCACAAGATGAGTTTTGCACGGTATCATTTCTACTTCCACTAATTGCTATGTATTCTTATCCTTTAATTCACTACCATCTTAGTTCCAAATCAGATTTTTCTTTATTTTGCCTAGGTTTTATGGATTATTTGACCTGTAAATATTTGGGTTATCCCTTCTAGCCTTACTAAATATTGGTATAACATCTGTACTTTTCTAGTTGCTCTGCAATTTAAACAAATTAAGCACCACCAAAATTAGAAAAAATGTTCATCTCTGGTATCTGTTGTTTAGTATTCTGTTTATTATGGGAAATACTTTTTAATACCCATGAAATAAATAATATTTTTTCTTTCGCACTCACTCGTTACCAGATGAATAAGAATTTCTCTCTCTACTGCAGTTCAGAAAATGCAACATATTTTTAGGGAGCAGCAGTGGTTCAAACCCCCAGATACAGAGACTATGTTCAAAGGATGCATATAAGCGTATACACATTATTAAAAAGCTACAGGAGTACCCTGGAGTATCTCTGTCCTCTTAGGTGGAAAGAAGAACCAGTTTCTCCTCTAGAAGTTTTGTGTATCTGTGCCTTAAAAAGTATTTTTCAGACTAATGTTTAACAAGTTTGAGCTTAGTTCAAGTTACCAAGTTTGAGCTAATAGTTGGGCAGCCAAACAGACTTTTTAAGCAGCTAGATTCTCAAAGGAAGATGCATCTCACTCAACCCAGGAAATACCTACAATAATATTGTTGGTTTGTGTTTATTTTGTGGTCTACTGCAGTTTTATTTGTCATCCAACATTAATAATAACGGATTTAATTCTTACGGTAGCATCTTTACTCTATCCTAGTTAAATGTCTCACCTCTGCCTATGTTAACTATCCCCTCTGTTAATTTCTTTTCTCCTGGGAGTTTCAGTTCTTAAACATATGCAGATGTTTCACTACAGCACATATTTATCTTTCAATCTTGAGCTATATTTATTACCTGGAAGAGGTCACAAACATCTGATTAACAAATAATGAGAGACCACGTCACTATAAATCAAATAAACTTTCTGAGAAGTCAAAGGCAGGTGAACACATCAATGAACTGATATGTAGAACACCTGGAATTAAGGTGACATTCACTCAGAGTCACAGGTAGCAGTCCTATAAGCTAGATGAAAAAAAAAATCCACATGCATTGAAGTGTTTAATTTTTGGACTTTTTTTTTTTTTACTTACACCTGAACTCTTGAAAACCTTACGTTTTCTCTTTTCCTGACTCATTTTACCAACACTTGTTCATCTGATGGGTTTTGGAACCTTCTCTATTTTAATTTATGCTGATACTCTTTCCTCTTTTTGTTGTTTGTTTTTTACTAGTACAGCAGCATGTGTTATTGCTCCTAGCTATATTTAATTCCTTGGCATTCTTTCACATTTCACATATTTTCTTTCTTCCCTTCTTTCTTTATTGCTTGCTTTCTTTCTTTCTTTCGTTCTTTCTTTCTTTCTTTCTTTCTCTCTTTCTTTCTTTCATGAGGGGGGCATATCTGGTTCAATAAAAATTAGTAATGTCTTCTTAAAAACATCTTATAAAGTAAACCTGTTCAAATTTCAGTGAAATACAGCCTAATGTATATTAGTATTTCTAATAAGTGATTTGAGTTTGACCCTTAGAGGATGTGCTCAAAAGGGTCTTACTCTTCCTTTTATTTTCTTTAATATGTTTCATAGTTTGAACTGTTTAATATGCTAGTCTTTTTGTTTTGTGGTTCTTTAAAGTTGATGGAAAGTGACCAAAACCCCATAACACTGAGTAAAAGTTTTCAATTTTACAGTAGCTTATTGTCTACCATTATCTGAAAACAGTTTGTAAAAATTGCATGTCTTGCGTAGATAGATTTCATGTATCAAATTGTTTTTTTTTCACTCAGGTCATCTTGTAGAATGCTTAATTCAAATGTACTCTGAATTCAAGTAAATTATTTCTAAATAGTCTTTATCTTCACGGTCAAAGGGCTCACCTGGTTTTGCCCACAACTTTCTGGTTTTTGCTAAGGAGGTAATGATTCTATAAGCTGTTGTGCTCTATTTCACCTGTGCAACAGTTCAAAATCTTACCAGGAATCTGTGCATTTTTATTAGGCTAGAAGAAATTTTTTTTACTCCCTTTCTGCATAATTTTACATACTGTTTTTGTCATTCCCACAGAGCATTTCTTATCACACGTACAACTTCCATCCAAGAACTGCTTACTCAGCACACTGTAATCTATCACCTGCAGACTCAGGAAGACAGATTAGGAAGGAGGCTCCTTTCATTGCCTCTATGTCTGCTATATTTCATTCTTTTTAAGATTTGTGGGTTTTCATTTTTACAAACAGCAAGTGACATGGCAAAAAGATGTGTCAGTTCTGTCAAATGCAGCTGTCTCCATCACTTCAAAGAAGTTTGCTTCCACACTTACGAAGATTAAAGTAAAAACCAAACACACACAAACCCTTCCATACTCAGAAATAAAAGGAAGCTGTCTCAATGTATATGGAGGTTTTATACTCTGCAACACTTTAGGAGAGCTTCCTGTCCTCTGTAACTGGGAAAGGGAAACATGAGACCTGGCTGTTTCTTGTTCTAGTACATAGTCTAGATTCACTCTATTTAATTTGAGATATTGAACTGAGGTACCTTTGTGAGGGTCCTGCCATAATGTCTTTCTTGAGTGAATTGGGAGCAATGCAGGCACTGTCGTAAGCCATCTACATTCTCAATAAGCAGCTTCTAGAGTTGTCTTGACTAGACCTGGGAATCACTTGTGACTTGGTATTTCTGGATGTTACTAAAATTTAAATCTCTGCCTTCAATAGTTTTTAATTTCATTAAATTTCAAGCCAAAATTTAAAAATGTTTTTGGAAAAACATTATATAATATCAAAGACTATGAAAAACACATTAAGAGGAAAATCTTTGAAAGCTTTGTAATGCCCTTATGATGCTGCATTATAGCTGATAATAACAGGCAAAAAAAATGTACTGCTTTTTAAAAATGTAACTTTTTTATTTCAAAAGCTAAAATTGTGCAAAAAAATATCTCGGGGATTTTTTTCCAACATTTTGTAAGTGATCAAAATGTTGTTGATTAAGCTATTTGTCCAACGCATTCTGTCAAACAAAATTACTGTTGAATAGATGTTGAAAGATTCAGTTTCAATATCAAAGGTAATAAAAACATCATTTACAATCAAAAAAAAAATATTCTGACCCTATAACATTTCATTTTTGATGTCTTCAGAGCAGCTGTAATGAGGATGGACAGTGTTGGCTAGTTTTATTTTTGCATATTAAACTATAGTTTAATATGAAAATTTGAACACTTTTAAATTGGAATTATATTAGTAAGAGATAAGGCTATTCACCTCCTGAAAGGAGTGCTGCAAAGACTCTAAGGATGTGTCCTAAGTACATACAGCTGAAGGTACTGAATTATTTTCACTACGTCTGAGCATAGTGAAAAACATCCTTGAGGAGCTTAATACATTAGTTACGTTATGTTGAACTTTCAAGATGGAATTATGCTCCAAAACATTTCTTTTTTCTGGATGCTTGCTTCCTTTACTGCTTCTTCAGATATTCACATATCTACCATTTAGATGCATAACCTTATATACGACGTTTCTGAAAATTAAATTCAAATTCAAAGAAAAGTCAGTTAAAAATGACCATTCTTATGTTTTCAGTTCAGCTAAATTTAGCCTGGTAAACAGAAATAAATAAAAGAGAACACCAAGACAACTGTGTAGCCTTTGCTTTTCTCTTATGACTTATCAAGAGAAAAAAAAAAGACACCTTCAAAACACTTAGATGACTTCTAGATAAATATGCAAAGCACCCATTTGAAGATATTTCAGTAGAAAACATCTACAGGATCTACACTGTGTTAACAGAGTGGTGTATCAGAACCCTCTTCTTACCACTGCATTGAAATGTTTATTCTGTTTATAAATATGAAGAGGAAGACTATTTTATCATGATGCATTTTAGGAAAGTGAACACAAAAGCACATCCGGTATTTGTGTATTGTCACAAAAAAAGCTCTCATTTCATTAACAGCATTCACTGGAAATATGTCACAGTATCAGCTTTTATTTTGGCTGAGAAGATGCAAATGTTTCTAATAAGATCTTTTTGTCCTGAGTTAGCAAAAATGAATGCACCCAATGTAATAACACTACAGAAAATCACCATGAAAAGAGAATGCCGTTATCATAACGAAACAGACACTTTAAAGATATTCTACTCAAAGCCTTTATTTCTCTGTGCAACTTTGACCTGCTGACAATAAGAATCAGTTTTTAATGTATTTTCTGTTAGCACTTCGTGTCAGGAAATCCCAATGCTCTGCAACAAGCTCTCATACTTATAGGTTAAGAAAGGGGATGAGATACTGCTGAAAGGGGACTATTAACACTGCTGACAATACACAGTAAATCCAGTAGATCTGGAGTTCTTTATATTGTTTCTGACCACTTCTTTTTGTTTCCCACATGTAATCTTTATAAAGGGCCCTTTAATTTTGACTGCATTTATTTATTCTTGCTGTCTTCTGCCCTTTGCTACTTCAGTCTGTCCTGAAGTAAAAAACATCCTGAAAAGCAGTTCCGGTTTGTACTCCGGTTGTCAGTCAGACTCTTTATAAATACATTCTTCAGAAAATAGACTCTTAGGCAGAGGAAGACCAACTTCTACCACATAACTGTCTTGAGACTGTAATTTTAATGGGTTTACAGCACGAATAGAGAGAATAGGACTGAAATTATTCTGAACTATGAGGAGACAAATACCTCTAAAAAAGATCTATGAGGTAACTGTTTCAAAGTTTTAATTTTTTTTTTAAATACCAGAAGATGCTCATCATAGAGGGAAGAGCACAGGACTGTGTTTTCCCCAGAGTTCTGCCCCCTCAACCCCCACCGATTGTTTAAAGAAAAGCTTTGAAAGTGCTTGGAGCACGATTTCAAGGCCAAGTATCTCCAGTTCCTTAGAATGCTCCGCTAATAGGCATGCATGGCTGTGTCTCCTCAACCTGGGAATATTTTGACATTTCAGTCTTTGCATTAAATACAATAGCTCATTTACCAAAAGAAGGCTGGAGTGTGTCTTTACCAAGAGATGCCTTTTAGTAACCCCTCCAAATACACAATTGAGAACACTCTCTGAAAGATAACAAAATTTTCTCACCTCCTGAGTGAGTGCTCTGCCATCACAGAAACCAAAGGTACATTTTCTGTTACTGTGTTCTATAAGAGTGACTTGCATGCAAAGCTTCGGTTTGAAGAAAAAAAAAAAAAAGAGTAAAAAGAGAAAAAGAAAGAAAAGGATAAAGCCATGAGAACCTTTGGGCAGCCTATAACAAAGTGTTTGAAAGACAGGTTTAAAGTCATGTGAGCTCCAGGCACCTGCGCTGACTGCAAGTGTCTTCCCCCCCAACACGCTGGCTGTTCTGGTGCTGTCTGAGACACCAGTTTCATTCCATGCATCATAATGCTAGTGGGAGTGCCTAGCACTGTGACCTCTAGTTCGCTTCATGGCCTGAATTTTTCTTCTTTGACTGAAACACAAATCTTAGTTACCCTGAGTTATCTGTAAACATAGTGGAGAGAAGTAAACAACACCAGTGCTTACCAAAGACCTGAACTGCCTGCAAGAAAAGATTCTTTATCTCTCTGCTCACGGCAGAGGGCACAGATGGCTCCACTAAATCACCAAAATCAGATGGGATTAATTTAGGCTTCAGAGCTTATCAGTTAGGTAGTCATTAAATTTTAGACTTGTAAGTCTTTTTTTGGCTCTGATGCTGAGAATCAGATGCCTCTGTATGATCTGTGTTTCATGTTCCCATTATAGTCTGTCAAGCTCTACTCAGTAGACCTGAGAAGTGAATATACTTGATGAACCACCACCAGCGGGATACACATGGCCCATCCATAGTTTTCTCATGTCATTTTAGGTGCTGCTTTGCAGTCTTGGCATCTAGCTACTACTCTAGAAAGGCACGTCTTCCTGACAGCCCTGTGCAGAAGATTGAGATGTTCAAGGGCATTCTAGGTAGCACTTGATATTAATTTTCAGAGCAGCTAAACCTCTGAATGCCTGCTTTAGAGCAAGCTGAAGCACACTCTAGTTCTATTGATTGTGTTGATGAGACTCACAGACTATAGTGGAAGCTTAGACTCCTAGCTCACTGGTCGATACCTGTCTGTAGAAATTTCAACATAGATGTGTAAATATGGAGCCGAATCACATTGAAGACTCACTTCAACACACACAGGTGTTTAGTGAAACCCTCCTAAGATATTCAAAGCAACCACACTGGGTGGGCAGATACAATAGTTCATTGATGGAAAGCCTGCACTCTTCCAGACCTGCAGCTGGAGGCCAGGTGGGATACCTTAAGGCACCTCAAGTTGCTACTAGATGCTGACACATAGGCAGAGGAATCAAACTGTCACTATCTTTCCTCCTGGTCTGCATAAAAAGGTAAGAGCTCTCACCTCAGTAACTTCCTCTATAGATGAATATTTAACCAAAACTTTGAAGATGGAAAATAAGACAAAAAAGTTGGGACCAAAGACTGAATTTACATTGCTAGGGCTGCAGGGAGTAGGGCAACATCCAACTTGATGCTTAAAATGCAAGTCCCCTCAATTTGAACACAGTTTAAATGATCCCATATAATGTATTTCTGTTAAATACTTACTACTTACCAGCAGCATTAGCTAGCAACATGAAATCCTGCAACTCGAACAGTTAAGCACATATTTGTTTTCACAAGCAGTGGAACAAATGACTGAATGCATCATAAATGATTCAATATTTCTTCATTCAGAATGTTTTCTTAGCACCTGTTCAAAGTACTCTGTCATCAGAAATATTTAGGAGTTGAAATTTGGCCTTTAAAATTCATTCCCTGATGAAACTGGAATGAAAATACAGCAGAAATCACTGAAACATTTGTATCCAGCATGTTAGAAAGAGTATGCAGCCTATCAATCTGTGCTGATATGGATGAAAGTATTTTTTTGGTCCATAATGTCAAAAACAGAGCTGTTTAACTTTATATTTATTTGTGAGTCAAAATTTTGGAATCCCTCCATCTCAGAATGCAGATGGCAGTTTTATCTTCTTATCTGCTGGTTCAGTCTAGTAGAGAGACTGAAAAGGAAATAGCAACACTGCCTGCACAGGTATTTTTGCACATGCTTTAACTCATAAAACTGTAAATGCTGACCTGTTGCCAATCATTTGAAATTTCATAACTCTGAGCAACATGTTAGGAACCTATAAGTTACAAGCTTTCAAATAGTTTCCTCAGAACATTTCCCACAGTATTAAAATAAAGCATAAAACTAATTCCTGCAACTTTTATCTGAGCAACTACTATTCATACAAAAAGTATAGGACCCTACTCTATAGGAAGTGGGGGTGCCGAATATCTTTATTTCTGCTTAAAATTTCATGAGACATTTCCTTCAAAGTGAAATTATTTCAGTAAGGAACATGAATGTGCTTAACTCCTCAAACCCCAGCTCTGAGGGAGAGCTGTCTAAATCAAAGTTTTGCATTTCAGCTGGTTAATATTTCATAATTAATTGTTTTCGTTTGTTTTTTTCCACATAAGTGGAAAGTGAGAAGGAATGTATGTAGAAACCAATGGCTGAGAGAAGCTGGCGACAAGCACAGTACAGGGAAAGTGGCAGCTAGCTTCCTGCATGGCTCTGATAATGCCCTTGAATCATGAAAAGAAACACTCTGCATACTCAGCTGATGATTTCTTTGTGGCAGAGATGCTGTGTATCTCCACTCATGCTGAACTGCAAGGTATTTTTGTGATGCCGGCCGCTGCTCCCTGAGAGTTCATTGCTTTGATCCTGGGGGTGAAATGCTAGTCATGGATTACCCATCCTCTTTGTACGCTTGAGTATTTCAATGAAACCTTCCCAAAATAGCAGTCGGTGGTAGAAAACTTACAGTGAAACCCCAGCAAGCAATCAGGGGTTTGTCATTGCTTTCAGGGAGGCCAAGTCTTGCTCTGGCACTGTACCTCTCATTGCCCATCCTAATTAAGACAGTGGGAGCTTTTTACATTGTCCTCAGTGGACTCTGGCTCAGTGGTGTGTTTGAACCTTGGTACTGAAAAACGGACTTAAAAGGCCACAAGGTTGTTTTCTGAGTTTTGACGTAAGAAAAAGCAACATGCTCTAATTGCCCTTCCGCACTTTCAGATCTCATCCTTTATTGATATTCAGCCAGGTGTTAGGTTAATTTTGCATCAAAATAGTAACTTCAAAGAATTCTTTTAAAAAGAATAAAATTAAATAGAAAGAGAAGACTGAGCTGATATTCTCTGTCCACTGCCACTCGGCTTGCTGCCCAGTTCTTGTCTTTTATTTTTTAATTTGTTAATTCTAATGAAAAAGTGTTTGCATGGCAAGTTTAGAAGGCTTTGGCAATACAAAGCTCAGGACAATCTCATTTTTTATAAAAATGAACAAAGAGCACCCACTCACTCTAAGATTGTTCAACGGATACTGTAAATGAATGAGACATTTATTTTTGTGCCAGCTCAACTACCAGTGTCGAGAAGATTTGCATATATGTTGGCAAGTGCACTGCACAAGGTGGTAATAAAATAGGCCTTTTATATTTGAGTCTAATTTACTTTAGTTATACTCATTAAAAATGTGTTTTCATGTGAAAGGGGTCTAAGTAAGGGATATTTTGGAAACAGCAACGTCACAGAAATGTTTGCTATGTAGCCAGTATCAAGCATTTTTCCACTGAGAAAGAGCATTTTTTTGAGAAGAAATTCCCAGGTTCTATGAATTTAAGATTCCTGGGTTTGTTTTTTTTTAATCACTGTTAGGCTTAACATTGCAGGCTTAAATGTCATGCTTATTACTTGCTTCTACCAACTGTATGCTTTTTAAGCAACATGAAATATGGATTTTTTTTAAAAAAAACAACCCTCACTCTGCATATTGTGCCATCTTCAGTGACGTTAGCTACCCAAAGGCTACTTGCAGGAAGGCAAAAATGTGCTTTTATTCTATGAAGTATTATTCAGGGTAAAGTCTTTTTCACAAGTAGTGGTGCCGGTTTGGCTGAAGGTGTGATTTCAAACCAGTTTTCTTTAAATGTGTAGAAAATTGTGTGAGCGAAATGCTTCATGAGCAGTTCTTTAGTTTTAACAGGCTCATGCTCATACCATTATATTTTATTACGCTTTAGGAACGTGCTTGAACTAAAAAAAAAAAAAACCCACCCAAAAAAAGCAACAAGAACAGCACACTTAAACTCAGTAAGCTTAATTAAACAGGTTCAAGACTATGTATTTGTCAAACCCGAATAAAAATATCTGCCCAGTGTCACATGAAAACACACAGAAGGATCAGCTTTATGGTTTTATTGTATTCCTTAAGTCTTGGGTTTGTTTCTGTTTAAATTGCCTTGAGAAGATATTGGACTGCTAATTCAATTAAGAGAAGAGCAATGAAAAGAATCCTGTCTTTCTTTCAGTTACCTTGTCTCCTTACTGAAGAAAAAAATGCAGAGGATCTAGCTTCCCCACCACAGCAATACAGAGCATCTATAATACTGAAGCCATTTCTGAAGAATGAATGTCATTTTTCTTCAGAGATAGTAAACAATGTCTCCTTGTGACAAATGCATTACAGGCATACATACCATTTTCATATTTTAATAATATGAAAATAAATGAAAAAAGATGATTAACCACAAACCTTTGACAGGCTGAATTAATTTTTCATGAAACACAGCTATGAAATCTGGCATAAACAGAAAATATTCTAACGTTAAAAAAAAAAAAAAAGAAGCTATTTCTTGTAGGTAGAATGGCACAATCTGGTCATTATGTTAATACTCTTACTTAAGCTAAGCAGAACCAATATCTGTAAGAAGCTCCAGTGTTTCAATAGGCTCAAGGTGAAGTAATGTGCCAATCACAGAGAGAAAAATCAAAAACTGCCTCAATCTGCATTCCCTACTTTTAAAACAGGTACCAGCTGCCACCCCACCTACATCAGCTGAAATACAATTGTCTTTGCCAGTAATTTCAAGAAGTATATAGTAAACTCTCATTAATGATTCTGAAATGTACTAATTTGGGGAAGTATTATTACATGTCAGACACGATACACCGCACCCAAGCAAACATGCATTTCTTATAACTAAAATAATATTTAGCTTTACAATTAAAATTACAGGAGAGAGAGAGAGCATAAGTTATTATGAAAATATATAGCTTTAATTTGCAGACATATAAACACTTTTGGTACATTACAGACATATGATGCCAGAAATCAAAATAATCAATTTTAAGCATAACACTAATTTATCTTGTTCACACAGAGAAATTTGATGTAATCATCATACAAAAGATAGTTCTCAGCTCTTAAAATGAAGTGAAAGTGATACATCACCAATAAACCTGCTGCTTTGTTGCAGAGGATACAGCAAAGAATAAATTATCAAGAAAATATGCCACCAGTCTTACAAGTTAGATTTTGGATCTAATCCAAACCCAAAGCCAATGAAAAGGAGCCAGGAATGGTCGCCAAAAGTCAAAAACAAGATCTTTCACATGAAATACCAATCCAGAAAGGAGCAACAGCCAGAATAAACTAAGTCCTATAATTCCTTAGAATACGAAGCGATTTTTGTTTTCATCTGGCAGGTCAGATTCAGAAGTATCACATGAAAAAATCTATTACACAACCAAACTGATGGAGTACTACTGACAGATTGCTCAAAGTACAAAAAATATCACCACTTCTGTGACAACTAAAGATTTAGCGATTCCCTTGCTTCCTTGCATCTGGCATGTTTACGAGGATGAGCATGGGGTTCTGTCACTATTTGCTGTAGGAAATACTAAATATAATGTTTCCATAAAAATGACCAGCAGATTGCTGGAGCAAATGATAATGTGGGTGAAATCTAGAGCAAATGAAAGATGATATGTCACAGCAGTTCAGATTCTCATTACAATATCTTGCACTCTTGCTCAACAGGAATTGCACTTCTTGTTAATGCCTTTTCTATCCTACTGTATAAGCTTTATTTGTGAGGTAATAAACATTCTCTTTTTTCTTTTATTACTAGTGCATTTTAATGTCTTTATTCTTTTAATTAGACATACATCGGGACAGACATTTCTCTTTCTTTTGTGGTTAAATGTCTGTATGCCAATGTGTATTAAAACCAATATATTTAAAATATACTCTGTGTTTATCTCACGGACAGTACCTCGAACAGTTCCCTGCTCAGGAGCATCTGATGCCCTCTTGTGGTTAAAAAGACTTTCAAAACTTGAGTTTAAAGAATCGTCTTACCTTCCCCTTTTCTATGATCACTGATCTTATTGATTTATGAAAGCTGCAAATGATGTCCGTGTCTTTATAGACAGGGTGCTAGCTGTTAGTTACTAAGGTTTCATAAAAAAGCTGTACACTGAATTTGAATTTAAAAAACTGTAAACAGCTATTTACAATTATAATATTATTAAGTTATAAATTAGCAGTCCTTCATTGCAACCTCTGTCAATACAACCCACGGTTAGGCATTCCAGAGTTGTCCAAGGTTTTTCAGCTGTTGGATTTATCCACAAAGAAACGTCAAATGTTAGAAATCTCCATCGGTTTCTTCTCCAACATGTGCAGGTTGATTCTTCCATTTAATGGGATTTGTACTTCCAAGTTTTCATCTGCTCTGTGATGCTTTTTGCCTTTTCTTAGACAGATGTAGATGCCCATCCCTGTTACTAAAGCAATTGAACCCAAGCTTATTATTGACAGAGCTACCAAGGTAGGCATGCAGGATGCTGACTCCATTTTTTTATGTGTGGGCTCTATCGATATTTGTGGCTGCTTTTCTTCTATACTGATATCAGGCTCCTTTCTTAACAAACTTTCAATGTAGCTCTCATTGCTAACAGTGTCATTGACGAAAAGGTTCACCATGACAGTGGAATGGAGAGGTTCTGGATAGCCATGATCACTAACTTTTACAAGCAGCCGATAGAGGCCATAGTCATTTTGCATCAGTGACTCTTCCAAGGTGATATTACCAGTTTTAGGGTCAATCCTAAATGACTCTGGTCGAGGGCCTCTTCTTCCTATGATGCTGTAAGCTATGACTGCATTCATGCCAGTGTCCTTATCGACAGCATAGACCTCAGTGATGGGAGAGCCAGGAAGGGTAGAAGGAAGGACCAACAAATAAGACATATTAGATTGAGGAAACAAGACCAAAGGGGGGTTGTCGTTTATGTCCAGAAGAAGGATAGTTATTTTTGCAGTAGAAGACAGGGCAGGATCACCACCATCAACTGCTTCAATCCACAGAATGTAGGAGCTTTGCTGCTCCCTGTCCAGGGAGACTTTAGCTCTCAAAACTCCCTTTCCAGTATCTATGACAAAAATATCGCTTCCATTCAGAACTGAAAGGGCAACCCATCCATTTTGCCCTGCATCGGCATCTGTGACACTTATAACTCCAATTTCACCAAAACCTGGAAAGTTTTCTGGCACAAAAAAGCTGAAATCCTTATTGATAAATCTTGGACTATTATCATTTTTATCCAGTACAGTGATGGTGACAGTTGCTATTGATTCTCTTGGAGGGAACCCAGAATCTACTGCTTTGACAGTATATCTGTATTTCTCTTTTTCTTCTCTGTCCAATTGGGTGGAAACTGTAAGAACTCCTGTGGTTTTATCTAAAGAAAAATAGGAAGGGGCGTCAGGCCCTAAAAAATAGGACACTTGCCCTCTTTCTCCGCTGTCAGCATCTGTAGCCTGCAGTTTGGTCAAGAAAGCATTGGGAACATTGTTCTCCTCAATGGACAATTCTATCAGCTGTTGAGAGAAAACTGGCGAGTTGTCATTGTCATCCAGAACCTGCACTTTGACTATTTTGCTGACATGAAATCCCTCCGAGTTCCACGCAACTACAGAGATTTCATACAGCTGCTGTGTCTCATAGTCCAAAGGCTTTGTGGTCTCTAACAGGTATTCGTTATTGTATGGCTTGTATGGTGAAAGTCTGAAAGGCCCATCACCATCCAAATAGCAATTGACTTTGTATTTTTCATCAGGGTCTTTGATGGTAAAAAATGCTATCGGTGTGTTGATAGGCTCCAGTTCCTTCAAGTACACCACCCCTTCTGCTTCATTAGCTATGAAACGAGGGACAACTTCTGGTGGCCTCATCATAACTTTGATGATGGTCACTAGCACTGTGATCACGGCAGGGATACAACCAGGACCATTGCCCAATATGATCAGCCTGTGGAACCTTGGAGTGTCCCCATCAACTTTACTGGAGACCGTGATGGCTCCTGTGCTTTCGTCCAGATGGAATAAGTCTCTGGATGGCTGGGGGACCTTCTGGCTATAGGAGTAGGTGATCTCAGCATTGGATCCAAGGTCCATGTCAACTGCGTGGACAGTGGCCACGTGTGTCCCCAGACTGGAATTGCCATAAAGAGTGACATTGAGCTGTGAGTCGCTGAACTGGGGGCAGTTGTCATTGATGTCGCTGATGCCAATAGTGAGGGTGGCACTGCCCACGAGTGGAGGAGTCCCCCCATCCTCAGCAACGATGACTGTGACATACTCCTCTCGTGTCTCCCTGTCCAGAGCCCCCATGACAATCAGGTAGGGAGTCCTCTCCCCACTCTCATTCTCCTCCACATCCAGGGTGAAGACACCATAATTATCTCGCAGGCGGTAGGTCTGGACACTGTTGGTCCCCACGTCAGGGTCAAGGGCGGGGTGCTCGATAGCCAGGCGGGTGTTCACAGGTGCATTCTCGGGCACCGAGAGGCGGATGTGAGGCACTGGGAAGTGGGGCGCATTGTCATTGACATCCCGGATAGCAATTTTCACCTTCACCAGGCGGAAATACTCCTGCGGCAGCACCAGCACATCCAGCAGCAGCAGGCATGACTCGGATGAGGGAGAGGAGGAGGAGGAGACAGCAGCTGCTCCCCCAAATATAGTGGCCCCACTGCTCTCCACGCACAGAGCTTCCCGATCAATCTCCACGGCCGAGGTGTGCAGCTCACCGGAGCGGTTGTCCAGCTGCACGTACTGTCCCCCCAAGCCACGGGAGGCCAGGGTGAAGGAGAGTGGGGGCTGGGGGCCTGCAGGGTGCTGCCCACTAGCTGTTGGCAACCGCAGGTCACGGGCCAGGCTGCCGATGAGCACCCCAGCGGGCAACCCCTCGTTGAGGCTGTAGAAGAGCTCGGTCGCACGGCTGTAACTGGCAAAGCAGTTGAAAGGTCCAACGAAGAGCAGGAAGAGGAGCAAGTGCTGAGGAGAGAGAGGCACAGGGATGCGGGGAGGAGGTGCTGTTAGAGAAGGAGGGGAGCCAGAAGGCAGCGCCCCCCACCCCTCGCCCACTGCCTCCACCACTGCCACTTCAAGCAGGGAGCATGCCATCTGCAACGTGAAGCCATCCTCCCTGTGTCGTCCCCCTTCCATCTTCTGTCCCTAGTACAGCAGCTACTTCCAGGGCATCACCCATCTGTACCCACCAGGCAACACCAGCTGCATTCCCCACAGCAAATACTCACTGCCAGGGATGGCCCAGGGGCACCCTGCCCCCCCCGCCCCCCCCAGCAGCACTTGCGCCCCGACGTGCCACTCTTCTCACCCCTCCCCCGCCAGGCTTGCCCCCCTTCCTTCTCACCAGCAGCACCCACCCTCCCTCCCGCAAGCACACCCCAAGCCGGGGCATCCCCCTTGCACACCCCCCAAACATTCGCTCGCCCCCTTCCCCTTTCCACAGCAGCAACGTGAAACACGTCTCCCACCCCGCCCCCGTCAACCCGACCCCCCCCCGTCCCAAAACCTGTCCTTCCCGTACGCCCACGGGCCCTGCGATGCAGCGGGGAGGCGGCCCGCACCGCGCATCCTGCGCGGGTCCCGGCGGAGCCCCCGCACCGCCGCCGCGCTCCGGGCGCCGCAGCCCGCGCGGGTCCCCGGCCCCACCGCCCCCCCCCCCCCCCCCGAGCCCCGCCACCACCGGACCCCCGGGCCGCCCCCGCCGCGGTCCCCCTCCGGCTGCCGGCTGGAAAATACGCGTTGGACCGGAGGAGCGGCGGAGAGGTTGCGCGGGGGAAGTTGCCCGCCGTGGCAAGCGCGGCCCCCCCCAGCCCGCGGCGGAGGGAAAGAGGGGTCCCCCAAAGTAACTTCGGGCACCGTCCCCACGGTGGAGCGGGGTGGGGTGGGGGTGGGGGATTTCCTCCCTGCTCCCCTTTTTCACCACCCATTCCCCTTTTTCGCCGCTCTCCCCTACAAACCCGCGCCGGCGGCAGCAGCAGCAACAACAACAAAAAAACTTTTCACGGGTGGAAATGGGAAGAAAAAAATCCCCACAAAACCAAACAGCGAGCATATACATACGCCTCTGTGCGTATATATATTTTTGGGGGTGTTGTTTGGGTTTGGTTTTTTTTTTTTTTTTACCCATGTTGCTGCTGCGTGCGAAGCCGAAGAAGGGGGATGACGGGGGTGGGGGGGGGGGGGGTAGGTTGAGGGGTAGGACGCGGCGCATCCCCTCCCACCGCCCCAGCCCTCACCTGCAGGCTGCCGCGGGCGGTGGTGCTGCCGCCGCTGCCCGGGGGCCCCATGCCCGGCCGCCGCTGCCGCCGCCGGCTGCGCTCCGGCAGCCCGCCCGCTCCGCCGCCCGCCCGGCGCCTCTCCTCCCCGCGGCTGCCCATTCCCCCGCCGCCGCCGCCGCCGCGCTGGGCTGTGCCCAGGACACTCCTCCTCCTCCTCCTCCTTCTCCTCCTCCGCTCGGGAGGGAACCGCCGCCGCGGGGGGGGGGGGGCTGAGCCTATAGTTACGGGCACGGCGCGGAGGGCGGCGGGGGGCGCGTCCGCGGAGGCTGCGGCAGCGCCGCGGGCGGGCGGGGATCGGGGACGGGGATGGGGACGGGGATGGGGAGGGAGGGAAGGCGGGCGGTCCGCTGAGCGCATCGGCCCGTCGGCGTCGGGGTTTGTGTGTGTGTGTGTGTGTGTGTGTGTGTGTGTGTCTGTGTGTGTGTGTTTGTGTGAAGCACTAGGACCAAGGGAAGAAGAGTGTCCCGCTGTACTCGGCACTGGTGAGGCGGCGCCTCGGACGCTGCCTTCGGTTTGGGGCCCCTCTGCAAGAAAAACATTGAGGTGCTGGAGAGTGGCCAGAGAAGGGCAACGAAGCTGGTGAAGCGTCTAGTGCACAAGTCTTACGAGGAGCAGCTGAGGGAACTGGGGTTGTTTAGCCTGGAGAAAAGGAGGCTGAGGGGAGACCTTATCACTCTCTACAACTACCTGAAAGGAGGTTGTAGCAAGGTGGGTGTCAGTCCCTTTTCCCAAGTAACAAGTGATAGGACAGAAGGAAATGGCCTCAAGTTATGCCAGGTGAGGTTTAGCTTGGATATTAGGAAAAATTTCTTCGCAGAAAGGGTTGTCAAGCACTGGAACAGGCTGCCCAGGGAAGAGGTGGAATCACCATCCCTGGAGGTATTTAAAAGATGGGTAGATGTGGTGCTTAGGGACATGGTTTAGTGGTGGTTTTGGCAGCGTTAGGTTAATGGTTGGGCTTAATGATCTTAAAGGTCCCTTCCAAGCTCAACAATTCTACAATTCTATGACTCTAAGATACTCCCATCTGGAAACTGTCAGGGGGAAAAAAAAAAAAAAAAAAAAAAAATCATGTTTTCCTTCTTCTGTGGAAAGATGTTGTGGTGTGGGTGTCAGCGGGCAAAGTGAGAATTAAAAGCTGCCGTGGTTTAAGGAGCATTGCCGAGCCCTGATGACTAGTGAGTGGCTTGTGTCTGCACGAAAAGAAAGTAATGCTTTGAGGAGTTCGCAAGAGGTTGGTTGGTGGAAGGTGCGAGTCCTGGCAAATGAGAGCACCAGCTGCAATTTCCTGCTGGCTGGGAATCTGAAGGTCCCCTGTGGCAGAAAATTATGTGCTCTCATTTTACAGTCACCAGTCACTGTTGGCTAGGTTATAAGACTGCCGTAGAACTAGACATGAAATTATCAGCGCTCAGGAAACTTTAGATAGCGCAAGACCAATTACACGTTTCCTTAACATCTTGGACTATCAAAAGGATAGTTCACCTGCCCTGTGTTCCTTACACTGGCTCTCTGTAGGTTCTCAAGCAGAATTTGAGATGTCTGTCTTCAGCCTTAACATGTTTAATCGTGTGGATTCAAGCTACTGCTGATGCTTCAAGTATTGGGACTCTGGTAGGCAGTTGCATTTGGCAAGCACAGTGGAGCTGACCCTCACAAAAGTAAAGTTTGTACAGGAAACCGAACTGTCTAAATCACATGATCTGAAGATCGTCTCCACGCTCCACGGCAAACACAGTGTGCAGGCATTTGATCTCATCTTAGGTACTAAAACCATGTAGGACAGCAAAAATTTTGCCTTCAGTCAAGACAAAAAATACTCTTCCTTCTACAGCTCCTTGAGACAAACTCCACAACCAATCCAAAATTGCAAAACAAACAAAAAAAAGTAATTAGAATCCCAATCCAAAAACAGCCCTGTGCCCGAGTCTTGGAACACTGCATCTTTCAAAAGCAAATCGTAAGTGAAAAATACAGAACATATTGTTTAGTAACTCTTGGGATATTCTTGGATGTTGTGATGATCGGAGCAGTAGCACAAGCTGAATAGAATAGAATTATAATAGAATAGAATAGAATAGAACAGAACAAAACAGAAATGAAAACTTCCAAGACTGACTTCCTCCAGGGCAGTAAACAAATCATATTAATTCCTTTGTCTCATGTCCTCCATCCTTGAAATATAAATAGTGCAATACTGTTTCTCTGAATTAAGAGTTTTATCCCATTCTTGCTAAAGTCAGTGGCAACGGAATCAGGCTCTGTTTTATTCAGTGGATCTCATTGAAACATACTATGATTTTAATATGCATTTCATCCCCCAAATGACATTAGCACTACAATAATCATATGTGACTTAAACAGTAAAGAATTAGGGTACTAACAAAAGGCCCAGCTATATTTATTATTCACTAATCTCTTGGGTTTTGAAACCACTCAGTATGTACTGCCCTTATACATTGTTTATGTCTTTACCATTCAATTCTAGCACAACTAGAACAGGCAATACAGTATATACAGTTCAGAGCAAACATGTATAATTTAAGCAAGGAATCAAACTACCCAAGTCCTTTACTAAATCCTCATCCATGTGCACTGTTCTGCAGATTGCTTAGTGTGAAAGGTGCCCATAAACTCGATCCTGTTTAAGTTAGTTTAGCTGGACACGACAGATGCTTTTAGTTGACTCACATCTGCTCTAATTTTATTCATTTCAACAGAGAAATATTGACTCATTTGGATTTCGGTCAGATTTTGACAGTGATTTATGTGAAGTTTGAATTTCATAGACTGATTATAAACTTCGTGAATCAGTAGTCTTCTTGCGAATGAATCTGAAGTCTCTATCAAGTTCTATCTTCTATTTTTTCTCCCCTGATATCTCAGTTTATCTGCCTGTCCTCTTATCCTCTTGAAATTACTGACCTATTACTATGCCATTCTTCTTAACCATCACAGCCACTGCATTTCCCTGAGGCCTCTGATAGGGCAGGCGATGCCTCTACTATTATAGGATTCAGGTTTTCATTACAAATGAAATGGTGCACTTTATTTTATTAAACCACAGGTGTAACAGCAGAATGAAAAGTTTTTTGGAGCAGCTGGTACCTCTATAATATTTTATTTTGTTAGACGTCAGCAACATCTAATAAGTCTTAAAGGCTCTTTAAAGACTAAAGTGTCCAATAAATCTCCTGTTTAAGGAGAAGTACTCCAGCTGTGCATGCGATACAGGATGAGGGGTGGGACAGAAGAAGCAGTGCAGAAGAGATTCAAAATTGGCACATTCATTCCTGGCATTTTTTGTGGGGAGAGCTGCTTCCAAAGTCCCAGGAAAACATTAACTGATTTAATTGTATTTCTATATTCAGTTATGTTTTCTGGGGAGAAGATAGTTTACAGTAGTTTATAAATCCAGTCCCATTTGATCACATTTAGCTAAACATATATTTTTGACTTGCATTTTACTACGTCAGATCTTACTATCACTGAATATTTCCATATATTGGGATTGCATCCAAGATTCTGGTTGCAATTAGTGAATTAAAAGGAACAAGAGCATTGCTGTGGGATTCCCGATTGCCTCAGGTAAGTTAACAGAGCACAAGACTGAGAACAAGTGACAAGCCATACAAGAAGTGTCATAGTTATTTATAAATACATTAAAAGAAGTATGTTATTTCTATGGTAAAATAGAGTATTTATTTGGCTTTATTAAGGTGAACATAGCAGTATTGATACTCAATTGAAATGGCTTGGTTTTGTGGGCAGTGTTCCAGTGGCAGATGGAACTGCTTCCAGATGAATCATTCAGGACCATCACCTCTGAAACGGGATCTCAAATATTTTTTTTTTTTTTTGTCATGGCTGGCAACCGTGACCAAGTTTTATAAGAGATGGGGCTGCAGGTACATGTTGTCCTCTCAACCTAGCAGAAAGCTGTCCCTGTTATAGCCTGCGGTTCTGCTGAGGAAAGTTGTGGAGTGAGATTCCCTATCAGTGAGATTCTACTGATTCAGCTGACAAACTTGATAATACTTTAGTCGGTGTGACGGTTTGAGCTGGGTGCTTTTCAGCGGGGAAGCAGTCAAACTGAGCGAGAGCACTGGTGTTAGTATTGATTCCTAGTCACAGTAAAACCCAGAAAGGCACAAGACTAACAGACTGCCCCTTCTCTAAAGAGTTCAAACTGCAAGAGATACAGGGCAAAGGAAATCCTTTTAACTATTAGCAATATGAACTTTTTATTGCTTTGCTGCTCAGTAAGGAAAACGCCTTCCGTCCTGAACCTCCTGTGCAGGATAGTGGATTACGGTGTGAATGACTCTATGAATATTAGACAGTGACCTTGCCTGCAGAAGTGCCAAGCATCTAGTGCTCGCATTTGTACTGAAAGCTGCCATGTCACTGTAGATCAGACCTAGCGTGATCATCCTGTTCTCAGCGCAGAGCGGGAGAGGAGTCTTGGCACTGCTTGCCCTTGCGACACTGAAATACGGTAAGAAACTGTGGGTCCAGCTTGAATAGAGCAGCAGTGGAGCTGGAGGATGGATGACATTCCAGTTTATAGCACTCAAATCTCCAGTTATGCTTTTAAGGAGCTGGTCCACTCAAGGTGAACCTGCAAGGTTCTGCTCAGCAGTCCTTCATGAACAAAACCCTGCTGCCATCATGACAACCTTACAAGAAGGTAGCTAACATGTGAAAGTAGTTTCTAAACTTAAGAAGAAGTAGAGACAAAGGGATGTTTGATGGGAAAGCTGGCAAAGGTGGATGAGATTTTCCTGTCTAGTTAGCTTAGCATCTATTGGGGACTTCTGTGTTGAAGTATCACAAATCTGAGGTGTTACAGACTGACAGGGAAAAGAAACTTGGAAAAAAGCTTCCTCCGGTCTCTGAACCAACCTCATTTGATACATTTGACCAACTTGTCCTCAAATTCTTTTGAGGTTTCACAGAAATATGGCTATGATATTTTGCATATGTCTCCATATGTTTTGCTCATGTCTCTTATTATCTGGAAAAATGCCAAAATATTCCAGCAGTGAGAAGGATTGCCTTCAATGTATTTCTAGTCTGATCACAACTTTGTTTTCAAAAGAAAAACTAATTTAAAGCTTATTAGCTAAGCATAATTTTCTAAAAGTAAGTAGGAAGGAAGGATTTAACTCAGATTATATTCCAGCACATCTTTTTTTACCAGTGTTTTTTACACTGTATTACACAGTGTATTAACATTTGCTTTCACTGAGTTCTTGTGTCAGGTTTAAAATAATAATGATACAACTTCTGTTTTGTACAAGCCAAAGCACAGGCTGAGGTACAGTACTAATATGATACTGCTAAAAATTATTAATGCCGTAAGTCTTTCATTACGGTCCTTATCACATTAGTTCAGGGAGAGCATTCCAGCTTCTGCCAGCTCACTTTCCACATAATGCCTACAAGTTATGAGAGTGTTGTGAATATGTAGATATTTTTTAATCGACTTCTCATTGACATTAAGCCATGGCTTCTGAGCTGAAGTTACAACCTCTTGATGCCAGAAATCAGACCTGTGAGGAGCACGCTGCCCCCAGCCATGGAGCACAATGCATTGAAGGAGCGCTGTGATATGCTAGGAAGATATCACATGCGGAGTCATGTGCCTGTTGGGCTCCATGTGGGCTACCGTGTGTGAGGTAGATCGTCTAAGCCAATTAGCCAC
Organism: Pluvialis apricaria; assembly: GCA_017639485.1. NCBI lineage: Eukaryota > Metazoa > Chordata > Aves > Charadriiformes > Charadriidae > Pluvialis > Pluvialis apricaria. The sequence goes on from CM030007.1 coordinate 39,646,203, forward strand.
AGCCTGCAATCCCATTTCATTTTCTGAGGTGGAAATGGTTAGAGTGGATATAGTGCAGTAATACAGACCATTTTTCCTATGACTGCTGCAGCTCCAATAGTGTGCCAGCTTCTCTTCTCTTAGTGCCTCTGGAACAGACATTTGTATATGTGTAACCTTGTCAGTTGAACTGCCTAGCTTTGCTCTGAAATACACATGAGATGTTGTAGTTTCACCTGAGGTCTTTGGCTACGTAGGACGAATATTTGCTTCCTTGACAATACATTATTTGGAATTTTCCAGGGACCAGATTCTGTCATCTTCCCTCAGCCTATATTCAGTTAAGAATTCTTAATGAAGATGTTAACTCTAATTCCCTAATATTAACTTTTTCCTTGCTCACCAAAAGTTCTTAAAGAGCCTCAAAAGCTTTTTGCTGAACACAGGATAATTGCTATGCGATCTGGGATTTGGGCCAAGTTGCTTCTTTTATTAGGACAAGTGAATTGACCAACTCTTAGTGAGATTTAGAGCATTTTTATGTCTGTGATGAAATGAAGATAGTGAAACCAAACAACTTAATGCGTAGTCAACTTTTTACATAATGGGAAAACATATTGGCTCTATGCTTCAGAAATCTTGCAGCTGATAGTGGCTTTATTGTTCATATTGTCGCTCTGATCACTCAGCTCCCTACTGAGATAAGAGACAATAGTGTTTTCTCTGCAGAGGCCCTGGGTTCACTTGGCAGAGCTGAACAAATGGTGGCAGCCAAACCTACTCTGAGGTTCATCCAAACACAGATTTTCCTGTGTTTGTAAAAGCATTTGGTCACATCAAAATCATACTTCTGTCTTGTTCAACTTTCATATGTAAAAAGAGAGGATTACGCATTAGAAAGGGTGGGATTTGCTTGCTTTGGCTTTGATATCTGAAAATAATGTACTCAGTCTAGGCTCTATTTTTCCTTCCTGAGATATAGACATTTCCAAGGTATGTAACTAAAAGAGATAGGTGTCTAAAACAAGAGAGGCAAATTGCTCTCTGGATGGGCTGGTTTGTCTTCGAACTAAAAATGTGGGATAGAGTGAATAGCTCAGATACAGATGTTTAAATTTTATCTGTTTAAAGGTGGATTATAGAGAATGTGCTGAATGTGTAGCCACAATAGCTACATTGCAGATGTGACCTTAAACCATACTCTTAGAATAATTAGCAATCTACTTTGAAACCACTGTAAGATCTGAGGAGCCTTAAGATTGGGTGCTAGCAGCATACTTCTCACAAATTACCAATCAAGAAATATTTACAGATGTTGCTTCACAATCATTTTAGATAATAATTATATCTGACAGGAAAAAAAAATAGTGATCTATTCCTAACGTAGTTTCAGAAAGTCAAAATTCATTGTATACATTATTTTTTATGAACTATTAGCTTTATTCACCAGACACCATTTTTTCTTTATACATACACAATTTAACTCAGGTAAGGGAAGAAAATAACTTGTAGGAAGATGATGTTTGAAATTTTTACCCACAATAAGATAGCGCTTTTATTTGACAAATTTGAGATGTTTTTTAAGCAGCATTAAAAAGTCAAGTTTAGAGTTTGACTTCTTTCCTCTTCCCAGTGCTGCACATCTGTAGGGCTCCACATAATAACCATTTAATTCAAGAAATCAGAAACTCAGCAAGCAGTTTAATAAAAGTCAAAAGGCATTTCCTACAGCATAGAATAAAATTATCTAGTGTTTTACTTCTTCATATAGTGAATTTCTTCAGGGAAAAAACAATTTTCTTTTTTTTTTGTTAAAAAATGGAAATGCATAATTCATGGAAAAATGAGCAGCCTCTACGCAAGGGTAAAACCTTTTTCTCCTTATTCAGGGTAATATTGGATTGTGAATGAAACAGCAATTAATGTAAATTTCTATTTCAAACTTTATTTTAGTAATGTACCATCTAATGTGGCAGTGTTAACAGCTTAACCAAGATGTTTGTTAGTGTTTTTTGATTCCTTAGGGATATAAAAAGCTCAATTTCAATTGTCTAGCCAATGAACAAAAGCATAGAACTGCTAACTGGAATAGCTTTTACATGGTATATTGCCCTTCTGGTACATCTGTTCAAAAATTGATATATGCATAAATAGTACCTCTATGTATAGAATATGTATTGTAAGTAAATTGACTGAGAAGATCTTGCAGCAGAGCAAAAAATGACAATCCAAGAAACCCTAAAATAATGGAAACTGAATACATTCTGATTTGAATTGTGTGCATCATGCTACGAAGACAGAAAAAAAAATGTCCCTGTTGTATTTTCTGCATATTATTCAAGGTAGTTTTCCACATATGGTCATTGACATTAAAATACTTTGCTTGAATGAATCTTTCATTTGATAATAAATAATTTGTTTAAGTTTTAAAAGCATTCAGCAATGGGAAGATCAACACAGGGGAACAGATACTTACTAAGTGAACTATGGAAAAGAAACTTGTTTTTTTTTTTTCATTTTCTATCCAATATTAACTCAGATCTCATTCTGACCAGTCTGAAACTTTAAGGATTGCTCCTACGCTTTTACTGAGTGAAAGCAGAAAGATCAACCTCTGAAAGAAATGGTTGGTACTGTGTTAACTACAAATCTTCTTGATACTGAAACCATTTTGTGGATGTATAAAGATCCTCAAATATAAATATGTGTGATATGTATGCCATATATATGTCCAGCATGTATGTTGCTAGTTGTTAGTGAGCAACTTTCCTCCTTAGACTTAGATTGCCATGCCTGACCTTCTGAAACAGCAACATCCATCTCTCACCTTTCAGCTTTACACAACCTGATACTAGCTTTTATAAACATAAACACAGTTGTTTCTACATATCACAGTATAATGAATGTTGATATTTTTATTGTTTTTTTTCAAAGACATAAAATTATCTTTGATTTTCTGCACAATTGTCTATTGATTTGTATTTAGTTACTTGACATTACATTCATTACTTTCTAGTTTTATGATTATAGTTTTATTGTCACCAAAAGCATAACCAGATTAAAAGCTGAACTTTTTTGAGGTAGACTGATATTTTTTGTGTGTGTGTGTGTCTTGGAAAATGGAACATTAAAAAAAATTGGAAATGTGGTATTGAGTGTTGCTAGTTCCAGCCCAGGTCAATTGTTACTATGGGTCAGTGGAAACAATAATAGTTATTACAGGTCACTGAATTTTGTAACATCAGTGGCTTTACACTCTTCAGAGGCTATTTTCAGAATTTATAAAAGGAGTTCAAGTTCATGAATTTTTTTCTTCAGTAATTTGTACCCATAGCTAGTTTCAAAGTTGAGGTAATTTTAAAAAGAAAGCTAAGCATAATGTAATTTGTTTTTTCAGACAGGGAGAAGTGTACAGCATCCAGAGCTCTCACCAACCTAGAATGGATGCTTGCTCTCCCTTTACAGTACTTGAGAAGAAGTTCATGCCACAGAGTAGAGTTCAAAACAGCTTGTTGGTAGATCAGGGAGCCATTTAAAATTATCACGGTCTCTGTGAAGTGCCTAAAGCTCACTCGAGAGAAATACCATACAGTTTTAACCACCAAATATATTTTACATCTGGCCTGGTTTGCTTAAAGCTACGGATTGTCATGACTATCCACTGGACAACAGCGAAGGCTCAAAAGAGCCTTTTACTTAGCAAAAAGGCCTCAACTTTCCCTGAGGGATCAAGGAAGAGGAAACATCTTTTTTTTCAGGACTCAGGTAATGCAGATAAGCTGCCACTCTATTTTTGTAAAATGGGCTGATGTTAGAGGCTTTGCCAATGAAGGTACTTTCAGAGTTCCTTCTGAGCCATCTATTCAATCAGAGAGAATATCCGTGTAGGAATACCTACAATACCTAGGAATTTCCATGTAGGAAGCTAATGAGGGTGCCTGAGGAGGACTGCTTAGGAGTTAGCAAGGTCTTAAATGTTTTTTTTTTTGTTAAATTTTGCTGGTTCCGCATTATATGCAGAATTTAGGTGATTCCCTTCTCAGTGCACTTGTCAGGTTGGATTCCATTCTGAGTTTTCTAACTTTCTACTGGTAACACGCATATTCCTCACATGTGGTCTGGGCAGGCACCTGATCATTACATTTCTCGATCAAGACCTAAGTACCTCATGTGGCTACGTATTTTGTCTCAAAGCCAGGTCTTACTGGGTTCTCAGGAGGGCCAGCGAGTGACCTTAGCACTGCACCCTCTGATCACACAGACAGCTTAACTACTGGCACACCATCTTGGCTCTGCTTTGGACTACTGGTGCTAAAAAGATAAATCTGATGTTGCTGGGGCTAATTAATAAAAAGTATAAATGCATGCTCGTTGGTGCTGCATGGTGGGGGATAGGACATGGATTGCTCCCCGGTCCTTCTGTATTTATCAGTACAGATACAGCACTCAGTACACTTTCTCTTAAGACTGTGGGGATGTGGAAGGTGGAAGGGTTCCATGCTGACTCAAGACGGCATATGTGCTATTCCGTAGACTACAGTGTATAGAGATGGAAATTTCATATGTTGGGAAACAGGCAGAGAAACTTGCCTCATTAGAAGGAAGAAGAGGCCAATTAACTTCACTTGCTACACACAGCTAAAAAGACTGCTATCTTTGCAAAATTTTTATGCTGTGCCTCAGAAGACTTCCTGAGAAAGAATGGGTTTTGTCATCAGGTGAGACAAAAAATTTATTACAATTTTAAAATACCCGATCTGAAAAGAGCCAACTCAATATCTTGCCATAGTATTGAGTTGGCGGAAGCTTCAGTAGTATGTCATCCATAGAGAGAATCGTCAGTATCAGATAAATATTATCAATGGCACAGGAGTCAAACACAGAGAGACAGGCACTAAACAACATCTTTATACTGCTAATTTCTAACCTGTGGTACTCCTACTTTAAAAAAACAAAACAAAACCAAAGCAAAAAAACAAATCCAAACCCTACAAAACCTTCAGTTTTCCCAACCTGTTATCTTTCTTTCTGAAGAGATAGCACCTTCCCTTGGCCTCCTGCTGCTTCGGTTAATCTTTGGTGATTTGAAGATAACTTCATTACATTTTCAAATAGTATTTGTTAGTATTTTGTTAGAAAGTTAAAGTAATTCCTTCCCAGGGATAACAGGAAAAAACTAAAAACAAAGCACCTTCAGAAAAACACAGTTATTTTTGATCACAGCATGTGATGACAGAAGAGGCAAAGTAGACACTAGAAATAGGCTGACTGAGGGATATGCCATATTGTCACATGCATAATTCATTTTCCAGATAACGTAAAGCCTCGTATATAATGTTTCTCGAAAATAAGTATGAAGATAAGCAACATTCTTTGGTAATCCACTCATGCTGTACACCAGAAGGAGGAGAGAAATCTATTCCTCTCTGCACAGAGGGAAGGGGTTCTGGCAGATAAACTTGTACCACCTGCATACGCTAATAAATTAAACTTTTTTGATAACCTTGAGTTATATGTAGGAAAATGTGACTTTCAGAGGAAGATTGTGTCTTCTCACAACACTGCTGTGTTTATTTATATGCATCCAATACAAAAATGTCTTTGGAGATTACCATTCAAAAGTGGTTTGACTGTTCACACTTTGCTCTGACAGCTTGGAGCAGTGGATCTGTCCATCTTAAAACAATATCGCTAGGTTAAAGTGATCAGAAATATGATAGTATTAGGTTTCGGTTATGAATGAAGCAATAGACTTATACATTTTTTGTGTCTCTAGGCTTCACTTATTTCACTTTAAAAGAGTTACAGAAATTGATCACATGACTCCTGACCTCGGATTTCACTTGTAAAAAATCTATCAAATATGACCTGTGTTTATATGACATGACTTTGCACTGTTCTATGATTCATTCAGCATATTAAGGTAACAGATAATGTTTAACATCCGTAGTATTTTATGTCATTCCTTATCTAAACATGCTTGTATTCATTTATTTTTTTATTTATTCTACGTGTTCATCAAAATGAGTAAATTTAATGTCTCACTTGTTGTAAATCACAGCAGAAACTCCAACAGACAAGTTAATTTTAACTGATGTTACTGACATGCAAAGTAAGAGTTTAACAATGTTCTCCATGTACTTTATCTATGAGATGATGAGCTCATGGCTAAGTACGGATGTTTCAATTCACCTAGCATCCCATTCTTTTTGATTGCGTTGCACATCTGTTTTCTTACAGTGTTTATGCAGTGGGTATAATGCAGCTAAAAGGCTAAGAGCTTGTACGTTAAAGATAAATAGTAATTTTTCAATCTTTATAAAGACAATTAATAGTATTCCACTATTTACAGAATCTTCATGCTAGAAGAGCTTTAGTGCATTAATTACTCCTAAAACTACATAGTATTATTCTGTTTTAAGTAATGGGAACCTGTGATGCAAAAGTGTTCTGAGAATTTACCAAGATGTCTAACTTCCAGTGGTAGGATTCCTCTCTCAGAACTTTTAATTTCTTAAACATGACCCATTTGACCTCCTTTAGGAATCACCTAGAAATGGACACGCTCATCTGGGTTTGCCTGTTTCTCCGGTTTGACCATAAAGATGACTTGACCACATCTAAACATTTGCGGTGTTGGAGTCTGGACGTAAATATGGACCGACAAATTAGAAGGCAAACCTTTTAATTATCAGTCAGCATATTTTTCTCAACCCTTTCTTTGCCTAAGTTGTGCTGCTTCCCCTGACTGCATGTGTTTCTTCCAAGTGGTAGATCCATGGCTGTACATTGTTATAATGGAATCCTGCTAACTATCCTCACTCTGTGCCTGTCTTATCAGGTTACCATACTTGTGATTGTTCACTGTGCTTTTGGCTTGATATTTTTTCACTTGTTTAGACTTTCTTTTGACACATTATGGCAGCAATGGATTTTAGTGTCAGAGAAGAGCTTGTTCGAAATAAAAAGTTATTATTTATTCAGGAGACTGTAGCAGCAATCAAAAACTAAATAATAACCTCCCTGGTAATCATGTTACCTTACCTAAAGCCTAAAATGGCCTCAAAGGTGTGACAGATTCCATACAGCCAAAGTTCTGCTTTCTTCCCTTCCTTTCACTTTACCTTTGGGCTGACACGCAGTCTCAGCCACTCCGTTTGCCCTTTTAGCAGTATTGCCAGTGGCTTAGCTCTCAACCATTTTCAAACTCTGCAAGATGTTTAATCTGAAAAAACATGGAGATTCAAAGATTAGGACTCCCTTTCCAATTTTAGATCCCTCTGAATGTAGCCAAATTCATGATTCCATGTTGGTGGAGATAAGTGATAAAAGAATTAATGCCAGTACCATCCATTTGAACACTGAAGATTTAGTGGCATAGGTAGCAATGCACTGACCAATCAGACCATATACATACATAAAATTACTGGTTTGTTTCCAGCATTGAAGTTGAGTTTTTAAACTCAATGTACTACTGTGCCATGATGTCACTTTTCTCTTCATTAGAATTATTTATTTGTTATTTTCATTAGTACTGATCTACATGCACTTCAGGGACTATGTTTATGGTAAGAAAACTATGAAAACTTCACAATTACCTTGGTGGAAACCCTTATACCTCCCTCCAGTACCTATGTAAAATAGCTCATTTTAGCATGGTCTAAATTACTGAAATCAAATTTTCCCATGTGTAGCTAAGCTTCTAGAAAACACAAAGAATTTCTTAGAACTGCTTTTACAACCTTTTTTTTTTTCTTTTCCCTTTTCAGGACATTGCTTTTTACTCTGTCAGCTTCTAAGGTGAATAATTTTTTCAGTTAATATAATTTGATCCTTCAACTGGATACCTAGATATTTATATTTGTACTTTTCTGAATGTAGTTTTTAAGTTTCATCTTTTTTTAGATTTTTTATAGCGAATTTGACACTTCTGTTCTTTTATTTTTATTCTCCATTTCTTAAAGATTCTTTTATCTGCTTATTCTAGCTTGTGTTCTTTTCCAACCCTGAATAATTGTATTAATGAATGCTTCCTAAGAGTTATTATTTTTTCATGTCAGTGTCAGTTTAATTAAAGCAGTGGTAAAACATGTTAATATTTATGTATGTTTGGGGAATAAGCAAAATGTTATGCTTTTTGTCTATTCTGATTTTATTATTTTACAAGAGTATTTTTTACCTATGAAATATTTTTATCCCCTTTGTTACATGAACTACTCTTTTTTATCCTTTGGGAATTTTCTCTGTCCGTTCACAGCATCAACACGTCAGACTGGAGAGATCTACATGTAGATATTCTGAAAATGATGTCTTCCATGGCAGATGGTATTTGCAAAGCCATGTTTAATAGTGAATAGTATAATACATAATTTAGTGGATCACACAGGACTCAAGGTACTTTTAACTGGATCAGTGCATAGCAAATGCCAGTACATAGAATACTTCGGTGACCATCTGAACTATAATGAGCCAGTTTGACAAAGACCCATGAATTAGAAAAAATGTGAATCCTGGGTGTATGTGTAGACAAAAATTTATTCTATTTATACATTTGTGTTTTGGAGAATGTTTTTTCTTATTTGATTCAGTGCACTCCACCTGGTGCCGTGCTGAGAGTTTTGTATTGGCCTACATGTAACATTTTCCAATCTCTTTGTCACTTGCAGAGCTCAATCTTTATCTTGCTATCACAGTGATTTAATAATAATTGCCTTTGGCCTTTTGTCTTTCAGTGACAAGGGGCTAGTCTTTACGCATCTTTTCCATTTCAGTGTAGTGTAATGTAGACTATCTCCTGCAGTTCACATTAAATAGCTCTTGAGCACAGGCAATCAAATGCAGCTCCTCCTTTTGCCCTGAAAAACCCATGATTTTTAGGCTGAGGACTCTTCTCTAGTCAAATGCTGAATTTCAATCAATCTATCTACATGATTTTCCATTTACTTTAAATACATAATATATTCTTCTTATTCTATGGTTTTAGTGTCTGCTTTTCCTACTCAAAGAAAAATACAACTTTGACAATATAGGACTGGATCTATAAACAGCACTTAAGCTCAGCGCTGAATGCTATGGTATCCTTTAAAAGATGGGTCTCATGCATTTAGTGACCAGGTGTGTTCTACAGCTTGAGCTCTGAACTGCCCAGGCATTATAAAGGGACAGTAGACTTTTAGGGTACCACTTCCATTATCCAGTGAGAAGTGCTAGAAAAATATTTGAACTTATCTCTAGTAAAATTTCACATTGAAGTGTCTAATTAAAAGGCACCTTTTTATTTTTTTTTTACACAGTCACAACAAAATTTGCCACTCTTCTTGGCCTCCTTTCTGCCCTTTCATTTCAGAACATGACAAGGGAGTAATCTATTTTTTTCAATGTCAGTTTCTTCTCTCTCCACCTAGTTTAAAAATCTAGTAATGAGACAGAAAATAAATTTGAGAAAGATGTGTCCCATTACACCTTTTCACTGGTTTTCCACTTCATGCAATTGAGATAGTGGCTTAGAATGTTGTTTGAGATTAAGATATTTTCAGTTTCTCCTCTGAAAGCTGATCCTCACTGGACAGCGTAATGAAGGAAAGAAAGACAAAGAGGGGAAAAATGCAGAAAAATTATTCTGAAACTGAAAAGTATGAGACAGAAAAGGTAATGAAATAAACTTCCCATTTGCTCAGCTCAATGCCCAGGCCACAAGATTGTAGATCGTTTTCTGTCTGATTCGAGGACTGTTTGATTAGACCATAAAAAGCCCAGCCTTACTCTGAATATCTGTTGCCTTCTGGTTATAGCAGTACCCAAATTACTAGCAGCAGGAGGACAAATTTAATACATGTATCCTCCATTCCAGGCAAGTACTCAAATCAGTGATCCTTGGATAAAAGGAAGTTTTCCTTCCATCCATTTTTCATCTGTAGGTACTGACGTTGTAGAGTACCAGACCAGGTGCATTAGCAACAGAGAGTGAGGCACTCCTAGACTGCAAATCCCAACATGGCTTAGATGTGAGACTTCAGTCAGGGGGTGCATGTCACTTTGAAACCTGCTTCCTGGACCTTGGAGACCTTGTTGTTGTCACAAATTTGACTTGCTCTGCTTTGAAAAATAAGTAAACGTAGCAGGGAATTGAGTAAAGGAGAAGGATGAGCATTCACATTTTGAATATAGACAGCTAATGTGGCAGCCGAATCTCTTTGTGGTCTTAGCCCTTTCTCTAATTTCTTTATCAGAAGCTCCTGCTGTTTTCCATAGCCACATTTAATTTCTCTTTTTCTTTGAGGGTGCGGACCACAGTCAACTGAGCTTATGGTCACTTAACATTTATCTACAGAGTTTCAAAGGCAAATGTTTTAATTTTTTCTTGATTTATAAGCCTGTCCTTTGTTTTTTCAGAAAGTTGTATCATACTTGAAACAATGTGTGTAATTATATAAATGAAAAATAAAGGTAATATCTAATGTACCTGTGAGCTATCAAGAAGCTTTGATTCTTTAATGCACATCTAGTTTCGCTATTGCTATATAGTGTTTTTCAAACCTTATATTAAGACCACAGATAATTCATGCGCAAAGCAGTGTAAAAATATGTAAAAACTAATCTGCCAGGCTTTGATCCAAGAGTGATTTCATTTTTCTTGGTATGACTGATTCTTTCTTGTTTTGTTCTCTGACAATTACCTCCTTCATCAAGCTCTCCATGCTGCTGAATCTTCATTCTCAACAGAAATTGTTTTCACCTCACATCTTTTTCATCTATATTTGTTCTTTTCCACTTCCCACAGAATTCCTTTCTAGCTCACCTTGATTTTCTAAGGGAATATTCACTATCTTTAACACTTTGAGTTGGACGGGAAAAAAAATAATGTGAAGGCTTGAACTGCTTGTGTACTTACAACAAAATTGACCACAAACAACAATATTGTTACATGCTTCAAGACAATGAGGGTAAGACACTGCGAATAGTGATCATATCTTTTGGGAATGGAAAAAATGCAGTACACCTTCCCAGATCCCTGATGGAGTGGCTGCAAGGTGGGGAACCATTATTTTAGGAGTTTTCCAGAAAGAACCATCTGGAACTGTCTGTGGTTGCACATGCTGCGAGATTCTTTGGCTCTGGATAACATCTGGACATCATAAACACCACATTGGGATTTTGGACATATTTTCTGCCCCCAGCACTTCCTCTGTGCTGTGTAATCATGAGCAAGTTATGTTGCGTCTCAGTGGTTAGGCTTCCTTTGCTATGCCTTGAAATGATGAACACTTCAGGGCAAATTGAGTGGGAATAAATTGCCCTAACCTTAGATCACTCACAGTGTCCCTTGTCATCTGATGCTGAATCTGTTTCATATCTTCCTCACAGATATCTTGGATAAGCCCAGAATATAGGAAGCAAAAGGAAAACCAGGGAAAATGTGGGCCCACTGTTGAATGAGACGGGTGCTCTGGTGACAGATGATGCAGAGAAGGCAGAGTTGCTGAACCCACCCTTCTTTGAATGAGCCCTTTGCTTCTGTCTTCACTGCTCGGGCCAGCCCTCAGGAGTCCCAGACTTTGCAAGTAACAGAGAATGTCTGGAGGAAGCATGACTTTCCCCTGGTCAAAGAAGAAGAAGTTAGGGATCACTTAAACAAACTGGATATTCACAAGTCCACGGGGCCTGATGGGATGCACACACGAGTGCTGAGGGAGCTAGCGGAAGTCATTGCTGGGCCACTCTCCATCATATATGAAAGGTCCTGGAGAACAGGGGAGGTGCCTGAGGACTGGAGGAAAGCCAATGTCACTCCAGTCTTCAAAAAAGGCAAGAAGGATGACCTGGGAAACTACAGGCCAGTCAGCCTCACCTCCATCCCTGGAAAGATGATGGAACAGCTTGTTCTGGGCGTCATCTCCAAGCATCTAGAGGAAAAGTTTATCAGAAGTAGTCAACACGGATTCACCAAGGGGAAGTCATGTCTGACTAATCTGGTAGCCTTCTATGATGGCGTGACTGGATAGGTGGATGAGGGGAGGGCAGTGGATGTTGTCTACCTTGACTTCAGCAAGGCTTTCGCCACTGTCTCCCACATCATCCTCACAGGCAAGCTTAGGAAGTGTGGGTTAGATGAATGGACAGTGAGGTGGATTGAACAGTGGTTGACAGACAGAGCTCAGAGGGTTGTGGTTAGTGGTGAAGAGTCCAGCTGGAGGCCAGTAACTAGTGGTGTCCCTCAGGGGTCAGTACTGGGTCCAGCCCTGTTCAATATATTCATCAATGACCTGGATGAAGGGATAGAGTGTACCATCAGCAAGTTTGCTGATGATCCAAAACTGGGAGGAGTGGCTGACACGCCGGAAGGCTGTGCCACCATACAGCGTGACCTGGACAGGCTGGAGAGTTGGGCAGAAAAAAACCTGATGAAATTCAACAAGGGCAAGTGTAGGGTACTGCATCTGGGGAGGAATAACCCCATGCATCAGTACAGGTTGGAGGCTGACCTCCTGGAGAGCAGCTCTGTGGAAAGGGACCTTGGAGTCCTGGTGGACAACAGGATGACCATGAGGCAGCAATGTGCCCTGGTGGCAAAGAAGGCCAATGGCATCCTGGGGTGTATCAAGAAGAGTGTGGCCAGCAGGTCGAGGGAGGTCATCCTCCCGCTCTGCTCTGCCCTGGTGAGGCCGCATCTGGAGTACTGTGTCCAGTTCTGGGCTCCCTGGTTCAAGAAGGGCAGGGAACTGCTGGAGAGGGTCCAGCAAAGGGCTGCTAAGATGATTAGGGGACTGGAGCATCTTCCTTATGAGGAAAGGCTCAGGGACTTGGGTCTTTTTAGTCTAGAGAAAAGAAGACTCAGGGGGATCTTATCAATACTTATAAGTACTTAAGGGGAGGGTGCCAGGTAGATGAGAAGAGTCTTTTTTCAGTGGTGCCCAGTGATAGGACTAGAGGTAACGGGCACAAACTTGAGCATAGGAAGTTCCATTTCAACATGAGGAGGAACTTCTTTACTCTGAGGGTGGCAGAGCACTGGAACAGGCTGCCCAGAGAGGTTGTGGAGTCTCCCACACTGGAGACATTCCAAACCCGCCTGGACGCCGTCCTGTGCAAAGTGCTGTAGGTGTCCCTGCTGTGGCAGGGGGGTTGGACTTAGATGATCTCCAGAGGTCCCTTCCAACCCTGACCATTCTGTGATTCTGTGAATACCTAGGTTTAGGTAGTTGGTTACTACTGCTACTGCATCTTACTGAACACTTTTGTATTATATCACCAATGAGAGTAGCACTAGCTCCCAAACACACATGCAGACCCCAGACAAGCTTACGAGTGATACAAGCATTTCTCTATCATCTTGCTGAGGCATGAGTATGGCTTGTGGTATGGTTGCTCCAGGCTTAGTAAAAAGAAGGAATACAACCTGAGCTGAGCATCCCCTGTGCCATTATAATGTTAGTTATAATGGTACAGCCTTATCTTTCCCCATACTTGATGCTAGCTATATTCTGACCTAGTTGGCTCTGTCGCTTCTGTTTTGCTGTCCAGCTCAGTGATCAAGGGAATGTTAGTCTGTATTCAAGCTGACTTTTGCTAGTAGTGTCCCAAGGAATTCTTTTCCCTGTTCCCTGCAGCACATCTTTGATGAAGTGATTGCAATACAAGTCTCAATGGTTTACTGAGTAATGAACATTTAAAGATTCAAACCTTTGTAGGAATGAAAAAAGCAGATGTTGTCTTATCATGAAAATGGCATAAATTCTGTGGGCATAAAAATACCTATTTTCTGGTCTTTAACAGCTTAAATAAAATGGCACATTTGGTTTTGTCTCTGACTTCAGTGAGGAATGCATACCTTTTACTGCAGACAGTAACAGTGAATTTGGAGCACTATGTCACATGTAGCTTCCATCCAAAAATTCATCTGAACACAACAGAGAAAATCTATTAGAAGTCCACTGCATAGACCTTAAAAAAGTCCAATTTATATGAAAACACAAGTAGCTCCCAGAATCAATAATCATCATCATCATCATCATCGTGTGCAATTCTGTAGTCCCTTTTACCTGAGATCTCAAAGAATTTTACAAGTAACTGTAATTAAACTTCACCAGCTCCCTGTACAGTACTGTGAATTTACTACTCCCATAGATTTTTCTTTTAAAATGGTGAGCATCACTTTTGGAATTTTAAAGCATTTTGATGCTGTAAGAAAAATATAAATAGAGTATTTGGATATAAAGGATAAAGAGTTGGTATTTTAAAGCTGCAGAGAACGGATATTTATTGCTCAAGATCACAATTTATGGCTGGATTTTTAATAGTGTTTTCAAAAGTGTTCCATTAATATAGGAACATAGGTCCATTTTCAGAAGTGAAAATTATATTGGTCTTACAGTGTATTCTTATTCTCTTATACCTCTTATTCTCTTAGAAATCTCACTAAACAATCAGCCACAATTCAAGATATTTGAGTAACTTAAAAAATATGGCCCTTTGGAACCTCAGACTAATTACAATTCAATTCAACCTGGGCTTCTAATTACTTAAGTTACTTTTGAAAATTGAATCTCTAAGTCATTAATGCCCAGATGCTTACAATTATAAAGGCCCTTAACTCCCTCTGATGTGTTAGTTAAAAGCCCGGATATGTTTCAGGATCTGATGTTAAGTATTTTTGGCCAATGTCACCTCGGACATACTAGTATATAAGTTGGTGATGGGGCAGTTTTACCTTGCATGACCCTGAAAGAGAAATTTTGTTCCTTATCGCTGCATTGTGTGAATGTGTACTCCACATTAAAGTGTATCCCTGAGAGATTTTCAAGCAGAAAAGTGAAAGGTACGTTCGACATTATCAATTTTTTTCCCATTTCTAAAAATATCTAGACCTGCTTCAGGCCCTATGTTTTGTGGGAAACTGTATTATGTCTTCCAGATTTAGAAAAATGTTACATGAGGAGCCCTTGTGTATTTAACTATGCATGCAAAGAGTTAACTGGAGCCATCTGTTTCTTCAGGACAGAGTTGAGTCTTGTGAATCAGCTAGTAGGAATCTGTCTTTCCCTGTCAGCTTTCCTGAAGCAACTTTTAATGTGGTATCAGACACAGGAAGGGAGTCCTATTTTATATTTGCATCAGATGTTTTGAAACATTCAAACACTAATACAGTTGCAGCAATGTTTAGAAGAGGAAAACATGGCAAGGAAAGGAGCAGAGAACATATGGGATTGTCTTGGAAGTTGTTTAGAAAAGATGGTTAATTCTGCATGACCTTCAGCATGATTGTTTTATGAAAAGATAGTTAATTCTGCATGACTTTCAACATCATTGTTCTACGCACCAGTGCAAAGAAGTAAAATTTTTCTTTGTTTCTAAATAAGGAGACATAATACAGTTCTATTTAAATCTCTTTGTATGGTACATAATACAGTGGGAACAGGCATGCGCTTTTCACACACGCACACTCACATATACACAGCTCTTATATATTATGTGATTATTGATAAAGTAAAAACCCACTCATGTAACCAGTGAAGCTGATAAAAGCAGTATCAGGGAATATTTGCCTTGTGTTTTGCAGGGAATTCTGAGCCTAACTTCCAGCAGTGTTGCTGCTCTGGAATGGTTGATAATGTTTATGTTTATGTGTAGATATATATATATATATTTATACTCATGTAATCAGGATTTTGGTGACTACCTAATCGTGACTTGTATTTATAATGTTTATTTTTATTAATAAATTTTGTGCTAATAGGAGGTTAATTTCTATTACAATAGAAAGGGTATGTGTTGGAGAATTATTGTTATTTTAAGTTTCCTGAAATAAAAACAGACTTTATTCCTCCTCGAGTAAAAGCTTGTCATAGTCTAAGGAGAAATCTACTTATTTGATTTGTATATAGCAGGCGATCTCTCTCCGTATCCAAGAAATGCAATCGCTAAATTGCATATTCTAAGGTAAGTGATATACAGCAATCTTAATTGAAGGTACTGCTTGAAGACAAGAGGTCTGCAGCTGTATTCAAAGCTTGTATTGCCCATGTGGACCTTAATTCAAAGTTTTAACATACTGCGTATGACGGAACTGAAGTGATTCACAGCAACAGCAGGAGGTACTAATGGTACCTTCCATATGTGACATTTCAACATATTTCCGGAGACAGAAGATAATTGATGCTTCAGGATTTCTGTGACAAAACTGACCTAATTAGTCTTTATAACCTAAGATTTCATGCTTCCAGGCAGGAGAATTCATACAGTCTTCATAATGACTTTTAAAAAAAAACAATTAAAAATTGTTCATCCAATTAATTGAGAAGAAAAAAGATGTGTGTAGCAGTTGACTCTCAGACAGTAAAGAATGAGTAACTAATGAACAAGATGCAAGAGGAAATCTTCCTATCGGTTTTACAGGCTTGATTAAGGGAATCCCGAAAAGCCTACAAAACTCCCTGATCTTGCTTACAGCAGTCAGTGGCAGAGACATTTTTTTAGTGGTGACAGTAAACAACCCATCTGTTTTTTACTCATCCAGCCAACCAAATTTGGAGTTTATTTGTGAAGGAAAAAAAAATAGAAACGGAAATATTTGTTTCTGAATTTATTTAATGTTGAATATGTTCCTTATCAAGCATAATGTTGGTTGTATTAGCTCCATTTTTTTCCCTTGAGAGTAGAGTATATATATCATAATGTTATCGGAGCATGCTACTATTTATAAGGATGGTCCTGCAATTTTCTTGTGTTTGAGTTGTCGTTTTCACAGATGAAAAGAACAAGCAAGACAAAATGTATTTATTTAAAGAGTATATAATATAAAATTCTGCTCTGAATAACAGGCATGATTCTGGCTTACCACCTTTTTTGCCAGTAGGGTAATGGAAAGAGTGAGTACGACTAGGGAAACGGGACCGTGGCTAGGGAATGGGAACATACCAGTTCCTATTTAGGTTTGGGACCTTTGAGTGCTAGCAGAGAGATTCCCCAAGAACACAGGATTGGAAGGGACCTAAGGGACTGTTGACTCCAATCCCCAGATACCCCAGACAACTACATTTTATAGACTTTCTCATAAGGAGCTATGCCGCTCACGTTGGGCTTTTTTTTTCAAAAATGTTTTCATGATCAATAAATCTTGCAATTTTCAGTTTACAGGTATAAGCGACCAGTAGAGATGCATTATGTCTTGGGATGTGACTATATTTCACTTTATGGTTCTTTCTCCTCATGTTTCTCTTGAGCTGTTTGTATCAGGCAGAGATACTCCCTCTAGGCATTTTTCTCCCACATCATCCTCACAGGCAAGCTTAGGAAGTGTGGGTTAGATGAATGGACAGTGGGGTGGATTGAACAGTGGTTGACAGACAGAGCTCAGAGGGTTGTGGTTAGTGGTGAAGAGTCCAGTTGGAGGCCAGTAACTAGTGGTGTCCCTCAGGGGTCAGTACTGGGTCCAGTCCTGTTCAATATATTCATCAATGACCTGGATGAAGGGATAGAGTGTACCATCAGCAAGTTTGCTGATGATACAAAACTGGGAGGAGTGGCTGACACACCGGAAGGCTGTGCCGCCATACAGCGTGACCTGGACAGGCTGGAGAGTTGGGCAGAAAAAAACCTGATGAAATTCAACAAGGGCAAGTGTAGGGTACTGCATCTGGGGAGGAATAACCCCATGCATCAGTACAGGTTGGAGGCTGACCTCCTGGAGAGCAGCTGTGCGGAAAGGGACCTGGGAGTCCTGGTGGACAACAGGATGACCATGAGGCAGCAATGTGCCCTGGTGGCCAAGAAGGCCAATGGCATCCTGGGGTGCATCAAGAAGAGTGTGGTCAGCAGGTCAAGGGAGGTCATCCTCCCCCTCTGCTCTGCCCTGGTGAGGCCGCATCTGGAGTACTGTGTCCAGTTCTGGGCTCCCCGGGTCAAGGACAGGGAACTGCTGGAGAGGGTCCAGCAAAGAGCTACAAAGATGATTAGGGGACTGGAGCATCTTCCTTATGAGGAAAGGCTCAGGGACTTGGGTCTTTTTAGTCTAGAGAAAAGAAGACTCAGGGGGGATCTTATCAATACTTATAAGTACTTAAGGGGAGGGTGCCAGGTAGATGAGAAGAGTCTTTTTTCAGTGGTGCCCAGTGATAGGACTAGAGGTAACGGGCACAAACTTGAACATAGGAAGTTCCATCTTAACATGAGGAGGAACTTCTTTACTTTGAGGGTGGCAGAGCACTGGCACAGGCTGCCCAGAGAGGTTGTGGAGTCTCCCACACTGGAGACATTCAAAACCTGCCTGAACGCCGTCCTGTGCAACATGCTGTAGGTGTTCCTGCTGTGGCAGGGGGGTTGGACTTAGATGATCTCCAGAGGTCCCTTCCAACCCTGACGATACTGTGATAAGCGAAACACATGTTTGTTTGTTTGTTTCTTTTTTTATAAATCAACACACAGTGGTATGGAAGAGGTTTCACTGAGGGCTAAAATGTTTTCTATTATAAAATTCACTTAAATGGACAGATGACGTTGGGCTGATAACACTTCTCCATTGTGGTATCAGTTAGTTGAAAAAACAACCCAAATCACCAGTTTGTTTGCTTAGTGACAAGAAGGCGGCTAAATATATGGCTGTTATTGTTCTAAAGCAGCATCAGAGTTGACAAAAGAACATTAGAAATAGTTTATTTTACCTAAGAGGTCAACGCCTTCTATAAATGCCTGCAGATAATTTTCAAAACTGGTGTCTTCTTTCCTAAGTTCATTACCTAAGGTGCATTTGCATAGCTCTCCAAAAGAACTGCTTGCTCTTTAGCTACAGCTCACTTCCCACGGGCCAAACACAAAATTACTCTTTACACTTGAAGGACTGCATTTGGTTGAGTTGATGGTCTGCCTGAATGTTGCCTTTTAACTTGACTAGGCTGAGTGGATAGCTGTAGGCTGATAAAATGCTCTCATTTCATTCCTGCTGTTGACTCCTCTTCTTTGCATCTCCTTTACTTTTTCTGTGCATGATGTTCAGTTTATTCCTGCCTGTGCTTGAGTAGTCTTCCCATTTCCCAAAAAAAGCAATAGGTTCAAACATCAAACACTGGGAAGAGAGCATCAGGCAACAGAGAATTGTTTCCTGGAATACCAGACCAAGAACATGGTTTCAGAAAGGCCACCTTTTGTTAAGATATTTCCAAACCACTATTTCTAGTATTGAAGGAAGGCTGCTCCTTGCTTCATAGACTCCTGGAGACTCAGTAATCAGATTCAATTGTGAACATTGTGCTCTGACAGTGTCACAGGTATGCAGGCATGCCCAGTCCATGAAAATACTTTCTGGCACGTGGTAGAGGAAAGACTGAAGAAGCCAGATCCTATAATTATAAAGTTCATGTACAGATCGTTACACTGCCCACTCTTCACTCTACACAGAAACAGCTCACAGAGAGGGCACAAGGCCTGAGGAACTCACCAGAAATCTCATCACAATATACTAACCGATATTCTTAATTTATGAAAATGTACCCTTTTAAAATTAGCCCCCTTTCTTCCAGATCAACTGTTAGCAAATTAAAATAGAAACAATTATGTCCACCCAATCCAGTTAGAAAATCCACCAGCACTGACATTTTCAGGCTTGAAGAAGTCTCCCTGCAGCAGGCATCTGCTCTTGGCCAGTGCTGCTACCACTGCACTGTCTCTCTACAGAAGCTACTAGCAGTGTGTATTTCTTGCTCTGACAGGATCTTCAGATTTCTTCTGACCGATGATTTCCTTGGCACTAGCTCCTTATTCCCCTGCAAGTTTTAAATTTTTCTTTATTGTCTAATTTGATTTTTGTTTACTCTGAAGTAGCCAGTGGATTATTCGATCCTGCTTTTCTCCTTCTTTCTTCCTCGTTGCTATAGTATCTGTGTGACTATAGAAAATTAAATTGAGTAAGTGCAATCTAAGACATTTAGGAGGGTTATTGTCATGGAAGCAACCTTACAAGTTATATGGTCCTGAGCATTCTTAGAGAATGATTGTAAGACTTTGAATTTGACTCAGGGTTCTGTGCAAATGCAGAGAACTGAGTAGAAGACTCTTGTAGTTATTTGCAATAGACAGCACTGGTGATGAAAAAAGCCATTTCACTCTATTACGGTGAGATGGGAATGCTGGTTCTGAGTCCCATTCGTCTAGCATGGAGGTCATTAAAGCATGAATCATCAATTGAAATGATGGAACAAAATTTTCTGGATGGCTACAGGTGAAGTATTTTTTTGTTGCATTTGATTAGCTACTAGCTAAGAGAAATTTGGGAAAGCTGGCAGAAATACAAATATATTTGATGAAGCGAAGATTGTTTCTAGGACTTATTTTTGGCAGAAAATGCTTTTTGTAATCAATAGAACTTAGTAAATAAATCCATGTCTTTCCTAAGCTGTGCTTTTCTCAAATTCTTTCATTTGATGCTTTGGGCAGGGCAACCGTGATGTGGCCTATTACTCCTGCACCAATATATTAACCCTTCCTCGTGCTTTTCTCTATTTTCACTTCATTCTTTCGCTGTATTTTCTTCACAAAATAATTCACAAAAAAAAATAATTATTAGCGTAAGGCATATGTACAAGTTAAATATTATTAAAGTTCTTGTGAGACTGCTTGTGGAATACATATGTTCAATGAAGAAAAATGATCAATTTTTCTACTGCTGTTAGATGTATTGAGAACAGACATTTGATTCCTGAGAGCCATGAGGTATCTTGCTGCAGACAAGATTTTCACAGATATATTGAAACTATGTTAGATTACATGAAGCTAGTAGGAAATACTGGTGGTATTTAACAAATGAATTGAGAGAACACTTGGACTGATGAAACTGGATAACTACCAGTTGCCACTTATTCTTAAATATTGGCTGAAGCTTAGGAAAGTTTGTGGGTAACAGTTTATGGACATCTCAAAGCACAAGCACTTTCAGGGTCCCAATAGGTGCCTTTACTTGTTAATTTATTTTCCTTAGGACAATAAACAATTTATTATATGAAAATATTAAATGAACAAAGGAGATGCTGGTTTTGTTAAAGAGACAATATGTCTTTCAGTGCTGCCACAGCAAGATATTATTACTAAGATACCAAAATTTTGGTGTCAGTCAGGTATTCACTTAACAGCTTGTTATAGTTTATAGAAGATTGTCCTGACATGTCTCTGTGGGCTTTTAAAACAAAACTGAAAAACTCATTAGCAGATGACATGCTTCTGCTGTTCTGGCATATCTGACTACAAAGATGTATATAAACATCTGCCTTTTCAAAATAATACGCTTTTTATTTCAAATTATATATACCAGTTTCAACATTAGAATTATTCATGAATAAAAACAAATGATTATACATGTGCATAGCCATACTCTACTGCCTGATTTTTATTTAGCTAAGCACAGATGTGGTTGTGATATTGACTACGAGCACTGCGTGTGGAAACGAAATATTTCCTCGGTCTGTAAAATAAACCCACCTGCAGTCTCTTCCAGCAACTGGAAAAAGTTATATTGTTTATTTAACTGATTTTCATCTTTGAGAAACACTAGAAAAAGGGAGCTTGTAGACTTCAAATCCTATGAAGCAGAAGGTAATCTTTGAATAAATAACTGGGTACTTGAAGTAACTGACAGACAACCTTGAAATTTAAAATACCTGATAGGCATCACTACAGTCACATAAATAAAAAAAAGATGAAGAGGAATAAAATAGAGCTTGTGTTAATGTTGAGCATTTCAGAAACTTTCTGACATCACCCACTGACAGTGAAGAAGACACCAGAAAATGACATTTCCTGCCTAAGCTTTAGTGTTATAAATGAAATAGAAATACAGCAAAAAATTATAAATGTCTATAAAGAAAATAGAATCTCATACACAGTGTCCCAGCAAAGAAATAGTTTAACTGCCAAAGTAGTAAAAATCCAAAATGTATGTCTAATATTTCTTTAAAGCCTAATGATTTCTTTAAATAAAATATAGAAATTATTTAATTAAAGCTTTTTCATATTCTCAAAGCATAATGATGTCATTTATAAAATGAATAAGCACTTTTGTTTTAAAAACTATAAAAAGTTTAACATTGGCATGACTGATCACTAGGGAGACAGTTAGTTAAAAGATACCAGAGTTTTCAGATGAACAGAGCTACATCACATTACTATGCCAGGGTATAAGTTCCCTTAAAAGTATGACCTACATGGTTCCCTTACTATTGCAAGAGGGTAATTGTCTATATCCTTAGTAGTAAATTTATGTCATCACAGTAACTGTGATTCAATTGGTTTACACTTCTTCTTTGAAAATGAAGACAAAGCTAGCATTGAATTAGCTGTCACAATCAAATGTTTGTGAAATGATAAAAGCACATGTTTTTAATTGCAAATAATGAACGCTGATTAGCATAAAGCAAAAAGCTTCACTGTGAAGCATTAAAGACTCGTTGAATAGTCATAGTGAGGTCACCACAGTCTCAATAGAGTGGTCATCTTGTAGCAAGGCTGAAAAATAAACTTGATTATTCTTGGAGATATTTTTTATTTGAAATGATTTTCTTATAGCCTTCATTAATATCAAAGGAACAAGTCAAACCCAAATATTTCTTGGACTGTGTTGTAATGTTAGAAAATAGAAGCTTGATGGGGGACAAATTTAACATAGGCAATTTTTCAGACCTACTTTGCAGTGTGAATATTTAACATCCATGCAATTACTTTTCTATAAAAAGGCACATTGGAACATTTTAAATTATAATATTTAATGTTTTTTGTCTTTGCCATTTGGTTATCAATGAATTAACTAAGGTCTTCCATTACTGAGGCACTTATATTTGGTTTCTTCTGATATAAATTATTTGATGGACTAAACATAGTAGGAACAAATGCATCATTTGCCACAGAAAGGAAAAACCCCCAGAGCTTTATACTGTATCTATAGCATCTGTTCCAGCTGCTTATAAGAAGATTTTGTATTTTAAGAGTAGAGATGATCAAATATGAATTAATGTCTCCTTTTCTTGTTGCTTCTTTCTCATATCTGATTATTTGATTTGATATTTATATGGGCTTTCTTGAGTTATGTTTACTAAAATCAATGAGAGTTAATAATATATGTTTTTATTTGTAATACAATGATTAATGATAAAAAAATCCTACAAGGTTTGGCAGCTGTCTGTAATAGGTGAATCATGACCACAAAGGATAGCACAGTTCCTGCTCTGAGGAGTTAATCTGCAGTGGGTGGAAAGAGTAAGAGTGACCATGACAAAAAACAGAAGGAAGGAATTAACAAGGTAATGTTAATTTGATCATGCAGACAGATAGTTATTGCAGTAAACATTGATTCCATGAACTGCCCCTTAAGATAAACTGTGACTAAACAAATTGCAGGAATCATAGAATCATAGAATCATAGAATGGTTTAGGTTGGAAGGGACCTTGAAGATCATCGAGTTCCAATCCCCCTGCCATAGGCAGGGACACCTCCCACTAGACCAGGTTGCCTAAGGCCCCATCCAGCCTGGCCTTAAACACCTCCAGAGATGGGGCCTCAACAGCTTCATTGGGCAACCTGTTCCAGTGCCTTACCACCCTCAAAGGGAAAAATTTCTTCCTAATGTTTAATCTAAACCTACCCTCTCCCAGTTTAAAGCCATTGCCCCTCATCCTATCACTACATGCCCTTGTAAAAAATCCTTCCCCAGCTCTCCTGGAGGCACCCTTTAGGTACTGGAAGGCTGCAGTAAGGTCTCCCCAGAGCCTCTTCTTCTCCAAGCTGAACAGCCCCAACTCTCCCAGCCTTTCCTCATAGGAGACGTGCTCCAGCCCTCAGATCATCCTCGTGGCCCTCCTGTGGACACGCTCCAACAGGTCCATGTCCTTCTTATGTTGGGGGCTCCAGAGCTGGATGCAGTACTCCAGGTGGGGTCTCACGAGAGCGGAGTAAAGGGGCAAAATCACCTCCCTTGACCTGCTGGCCACGCTTCTTATGCAGCCAAGGATATGGTTGGCCTTCTGGGCTGCAATCGCACATTGCTGGCTCATGTTGAGCTTCTCGTCAATCAGCACTCCCAGGTCCTTCTCCTCAGGGCTGCTCTCTACCCATTCCCTGCCGAGCCTGTACTTGTGCTTGGGATTGCCCCGACCCAGATGTAGGACCTTGCACTTGGCCTTGTTGATCTTCATGAGGTTAGCATGGGCCTACCTCTCTAGCCTGTCCAGGTCACTCTGGGTGGCATCCCTCCCCTTGAGTGTGTCTACCTCACCAAACAGCTTGGTATCATCGGCAAACTTGATGAGGGTGCACTCTACCCCACTGTCCATGTCGCTGACGAAGATATTGAACAGAAAGTGAAAAAAGTGGAAAGTGAAATCCTTTCCAGATGAATGAAAAAGTCAACTCAAAGTTACAGTAAAAATGCTTTTGTATTTACAGGGTGGGGGTTTTGTTGTGTTTTTTTTTTTTTTTTCTTTTCATTTAGAAAATAATGTATTGCACTAGAGGAGGTTTAGATTTGCTTTCACTGAAAGGGTTGTTAAGCATCGGAACAGGCTGCCCAGGGAAGTGGTTGTGTCACCATCCCTGGAAGTATTTAAAAGACGTGTAGATGAGGTGATTAAGGACATGGTTTAGTGGTGGATTTGGCAGTGGTAGGTTAACGGAACAGAACAGCTCATTATCATTCTCCTGATTTATCCTCAGCGTTTGTCAGGGTCACAAATTTACAAGATTAGTATTCTTACATCCCTTCCTAGCGAGTTTTATCCAGAGTATAAAACCCCAGTATGCTTGAAAACTTGGCATAAGGTGTTTCTGAAGGCACAGTGATTTTAAAGGTACCTGAAGATAACATCTAATGGGATTTACAAATAAGACTTTCAGTCTTTGTTTAATAGCAAAGAAACAGAAACATCAATAGAAAAGGCCAACAATCTGCAAGCCACTGTGGGAGAAGAAAGTGTTTCAGTTGTAGATCTTTTCCATCAATGCTTATTTTCCTGTGCTATAGGCTTTAAGCATTTCCAGCACTTGCTCTTTGATTTACTGACCATGTTATTGACACTTTTCAAAGGTCTTTTCCACACTGCCTCTTATTTTCAGAATCACAAAACAATTTCTCTGTGCTAATGATATTTATAAACCTCTAAGAGATTTGATATGTGCAAAGCATACTCATAATGTGTCTGCACATAGCTATTCAATTCTGAGTGAAAAAGAAAATATTCTTTTATCTTGTGTAAGAAATGTAAATTTTTTCTCAATAACTTAGACAATGGGTGGCATTAATTGTTCCTAATTTCCTAAACAACCAAAATTGTTGTTCAGTTGGGAGGACAGGTGCAAATAATGTACATATATATGTGTGCATATAAGTAAATAATATGATACATCCATATACACATGCATGGATATGCATGCCATAAGGTTAGTTTTGAAGAAATACAAAAAATAAACGTTCAGAGAAGTTATAGTTAATGGCAAAATTGAATATAAACTCTAATGTGATCATCAGTGGTACTCTATTAATGGAAACATTACTTAATTGTTCACATTCATACAATAATTCTTAAACTAGCTCCAAAAGTCTGAGAATTTTTTTTTAATGCAGGTGAAGAACTTTTCCTAATCACCCAACATTTTATCATATAAAGGCTCTGTACAGAGTCCCAGATCTTTAGGGAGGCAACTGAGAGGCTGAGAGAGTTGGTGTTGTTCAGCCTGGAGAAGAGAAGGCTCCGAGGAGACCTTATAGCAGACTTCCAGTACCTAAAGGGGCCTACAGAAAAGGTGGAGAGGGACTCTTTATCAGGAAGTGTAGCAATAGGACAAGGGGTAATGGTTTTAAACTGAAAGAGGGTAGATTTAGAATAGATATTAGGAAGAAATTCTTTACTCTGGGGGTGGTGAGACACTGGAACAGGTTGCCCAGAGAGACTGTGGGTGCCCCATCCCTGGAGGTGTTCAAGGCTGGGTTGGATGGGGATTTGAGTAACCTGGTCTAGTGGAAGGTGGCAGGGGGCTTGGAACTAGATGATCTTTAAGGTCCCTTCCAACTCTAACCATTCTATGATTCCATGATTCTATGAACTGCTTGCTCTTTTAAATGCTACAGCTCATATTATGGAGTTATTCAACTGTGACTAAGGTGATCTGACTCCTGAGAGAGTGAAAAATTACTATGAGTGAGGGTTTCTACTAATCCATTTATATATTCATAGTCTGAGAATTTGAGATCTTCTTTAAGTGCCCAGACTATTATGTTACTTGCATGCCTAAGGTGGGGTTGATTGCACCCGCTTTAGATGTCTACAACATAAATATCTACTTTTTAGTTAATTTCCTGTACTCCTTGTATAGTTGGTGGGGAGAAACAAGGAGTTTCATTATAGAAATTTTCTAAAGTCGATGTCTTCATTAGGGCAGGTGAATCCTATTCTAGATTTCTGGGCATACTTGCTTTATTTCTCCCCTAAACTTCCTGCTCAGACTTGTGGTAGACGCTTTCAATTCTCCAGGTTTAGGCAGAAGATCAAGGGCTTCATAGTCAAGTAAACCATCTGAATTTAATATCTTTTCTGTCCATCAGTGCCTGATCTTTGCCATCATTGGTATTTCTATGGTGAATTATGTCAGTACATGTTTCTTCAGGAATTATTCTGTCCAAAACTGTGGATGGACAAAACAATTTTAACACAACCAATTACACTATCTCTTACTGTAAAACAATCAGAAACTTGGACAAATTGTGGAGGATGTTGGATATAAACTGCACACTTTGGTGTTGCCTGTAAAAACTGGAGGGTAAAATGCATTTTGAAGGTGTCTTTTCAGCTTTATTGTATTACTAATGTGAGGCTATACAGTTAATACATACAGTAATGGATCAAAGCTACTAGGAATTTCTAACCAAATAGAATTTATTCTGCACATAGTTATGTATTGATGTATATAAATGACAAATAAAAAACACAATTTCAAAAGGCAAGGAAAAGCAATTAATAATTCAAGAAGAAATTTACTGTCTCCTATTACTATTCAAATGGGAAAAAGGCTTCTCTCTTGGGGAAAACTGAGTTGTTTCTGGCTTTATTCTTTTAAAAATCACTGGTATAAGTTAGTAAAAAGTGCATAGCTTAAATATATGAACAAGATTGCCATTTATGTCGTACCACAAATATTGCCTAAGTACTGGTTAGAAAGCACTTCTTATTTCAACTGAAAATAAGAATACTAGCATTATACAGGTTCTTGAACCACTGGCATTTGCAGCTTACTGTCAAATCCTGCCTGCAGTGTAGGCAAATGTAAACAAATTCTCTTCAGACAAGAATATTCAAGCAATGAATAGGTGAAGTTCAGTTGTTTTTCTTTCTGGTGAATATCTCCAGATTGATTAGGGCAAGTACACCACTTAGATACTTCATGAGTGTTAGATAATGACCAAGGGATTAAGGAAATCTCAGAAATCAGCAAGATATGGGTAATTTTCTAAACATTTTTTTTTCTAAATCTGTTTTCAGTGGAATGTGGTTTTCATTCAGCAGTCACTGGGAAAAGGAAACATGAGAAATGGGGGTAGTGTTTGATGTGATAAGTTTGAAGAGTTTCCCTTTTTTAGGAAAAAGAATAATAGTCCACCTTTATTTCTCAGCTGCAGGGGAAGACAACAAACTATAATATGATGGGTGAGATGTGTGAGGCATTCCTATCATATATTACTATTTTTGTTCAGATGTTGCGGATTGCTGGGGTTCTGCCACTACTGGCTAAGGTTTACAAATTGTAATATGACATGAGAAGATCAGCACAAGAAACATTTAAAACTACATTGAAGTCTAACCCTCACATCAGGCCCCATTACATAGTTAGGATTGTAAACCTCAGACGTAAGGGCAGAATTCACCTTTTTTATTTATTTTTAAAATCTATCTAAAAAGCAGTTTTCCAATTGACATAATTGTCTGGAGCCATGGAGACAATTAGTGTGAAATAGATGTAACCAGAGAGTACTTCATTCCAAGCAACTTAGAAAGGTGTCATGAAACAGGAGGAGTAGATCTCTATAAAGTGCCTATTTCTATTTCTATTATGTTTCCTCCTCTGTTTACTAAGGGGGTAGCATATGGCGATTATCACATTAGACAAATAAGGTCTAGATGTGTAAATTTAGGCAAGACAAATACTATTGTAAGTGACTTCACATAGTTTTAAGATTTTGAGGGATATCTGTAGCTTTTTGCTGAAACATTCAATTTTAATATAGTCATTTTGGTTCTTGATGTTTGAATCAAAACACTTGCATTTTCTTACTAGAGTTTTATATCTCTCTCTCCGCTGCAGTATCTTAAGTTTTTTTGACACTGCCATTTAATACCTTACTTTTCTCTTATTTTAGAAAACAGCTTAAGTAATCTGAAACTGATGATTTCATTGTACTGTTAGATAAATTTGACAAGTGCGATTGATTGTTATTCATTGCTTTTTATTAAACTATGGAAGGACTTAACATAGGCTAGATGTTTTCCACCTACCAAAGTAAATCTAAGTCTCGGTTCTGGCCCTCATATTAGACTACACAGGGGAAGACTGCATGATCAGAAAGGATGACATGAAGATTTTATCATTTTTTCATATGAACAATTATTCATAGTTTATTTGATTAGATTTTATGGCTGGCTTTATGATATTCATTGTAGAAGAAGGTCTTATAGAGGAATTTGAATTAGGGGTGAGGGTATGCTCATGGATCGCTGCCATAGGTGCCATCTCCATAGGAACTTCAGGAAGAATCACGGGAGTAGTTATGGGAAAAGACAAATAAGAAACCAAGCTCTTGGTCTGGCAGAGGCAGGTCACTGGTGTAGCACACACGCCACACTCTCCAGGTTCACAAACATATGCACATTTGTGGATCCCCCTGAGGACCTCTGCCTGTCCAGCACCCCCATCTAGA
The DNA here is from genome assembly GCA_017639485.1 of Pluvialis apricaria. Lineage (NCBI taxonomy): Eukaryota > Metazoa > Chordata > Aves > Charadriiformes > Charadriidae > Pluvialis > Pluvialis apricaria. The sequence goes on from CM030007.1 coordinate 39,675,119, forward strand.
TTTCAGCCCCCCTTACCCACCCCATGGGTCCCCGACTCGCTGGCTGGTCCAGCTGGGTGCTTGCTGCACACATGCAGTGCGCACACACTCGTCCCACAGGCACTCTGCACTTGGGGACTGGGATGACTGGTCACAAGGCTCAGCCAGACAAGTGCACTGATCCACCTCAGTTTACATGTGACCACCCCTTTTATATCCTTCCTTCTTCCTCCCCAGTCCCCCTCCGCTAAAGGTTTCTTAATACATTTTATATAGTCCCACAGGCCCACCCTTGAATATCCCAGATCTCATGTACCCCTTGTTTCCCCCCTTTTATGAAGTCCAGGCTGGCCCTTTCCAAAGCTGTGCCTGGAGTTTCCTAATGACACATCAGTTAGTGACTGAGGTATTGTTTCCATTATTGCTTGCATATCAGGTCCGTGTCTTTGTGCTCTCGTTTATTGCTTCCCTCTTTACTTATTGTCCCTCTTGCACTGAAAAGGTGCAGATAAGGGACAGATCAGATAACCTGAATGATGCAGGTGCTCTCATAATCCACGCACCACATAAAGGAGATTATCTAGCTCAGATATGGACATATAGCTATTTTAGAGATCTGCAGTTAAGACGGGATGAGGGCCAAACTTTAAATACAGGTACAATTAAAAAATGAATTTCAGGCATCTGGTTGTCCAGATCTAGAATTCAGGAGTGGCATCTTGGTACATCATATCACATAAAATATGGATGTAAATTGTAGGTACATCTGAAGTCCTGCAGGTAAGCACCATTTTGTCACTTCATATTGACGTGAAAGTGAGTGTCAGGGACACATGAGCAAAGTATTCCACCACACTAATCCCTGTTACCCTTGCCCAGTGTAATACCCCCAAATGCCAAGTTTGTTTTCAGGGATTTTCAAGTTTTGTCAGATTTGGTTTTAACTTAGTACATTTTAGTTTTTGTCCTTTGGTGACTGTTTTCTGCTTACATCTGCAGAGAAGAACCTCTTTTTAAATTAACCTCTCTCTCTTAGGGAAAGAAAAAGAAAAAAAAAGCAGCAGCATCTGATTGATAAGGAATACTCAGACCATGTGTCTAGAAAAATTGTATTTTAAATAAAAGGTGTGCTGGTCCAAGAAGTATAAAACTGATTCCTGGTCAGAATTGTTTTAGTTGCTTCAGAAAGTTTTGCATTTTCATGTAGCATTGGAAAAAAATGTAAAAACAATAGCAGAATCCAGTGAGTTACTGAATGACATAATTGGGTCACTCACTCTTCCCTTGTCCTTGTGAATCTGCCAGGGAGCTGCAGAAGTGGGGTTGCATGACTAGGGGAGAGACTCTGAGATTCTGAGACTTTGTCCTGTGGGGTCTGAGCATAATGGGCAGAGCCTGGGGCTGATTACAGGGTCCATAGATAGCTCCCAACATGGCAGGTGCTGAACTGGGTCCAAGGTGCAACTATGGGATTCAGTCAAGAGCAGAAGGAGCTGGTGCCATAGTCAGGGCTGGAGACAGGTACACCTACACTGTAGCTCAGGCCAGGTTTGGGTGGCCGGGCCTGGGCTTGTATATCACCCCAGGGTCCATGGACAGGGCTGGGGAGAGATCCTGGGGGTGCTGGGCAGGGCCACAAAGCCCTGGTAATGTCCTGACTGAATCTTTGACAACTTTCTGCAGAGTTGTTCTGTTTCAACGGTGGGAATGAACAATGGTATGGTTCCAACATAGCTGAAGGTTTGATGAGTAAAGCAGTCTTTTATGAAGTGGGCACATATCTTGACTTTCTTCATAATGAGAGAATTAGCATGTTGCAAAGTCTTAAGCTGAACTCTGCATCCAAAGTGTTTTTCGGGGTTGGGATTTGGTATGTAGCCTAATTTATCTGCCCTTTTTCTGGGAGTGTTAGAGAAACCTTCTCTTTTCCTACCTATGCTTGGCCCAGGTGGCTTTTCAGCCAAGTGACAACCTCTTGAGGTGTCTATTTTTCCACAGCAGTGGACTGGAAGAGATAGGTGCCTCCAAAGAGGATTCAGGTTGATGAAGTTAGGCACCAATCATTCTTTGTCAAGGCAGTTTAGGAGATTTTCTTTACTGGGGCTAGCTACTAGCCTGTCATGATTTGTGACGTCTGTGTTGAACAGTCAGATTCTGTTCCAAATGCTACAACTTCCTTCAGTTTCTTAGAATTGTTAAATAATGAATAAAGATTATTTGGAAGGTCCTCTGTCTTGTCTGTACAGATATTTTTTTCTTTTTAGAAAAATCTCTTTGGTTTCCAATAGCTCACCCCTTTTCTCTGATTCCTCATCTTTCCAAACCAGTCTTATTATTTTTCTATTATATTGCTCCACTCTATGAAAGAACATACTGTTCTTTCTCTACTTTCTCTTCTCTTCAGAAAAATGAGCTGCTAAGACAAGATATCTGTTCATAGCTGTTCCAAAACTGTCTTCATTTAAATCAATGGTAAAACTTCTATGTAAGTTCCGTGGAGCCAGGGTGTCATCTATCATTTCATATGTCATTCAGCTTGACAAATTACACCATTTTATTTCCTACAATGTTTCTTTTCTGTTCAAAACGATTTAAGGACTTCTTTAAATATTTTGAATAAATGAAAGTCCTGGAATACTGTTTTGTCAGTTTTCAGAAATGCTAGGAGGAAAACTGGGAGAATATTAAAACTCAGAATGGGTTGAACATGAAGGCATTTTCCCCCTGTAAATGGAAGCAAAATTTAGTGCAAAGCACACATTTTAACTACTGTTTCCCAAACAGGATAAACAGTCACGATTAGACTACTATGGGGAAACACATAAACTCCAGGCTCAAAAAGCCAGATCCTCTAGTAAGCTTTTGCTAGTGCTTACCCCATGTATTGGTCAGACATCATAGAAAGTTAACAATTTTGTCATAGATTTTCAGCAGACCATTGCCCATGAATATAAGTGCACAGTAGGATGGAATAGCCATCTCTGTGATGCAAGTCTCTCATGCTAAAGGAAAAATATGCTGGACAGGTGTACTGTGTGGGGCTTAGCTGCCTGCTAGGATTAACCCATGGCAGTTCTTTTTGGTGCCCAACATGGAACTTGAAGGGCTAATAACGACAGACTTGATTGGAGTGTGCTAGACTGAATGTATAGCTATCATAGCTATTTATGTACTAATTAGCAGGCTTCTGTACTTGTTGCAGGGCTTGCTTGCCTTACTGTATATGAGAGTCTAATTAATACTTTTTTGCATTTTCTGTTTTGGTACTCTGTCTCATTTTACTCTGCTGTGCCTGCGAGCATTTTGATAACATCAATGGACATGCACCTGGGCTGGAAGATGGCCAAGGCATTGTTTCTGTTCCTGTGCTGTTGTACTGGACAGGCTGGAACTCCAGTGTGAACTTGAGTTGAAGCGCCTGTGACCTGTGGATAAGTCTACCCGGGCCCAGGACACCCTGAAGCATCTGTGGCCATGGATAAGTCCACACCAGAGCAAACACACCCCTGAAGGGATGGTCCTGAAGGAAAAGTCCATGCTGGAGAAGATACACCTCGAAGCATTTGTGGCTTTGGATAAGTCCACGTACCTGCTGCAGCAGGTACACCCTAAATTATCAGAGGCTGTAAATTCATGACACAGCAGGACACCCTTGAAGAGACTGTGGCCCTTGGTTACAGCCACACTGAAGCAGGTACACCCCAAAGAGGTTGTGGCCTATGAATAAGGCCATGCTGGAGCAGGAGCAAGGGAGTTCATTGCAATGTTAAACCCAGTGGCCTGGCCAAAATGGATCAGGGATGGAGATTGTAATGAAAATACCTTTAAATTGTTGTAACCCATAATTTGAGTTTCATGTTATAGAAAGTACTATACCAGGAAACCCTTGCCGCTAGTCAGACTAGGGACAAGAGGACAAATTCATTTTTGTTAAACTCAAAGTGAGCAGGGGTCAAGATCGTAATGAATATACCTTTAAATTGTTGTAACTCATGATCTGAGTTGCAAGTACTACAGCAGGAACCACCCAAACCAAGGAGGATGAGCATCACGGGAAGCAGTACAAGTCCAGCAGTGACCTGACCTGAGTTCAAAGGGTGGTAGGTGGTTAATGAGGACGTATTGGATATCGCTTTACCTATTAAACTGTTTTTATCTCAACTCAGAAGTTTCTGCACTTTCACCCTTCCGATTCTCTCCTCCATCCCACTGGTGGGAGGTGACTGAGTGGCTGTGTGGGGCTGAACTTCCTACCAGGATTAAACTGCGTGAATAGGGAAGAGCAGAACTTTGCTATACCTATCCTGCACTGATGAAGAGTCCACAGCGATGTAGCCAAGAACTACCCAAGAGAAGCCAGTTAGATCATTTATGCAGCTGGCCAACACCCAACTTTTGTGATCCGTGGTACTCTGTTGTGGGAGATAATCTTGCCAACAAATTCCCCAACAAATATGTTGGCAGCTAAACAACAAACATTTACAGTTTCGCTGAATTCCCAGTTTGTAACTCTAACTAGTAAAAGAAGAAACGTACAGCCAGAGATTCAACTTTTTTCTATGCAATGGTGTTAAACTACTGTTTTTAACATGGTGCTTTGCAGAATTTTTAGCAGTTGGTATTCCACAGTACTGACCAATACAATATTAAATGAGTGTGCAAAGAAAGATGAATTTGTTGTATTCCCAACCTTTTAAATCTATTATCAGTACAAATTTCATTCACATTCATCCCTTCTAAAAGAGCCCTGAGACAATTTCTGCTCATTTGTAAAGGCATATATTCACTGAGTCAACTGTTGTGACTTCTTTTGAAGTAATGGCAGTGTTTCATTAGCAGCTAATTTCTTTAGACCTAGAATTACTCAAAAGATGATTATATAAAAGTCAGACTCCCTTAAGGAGCTGTTGAAAGACAGTGGGTTGCCAATTAACCCTATACTCCCAGGCCTCCTCTTTTACCTTGAAAAGAAAACAATAAGACTATCTGCTACTTCACTGAATAGCACACTCAGTGTAGAGGTATTCCCGGTACCTTCATGATCCAATAACACAAGCGGCAGCAGTGTAAACCAGAAATTCATCTCACCTCACTAAATGTATGAGATGTAAATACTGGTTTCTGGAGATCTTTATCCTGTGCTCCTTTTACAGAAGTAAGTGGAGAGAAACAGGCACCTATAGAATATTTTTATACAGTCGAATTAAAGAAGTTCAAGGAGAAAGACTGAGTACTAATCAGCTCTAAAATTTTAACTTGTTTTCTGTCTTTGCTTTGAACCTCTTCCTCTAACTCTCTCCTGCACAAGTCTGCTGTGTAAGGAGTGAACCCTAGGAAGTCTTGATGTGGATTGCTTCATGTCACTTAGGATCAGTACCCAGCTTTCTATTCAACAGTAAAAACGTAGTCATAGACGGGAATTTATATCATGCTACAGCAAATGCTTAAATAGTAGAAATATAAGACGACAGAAATATTTGCTGGGAATTCTTACAGGAAGTATCCTTCATATCTCTTACACTGTAGATGCTTAATGTTAACTGAAATAAATCCCACCCACTCTCTTCAGCTCCAAAGGAAGAACTGTTTTAAATAAGCACTTATTTAATACCAGTCTTTAATTCATTCAGAAGTATGCAGCTCAGCTTGCGTAGTCTTGTCTGTGTATGATAATTACGAGGATGTGAATCACTATTTTTTCGGCTGACTTAAACACCCAAACTAATAAGGCTTTTAAGACATTCTCATGAGCAGGTTTTTAATATCTGAAGACAATGAATATATGTGTAGCTTTTCAGTCAGAGGAGCAAAACTATAGCTCATCATCAATCTGTTTTTGTTTCCCCCCTCCACCATATTAAGAAGACAACCTTGATCATCTGTTCCAGCTATGCTGAGTTTGTTATGAGACCAGAATGGGAAGAACAGTATTGACTAATGAGACTTTGAAATCCTTTCAGGCTTTTCTGAACTTGTAAATACCCCAGTCAGCTATGACCTATCATGAATTAAATTAACCTCAGGTCTGTCAGATAAATCCTGTCTGGTTTTTTTTTGTCCCTGGAAGACCACTCTGTGCTAGACATTGGGAGCTGTGACATAGGAGTTTATGAAGAGAGGGAAATTTTTTCTAATTTTGGGCTGCTTTGTGTTAACGGAGTAGCAGAAGCAGAGCTCCAGATGAGACCTATTAGAGCCTCACAATACAGACATTCACATCAGATAATCTCTTCAAGTGCAAATAACTAGTGCCGTTGTCAAGAATATTTTAAACAGATTTCAGGAAATTAACTTCCTTTTATACTCTGCAAAAGTGGTTTCCTTACATAAGTGGTAAAGACTTAGGCATGTGCTGCTCATGATATACCTATTTTGTGAATTCATGAAGGATTTCAGGGCTATTAATCTGTCTGTGCTCAGAGGCAATAAGTTCACTATAAAAAAGACCCAAACCCAGCTTATCAATTTATGCCTCAAATACACTTCTGAGCTACCCATCTGCAGGAGCATCCTCACTACTGAAGTAAGGAAAAACCTACTTTAATTTGTCTATATAGCTTGAAGGTTAATGAGAGATAAACCTGACTGATTATAAATAATGGTTCACTAGAAAAGTGTCACAAACATGTCATGGCTACCACAATAAGTCCTGGCCTAATTGCAAACCTGTGATTTTGTGGGGAGGAAAAAAAGTAGCAAGGTAGGATTTATTCCATATCATAGCACAAATGGTATGTGTCTGAAAAATGTCCATGAAAAAATGATCCACACGTCCCCATTAATTGAGTGGGGCCAGCTGGGCCAGGTGGTAAAGCACTTGCTATGGATAGTTACAATCCAGTTTCAGGTTCTTACTCTGACTAATGTAGAGAAGGAATTTGAAACCTTTGGACATGCACTATTCAGAACAGAATTCTGCTTAGTTTCTTCCAGGAGAGCTCCTTAGTATTGTTTACATAATTAAATAATCACTGAACCAGAAAGAAAGAGGAGGACAGTGTGTTAAAACTTGTTGATTACCATGCTCAATTGGAGTGTGAGGGAAGTAGAGTAGACTTTCTCTGAGTTCAAGTCTTCCAGAGAACAAAACTGAACTGGAGTCTTCTGGGTTCCAGCTCATGTCTGTACCGTCAGAAAGTTACTGCTTTTGCTTTTCATCATGCTTCATCAAACTGAAACTTTCTGACAAACTATTTCTTAAATAAATTCCTTACTTGTTTGACTCCCGAGCAACCTTAAGCACTCAAATATATTAAAGTATGCTTTAACCCAGTGCTTGGGATTCTGCCAAGGAGACTGGTGTTCCAAAGATGTGTACTATTTTTATTTATTGCTGTATAATGCATGCTTTATGATTTTGTGCTGAATGCATTGTATCTGGAGCACTTCCCCAGACATTGTGAAAGATTCTTGGGCATATTTATGAATAAATATTCACTGTGAAATGAAAATATAATAGAGATGGAGCTTGAGTAATAGACCCCTGATCCCTACACCACCTTATTGCTACCTTAGTCCTTGACTGTCTTGGATCCTTCCGACAGAGATCATATATACGTGGAGCAAGCACTAAGCAGTGTGTCTGTGAGCCTACCTGTGTCATTCAATGGCCCATGCGTCAATTGTTGGGTCTCCTTTAATTGGTATGACCAAAGGTAACCCTCAATGACTGTTATAAAGCAGTCTTTGAAGCAAAGTCTTCTTTGAAGATGTATATTGGTTAAATTGGTGGAGATTTATGCAAACCACTTAACACTGACAAGAAGAATAATTATTAAAGATTGGATGTAAGGGGCCTAAATCCCAGAGAAAAAGCCAGAATACTCATCTTTTAATATTTAATCATCTCTATTAGCATATGTTTTCATTGCTTCTCAATGCAGGCTTTGTTTAGAAACTTACCAAGTTCTTTTTAAAGATCTCATACGTGCTTTAGTTCAATAGCTTGTATTTCAGTCAGTTTTTCTGCTTTTCTTTTGGGGGTTTTCTCTAATTATAGAATCAGTCCTTGAATTTTTGTGATCTTTGTGAATATGGTGAGGACATTGCTTGAATCAATTTTAGAGTTCTCTTTATCATATTAAAAGACTTCCTTTAAATCACTGGTCAATGGAAGATGGATTTAGCTCTAAGTTTTCAATGATTTTTATTCAGAAGCACTTGCACATCATACTGGGTCATCTGTCAGCAAGTTCCCAATCTATCTGAACAAGAATAAAGTTATTTCTTAAATTAAAGCAAAGTACATATGTAGCTATAAAGCCATATTGTCTTACAACCCCAAATGGATGTTACTGAGATCAGGCTTTTTTTTCTGAAATATCTGTACTAGAAAAGAAGTAAACACTTTCACAGTGGAAGAGTTCTTAGAGCTGGGTAATTTACTATTCACAGACTACTTACCCATCACGAGGAGGTTAGAGAGTTCAGACTATTAGTACTTGTCCTCTATGAAAGATTTAACAGAAGGCAGAGATTGCAAGTAGAAGGCTTATTTTCCCTTGGCTCAGAAGCCAAGTGTAATCATTTCTGCTTGATCTTTCTCTAACATACTTGTAAATGTTTTAATTTGGGTCTGCTTATGAGACAGAGAACATCACAGCCCCTACTTCATCCCTGACTTTGGGCAAAACCCCAAGCTATTTGAAAATAATTAACACGCAAGCTTCAAACATGTCCAGAAAATTTCTCTGAAGAATACACATCAGGGCCCTGTCAGGTTCTTCTGTGTCTTTGCACTGCTGCAGTAGTTCCTTACCCAGTTATCTAAGAATTTCCCCTTTGTAAAAATGTTAACAATGTAAAATCAAAATACCTTTTGCTGTGCAACTCCTAGCTTTCTCTTGTCGGGAATGTTATATGAGACACTGGAAGTACACTGCTATTATCTGACAATTTCCATAAAATGGGAACAATCAGAGGGTGGGGGGCTTAATTGCTGATATCAATTAAGATAACCCTAAAGCAGCTCTATTTTGCATCAGAACTCAAACCAGACCAAGAGATAATTAGAATGCAAGGGTGATTTAAATTTGCACAAGCACAGAGATGCTCTGCGAGGCTGCTTTAGCACTTCGGTGGCTTTCTTAACTGTTTTTCTTGAGGTGAAATGCATTGATGGTATTTTTCTAAGCTATAACTGCTGCAGCTATCTTCTGCAAATTACAAACACTTTTAAAAAACTTCTGTTAGACAGAGTTTATTTTCAGCACTGTGTGTGGGTAGTCTATTCAATGGCCTGTGGAACATTCAAATATTAAGTAGTAGAAAGTAGACTGCTTTTACATGTACTTTCCCAGACTGAAATCTGGACCTTCAGATGCATTTACATTCACCTGAAAAATATGAACTGTCTTGAGGACTAAGCTCTGCTTTCTCATCAACTTTTGTTTGCAGCCCCAGAAAAAAATCTGAGACAGAAGAGCATTGGGATGACCTGTGTTCTCTTAATTTCCCAGATTTTTTTATACGGGAGTGCATTTTCATAGAGGTAAAATAATAGAGTAAGGAAATATTTTAAAGCACTGCATATCCACTAGGATACAAAAGCAGGTTCACCTATTCTGCATCCACACATTTTCAGTCTTAGCAGAAGTGTGGCATAATTTCAGCAGAACAGAGCATTCTGACACAGAAGAGGTTTTTGCATTTTGAGTTTTTGGGTTTTTTTTGGCTGGTGGCTAGAACAGTGGTCTGGGAAGACAAAGTTATACAGGCAAACCTCCTTAGGTTCAATTATGCCTAAAATTCTAAGCAAATGCCCTAATTAAAGGATTATTCTGTAGAAGATGGGTACTCCAGCTAGGTTTTGAGCTAGCGTCATGTGGTAGGGACACTCTGCACATAAATAGTCAGATGAGTCCTTTATGGAGTCTAGGCATAGGGATACGCTTATTTCTGGATCTCAGAAGGGCTTTGGTAAGTTGAATGTGTCTCGTCACTCAGCTCAGATAAACTGACAGTGCTTCCAAAGATGTGCAGTATCAGTACTTCATATCCTTAAGGGAACTTGTGCCAATAGCTTTATGAAACTTGAGCACAAGATCAGAATTATTTTCTGGCACAGTGCTATACTTAGCCTTCCAAGCTGAGTTTAAGGTGCATACTAAGCACTTGCCTTCTCTCTCTTGAAACATGGATATTTCTGCACTGTTAAATAAAAAAGGGTCAGAAGGGAATTCAACGACTAGATGCAAAAAAGTTCAGGGAAGGGCTGCAACCCCATCGCTCACAAGCTGTCTTTGGCAATTGGTTCACAGTTAAGTACATTCTGGTGTGAAGCCATAAATAGGAATTTATCCTTTTAATTTTGGCAACTACCTTATTACACTAAGATTCTGTTGGCTTGGATTTTATCTAATATATTGTAAGTTTGTATTGACATTTGTTCACATAGTTTGATGTATTACTACACTTTTTCAACTTCTTCTTGTATCACAAGTAATATCATTTTAATTGTATGCCCAGGAAAATGATTATAGTATAATAACAAAGTATTTATGCTTCAAGTCATTTTTCGCGGAAAGCAAACACCTTGTTTAATAATTAGACTTTGCATGGTTTGCATGAGTTTCTATAAGCAGTACTTTAGAATAAGAATTTGTTTTCTTATTCAGTGATTTTATAACTTCAGTAAAAGTTAATCTATAAAGTATAAAATTAATGTTTTTACTCTAAATGTAGTGTACTTATTTACAGGTATTCCTGCAAAGTTCATGACTGTGACATTCATCATTTTATCTCTTCAAATTGATTATTTATGCTGTAGCTGAAAGAAAAGTAATTTAGTGGGACTATAACATTCTTAGAACTCAAACTATACCAATGTGTTTTATTTTCACGGGAAACATGTTTACCTTTTCATGCAGCCAGTTATTCATGACAACATTCTAGCATGTTCCAAAATGACTGTCTTGAGGTTTTCAGTGTTGAAAACCGACAAGTTATCTGAGGACCTAGAGTCTGTGTACTGTTCCGTCAACACTTTCAAATTAATTGAGAAAGGATGGTTACAAATCTTTGTTTTGTATGTGTAATGTATGTCAAAAAGCACAATAAATGCAGATCATGCAACCTTGTATTTGTTATTTAACACTTTATGGTTTTCCGTAAACTGCGCTTGAATGGATCAACAGTGCAGTTTTGGTTGTATGGCTTATTGTATCTGAGAACACAGATTTATGGTGGAAAGGTGTAGACAAGATCCACAGAAGTATATAAATTAGGAATATTATGTAATTTATAATGAGAGATGGGGGGTATCCTGGGATTCATGTCTCTAGAACCCATTATTTCTTAGATGTATATAATTAAAGAGCATAATTTGGCCTTGAGGTGACATACCTTGAAGTTGTGGCTACAACATGAGATCCCTCTCATAGTAGGATTGTAATATATGTATATAAGATTGAAAGTAGAAGCTCTGATCAGTCAAGGAATTACACTCAACTCTCCCCAAGAGCTAAATATCAGGACTTGAGTGGATAACAAGTACGCTGTCAAGGCAATGCCAGAGCAAAGACATGTTTTACATCTGTCCTTGAAAGTTACAACTTCCGTATTCTTTTAGACCTCTGAATGGAACAATTCAGAATTAATGGTAAAACACAAAAATTATCTGCCAATATATGACAGATTTTTTTATGACAGTAGTTGAAATCTGTCCCCTAACTCAAATGTTCCAAAAGGCACATTATATTAGAGATCACCTGTGAGATAAATAACACTCTAAATGGCCTAGACCAGTTTTCACCTGAAATTACACTCAGTACTCATCATGGTATTCGGATCATTACGACTGATTCAGATGTCTATTTACCCCATAGAAATTGTGATAGCTAGGTGCTGCTAGAGAATTAAAATGCCCTTCAATATTCTGATAAATTTCTAACTAAAAGGCAGTCTGACTTTGTTAAGAGTCCTTGTTACAAGACAGAAAATCTTGACACATTCTGTTTCACTTAAGCTTTTGATGTTATTTCAAGAAACGATGACTATGGTGTATGAACAATATTAAATCACAAAGAAATTCACTCAACATATTAATTACAAGAATAAAGAACATTTACAACATTCATGAAAGAAGAGAGAGCAGTAGATAAAGACTACCTCTATTACTGAAAATGTTAACTCCAAGTATATTGAGAACTAGCCCCAAACTATAAATGAAGGAAAGTGCTAAAGGGTGATGCTTTCAGATAGGTACAATGGTACAGAAGAAGTCTCATTAATCAGCCTTAGTATAGTTACCATTTAAAGCCTTTATGGATGATCTGGAAAGACACTAAATGTCATGCCATGAAAACAGTGGATGATGAAAATTTGCAAACTTTGTTAAAAATGCCAAAGGAGTACTCAAGGGAAAAAAATTGGAAATAACAAACAATTTAAAAAAGAGACCTGAAATTTTTCTTCAGATATTCAGTCTCTGTCTGAAGCTTTTGGATGGACATGACTGGCAATGACCTTCGAATGGCACCTTTCTCAGCTCTGTTCTGATACCAATTAAAAGAAATGACCATATGTTCAGGTAAGACACAAACCTGTAAGAGGATGCAATGGACACTATCTAAATGGTCTTCTAAACACCACATTTTGTCTCTAATGCTCAAGGCATGTTCAATAAACTCTATAGGGTGTTCTGAAATCATCTTGTTAGTTATTTTGCTTTGATTTAAGATTGTCAAATAGGACTGATTAGATTGGTACAGTGTCTTTGAAGGTAAGTGGATACAAAAAAAAGAAGTGGAAAATGAGTAGGAAGCAATTAAATGAAAATTTGTAAAAACTGGCCTTTACCAGAAGGTAGGTAAATTGACTTTTGAGGCAACAGGAAGCTGGAAGCTTATTAAGAATAATAAATAATAAAGCACTGTAGTTTCTTAATGAGTTGCTGATCTTTAAACAATAATAATAATAATAACAATAATTTAAAATCCAACAGTGCGTAGTAATTATAATTAATTACAACTCTATAACAGGTTAAGTGGTTTTTAGGGTGGGTAAACCTGTTATTTTTTAAATGCTTATGATTGTTTTTCTAATGTTTTTACCATGGAATGTTTTACAGTTTTATCCTAATGCCTTACTCAGTGCACTGCATGGTTGATCATTTGCTTGAGCCTCCTCTAAAATCAATAGAGTTCCTTAAAAGATGCCAAAACCCATCTATGCAGAACTGATTAGAAGGGCAGGCATTAGCTTACAGGTAATTGGACATATATGCCAATTTTTTATTTTATTTTACTTCCATTTAAGTCAACAACAGCAGCAGAGGACCTCTTGTTACATTGACAGGTATTTATTTTAAACAAATTAAATTAAAATATTATCTCCTCTGTCTTAAATTAAATCTGGAGATTAAAATAATTTCACTGCAGACTCTATCCAGATGAATACCAAATCCATAATTTGGTCTAACAAAGAAATACAGTCATACTAAACCCAAACGCACATGGCAATTAACCAGGCTTCAGATGCTATTTAAATAACATTTTGTTTATGGATGATGAAAGAATTGCATCTGAGATTTCCACTAGTTACCTTCCTCAGATGTTCACCAAATGAACATATGTAATAAGTGTTACTGAAAACCTCTAGCCTGCCAAGAAAACTGGATGAATTAAGACTTGGTTAAGGATCAGCACTTTTAATTAGGTTTGTTTGTTTTTTTTTTTTTTTGGCAGACTGGAGCTATTGGGTTTTATATTTACCAGTGTAGTTACCACATACAGTCACTGTTAGTCTGCATACTAAACCTCCCTGTAAAACTTTCATGGAAAAAAATTAGCTGTATTTACATAGAAAACATGTCTGTAAACAATAAAGCTTCTGTCTCACTACCTTCCTCTTCTGTCCTTCTCAGAGATGCCCAAATGCATCTGTTCATTGCATGGCCTTAAAAATTTAATCTAAAGGTGGAAGGCTTTGCTTAGGTGTCTAACAAAGGTGCAAACATGCATGTAGAAATGGTAGACTTGACAGTAAATGGACTACAGTTGGTATCATTGTTTCCTTTCATTCTTAGTGATAAACTGCTATTTATATTTTTCTTGGTGTATATAACCAAGAAATGGGCAAAGATCTCTATTGTGTTTTTCCTGTCTACATGCTCTTGTACTGAAATTTTTATGCAAGCCTCAAGTAAGTTTTTAATTGTGTTATGAACCCTTGAAAACCTGATTTATAACAAAAGGTGATACATTTTTACCCATAGCAGCATGCTACCTTGGATCCTTTTAAACCTCTTATGGTTAAAGCAGCTTTTGAATTATTTTATTGCATAAAAAAAAATATCAAAAGTACCTAATCCTTTGGTTATTGCCGAAATAAAACACATTCAAGATCTTGGTTCTTCACTGCTTACACCTTATTTTATCACCTGGTATTATATGAAGCAGGTAAGAAATATAATCTTTCTGATCACCTCTTTACAAAGCATGATAATCCCAAAGTCCCAGAATCTGGAACTTTCAGCCAGAAAGGATTTTTCATAGTCAAGTTTTAAAGTAAGCCTGCACCTCAGTCTTCAGCCTGGGAAGTTGCTATGTACCGCTCTTACACCTGTCTTAAGGCTCGCTTCAGCCAGCGACTCAGCTGTTTGGTGATGGTGTAAATGGTTGCCTTTCAGCGGAGACAGCTGTGTGATTCAGAGAATACTACCCCTTTCTTGTTCACTGCAAAGGCAGAGGTTACCTCGGTTCACCTGAGGTTTAACAAGGCAGTTTAGCTTTCTGTGGGAATGGGAGAGAAGCACTCATGTGGGCAGTGGAGGGCTTGGCTGAGAAGTAGTAATTAACGGATGTGTTTGCATTGACTCTGTGACAAATGAAAAGAGTATCTTCGGCCCCTCAAGTCCTGTCATGAAAGTAGCTCGTAATCCCTCCATTATCAGTGCATCCTGTGCTGTTGACATTGTAATATTTTAGAAATGTTTTAAGAATAAATTAACCAGTAGAAGTAAAAGTGGCATACCAGTCATGGTTTTCATAGGTGGGTGTGAAAGGTTTTGACTTCAGCTTTTCAGAAGAACTAAATGGCGCAAAGAAGAATGTTCTCATGCCTACTCTGAAATGGCTTGAAGGGAAAAAGCTAAACGATTGGAAGTAGTATAAACCTCTTCTTTTACATGAGCATTTTCTGTCTTCAGTTCCTTTACCTGTAACCCTTTTCCTTTTCAAAACACTGATTCAGAATTTTTCTCTGCAATGCAACACTGATGTAGCATTATTAGATTCACAGGACTCGTCCCAGGTTTGCTCTGTGGTAGAGGCCTGTACAATTTTCCTCCTTTCCTTGTTTCTACGGTTCTACCATGTTAGTTCCTCTGACACTCTGAACAAGGATCAATTTTTGTACCGTAACAGAGTGTCACAGTTTCTTCCATTACGGTCCCTACCAAGAACTGGATCTAATGATTTTCACTGTGTATAATATGAGCGTGCACACACATAGCAAAGATGTTAGTGGCACATGCTGACATGCTGATACCAGCGCACAACATGAAAAGAGGATTATCTGAACCAAAAAACATCAGCTACAAAAGGATATATGTATTTTGCTCGTATTTTTGTTTTAATAATTGAGATTCATGTCATGGTTTTATACAGCCCTTAGCATAGGGCATTATGGAGTCTGAGAAGCCAATGAAGGTATTCAAAGGCGCTAAGCTTGTATACCTCTCCAAAGCCACAGCAGAGGGATGAGTGCCAGCGAATCTCCTTTTCACAAAGCCAGGACATCTTGGAAAGAGGAAAGCTAGCACTTGCTCTTAATTACAGCTTTGGATTAGAGGCATAAAGTGAACTTGAGGCAGTCACTGAAAATTGAGTCGATACAGCCAATAGTTTTTAGGCCTCATCGTCTCTTAACTTCATTGCATGTGAGACACCTATGGCTGGTCAGCTGAAAACCTCTCTAGACGCCTTGGATTATGTTGGTGAGTGACTCAGTTTAGTTGTCTAAACAAAGGCTCCTGTTGTCATTTCACACACTGGTGCATCCAGGATATGCACATGGGATGGTAGGTGGGACACAGGGTACTTGTGAGAACTGTGTCCTTCTGAGTAACATCTGAAGGCTATGTGAGAAGAGAGAATTATGAAAGATAGTGTGCAATACAGAGAAGTTAGCTTGTTTGCAACCTTAACCTTTTCATTTTCTGACATTTTGATCTCAAGAGTCCTTCTAACAAAGAAAAAGAAATAAAAGAAAAGTAGTCAAACAAAAAAACATTTATGATTTAATCTTTATTGACTGAAGGAGGCAAAAAAAGAGATCAGAGCTATCCAGTCTGTCTCCTTGTAATATCATCCTGTGCCTAGGAATATCGTTTAGCTTAACGAGAAGGATGTGTGTAGCAAGAGGCATGAAGGGGAATCTGATGCAGACAAAGAAATATCTTGTGTGGAAATGTGAGCAAGAAATGAGAGGCGGCTGGAAGAGAGATGGGCAGTTAGCAGTAAGTGGGCCTTCATGAGTGATGTTTGTTGACAGCATGCCCACTGATCTGAACATATATGGTTTTATTTATTTAAAACCCGTGTGCTTGGACGAAAAGTCCTTTTCCCCGAGTTGCAATAGTAAAGGCATTTTTAATACGTCAGCTTTTTCCCCCCCCCCTCTCTATCTGTACAGTTACCTTGATAAGACCTCCATCATGAATTGTTAGATTCATTGCCTTATCTTAGACTTCCATTTGCCAGTAGGGATTTTTAGGAATAGGTATGTTTATAACTGTCTGAACGGAGCAAATACATTTTAGTATTGGTTTAAAAAAGCATAAAGAGTAGCTTTCCATCTAAAATTATGTAAAGGAGTCTTCATTTTTTTTTTTTTATTGATTTACTAAATTAACAGGATTATTTAAATTGTTTATTAGGCAAAAAAACCCTCAAACCTTTGAGGCTTCAGGCATTTTTCCATTTTGTAAATGTTGCAGAGAAACATTTCTGTTTATTATGGAGGGAGTATTTCCTTGATGTCGAGTCAGCCCTGAAAGCGAAGAATTAGAGAGTCATTGATGTATCTGGTTGTATTCCTGTGCTGAGAGGTTTCCTAGAGCTGATTGTGTGAGAATGTGTTGTAATGAAGCTTTGTTTTCCCTTTAATCAATATTACAGAGCCTTCCAATATAAAGAAATTCATATACATTAATTACACTTCACAACGCTTTTGAAATATCAGTCTGGGAAGTAATATTACACCACACACAAAGCCTCCGCTCCCAAATCATGATGTTTTTCTCAAGCTACAGAATAGTATAGTGGCAACACTGGGATATAAACAGAAGAGGCAACTGTGCATTGCTGTCCTCTGTTTCTAAGACCAACAGGAAAGACAAGGTGGAGAGAAATCTGTGATGCTTACCCTACTGGCACAAGATTTCATCGAAGGAATTTCTCCATTAAAGACTTTCAGGATGTCCTTGCTAATGATGTTTTCCAGAGAAACCATTGTGAATAGGAAGCTTAATTAAGTATGCCATAATAAGTTTTGTAGAGTCTCGAGAAGCAGAAATAAACACATACATCAATCAGGTATTCTTTTCACGAAGCAAACCCCAAGCCTTTTAACATATAAGCTTATTTCTGTTCTTAACATGTCCTTGACTTTTAGGATAGTCTAAGGGTCAATTTACTCATAAGCATAGAAAGAAGCTTTAACACAAAGATGAAGACAGTAGTCTCTTGTGCATGGTGAGGTGCATGCTGTTCCTTTGCAGTACAAGAAGTGTAGCATGATCATAAGCCATGAATACAAGGCCTAAGCCATGTGCTTCTTGTTTCCTGCAACTCCCTGGTTAGGAAGTACTTAAGAAAGCAGTCCTCCAGTTTGACAAATAATTGGTTTTGGATACATAACAGAAAATGTACACTCAGATTGAAAATGTTAATGGAAAGCAACTACTTAATTAATTACATAATCATCAATAAGTGATTTGTAACCGTGTGTGTCTGCTGCTAATGGTGCTTTTAGTACTCATCTTGCACATAGAACCGTACTGAACTGGGTACAGCAGAATGTTTTTAATGTCTTTGTCATTTGCAGTGAACAGAATTTGGAACTTTCAAAAGCGAGAACTTGAACTAGATAAGACATTATTAACTCTCAGAATACTGCAAAAGGAATAAAAGAGAGAAAATCAAGGTAATAAAAAATGTGCTAATTGGAAAATTATTCAGGAACCAAGAATCAAAGCTTGGGCAAACTTCAGCCTAAATAAAGTGTAAAGTGAATTCTGCTTTTCTGGAAGTAAATTAAAATGTTTCTATGATCATTCTAAATTAACAGAAATATTAAAAAATCACATGCAGTAAAAAACGTTATTATGTCCTTCACATATTGCACATGTGAATGCCAAACCAGTTTAAAATACGATTGTAAGAAAAGAAATTGTACAAAAAGTAACTGAGATTCTTTCCATGGGTTGTGTCTTTCCATCCATAGTGTGGGTTACGCTTTTCTCGCTACTACAAATCAAAACATGTCTTTTTTTTTGTGTAGTGAAGACAGAAAATACAAACACAATAAAATATTTCCCTTTAAACTTTGATATTGTCCTGTTATATCAAATGTAAAAACTACACTTCACTTTATAACTTATGGATTTGTCTTTTCTTTCTTGTTTGCTTGTGTTCATGTAACTAAAAGATGTAAAATGTTGACAGTCCATAGCTTCATATTCCAAGATTATTATTTAAACTCTGTAATAGGTCTTCAACTGACATTCAGCTGATAAAGTACATGAAGCAAGCAGAGCCACAATGATTTAGGAAAAGATTTGAATGTATGTCTTTGAATGCTTTCATTGGGTTAATTTAAGCATCACGGTGACCAGCAACTTAATTCGGTTTCTTATACATAGGCTTACAGTGCTCATAATCCAGTGTCATATTTGCAAGTATCATGTGGATGTGTTGCATGACCGGGGCATTTCAAGTGGCGTTAGTCATCTTTGGTTAGCTGGACTGAGCCCTAACTCTTTAAAAATGAGGTGTCTAGGGACTGACTTGCTGCCATACAGAGGTACCTAGTGCTATTTGGGATGTCTGACAGTATCCTGTCCCATCCTCTGCTGCCACTCCAGAAGATCACAGGTCTATCATTGGTCCTGTTCTGTCAGCCACCTGTGGATATCCTAAAAGGTGTATCAGTGTCATGAGACACCTATGTTCGCTTAACTGAATACTAATCTAATCTACATTAATTATCTTTACTTCCTTTATAGACAGTGCAGAGGTAGATAGGTAATTCCAGATGCCTACTCCTCCCATCTTAAGATGCATAGTGAAGAACAGTGAACTAATTTCTGAATTATATATGTATAATTTTTTCCAGTGGAAGGTGATTAAATGACTGTATAAAAACAGATTAATATTTTTTTGTGTATGCTATTAGATTGAGTTTCACCTTAAAATAGGTGAGCCCTAATTGGTTCAGCCCCAATAGATACTCTTGTAAGCTACATAGGAAAATTCAGTATTAACTGATAGACCTTACAAGTACAATTTAAGTTAATGGAGAATTGGCATTTCTCACCTGCTAAGGATTTCTTCTTTAAAATTATTAAGAATTCCCCATTTTTGATCCCTTATAATTTGGTTATAATCTCTTGGATTTTTCTATACAATCTTTTCACTCTTTTCTGTTATGTTTTATACATGTATCCAGTTACTACTCCTCCATCATCCTCAAAGCAGAGTGTCTGCCTTCTTTTGTCTGAAATGCAGTATTAAATGCATAAGAAAACACACATACATAGATAACACTAGCCAATACGTATAGACAATAGCTAGTGATATGCCTTGTTCATATTTTAATTTTTTCTCATCCTGTGTCTTTCCCTGACCCAATAATTCTTCCGGGTTTTTTTGGCGGGGGGGGGGGTTTGAAGTCTAGAAAACACTCAATCTTTTTACATGGGGGAATGGGTTTAAACTGGAAGAAAGCAGGTTTAGATTAATCATTAGGAAGAAGTTTTTCACTTTAAGGGTGGTAAGGCACTGGAACAGGTTGCCCAGAGAGGTTGTTGAAGCCCCGTCCCTGGAGGTGTTCAAGGCCAGGCTGGACATGGCCTTGGGCAACCTGGTCTAGTGGGAGGTGTCCCTGCCTGTGGCAGGGGGGTTGGAACTCAATGATCTTCAAGGTCCTTTCCAACCTAAACCATTCTATGACTCTATGATTCTATGATTTTCTAAGTACTCATGGAATAAGGATACTTAGACATCTGCAGTATGACATACTTACAGTTTCTCCTTTGCCATATGGATCAGAAGTATTTCCCTCCTAGTCTGAGCTGTTAACTTTTTCCATCCTGTCTCAGTGCATTGATCCTGCATTAGTTCTTCAAGACCCACAAAGATCTGTAGGCACCATGGCTTTTTTAAATCCTCCACTTTTTACTGAATATGTTTGCTTGTTTGTTTATGTTTGTTTGTGTCGGTTTGTGTTTGGGTTTTTTGTTCCTCAGGTGAATTAGCTGGTTTTACTACAGATTAAATTCTCTTACCCTCTACAGATTGATGAGGTCTTTACTTAGTTTAGTGAAATAAATTTCCTATTTATTATCATTGGAATTTGTTCAAGTAAAGGCTTCACAGGATCTTAATAATGACTACTATGAGCCAGACTTGTGTTATTAAATATTCTATGATGACTTAAGTATTAAATAGTATTTGGGTATTTATCTGCTTTCCAAATCTATGGGAACTTGGTGTGAAAATGCCTTTGCAAATTTTGACCTACACTCTGGTGCATTATTTCTCTGTGCTCTGACTATTTTTACAGCTGAACAATCTAATTGTTTTCATTCCTGTATTCGATACTCTGTTTATACCTGCAATCTGTAATCCCAGTCATTAGCCATGCTATTATACAAAACCATATATCATTTGACTGCTGAATACTTTCTTTAAACGAGGTCTCAGTCTAATATTTTATCATTTATTAATGGCTTTTGAAAGTTTGCAGGCAGCTTCATTTAATGGTGTTCTTTCTTACAAAACCAGAAATGATATATTCATATGCTGACCAGTCAGTGTCCTAAAACAAAGAAACAACAACAACAACAATAAAAAGTCTTTTCTAAAGAACTTTTTGAACAGGTGCTAAACTTCCAAAGGAGGTACCAGGATCATTCTGTCCCTGATGACCTTCCATCATTAAAATATTCATTAACTCTACCTACTTCTCAGCTCTAAATTGAGACACTTGAAGTAAGTGTAGTCACGATAGATTCCCCATATAATCAATGAAGGGATGCATGGAAAATGAGAGGATTTCAGAGGAGGACAGTCAGAGATCTACAAGTGATCTCTCTCATAGAGTCCTTTTCTGACTTCATCAAAAGTTTAATAAATTCAATGGCAACCAGTGCGGCAGTTGAACATATAATAATAGCTGGGATGCTACCCAGAGGCTCCTTAATCAGTCTGTCCTTTGTCTCCATTTTTGAGAATCCAGTTAAATATTTTCTCTCTGAAATAGGACTATATACATGAATATATGTAAAATTTCCTGTTTATTGGAACTGTCTATACCAATTTCATAATGAAGGACATGTCTGGAGGTTTGGTGGTTTGGTTTTTTTTGGTTTTGTTTTTTTTTCTAGGACAGTCTATACTTACCAGTGTCTTATCAAAGAATGAGAGTCAAGGAGACTTTCAAAAAGAGATTGAAAATCTGAGACATATTTAAAACCAGCATGCGAAATTTTTCCTTTAATATAGACTTATAATATAATGTGCTTCCCAAGCCACTGTCATAGCACTGTCACAGAGCACAGACTTTACCGTTGATTATTTGCCATGGGGTCCTTTGATATGGTGGTTTTAATTACATGTGTTTTATTTTATGTCAAAGAGAAGGACAACAGGCTATACATGCTAAACACTGGAAATTCAAAAGGTGTTTGGATTTCAAGGCTTAAGAGGAAAACCGGTATCAGCTAAACCAATACATTTAATCACAGGTAAATACTTAAAACTAGGCTGTTATTATTATCTAAGTATTATAAAAAAACCCAAACCTTTTCCAAAGATCCCATTCCTTATTAGTACAATTTACTAGAATGAAAAAAAAAAAAAATAGAGAAAACAAGTCTGTACATACATGCACATCAATTCAGCAGATACTGGAAACTTTTAAATATTGCAATATCTTTATTGCCAAATTATTTCCCTGCCGAAATAAAAATCTTTCTTTTTCTTCCTGTCCCCACACCTGGCTCCTCTTTCTTCCCTGCCTTTAAGAGAAGAAAAAAAATATAAATACGCATAAGGTGTGTTCAATGCCCCATCCTCTGCCTCTTGTGTGAGCTTTACAGAGAATAGTGGGCAAGGCCCCCCCTCCCACCACCAATGGGATAGTGTATTCCTACAAGTACAAGAATTCCTGTTCTTGTAAAGAGAGGGGATGATGAAGGAACAGCAAGCAAAGGAGGGAGTGTTGTGTGGTTAGGTGTCGACATCTAGTTATGTTGCTCATTTCTCCCAGTGCAAACAGACTGCAACAGTTTCAGGACTTACTATCATTGTGTTTCCTCATAAGGAACATCTTCATGATGTCTGTGGAAATCCTAATTTCCTCTAAACCTAGAACTAGAGTTTGCTGAAGAATTTTGCAGTAAAAACACCCATTGGGAAAATGGGAAATAAAAATTCTCTTATAACTGTATGTTTGAATGATATTTTGAGTTCAAAAGAATCAAAGCAAATAATTAAACAGAGCTTGAGTTTTGAAATAAAAAATTCTGATAACTGAAGAATTTAGAATTAAAATAGCCATTTTAGTATGTCCAAATTTGCCTTGATCAAAGCTGTGAAGTTTGTTTCAACATTCCTATTTACAAATTTCTGGAATGCACCAGTTCCTAAAACAATTGATATACAGACTTGCTGTGCCTAAGGGTCAAAATGATTTCAAAATCTCCAGGGAAAGAAAAGCCAGCTTTTAAAAATAATTTTGAATAGCAGTGCTCTCACTTTCCAACTCTTTAATTTCTGTAGGGGATCTCACTACATGAAGGAAATGAATCATATTCTGGACATACATAAAGAACAGTCGTACCACTTTTAATCAAACTTCAGGGAACTTAAATAGGTCAATGAGGATAACTTTTGACTTTATCACACATTAAAGTTGTTCCTAAAATCGGTGCTGAAGGCCTCTATTCATATCACAATAAAAGTTATGTGTATAGCCATCCAAAATGTGGCTTATGATATCTTCAGCTACTTTATTCATAAAGGAAAAAGTTGTGGATACAGATGGGAAAAACAGTTGCAAGCTTGCAGTGACATGGAGGCTGAAGCTGTGACCCAAGAGTCAGACAGGAACAGGTTTTTAAGTGGGATGAACACATCCAGTAGCACTGGAGAACTTCTCAAGAGAAAGTTTAGAGAGAAGTTCCACCTTGGGCTTAGGGAAAACAGAACAATCCATTGAAAAGTACCAGTTCCAACAAAAAATAGTTTGTCAAAAACCTCTTGTAAACAGACAACCAGCACCGTTGTAATCTGAGCAACCTATGACGCCTTAAACGTGAGAAAGTAAGGTCCCTAGGTAGCATCTGTCTTCAAAATCTTCCACCTCCACCTCTGAGCATGTGAAAAATGCAAGTGGTATGTCAGAAACTGAACATTTCTTACTACCAGCAAACCCTTACATTTATCATGCTACTTGATCTTAGGCTGACTGTAGAGAACAGAATAAGCACTGTGACTCAGTGTTGTGGTTTGGGATGGACTGGCCACTGAGATGAACGGCAGATGCTCTCTCTCACCTCTCTCTCCAAGGAGAGGAGGGAGAGAGAGAAAGAGACTTATGAGTTCAGAAGAAACTAAAACACTTTAATGAAATATTAATAATAAAATAAAAAGAAAATAATGAAATATATACAATACATATAAAACCAGTATTGAGCTCCCGGGATCACGATCACGTCACCAGCAGGCACTGGGAAAATCCTAGACTGGATTTAGCAACAGACGGGAGCTGGATTATGGATCTGAATTCAGGAATGGACAGATCAGGATCAAAGGCAGACAGAGTCCTCCTCAGACGCTGGCCACTGAAGAGAGGGCTGACCCTTTGATCCCTCAGCTTTTATACTGAGCATGAGGCAGATGGGATGGAATACCGCATTGGTCAGTTTTGGGTCACCTGTCCTGTCCGCTCCTCCCTGCAGGTGCGACCCCTCTACGCTTTTCCACTTCTGACCCTCCAATGGGGCAAATAACAAAGTTAGCTGACCTTGGGTGTTATAGAAATAAGTATAAGCAAAGACCTCTCTGCATACCATGCCTTGGCATAAGTCACAACTAATCAGATCTTATCACTAAGAGCAAACAGTGTCTCCACACTATGCTCTTAATTTCAGAGGGTTTCAGAGAGTTCAGTTAGTTAGAAGAGTGTTAGCTGCAAAGTAAAATTACTGAACAGAAAATTGTTTTACTTTTCCCATGGGTAACATGTCTATCTCAAAGAGTTTGCTGGATGCCACTTGATGAAGCTAGCTCAAGTTTCATCACCTGTTATCCTGAAAAACACTTACTGAACACTATTAGTATTATGCAGCAATCAACATCATACAGCTCAGAATTGAGTATTCTCTCCCAGGGCCAAATTTTCTTGAGGTACACAATGAACTTCTTCTTCAGCATCACCCAGCAAGTACATCCAGGTCCTTGAGCAAAAACAGTGCCATGAATGGGTGTGCCTTTGCCTGATGCAGAAAAAAGCCAAACAGTTTTCCTCAACATATTGCTTTCATTTTTAACTGTGCTCACTATATCTATTTTGAGAAATAGCTGTACGATATGTAGTGGTCAAAAAGAAATTCCAAAATACTGGTATAAACACTCAAAAGTACCAATACAGGAAAAAGAAAATCTTGGTATGATATTTCTTCTGTTTCACTTTTTATATACTTCTAACTGAAAATAAGAGGCTTATTCAACTGCTATACACAGGCAGACTTAGGAACACACATGTATGAGCGACTGTATGACTGCATTGTACTAATTCAAAATATGTCCTAGAATAATGACTTTTGCAAGTCTTTTCAAAGGAGAAGTCCGTTTAGGTCAGCTTTCCCCTGACTTTCTTTGGCTGGAGAGAAATACATACCGCCATTTCATATTCTAACAAAAGAAACAACAACAGCTGAGCTGTGGCACAGTCACCACAAGTTTCATCCACTGAAAACTCAAAAAAACACAGCAAAAAAAAAAAGATAATTGAATGTCTGAAGGTCCAGATCCCAAAGGAAGTCTAAGACCAAGCACTATGAAATGTGGAGGTGCCCGCTCAGCTGAAGAGGGCATGGCAGGTTTCCCTACACTAAGTAGGGTGGATGAGAGATACTTCATCATTAAACCTGGGGCGGGCCAGATATTGCTTCCTGGAGGAGATACATTCAAGAGGGTAGGGGTAGCCAAAGAGTCTTCAGTTGTGTTGTTTCCCACAGAACAAGGAGGTTTTTCTTTTCTGGGAATAAACACACTTGCCATTTTGGCATATATGATGGCCCAATATTGATCATCTCCTTATATAAGATGCTTGAAGAAATTATAGTAACCTGAGGAAGGCAGATCCTGTTGCCCTTGTATAATGAGACAGGTCCTAATTTCAGTATGTGGTGTTTCTAAAAGTAGAGCAAAAATTTGCTGGAATCATGAAATATTATCATGATGACTTTTAAAGTATCAGTGCTTATTTTTTCTGGTACCGTATTTTGCCTAATTGAAAAAAAAATATCTCCATTTTGCAGGCCTTTTTCTTCTAATCCTGTCTTTTTTAAAGAGCTCAAGAACATGATGAGATACTCCAGGGAATGAATTATGATTATGAACTAATAATGAACTGTCTAGGAGGTTGCTGGCATTCTGTCTTCTGCTTTCTATCTAATAATCACCAGCATATGTCACTAGAATACCATAATGCACACCCTGTTGTGCCATTCTGCTTGAACATTAAAAGCAACACAAATATATAACAAAAGGAAAACAAAAGACAACAAACTGTCAACCCACCCCCACCCCCCAAACCTCAGGAAATGCAAGTTTCCAAAACATTAAAAAACCCCAACAAAATAATTATTCCTATTCTTCAGAATAATAACCTCCCTTGTGAAACTAAAATGAGAGAAGTGGCAAAGACTTTTTCTGTCAACTGCAGAGTCTCTAGTGACATGTCTTAGAGAAGTGTTACCAGAGTGCAGGACTGTAGAAAGCAACTTTATTTCATTGATATCCTGTGGAGTATGGCAGAAAACCCCCTCGATGTTTTAAAGGCACTTTGGGCCATAACACCCAATAATATCTTTCCCAGTTATTAGTTAGCCTTTGTCATTGCTATGTGCATTTTTCCTTTGCATTTCAACAAGCAAAGAGACAGGCACATATGCACATCTGTTTTCTTACAGATTGCAGAGAAATGGCTGCAATCACATATTAGTTTTATTTCTTGAAATTTTAAAAATGCATTGGGGCAAAAAATGCTGCTATTATTAATCATATTTCTCAGGATTCAGGAACAAGTCATTCAGAGTTGGGACCCAAAGGTTGAGCTGAGTAAGCAAAAGATTGTCTTCAGTTCAACTTTTGAGTAGTAAGTTTTAATGAAATCACTAACGCTGAAAAATAAGGAAAAGTAATCACTAAGCTGTTCAAAAATCACCTAAAGGACTTAGATAAATTCCTTATACCAGCTTTTAAGATATCTATGTCCTTTTGCAAGTTTCTCCCTGATTAACTTGATTTGGGTCAGACATTCACCTGTTATTGGTTTGCTTTTTGAACATGGAATATTTTTAAAATAATTTATGTGAGTAATATAGTGTTAGGAATTTTTTTTTAAAGATTTTTTTTTACAAACAATTCTACAGTCCCATTTCTTACAATCTTGTGTTTTGATTTAGATGACTGCCATTTACTGTGAAAGTTGAACATTGCGTCTTCCACTTTTATTTGGGACTTTGTCTATTATCAACATCTTCACATCATTAACATAATCATTTAACATCAAGTTTTTCTGGATTTCAAATGTTATTGAAAGGGCTGCATGAAGATGCAGCCGTAATAGTTTGGCAAATGTACAATTGCCAAATTATCCTTCCGATAATTAATAACTTTATGAGCATAGGTAAAATAGTTTATCCAGATCTCTTTTCTCCTATAAGTAAATAATAGGGTTAATCTGTCCTAACTTTAGACTTCTCAAAGTTAGATGACTGGTCTATGTCTATCCAGACTCCTTCAAAGTCAGTGGAAATAGGGACCTTCAGAGGGTAAGTCATCCTATTTTGTCATATATACCTATTTTGGGATGTTATGAGTAGCCCTTTAAAGGTGTTTGTTCCTCTTTGCTGACTAGGGAGGGGATTAAAAATATATAAGTGAATCTCACTCCAGAATAATTCAACATATAAAATGATACTCCTGCTCATGTGTCTGAAAACGAAAACTGAGCTACAGTTTGTGTAAGATAAAATCACACTAAATAATTGTGTTTTATTAACACATGAAAGTAAACCATGATTGTTAATGCGTTAATAGCAGCAGGAAAAAGCAATGGCATATGTGACAGAATAATAAATAATGTACGCTTGGTAGAAATAATTCTGTATTTGTGTTGACAGAGTTAGCAATTTGTACTTTTCCAAAATGATCTACTTCTTTTTCAGTAATAGTGAACTGGAAGATTTTGGTTCAGAACATTGCTTAACCTGTGAGCAAACATATTAAAAGACTGCATACACACATACACACACATACTCACAAGTGGTTTTCTTAATTAACGCACATTGGAAAGACTAATTCTTAGCCTGTTTTATACCCAGAGTATTGAAAGTAAATGCTTCCAAGTAGAAAACATTACTTTTAGATGATGATGAAAGGAATTTTCTAATGAATTATGGAAGGAAGGCAGTATGAAGTGCAAATATAGCAAGGAAAACATCCTTGCATATAAATCATGTAGAAACAGTAGATAATACGGCAAAGCAGTAATATTTTGACCTTTAAGAGCCCAAAGGATATGCCAGACATATGCTGATTTCAGGGAATTGTGCAATTGGAATTGTGCAGAATATTTCAAAGCAGGATCTGGCTTGTCTGAGAGCTGACAAAAAGATTAGTGGAAGTACCTATCAAGAAACAAATTCTCTATCAGATACTTAAAAGACAGGCTGCACTGAAAAAAAAAAACCTAACCAAAAAACCAACAACAAACAAGCAGAGGAAAAATAAGTGCTTTAACTGGAATGGTGGAACAAACATGTATTGAAGAGTTGTCAAACATAATAATAGAGAAAATAAATTGATGTATTTTTATCTACAGTAGCAAATAGTAGTCCTGGTTTTGGTTTTAACGTCAGCTCATAATGTAGTTTAGGATCTAATGCTATTTTGACGTAATAAAGTAAAAAGTTGAAATGCATGATACTTGCAAATAAACACACTTCAGTTACTTTGGAATTGACAACCAAATGAGGCATTGCCTATCTCAGTCCCTGAAGTGAGTATGACTGTAGAAAATTTACAGGAGCTATTTTGAGAATTAAAGATAGTTTCACTGTAGGAGACAGCAAATGACTCATTGGGCACTAACAGGTAAGGGAATTTTTAGTGAAAAATGAATATATGGGAAATTAAGATTATATAAATAGATGTATACATATGAGTGTGTGTGTATGTATGTACATTTGAATTTATATACATTTTAAATCAATTATAAATATTTTACTCAGACTCAAAAAATAAAGAAACACTGTTCACTAAGAAGAATATATAAAATTTAATTCTTAAAAGTACAAACCCAAGTTTCTTACAGAAAAGTCCTATCCTGTTCACGATACAGCCAAGTGTTACCAGACATTTAGGTGATAATAACAACTTCTAGGAGGGCTTATGAAAATAGAATTGGGGACACAAACTTACCACATCATTTTAACCATCCCTTCTACTATTAACAATAGAAGAAGGTTCTTTTCCCAACCACCAACCCCCCTGCCCTGAAATTAATTGTGGAGATACAAGTATTTTTCCATATTTCTAAGTATCTAAAGTGGATATATAATTACCAGAAAACTAATTGGTATACATTGCTTTCTTGGGAGCAATGTTGAACCTCTACAAGTTCGTGCTTCTAGGAATGCTATTAAACTGGGATACCAGCATGACAAGATGCTCCTCTCTCCTTTAGAATCATGATAAGCATGTTCCATAATTTTAAAAGGATATTGCTAAATTGATTGTTATCTACAAACCTCAACCTGAACATTTTAATATTCTGAGAGAAATAATTACTTCATAGTAGCTTGTTCAAATCATCTTTAACAGGGAGCCCTCCATGGTTTTGTTGGAAAGAAACTGAAAAACAGTAACTCAAGGTGAAAAATAGCAAGTTTCCTGTGTGTGTTCCTTAGGAATGGAAATGTAAGACAGGCAGATGAATGAAATCTGTCTATGGGATGTATGGCACACACGAGACGTATGAAGATTTGAAAGGTTTTACAAATCCAGAGGCTTGTCACTAAAACTGTTAACTTGGAGAATTGTGACCAAAGAAACAAAATTTACTAGAGGACTCCAGTAGGTTTGGGAATTTCTCTGTCGCTTAATAGCATGACTAGGTTACTGTCCTTAATCGTCTGTGTTGAGTCTAATTTGACCTGGGCTTGCTGAGGAGACAGACTTGTTTATTGTTTTTCCCTGTGTTGTTTCTTATGATGTTTCTATCTGGGAGGATTTTGTGTCAATTTAAGAAACCTCAAACCAGGACAACATTTTGTTAGTCAAGATACTCAGTGCTCAATTGGTAACCGGCTTTCTACAATTATATTTAATAATCAGTCAACACCTCTTAGGGAATGAGAGACTGAATAAATGAAGACTTTATGTGCTATACAATATTACCGTCTTAGAACAGTGGCTCTCATTGTCACATCAAATTTTGTTTAAGTGAAAATACGTCGCATTCAGTATGAGAGTGGCATTCTGAATTTTAGTTCACCCTTCGACAGAAAAGTTTTAGTTAAGTGCACAGCTTTGTCTTTTACATAGGGACATTTTTCAAATATTGAGGGATTTCTGTTGGTTTTAAAACAGCATTTTTTTTTGTATATGTATTAAAATGCTGCTGTAAAATTATAAACCCCTTCCTAAAATGTTTGACTGCTATATTGTTATCCTCAGTATCACAGAGAACATTTTTTTCCAAGAAACAAAATACTTCAAAATAAATGAGTAAGAATGAAAATAGTGCCATCTGCTTGCTCAGCTTGAAACACATTACTACTTAGTCTAGCCAGCAGTGTACTCATGATTTTACAGTGTCTAATTTATTTTCTGTTTGAAAAAAAATGTAGGAAAAGCTTCCATAGTATCTCCTAAATGAATTACAATTACTAAAGGCAAATGGGTAAGAAAGACTGAAATAGATTCTGGATGGAAAATGGATTTACAGCAGAAAAAAAATGCAGAACTCTAGCTAAGCTTTGTGCCAAACTTCCAATAGTTCCTAACTCATACTTTTATTTCATATATAGAATGCCTTAAATTGGCAGGGCTGTTAGTTAAAGATTATTCTTTCCAACCTGTTTTAACTCATCACATGTGAAGGAACAACTAGCAAAGACTACCAAAACAACACTTTCAGTTTTTTTATGTTAAGCTGGTGCTTCAAGAGGGGTAGTAGATAACTCATTGTTGGATTCCATCTGTTGCAGTTGGACATCTGCAGGCTGTAATCTCTGACTATGATGGGATTTTTTTTTTTCAAATTGTCATAGAGCCCTGAAGACATTATGTTGGCTTCTTTTGAACAAGAGACCAGCTGCAGAATTCTTCTGTCATCACACCTCACCATTGCACTGCAACAGAGGACCAAATCAAGGTGACAAGTCTCATTGTGGTAGCTGGAAAACAGACACACAATAAAAAGTGTACATTCTACCCAGAATTACTCACAGTCTGGCCTTTGACAAGGTTGAACAGGTAGATAAGCCAGGTGGAGTGGGTTGGAGAGAGGGAGAGACAAAAGCTGAAGTGAAACAGGAAAGTTTTTAGCACAGTTCTGTGTAGACATTGCCAACAGGGATGGTTTATAACATGGCAGCAGTACTAGCTCTTAGACTAAACCTCTTCCCTGTCTTTAGGGGTGATATGAGAGACAGTATGAGAGTATTTAAAAGGAATTCAGGTTGGTGAGTGGTGAAGAGCATTCACACTGTGAAAAGTTGGGAAAACGCAAGCAGAGTTTCGCTTTACAGAAATCCTACTGCTAAAACAAGAGTGGCCCAGAGACTAAAAAGAAGGCAGCCGTGCTTCTGATATGACAGTTTTTAAGTGACAAAGCCAAAAGAAAACAGAATGTCTTAAAACAACATTTCAGCATGTTTAAGGTAAGTTTGCTGCTAAGAGGATAGAGGAATGGCCTAAGGAATTTTAGTATTTAAGACTGATGGGAAAGGTTGAACTGTACAGAAAGCTGAAGCAACTGTCTAGGGCATAAATCTATGAAAGAGAACCTGAATGTGACCCTTGTATCACAGCTTTGTACAGACATAAGTGACAGGACCCTTCACTGTGGCCAGAGCACTGAGGTGGGTCTAATTATGGTCTCACCTCTGAGAGTGCACCCTGTGCAGCAAAAGAGTTCCTAAACTGAAATGCGAAGTTTTGTTAGGACACAGATTAGAACAGTGACCTTCTAACGGAGGAGTTTTGCTGGATAGACGGAATAAAAGTAAAGGACACTGAAAACAAAGCTCACCATGTGGGTACTGTGCCCTTTTTTTTCAGTCTTGCTCTCATCAGCAGCTTTCAGTGCTTCCTGGGCTGCCATAAGCTCTCTTGTTTGTTTGACACCTGTTCTGTGACATTCATTGTCCTAGTGTAATATTGTTTATGTCTATGGATCACATCAAGAACTCATTTTTATTTGTATTCATACCTGGTCATCTCCCAAAAGATCATCTTTGTTCAGAAATTTGGGTTTTTTTCATAGGATTCTTCAAACCAGTTGAAATATGCGTTATAGCTGTATGATTAGGTATGTTTTTGCAAATGGAGGAATAGGTAAAGCATGTCTCTCATGACATAGCAATAGTCTGATGATGAAGAAAATTATCATATACCCACTGGTTGTTCAAAATTCCAGTTACTCAAAGTGAGATTCTTGCTCTCAGAAGCTCAAAAACTCTATAGGTCAGAAATATTTTTTTGTTATGTGGTGCTGCATCTATTATGGAAAACATAAATCCAAAATACTCAGTTAATTAAGAAAGGCTTATGGTTGTTTAATATCAAAAGTCATAACCAGCTGAGTAATTTGACTCCCACAACTGAGTCAGAGTTACTAAAAACCATTCCTGAATCAGAGATCAATTTGCTGGAAAAAGTTTGGGAATAACAGAGAGGGCCAAATTTTCAAAAGTGGGCTGCAGTCCTTGGTAGCTTCCGTCTTGGTTGTCTAAACTCAAAAGCATTTTTTTTATTATTCCTTTTTTATTTTTAATGTTAAACTCCCCCCTGCCCTCATCTGTGAAATCTCATAGGTAATGCTTTCACACTTCATTATAGTTCTTCATCAACTAAATGACTGTTGCCTAGAGATGACGGAAGACATTTTCTGATCTGAATTAGACACTTTTCTAAAATTTAATTTTCTACCATTACACAGTGCTTTTTGGACTTAAAAGTTCACAGTAAAATGCTGGGATTATTTTTAGGAACTACGGCACTATTCCTGATAAGTCAGAGTTGAAAAAACTGTTAGGAAAAAAAGCGAGTCTTTTGCATAGAGATGGAAATGATATTAGAATCATAGAATCATAGAATTGTTGAGGTTGGAAGGGACCTTTAAGATCATCAAGTCCAACCATTAACCTAACCTGACAAAACCACTTCTAAACCATGTCCCCAAGTACCACGCCTACCCCGTTTTTAAACACCTCCAGGGATGGCGAATCCACCACCTCCCTGGGCAGCCTATTCCAATGTTTGATAACCCTTTCAGTGAAAAAAATTTTTCTAATATCCAATCTAAACCTAGCCTGGCATAACTTAAACTCATTTCCTCTCGTTCTATCACTTGTTGCTAGGGAGAATAGGTCAGCACCCATCTCTCTACAACCTCCTTTCAGGTAGTTGTAGAGAGTGATAAGGTCTCCCCTCAGCCTCCTCTTCTCTAGGCTAAAAAACCCCAGTTCCCTCAGTCGTTCCTCATAAGACTTGTCCTCCAGACCCCTCACCAGCCTTGTTGCCCTTCTCTGGACACACTCCAACAGTTCAATGTTCTTCCTGTTGTGAGGGGCCCAAAACTGAACACAGTATTCGAGGTGGGGTCTCACCAGTGCCGAGTACAGGGGGATGATCACTTCCCTAGTCCTGCTCACCACACTATTCCTGATCCAGGCCAGGATGACATTGGTCTTTTTTGCCATATTAAAGAGTTTTTGAGAGATAAACAGATTTCTGCTTTCCTTTTGGGTATTATTTTCTGTATACATACAGAAACAACAGTTTATTAACCAAATGTTAATTTTGGATTTAAAAGAGATACAGTTTTTACCTGTATGTTGTCATGACCGTTTTCCAACTGAATTCAGAAGAAGAGAATTTCCACTTGATATATGGTGTGGTCTGATTTCAATGTTTTTGCTAATACAGTTGATAGACATTTTAGGATGAGGCCACGCAGTACTTCAAGGTTTTGATGTTACATCATTTCAACTGAATATTGAAGTCTTTGAAAAGATGAACTCCTTAATATATTGCAGCCTGTTATAACTGATACTGGTTTTAAAAGACATTGTTAACCTACTGAGATGAAAACAAGAAGGCTTACTGTAATGTTTATTAGTCTTTAAAGTTTGTAACTCTAAAGGAGCATGCTACTCCTCTGATAATAGCTTCATTAAAATACAGATTTTTTTTTCCATTGCTTTTCTGCCCTCCAGTAACAAGCAGGTTGAATTTTACTGTGATACAACATGTATTAACTTTCTACTCATCGATCAAAAGAACATTTCTGTTTTACAACCTTATCTATATTTTCATGCTTTTCTTATAGCTTTCTTGTAAAATACTCATTATAAACTCTGACCTATAAAATAATATTACTTTTCTTCATACTCTTCCAATGTTTTTTCAGATTATTTTATTTTTGAATTTTATTTGCAATTTGAAAGAAAAACCTATTCCTATAAATGTGCTTAGAAAAAAAGATGTTAAAAAAGTATTTCCACTTTGTATGCACATGAAACAATGCCAGGATGTGGCCTCAGGGATAATATGGACAGTTTGCATACATACCTACATACATACACACATACATATATACACAAATATACCTCATTGGGATAATATTTTTCAGAAAGTCCTAACTTTAAATTCAGCTTATGTTCAACTGTGATTGAAAACAATTGCAGAGGAAAAACTGTGTAGAAGTGTTTGGTGCTTTTAATAGAAGTTGGTCTTTAATAACTTACTAGGCTACACGTGTTACCTATGCTACGTCTGCAATGCAATGATTTCCTTGTCCTTTAATGTAACTCACACCTCACTTAGTAGTTGTGCCCATTTTAAGAATAGTAACAGGGCCCTGAACAGCCTAATCTAAGTCTCTGCTTTCAGAGAGGACCAAAATGGTCTCCAGAGGTCACCTCCAACCCAGACTTTCCTATGATTTTATAATGCCCTTTAATGAAGTTTAAGCAACAGAAATGCAGCAATACAGTACATTTCTGTGCTAGAAACAATTTTCAAATTACTAGGAGAGTAAGGACACAGCCCACAACTGACAAAAAGCCATATCTTCACATACAACCATTTCTTCAAACTCAAACGTGCACAAAATTTGGCACAAAAATATTTGGGAAACTTTTTTTAACCCCCTCCCTTGACTATGTCGCACTAGCTAGCATTTGCATTGCCAGGGACTTTTTGTGTGGTGAAGAATATTGAACAACACAAAGGCTCTGTCTCAATATAAAATGTGTATTTTTTTAAGATACTCAGAGATGGAGATTACCACATTGCTGTGTCTATTTTAAAAGAGAAGCCAACCTTTTTGATTATTATCCAAACTGAACTCAAACTCTTCTTCAACTTTTTTTTCCACCACTAGATCAATTTCAGAAAATTTTCTAAAATGCTTACAGAAATCAAACTTTATCAGGCAATTATGGTAGATGAAAATTGGCGTCTGAAGTTTTCAAAGTCTGCCAATTTATCATTATTTCAAACACCATAAATCCATTTAATTTATCTGAAAGCTATCCCATGATCCAGTAAAGCACCTAAGTTTAGAGTCAATAAGAATCAGGCATCCAAAGGATAATTTAAACAAAACTGAGCTAGCAAGGCTTGGGACCTAAAATAAATAAATAACTAAAATGAAAATCCTTCCTTCGCTGCTGGTGGTTTGACATTAACAATCTCTAGGAGCACTGTGTTCTTAAGCAAACACAAGGAAGTACTCCAGTCTAAGTATCTCCCAACCTCTCTTCCATCTGTGCCTGACTTTCACCGAGGAACTGAGGGTGCTTCTCTGTAAGTTCCCATATCTATCTGGAAGATGCAACCTAGGTCAACTGGTAGCATTTGGTATGTAGGGTGAGTGCTGGTCTAAGGAGAGACAAGATGTATTTAATGTTCCTTGAAGATTTTAATGACCAACATCTTTTTTTTTTTTTTAATAGTGCAATCCTGCTGTTAGGTATGCTGTGTATCTCTGTTCCTCCCTATATAGCTGTGCTACCTTTCCAGGCCCTGCTCCAAGGACTGATTCTGTATCTGGCCACTGAAAGTGAACTTTAAAATTTGTAAGTACATTTTTGAGCAATTCTTGACAGACAGGTTTCTCCTCCCAACCTATGCCCTAATCACTGGGAGGTATAAACTCAGCCTATTCCTCAAGTTATCTTCCTCTGTCCCCTTCTGAAGTGGGAACTTCCAGGAATAAGTTGATAGAACTGTTTCCAATTATGGAAGCTCTCCATCGCTAGCTATTTCCCTTATTACATTCTGTAGAAGTGAATGGTAATGTTTTATACATACTTGTGTAAGGAAAAGGCACCATGCCCATTTCAGTGCTATTAGATCATGAAATTCTAGTCATGCAGTTTGTAGTCAAGCCGTTAGAGAATGATTACCTTCAATAAATGTAAGAACATGATATGACTTTGTGCTATTATAGAAAATTCTATCTATTTCTATCTGTCTACCTATTTCTATTTCTTGCTTCTTATCATTTCTAAGATTGAAAATTAAAATTAAATTCTGCTGGGTATGTACAAAGATTCTGAAATGCAGCTATCAGGCTACATTCAATCTTTTGCTGTGCAGAAGATACAGAGTGGTCTAAGGGAAAAGACAGAAAAAGGCTGCAGAGGCTAGTGACTTGCATGAATTTTTACATGAAGTACTGTGAGCTCCTGGGCATATATGAGGAGTCCCCTTCCAGGTTCCCTGTTTTAGGAAAAAGACCACCATTAGCTCCCAGTAGGCTGATCCTTGCAGCTAACCAGAGAAAACATTCTGGGTGCTCTCTGATAGACAGCACAGAGTACAGAGAATATTTCAGGCAGCACTGATTTCCTTGAGAGTTTTATGTAAACTTTAACCTAGTTGTGTTTGATCTTTATTTCCTGGCTTCCCCCATGTCCTGTTCTGGTTACATGTGTTTTGACATACTGGTGTTTTGCAGAACGGCTGTGCCAGAAGGCTGGGAGGAATATCCGTCACAGATACTATTTCTCACCAACGTGTCCTCAGGCAGACTTTAATACAATTGTTGGCCACCCTTCTTCAGAGCGGTGTGACACTAAAAGGAAAGTCTTGGTACAGATACTTGAGCATTTGTTTTAGGGCATTTCTTTACATCATTATTTACAAAATACATAGGACTCAAGACAGTAGCATTTAAAACCTAATCACGTACATTATTTTTAACTGACTGACCTAAGAGGCACTAATCACAACATCATCTCCATTTGCTTTGGAGCTCTAGTACCATTTTGATGGATTTCTCAATGCAGATGGCTGCATTTTGCGGCAAAAGCTATTAGGCCCGTTTGAGAAAGATGCATATACTGCCAGTAGGTCTTCAGAATACAGATAAATAATAAAATACTTCTATAAGAACATAACCATGTAGTTTTGGGCACCATAGTAGATATTTTTGAAAGCAAACTATACAGCTTTGGAATTAATAAGAATCCTTTATCTTCAAATAACTCTCTTTTCAGATTAAATTACATAGATCACACACTGCACAGTTTAATGACAGATAAATGTAAGTTTCTATATATAGTTAGATTATTTTCTGCCAAGGTTTCTTGTTTTCAAGATTTTGCAGCAAACCACAAATCAAAATACAAATCCAGGGTATTAATTATTACCTCTGATTCCCGCAGTGCCAATTAATGTCAAGTCACTCACCACTCAATAAAATCAGAGACTATAAGAGAAGTCCTTGGCATTAGTAAGAGCTCAGCAGCCATTATTTGCTTCATATACTCCAAAGTAATCTTGATTAGTGCTTAGGGAGCAATGTGCTATTGCTCTCAGATTAATGTCGATGTAGTTTTAAAAAGGAAAAAAACATGGCTGGCGGTTATCTCATATGAAGATATTCAAAGGGTGTATTTTGTGCTGCTGATATTAATTAAAGCTAATATATTTTTTCATGACATGAACTTGATGTGTAAGCTGCACAGGGATGATACAACATGCTTTAATACTTTGCTTGTGAGAGAACATAACAATAAAAAAGTGTGCCATATATGTTTTCAGTAATTTATTACAGATTGAGACATAAAATGACAAGGAAAGGGTAAATTCAAGAACAAGAAGATCAGCTGGTAAAAACTGGGGACACAGGTTTCATAACAGCTGAGAAATTTTACAGTTAGTTAAAGATCAGCCTGAAACCAATGAGGAAGAAACACAGAAGGAGAAGACCCAGGAAATGAAATTGTGCTGTATGAGAACTGTAAATAGTAAACTGAGACTCCTTCTCTTTTTAAATGCACAGTCCACAGGATGTGTCCTTCCCTTCATAGCTGTTTATCTTATCACATTTGTTACAGCAAATTAAATTATTAAACTTTCAGATATTCATAGCAGATCAACTAAGCTGAAGCAGTACCTTTAAAATTACAGACAATTCTTATATGTGTGTTGCCTTACTGGTATGGGGAAGATGGGAAGACAGGGACGATTAATTTCTTTGTTTAGTTGTGTGGCTTCTAGACCTCATGAGTTCGTTGGAAAAAGTCCTGCTTCCCTTCTGACGCTTGTATACCCATTTCTTTCACTGGGATTGGATGGTTTCCAGACATGTTCATTCATAACTGCTGAAAGAATTTCAGGATGTGACAGAGACAGTAAGCCCTTGGGTCTCTTGAAAGAAGTGTGTGCTTGTAGGTTGTGATCACAGATATAGTCTATATCAAATTCACAGCCTTTGATAAACATGTAGCAGTTTTTGAAGTCTCTGGAACAGATTTTCTGTCCCCAG
Organism: Pluvialis apricaria; assembly: GCA_017639485.1. Taxonomy (NCBI): domain Eukaryota; kingdom Metazoa; phylum Chordata; class Aves; order Charadriiformes; family Charadriidae; genus Pluvialis; species Pluvialis apricaria. The sequence continues at coordinate 39,713,627 of CM030007.1, forward strand.
GACACAACTAGTGGGGTTTCCTGAAGCATGCCAGGTACCAAAATGTACACTTAAGCTGATTAATTTCTGGAGAAAACCATAGCACCCTGCCTAGCCTGGCTCCTGGATACCTGTCCAGTAGAAGATATCTCATAGTAGCTTCTCTCTGCAGCAATAAACTCCTCTGCTGGATGTGACAAAGGATGCATGAGTCTCCTAATCAGGGCTAGCCTGTGGTTTGTCTCCTTAGGAAGCCCATTTGACTTGTCCTCCTTACTGTTATCACTCGCCCACCTCTGCAGTCCCTGTCTATGGACTGTACTAGTGCAATGGTGATTAGGTAATGGTCCTCTCATTCTCCTTGCTTGCAAAGTTGCTTCCAAGATCAGCTCTCTGTTAGACTTTTCACCCCATTTTCCTATTATCTGGCATGTGAGAATCCTGGCCTGCCAATTAAGCTGCCATAAATCATCAAGACTGTGACCAGTGGGTTTGTGCTCATTGAAGTGATCGAAGAAAGACAAGGTCTTACCTGTATTGCTTGACTTGAATCATTCTGTTGTTCACCACGAATGGAAAAATCTCTCTGATCTGTGTTCCTTTTTTTTTTTTTAATTCTACAACTTATAAACTATATTGTTTCTTCACTGATTGACTTGATTATCTGCAAACCATGTTCTACCTACTCTTGCTTGCAGTTGGGGTCTGCTATTTATAAACTTGATCAAGTCACACTGAATCTGACTCTGTCTTGATATTTTCAGTTTGCAGTCATTTTGTTCTGCCCTTGGTGAAGCTTTGTGCTAATGTTTAAAGCTAGATGTCTTCCATTGTGGGTAATTTCCTTCATCTAAGTTAGCAAGAAATCATGCAATAATTTTAGTGTTTATAACAATATTGCTTAATATTCATACATTTGTTAGTCGCTGTTTCTAAAGCAACTCCTCATTTTCCTGTGAATTGCCAAAGCTATTTTGCCTGCCAAATTACTTTAATTCTTTCCCAAAAAGTCTGTAAGATGATATGGAGGACTATTATTCATCTATACTCTTTACTTTCACTATAGCTTGTATTGTAGTCAGAATAATTTAATCTACTATCTTGTGGCAAAAATATTCCAAAGAATGTACTTCTATTACTAAATCTCTTATTTAATCTGTTTTCATATCTCATTGTATGCAGGTTATATCACCTCTGCATTGTGATATCTAGCAGAAATGTCATTATCTTAAGCAAAGGAATAATGTAAAGAAAAGTAAGATACAAGATACAATACAATATAAAATACTGTTCTTCCTCTGCTGCACAGACATATTTTTAATAGGAATTTATTTTCCTGTAACAGCTGTCTTTGGTCCAGAGAGGAAAAAAAAAGTTTTAGCACTTAAAGTTGGATAAATGCAGTACAACTGGAATTTTTAATTTTAAAAGGTTATTATCATTATTATCGTTACTCTAAACAAACACACACACACAAAAAGACAGTTATTTAATGATTAATTACGAGGTTTTTTTCAAACCAACTTGCTGTCGGTTCAGAGGAAACATAAACTACATACAGCAGTTAAAAAAAAATGAAAGAAAACAAATGTTAAATCATAAATATGTAGTTGCATGGTCTGAATTTCTAGGAATTTAATGAGGTCCCAGTAGTCATTATACTATTTACTACAACCTTTTAGCAATATTAATATGGCACAGTTGAAAAAAAGTTCCACCAGGACAAAGAGGAATCTCCCTTGTGCATGTTTGAGCAATGCCTTTTTGGGTCTGGCAGGTTTGTTTCGGACTAATGGAAAGAGAAAGACAGATTGTGTCCCAGAGCTCTGTACATGGAAGGATTTTCCATAAGTGAATTTCTCCTTTCTTTGATAGAAGGTATTCAGCTGTCTTCAAGAGCTAGGCCTTTTTCTCTTCTCCCAGAGCAGAATGCTGATGTCAGGAATGTTTGTCTTAATACGTTTTTCCAAAATAAAGTTTTCCTTTTTGTTGAAATGCATATTTTGGAAATAAACTTGGATTTTAATGTACATTTTATTTTCCATTATGTCTTCAATGTTTTAATTTAAGCATATTTCAAAATTTAATGTTTAACTTTATTTTGATTTGTATGTTATTTTTATAATTTTAAAATTGTTTTATTACGTGGACTTTTACAGCTAATTGCTTCTAGGAGCCGGTTAACTTTTTTATTTTGTTTTGTTATTTAAATTTTTGCTTTATTATTTAGGTTTACTTATGACAGGCTGTTTCAATTTTGTTAAGCAGCAACTTCCCTTAGTGATTTAAAAGTAAAATCTTCATTGTTATTTACATTATGTTATGGCTATGCATATCACAGAATCACAGAATCACAGAATGGTCAGGGTTGGAAGGGACCTCTGGAGACCATCTAAGTCCAACCCCCCTGCCACAGCAGGGACACCTACAGCACGTTGCACAGGACGGTCTCCAGTGTGGGAGACTCCACAACCTCTCTGGGCAGCCTGTTCCAGTGCTCTGCCACCCTCAGAGTAAAGAAGTTCCTCCTCATGTTAAGATGGAACTTCCTATGCTCCAGTTTGTGCCCATTACCTCTTGTCCTATCACTGGGCACCACTGAAAAAAGACTCTTCCCATCTACCTGGCACCCTCCCCTTAAGTATTTATAAGTATTGATAAGATCCCCCCTGAGTCTTCTTTTTTCTAGACTAAAAAGACCCAAGTCCCTCAGCCTTTCCTCATAAGGAAGATGCTCCAGTCCCCTAATCATCTTAGCAGCCCTTTGCTGGACCCTCTCCAGCAGTTCCCTGCCCTTCTTGAACCGGGGAGCCCAGAACTGGACACAATACTCCAGATGCGGCCTCACCAGGGCAGAGTAGAGGGGGAGGATGACCTCCCTCGACCTGCTGGCCACACTCTTCTTGATACACCCCAGGATGCCATTGGCCTTCTTGGCCACCAGGGCACATTGCTGCCTCATGGTCATCCTGTTGTCCACCAGGACTCCCAGGTCCCTTTCCATCAGTAAGAGTTACTCACTTTTTTGTATTTAATCATGTGGTATACATATACCAATGGGTAGATACAGGTAATATACAATGAAATACCTACATTACCAAAACCTAGACATAAAAGTAATTGCACTAAATTAGTGGAGGAAAATTAGTGGCCAAAATTTGACAAAATCAATATTCCATTATGAATCTTTTCAGACAACTTGTCCCTTAGAAATAACCTATTACTGACTATGTCATTTTATCTTACTTTGTAGTGTATTTCTGGGCTTGCATGCAGCAATAGGAGTTTGAGGTTATGTTTCTTGTAGCGAGGTGGGGGTTGGTTTCTTCTCCCAAGTAACAGGTGACAGGATAAAGGAAATGGCCTCAAGTTGTGCCAGGGAGGTTTAGATTGGATAGTAGGAAAAAATTCTTCACTGAAAGGTTGTCAAGCATTGGAACAGGCTTCCCATGGAAGTGGTTGAATTGGCATCCCTAGAAGTATCTAAAAGATGTGTAGATGTAGTGCTGAGGGACACAGTTTCATGGTAACTTGGCAGTGCTAGGCTAGCGGTTGGACGTGATGATTTTAAAGGTCTCTTCCAACCAGAACGATTCTATGATTCTATGATTCTTCAGATGCACTTTTAATGTCTTAAAGATTTGTTGTAAATGCTTCCAGCAGGTGAAATCTGTTGATCCTTAACAGATATGCAGCATCAAAATATTTTCATGGATTTCACTTTGTATTTTTCAGATTTGATGCCTAAGGAAAGTGTCTTTCTTTATTTGAAATTTCTGGTAAAATAAACACTTGTTTACACATCAGTAGATCAGTTTTAATCCATGTATTTGTTAACACCAACTTTTTCCACTGCAGCTCTTCAGCAAATTTTTGTGATTGCATATTAATTGCAAATAGAGAAGACTAGTGTTGCACAGGTTTTTATAAGCTCAAAAATTTGTTTGTATTACCTACTTCATATTTTTCATTAAATTTCAAATATATCTGGATTTAACATTCAGATATCAAAATATTTTCTCCTGGAGAATATGGAATACAAATGAGAAGTTTAAGTCAAGATACTGCAAATGTTACTTCTTTAGAGAGAGACAGGGAATTATCTTACAATTAATACTCTGTTGATATATAAACACAGAAATGCACACAGCACAATGCCAGTCATACATCACTGCAAGCAGATATAAACCATAGCACAGACAGTGTTCAGACTTTGTAATGACCCTGTGAACTAGTAAATGAAAGAAAGGTTACCCAAAAACATTCGATATACTAAATAAAAGAACCAGACAGAACCACTAATTGACAGGAAAGATAAGGAGAAAGGAACATTTTCTCCGAATTCTCATATCATTCAGTTGCAGGTAAACAGAGACATGAGAACAGTGATGATATATACACATATCATTGTATATACATATATCATCACTGTTCTCATATTTATAATGAGAACAGAACAAATATTTATAAAGCAAACAAACAAAGAAACAAACAGAAAATAAATTTTCCAAAAGAAAACAGAAGATAATTTGTAGGTTTATGATGCAGGAGTAAGAAGCATATACACTTTGGTTTATCACACCTACTATAAAGCAGTCATGACCTACTTAAGTAAAGATCACGCAAGATCAATGAGAGTAAAAACAGATACTAATGTTCCTAACATTTACCACTTGGAAGATCTTGAAACATGTTTTTCAACAGAACATGAGGACAGAAAATCAGTATCCTTGGTCCTCCTTGAGTTTTGTGAGGAGCAGCTTACACCATGGGCAGGAGGGCTTGGTTCTACCTCCTTCTGGTGCAGTGGGGATTGCTGCATGTCCAGGAGTCTTCATAGGTCATGGACCAAATTTGGCTTTCTCCTTTCTATGTTTTTATTAAGAAAGGTAGTATGAATTAGGTAGTGGAATGAGAAGACAATCTTTCAATGGGGCAGTGACAGCTGTTTCTCTTTGCTGCTGCAGAAAAGAAGAGGGCTGATGAGGGAAAGCAGTGAGATTTGGTTCAATATATACACAGGGACAAAGCTGATCGAAAATTGCCCTTCTAAACACTTTTCCACTGAAGAACAATGATTTGCGAGACTTGTAACATGCCTCAGTGCAGGTCTTTTTTAACAGACATTGCCCAAATTCTGCCATATTGCTTGCAAGTGTCCCTACCCATCTCCTCACTGCCCCGCTTGCAAATATGATCTGCTCACTACCCCTGGCTTCTGAGTTCTTTGCCTTCCCCTGCCTGTGCCAAAGTGGGTCTGGGCACCCAAAAGACTTGGTCACCTAGTGCCTGGGGAATACCACCAGAGGAACTAGTGTCGATTTGTCCATCCAGGACTTGTATGATATATCTGTTCTATTTAAATAAACAATGCCAGTGGGTTCAAGCACTATCTCAAGCACAACTCTCCATGAGCTCCTTGATGCAGGTTTGGCTTGTGAAACAAGTATTCTCCCAGATAGTGCCCGAGCTTGGTTCAGGGATGACACAAGGATAACAGGAGCTACCTATTTTGGAAAGGAAGACAGTTTGCCAAGTGGAGACAAGACATAGTGTGGTCTTGGTGAGGGACATTTCATTCAGTTGTACAGACATACCCTTAAGGCTCATTGCTCCGGGACACTCAGGGTATGGATGATGCCTGAATTCCCAGTTATTCTAATATTTTTTCTCTTTTAAATAAACTGTTCCCTAATGAAATATAACTGAGTGTCCTCATTAATCTCCTTATAAATCAATCTAAGGGTAAATAGTTACCACACTCACAGGAGGTAGCTGTGGCATCTGCAAGCATACTAAGGTTGCCTTTATGTCATCAGCTGAAGTATTGAAAAAACACGTATACTTCAGGACCTCATACATGCACCCTGGCTTGAACCAGGACAGTTTTGTTTCTGTCAGGAATTGAGATAGCTTGGTTACTAGTCACTTTTCTGATTACAAATGTGACGTACCGTTAGAATACAAAAGAGTAAAATTGACATAAAATAATAAATTAGAATTATTTTCAAATTTCATTTGAAAAGTGCTCACCATCTAAAGAGATACCGTAGAGCATAATTTAAAGATATACCCTAACAGACTTAGTACAGAGCAGTAAATTCATGAGATCTATCCTTGGCTCTGATACAGATTCCCTCTGGTGTCATTTAATTCACTCACCATAGCTGACTTTCACTATCATGGAAATGATATAAGATACTGAAAACAGGGTTTATTGTAATAACATCACAAGTATTTATGAAAAACAACCTGCCATAATTTCTTCTTTCCCGAGTGGTTTACAAATGTCTTTACTACCACTATTAAAAATTACACTAGTATTTCCCCTGTAATATTTAGACTTTCTGGTCTCCACATATTTTCTCTATAGTGTGAAATAACTAAAAATAGTTTGTTTGAGGAAATAAGTGAAAACTGAAGCTTATACATTTAAGCAGTCACTTGAAAACACATGCTATTGCATGTCAATTATGTTCAATAACAGGCTTAATAGTTAGTATAACTCTAATACAAAAACACTTTTTCTAGGTTTTATATTATGGACATAAGAGTTTGTAAAACATCAGAGGCAATATCCCTGGGTATAAGCTAACTTTTTGAGAATTGTCCTCAATTAAATTGCATCAGTCACAGACAGACTGCTGCAGGTACCATAGATAACTACTAGTGGTAAACCTCAGGTTATTAGTGTTTCCACAGTTTCTTTTCTAATTTTTAGTCCTAGTGTCTGATCTGATATTTTTCACTGTTTTAACCCTAGAAAAATTGCATTCTGTGTTTGGCTTTACAAATTTAGAGGGATTAAATGGTCTTTTAGTGGTCTGAATCACTGTAACTGGGGGCTAAAATTTTGATTCAGTTTTACCCTCAGTCTGTTCGTCTCATGGAGTGAGTTAGCTCTGAAAGAAAATGTTGTCTGCAACACACAGTGAGGCTCAAGGCTGAAAGGACAAACTCTGGCATGGAGTAGGCAAGGTCAGCCTCAGATTTGTCTTGTGGAATTAAATTGCATCGACTTGTTTTGGGACTGGGCTTTTATCTCTGCAGCTGGTCAGCTCAAAGGGACTAGTATCATCAGTCAGTAGCAGAAGACAGAAGGTTGGCACGTGAGTTCCCTTGCAGTGCCTGGAAACCACTTGTGAATGTTTTGGCTGGGGATCTGTCACATTTCCTGCTCTTTCTCTCTAACCTCCAACACCGAACATGCATCTCCATGAGTAACCTGTCTGGACAGATCATCTGTCGATTGTCTTACTCGTGGCTGGATTTTTTTCTTCTTGTTTTTTTGCTCCTTCAGAAGCAGAAAATTTTGACTTGAATTGACCTGAGGTACAGTTGCTGTTACTTGACTCTTCTGTTCTTAAGTCAAAATTTCTCCAGACAAAGCAGTGGTCCAAGTGGAAAGGCTCTCTCTTGTTATCTAGACAGTGTCTAGAGATGGAGTTTCTGCAGAATTCCATCTTTGTCTTTTCTCCTTAACTCTAACTTTTTAATGCCCAATTTTGTTCTTCTTCACATAATGTCTGGATAGAAGGTGGTGACTGGCACTGTCACGGAAAACTAGAGAGGGGTTTCTCTTTGCTGGCTGCGATAGAAACAGCAGCTGTATAGCTGCCTTCCTGAGTGAGCAGCTGTTTGCAGAACCCCAGCATCTCAAAGATGGGGAGGGAGAAAAATCCAAGAAGCAGAGCAGACCTGAATAGGGCAGTCCAGGGGGTTCCTGCCCACTTCACACTCTTTCTGGGGTGCTTTTGACAGTTGATGGAGACAACAAAGCAGTCCTCCTGCCTGCTTTAGCCAGACCTGTTATCTCTGAATATAGGCAGCAGAGTACGAGGAAGGTGAAAAATGAAACCTGTTGTTTGAGCTTGCCATGTTGTTTGAGCTTGCCACGACATTTTATGCAAGGAGAAGAATGGAAGGAAGGAAGGAAGGAAGGAAGGAAGGAAGGAAGGAAGACAAACAAGGCAGAAAAGGTAGGAAAAGCAGGAAAGGCAGGAAACGCAGAAAGAAAGGAAGAAAGGAAGAAAGGAAGAAAAAAGAAAGAACAAAAGAAAAAGAAAAAGAAAGAAAGAAAAGAAAGAGAAAGAAAGAAAGAAAGAACAAGAAGAAAGAAAGAAAAAGATAAGGGAAGGAAGGAAGGAAGGAAGGAAGGGAGGAAGGAAGGAAGGAAGGAAGGAAGGGAGGAAGGAAGGAAGGAAGGAAGGAAGGGAGGGAGGGAAAGAAAGCGAGCATTACTCTGTAAGCCCTCTAGGAATAGGGCTAGCAAAGAGTTTCCAGGAATGCAATGCCTCCTCCTCATTCTGTGCATATTTGCAAAATAAATGTCTGAAGAAGGGCATATTGGATGGCTGAAAGCTGAGATAGGGGAGCACACAGATATTTTATCATCACATCTGCCACTGGCATTTTACATGGGTTTCTGGGCACCATTTAACCTGTTTTTTTCTGACTCCTCCTTTCCATCAGTCCCTTGGCATGTATTGTGCTTCAAAGCAAAACCTCATCCCTTTACTATGCAAGAGAAAGGCAACACTATGTTGTCAGGACCCAGACATAAGCATGGGCCTTCTTGTCACTCAACAGCTGAGCACAGGGCTAATGGGAAGGTAGAGGAGATAAGTGAATTACTTGGACCTGTCTCTGTTTTCTAGCAGCCTGTGTGTGACATCATTGGTACCCACCTTTCTAAGGGAGACAAGACTTTGAAAGAAATTAAAACGAATAATTTCCTAGATGCTATTTAAGATGAATATACTTTTGCTAACTCTGATAATAATTTGATGCAGGTGTATGTAGAAGAATGCATGATTTAAGTATGACCACAGCTTTTGCAGCTGTGTGATCAAAGGAACCTACAACAATCATCTAGTCCAACTGCCTGACCAGTTCAGGGCTGACCAAAAGTTAAAGCCTGTTAAGGGCATTGTCCAAACATCTCTTAAATACTGACAGGCCTGGGGCATCGATCATCTCTCTAGGAAGCCTGTTCCAATGTTTGACCACCCTCTCAGTAAAGAAATGCTTCCTAATGTCAAGTCTGAACCTCCCCTGGTGTGGCTTTGAACCACTCCCATGTGTCCTGTCACTGGATACCAGGGAGAAGAGATCAGCACCTCCCTCTCCATTTCCCCTCCTCAGGAAGCTGTAGAGGGCAATGAGGTCGCCCCTCAGCCTCCTTCTCTCCAAACTAGGCAAGCCCAAAGTCCTTAGCCACTCCTCATATGACATGCTTTCCAGCCCTTTCACCAGTTTTGTTGCCCTCCTCTGGATGCATTCAAGTACCTTCACATCCTTCTTAAATTGTGGGGCCCAGAAATGCACACAATACTCAAGGTGAATACACTTAATACAGCTGGATAATCGCCTCTTTTGACCAGCTGGTGATACTGTGTTTGATGTACCCCAGGATGTGGTTTGCCCTCTTGGCCGTCAGGGCCAAGAATCATATTAAGCCTGCTGTCGGCCAGCACCTCCAGATCCCTTTCTGCAGGGCTGCTCTCCAGCCATTCCTCTCCCAGTTTATACTTGTGCCTGGCATTACTCTGTCCTAGATGCAGAATCCGGCATTTGGTCTTTTCAAATTTCATGCCATTGAAAATTGGCCAGTGGTCCAGTATACCAGATCCCTCTTCAGCACCTCTTGGCCCTGAGAAAGTCAATAGAACCTCCCAGTTTATCATCATCATCAATAGTATTGTTATAATTATTATATAATAATTTATAATAAAAGAAATATCATTAAATATAATTACTATATAATATTTAAAAATATTTTCTCCTCATCCTCTTTCTCCTGTAATAACTGATCAGACTAATTCTATCACCAAGAATGACTAATAATAACACTTTAGAAAGAATATAAGAACAAAGTAAGTGTTTTGCAATCTTTTTGTGTTATACCTTTTTGGGCTACTGATTGGTCCTTCTGAGACAGTGGTATGAGTTGCTGAGCTACAAGTGTTTAATAACTTGGTAGCTCTTCTTCCATTAATTTTCATAATTGCTTTTGAACTCTCATAAAATTTTTCATGCACAATACCTTATTGCAGTGAGTTCCATCACTTAACTGTTCTTTATGGGGAAAAGCCTTTTTCAGAGTGACATTTGATAATTTCATCTGCTGCCTCCTGTTTCTTAAATTATAAGACACTGGAAAAAAAAATCTGTTTTAAGTTTTCTGAGACCTTTGTGGTTTGATAGCTCTTTATCATATTAAAAAGTATTTAACTCTTTCCTAAGATGACAAAAATGCAGTGATTTTAATCATTACTTCTGTGGAAACTCTTCTACTTCCGGTCATCCTGTTGCCTTTCTCTGTATCTTTTCTAAGTTTTATTTTATCCTATTTTTTCTTTTTTTTTCTTTTTTTCTTTTTTTTTCTTCAAAATTTTAAAATCAAGGAAACAGAAATAAACACAAATTCGTGTTCCAGGAACACTGTGTGTTCTACTGTGCCACAACATTGTTTTCTGATTAGTTCTCCATTCCTTTCCTAATAAATCCTAATGCTCAATTTACTTGTTTGACTGCTTCTGAACATTAAGATGATTACTCTGTTTTCAGAGAATAATGTATTATAACTCTGAGATCTCTTTCCTCTGTAGCACAAGCTAGTTCAGAGCCCTTCACTATGCATACAAAGTTAGAATTGCTTTTCTCCTTATTTTTCCCCATGAGTATGACTAACAATAATACTGTTCAGCCTGTGAATCTAATCATCATAAAATATCATTAGGACTAATTGAACATTTATATAGATAATCACAGAGCTTACCCTGTTATATTAGAAGGGGAAATAGAGGAACTCTCATACTTTTGGACAGAGTTGTTTGTAAAAAAGCAGTTAAGTTTTGTAGAACTTCCCCCAAGTTAGGAATAAAATCCAAGAATTTGTAAATCTTCTGTAAAAAAAAGGAAGAAATATTGAAGTTTCTAGCTCTGAAACCCTTCAGCAGGTTGTAATGCAGCTAAATGTTCTTTGAATGAGTGGAAGGAAAACCAGGTAGAATTTGAAGCCATTCTCTAAGGGAATGTTCCATTAAAATGCTACATGATATTCAGACGGATAAAGGTTTACAATTTGACTGATTGCTATATTTTTCTGTTTAATTTTATTTGTAGAAGCTAAGTGTTTGCTGTAACTTAATTATTCAGCAGGTGCATGCTATGAAGCATTTGCTGTTTTCTATAGTGTGCATGGTATAGCCCATTTCAGAGATGGGGCACTGAACAAGAAAATGTTATGTACATATGGCTGTAAAAATTCCTCTGTTACAATTATACACCATGGTGGAGTCCATTGCCATTAATGAAAATGAGAATGGTATGGAAAACAGTCTTTGCAGTGTGTTTTGAAGATAAGACATACTTTGCCTTAATGCTTTCTCTTCTATAAGCTGTTTCACAGTTGAGTACCCTTGACTGAAAACACTTAATCCATTGCTATCAATAAACGCAGCAAAAATTTCTATTATCTTATAATGTTAAGCCTGATTATTAAGAATCTATGTGAGATACTACCTCAAATTAATTGAAAAAATTTAAATTTTAATTGCTATCAGTGATCTAGGCATACAGCATATGAAGTACTGGAACAAATGCCCTCATTAACTTATCTAGAACTTTGAAAGCAATGTCTTTCATGAGGAAATGCAGAAGATGCTTATTACCTTTGATGTCGCCAGCAAGATGTTCTAATCTTTGAGGATATGATTTGAGAGAGAGAGAAGAATGAAATACAAGCTATTTTATGGTAGGAAAACAGAATGCAGAAAAGGAATTGTGCTCCTGTCAGTGTATTTGTGTGATGAGTTGATCCTGGCTGGATGCCGGCTGCCCACCAAAACCACTGTCATTCTCCTTCTCAGCTGGACAGGGGAGAGAAAAAATAATGAAAAGCCCATGGGTTGAGATGAGATCACTCACCAATTACTGTCATGGGCAAAATAAACTCAACTTGGGGAAAATTAATTTGTTATCAACCAAAATTTTTTTTTCTTTTCCCCTTCTTAAATATATTATCCCAGAGGTGCTACCACTATCGTTGATGGGCTCGGCCTTGGCCAGTGGCAGGTCTGTCTCGGGGCCGGCTGGCATTGGCTGTATTGGACATAGGGGAAGCTTCTGGCAGATTTTCACAGAAGCCACCCCTGTACCCTCCCCCACTACCATAACGTTGCCATGCAAACCCAATACAATTTGCAACAGTGTAAATATTGGATGACTTCAAAGCATTTGCAATAAAATACATGGGTTTAAATTGAAGTCAAATGACACTACATATAATGGGCATGTCAAACATAAACATACTGCAAAAAAAATTCATCAGATACTGCATATTAGTCTGATATTCCTTTGAATATGGAAAGTAATTTTTTCTTCTTCTCAAGCAGTGTTCTCTGGATCATTCTTTCACGGACTGATTTAGACACAAAAATGAAAACCATGGAGCACAAAATCTATTTCCTTGGTCTGCCACTCTTTCCTATAAACTCCTAATGACAAGGCAGTGACAGATGGCCTTTAGGCCTTTTTTGGCCATCCTACTTCGTTATCTCCAATTAAGTCCAGTGAAGTCCAGATCACATCTTCCATCTGGAAAACACTTTCTGGCAGCAGGGACTCTAATTAAATACAGCAAGTAAGAGGTTGTACTGCAGGCTTAAAGACTCTGAGCAGCTAAAGTCTCCCTCCTCAAGCTGCCCTTAATAATGGGTAAGCTTTAGCACTAGTTTTAATACTAGTCATAGAATAACGTATACATTTCAAAGTAAATCAAAATAAAATACAACATGAACTCATGAAAAATTGACTATTCCAGGACAACTTGATGTTTTTGTTTAATAAGTTGGGTAACTTTCTGTGTGAATTAAATGAAGTAAACCTCATTGATTTGTATATCAGAAACGTAATTACTAGAATGTCACATAGATGGTGGCAGTTATTTTGAAACTCAGATAATCATTTTTAGGTGTACTTCTGTAGGGGTGGAACTCAAATGCCTTGTTGTTTCCTGGATGCCATAGGGCATCCAAGACTTTAATGTGGAAGTGGCTGAAGAAGCACCATGGGAGACCCATGCTTCCTTGGACTGACAGCTGAAGATGTGGTGGATATGGTAAAGCCTCAAAGTATCAATAAGTATCTTTATTTACACAACCAAATATCATCTTCTTTGTCTACTTCAAAGTGAATAGAATCTACCCTTAATCTCCACTAGCTGTACTGACTAGGTCTTCATTTACTACAGTTGAGCCTTCAACATCCAGTTCAGGTGCAGACAACTTATGCAGACACTGTCTTAATCTGAAGCTTTACCTCACTTGATAGTGACACGGGGGAAATTTTTAGCAAAAATTGAGGATGCAGGGGTTAGGACAATAGTTTTTAGGCTAATATGGATCTGGCTAACATAAAAAAAATAATGAAAGAAAAGAGAAATCAATGGGTTTACTTTACAAAGGAAGATATACTGGACAAAATATTTCTTAAGCATTGTAGCAACAACCTTGAAATATTTGCTAATGGAAACAGGTGGTAAAATAAAGTTGGAAGACACCATAAATGGCAAGAAAGTTCAGGAATCCTACAGGGACTTTTAGATGACCTTGAGAAGGATTGAGGTATTAGCAAGAGGGCTGAGTTAAATGATGCAAAATAGCTGGTTACGCAATTCAGGAATAGTAAGCAAAATTTCTAGTATTGGCTGGGAACTTATCATCTGGAAACGTCAAAGGACAAGCAAGACCTAGGTGTATTAGCTGAAGACAGAATGATTCTGAATTACTAACAGGGTATGGCAACAGAAAAGTAAATATTCTTGAATGCATTAGGAAATATATTTCCGGTAGAAACAAGAAAGTATTAATGTCATTGTGCTAGCCATTGGGAACATGTCTTTAACAAGACAAAGCCTGATCCGCCCTGTTTAAGAAAAATAAAATCAGACTCCAAGACTGCAAGAAATCATCATTCAGACAGCCAAAAAAATTAGAAAAAAAATATTCAGCCCAATTAAACATAAAAAGCAGTAATGATATGAAAATTTATACTCTTTATAAATACATAAAAAGAAAAAATATCAGGGAGTAGGAAAAAAACTTTTAAATCAGAGAATCATAGAATCATCTATGTTGTAAGGGACCTTTAAGACCATTGAGTCCAACCATTAACCTAACACTGCCAAAACCACCACTAAACCATGTCCCTAAGCACCATGTCTACCTGTCTTTTAAATACGTCCAGGGACAGCAACTCCACCATCTCGCTGGACAGCCTGTTCCAATGCTTGATAACACTTTCAGTGAAGAAATTTTTCCTAATATCCAATCTCAACCTCCCCTGGTGTAACTTGAGGCCATTTCCTCTTGTCCTATTGCTTGTTACTTGGGAGAAGAGGCCATCCCCCACCTCACTACAGCCTACTTTCAGGTAGTTGTAGAGAGCAATAAGGTCTCCCTTCAGCCTCCTTTTCTCCAGGTTAAACAACCCCAGTCTCCTCAGTCACTCCTCGTAAGACTTGTGCTTTAGACCACCCACCAGCTTTGCTGCCCTTCTCTGGACACACTCCAGCACCTCAATGTCTTTCCTGCAGTGAGGGGCCCAAAACTGAACACAGTTCAGTGAGGTGGGGTCTCACCAATGCTAAGTACAGTGGGACAATCACTTCCCTAGTTCTGCTTACCACAACATTTCTGAAATAGGCCAGGATGCTTGGACCCTCAAGCAGATCAACAATCCTGCCCAATTTGGTGTCTGTGAACTTACTGATGGTGCACTCGATCCCCTCATCCAGGTCGTTGATAAAGATATTAAAGAGAACCCATCCCAATACTGAGCCCTGGGGAACACCACTTGTGAACTACCACCAACTGGAATTAACTCCATTCACCACCACTCTCTGGGCACATCCATCCCGCTAGCTTTTTGCCCAGCAAAGTGTACACCCATCCAAGCCATGAGCAGCCAATTTCTCCAGGAGAATGCTGTGGGAAATGGTGTCAAAGGCTTTACTGAAGTCTAGGTAAACAACATCCACAGCATTTCCCTCATCGACTAAGCCAGTTGCCTTGTCATAGAAGGGGATCAGGTTTGTCAAGCAGGACCTGCCTTTCATAAACCCATGCAGACTGGGCCTGATCACCTGTTTGTTCTGCATGTGCTGTGTAATGGCACTCAAGCTGATCTGTTCTATAACCTTCCCAGGCACCGAAGTGAGACTGACACACCTGTAGTTCCCCAGATCCTCCTTCTGTTCCTTCTTGTAGATGGGCATCACATTTGCTAACCTCCAGTCAACTGGGATCTCCCCAGTCAGCCAGGACTGCTTATAAATGACAGAAAGCAGCTTGGTGAGCCCATCTGTCAGCTCCCTCAGTACCCTCGGGTGGATTCCATCTGCCCCCATAGACTTGTGCGTGTGTAAGCGTTCTAGCAAGTCACTTACTAATTTCCCTTGGATTACGTGGGCTTCATTCTGCTCCCCATCCCTGTCTTCTGTCTCAGAGGGCTGGGTACTCAGGGAAGAACTGGTCCTACTACTAAAGACTGAGGCAAAGAAGGAATTAAGTACCTCAGCCTTTTCCTCATCCTTTGTCACTATGTTTGACCCTGCATCCAATAAAGGATGGAGATTATCCTTAGTCCTCCTTTTATTGCTAATGTATTTATAGAAACATTTTTTTCTGTCAACTAACAAAGAAAAAATAAGACCTTCTCCAAACAGACTGTGTTGCCCTATGTCATTGATACCACACACACCACGTTGTGGTTGTAAGGACTATGGCATGGCACTAGTTTCTTGCTATATGTTTTTGAAGTGCCGATGATAAACTTTTGTTAGGGATCCTGTAAGACTTTGACTATAATAAAAATAAGTATTTTAAAAATAGTACTTATTGAATAAATATGTCCTTTTTTTTAAAGCTGAACCAAGTTTACAGGAAACAGGCTAAATTTAACAGATCTGATTGCAAAGTCATAGCTTATCTATGGTGTAAAATGAAATCACAGAAAGTGTCATGTAGGAATATCCAACCTTTCTGATGACAGTATATGAGACACAAGCCACAGCCTCTCAGTAAATGAGGTAAGCCTGTACTCCACTAGCCAATCCCACTGCATTTCCTTACAGTCCATCAGAACGTTAGATATTTCTTACTAAAATACCTGAGTTGTTCTGAGCAATACATCTTCAGTCAGCTTCTCTCAATGGATTTACTTCCCTTTTCACTGGTCATATCCAACCACAATGCCTCAAAGCCGTTCTGCCAAATTTCTAATTCTCTGCATAAGTCTCGATATCATTTGCGTAGGCTTATATCTCTTTCCTGTGTCATCCAGCCAAACAGCTCTGAAGAGGTGAAACACAGCTATGCTGTCACTTTCAAATCCCTGTTGCTTTAGTACTCTAGGAACTGCATGGCAATATTTCGCTGTATTTCTGGAAGACACAAGATACAGGAAGATATATGTCAATACTCTCTGGAATTCCTTTTTTTCTAAGGAAGTCAAAGTGTAGTGGTCTATAAGCGGCACTGTTTCCCAAATTCCCTCATTAATTATATAGGATTTTCAGGGAGAGGACGGACAGAAAGACGAAGGAGGATGAACCTGGAAAGGATAGGAATACAAATGTGTTTCATGTTGAAAGGCTGGTGACACACTGCACACTGCCTTTATAAACCAACTGCTGGACATAGCTGCTCTTGCCTTGAAATAAAAACTGAGCAACTTTCTATATCCTTCTCAATCCATGGTGAAACAGAACATTTGAGCTATTTGGACAATTTACATCCTGAGTGCTGATTTCCCAGAATAAGTGTTCTCCTGAAAACAGGAAGTGAACAGATTCAGCAACTTTTCTTCTTAGTGGATATTAAAAACAACAAAATGAAAGTCTTGAAAGGAGTAGCAAGGGAAAAGATATTTTGGTAATGAAAGCATAATTACAGTGTTCCTGATAGTGCAAGACAACAAGAAACTAATCTACATAATTATTTTCTAAAATCAATGAAGATTATATTTATTTTTCTGTGCAAACCATTTATTTTCCATTCACATTCTCCTTGTAAGATTAAACTTTTTTTTCCCCCCTCAGAATAGGAATAGAAGCACATACTTGGATCCTGTGACCTAACTGTATCTGGGAATATATTCTGCAGATGTCAGAAAGTGTAATTTAGGCTTCCTTATATCAAATTCAGTCTTATCTATCTTATCTGTTTTTTCTTTTCTTCCCACGTAAAACTCTAAAAAATGCACACTAAAGATAGTTACATTGGTGCAAATAGCTAAAGAAACCAGGGCATTGTTTAAGAAAAAAAGCTTGGAAATACAGTATTTGTTGATTTCACAGGATATTATTTTCCAAATTCCTGTTTGCCCATCTATCTATCATTTTGGACCTGTAAGCTGGAAAGGATCTTAAAGCTAAGTTTAATCTATCAAAACTTGTGCTGGTCTTGAATACATAAGCTTCTTATAAACCAATCAGAAGGCTCCCTTAGGCTCTGTAGTTGAAAAAGAATGCATGTAACAGTTTGCCGAATTCATTTTTATACTCTTATAAAATTGCTGAGACAGGGGACTTCTGTTGTATCTATTAAAATACTGAAGAGCTACACTTTTTTTTCTGTGTTATTTATTCTTCAAGTTTGATAAAGAAGACCTGCTATTACAAATGATTAATAGTTTTTTCCCCTAAGAGCAAATTTCGTTCCTGATAGTCAGAAAATTAATTTCATCTTCTTGTCAGTCTAATTAGTAATTTGAAATAGAGATTATCCAATTATTTTGAATGCTTCAGTGCAGAACAACAATGAAAAATTCTGTACATAGATCATTTAGTTATATGAAATTCTAATTGAAAAAATGCAAGTCTTCAATTGGTATGGATCAGGAACAATTAACAATGTAAAAGGAATTGTAACATTATTTTTCATTCTGTTAATAGAAATATTATTAAATGGTAAATTGCAATTCAACATTACATCTACAGGACCACTGAAAAGGAACAGAAATTGAGTCACTAATAAATGTCTTGCTCTTGATGCTTATTGAATTAAATTATTATATATGTAATTATATAATCATGATTAGCCAAGTGGATATAATAAAAAATATTCTCTCATGGTTAATATCAAAATGAATCTGAGCCACTGATACTCACTTTAATCTTTCTAAGTCACTGGGAAAGTATATCAAAGCTTACCTGGCTTCAGACAGATCAGGAACATTAAAAGCATGTCCAGAACAAAATGAAATTTCTAGACATCTTCTGTTGGAGAAACTTAGGATATTTAAGGCTCCCTATGAAAATTGTGATAGTCTTGTTTGCTTCAGATGTTTCAAATAGGAAGCTTTTTAAATGCAATATTTGCTACTATTTCTGTTAAGTCATCTTTCAGTCATGAATATTCAAATGATCTTTAGAGGTTACTGTAAATACATTCTTCCTAGTCATTTTTACCCATTATCAAGTTGGGTGACTAACCTGTTATCAAGTGTCATCTTAAGCCATGTTGGGTGAATAACCTGAATCCCTTGCATGAAAGTACAAATGTAAAAATCATAAATGGGATGATGCCATTCTTTCTCTTGCTTACAGTAATAATGTTTTGTGCCCTGCACTTCCACAGTACCTGTGCAAAGTCAATCCTACATGATGTTAAAAGATGAAATGTAAAAAAGAAAAGGTTCTTTTTCATAGTCTCAGAAAATGCATATTTATTTCAGTTGTAGAGAGGCCACAGCTTCCTCTAAACTATTTTACTTGCCTACTCAATGTATTGAAGAGCAGCATGATCATTTCCTAGATATACTAGAAACACGTTAACTAGGAAATGTCATTTCCTAGTTAACAAAACGGGGCTATCTGTTTCTGCATTACAGATTATCTGGGTTCTTAAAATCTTGTAAAAGATATTTAAGTATTCCTTGTCACATCTTTCTAAAACAAAAAAAGAATCCCCTGTAATCAAAAGGAACACATTTTGATATCTCTTTCATTTGCCCTTCATAAAAATTTCCTAGAAATACCATCATACCAGCATTAGTAACAATGGGTCCAGTCTTGAAATCCATTTGGATTTTTTACACAGGAAAACACAGAAAGTGATGTATTTGCCTGAACAAAGGCTCAACGACACTTGACAGTTGGGTGTTGCAGCATTTGGCTATTTGCTGTGCAAGAGAACAGCTTGCAGCGACAGGCCAGGAACAAATTTCACACTTGGTAGAGCTCTATTGCACTCAGAAGATTTGCCCTTTGAGTGATTTTAATCCATATTAAGTGTTCACCAAAGATGGCTCTAAAGGGCTCTGAAAATATTCAGTGTTTCTGCATACTCACCTTCCTATTTGTGTGTATTTCTTACTCACATGGCCCTTACCTCCTCACTTGAAAGTCAACACTGAAGCGATAAAAGCATCATGAGGACTAACTTTAGCATACAAAGCTTTCTATAGCTAAGTCCTTTCTCCTCCATTATCCTGAGGCATTTAGATTGGTGACAGAAGCATATCTACAACAGCAGATGGAAAAGATTCAAATGGCTCAGCCCAGCAAAAAGATCTTTATTCATGGATACTTCCCTGTTGCTTAGACCAGTCTCTTAACTAGAACTGACTACAAAAGCAATGAGGCTAGCATAATTTGAGACAGGAAAATAAATGTAAGAACTGGCACTACATATTGCATGCTGATAAGACATACTTCAGCCAAAAATAAATAGTTATAGAAATGGTGGAAGAATTAAACTTTAAGGGAGAATTAAATAGAAAGAACTGGCTCTGACTGAAGCTTTCAGCCCTTCAGGAAGAGGATTATTATTGTCCAAAGTGCCTGCAAACACAAATACAATTATCTTTCTGTGAACTGATTTGGAAGATTATGTACCTCCTTCCTTATTTTTCCCATTCAACTTGGCATTGGATTGCAAACTGGCTTGTAAATACAGGGGTAAAACTGTCTCAAAGGGTATAATCACTTCTGGAGCTGACAGGTGAAGTCACTACCTAGTCATGCAGCTGAATTTCACACTAAGATCATCCCAGATTTTTTTATTTGGGGACATGCTTGAATTGAATGTTTGTAAGATGTATTTAGATACATATGCACAAATATATATATATTAGGCTTAGGCTGTAACTGTCAAGCACTAATTTAAAAAGGAATTTAAGAGTACTAGTAAGTAAGGACATACCCACCCTCGGCTGTTTTATGTCACTGCTGAGCCAGTTAATATTGTTAGAAGAGTTAGTACTAATGGAACACATACTTCAGTACTTAATTTCTATAACATAACTGAAGTTCAGAAAATGAAAAATAGTATAGGTACACATGTAAAGCATAATCTTTTTATGATATCCTAGGAGAAATCATAAAATATTTTGTAGGAAAATGCCAGCATAACGGTAAGTGAATATTTCAGTTACTGGATGTAGGCAAGCACATTCTTTTTCTGCTGAGAAAAAAATAGTTAATCATGTCGCCATGATGTCCTCTGGATTTTTTCTTTTTTCTCAAAAAATAAAGCCAGCTTCAATAGGTACTTGAGTTAGTAACTGAGCTCAGGGTTCTTTGATAACATCTTTTTCTGCATTAAAAAGTGTTAGCTTTGCTGTACATGAATTAACCTCTCTCAAATCATTCACAGAATGACAGAAGATAATTGCTGCAAAAGAGGCAAAGTATTTTGGTTACCAAAATTTATGCAAAGACTCAAAAGAGAAAAATCTATACTAATAAAAGGTGTCTGTCCATCTCTTTAATTTGCTGTGTTCAAAAAAACATTTACTCATTACAGGTCAAACAGAAATGAATATTACAACATAAAATGAGTGAACACCTTTAATTCTGTCTGTAGAGTAACAAATTGCAAGTAAAACTGGATTGAGGTGTAATTGATGCCATCTACTCTGAAAATCATCAGCTAATGGTGTCTAGACTTATTTTCAGTACTTCTGTTTAAATGAAGAACACAAGGTACCATGGCATATTGCATTCAGTATTAAAAATAATAATAAATAGTATTTTGTGGGGTTTACGTAAGACCACATATATATAGAATGCCACAGAAGCTAATGCTATGTGGTGAAATTGCATTAAAAATTGACATATTAATATGAACATCCAAATGAATTCTGTAAGAGCATTTGAAAGAGGCAAGGTAGAGACAGCCGTAAAAGCGTGAGTAGAACCAGAAAGAATCCCAAAGCATTTTTCTAAAAAGTACAGCCATTATCATGGTCAGAAGATCATCCATCTGCAGAAAGATAGCAGGAGACATAGAGATGAGCATTCTTGCATTCTGAGATTTGGGCTGTAGTAGTGCTTTCAGGCTCTGGAGTGGTATGTCAAGAGTGCATGATCCTGAACAACAAAGAGGCATTTTACTCCGAGTGGGGTGTATGGTGGCACAGATCCTCTTGATTTCAGTATAGTTTTGCCACTGATCAGAGCAGAGAATTTAGAATTGAAATAATTTTAAGCATAGCAATATGAGTTATATATAGTTTTAGGATGATGTCCATACCTGACACATCAAAGGTTTGAGTTAAAGTATGTCTCTTAGAGTACCATGATCTAAATTCAGTCTGGTGCTCTTATATGTTCTTTGTGCTACACTGTGTTTATTGCAGCCCCGTATCTCTGGAGGTTTACATCTGATGATTGCTAGTAAGAGGCCACAGGTCTGCTTTAACCCCATAAAGCCTTAGAACTAGGACTTACATAGTTTTTTTCTGGACTTACTCTGCTATTGTGTGCAGTGTGAACTATCTATGAACCTGTTATACAAATGCAGTGTAGAAAAGCACAGGCATGGGAGGATGGCAGAGGGCTTGAAAGCAGAGGCACAGGATGGTATCAGAGGCCCAGGGCTATAAACACTACAGTAGTGGTCAATTAGTGACCACCTCTGGAGTGCAACCTTGACAGCTGGGTACAGCAGGTTTTATAGATAAGAAAGAAAACAAAGAAAAAGTACCCAACACATGGAAAATGTACCACATAGAGCAGATTTGATATAAAGTGGAATCAAAGACCAATTAAGGAGGTGGAGGTGGTGTTAGAAAACGTATGAAAATATCCGTAACAAGCCCAAAAGTAAGGAGGAAGACACCTCCCCCCCCCCCCCCCCCCAAACAACATTGTATTCCTCCTGGAAAATTATTTAGACTGATGATTTGTCCAAACACCTCTTGTTTTTTTTTAAGGAAAATGGAAACCGTCAACCTTAGAACCTACTGGAGAATTGGAAGGTTGAGTGTAACATCAGAGGAAAGTGGTAGGTACCAGGAACTCTGTGTATAATAATTTTAGCTATACTATTGATTAGAATTAACTGTAATAGGTTAATTTGGATTATAAAAGTTAGCAGTTACTAGAATACTAATAAATATAGCTTTTAGAATACTATAGTTATTGGAATACTAATAATTCCTTGATTAGACTGCTAAAACCTAGGCTGATGTAAAGATAATTTACTAACATAAATTTTTAATTGTGCATACATAGTATGTTTCTTCAGCATGCACAAAGCACAGGTTTGCTGAGAGTCAGTCCCTCAGTTGGACAAAATTCAAGCATGAACAAAATCATGCTTGCGTGGCTACTGATACACGAAAGAGTTGCATTTCCCTTTTACTGGCTTCATTTCCTGTATGGTCATATACTTAAATATTTATATGATTCCTTTTACTTGAAATATAATTTATTCTCAAAGCTGTTTATCCTACTTATTGAAACAACTTTATGAAGTCAAGAAGTTTTAGTATTACCATTTCACACAAGGGAAACAGATGTTTGGAGTATTTCTACATACTGTTTCATCAAAATGTCAAGGGTCTGTTCAAGCAAACATGTATGATTAGAATCACACAGGAAGATGCGAAAATAAGAGATGGTAACCCATCTGTGATACCGTGTTACTCTCTGCACCTATTCTAATGAATGTCATGCTTATATGGCTATAATCTTTCCGGCTACTGAGCTAGCTGACTTACTGCAAAGCCTATATACAATCTAAAAGTTGAACAGTCAGAGTCTTAAAGGTAATTAATCATATAAAAATTCAGATAAATGACTGAGGAGGGTTTTAAAAACAGACCTCGTGCATACTTGTCTGTGAGGAGCTGAAGATCACAAAAAAGTCTGATTGGTATAAAGAAGAAATATAAGCCTCTTATCCTCAGTTACTTAGAGCTTTAATCACTGAACTGTCCTTCCCTGTTTACATGAAATAAGCATCAGGAATATATATTTACACGTCAAATTAATCCCTCACACTCAGTTGACAAGTATTTCTTTAAACAGTATCTTCAGTAACAGCTCTGTAACCATGCAAAGTTTGGAGCAGTGTTATACACTTTAGTCATTGTGCATAGGAAAAGAAAGGAAAGAAAAGAAAAGAAATCAGGCAATCTGCCTTCTACTTTTCCTTCTTTAGCTCTGTTTTTAGTTACCACATACAAGCAGATAGCTCTCTAAATATACACAGGCAACAGAACAGATGATCATAAAGAGCCAATTCACATGTAAACAGTTGTCAAGTTAAAATTCAGAGATTCCGATTTTATATAGGAACCTGCTTCCATAGTGAGTTTGAATAAAACCCGTGATTTTCATGCAAGGATTTTGTTTCTGCCTTTTTTTTTTTTTTTTTAACCTTGATGGATACTGTCATTAAACAAAGCTTTGTGTATTGCTTCAGCCCACTTCTGTTAGAATAAAACGTAATTTAGCACAGAGAGGCTTTTGCAGTAGTGTTAACTTCATTTGAACTCAAAAACAGAGTCTGGTATGGCAGTTACAGCAGGGTCAAAGACTGTAGCTGCAACAATTTGATTGTTGGCTTTACGAGACTGAACATCAGCTTTGGTTCTTCATAATTATTTTTGAGATCATTTAGGCAACAGATGCAATCCATAGGTGGTAGAATTAGGGTATACTACAGAAGCAGCTTTTAATTTATTCACAAGATCAGTTAATTGTAATGAGATCTTTATGCCACAGATTAGGAAGTGAGCCAGTGCAAGCTGACTCACAGGAAACTGTTTCAGAGCAGAGTCTGTTTTAGCATAATAATAAAGGGGATTGTCATTCTCTGACAAAAAGCACATCCCATGCTTAGACAAATGGTAATAATAGCTGAATGGACAACTAAAACTATATTTTCAAAAAGCAGCTTTTGATCTTAGGGACCCTAGAATATTTCTTGAAAGTAGAAGAGGAATAGGAAAGACTATGTTTGTATCTGTACTTTATTCTTTTTTATGGGACTAGCAATCAGTATATGAGATTACAGAAAAAAAAGGGTTCAGATTTTCTCTTCTCAAAGAAATTGGATTGGAAGAGAATCAGATAGGATAAACAATTTAACAAATTCACATTTATAATCTCAGTCGTGTCTTCTGGAGAACATGATGGAAATTCTGTGGGACGAAAGCAAAATGCTGAACAGAAGACACGAAAAAGCTTTTAATTCACTTAAGTGTTATCCATGCTATATTGTTAATGTAACTTAAAGGCAAGCAAAAAGGGTATCATGACAGCCAGGAAGCTGACATGCTCTGAATTGTCCATCACAGAAAACTGAACAACTGAACAGGGTCATAATTTGTTGAAACAATAGGAATCTGTGCTCTATGACTTTGTATCCCTGCATTTTGTTTATACATAGTATTGAAAAATTTCACAGGTGCTGTTCTCATGTGACTGGGTTAACTAAGGATAACCCTGTGGCTGCTTCTGGTCTGAAACAAATAGTTCTCACTTGCAAAATTCAATTCAATTCCCATTCTGCCATCTGAACTTTGTCACCACAATAAGAGGTTTGATCAAAGAATGCCCAAAGGTGACAGTTAATGATGATTTCTACCTCGGGATGAGAAGAACAAAATTAAAAAAAAAAAAAAAAAAAGGATTTCAGACACAGAGGAGTTGGATTCAGGCAGTTGAATAGGAAGGAATTTCAGCAGTGGAAAATTATAAATTAAGCAAGTTGTACTATTCATGCTGCTTTTAGCATCACTCAAATTTATCTTGCTTCTACCTTGTTCCATAGTTTTCCTTTAAATCGTTTTCTAAGACACATACTGAAAAAAAAACCTTAGAGATGGTTCAATTTATGTTTAATGTAAAAGTAGTGTGAAACTTGCTTTTACGTGGATGGTATGGGCAATTTGGTCTCACATCAGTTTCACATAGGTATTCAAAGGCAGGAAAGCAAATATTAACCTTGTTGGAATCCCGTCAGGTCCATTGGCATTCTGTTGGTGATAGTTATGGACATGGATAAAAAGTTATCAGAACAATAATGGCTTTTTATGAATTTAGAGGCAGAAAATGTAGATACATGTGTAATAAATGCTGATTACAGATAAGATGAAATCTGCAAAGGAACATATAGTAGCCGATAGGTTCTGGGACTAATATATATCAGTGATGTGATTGAAAAAGTTTAGGTCATTGATTCTCAAAAAAGTTGAAAAAAGATAGAAAAAAGCATATATATAGAAAGACTAACTACTTTGATAAAACAGTAGTTCAGCTTCTCCAGAACAAAACCATCTCCAGTTACTGTTAGTCTACTGAAACCATGCCTCCAAGCTAATTAATTACTGTCAGTTAACAGTAATTAACACTGTCTCCCCATCTCATTTTAGAGGTAATTAGATTGTTTTTCATAGCTTAAAACATTACATGCATGATTGGACTTGAGGCTGGGTTTAAACATGAGCTGGTAGAAGGGGGAAGATTGCTTTCTGGAGGATCATACAAAGACATACGGGTCAAAGTAGACTGTATTTCCAAAAAGTTGACAAATGTTGAAATGAATCACAGATGTTCTCTGAACTTTGTTAGATTAGGTTACACATAAGGTGAGCATTTTCTGAAAACAATAATGAGCCAGTACCTTTTCCAGTTTATACTTGGTTTATACGGTCTGGGGAGGGAATACTGCAGGAACTGAACACAAAATTTGTGTTTAAGAAAACTGGACTGCAAGCTGATGAAATCAGTTCTCTACCTACTTTTTTTTTTTTTTTTAATAGAACAGCAGACACCCCCACCCCCTGAATTTTGTTGAAGAATCTGTCCTTGGTAGAGAGGCTGGGATAAATTACTGGGATAAATTATGTGGTTTGTACTGCTATGTCCATTAAATTTCTTCTTCATGGGAAAACTGAAGAGTATTAAAGTCATTAGACATCTGCTTCCTCACCGATACTTTAGAATTGATCATATAGACATCCTATTAAACTCTTATACAGGTTTTACTTCAGTGAACAGCACAGATTTGGGTTCTTCCCCCTAGGTAATAATTATTTTTCTTTGCTTTTATGTCTCCATGGTAACTCTGTTTTTGAGAATCTCTTTCTCTCTTTCCCTGGGAAAGCCCAGATATGATCACTACCCTGCAAACAATATAAATAATTAATTTAACACATTTTTTGCAGACTTTATTAACAGGTAGAAACCTTGTCCTCTTTCACTTAAATGAATACTTGAGCCTAAAGGAGACATAAAATATGTTATCTCTGCAAGTGTCTACTCAGTCATGTCTTCTAGACTAATTTGTGTTTTTCCATACAGTAATTAAAACAATAGCTCTTCATGCTCAATTTATCAATGTAGTAAAAAACAGTTTCAGCTAATTTCCTGTCTTTGATAAGCTTTATTTCTTTTTTTACCTTTTTTTTTCTTTTTGCTTGAATAATTTGTAATTACAATGCAAATACTGTTATAGGAAATTTATTAAAATACTGTGGACCATAGATTTATGGCTAATGTGTCATCCTTTCTGTTTTATGATTTCAACATTTTGAAAGACTAAATAAGCTGAGTCTTGATATGCAAGCTAAATATTTGGGTGAAGCTGTTTAATTGCCTTTTATCTTATAAAGTTATAAACCAGCAAAAGAATCTATTTAAATACTAAGTTTTCTGAAGAATTTTGTTTCATATGGGTATTTTAAAAGATACATAGCATTAATAGAAGATTTTGCACTTAATAAGAGTAAAAACATTTCACTACATTTAATGAAAAATCTAGAAAACATGCAGAATCTAGGAACATGCAGAAACCCCACATTTTTTTGCAGATCTCCACTATTCATTTGAAAAAATCATGTCAAATTCAACATTTACTATAGCTCCACATTGAATTAATCCCATTGGTGGTAAATCTATTCTAATGAGTAGATATCAAATTATGCAAAACCTTAGTATTTGTCTTGTTAATATTTGTTTGTTTATTTTTAAGGCAACTCATACAGTTGTTTTTTCACTGAAAAAAACCCAAACAAAAAAACCCAAACAAAAAAGAAAACTTTAAAGCAGATAGGCAGATCTTAGCCCTGCCAACTCATAACAAATTATTTCCCTAAAATTTTAGTTTGTTGTTGTTTTTGGTTTTGTCAGTAAGAAAGTAAATAAATAATAAGCAAATAGCCAGCAATTTTATCTCTAAATTGCCTAGCAGCAAATTTTAAAATATCTTGACTTTATTTATTTTAAAATATTTCTTTTGAACAATCACTTTCTTGACCCCATTTTATAGACAAATATTTAGTATTTAATAAGTTTTCCTTCAATGTATCAGCTATATGGTGGAGACTTTGATAAGTGTTCTTCTTTAAACATTTAAGTTTACAGGTCTGAAACTCAGCTTCTGAAACCATTCCTAAAAAAGTCAAGATTCAATTCACAATTTCAATGAACTTATTTTGAGTAAACTTATTTATTAAAATGTTTGTGAGACATGAACTCAAACTTAGGTATAGTCAAGCAAGTTGATTTATAAAGTCAAATGAATATTCATAGTCAGCATTTTGTACGCTGTGCTCTCGAATCAACCTCCTGCTGCCAAGAGAAGCCAGTGGAACAACAAGTACATCTTGCAGTGTGCTCAGAGACTCCTACTTCCCTCTCTTACTTAATCAATGCAATTGTTTAGTGAAACCTGAATGCTCAGTATCCAAAGAAAGACATTTCTATTTACCTTCAGACAACTTTTCCCAACATTTTTTTTTCTCATCATCACAAACCCCTTATTTCAGCCATTTTTCAGAAGATAGCACCATGAGTTTACAATGAAATCAGCTAAGGGAAACAAGGTTTTGCTTTGTTTTAACCATGACTTCTTACATACATATCCGCCTACATTCACTGTGTGACCTACGGATATTTAGCTGGAATCATGGATGTGTGAGACCAGTCAAGCATGTGGAATGGTACTTAAATAACAGACTGGCGAGGACATTTAAACTAATCAAATCAAGATGTTAAGTGGAATGCGGAAACACAGGTGAGTTACATTCAGGGCTTCCGAGTTTAAGCTGAAAACAGACACGTTTCCTTCCCAGGATTGAGACTTACAACCTCTCATGCACTAAGAAACTGAAGTCAGACCACCAGTGCTTTTATTCCTTGCTAGTTAGTTTCTCCTATTTCTCTTTCTCTCCACCTGCACACTAGCAGATAACCCTCATTTACCTGACTTGTAGTATTGGTTTGAATAGAATCATAGAATCACTGATTGGTTTGGGTTGGAAGGGACTTAAAAAAATCATCTAGTCCAACCACCTGACACAGGCAGGGACACCTTCCACTAGAACACGTTGCTCAAGCCCCATCCAACCTAGCCTTGAACACCTCCAGCTGTATCCACAACTTCTCTGGGTGACCTGTCCCATGTCTCACCACCTTCAGAGTAAAGAATTTGTTCCTTATATCTAATCTAAAACTACCTTCTTTTAGTTTAAAACCATTACCTCTTGCCCTGTCAGTACAGGCCCTGGTAAAATGTCTCTTTCCACCTTTTTTATAGGCCTTCATTAAATATTCATCAGTCACGATAAAGTCTCCAAGTAGAGATATCCCTACTTATGAGAAGAAGGCTGGAGACGCTGTATGAAAAGCAGTTCTGAAGTGAGTGTCTTACTCTTTCTCATCCTGTCTATTTAAGTTTGTTTACAGTATTCATTAGAATAAAATCTCAGTCTCCTATAAGAGCATGCTAACCAGCATGTTATCAAGTCATTTTCTCTTTGCTTCCGTAAATATTTAATCAAATACAAAATCTTATAATGGTGAAATTGAGAGCATGTCATCACCACAAGTAACTTGGAGCACCATGGTTAAAACACCCCAGTGGCTGAGGAATTCTGCTAAGTGGGAAAAACATTAAGAGGAATTCTTCCCACATCACAATGAGCTGGAAGCTGGGCCTGGGTACATTGTCTTCAGGTAATATTCCAGGTCACACTCTTTTGAATTTTTTTTAGTTTTTCAAAAGACAAGCCCATGTTTGGGAAAAAAAAAAAAAGTCCAAGTCACACACCACAGATAAGGTACTTAGGGCAACACCTAGACTAGAACACCTTGCTGCGTGGTCTTAGATAGTCTGCCAGTTGGTATGTTACATTGGAAATTGTGCAGGTGTTTATAAAATGGCACAAATTTAGGGAACCTCACTAGTAGAAATGTAACAGCCTAGATAATGTATATGTTTCCAAGCCTAAGTGGCAGGTATGAAGGGTTTCTGAAAAACTTTACATGAAGTCATCAGTTTGGGAAAATGATCTTTAGCCTCAAGGCCAAACTGTGCAGAATGTTTAATTTCTACAAAGTTTAGGGATTTCTTCCTCTATAGCAGACTGGTGTGGTCACAGCACATAGAATTTTGCACTGAGTTTCTGCTGGCACCATGCTGTGCCTCATGGCTCTAAGACATAATTATTTTCGATGTGTATTTTTTTAAAATCAAACATGTCTGAAATGGTGCGAGTGCTATGTCAAAACTCAGAAGCATGGTTTTTGGTTATAGCTTTAAAATTTAAAGATGTATTGTTTGTCCAGATGGCAGGAAATAGTAGTTAAGGACCCTGACATGCAAAAATTGGTCGTACAGTGTTACAAGACTATGTGGGATAGAGAAATACAAGTCTATCTTCTCCTGTCTCGTGGGAGGATTCCCTAGAATGCACTGTCTGGTGCATTGTGCTAAGATTTTGTCTGTAAGAAAGACACCTGGAGTGCTCCAAAACAGTCAAGAAGCATAATACCAGTGCTTTAGTGTGATGATCCAGTTTCAGAGCTCAGGTTTATTTACTGGCCATCTTTCATTCAACATTGCATTTTTTTTTGGCATGAAATAGTTGCAAATGAAAAAGGGAGAAGTTGAAGTGAAATTTTGTCTCTGTGATAAAATTATCAGCACATTAGACTCTTGTTTCATTTTCAGTTTCACCAACAAAAGATCTAACTATATATTTAACTGTATCTCCAGGCAACATAGCCTCCATATAACTTTGCTTATATGGCTGCAGTTTCCACAAAGCCTAGACAGCACGTTTCATTTTGAAACTAGCACCTATGGTGGAATTCACTTGGAGATCAAGGTACTGAAACGTAGCTGACTCTATGCAAGTATCGTTATATGAGCTACTGTATAAGCCCAATTAAAAAGCTTAATTTATTTTCCTAAATGTAAATGACTAGTACCATTTGAGATACCCTCTAATATCACAGATATCATAGACTCAGAAAGCAAGGAAACTCATTCCTTTCCAAGCAGTTCATGTGAGCTAGTGCATCTCAAATACCATATGCAAAGGCAGCTTAAACAAATCAGTGCCAGATACTCAGAACAGTTTTGATGACTGGCTACATTTGTCTTAACACTGGTGTCTAGTGTCATGTGAGATAACACATGGGTATCCACCAGATTGCCAGGTTACATTTCAAGAAGGAAAGAATTTTCCCTTTGGTTCTATGATGTAATACCTGCCAGCCCTCATCGGTGTTGGGTGCATCTCAGTCAACATTAGATAGCTATGCTTAGACAACTGAATTGAACACTAGGTGCCTATGTCTTTCTCAGAAGAATACCTGTATGGACTCCATTGACTATATTGACTAGGTTTTCAGTGCTATAAAGGGAGATTATTGAGCTAGTTCATATGTAGCTTACATGTAGGTATTGCAATCTCATACCAAATCCCATTTGTTATGCTTGTACAGTTTCTTTATTTTGAGAAAGGGTATCAACTTTACTTAAAAGCTAAATTTTAACTTAAAAGTTGCTAAGATGTTGAAAATAACAACATACAGCTATACTATAAAATATTACAAGAAATGAAGCCCAGATATGAGCAGTAAATGTAAATACCCCACTAACTGAATACAGTAGTAATTTCCAAAATAGTGGTTCTGTTTGTAAAATATGGCTGATTTTACTGCACACTGTGGTGTGTTGACCCTGGCTGGATGCCAGGTGTCCACCAAAGCCACTCTATCATTCCCCCTCCTAAGCTGGACAGGGGAGAGGAAATATAATGAAAGGCTTGTGGGTCAAGATAAGGGCAGGGAGATCACTCAACAGTTACTGTCATGGGCACAATAAACTGGACTAAGGGAAAAAAATTAATTTAATTTATTACCAATTAAATCAGAGTAGTATAGTAAGAAATATAACCAAATCTTAAAAACACCTTCCCCCCACCCCTCCCTTCTTCCCAGGCTCAACTTTACTCCCAAGTTCTCTACCTCCTCCTCCCGAGCAGTGCAGGGGTGTGGGGAATGGGGATTGCTGTCAGTTGATCACACATTGTCTCTTCCGCTCCTTCCTCCTCAGGAGGAGGACTCCTCACACTCTTCTCCTGCTCCAGCATGGGGTCCATCCCATGGGAGACAGTCCTCCGTGAACTTCTCCAACATAGGTCCTTCCCCCAAGCTGCAGTTCTTCATTAACTGCTCCAGTGCAGGTCCTTTCCACAGGCTGCAGTCCTTCAGGAACAGATTACTCCAGTGTGGGTCCTCCACGGGGTCACAAATCCTACCAGCAAACCTGCTCTAGTGTGGGATCCTCTCCATGGGTCCACAAGTCCTACCAGGAAACTGATCCAGTGCTGGCTTCCCACAGGGTCACAGCCTCCTTTGGGCATCCACCAGCGTGGGGTCCTCCACGGGCTACAGCTGGATAAGTGCTCCACCGTTAACCTCCACAAGCTTCAGGGGGACAGCCTGCCTCACCATGATCTTCACTACGGGCTGCAGGGGGGGTCTCTGCTCCAGTGCCTGGAGCACCTCCTCCATTTCCTTCTTCTCTGACCTTGGTGTCTGCAGAGTTGTTTCTCTCACATATTCTCGCTCCTGTCTTCAGCTGCAATTGCCCCATTTTTTGTTTGTTTATTTGGGCTTTTTTCCCTTCTTAGATATGTTATCCCAGAGGTGCTACCACAATCACTGGTGGGCTCGGCCTTGGCCATTAGTGGGTCCAGCTTGGAGCTGTCTGGCCTTGGCTCTATCATACATAGGGGAAGCTTCTGGAAACTTCTCACAGAAACCACCCCTGTAGCTCCCCTGACTACGAAAATCTTTCCATGCAAACCCAATACAGCACTTCTTTGTCTATCTTATTGCTATTTATGAATTTGAGGAACTGTGTTCACCCCATTCTACAGAAATGGATCAGTAGGCTGGGAAATTGTGTTGCAACAAAATGTTATTAGGATACTAAAAACTGATTTGGTCTATGACTTTTTAGAGAAAAGAACATTCAAATACGACTTAATGGTACTAAAAAAATTCAATAACTAAAAATACATATTTTTCACTTTTATGGAAAATATTTGTGAATCATCCCAAATGCAAAAGAAGCCATGGTAGACAGGTTCGCTTTAAGAGCTTTAAAATTTGTTATTAAAAAAAGTGTCAGATCTTCATCTTCCCAAAGCTTGAGGTACAATCATAGTTTATAATTTATTTGGCAAGGCCAAATGTTAATAAAAAAAATGTAAAAATGTCTATGAAGTCAAAATGAGCTGATAAATTCATCAATATATTCTCTTTAAAATAAATATGGGTTTTAACATTCATGTATATTCAGATTGTATGAAATTAATGTCATGGTATCATTGGTAGCAAGAGAGCTTATTTGCATGCACTTCTATGTTGATGGTTCTTAACATACCAGTGTAACACCTGCCTTTTTTTTTTTTTTTGCTGTTTAGTATTTGCCTCTGTATGAAATTAGTGTTACTTTTAGAAATAGATACACTTCTTTCGATCAATATTGTTTCCAGCTCTAGGGCAAGATTCTGAACTGAACTAATGTCAAACAGAGTTCTCATGAAGTCAACCATATCACACAAACAGAGCAGAACAGATATTCGCAACAGCATGGTCTCTGTCTCCTTCTCACATAGGCACACTACAGTACATTAAAATTAGCTTTCATGGCATCATAAATCTGGAAATTACCTAAAATAGCTGCTTAGCCCATCTTTCTGCTCCAAAGAGTTATCAACAATATCTACATCATTGTTGGTGGATGTTATCTAGTTGGTTCTTAAACACTTCCACCGTAGTGCCTCCAAAGCTCCCCAGATGCACTATTTCAGGGTTTTATTATTTTGCCATTATTTTTTTCAATGACAGTGATGACTCAAGGCTATTTATGATCTACGATATCCCTACTTTTACTTCTGCAGAACTTCTAACTAAAGTTGTTTGCTCCCCATACCTATGCAGTTATTTCTGCCTAAATTTAGTGTATTTCATGTGACCTATAGTGATGTAAAATTTCACCCCATTTTTCATTCATTTGATATTTAAAAAACCTTTTGAATTCTATTCCTGTCCTCTAATCTATTTTCAGCTTATCCTAGCTTGATAGCAACCACAAAACTAATGGTCACATTCACAGTTTAAGGTCATTAAGTCAAATACTGAACAGCAGCTGTCCTGGGACAGAACCATAAGGAATTTCATTTGATAAATCCTTCCACTTTGACAGTGAACCATTAATATTCTCTGACTTTATATTTCCAACTAGTTTTACAATCATCTTATCATACATGCATTTAAACAATTTTCTTTAGCTTGCATGTGATGCTGACATGCAAAACAACACCAAAAACTTCACTGGAGCCAAATATACAACTTTAATATATTGTTTCCTTTTTGTCTGTAAGGCCTGTTACATTATCCTAGGAAGAAGTAAATTGGTTTGACATGATTTGCTCTTGCCTAATCCATGTTGGCTGTTACTTACGGCAAGTCTAAAAAGCACTGTCTAAAAAACTGTGACTTGTGAAATCAGAAGAGAGCTTGTCATTAGATGACACTGCCCAAAACATCTTGCTATTTTTTTTAGTAAGGCTTAGAAAATGCTATCCATTCCAGGGATATTGTAACAAAAAGTGTCACCTGGCATTATTCCTTGATTAACTTGATTTCCTCTATTGAACTGAAATAAATGAACACAGAATAGTTTTAAATTACTTGGAAAGCTGAATGATGCTCTTTTTAATCTCAGTAGTAAACTGAAATTAAGCTAGTGGTACTGTTAGCATGACTAAGGTGGCAGGAACCGGCATTCAATGAATGTCCAATTTTTAAATAACTTATATACCAGGGTGCCAATGAAAAAACAGAAAAAGACCCCAAACCTTGCTGCTCACAAAAATAACTCCACTAACTAAAAGTATATCTGTTCTTTTCCTTAGTTACAGCACGAATTTAATAATGTCAAGCAAATACTTTGTTTCCTAGTTTCCCCATGTCAATGTGGGGACTAATAACCAAAGGGCTGTTCTATGTGGAAGAATGCATTAATTCATTTTTAGTTTTCATAAATACACCTGTTCTCTATGCATTGTATATCAACTGGGAAGGAACTATTTGATCTAAAGTAGAGAAATCCATGGGATGATATTAAAGGACAGATATACAATATGTATACACAAAACCTTACGTAAGGTCTGTCAAGTGCAATGACAAAGACAAGATTTTTTTTGCACTTTTATCTGTGTGAGCACAGTGGATAAAGTTCTAAAGCCTTAGCAGGGCTTTGTAGATAGGCAATATCCATATGTAAGAGCCTGAGGCCATCAAATTTATTTTTTATCACTCCTGTTGTAAGTTAAAATTTAAAATAAAGGCCTTGATGGTGCTTCCGGGTGTACCAAAATGGCTGGGTACCAAGAATCATGCATTTGGGAAATGAGATCCAAGTTTAATTTCTTCTTCCCTATCCTAAGCTGTATCTTCTGGGAAAATGCAAAAAAAAAAAATGTTTGAAGGGAGAAGAGTTGAAATAATGCTTTCACACTTTATTTAGAGCCTAGAAAACTAGACAGAGTAAAATTGTTGCTGTTCAGTGAATTACCAGTTTATCAGATTACCAGCATTTTGCCTCCATGAAGTGAATCCCCATGCTGCCGCTTGCCAATATTACATCTATGTCAGTCACCAGTACATAAACTCAGCTGAATCTGACCTCGAGAGTTTAGCCTCCCAACACAGGCAAGAAGCAAACTTATTCCTTGGGAGGCAGTGTTCCTCTGGTATGCAAGACCTGTAGATCTGGATGGACAGTTTTCCACCCTTCGTAGTCTACACTGGTGCTCAGCAGTCCCCTGTGATGTGTAAATGCTCTTAGGAAGTGCAGTAACTGAATGTGAGCTTCTCATTCTTCATGGGACAAAAAGGGAAAAGTGAACAACACTACCATCACACCTTGACTTATAAAGAGAAGTGACCTAAAGAGACCTAGTCAGTTACTGGAATCATAGAATCATAGAATCATAGAATGGTTTAGGTTGGAAGGGACCTTGAAGATCATCGAGTTCCAACCCCCCTGCCACAGGCAGGGATACCTCTCACTAGACCAGGTTGCCCAAGGCCACGTCCAGCCTGGCCTTGAACACCTCCAGGGATGGGGCTTCAACAACCTCTCTGGGCAACCTGTTCCAGTGCCTCACCACCCTTAAAGTGAAAAACTTCTTCCTAATGTTTAATCTAAACCTGCCCTCTTCCAGTTTAAAGCCGTTCCCCCTCGTCCTATCACTACATGCCCTAGTAAAAAGTCCTTCCCCAGCTCTCCTGGAGGCCCCCTTTAGGTACTGGAAGGCCGCAATAAGATCTCCCCGGAGCCTTCTCTTCTCCAGGCTGAACAGCCCCAACTCTCTCAGCCTCTCCTCATAGGAGAGGTGCTCCAGCCCTCTGATCATCCTCGTGGCTCTCCTCTGGACATGCTTCAGCAGGTCCATGTCCTTCTTATGTTGGGGACTCCAGAGCTGGATGCAGTACTCCAGGTGGGGTCTCACGAGAGCGGAGTAAAGGGGCAGAATCACCTCCCTTGACCTGCTGGCCACACTTCTTTTGATGCAGCCCAGGATACGGTTGGCCTTCTGGGCTGCGATCGCACACTGCTTGCTCATGTCGAGCTTCTCATCAATCATCACCCCCAGGTCCTTCTCCACAGGGCTGCTCTCCAGCCATTCTCCGCCGAGCCTGTATTTGTGCTTGGGATTGCCCCGACCCAGATGTAGGACCTTGCACTTGGCCTTGTTGAACTGCATGAGGTTGGCTTGGGCCCACCTCTCCAGCCTGTCCAGGTCCCTCTGGATGGCATCCCTCCCCTCCAGCGTGTCTGCCTTGCCAAACAGCTTGGTATCATGAGCAAACT
This sequence comes from Pluvialis apricaria, assembly GCA_017639485.1. Classification (NCBI taxonomy): domain Eukaryota; kingdom Metazoa; phylum Chordata; class Aves; order Charadriiformes; family Charadriidae; genus Pluvialis; species Pluvialis apricaria. Next base: position 39,750,094 of record CM030007.1, read on the forward strand.
TGCTGAGGGTGCACTCTACCCCACTGTCCATGTCGCTAACAAAGATGTTGAACAGTACGGGTCCCAGTACTGACCCCTGAGGAACGCCACTCGTCACTGCTCTCCACTTGGACACCGAGCCGTTGACCACAACCCTTTGAGTGCGACCATCCAGCCAGTTCTTTATCCACCGAGTGGTCCATTTATCGAATCCATGTCTCTTCAATTTAGAGACCAGGATATCGTGTGGGACAGTGTCAAACGCTTTGCACAAGTCCAGGTAGATGACATCAGCAGATCTTCCCTTGTCCACTGCCGCTGTAACCCCTTCGTAGAAGGCCACCAAATTTGTCAGGCATGACTTGCCCTTGGTGAAGCCATGTTGGCTCTCGCCAATCACCTCCTTGTTTTCTGTGTGCCTCAGCAGAGTTTCCAGGAGGATCTGCTCCATGATCTTGCCAGGCACAGAGGTGAGACTGACTGGCCTGTAGTTCCCCGGGTCTTCCTTGTTTCCCTTTTTGAAAATAGGGGTTATGTTTCCCCTTTTCCAGTCGGCAGGAACCTCGCCAGACTGCCACGACTTCTCAAATATGATGGCTAGTGGCTTCACAACTTGATCTGCCAGTTCCCTCAGGACCCGTGGATGTATCTCATCAGGTCCCATGGACTTGTGCACCTTCAGGTTCCTCAGGTGGTCTCTCACTTTATCTTCATCTACAGTGGGCAGTGCTCCGTTTTCCCAATCCTCTCCTTTGCAATCTGCGTCTTGGGCAGTGCGGCTGCTGTCCTTGGAAAAAGAAGTCATCAATGCATGTTTTCAGGAGAAACGTCAAGGTGACAGATTCTGAGTGTAAGAAGGCATTTCTCTGTGTGCCTTAAGAATAGCATTTGAGAGTTCAGTGCATACTAAATTCTATCCTTAGCTAGATAGCTGAATATTAATTTTATATTTCTGCAGTTTTTGGTGGCATATCAGGCTGCTGTTTTCCTTCACTGTGTCACTACAGGATGGCTTTTGTCCATGCCATGCAAGTCTCAGGGCTATTTGATCTATTTGATCAAGTGCTTTCTGCATACATAGGCATAGTTGTGCTTTGACGCAATAGCGCTCTCTGTATTCCTGTTGGACACTTGTGGCACAACCTTGTTGCTGATTTGTCTAGGAGGTTATGACATCCATCAGTATTTCACAAGGACTGGGAAGAAAGTCATATATAGGTCATATCCAAGATGTGTGGATTCCATTACAAAAAAAAACCAAACACCCAAACCTACTTTCAGTGCATCTCTGGGATTCTGTGCCATCTGACTTCTCCAGTGAGAGATTAGTGTCAGTAAGTGCCTTCTAACAAGCAGAGACTGTCTTTGGTGTGTTGAGGTGACCCACTAGATAGTGCAGCCACATTCTAATTGTGGCAGAAGGCAAGTCCTCAGTCAGTATTCATCCTTTGTGAATAGTATGGAAATTTGAGGCACAGCAAAATCTTCTGAATATCATTTTAGGTGCCAGAAACTACGTTTTAGGTAATACCATATTTAATTATTAATTCTGAAAGATCATGGCATTGGATCGCAAAGGTTGTATTGTGGTTGTAGCCTTGACTTTTATTGACAAACAAAATTAACAAAATTAACTCCATAAGTTATCCATGAATGGGCACAAAAAAACTTAAGTAGAGGGAAGTTTCTGATCACTGCCCTTCCTTTTTCATTCGGTGTGTTTATTCCATGGTCAACATGGGAAAAGAAGCCCAGAAGTCAGTCCTGCATTTCTCTTAACAAGAAATGAGCTGTAAATACAGGTAGGAAGTACAAGGGCCCCAAATGCACCCTCTCTCTTCATGGAGGTTTGGTGGCCTGCAAAGAACCCTGCCTATAGCTCTTATACCTCTTATAACTGATGTGAGTTCCAACTTTATCTATACTAAGCATAGACAAGAGCTAAGAATTGGGAGAGGTAGCTGAAAGCCTCCAGAATGCAACCTCATATTCCATGCAAGGTTTTACCAATATAAGTGTGTATGGAGGAAGAAATGTTCCCTCTTGATAGTGGCTGGTGCTTTTTGCTCCTGCATTACTGTTTGCTGTATTGCTGTGCAGCCTTCTCAGGTTAAATCAGCATTATAGCTGCAGGGTTCCTCCTCCCTGAGCACAACAGTATTGTATTACAGTCTCAGAGATACAGCAGAAAAGTTCACTTCATGGGTTTCTCCGCGTGTCTTCAGCACAGTAACCAAGGAATTGGACACAAGTTACAAATGTTGTAATCTTATCAAAATTCATTGATAATCTGTTGTATGAAATTTTACTTTTCTGCCTGTTTGATCTAGTCAATCTCAGCTACTCAAACATTCATGGAAAATAAACACAAAAAGGTAAAGAACCCGGCTGAGATGAAATTCGGTCTAGAATCTCAAGAAGCAGGTCCATTTCTGTTTTCTTCACAATTCACAGTTGTAGAAAGAAAGCTAATGTTCATGCTGCTTTTAGCTGCCAGCATTTCTGCTAAAACAGTAGCTTTTAGAAACCCCAGGGAATGTCACAGATGGGGAGAAAACACTCAAGAGTTTTAAATTGTCCTTTGCTTACCATACATCAGCCTTTCCTTGAAAAGGTAGGTCATATTAACCTTTTTTAGGTCTCCTATTTTTATCTTTCCTCTGGAAAAGTAAGTAAAAAACAAAAACTCAAAACTGTATGTAGAAAGTGGGTGTTAGAAAGGACAAAATTCTGCCATAACAGGCCAAACCTCTGATACTTTGGCTGCTACCCATACTTATTTTCATTTGCTGATTTCCTTATGCAGTGCTCATGGAAGAAGACATGATGTGGGATTGTTTTTCACTGAATTCTGCTACCTCTCCTCTTTAGGGCCAGCTTAAAGAGGAGCTTAAAGAGACTCTGCAAGTGATACATACACAACTTGAAAAATAAAAAGCAATTGTTTATTAGTTCAGTACACACAAATCATAGCTAAAACTTAATGATCTGTTTGGCTAAGCGTTAGTTTGGCTAAGCATTAGTTTGCTGACCAATACGCTTAAGACACTCAAAGGGTCTCTGTTAGCCACACAGGCAACAGTCAGTAGGCCCAGGGACAGTTTCTATGCCCCCCTGAACAGTGCTGCCAAGTTGCCAGGTCCCACCAGCTCTGTCATCACTGGTGACTTGATCCAAAGCTCCAGTGACTCCTAACTACTCAACTAGCTTTCCCAGTTCTTTGTTTAACATTTTATACTTTACCATGCTGGTGCTTTTCTCCTTAAATGCTTGAGCTACTAATGATCTTGTCTCAATAAAGCTACCTCTGGCTGTAATTCTTATCTTTCTGCCCTCTTTCTCACAGCTCTCTCTCATAACTTAATGATTTTCTCAGAAGTCAAAGGTGAGGTTATGCTGCTGGGCCACATCAGAGCTGGGCCTTGGGCCCTTGGAGCAGAGGCTGCTGAGCCCAGGGGAAAAGGGGTTTACAGCAGTATTTGCAGGAAAGAAGGTTACAAGTTTTATACGTAATTTTTGTCTATTTGAAAAAATCAACAGGCATGTAAAAGGCAATCAAGATATAAGCAGTTTAGATATACATCTTATAAAATGAAAGCCAAACTTTCTTCTGCTGAAATTTGTGAACCTCATAAGAACCTTTTGAAACAAAGGATGCTTGAAATTTGAGGGTTTTCATTTGTTAGTGTTTCCAGCTTCAAAGTCATAAATTCTGCCAAAAATTTTTGATACGTCACAAGGAATAACATATTTGCAGATAACATGAAAAAATTTCTGATAGAAGATTAGGTGAAATCATTATGAGGAGGGAAGCTGTTGACTGTGTTCAGGAAAAATTTCAGAGTTTATTTGAAGTTTTCTTATTCATTCATTCATTCATTCTTATTCATTTCATTCATTCAAAGTGTTTGTATTTGTACAGTAATAAAAGGAAGAAAAAGAGCCTCTTTTTTTTTTCAGAGGAAAGCGAATCACAGAATGACGTAGGAAAAAGAAAAAAGAAAAGCTGTCACTCTTTTCTACCTGAGTAGAACAGTTATGGCAAGTTCAAACTGTTCAGATTTGGCAAATGTAGAAATATTTTTATACGTATATTTGCGAGTGTGCTATGAATAACATGAAGCACTTAAAAAACTATCAGAGATTTCTTTAGTTGCTGATTGTTTCAAGGGTCAGCACTGAAAAATCAAACAGCAAATAATTTCATCCGTTTAATTTACGTTTTTTTCATTAATTACTTTCTAATTGGTGACATATCTATTTGTAACTATGATAGAACATGACTGCATTTCTCTTGAGAGAAAATGAACTCTTGAATATTAAAGTAAAATCTTATTTTCTGCAAGCCAAATTTCCTTCCTTTGCTAATAGTGCTTGTAGTTTGGTGAAAAACGTCCACGTACCTCCATGCAAGCAATAAGAAATAATAATAATAAAAAAATTGATTTCTCAAAATGATTGTGTAAGCTAACCAAGAGTGATCATCATGTATAAGTATCCTAGCCTTACACTGGTAATATACATATTCAGAAAATGCTCTGTCAGATGATCAGCACCCTTTTCCTAGTACACCTTGTGGGTGATAGATAGCTGAACATATGGCTCATTTGTTTGCCTCACTGATTTTATTGTTCTCACTTTTGCAAATGTTGCATGTTGCATCAAATTACTGTTAATCATCTTCCAGGTAACAGCATACACCCTCCCAGTTCAAGTTACAAGCCTCATCTCAACTGCCTCCTTTGAAAAGAAGAATGCTGTAATTGTGAATGATGGGTATAATGCAGTATAATAACTCTTTTCTAGGAAGAATAATGTACAGTACCACCTGTGCTAGTAAAGCCATACCGAGCAAGCTTTGTTATAATAAAAGCATGCAGCTGCTTCAGACTGCCCTGAAGCTCAGTGCTCTGACCATTATTCTTTATAATTTTCATAATTTTTTTTACTGAGAGCAGTTAGATCCATGAAAGTATAGGTGCAGATATAGGTACAAATACCAGATATTTTTTTTTCTCCACTCAGAGTTTTCTTGTTCATTGTGGTCCAATATCTGTCAACAACACCTGTAGCTTAGACAGCACACATCTTATGCAATCCTTTTTCTATGCTGAGAACACAAATGGATTCTTAGTTTACCTTTCTTCAGAGGTGAAAGGACTGAAAACTTCAAACTGGTGATTAATTAGCTGCACAACTATCATCCATATCAACTGGAGTGGCTCTAATGAATTTTCACACACCCTAATTAGGAACCTGCATATGACTTAAAACTGTAGGGAACTTAAAACCAGAGCTCCGGATAGGATGAAGGGATGCCTACCTTGTCTGTCTCTCTCAGAGTATAGATGTAAATAAACTAAGCTTCACAAGCTATTGCTACCTCCATCCAGGATAAATAAAGGCACATTTTCTGTGGCAGAGAGAAGAGGAAAGGGCAGCTGGAGCCTGAGAAGAGTCAGACGGGGAGGTAGGGAAGCCTATGAATCAAAATTTCCTGTTACAGTGCAGAGTAAAAGATTTTATTAGAAAGGTAAATTTAATTACAATATCGGTGCTGTTACATTTACCCAGATATTACGGTTTAGGTAGATATCAATAAGTGCTATAAATTTGGAATAAATAAGGACCATATTTAGAGGCTCTAGCTTTTAGCTGTTCAGATCTTCTGGCATTCAACTACCAGCATTTCTCTACTCCACTTGTTCTGCAGATGTTAATTTTGTTCTCCTTCTTTACTGGGCCTTCTTGTTTATTAAATCTAAGGAAAAAAACACATGCATGTGATTGCTCTGTTGTGCTCCTCCCCTTCCCGTAGGTGCTTTAATGTGAGGCACTCTGCACCTACATAGCCAAAACCCTTGGGCAATTCTTTTAAAACCCCACTCATTAAAAACTAAAGGTAAACTTTAAAGGTGTATGTGGGCAAGAAGAATAAATATTTCTTCACAGGAGCAATCACAGAAAGTGTTTTCAAGATCTTATTTCGGATACTTTTTTTTTCTTATATGCAACATAGTTCTTGTCAGGCTCACTGTTGCAGATTACTTTGTACCCTAGCCTAATTGATATGTTTGCTACCTTCTACATCGTCTGTTTAATTGATAAACTGTAGTTAACTTTTCTGCTGTCATGCCCATGAGGTAGTCATACTGTCTGGTTATCCTTCCTTTCTCAGTACATCCATTTCAGTTACAGCTGATTACCTAAGAGGAATTGCTCCAATATGTTTAAAAAGAGAATAAAAAAAAAAAGTTCAAAAAAGAAAAAAAGGAAGAAACATTTTTATAGACTTTAGGTAAATCAGTTGAAAGTGCTGCCTAAGTATGCTATTATTAATAAACATAAAACCTTTCATAAGGTGATGCAGTTCCATATGGGCTGCTATGAAATAAGTTAACTCTGTCCCAGTCAGACCCAGTATATTCAGGTTTCTCAAACTTATCTCTAAATTTTGGAATATGTTTTAACCGTCAAATGATGCTTACTTAATACACATCTTACCATTTACTACACTAGTAATTCACAGCAGCTGGTATTCTGTCTTTTTTTGTTTATTTCTGACATAAACGCAAAAAACCAAATTGTAGATTCAATGAGTTGTGATACATTTGTGAGGATACTGGCTATGATTAGGTGAAGAATTTTTGGAAGCAAGAATTCATAGAAAATTAAACAAAATGTCGGATTCCTGTTTTAACTTTTCATAGAACTTAGACTAAAGAAAAAAAACCTGCTGGTCAATAGCTTCTGGTTATTATGAAAAATATTCAAACTGGTTTGAATGTTTGGGACTAATTCGTTCAGATGAAGAATTGAGCAGCTCAGCACTGAAATCACTTAAGGACATCTTATATTTATTGTTACGGAGGCACACAAAATCTGGCAAATAAAAACTAGGGCTTTATTTTGCCCTCATGTACTGTGTGGACTCTGCAGACAGAGCGATCAGTGGGATTATGCAGTGGCTACACTCTAAAATATAGCAACTCTGCTCAGCCCAGCTTTGGAAATATAGAAGACCACATTCACTCAAATCAGTTTTGCTTTCCAGTTGTTTTTGGTGCAGTCCAAGGGGATTCTCAACCTGTCTCTACTCTTTGTCACTGAAAGAGACACAGTTGCTTAGCTAGGGGTTACAGGAGGTGATTCAGCCAGCTATATCATTAAACCATTAGCCTACAGTAAAATCACTGAACTTTGCTGTGGACTTTGTGGATGCCACAATTTTCCACCACCTCAAAAGACAATTTAATGCACTGGGACCAGTGTTTATTATAATCCCAGTGAGAAAGGCACTCAGACTTTGTAAGATATTGTTTAAGATACCATATATTGGAGCTAACAGAAGAAATAAAAAGAGGATAGTATAGATAATATTACATCTCTTCAGATGCTGGGAACCCCAGGTTGTGCAGCATCAGGTGGTCCTCCTAGCAATGCAGGTCATGCTGTGCAGATCCCTCCAAGGAGAGGTTTGCTGACATTTTGGCATTTAGAGCCCTTACAGGACTTTCTTAACAGAAGACAATTCTGCCCATTGATTCCACTGCTGAACAAAAGGATGTTCATATGTGAACTTGCTGCTTCACTTTAAGCTAAAGGCAAGGGCATGTAGGTGGCACAATTGTCAGTGCCCATAGGGAGCTGCCTCAGAGTCCTTTTACAATTAGCTGATTAAGTTTCCCTTGCATCCAAAGAACACGTGCAGCAAACACAGGCCTGAAAGCCAAGCTGCACATGCAGCACAGCACAGTGAAGCACAGCACAGGCCAGCTCGTCCGTGGCAGATTAGCTTTGGCCAACAGCCAAATGCCCACCCAGCTGCTTGATTCCCTTCTCCTCTGCCTGTCCGCTGTTTTGTGCTTTGTAAAATACATTTTTCCAGAGGTGCCACCACCTCAGCTGTAGGGCTCAGCCATGCCCTGCAGTGGGTTGGTTGGAGCCAGCCAGAACCATCTGTGTCCGGCATGGGGCAGCCAGAGCCTGTCCTCACAGTGGCCACCCCTGCAGCCCTTCACTGCCAGTACCTTGCTATGGACACCCCATACACTTACTCCCCAATGCACAACAATCTTCCATTAACATCACTGCAGAATATTAGGGAAAAAATCATGAAAAAAACAGTATTGGGGCAACAATATCACTTCTGGTTCAAGAAAGCCTTAATTGCAACTGACCGGAAGCGTGTGTGGGAGGAGAAACATAGTATCATATGGACAGGCTGAGAGAGTTGGGGATGTTCGGCCTGGAGAAGAGAAGGCTCTGGGGAGACCTTATTGCAGCCTTCCAATACATAAAGGGGACCTACAGCAGAGCTGGGGAAGGACTTTTTACAAGGGCATATAGTGATAGGACGAGGGGGAATGGCTTTGAATTGGAAGAAGGTAGATTTAGATTAGATATTAGGAAAAAAAATTTCACTCTGGGGGTGGTAAGGCACTGGAACAGGTTTCCCAGAGAGGTTGCGGAAGCTCGATCCCTGGAGGTGTTTCAGGCCAGGCTGGATGGGACTTTGAGCAACCTGGTCTAGTGGGAGGTGTCCCTGCCCATGGCAGGGGGTTGGAACTTGATGATCTTCAAAGTCCCTTCCAACCCAAACCATTCTCTGGTTCTATGATCTGGTAGCAACCCCCTCCTGAGGCAGAACACTGAGCTGCACCCATGTCTCTGTTGCCAGGCTCTTTTCACCATTGCCTTTCCATTTTGCAAGAAAATTGAAAATGAAGCAGGGAAGCATTTGAGCCATGGTTGCTTCTGTTTGCCCAGCTTGCCTTCTGACACAAGACCTGGGTGAACACTTGAGCCCCTCACACATGCACAGCACAAAACTTCCTCACTGATAAAAGGAAACCCACAAAATGCTTCAGTTTGTCACTCTCTATTGCCATTTGGAAGACTGCAACTTGACCTTGCAATTTATATTAGAGATGGACTAACCATTAGCTTGAACTGAAAAATTCATGAAATTTTCTGGTCTTTTCACCATTTCAAGAAGTTGGCAAAAATCCTAATGTTTTATGATGCTTTTAAACACGTATTCAGGATTTTGCCTCGAGGCTTTCATTGCAACAACATCTAATCTGATTGAGAGGAGACTGAGAGGCAACCTTGCTTTTACTAATTATTTTTGTATTGAAAGAAGCAGTAAACTGGTATTATTGAGATGCCGTATTTGCGTTAGATACTTTTTAAACAAATCAACTCTATTGAAGTTCCTGCAATATCTTCAGATATCTACTGAGGTCAGTGAGATTATAGTCTGGTGATTAGTTTAAACCAATTTAAAAGTCAAAGCAATTAGAAGGGGCCACATTTGCTGTCAGCCTTCCACAAAATTACATATCCCATTGCCTCGCTGGTGCTAGGACTTATTTTCACACATCTAGGCATAAAATCCTTGAGAAGAAAATGTACGCTTTTAAAGTTGCATTAACGTTTTATTAGTTATGTTAATGTTTTATTTAGGATGAATAGCATATTATTAAGATTCTAAGAAACACAGAAGAGAGAATGATCTCTGCCCCTTGAGACTGCAATGCAAATTATATTTTTTACTTACACTACTTTTTAAAATATTTTTTTAGGGGCATGAAAACCATTAACAGCAGCATTTAACAGAACAACAAATTGGGAAATTCACACAAAAATAGTGATGGCAGCAATAAATTCCATTTTATGTCCTACCACAGATATGAAACATCTCACCTCTGTGAAGTTAAAACATCAAAAATAAATATTTAAAATTAATCACTATGGTTTGCCTTTGAAATTAGTCTATCCATATCTCCTGTAAATTGACAGAAGTGGAACTTAACCAGTCTAGCTCTATCCATCTTGTTTCCTACTGGTTTTGATAGAACGAAATAAGCACATACAAAGGGTGATTCATTCCACCTCTTATGCATATTTCCCTTCTGATGGGATTCCTTCCTTGAAGATTATTAGGGGATTGGAGCATCTTTCTTACAAGGAAAGGCTTAGGCACTTGGGGTCTTTTTAGTCTAGAAAAAAGAAGACTGAGGGGGGATGTTATCAATACTTATAAATACTTAAGGGGAGGGTGCCAGGTAGATGGGAACAGTCTGTTTTCAGTGGTGCCCAGTGATAAGACAAGAGGTGACAGGCACAAACTTGAACATAGGAAGTTCCATCTTAACATGAGGAGGAACTTCACTTTGAGGGTGGCAGACTACTGCAACAGGGTGCCCAGAGAGGTTGTGGAGTCTCCCACACTGGAGACAACCAAAACCTACCTGCCTGGATGCCGTCCTGTGCAACGTGCTGTGGGTGTCCTTTCTGTGGCAGGGGGGTTGGACTAGATGATCTCCAGAGGTCCCTTCCAACCCTGACCATTCTGTGATTCTATACTGATTTTTTTTCCAAAAAGGTAGCCTATACAACTAACAGATGTGAAGGGTGAGATTCAATTGCCTAGACACAGGCAGAATTTGCTACCTGGGATGGCACAGGGTATCCCACCACACATCCTGCCGCTACTCCAGAAAAGCATAGGGCCTGGCAGACTCTACATACTCTGTGTCACGTCTGTTAACCTTTTTTAGATTATATATGCTAGGTACTTGCATTTAGGCAACTGAATCTTGACTTAGGTGCCCATATTAAGATGATCAGATTTACTTTTTAAATTCCTAAGTCTGTGCTGACTGCAAGGGCCACTGGAAGACCCGTAGCTGTTACAGGATCTAAGGCACCTGGTTCACTCGTAGATACTTATGGGTAGACATTTAAATTTAGATAGGTGTTTCTGCAGCTGAATCCTACCCAAAGTTCTTAAGCTTAAATGAAATAAATCAATAGTTTAGTTTACAAACAAAAAAACAATTAACCAAATTAAAAAAAACAAAGCAAAACAAAACCATATCCCAAAACAAAATCAGAAGAAACAAATAAAATACCCTGCACAAAAAAGTGTACACCCCACCACCCCACCCCACTCCAACCCCCCCAAAGCCAGGTACTTAGGGCATTTAAGAAAGAAAAATAAATGAGAAAAAATATGATGGGGGGGAGAGAAAGAAGAAACTCTTAGCTGATTTTTTTGATATTTGATGAGATTTTACTAAATGATGGCATTTATACATTCCTTGAACAATATAAAAAAGAGAATAATAGTAACACTGAACAACTACAAAATACAACACAGAAGATTATACTATTCCATCTTCATTAATTTTTTTCACAGATCAGAGGAATGAACATGAAAGAACACTGATGTATGCCTCATATTAGCTTTTCACTTTGCCTGTGCAGCACCACATTTAGGGACAAAACTCTGTCTCAAAAGGAGCTTAGGTAACTCAGTTGTCTGTTGGGACCTCTCCACTTTAGGGAAGAATTTTTCTTTGAAGCTGCAGTTTGGCTACAAGGTGGGTATGATTGTTCAATTCTGTTTTCCTTCTTGCCTTGTACAATGGAAGGTTCTGCTAGGGAAGAAACAGAGTACACAAAATATATGCATGACTTTCTATATGATGCCATATGTTACCACTTTCCTAAATGGGGAAAAAAAACTCCAAATCCTGCTTCTTTTGATAACATCTGTGAACAGAGATAGAAATTTTTTTTTGTTTTCTTTTTTTCCTAGTGAAAATGTTTATAATGCATAGAAAACTGAACAGTCACCTAAATTACTTCTTTCACATGCTGCCTTTCATGTCTGCTGTGAATCCAGCTTTTGATTTAAAGCAGGATAAAGTGCGAGAGAATAAAATCTCAGTACTCTACAGTTCTGGTTATATGACCGACTGGTATCTTGGAGCATGGCTGTAAATATCAGAGAAAACAACATGTTATTAAGCTTTTATAAAACACAGCAGCAGGTTTTCATTTAGTGCCACTCTAATGTAAAACTCTTAGAGCAATACCCTGTAAGTTATTTAATGCCATACTGCTTGATGATAGAGAATTTAAGCATAAAGTCTCAGTTCTCCTACATGGAGACCCTATAAAATTAGAATGTCTGGGTTAAATATCATTCAGAGACTTAGATTATTAGATTAAAGATGATTAAAGGCAGTTTTGAATAATCACAAAGGTGTGATTTTCTAATGTTAGTATATGCTGCAGGCTACCAGTCCCATAAATAAAAAGTTACCAGCAACCTTTATGTCTCTTGAACTCAAGTCATGGCCTTACCTGCATGTCTTCGGACATGTCTCTTAAATGTCATTTTGACTCTCTTTTTTTTTTTTTTCAGTTGTATTTAACAAATGAAATGGTTACTTGTTTGCACCACACCATTTTGATTGCCAAACAACAACCACTGATTTTATTCTATTTCCATATGCTTCAATTAATTTATTCAAAATAACAAGATCCCACACTATGTAAATGATCCAGATTGCAAACAGGAACATAAAATTAAGCTCCTTCAAGTGCAACAACACAGGTATAAACTGTGACTCAGAGTAGTAGAGAAGCACTGTCTCTCCTCCCACTATATAAGGAGTAGTAGGCTATAGAAATGGTTCCTTATGCCTTATTGCATTTCCATAAATTGTATGAAGGAACAGGTAAATCTTTCGACTCTCTTTAGTTGGATGGTTTGTGCTATTTGAGATGCCCCAGGGTATTCTTTATAGAGTCTCACTGTCTGTCCAAGGGGTGAAAGGTCTTTACAAACAACCTGTGCCACATTTATCTGTCATATCTCTGTGGGCTTTGATACATAACGCTTTTTGCTAAGTAGCTAGGCAACTGAATTGTGTTCTCAGACTTCTCTAAGTATAATGACCATACGTCCTACACTTCTTTTTCTCCTACTTCTGAGAGAAATGCTGTGTTCCATGTGTTTTTTCACCTTGCTCTCCTCGTGTATACAGGAAGGAAGAGAAGATTTGACAGAACTTCAGTAGCCCAGCCTGTTAGACTGGGCTGAGAAAACCGTTCATGGCTTCCCAGCCTCCTCCAGGGCTCCCCCTAACCTGGCCATGGCCCGGGACCCTATTTCAACTGCCCAGGTCTGTCAGCCCCTGTCCCAGTGATACCACAGCAGGGCCAATCTCCAGCTCCCCACAGCCCTGCCCTGCCCAGCCATGGCCCGACTGAGCTGGGCCCACCTGTGGACTAAGTCGCAGCCCAACCTTGGCCTGTCCCCATCCCTGTGGAGGTGTCCGATACCCAGGGCTGGGGCTGGCCCTGATGCCCCTGGTTGCACTGCTCTTGGCAGCATCTTGGCAAGCCGTACTGATGTTTCCTGAAGTAAGAAAAGATTTAGGAGAGTTTGGCAAACCTCCTATCGTTCCCCATAGCTTTCCCAGGGCTCTGCAGAAGACCCTGTAAAAGGGAAGCCAAAAGAAAAACCCAAAAGATAATTTCTCTCCACTGAATGAGAATGGGGTTCAGATCTGAAGAAAAGAGGATTTGCAAAGACAATGCAGAAATTTTTCCTAGCCTTGGGGCATATTCCAAATCTACACAACCTTTGTAAATTTACTATCCTTAAAAGAACCTGTATTATTCTGCTTTTATTCACTTCTATCTCCTTTCCTAATTATATGAGCCAAAACTGGTTTTTATACTGTATTTTCATGATATGAGAAATAAGAAGCTCTTAAATAAGGATAAATAAGGAGTGGCCGCTTGTTGGCAGACACTTGTTCGCTGGTGCTTCAGTGGATCTCGTGCTGTGGATGGGTGGACACCAACATGGGAAAAGATCCCTGAATTCTATTAAAAAACTATGCCTTATGAAGAGGCTTTTTGTGATGATGAAGAGTTTTTAGGTAGCATCCATTTTATCAACTAATTCAAGCTAAACTATGAATTATCCAAGAATAGCAATTAACCTGAATCTTGACCTATCTATGAAATAAATTACTTTGTGATTGTTGAAGATCCCTTAGGTAGACAAAGCCAATATTAATCAAATGCAGTGGTGTCAGCCAAGCCAGGAATATTTTTATAAGATGAGTTCTTTAATTTTTTTATCTGATCTCTAAGAGACAAACAAAAATAACCCTGATACTAAGCCTGACCAAATCAGAGGACAAAAAATAGCTTTATTTACTGGCTCTGTCAGGCCAAATTTAAACTGTGCAGAGTTGATTTATAATTTTCTGTTTGTAGTAAATACTGTTTATGATTGAAAATAATCAATTTTTAGCTCATATTATTAGAGATAAATAGATTTTGTGTATTAACTCCAGAGAGATAATAAATGTGAGAAATGAAGTATGGTGGTGCTTTATTATGCAGCACAAAAAGCCAAACCAGAAAAAAACGGGAGGGAATTCAAGCTCCCCTGACCTCAAAACCCAAGATTCATAGGAGCAAGAGCAATAATTATTCTGATGAAAATGCAGGGTGGAGTTTTTTAGTCAATATTAAAGATCAAAAGAGAAAAATGCATCACTATATAAAAAGCACACCACTGAACTGACATTTCAACAATTTGATATCTTATTTAAAAAAAAAAAAAAAAAGAATTTGAAATGGCGCTATGACATAAAATAGCCAAAATTGAACATATAGGCAGCTGTCCAGCATGGACAATATTTAAGTAAATTCTTTATGCAAGACTAAGAAGGACAATTTTGGCAGTAATATTACTTTAGTATAGAGGTAAAAGGTTTGATAAAAGTATCATATGTACGTGTTGCAGTGGAGTTTCATCTGAAAGGAACAGGATCCAAGAAGTCATTTTTTTGGCGCAAACCATGTTGTTGCAGACAAAAACATTCTAAAAAGCCAAGAAAAGTGAGAAACATTATATGGGTTTATATTTGTATAATGCCTATATAGGCAGATAAAGGCTGTTTCACCATCATGCAAAGCCATAACTTATTTCCTGTTTCCATTTTTTTTTATTAATATAATGCAAAAGTATATGAAGAACCTTCTTTAATACTGCTTGAGATATGCACATCAGGTAGTGGAAAGATGGAGTCAAATGACTCAATTTACTTGTACACACTTTTGTGTCATCAGATGCTATTGGTTATTTCGGGCATCACATGGGGCTGGCAGATACGACTCAAACTGTAGAGTGACATCTTGATTAAAGCATCTCAGATGCCTGTGTATGGGCAACTGAAAAAGGATGAAAGAGTAAGATTCATTTCCATATTCCAGACATCCAAATCCAATTTTATCTAAATGGAAATGTCTATATGCAAATTAGGTGAGATATGGCTTTGCAATAGTATGAAATGCAATATGAGATTCAGTTACTCCACACATAGTTATCAGCTGTCATTTGAAATACTCTGCTTCATCTGACTTCCAGCTGGCATTCTTAAGAACTTGTCTCTCCAGCAAGTTCCAGCTCGTGTCTACCGTTCCTTGGTGTGTATGCCTGTCAAAAGGTACTAGATTTCTACACTGGCTCTGGCCTGAAACTCCATTCATCTCATGTGATATGTCTAAAGAAAGAGAAATCTGAGAGTCCATGACTGAATGAAGTTTTCTTATTTCATCAAAGTGAACGGATTTTACAATAACGGATTTCTTGTTTCTTTCACAGTTATCTCTCCCTTATATCAACAGCAACATATTATCTTTGAGTCAATGGGAAATTTCACTTGTACAAAACTGTTTTTCACATCAAAGAAGTGAATAATCTTACAGAATAAGACTAAACCTAAAACCTATCCTTGAAAAATTCTGCTAGCAACCTCCCTGTACAATTATGTTCTTCCTTTCAGCACTGCTCACTGCCTCTCTCCAAAAGTCAGTTACTGTATACCCTTGTGCCCAGTTTGGCTAGTAGATTTTCATGTAGCACCATATGAAACACTTTTTTGATTACAGGTAGATTAACCCAATTTCTTAAAATCATAGATTGGTTTGTATTGGAAAGGACCCTAAAGATCATCTAGTCCCAACACCCCTGCCATGGGCAGGGACACCTTTCACCAGACCAGGTTACTCAAAGCCCCATCCAACCTGGCCTTAAGCTCTTCCAGGGATGGGGCACCTACTTCTCTGGGAAACTTGTTCCAGTGTCTCATCGCTGTCAGAGTAAAGAATTTCTTCCTAATATCTTATTTAAATCTATCCTTTTTCAGTTTAAAATCATTACCCCTCATCCTATCGCTACACTCCCCGATAAAGAGTCCCTCCCCATCTTTCCTGTAGGCCCCCTTTAGGTACTGGAAGGCTGCTATAAGGTCTCCCTAGAGCCTTCTCTTCTCCAGGCTGAACAACCCCAACTCTCTCAGCCTGTCTTCATAAGAGAGGTGCTCCAGCCCTCTGATCATCTTCATGGCCCTCCTCTGGACTCACTCCAACAGGTCCATGTACTTATGTTGGAGGCCCCAGAGCTGGGTGCAGTACTCCAAGTTGGGTTTCACGAGAGCGGAGTAGAGGGGCAGAATCACCTCCCTCGACCTGCTGGCCATGCTTCTTTTGATGCAGCCCAGGACACGGTTGGCTTTCTGGACTGCAAGTGCACATGGCTGGGTCATGCTGAGCTTATCCACCAACACTCCAAAGTCCTTCTCCTCAGAGCTGCTCTCAATCCATTCTCTGCCCAGCCTGTATTTGAGATTGGGATTTCCCTGACCCATGTGCTGGACCTTGCACTTGTCCTTGTTGAACTCCATGAGGTTTGCACGGGCCCACTTCTCAAGCCTGTCAAGGTTCCCTTGGATGGCATTTCTTCCCTCCAGTGTGTCTACTGCTCCACACAGCTTGGTGTCATTGGCAAACTTGCTGATTGTGCACTCAATTCCACTGTCCATGTCACCAACAAAGATGTTAAACAGCACCGGTCCCAATTTGCATTCCTGTTGCCAGAAAATCAATTGTCCTTCTGAAAACCGAGATCAAATTAGTTTATCATGATCTAAATATGACACATATTTTTAATCCTGGTTTTGTTTGTGTCTTTTTGTTTGTCTCAACTTTCTTTTAAAACTTTTGCTGAATAGCTGCAAACCACTGACATCAGATTACCAACTCTGTAATGACTCTGATCGCTCTCCCACTCTGTTAAATGAAGATATTATGTTTGCTCTAGTTGATTTATTTGATTCCACTATGATTACTCCATTAACATTAACATTTACTGTGACCAAAGTCAAAAAGGTACGCAGCCATCAACTATTTTGACCGCAGCAAAGTAAATCTTAAACTTCTGCTTCTACTGCAAGCAATGACTGGTATACATACAGTTGTACTCTTTTAAGGTTATTACTGGAATAAACCTAGCAACTAACTTGAGATTGTGTCCATTTCAGTAAGTAGAAGCTATGGAGGCCTCTTATAAATTTTAACCCTGAAATAACGGATTACATAGGATTCAAAGACACAGTGAGTGCTATATAGATGCTTTCTTGCATATTCTGGCTTAAGTTTCCTTCACATACATTAGTTCAAAATACATGTAAACATAGTATATTACTGTTGATAATTTCAGAGATTTTTTTTTTAACAGAAATTTAACAATACTCTATAGGGTGTTCTTAAAACCAAGTTCTCTGCACACAGTAATCAATTTCATTCTTTATCTGTATCTAATCTCCACAGATGTTGTGCTGAAGCTATTTCAAGCACCTAAAGTTAGGAGAGGCAGATAATTATCTTCATAGATTCATAGACGTTAAGGCAAAAGGGATTATTTGATCATTTTGCCAAGCCTGGAATGTACTGTAGGCCATTAAACTTCATCCAGTTTTGATATCTGTTGAAAATGAGCTGTGATGATCAGTATTTATTACTATTATTTTTATTGATCATATTTGTTATAACACTACCCAAAGGCTGAAGAGGAAAAGAATTACTCTGAGATAGGAACTGGATAAACATAGATTACTTGATGATCCCTGTCTTGAAGAGTTTACAGTCAAGATAAGAACAGCGTGGAGCAGGAGAACAGAATGTAAAACACTGCACAACAATCATATGATTACAGCAGACAACACATTAGTTGCATTATTTCATTTTAATTTTTCCTAAGTCAGAAGAATGTAGCTGTAGTTAAGGTATATGGAGAAGGATGCCAAACACAAGAGGACAGACCAGTAAGAATGAAAGGAATGTAGGGCTGGAATTAAATTATTATGAAGAGATATGGTACGCCTTTGTATTTTTCGTCAGTGGCTAAGTGTGCTGACTGTTCAGGAAGAACAAAAAGCAGGACTCAGTGAGTGGAAAATTTCTCTTTATTTATCCATTTCTTATGTTTGGCAATGTAGAACACAAAAAGTCACATTTAGTAGAAATATTCCAGTTTTATTCCATATTAGGCATTCCTTCTCCACTGCTGATTTGCCCATTTCTGTAAGATGTGGTATACCTAGACATGCAAATGCTTCTGAGAATGTACTTTTCAGTATCCTGTTCCCTCAGAAAACCCTCAAAAAAACCCCACAGATATAAGAAAAGGATCTTTACCTATGTTTTTGGCACAGTGTTTGTAAATTACTGTCAGATACTTTACCAGATATGTACCTTAGTTTTGAATACGCAGGAATATTTAACTGTCTTTTCTAGTCCGAACAATCATGCTTGTAATGTAATTCTGCAGTTCTGACCTTACCCACCTTGATAGATTTCTCTGGGAATAAGACTGTTGATACATTGGACTGCATTCTGCCTGTTGTAGTAGGTGTTAGATTTAGAGATGATCTAGAAATAACTGGGTTGCACAGATTTCAGAATTTGCATTTCAGCGTCTCTTAAAGTAATGGAATTATCAACAAATCATCATAAAGTATATTCACATGTTTGGTCTCTCAGGCTATTTTCCTTATTGCAAAACTGCAGTCCTAAAAACTGTACATAATATGCAACATCCTGATTATCAGGCTCTAAACTCAAATGAACTAAAAGCATTCATTTTTATAAATCACAGATTCACACAATCTCAACAATCGAGTGTATTAAAAAGGTTTTCACCTACACAGGATATGGTGGACAATGGCAATGGTATAATCATACAGAAAATTACATTTCCCTTGTGAGAAACAACTGCAAAACTATCCTCTGAAAGAACTTTCTTTCATGATAGTAAGACTTCTAACTTCTTTGGTGACATAAATAAAATCACTTTTACTGTCAGCTGATTCAACTCCACTGGGCTGAGACTAAGAGAAAAACGGGCGGTGTTTTACTGTGTTGTGCACAAATTAAATTGATTATCAAGGTAAAGAAAATTACATTAAGTAACTACAACTAGCAATATAATTTGATCGTTGATAATAAAGATGCTGTAAATTTGCTTGAAAAGAAAAAAAAATAATCAGTTTTCAGAGCTCAAGTTAACATTTTTCTTGCCCTGGCAGAAAGAAACCTGTGTTTATTTTTTTCCTATAGAAAGAATAAACTTGGGAAAGCTCTTCTGATCTGGCAGTGGTGCCTAAACAGACCTATTGGCTAAAGATCAGGCTGTTGTTTTGCATTTGTCAAACAACCTTGAATTCTGGGCTACAATTTTATGAGTCCATAATCAGTTGTACATGATAACCAATAACCAGTCTTCAACACTGAATCTGGGGTAGTGATCAGTGAATTCCCAGGTGCTCAACCTATTTGACTCAGCACAGGAACAGGTAAACCAAGCGGCTTGGATCCACAAGTACTAGTTATGTAGTTCTGCACCAAAGCTAACAGATCCTGCTTTATAGTCTTCAGCGGCCATTTCATGTGAACAGAGCCATACTGACTCCAGAACAGCATAGATTTGTCTCCAGCCATCCTGACCCTATTAGGACCCACGTGATTTATGGATCTGGGGCCAGCACAGACAGAGTAGATAAATGAAAGTGCCAGCATGGACATCTCTATGAAATTTTAGACTGAAGAGAGGAGAGATGAGGAAAAACAACACAAAGCTTCTATATCCTTATGCTGAGAAAATCTCCAAGAACGTGGATGGGATGAGAAAAAGAGATGAAAGACTGTTGCAAGGGTCTGTCTGGGTGTTTGTCCTCTGGCCTTCTACTTCAACAATAAAAACTAAGCTAGGTCAGCATAAAACACTCTGTGAGAGGACTATTCAGAGAAAACTAAGTGAAAGAAATGTATTTTGCATTTAAATCTGAAAGCTGTGAAATCTGAGCTCATTTCACAAGCTCATGTCACTTGTAAAAGAGAGTTCCTTGATCTCCATGCAGCTCTTGCAAAAGTTCTATCTCCTGCGTTTGCAAGTCTATCCTTCTTGACAGAAAACTTTATAGGTTCTTTCAATTGTAAGAGCTGTCAAGGGAGGTCATGATTTCTGAAAAGAAAAGCTTTGTCCTTTTCTATGGAAGGCTCTGAATATTAAGATAAACTATAAAATGGATCCTGTATTCAGTAGGAAGGCAGTGCACATAGAAATGCAAGGGGTGATGTGTTCGGAGACCTATGCGTTACTGAGAAGATGGGTTGATGCATTTTGAAACTTCTTCTTTTAGTGCCTGCTTGGATTCATTCCCAGACATAATGAGTTGCAATAATAGAGTCTGGGGGTCAAGAATGTATGGCTTACTCTGGCAAACTTTATTCCTGATATTCCGAAGTTACTCCATGTTTAAACCAGTATAAATGAGAAGAGAATGTGGACCTATTTTCTTTTTCTTATTATTTTAAGATTTAAATAATTTGAGAACCCATAAAATAAGAACACAAATTTGATTCTAACTCTTGGTATAGTACATTTGTTAAATCTGGTTTCTGCAAAAACTTAAAATCTAGTTGTGTTTAACTCAGCACTTGCAGCTGTAAAAGCCATTGAATTAAAGAAGATGAAGAGCTTTTACAGATTAAAAAAAAAAATCAGTGCTTTTATTACAGTTGGTAATATGGAAGAGGAAATAATAACATAGAAAAAGGAATAAATTGTGCAGATCGGTGTCAATATCACCTATTGGAAGCTCGCAGCACTAACTTGTACAATGTTGTTATCCCATTTGTGTATAAAATTACCTATTTGGGTAAAAAAAAATTATGTCTTCAGTTTTCTTGTTTATTTTTCCACTTTGAAATCTGACACTTGTGATATGGCTTATTCTTATTGCTTCAAAAATTTATGCTATATGCTTATTTAAAAGAACTTATACTACAACTGGAAACTGATAGGCTTCAACTAATAAAAAAATGGAAAAAATGTTAAAGTAGAATAGAATACACTATTTCAGTTGGAAGGGACCTATAACGATCATCTAGTCCAACTCTCTGACCAATTCAGGGCTGACCGAGTTAAAGCATGTTATTAAGTACATTGTTCAAATGCCTCTCTTAAACACTGACAGGCTTGGGGCATCGGCCACCTCTCTAGGAAGCCTCTTCCAGTGTTTGACCACCCTCTTGGTAAAGAAATGCTTCCTGATGTCCAGTCTAAACTGCCCCTGATGCAGCTTTGAACCATTCCCATGAATTCTGTCACTGGATACCAGGGAAACGAGAGCAGCGATCGACAGCTGCTTTCAATCAAGTCCTGTTTTTCCATTTTGTTTGAACAAATTTTGTTGTGCTTTAAAGTGGTATGACTGGGAGCAACTTCTTCAGTAAATATGACTTCATTTAAAGTTATAACCAGACCCACAGATATCTTCGTCTACATTTGAGATGAACTCAGACAGACATTGATGTTCTGAGTAATGAAATTAGTACTCTCTTTTATATTTCTCAATGAGAAAGTTCACAGAAGTGGTGGAAACTGCAGAAAAGTTGACATTCTAAGATCAACAGACCAATACAGGTCACTATATATCAGAAATAATATATTTCCTCAATGGTATTATGTCTATCATTATCTAGTGTACTATTTAAGATAGCTCAGTTTATGCTTAATGAATGAAATAATTCATTTATTCAAGTACCCTGAACGAATCCCTCTTTAGACCCAGATTAGACTAACACAGTGTTTTGGGGTCCAACTATGTAGTCCCAGGGCTAAAAAAGAATAAGGAATTGAGTTCTGCTTCACTGAAATGTCAGATGAATTACTGGTTGAGTCACAAATGTCTTCAGGAAAACTTTCCCTATTTTAAGGATTATTAAGGGATGCAATGCTTAGGATTCAGTTCTGCCGCTATAATGGCATGAGGTACCATTAAAATACCAAGTCAGCATTCAGACAAAGTACCAAGTACCAAAGAACCACGCTAAAACACTGTGTATTTTAGATTTAGTACGGCAGATTTCCTTTGACATGTTTAGAGTTGAGTTTTACAATGGGAATTTAATGGCTATATGGCCTGCTAGTGACACATCCAATAATGAGAGACACTCTGAATCATTGCTAATGCTTCCTAACCTTCCTTTGATTACTTGTATTTGTACTGCTGCAGGAAGTAAGGAAAACAGAACTCCCACATGGGATTTACCTGTTGCTGTCACAGTCATGAAGAGTTACCTACTAAATTGCTTCCAGAACACTGGCAGAGGGAGCACTTTGGCTGTCTCAAGCTGGTAAAACTCTATTAGTGAACAATTTTCACATATAATGGCTGCAGGCTACTCCAACACGGAAATTTACCAATGCTTCAAAATGGATTATAGCAGTAGTATTGAGAGAGCTGACCCTTTACTAGGCAAGTCACTGCACCAATCTTTGCTGCAGTCTACAAATCTGTAAAATGGGGAGAGTAATAGTTCCTTCTTTTATAAGGTACTTAGAAATCTAACACCACAACCTTATAAGATGTGTTGTTTACAACAGACAACAAAAGGGCATCAAACCCATCAATTTTAAATGAACATTAATCACATAAAATAGATTTCCTCTGTTATAGTCCAATTACATCATCACAATCAATCAATCAGGGTTTTCTAATTTTTTTTTATTCCTTTTTTTGTGTGTATGTAGGTGTTACTATAAAGCAAGTCTGTCTTTTATAAGATTAATGGAACACGAAAGAAGTTCCAGCAGCAGCAGCTGTAGCAATACCAGCACAGGCTGAAAGAACTGTGACTTAACCCAATGCTTTTAAGTGAGGTATAAGTCAAACGTAAGACCAGTTCACTTTATCAAAATTGCAAGATCAAGATGCCTCTTGCCAGTCACCTTTTCAGAAATGCAGACAAATCAAAGACAAGCATTCTTGATCTGAAACACACACACTCTGAGCCTGGACAATACAGTGGATTGCACTACATACCTTGCAGTTTGTAAAAGGTTATGTTTAATAAATGCTGTGCGTGTGAATATCTAGTTTGAAATCATAAACAAGTAAAGAAATACATTTTTTAGTCTAATCTCTGTGTCTTCTATGAGGCAACATAAAAGACAATGTAAGCATATACCTAGGCGTTCTCAGGGCGAGAAGCTAATATAATGAGGGTTAATTTGTTTTCAGCTGCTTTCCCACTTAGGAGAAAACATGTCTAAAATTCTGACTCTTGTGCCTTATTCCACTGAGACTTACACCATTTATGCATCAGGTAAGTCCCAAGCTTCAGACACAAAAATCAGATGATGTCAATTGAACTATGGTAGCTTCATTACCTGAAAAATTCAAATTTCATTCATATATCTCTGAAGTCTTGACTTTGAATTTTTGTAATGTGATTCAAATGTGAGTCTGGAAAATTTTCCTGAAATACTATCTGTATGCGGCTTGCTTGTGCTGGCTTTCTATACGTATCAAAACCAACATCCCCTTATGGACAATGGGGTAAATATTTGCTGGAGTAAATGATGTGCTAATGGGATACATGACAAAGAAGTTCAATTTGCTGCTTTTATGTTTCTGTTCTTTTATGTTTATGTTCTGTTCACATGGGTGTACACAACTCACCCTCTCCATGATATATTAGTTTTCCATCTACAAACAGACTGGGCCTTGACTTTCAGTTATTATGTCAGAGATGTAGTTAACCAAGGTATTAACTTGTGAAACCCATGAGAGCAATGCTGCAATTTCCTGATAGTGAGAAGAAAGAATGAGAAGAAGATATGCAGAAGTTTAATTCAGTTGACCAAATATAGGAATCTACTGCCACTTGGGACACCCAGAACAATCTGTCTGACTTAGCTGCCAGCTCAGAAGAGCAAGTGAAGGATTCAGTTATCTTAATGTAGGTGACTAAAGTCATATAAAATAGGGTGATATTATGAAACCGGCATCTGCATAGCCTACCAAGTGTGACACGAGACTTAAGAGAAAACCATTAACTTTTTGGAGTGGTTACTAGAGACCAAGTAGGACACTTCCTAATGCCTGCTAACATTTGGAGGCCATTGGGCAATTGAATTTTGCCCCAAACTTAGAGGACAATTAAGCTCACCCAAAATTAGTCACCTAGGGCAGGATTAAGGTCTTAAACATAGGTTTTCAATGTCATTTTAGGTGCCTTACAGTATGGTATCTGGCATCCAGCTGCTGCAGAAGTGAGTTTCCCTTAAATCCTATGACATGCTTGTCAACCTCTGCAGTTCTAGGAAACTGAGTCTGCCTGGCCAGCTGAAGGCTAGACAGGATGCTTTGATATTTAAAATTGCTACCAATGTCTACCAGCTGTTAGGGAAATAAAGAAAATAAAACTGACTTTTTTTTTTCAAGAATTAAGCCAAAGAATAAAACACTAATTTATACCACTGTTAACATTTGTCAGATACATACACAAGTCCTAGTTGATTCTATGGCTGAGAATATGACCCAATACCCTCTGTATTTCTTTGTTCTATTTCTTCCTAGTGTTAGGGATGCTTTGAAGCTCAGTTCTACTATCATATACAGTGATTTTGCAAATAGAAATTTTGAAAATTGAGTAAGAACAAAGATTGTAAAATTCCTTTTTTCTCTAGAACATGTTAGCTTCTCAACAAAGGCATGAATATCCCATAGCTAAGCTGTTAATTAACAAATGTTTTCTTTCTTTCTGTTCACAAATTACTTACTAAAAGATACATCCTCGTATTTACTCATTAGTCAAAATGTTAGCTTCACCTATTAATCTTTGAACTACAGTTTCTTTGGAGACATCTTCTTTCACCTTGTGAAATTTGAAGTATATTGGTGAATTTTTAAAGTCTGGTTAATGGCTTTCTTACTCCATGGCCATAGCACATAATTCAGTGTGCAGTGTCAAATGAATACTTTTCAGCTAAATATAAAACTTGAGATATACATAAAAATTTGCTCATGTTATGGGCATGTGGGAGTTTACTAGGAATAATGTAAGGATTTTTTATTCAGCAAGATGATAGATGGCCCTGGCCAAACACATTTCAGAAGGCTAACATTGTCATATTTATCTGATTTATAATGATAAAAGTGAGATTATTAGACTTGTGTTTAGTCAGTTCACATACATATCACATAGTAAATAATCCCTCTATCTCACGATATCCTATAAATTTATATCAAAACACACTGCTGTACCAACCCTTTTGTAGTAAAAATTCTTGGTGCTTTTATGTTTTGCTTGACAAACTGAGGCCAATATCTGCAAGCCCAAGGACATCAAACATAAAATTGGCTGTATAAAGAAAAAGGTTATGTGTAAGATCCTGCTCAGTACAGTCGGTATCACAGAGTAGCAAGGGTGATTGGGATTAGTTAGATAGTGAAAACTGATCTGTTGAGAAGAGATTATTAGAAGGTCAATGACAGAAGAAAAGTTCTCTTGGTTTGAAGGGAGATGGATGATGGAGAAAAGAACTTTAAATAAGCATTCAAAATGCTCATAGCTTTCACAAATCAAAGCTACAAACCTTTTGAATTTTGTATATTGCTTTTTGACACCCTTAAACCTTATCTTATGATGTGTGAAAGTGCTGTAGACTCTTTACTGTTAATATAAAAAGGCAAACACAAATCAATACCTTCCTCTTTAGTAAGCAGTAATGTTGGACAAGTCCTGTCTGCCCCCTGTTAGTGTATAATATTGCTTGTTGGCTGAAGATAAGATTGATTTACTTTCCCCTCAAATTCTCCTCATACATTTCCTGCTACAGTACATTCATTTTTGAGAGAAGAGTAAATGAATTGGTGGTTTAGAGATGACACATACACGTGGTCCCATATAAAAGCTGTTAACATCCTTCTGGGAGAACCGGCAGATTATTTCCACAAGGCTTCTCTGTCCCAGCCTTAGTAACTAAAGCCTTTTCTTCTGTTCAAAAGATATGCAGTCACAAACAATGCAGATGAAACATACCTCAAGGTTACTCATATGTTACTTATGGAAAGAACGCCAGGCAGTGAGATCAAGAATTGAACCCCTCCATGGACCTGAGCAGGAGTTTTGGTGCAGCACACAAACTACAGTTGTCTGCCAGAGCAAAGGTTCCTCTAACAGAACATACAAGCAATTTGGTCATAACTGCCCAGATGATCACCCTATCAGTCATCTGTTTAAGTATTTCTGTCCTTGTCCTTTCTGTCTAGATCTTTCTGTCTTCCACGGGAGCAAACCATCATGTCTTTTCTGAAATCCTTTTTACCGCGATACAGGCAAACAATGATTTTGTGTTTCTTAATTTATAATCCCCTTTCCACTGCTGAATGCACTTGCTGATACCTTTAGTCATCTAATTGCAAGTCTTGATTTATAATTTTACCAAATGTGATTAATCATAAACTGTGGAAATTTGATCACTATATTCTAGCAACACGCATGCGCACACACACACAAAAACCCAAACCCTTATTACTTCTTATGTCACACAGTAACTGACAAAGCAACATTTAAAGCAGTATCCCATAGTACGTATGTGATATTTTTTCTGTGAGTGCTTTATCAGGAGACTTTCAAGGCTGAGACATACGCTAACTAAACCACAGCCTGGACCTATATCCTGAACTCTCATATTGTGCAACAGTTGGCTTGCTCCCTAACTCTAACTGTTGTCCTTAAAACAAATATACCATACATGGGAGCTTCACTCATGACAAATGTCCATGTAATGTAGTCTTAAAAGCCAAGACGAATTATTTTTTTACAACTTCTAGAGGCAATCTATTTCAGAACTTCACTATTTTTACTATTAGAAAGGTTTTCTTAGTATCATGACTGAATCTTACAGCTGCAATTTAAGCCCATTACATCTTATCCTATATTACAACCTGTTCTTGATAAGCATTGTTTTCTTTCATAGGAAATTGTGCTGAGACTATCTTTCAAAGCTGACTTCAGTACAGTTAATGTGAATTGAATGAATCTAAAAATTTTTGAGTATAACAAAGACTGATAAATCTAAAGCACAAATAGAAATACATAACTGCTATTTACCATGTGTCTCAAGAAAAAGCTATATAAGCCCTTTGTGCCTCCCTGCAAACTCATCTAATTGCAGAATATATCCTCTTTCTTCTTAATTTCTTTCCTCTGAAAATATACAGGGACAGCAGTTATCATCAAGTGAGTTGTCAGCCAGGCTGGTTGAAAATCTTCCGTCAAAGCTAAAACAAAAATCAATATTTGACAGAAAGTTTTCTTTGTTCTTCTACCATTTTTTTGTTATGTGAGTACTCCATCTTCTTAACATTTTTTCTTTTTAATTCAAATGCATCTTTTTCTAAAGAAAAGCCTCTTAAAAAAAATTTATCAGAAATTTAAATGTTCATTTTCATTGATAATCAATAACAAATCCCTGAACTATAATAATTGTTATTATTTCTTATTTTTGATCATAAAAGAGGACAAGATGCAAAAAATTATTCTTCCCAAACTAAATATACTTGCACACATGTGTCTGTATATATTGATGTTTGAAGATTAAATTTTTTCAGGCACAGCAAAAATTTGGATAGTTATCTATTGATTTTAAAAAAATTAGTTTAATATAGTTTCCTTCTGGAGATAAATTTTTTATATGCTTAAGTGACCCATAGTAATTCTTTGCTCTGAGAATAATACTATGAGATAATGCTATGAAAAGTTTCTAAGCATAAAATGACTTACATTCTCCCACATCTTGTACAGTAAGCACACTGTGAAAGAGGAAAAAAAAACCCTATGTGCATTTTTTATTCCTCTTTTTTTTCTCCCTCTTTCTCTCAAAAAATTGTAGGACATTGAACTAGTTGGACCTTTGTGCTGAAACTGTTATCCCTTTTCCTCTTTACACAAATAGGCATGTCAAAAGACTGCAAAAGCTGTAAAGTTATGTTACACCAGGATACAAAATTATGTATTGGATCTTCTTAAACAAAACAAACCAGCAGGGGAAGAGAGGGGAGAGTGCAAAACAAACCACCTCTCCCAAATTCTGGCCACTGTGTTCTAGGGCAGACCATTGCTTCCTATCTAGATCCCAATCTAGTAAGCGGCTTCCTTCATTGTTCGGTCAGTGGTTTTCTGGGCTGCAATGGTTGAATTTCTCTGCAGAAAAGTCTCCATCATTCTTCATTTTCTTTTGGAAATCCAAGCTTGGAATCAGTGTTCAAACCAGCATTCTCTCCTGTTGAATGTGGGAATTAGTACTCCAAACTAGTGTAAAAATATTTGGTTGTTGATTAGAAATGAGTCTATAGAAAATGCCAATGATATCCTTATTTTATTCCTCAAATAGATGTAGGAATTTCTTTTGGAGAGTTCACAACCATGAAGATGAATTAGATTCTTCCTGGAATGTTTTTTTTTTTTTCCCTTCTGTTACCTGGTTTCTCCCTCAGAACCGCTTTTTTCCTTTTTTTTATACTTATTTTAGCCAAAAGATACTACTTAGAATATTCTTGCTTGAGGACTAGTGACCTCATGTAGTTGTGTGTTTTGAAGGTTTATCTTTAATGTCTGAAGCAGATGTCCCTTCTTCTTCAGCACAGTATCTGCTGCCATAGGCCTACATATGGTACCCAGGAGAAAGAAAAAAGCTTAATCTATAGAAGGTTGTTGATAGTACTCACTGTAGCTAAACACTCCTTGATGCCACCTACACACAGTTAAAAGATACTTTAGGTTAGAAAGTCAAATGTTAAAAATGCAGTTCGAAGTCTTCAGTGATTTATATCAGGAAACAGCTTTGGAGATAATCTGGTGCAACTCAGTGGTCAAATGGGGTGAGGTTCAAGCAGGCTATGAGGGCCCTGTTAGGTCAAGATCTGAGTATCTTCTTCACAGCCCCTTTAGGCAACCTGCTCTGATATTTGACACCCCTCACTGTTAACAATATTATTCTTAATACATATTTTGAATTGCTGCTACTCACTTCTGTTGCCTCTTGGTCTTTCACTGTGCACTTCCAATAGCGTCTTGCTTTGGATTTTTGTACCATCATGATAGGTAATTGAAGACAGCTTAGTATGTGTTTGGCCTTCTTTGCCAAATCGCTTTAAACTTGTGCTCTCATAGGTCCTTTTCTGCAAAGGTATATTCTAGCTTATTGGGACTGAGCCACTACTATTGCTAGCAATGCTTGCAGTGTAGATATTGCCAGTCAAGGATGCAGTCACTGATGAGACAAACCTTATTTACATGTTTCATACTTATAGGAAATCTAAAAATGTTCAAATGATATATGTGTTTTGATTACGAATCAGTATTCTGTTTAAGCAGTTTGCAGGTTCTCTGCTTCATTTATGTGTTGCACAGGGAACAACACAAAATTTGTGTACTGTGTAGCGAACAAGACAGAAAATAGCAGGAAAATAATGTGGTCTTATTCTTACTGCATTTGATTGCTGTCTTGTTGAACTGGATTCTTTCTTACCCTTGGCCACACAGTCCTTATGTAGTGCTTGATAATCACTTCGAAGAAGTTGCTCACAAGTGATTGCTAGTGATGTGCTCCTCATTTTTTTATTTGATAATCTAAGTTCTAGTTTGTAGAAGTGTTGGATGTTACCAGCAACGCAAACAGCCTTAAGTCGGTGCTTGTCTTTGCAACTGTCCAGTATTCTTTTCCAGCTCGTCTCTTCTTCTCTCTATTGCTCTCTACACACATACCCATATACCCATGACATACAGTTTAATTTAATCCAAGTATCTAAGAACTGACTGATCAGTATTCATATAATTAAAACATTTAAATGAGTCACCATCATGAAGACGAAATATGCCTTCTTTTTTGTTCAGTAAGAATAGCACATTTATCACTTACGCAGTAAAATTTATTGTGACTTTAATGATTTTCCTTATTTACAAATGCTTGCATTTATTATAGGATTCAGTAGGTAAATATACTGATGACAATTAGTAACTCTAATTGGTTTTATAATGAATATTTTCAAATTTTTGAATAAAAAATATTTAAAATTTATCAGTTAAAACCTTACAAGTCAATAGAATGAGGAAAACTAGCTATCAATATAAGGCTGATGATTCAATAGCATTGGAACATTTTCCATGGATTTTAAAGGGTATTACAATAAAATTGCAGTACCAACAAAACAGAAATGCCTCTGAGTTCAAAAAGATCTGGAACAGGGGAAGGAAGATTGCTTTGAAGGAAAAAAAAAAGTATAAAAAAAGAAAAAGCTGCTCAGAGCCATAAATAACCACAAATGAGATACTTAGATGTTGATTCTTTGGTGTTTACTGCAACGAATTTAGAGTGAATAATGAGTCTATTTGTGTTGTGGTCACCAGGCTTCTTCTTTAGTAGAGAAGTCTGTTTGCTGAAGGAGCTTTTTGGATGGTATGCCTTATTTAGATAAACTTTTAAAAAATATCAGATTTAAAAAATATTTGTATTTCTTGTTACCAGCCAACATAAAATATGAATAATTACCAGAAGGTAATTACACTCTTAGAAACCCCACAAATGTAAACCACATAAACCAATCAATCAATCAATCAATCAAACAAACCCGATTCTGACACAAGAAGCAAAATAATACTTATAGCTATTGTTTTTCTGAAAACTCTCAGTTGTCTGCATTTTACAAAAAATAAATTTATGTCTGGTAGTATCTTTGTGAGAAACACAGCATCAGCCACATAGCACGGAGCAGCTTCCATATAATAGCAAGGGAAGAATAAAATCTTTATAGTTTTCAAAGCTGTAAGAGCCTTGCTTTAATATGTAGGCAGTGCTTTTTGAAAAGCCACAGAGCACTATGAAAGTGCACACTTTATTCTTGAAATAGCTGTGCTAGCCAGAGAATTTCTCAAATGATGGGGGAACAGTCTTCATACAGAGGAGTGTATTTAGCGGGCCCTCTCATCATTCCCAAAGAGCAGGTAACAATAAATGACACAGACAAGTGTGTCATGGAAAGTTTCATCTTAGTGATGATGCAGATGTGGTGTATTTGTTAACTTTCTGAGGTTGGGTAGAGACACTCTCATGAATGAGCAGCATACGTTATGTTTGATCATGCGTGTACAACACGAAACAGAGCAGAAGGGACAAGTTCCATAAGCAAACCTGACCTTGCAACAGTGTTTATACTGTGACTTTGTTTTAGAAAGTAAAAGATATTCTGACTGAGATCTGCCTGGATCCTAGCATTTTATCAAATTAAAATTCCCAGTATAACCTGTCACAGTTTTGTAGGAAAGAAATACAGGATTTAAAGCTAAAGTCACAAAGTTTAAGAGTTTCTGGTCTGAGCCCCATGCCCTACCTCTTGATTTCCAGAGGTCTTTAGAATGAGCTTATGGATACTTTATGGACTTAAAAAATACACATAATGAAAACAATCCCTAATATTTTCTTTATTTTTGAGAAATAGCAGAGAACTGAGGATTTGGCTCCCTTTTCCCCATAAAAGTTGTTTGCTTTGGTTTTTGTTTGGCTTTTTCTTTTTAATCCAAACATCAGAGAAAGTCAGAGCAGTCAGGATTTAATACCTTTTTTACAACTTAAGGAAAAGAAAAGAAGAAACAGAAACATGAAAGTAAAGACGCTCATTGAGAGGATAGCTTTTTCTTTTCCCACTGACGCTGGGTCATTTTCTTAGTCTTTACTCAGAGTAATGGAAACTATGACATATTACACTCAGCAGCTACTCAAAGTCAGAAATAGCTCCTATTGAGCATAGCTCTTTACATCTGGCAAAGAAAAAAACCACAACTATCCTGCATTTTTCAACTGATCTCTAAAATTATTGAGTAATTTTTGCCTCAATGTAGAAAGAAGAGCTAATTGGTGCCTAGCCTTGCTTTTTAATCATTTATCCCCAATTTGATATATTCTTTCTTCTTTTTTTTTGCCTTTCATATTTATTAATCTAAAATTAAACAAATTCTCTAGCAGTGCAGCTGTGGCAACATCTATTCCTTTAAGCCCAAATACTGAACTCAGATGTTCATATGAAACTAGTTGAATGAGTACAATCTCCTCTGACATTCGCAGCCACAGGCAGTTGGCCCTCGTTGTCAATTCCTTCACCACCACAGATCACAAAAAAAAACATTTTGGATCCACTGTATTCTGTGTGGCATTCTATGAACTGACATAATAGAACGATGCCAAGAATAAACTTGGTTTGTTTTTTTCAGTTAAAAAAGATGTCTTCTGCTATTACTATGTAAGCATGCATAGAAATACATTTTCTATTCTGAGGTGAAATACGTATTATTCTCCACAACATACTTTTTTTTTGCTCCCTCATCTTTTGCTTTGTATGCATTCTTAGTACAACCCATTCAAATAGACATTGTTTATTTCCTTGAGTCCTTTGCCTTCCTAATGTGGAAGGTAAGCTTTTTGGAGTAGGATGTTTCCTTCTCTGTAAGTACCGAATCCAATCAGTCCTGATACTCCCTGCATCTTGTGGACCTCATATATTTTGTGGTTCCCATCCCTGCAGAACATAAGCACAGTTTTTCATTGCAAACTGTCATGTATTTCAAGTCATCCAAATAATTCTTGTGCAAGCTAGCTCAACTTGGAAGTCTAGGTGAACAGTAGAGGCTAATTTTCTCAGTTTCTTGCACACAATCTATTCTATAACCTGCATTAAAATATTCAGAACTACAGTGGGTATCTCCACATTATACTGCTATGGCATACCTCTAGCAATATAAAGGAATACACCCTGAGTTAACATAGATAAGTTTTAAAAGTTGGTCCAAAACATTGTGGTTTTTTCCCTTCATTAAGCCACCTGGAGTTAATTTCCTACATGCCAAGTGTATACACTGGGTTTCAGAGCCAAAAGATCAGTGGAAAAAAGGACAGATCAATTTTAGACAAATTTGAGCATTTTATGTTCTTCTTTTCTCTCTTTTTCAATGACATATTACAGTCATTTTGTTTCATTGGCAGCTCTTCTATTCTGGTAATTCCACACTGCAAAATTATCTGGAAGGTACAATTTTCTTCTACCTTTCTCTTTCTTCACCCTTATGCATTTTAAGTTGTTGAGTTTCTTCTGACCTTTTATCTATACTACGTGAATATTATTGGCTGCGGCTGATGTCATTTAAAATTGCATATATCTCATATTAAAATTGAAACCTTTGCCTTCTTCAGATGCAATATGTGGGTTTCCTTCTCCCCCCGCCCCCCCTTTAAGCATAGCTAGTTTTCTAGCTCACCACTACATTCTGCATCACTCTCACCTAGAAGTCTTCAAGTTCAACATCTTTATAATAACGTAATGATCAAGAAGTTTTAAAAATCTAAGTGAGACTTACTCTATAATAGAATGTCATTACATTCCTTCAGAATTATATTCTATTATTATAGCCATATAAGAAAAAATTCCGTTGACTTTCTCAGTGCTCCTCTGAACTTGTCTGGACAGCTTTAGAGATAAAACCATTGTGCCAAACCATATGCCATTTTTCATGTTTTAAGTTTTCAATTAATTTTTTTCTTGGGGAATATTTATTATTTTATTTTCAGCTGCCATTAACTGAAATCCATTAGCACATTTTATACATTTGTGGCTGGAAAAATAAGCTGCATGTAAGGGATCAGAATTACTTTCATTATAAACTACTTTCATCTGTAGTTTCTACCCACGTTTCTGTAAATTCAACACTTGGGGTAGAAAGTTATTAAACTAAAAAATAATTTCAAACACATATTGAAGACTTTCAGTTCTTCTGTAACTTAGAAGGAAAAACTTCAGCATGATAATGAAAATAAGAGATCTTACCCATAACTGAGTATGGCTTGATTTTGAAATTTCAGACTTCAGAGACAAGAACAATATAGTTCTCTGTTAAGCAGCAGTATTTCAGTTTGAAAAAAAAAATCTAGGTCAAGGGTTTTTTGGTTTGATTTCATTTGGGTTTTAAATATAATTTTTCTATTTTTAATTATAGTTAATTAGAGTAAGATTTTCTGAAATAGCAAGTTGATGTGTTAGGTATATTCATATGAAAACTGGAAAAGACATTGTTTGGAAAAATGTGGAGATTAATTGTTATTAAGACTGATAATTAATGAAAAATTTGTTTTGGCTTTTTATATTGTGTAGAAGTGTGAGATCTTAGTGCTGAACTAGTCTGATAGTCAGTGTCAGAACTAGGTAACTAAACAGCGGATTAGGTCAACATCATATGTTCTTCAAAAACTCAATTTAAGCTGGTAAAGATGTTTGGCAAGTTTATGGGATTTACAAAAAATTGCCTCAGTTTGTCAAGATGTTTACCAGTCCCAGTGTTCTTGAAAGGAATCAAAGAAAACTCTGTGCTATTGAAAATAAACTTATTTTTTGACACTTCATATGTTTCAAACTAGGTTTATAATGCTTCATGTTCCTTCATATACTAAATAAATAAACAAGGGTCAGTCATCATATTGGTTAAAAATTTGTAATATTTCACATTTAGACTCTCAGGTATTTATTCTATTTTCTTTCTGTTGAATGACACTTTGGGATATATTTAGTTTTCATTTTCAGATGTGTCTGCAAACATGTGTCCAGAAAAATCTTAGCATTTTTACTGAAAATGAAAATAGATATTTTCAGGTAAATTCTTATGCTTAGAAGATGACTAACTTCTCATGCCTGAAATGATGACTAACTTGAAATTTATGAAGAATTTCTTAATAAAAACAGAACAGCTAGTGATACAGCTATCAATAGCTCAGCTTAGGATGTTCTGTCCAAAATGTGTATTTTTTTAACATTAAAGTTGGACTACTGGCTCTGACATTGCAGAACTACACAATAAGTTACTGACAGAGATAGAACAAACTGTACTACTTGGTATATCTATTCAGTCTAATGTCTATAAGGTTACTCTAAACTGTAACCTTCCAAGCTGGGGAATCTGACAGTATTGCCACAGGTTTTTTTCACCTCTTGTTTTCTTCCGAAAATAAAAGCCCACAGATATGGATCTTTGTGTCTACTTAGGGATTCTCTGATCTCTGGGAAGGGTTAGGAATCTGGTTGCGCTTACAGATCTCTATTGTTTTGGTATGATTTTTATTTTTGGTCATATGTAATCTCCGCCACTCTTCCCTAGGGTGCAGGTAGTTCTGAGATACATAAACCTGCATGGAAATTCAATATATCTTGCTTGCTCTCTGAGCTGTATCTATGTTTTGTAAACTGGTGCTGCAAATTACTCATGCTTCTAAGAGAGCAACACCGTAAAAGACTAAAGTACAGGATTCACAGATGTTTCACTCTAGAAATAACTATTTATGATGTCAGGTGATACTCAGCATGAAGAAGAGGACTGAAACTGACAGTAGGAGATTTTAAACACCAAAAATGAAATAGATTTACAATAGCTAGTTCTAGATTCACATCACAAACTTTTAGTGTCCTAATCTGGGACAGTTAAGTTTATCCTATCTCTACCATACTGTCAAGACATGCGATAGAATGAGCCAGTACATAGCAATGTTGAAATACTCCTTGATATTCCATCATATTCTGATACTGTGTAGGTGGAATTATCAAATGACTTGTCTATTTCAAGTCTAGATAAAAAGAAAAATGGCCAGAATGGTAAACTGTAATTCCAAAGGCTTATTTTCCAAATAAGACATTTACTCTTCTATACATTGCACAAAATGAATGAAATCTCTGAAACAGCATTATTATCATCCAGTTTCTGCTCAACTCTCCTAACGTACACGATAAGCTGCATTTTATGTTGGTGTTCTTGTGTTCAAACCTGATTGGTAGTTTGTGTCCTTTACTAATCCAGAAGCTATTAAGCACTGTGGCTAGCTGGACATTATCTGAATGCATAGTTTCCTTTGCAGAACGGTTTTAAGGAATAAGGTTTCATTGTTGTTGGTAAAGGCACCCTGAGGGGTAAAGCAAACAAAACAAGATCAGAATAGTATCTTATTCTCTTTACAGAACTCTTAGCACTTTTAATTTTTCAATTTTACCTGATAATATAAAAAAAATCCTTTTCTTTTTTTCTTCGTTTTACCTCCAAGGCAACCTGAAACGATAAAGAGATAAAATGTTCCCAGGAAATGGGACTGTTAAATTCCTTGCTTGATAGCAACAGAAAGAACACATTCACTGAAACACTTATTGATGTTTCATTGACTTGAAACAAAGAATTAGAACCCACAGGAAACTGTTAAGTATGATCTATATCAGAGATCTGTTATTCTGAACAAAGTAAAATGTATGCCACTTCTGCTACAGAAAAAAAATGCTAAGAAAAATCCAGGAAGATTCACCCTGCTTTCTCCTTTCACAGTGATGTGCAGAATGTGAAATCTCTTAGACCATTTTAAGCTAATTTTCTATAATAAGAAAACTCTAGATAAATAAATTTTAAATTATTATTTATCTCTACATTAGTTTTGAGGGAAAAAAAAATCTTTAAATGTTTCTTTCTCTCTTAGGTGTACATGATCTCTCATTTGCCAAATGCTGTATTTCCTATCACTTCTCTTTTTATACCTTTGAATTTATGTATACATTGAGAATTGCCATAAAAAATGAGAGTTGCAAATCTTTCTACAGAACGCTGGTTTAATGGTTTCTGCATTCAAACTGGACCACTATGAGAAACTAATCTGATTTCCACACAGATGCGTGGCATTTCTGCAAGTAAACCTTTTCCTGTATATAACCCTTTTCCCAGATTCAGACTCCTAGACACCCTCCCTGCATTACTGCATGTAGATGGAAGTAGATTCCTGATTTCCTGATAAGCTTCAGGGGTGGGGAACTACACAAACCAACCAGGAGTGAGATGTTTATATGGAATTGTGCTCTAAAGAGACACTTAGGAGGATTGCCACAGAGACCAGCTACAGTTTATTTAGGTCCTTGCCCAGGCATGCTGGAGATTCCAGGATCTTCTCTAGATAAAGCCAAGTAGGGACCTGGACTTTGACTACCTTCCTTGAGTATTATAATCATAAATCTTGAAGAAAAAATGCCAGCAGTCTCCCATGCTGCCCAGTTCAGGTATACCAAATGAAGAGAAAACAAATACTTTCCAGGGTTTCTGCTCTGGAGGTGTTGGACACATTGCAGTGCAAGTACACGTATAGTAACATTTTTCCTAGTTGAATTGTAGTTAAAACTTAGCAGGCCTTTTCCATGGTCTGGATAATGATGGGTATGTGATAATTACTCATATAGCCATGGAGGGGAGATTGCTACTAACACTAGTATTTGTAGTCTACAGCTGCAGACTATAGACGTGTATTAGTAGACTGTAGCTTGCAGACGATAGCTGTGTTCTGCAGGGCGACTGACTTTAATCATTTTATGAACAATTGAAAGTAATTAACAAAAGTATTTATATAACAGAAGCTTATTCCTTATTGAAGATGTGATTTGGCCAGCAGATAGTTCGCTCCAGCACTCATTCATTGAAATGGAAGTCTTTGATTAACTTAAATGTGAAAATAATTGGGCTGCTATCAAGTAAGGAGAAAAATCACCAGTCAACAAAGCCTCAGAAAAAAGGCACTTGGAATACCTATCCTCATCCTCTTAGTAGCACATCTTCTTAGTGTGTGACACAAATGAAATACAGCAATAAGATCTCATTATTCACAGGGATTCCCTCGTTTTGCACAGAACACGGCAGATGGTTTCAGTCAAAGCAGTCAAGTTTTCATTTATTGTAACTCTGTGGCTGGTGTAAGATCTCTTAGGCTTAGAAGGGGACAAGTAGGGAAAAACCCAAAACATCATACTTCATAAAAGAACATGATAAAAAATACTACCTTTTCATTTTTTCTTTTTCTCTTTTTCTATGGTGACTTAAAAGATGATAGTCAAAGGCATAGTGATTTTTAAAGACTAAAAGTATACTTTTTTCAAAAGTAAATGCAACTCTGAAAAGAGTTGTCAAAGGAAACTAGAGCTAGCAGTACCGCAGCAACAGATCTGTCCTATGTTAACATAGACATGATTTTTATCAGATACACAAACCCTACTACCATCTGGACGATTTGCATGACACTACTTAAACATTTGCAAATAATTAAGACGTCTCTTTTAACACAAATATTGAATTAAATTCTCAGAAGTAAGGTTCCAGGCATATTAATACTCCATGCCCCAAGTTCACTGATAGCATAAACAATCTCAGTGCTGTCTTACTTACATCTAGTGCTTGTATTCTGAGCCTTAGGGATGCATTGAAATCTATCAAATTGTATTTACTAACTTCAGGTTTTAATTCTCATCTTTATTTCCCAGGTGAAAAGGTGAAATTCATTACTGGGAATAGACTTAGCAAAAGGTCTCTGCCCTTTTAAGCCCTCTAAAGCTTCAGGCAAAGTAATCAGACAGACTGAACTTACAACCAACACATTTTAATATACGTGTCAGGTCTGCACAAGTTGTCCAAGAGAAGGAAAGAGAGAGAGAGACAAAGAGGAATACAGAGAGAGGAATATCCCTGGGTATTCTCATTTTCTGATCAAATTATTTGTTTAACTTCTTGGTAGGTTATTTAATAGTAAAATATGTATTTTGTGTGCTACATGATGCAAAAGCATTTTCCTTAATTGTATTTGATAGTTTATCCATCTTCCTATGTGTCTCCTTTAGGGAATAAAAAGATAACTGAATTCTTAAAGCAATAAAGGCAATCTGGCTAAACTGAATATTGTGCTGTGTTATAATAACCTCAACATTTCTAAATTGCTTCAATAAAATTCTGAAATTGCTGTAATTGAGAAGAAGATTGAAGAAGCCTTGCAGGTCAAATGGTAACTTTATTAATGTGCAAACCTAACAAAAAGGCCAATAAATATAAGATTTAAAATACATAAATACATTTAAAAGCAGCAAATACAGAACATGCACTGTCATTTTATACAGCCTGTGGAAATGTAGCGCATACATGAAACAACACTTCAACTAGTTTTATTAATATTGAATAATTCAGTATAATCCACTGAAATTGTTGGGAGTGATTCTTATAATAATAACAACAACAACAAGGATAGAAGAATTAGCATTGAAAATTTTTAGGAATCATTACATTAAAAAACACTACGATTTGTGATAACACAGATTTGCAGATTCACATATAACCATACAACCTAGTGAACGTGACATTTTACTGAATATAGACTTTACATTCTTTGATCCCCAAAACGATTTCTTTAGCTAAAATTCCAATATAATTTTTTTTCAACATGTCATTTTATTACAAAAAAAAGGAAAAAAAAACACCCTAAACACATCATCGACAAAATTTTCCCTAAGGAAAAGAATAGATTTACCAATGAGATTAAGTTTTTCAGCAGTTACGACTATGTTTTATCATAGCCACTAGTGACCATTACTAAACTTGCAGTGTAGGAATGAGGAACTGTTTGACTGACTTACATTGCTCTTGCTCATACACACAGTTGCTCTGTCTGTATTAGCTGGCCCTGTTCATACAATATATCCCTTTATATCTGATAATGCCCTGCACATCCCCGAGTACTACCTATAAAAAAGCTATACATATGAAGGGGTACTTACTACTCTTTTCTACAGTCTTATATTGGTTTATCTACTCTATTTCTTTACTTCCTTATTTCTGTGCTATTTAGCTATTTAGTTACTTCCTTCTGAAGCCTCCACTGTTCAGTGAATGGTGAGTGTTTCAGCATACTTGCTGTATTTTGTTTCAGTGTTTGGGGCTGAAATGTTCTCCTGTGTATATTTAAATGCCACCATGTTTCAGTAAATGAAAGAAGAATATATGAATGTACAATACAATACTGTAAATAAATGCTATATAAGAATGTACAAATAAATCACAGAATCACAGAATTCCGGAATGGTCAGGGTTGGAAGGGACCTCTGGAGATCATCTAGTCCAACCCCCCTGCCACAGCAGGAATGGAGTACCAAACCATTAATCTCCCTCTTCTGATTCTTTTCTGTAAAAAAAAAATAATAGAAATAAAGTTAAAACAGTTCAATTATTTCATTAAAAGACTATTTACAAGTATTGTGCATTTCAAATGCACCAGCTCCACAAGCCTGAATGAGCTGGAACTTTCTATCTTATATCAGTGGCTCATGCAAATTTGTTATGCTCTTCATGATGAAATATATTTGGTCATGAAGAGAAAAATGGCACAGCATGTGGTAATAAGCAGATGAGTTCAGCTGGAATTCAAAAATCTATTTTTTGTTTACAAAGCCTTCCTGAAACTTGTAGACATTTTTCAAAAAGTGCGTTGGATGGGGCCACAGTGTCACTTAATTAGTTGCAAACCTTCTGAAATGGAATCTTATTTTTAAATTTTTTCCTACTTTAATGACTGACATGGTTATATTTTGAGTTTTTGTAATTGTCATGTTGTATCTAAACTTTGAATAAAAGTTGAGTAATTTAATCCCTTTTATGTTATCTCTATGTTTTAAATTCAAAAATATTTTGTTGTATTCTGGACAATAGTGTAATGGCAACACTCCAACATGTGTATTAAATCTCTTCAAACTATCAATCTTTTATAAGAAGCATAAAATTAAACATCTTACTTTAATGTCTATAAACAATGATGAACACTGTTTCCTTCCTTTTGGAGGCCAAAAACACTATCCTGGCTGTTAAATTGAATGCAGAACAACCACAGTCTGCAGGTTTTATTTCTCTAGAAAGAGAATACAGTCACTATCTCATGTCAATAATTTTCATGTGATACAATAGCATTCCATGTTACTAGTTCTGGGTTACAATCAAATGGCTTCAGACCGGATCCAGTTGCCAAATGCATTATTTTTCAATTAAAATTCCTTGTAAGACTGATGAGGAATAGATAATTTTAAACAGGTGGGTTGTTTTTGGAAATTCGTCAAATTTAAAATGGAAGTACATTTAGCCATGAATCTCTGAAGCTTTTATTAAGAGTGTCATATGCAATTAAAAAGCAGACATAAAGTGTACTATTTTGGGTATAGTCTTGGCTTAACTTAAATAAAAGCCTTTTTTTTTGAAAAAAGAAAGAAAAGACTTTTTATACAGAAACAATCTTTTTAGAGTAAAATGGAACAAAATGGCAAAATAAGAAAAAAAGGCTTGACTTCTGCTGTTTTAGAAGTTTTTCTTAGAACTGAATCTTTAAAAGGCCTGAGAAGGTATTGTAGCTTTCCAGGTGTCTGAATTTGCTGTGGGCTCACCACTCTCTTAAAATGACTTGAGAGAACTTGAGCCTGCATAGCCTTTTGTTCCTATAAGTTTTATTTTAGCTCTTTTTTTTTTCTTTGGAAAATACTGTCCCTGGTAAGAACAGAAATTACAGCAGAGGCCAATTTGAGATGTTTTTTATGCTCCTTTAACTAAGGTTAGCTTCATGAACCAAAATAACTTATGAAGATTGAAAAAAGTTGGAATAGGGCATTTGGGAGATTGGTGGCTTTTTGCCCGGCCTAGTGGTTTATGACTTGTTCCTTTTCATTACATATGCTGTAGTTATGACTCAGTCATTGAGTTGGATTCATAGTAGAAACGATAATAGAAATCAATACCATGGAAAAGAATAAACAATGAAAGCTCTCTATTAATGACAGCTTTCTTCTGTACAGATGAAAATTGAGCCCTTTAGTCAGATCACAAGAGCTTCCACTTCTTGCCCAATTTTAAACTTAGCACAGCAAACAAACAAAAAAAAAAACAACCAAAAAACAAAACCACAACCATGAAAAAAACAAGTAATCCCTTTAAAGTTAGAATGTCCTATAAATTCTGATAGTAAACTTTTAAAATCGAAATTTAAAGTCGACTGCTCTGTACACAACTCTCATGATATTATACTCCCTGTGACATACATCAGACCTGATACTTCTTCTGCAAGTAAGGGAATAGACCTTAAGCTGTTGAGAAAAGCTATTATGAAGTTGGTGGGTTAGTCTACGCTTCTGTTAAAAGACTGGTCTCAGAGCAGCTATGAATACCTGCCTGCCTCACATTTGTTTTGCTCCTCACCAGAGAGCTTGCAAACTACATGCAAGAGACATCTGGCCATGATGTCTGGGTATGGCTTTTAGCCACAAAACAAAGAATTAAATTAATTTTGAGACTAAATGTTTCATTCAACACAAACTTGAGCATAAGAAGTTCCACCTAAACATAAGGAAATACTTCTTGACTTTGAGGGTGGCAGAGCACTGGAACAGGCTGCCCAGAGAGGTTGTGGAGTCTCCCAGTCTGGAGACATTCAAAACCCACCTGGACACTG
This sequence comes from Pluvialis apricaria, assembly GCA_017639485.1. NCBI lineage: Eukaryota > Metazoa > Chordata > Aves > Charadriiformes > Charadriidae > Pluvialis > Pluvialis apricaria. The sequence continues at coordinate 39,792,446 of CM030007.1, forward strand.
TCCTGTTCAACCTGATGTAGGTGACCCTGCTGTGGCAGGGGGGTTGGACTAGACGATCTCCAGAGGTCCCTTCCAGCCCTGGCTATTCTGTGATTCAGTTAGCTAAACATAGGTGCCTAGTGCCACTTCGTTGCCCTTCATTGGGCTAGAAGATATAACAAAGGATGTATGGAAGATCTGCATCTTCTGGGATCTACAGCTAGGCTAGAACACTACAACAGTCCCTAAAATGACAGTAGGTAATTGTTCTTAGTTGCTGAAGTTAACCAAGGACATCAGAGTTTATTTCCAGACAGTTATTGTTTATGATGGTGACTAAAAGTGAAAACTCTTATCACAGTTCATGAAGAGTTAGTCAATACCCTCACTGGAGCTGAGTGATTAAGCTGACATCTGTGATGCATGGGATTCTTTGCCTATACACAGACATTTGAGATGCCACAGTATATCTTGCCCAGTTTCCAGAGGCTGCTTCAGAAAATCATGGCAACCCTGTAGAACCTGTGTTGTATCTGCCAGCTGAAGTGGGTGTCTTCAATACCTAAGGTATTTGATACTTTTGACACCTACTCAAATAGTACTAGGTATCTATATGGAGGCATAAATACTACACCTGAGGGGTATTACTTATCAGCTGAAATGCTGTCCATGCTCCAGCGACTTTCTGGAGCAAAGGCTGAGGTAATACCAGATACCTTAGAGTAGGCATTTAAAATAGCAGCTGATGTCTGTGTTTAGGCACCTCAACTCCACCCTTTGCTCACATGCAGACATTTCAATTTAGGTACCATGATCTCTAATGGAAACCAACTCTAGCTTCAGAGTGGTCTTTGGGAATATTTGCCCCTGAAGAGTATAGACATATGCTCTCAGAGTTTTGTTTGAGTAGTGGAACTATGAGGCTGCTCCTTAGCTTTTCCTATCATTATTTTAATAAATCTCTTCATTTGTAAAATAAATACCTACTTTCCCTGATACCAAAATAAGTGGCAATAATGCTACTTTTGTATTTCTAACTCTCGTGTTGTTATTTATTCTTTCTGTTGATAGAGTACTAAGCTACCTGAAAAAGTATAGAAAACTTGTGCAGACTACTTGAGTCAACATTTAAACAACTTACAGTCTGCATAAGAGCTTATGATATGAGGCAATTTTCAGGTTATCTTACTAATAACTTAAATCACCTGAACAGATTCACCATAAAAGGTCTTGCTTGTCCTTTTAACACATTTCAAGAAAATCTGTCTAGTATTGATCAGTCTCACTTCAGATGAAGCATTCAAATGTCTTTCTCCCTCTGATAGTTTTGTATGTCTTATTCCAAACACACATATTCTTCATCCAGAGCTGCACCAGTAATTAGGATTTTTTAATTAGAACTACCGAGTATGACTAGGTATATCTCATGGTTTGGGCTGGGCTGACCACCAAAATGACAGACAGACACTCTTTTTTACTTCTCTCCCCTTCAGAGGAGGTAGAGCATCTCCCTTCAGGGAGAGAAGGATGAGAGAGGAAAGAAATTTATGAGTTTAAAAAAAATCTAAAATACTTTAATGAAAATATTAATAAAATAATAAAAAGAAAATAATGAAATATATACAGTACATACAAAACCATATCAAGCTCCCAGGATGAAGATCGTATCACTGGTAGGCACTGGGGAAGTCCCAGACTTCACTCAGCAATGGACAGGAACTGGATTCCGGATCTGAATTCTGGAATGCATGGATTGAGATCAAAGGCAGACAAACAGAGTCTTCCTCAGACACTGGTCACTGAAGAAAGAGGCTGGCTCCTTTGATCCCTCAGCTTTTATACTGCATGAGGCAGATGGGATGGAATACCCCGTTGGTCAGTTTTGGGTCACCTGTCCTGACAACTCCTCCCCACAGGTGTGGACCCTCTACGCTTTTCCGCTTCCAACCCTCCAACAAGGCATATAGCAAAGTTAGCTGACCTTGCTTATTATAGCAATAAGTATAAGCAGGAACCTCTCTGAATACCATTCCTTGGTATAAATTCTAAACAATCAGATCTTATCACACTGGAAGCAGATACCGTCAGAAAAATAAGCTGTTAATTTCAGAGAGTTCAGTTAGTTAGAAGAGGCTTAACTAAAAAGTAAAATTACTGAACAGAAAATTGGTTCTGTTTTACCTCAAACCAGGAGAGTATAGTAGTGTAAAGTCCACTGAAGTTCATGCATAAGCAGAAGACATAGCTGAAAATACATGTTTAGAGAAACACCTTGGGTTTGGGTTGCCAGCTCCTGTGATTTTTCACAAGTGTCATAATATGGGGTGGGATTCAAGTCTAGGTTCAGACATCTAACTTCAGGTAACTACAGTATAGACATTCACACATCAGCTAGGTATTTAAAGTAATAGGGTACCTAATGAAAATATGAGCGGTGATGCAGTGCTCACCCATAAACATGAAACGGATTTTGAAAGGCTCTAAGGTGTCTCTCAGAGCCTCCAACAGACCATCCAGAAGGCCTTGGGTATTCTCCCCCTTGTGTACAATCTATCAGATGCCTCCAGATAGCTTAGAAACTCTCAGGTTGTAGGATGTCAGTGGAAAGCTATTCGTGGGCTACAGCATTGGTCTCCAAAACTTTAGGATAAGCTTCTGAGAGATAAAAGCTGTAACATTCATTCTTGCAGGCTTCAACTTCAGGTTATGATGGTATGGATCTAAGAGTATAGGAATCGCCTCTGCCAATTTCCAGATAAACGCACAAACCTTCACAAAGTTTGTAGTTTACGAGAAGCCTCTTCTACTGTACTACTGCCAGGCAATAAAAAGCAGAAACCAGACCTTCCTTCAGCAGAATGTAATTTTTCCCCTTCCAGTCTGTGCTGACAAGACATTTTAGCTCTTTCTCGTACTTAGAAAGAATTTTTCCTTTCAGGAGTCCAAGAGTTTGGGGTTTTTTGTTCCAGTACTTGTCTTGCTGTGCCTGCCTGAATGTTCAGATCCTCAATCTGAACAAGTTCTCTGGAGAAGGGCAAGGGGCGCTCCTGCTTCTTTCCTATAGAGAAGCAAGCCTTTCTTTCCACACGGTACTCTCTGATCAGTCACAACACATGATTTGTCTTTATTTGATGCTTTCCTTTTGTGACTCTCTGTACCACTGCTAAAATGACAGCAAGTTAAAAGGAGGAAAGATTGTCTATATTTCCAGGGAAGGATATAGAATATAGCTTTTATCCCTACCCAGCTTTCTTCAAGAGAACTTTTCTCAGGCCGCTGTATATAGTGTTCAGTTCTGTGCTCAATGAATTCTGCCTCCCAACCCTTCACATATCTCACCCCCTCATGTGGCCTTCTAGCCCTCCTTAAAGATACACCTCACAGGCACTGCCACCGTGTATAAACCAGTTCAAGAAGGAATAAGGACATGGAGTTCTAAAGCTAACACTTCCTTTCATCTCAGCAGTTCTTAAAGCTCCCATGGTGACACTAAGTTTTAATTTTCCATCAGTTTCGGGTGTACTGTTTCCAAATCTGTTTAGATGACATTTTTATGCAAGCCTTAGTGAACACAATCAAACTTTTAATGCAAAGTGAATTTGTGGGGCAAGTTCCAATCAGCTTATGGGTTCTGAGGACTTTTTTCAGCCTATTTACCAGAGTTCATCAGCATAGAGAAAAGTTAACTGCTGCTTTTCTCCTGGGATGTGAATTTGTTGTCTTTTGTAGATGTTTATTTTCATCACTTGCATTGAAGTTATTGCTGTACATGAGGGTATATCAGTTTAAAGTCAATTCTGCTTTAGTTTGTGAAAGCAGGAAGAAAAGGACAAAAATATTCATTCACTTGCAGCTATGCATATCTCTACTTAACGAAGTTAGCAGTCCCATTCTCCTGTATATTATATCCCCTAGTATAATAATTGACACCCATGTAAGTCACAATAAAATTGTTACTAACTCAAAAAGCTTTTGTTTAAAAACAGAATTAAATTTAACATTCTGAGCGTTGTGCAAAATCAATGTGGAGAAGGGAGAGTTAATCGGAAAGCTAGTCATTATGCCTTTGTTCTCTGGAGACAGTATGCCCCACAGTGTTTGAACCTGGCATATTCTTAAATAAGGGTTGGAAAATGTACAATGTGTTCTTTGATACTGTTCCTCTCCCTTTTTCCTACAGAAGTGCAGACATGATGCTGCAGTCAGCTGATGATGAACTTACTTCCAGCTGTTTTTGCACTTAAGTGATATCAAATGACTTTGACCAAAACCTACCACAGCCAGTGCCAGCACACTTATGTCTTAGAAGTTAGGGAAAATATCAAGATTTTACTATTAATGCTTACTGGTGCAGACATGCATAATATTTGGCTCTCTCATTTAAATCTAGTTGCCAAGTATGCAGTTATGAAGCCAAGTCATTTTGCCACATCAGTAAGTTCATCCAACTTGCCCTTCCCTTCCCTTCCCTTCCCTTCCCTTCCCTTCCCTTCCCTTCCCTTCCCTTCCCTTCCCTTCCCTTCCCTTCCCTTCCCTTCCCTTCCCTTCCCTTCCCTTCCCTTCCCTTCCCTTCCCTTCCCTTCCCTTCCCTTCCCTTCCCTTCCCTTCCCTTCCCTTCCCTTCCCTTCCCTTCCCTTCCCTTCCCTTCCCTTCCCTTCCCTTCCCTTCCCTTCCCTTCCCTTCCCTTTTTCCCAGATATGAGACTGTGCTAGTAGTTTAGATGGAAGAAGGAATATGAAATAAAGTGATGATTTTTCTAGCGAGTGGAATCTGATGGTGAAGAAGAGTACAACCTCATAAAGCTGATTGAATACAGTGAATTATTGATCAGTGCAGTTCAATTACTGTAAAAAAGTGAAGAATTAAAGTTAACAGACTGCGATGGTTATTTATTATGACAAATTTAGAGGTGAGTATTACAAAGAAGAGGATTTTTTTTCACTACCATGAAAAATCACAATGTCATTAAATAGATTTCAGTGAAATGTGATTCTTAAGCCATAGTGCTGGGGAAAAAAAAACCCACAAAACAACATTAAAATATTCTCTGATTATAAGTTCTAATTTTATTCCATTTTCTCCATGCTGATCTCAGCGAAAGAGAGAGTTTGAGGAAGGGGTGAATGATGTTAAGAAGGCAAATAAGTTTATTATCAGTTTGGTACCATATCTTGTGTTGAAAAATTCTGTATACTGCAGCATTTCATCCACTGCTTCTCATAGTACATCCAGAAATAGATTAGCATGCACTGAAGACAGGCAAGCAAACCCATATTCAGTCAGCCTGTGGTTACATTCAATGATAAAAGTGATGAATATCTCTAGAACCTAGAAAGAGGGAGTGGACAGAGACTATTTTTTCAGTCTAAATGAATGGGGGAGGATGCAGCTTTTCTAGAGGATTTTAGAAAAGTGAAAAGTAGTGAAATTTGTCCTTGAAGGCATATAAAAGCACATCATCCACACTTGTGAGAAGTGGTGTATGACACTACCAAGGAGAAATATTTGTGTAAAGTGCAAAAACAAATCTAAGATGAGATTAAGTCAATAAGCATAATAAGGCTGATTAATCTTTCATTTATACCTCTCAAAAATTGCTGCAAAATATCATTTGGCCTTTATTTCTCCTTAAATGACAGAAGATCTCCACGAGGCCAAAAGTTGGACAAGTATTTATTTAGTAATTGGTTTCTGAAACAGGAGAGATGTTCCAGGACTTTCAGACACTGGTCTAGGCCACTCTGCAGCATGTTCTCCTGACATGCCATTTTCTGTGCGATGCTTTTTTATGTTAGCACTTGCACATGGGAAATGTGTTCTTTATCATAGAAGAATTTCCTTATAATTAGGTGACTTGTATGTTGAATTAAGGTAACTTTTTCATTAGGGTGATTCTGCCAGTGATATAATCTCTCTTATTTCATGCCTGAATCCGTTTATTGCCTCTCCATAGACTGTAATTGGTCTAGTCCAAATGCATTACTTTTGTATAAAGACTTTTTTTCTGTTTTGACTTTAATTAAACTCCACTATCACATACTAGTGGAATACTTAGTACTTTATTTTTCTGATATAAAAGTCAACCTTGTGGCCACGTGAGTTTTCCCAAACCCTCACAGCTCTTCATCTTAAATTTTATTGCTTCTATAATTGCTCACAGGAAATACAATGTCTTTTGGTGTAAGTATATCAATTGTATCTTGGTGTGATGTCTTTGAAATGAAAAACAGTTCCCTGCATGAAAACCAGAACAGCAGCAACAAAAACACTTAAATCTTTTGCACAGAGGGCTGTGTAAGAAAATCTTTTGCGTGCACAAGGAATATCAAGTACAATGTCAAAAAACAAATAGGTGCACTGAATAAAAGCCATGTCTCAACTATAGAAAATCTTTAGAGACATGGAAACCCTGTGTTTTCATTATGAAATGAGATGACCAGTGAAAGGGGATGTCTGTACAATCCTTCCAGGAATAACAGCAACAAAACAAAACAGTTTTTAAAATAGAAAGATCACAGAACAATACATTTGCTCATGGACAAGAGTCACAGAGCTGCCGGACATTTGGGAGATCATTTCTAGGAGCTCCTCCAACCTTGTCAGGAAAAAAATATTTTGTGGGTTCATGGAATTGAAAATAAAATTAGTTCCAAACAGTGCCTAAGGACTGACTACATGACACAGAGCCTTCTGAGATGTAGCTATGTAATATGCACTGACTGGTTCTTACAGGTGAGCACAACATGACACGCAGATCCACTCATGGCAGATCCACAGTGGCTGCACAAGGAGGCCATGTGGCAGATCTGCTCCCCCCTGTCTGCAGATCTATGGGGCTTTATTCTCTCTCCTGTGGCAGAGCAGCTAGAGAAACTGTTGCAGGCCTACTGCAAGTAACATAGCTCAGGCGAGAATCTCCTGTGGGAGAAAGAGAGAAAGTGAGACAATATTGCTTCTAGCCTATGCTTCAGTACTTAATAACAAATAATAGGATTCTGGTCCCTTGCATCATTCTGATGATGAGACTTTTCAATATGAGTGGAGAAGCCAGAGAGGAAGAAAGTGATTTAGCTTTTAGAGCAAGTCTGATGGGTGCATCCTGGTTTGTACTGGGAAATTATTTTATCTATGTGGAACAGAGAGCTGGCCTCTTCTGCTACAGAGACCCGTTGTGGGATGTGTCAGACAGCTCTGGCATGCAGTGAACTGAATAAGACACTATAAACAAAAAAACATGAAAACGGGTAATGAAAGTACAGACCCTGAGTTTGAAATGGGCAGTCCCAAGCGTAAGAGGCACTGGCAGGGTATGTGTGTAAGAGCTATAAGCAATGTACAGTATATGGCTTGCACACCACATTTTCACCTAACTCATTCCTATCTATACATGGTTTAAGTTCATGAGCCTTGCTTATAAAACTGTTGTTTAAATATGCTTATAGGAAGGCAGACATATACACTAAGTATTTGTCTTTTCCACAAAGAAGCACAGGACTTGACCAAACCTACTCATCTCTACATCCAGCAGCAGCACACTGTGAAAGACTTTGAAACCATCTCTCATCCCCTGTGCTGGCCTGGGGAATTGAAGTAGCACAGCAGGGGTAACCATTTGTTCCAGGAAAGGGATTATGTGTCTGTAAAACAGAACTAAGGGCCTTAGGGATTTCAGGCCTACAGTGGCAGAAATTTTCTAGAATTGATCGTCCAACAGGGATGGTGAACCCGTGGCATGTATTGCTATTGCAAATGGTGCGGAAGTAGGGCTTGAGATATTCGCTTTCTTTTGGCTGCTGTGGAGCTTTTGCTACTTGCACTGTCCAGCAAGCAGTGGCTGGCTATAGGAAGAGTTCAAAGCATCAGCTAAAAGATAAGGATATAGCTTAGAGGCTCTAAGGAGCAGAAGGAGATAAGGCTGAATAAAGAGCAGATGGGGGTAGAGAAATACTGGCATGAAGTGTGAAAAAGGTTCATCAACAGATCCTAGTCTCTGTAGCGCTTTTCACATAAATGCATAAGATTTAAAAGTAATGTTTAATGATGATGGATATAGCCAAACCATTATTGTTATGTTCTGAATGGCTTATTAGCTTAAACAATGTCAGCTTTTCTTCCCTTTTTTTGAAATTGTATGTGGGTGTTCAGAAATCAAATTTCCAGATATAACAAAAATTCAGGAGTAATTTATAATGGTACTTTAATACTTTAATATTAATTTAATATTATATAATATTAATTTATAATGACAGTTCATATGTAACATGTCACCAAATAGACTGAATTTATAGCTACATCTATGCATTTTACATATATACATAATGCCGATGCACGACATAGAGTGGTTAAAATGTGAGAAGCAGTCTTTCAAAATCACATTAAAAATACTGTGTCGCACTTATCAAACATGTGCATGGTCAAGTAAATATATCTTCAAAGTGTTGCGCAATATATGAGAAGTGCACTGGGAAGTGAGGGTCAGTTCTTTACCGGTAAAAGTAGGAACAGTTCTAGTGAAATGAAAGGTCTTCTACTTGAACTGTTATGCCTTGAGACCTGTGGGGTTTTTTTTTTTCCCCACGGGCTGTTTGTGTGTGAAGTTAGTGGTAATGCAGAATGACAGAATAATTACTGTTAAAATATCTTTTTTCAAATGGAATGTGATTATGTAATGAATCATCTATACAGAGAATAAAGTATATTAAGGCACTTCACTTCAGTCAGTAGGAATCCAATTGAGAGTTTAAAGCTCCATAAAGTTTCCTCTTTTCTCTTTTTCTTTCTTCCTTTTTTTTTCCCATTTTCCCCTCTTTCCAGGGAAATCTTAACCCCGAGATATATATTTTTTTTCCTTTTTAGCTCTAAAGGAGCTTATGTCTCAAATAATCTCATTGAAGAGATAAAAGCAGAAGCTCTGCAAAAGCCTGCATTAGAAGGAAGAAAAGTTGCATGAATTGCTGAGAAAGACTGGGTAGGGTCATTTCCTCTGATCATCAGCTATTCTAATTTCTGTTCCGTAGCTGTGACCTGGCTTCATGACTTGTGGGTTTTCTGTCAGCTTCACATCATCACCTGCAATTTGCATAATGTAAAACTCCAGGAAAACACGGCGTAGGACAAGCTTAAATTAACCTTGTAAGGTCTGAGCTTCATTCTGGCTCATTAACTTCAAAGCACATGTAGTTCTAATACTGAATGGGTAGAGAATGCTTTCAGCTGTAACAATGAGCTGTAATAAAAATATGAAAGATTGTAACTTTAGTACTGAAACTGATAAGAATGAGATTTAAGTTTTGTGTTTAGTTGCTGTTTCTCATATAAGAAACCTAAATACTGCAATGTAATCAGTTTCCTGTACTGAGGCATTGTCACAACCAGTGAAAAATCCTCTGAAGATGATTTTTAATCTTAAGGCTAAGCTGAGGAGATATTATAACTTCATTTACTGAAATCCAGTCCCTGCTATCCAATTTTGATAGTGTGCTCAGTATTGTGGTTTTGCGAAACCACATTAACCACTCTATTTTATCAGATAAGGATTCTTTTGTGTTCCTTAAGCTTACTGTGGTCTAGTATTTAGTCTAAATAGATTTCACTGCCTCAGAAACACAGAATATGTACATGATACATGGAAAATTATCCTGGAACAGTATCTTAGTAAATTAAAAGTATAATTCACTGTTGCTTTCACCTTTACTGAATTTAAATATTGTCAGGGTTGCTTTAGAGATATTGTAAGCAACAATAAATTCCAGTGTACTAACACTTGCTGTGATAACATTAACATAGTAATATATAATGTGTTTAGCTACATCAATCTGCCATATAAACCAACTGCAGGTCACTCTGCCTGTAACAATCATCTACACTCCAGGGTTAAGGATATTTATTGTTTAGGTATATAAAATGTTAAATTAGGGCTCACTCATGTGTCTTACTGACAATGCAAAGCGTTTTATCAGAAGTATAATAACATAACCAATCCTATTCTCTCAAACAATTTCATACTTCTGTAATTACAAGTCTTAATCCATTTTCAGAAAATTCATTAAAAAGGAAACAAACAAAGAAGCAAAACCAAACAAAACAAGCGAGTAAGCAAACAAACCCTAAAACATTAAATACATCCAAAATCATATTTCAGGAAGTCAGAAAAATCAAGCAACAGCTTTCTCATTCCTGGGGATCCCACAAATGTAGACCCAGTACTAATGTAGCATCCTATTCAGTCTTAACTTCTCCTTCTGAACTGTGTGTTTCATCCCATGGTCACCTTTATATCAGTTTCTTGGCTAGAGCTTCTCAGTGAAATGGTTGGAAGAGATTTTTGCAACAATACTTTTTCTCCTTTTCCTCTGATCCCTTTTGGTACGAATGTTCAAAAAAAAAATATTCCAGCTTAAGGCAAATACTTGGCATGGAAAATTTCAGTACAAAGAATGAAAGTCAGCAAAATATCAGTAACTGAAAATAGATGTGTTGGTTAACTTTAATAATAATTATAATAAGTACTGCCATCTCCCTATATTGATAATTACAGTAGTTAGCAAAAAAAATGAATCTCCCATTCAAAAGATACTTGAGATTCAGAAATGTCCTGTGAAGTAGAATATTTATTATCAATGGTAAAATGCAATATTTTAAACTGGGACTGAAATATAAAACAAAAGAGCACAACCATATCTTGTCTTAATAAAATGGCAATTTTAACAATACTTTAACAACAGTTAATAAGGAATAAGACAAAATATCCAAAATGTCAATTAAGCAAACTTATCGACCTTGTACTGTAATGAGCAAAGTTTACTAGACACAGCCTGCAGACACCGTTGTGTATACAGCTTTTTTAACCTTATAAAAATCATGTCATAAACAAAATAATTTAAGCACAAAGACAAAAATTTTTTTTTTTAATGGAAAAAAAAAAATTTCCATTGAACACCCTAAAACAGTGCCTGAGTCTATTCTGTTTTCACTACATAAATTAGTATTTTCTCAGCTAAAAGCTGAGTTGGTCTGCATGGGATTTGTTTATGCTCAGTGGAGAAAGAAAAAGCTCTTCTAGAAAGTGGTTCAACACATCCTAAAGTACACCTCTTCAGATTAATTGAATGGCTTATTTCTACTTATTGACAACAAAAAGTTTTGAGGGTGGCTAGCTCAGAAGAAGATATCTGCTGTGAAGACATCCCCAAAATACATTTTAGCTTTCCAAGTATGCTTGTCCCAGTGCTTTCCTGAATGCTACAAAGATCCAACAATGCCAATGTAAAGATCTGACCTGCTCACTTGCTCCTGAGAAGTGAATGTCTTGGGATGTAAAATAGGGGTTTGGTTCTGCTATGGCAGTAGCTAAAAGAGCTATTTTGTGCTCTTCAAAATACATTATATTGCTCAGGGAGTTACTCCAGGATTTAAGGCTACAAAGTACAAAAGTTTTCATGTCCATTTATTAGGACTAGCTCCTTAGAAGGTAGATTGGCTATGTCCGCACTGGATAGTGGTTTTCAGTTAAAAGTATCTGAAGTAACATATCTGCAGCATAGTCCACAACCCACAGGGGTGTATTGATGGGCAAAAAATTTAGGGTGTCAAAAGGTATGGTTCTGGGATGTGGCATAGAAGTATGGGGTAACGTTTGTGGCAGCAAATGCTTTTAGGCCCTACAAAATGGAAGGATCCAAACCTGATACAACTTTGATTCTGTTTTCTAAGGAACCTCTTGAATTAAATATTTCCCCATATTTGTCCTGTTTTCCTGGACAGATCTAGGTAGAATGCTACAAAGTAGTTATTATCACAGAATTAACATTTCTGAAATGCTCAGGTAGCTCTCAGGGTTGCATCTTTACTGTTAAATAAGAGGGTCGAGAGTAAGGTTGACCTCTGGACCTCCATCATACGCACTAATAAATTGTCATCTCTATTCCTAGCACTATCATGGAATTTTCTGACTAGCTCTGTCCAAAACAAAAATGTCATGTAGAGTGGGTTAACCATAAGCAGTGTAGGCTCAAATGATTTGACCTGTGGCCCAGGTATCAGCCTATGTCCTTCCCTCTTTTATTCAGTAACACAGACATAACCTTGCAATGTGTAAGAAACCTTTGAAAGATGTCACAAGCTCCTCTAACTTGAGTTAGGGGTGAAATAAATTTGCTAGCCTAGATTGCAAGGAAAGAAAATTAAATATAACTTTGAAAAATATGTATTGTCTTTATTTGTCTTTCTTCACTATTAATATATTTAGTAATGCATTCAGTACTAGCCATATCTAGGTTTTAGTACAGGTGTTTCTAATAGTTTCATGTAGATTTCTACTGGAAGTCATAAAAGTTTCCTTGTGTGACAGATTTCTTTTAAATCACTTGTGAGTTGCTTGTCCGCTTAATTAAGTAGTTCAATCAGTACTTCAGTCTGCCAGTTCTACTGTCTTCTTTTGCTCTGATGACCTTTTTCTGCATATTTAGTCTGTGTATTACTCAAGTGGGCTTTTGACTTACGCTTGCTGGTTAAAAGTCTGGGGTGAGACATTACTACGATGCTTGATCTTTGCCTTGAATAGAATGAGACATAAAAGCAATTTTCAATTCAAAAGTATAATGCTGCAGCAGAGATGCTTGAGTTTAATTTAAATGTAAGGAAGTTGTTTGCACTGTAGGTTCTTTGTCTTAGGACTTCCTTTCTTGTTAACTGCCAAAGGCTAGATGCAATGCAAATTTGGCTGGTCTAAGGAGAGACTTAAATAAAACAGACTGAAGGCTCTCAAGAATGTTGAACATGGCGTGTATAGCACAGAATGATGCAGTTGAAGGGGTCTTTTTTCAGCTTCCGTCAATGTTTATTTTAGGAATAAGGTCTACAGTAAATGTGTTGCAAACATGCTGATTGGGAACTCCTACTGCAAGGTATTTAGAAATAAAAGAAACACTTCAGAAAGCAGTAAATGTGGCTTATTTTGCTATAGAGTAAAAGGAGCCTATAATGTTTTAACGGAGGTGAGCAAACAGTCTTCTGTCCTCCTACAGCACTTTTTACAGATATCAGCTTTAACATTCAAAAGATCTTCTGTACAAAAAGGTTCTACGCTGACCCCACTAGAGTTTCACTTGTAGGAATATTAGCACACTTAGAATATCATTTTCAGAGTTATTCAGTAGTGTGGTTTTAGGCACTGCACATTAAGACATGTAAGGTTTTAGAGCTTAAAGAGAGAAAAAGGAAAAATGGTAGGAGAGTAGAATAAAGAAAAAATACTCTTTTTCCGTCTAAGCCTTAGGGCACACAGTAACACAGAATTAAAACCAGTGGTAAACACTGAAGAACCACTGTATATTTCCCCTTTTCCATTCCAGTGTCCTAGTCACTGAGCATAGCACTGCTAGAGGATGGCTTTTCCTTTCCTGACATCAGAAGTTTACTCTCACTGTTGTTTGTTGACTGTGTGGCTTCTCATTTATCCAGACTGAGCCACATTCCCAATGTCAGCATCATTTCAAAGTGTCAGGAAGAGAGTGACAGAAACACATCACATTTCTTCTAAACCCTCACAAAAGGAAGAAAAATTGCATCTTCTGTAAGATGCTGATGTCTGAAACTGTTCACTTTAGAGCAATAATGTTTGTGGTGCAGGAGTATACTTGCAGCAAACAACTTTTGTAGTTGATTAAATGCCTCAGCTCCACAAAGACCATTTATTGCTTTGTCTGCTTCAGCACCATAGACATTCTCCTTTAAATAGAACAAATGTCAATTCTGGGAAATGTGATGCTCAGACTTTCAGTTATAAAGTAGAAAACCTTGACAAGAAATGATTTATTTTTTTCCTTTTTTTCTGGGATGGCAGATCCCAATGCTTTACCTCAGTATTTCAGATTAGCCTCATTTCAAAACTAAGAAAATATAACTAGACAGGAAAGTTTACAGGGATAGATACAATGCATTTTCACCTATTCAATTTTACAGTCCATTTGGATTTTTGCAGCCTTGGAGACAGCCTATGCTTTTGTTGTGCACAAAAGGATTTAAATATTATTGAAAAACCATTAGTAACAGTTAGAAAGTCTTTTCAGAGCTATAAAAAGGTGGATAGATTTATATGGAGCAAATTTTCAGTGCAGTGTGTGTGGACTTAAATCCAAATTGAGTAATTTTAATAAATAATTTTAATAGTAACTACTGTAGAATATAGACATATGCTGCACAAACTGTTGTTACCAAAAAAAAAAAAAAAGAGACATTTTAGTCATAAAGCTGTGTATAATCTTAGAAAAATACAAGAAATGCATGCCAGGTTTTGTTTTGTGATTTGGTTGGTTTTCTTTTCCTATACCAAGTTCAAATATACTTTTTTTCAAGTTTATTATTTTTCTGAATAGTTTTATTACTAAAATGTGGAATATAAATGGCATTTCCTGTCCTAGGATGGATGCCTAACAGTGTATGTGACATGGCCATGTTTTTTTGTGCTAATGTAGCTGTATTCAAAGTTCTGGTTTGAATCTCAATTACAATGGCAGATGTTTTATGGCTACCTTAAAGTACTTACTTTCTAGAAGTGATCTGAATAAATGTACATCTGAGTTAGCAATACACCAGTGGAACACTAGACCCCCTAATTTGGGAAAAAGATCTACATCTGAAGGAAAAGTTTATGACTTTTCATTATCCCTGCAGTCCTCAAAGACTTCCATGCAACTACTATTACATGGCGTAGAGTAGTCAATGGAATAGGCATCTTGATTTTTTAGTGAAGATGTACAGAAATATACTTAAGCAAATGAACACAGGTAAAAGTAAATCAAGTAGCTTTAGTGACAGAAGGCACAAAACACTCTAAAAGTTGAAGCTCAAAGTCTAGCAGCACTAAATATTATTTCTTGCTTACTCTGTGCTATATATGCCCTGACTTTAAAATTTGATACTGCAATATTTGTTGACACCATGAAAGCAAGTTGTGAAAAGAACACAACCTCGTTTTCAGCTTTTATAACTATGCATTGTGGTCTAATGGGACAGTCAGAATTTTGTTTTAGCTTCTATAGGAGAAAAGATAGGAGAAATAAAAAGTCCTGCCCCAAAACCCGCTGTTATCTTTAGTTCCATGTCTAACACAATAAATGGTCTGATTAGTTTCCAGCATATTTCAGGAAAGATGTTTTATTCAAATATCTGTTGTACATTTCAGGGTCCCACAGTGATGATGACTAATTATGTGTAGCTGCTACTTGAAAAAACATTTGAAAGAACCCCAAACCCTACCGGAAATGCATGCAACTCTTCTTAGAGAAAAAAAAATGCTAAGGGAAGAATCATATTTGTCCTTTCATTGTGAATCCTCTGTCTGATAAATATTAATCTACTACATCAAAATACTACATTAATCTCCTTATGTGTATTAAGTATTAAACAATCTATCATGATCACTGCAAGGTAGATGGTGCTATAAACAAATTATCTAGTCATAAGCTGTTGATTAGCTTAAAATCCCTCATCTTGGATATACTCAAACCCATGGCAGGTGTATTAATTCAGTGAAATCAACTGCAATTATTTATATGATCTAAAAAGGGGGATTTTGTGTCATAGAAGTAAGCCAGATAAGCAAATATTTCACATTAAAAAGGTAAGTTTGAGAGATGTTTAACCTACATTCACATTGTAAGATATAGAGAAGTGGCTTATGCAACTTTTTATAGTTGAAATACATTTATTTACTCAATACCATCCTTTAAACTTTCAGTATGTGTTTGCAGAATAAAAGGAGAAGCCACAGGACTCTCTTGCAGAGTCTCTGTTATTCTTTTTTGCTTTTCGAGAAGTCATTCAGGTTAGAAGTGTGTGCTTGTTCTTTGCGCATGAAGATTTTGAACGAACCATATGAAGAAGAGAAGATAACACACAAGTCTGTATTCCAAGCAGTTGGCCTGGCAACTAAGAGAAGCAGTTGGACAGTAACAGGGGACTGAATGTTCTTAGAGATGACTTCAAGTGTCGGATGGTAGTATCCTGGGCCGTTTCACCAAATCCTACACTTATAGCATGTCCTGTAAATCCAAACCAGACAAAAGTAAAGAAACAGATTCACCGTGTGTTCTCACACTACTTAGGGTGATCCTGCATACTCATACAGCCTGCTAAATCCTATTCCTGACAGCTATGTGAGACTAGGTCAGGAGCAAAAGATGGGCAGGTAATGGTCACTAAACATTAGACATGAACGGGACTTTCTGATAAAATATCAAATGTGGAGGGTATGACTTCTAGGCAGTAATGTGCAAACTTCTAAGAAACCATCATCAATGCAGTCATCTTAGCTGCTAGACAAGTCATAGCTCTTCCCTTAATAATTAAGTAGGTAAAGTGTCACAGATTTGACTTGAAATACAGAAAAAATTGTTTCAGAATCTTTCTTTTATAGTAGGTACAAAAGCTTTCAGTTGCATGCTACTGTAAGTGTGGATTTATCATCCTTGCTGGAATTGTTTCACTTTGTGTAACTAATTAAATATTTATAGGAACAGAGAGTGCAAAAATAACTCTATGTGATAGAGGTTGTGACATTTATGTGGGAGAAGAAAACCTCAGGATAAGTTCTCTAACTTAGAATGAAGAAAATTTGAATCAGGGCACCTGCATGATAAGCAAGTACTCTAAACTTGAGTTATAGGATATACTGCTTTGGGGATGTCTCATTGTAAATGACTATAAAGTTGATAATTTTTTTCAGTCCAAAAGAAAAAGAACTTTAGGCATTTCTTTAACTTTTACATGAAGTGGGACAACTCTTCTCATTTGAATTTTATGCAATGTATTAAATTTCCACTAGATTATTTCACTGCAGTTAAAAAAAGAAAGAGATATAGAGGGTTTGTGAATATTGACCTGTCTAGTCATATCTCTATTAGCATTTCTATTCCGTTATTAGATAACCAGGAACTGTGAAAATAGAAAGAAAGTTCAAGAATAAAACTTCAGCTACTATACAGCATGCAGAACTGTGTAGAATTCTAATGCTGAAGAAGAATCTGAAAAAGAACATTGACATCCTATGTAATTACAGTATTTGAAAGGATACTTCTTTCAGTTACCAAATCTTTTTGAATATAATGATACTTTTCAGTTCTCAGAACCAGAAGACTGAGGATGAGTCAGAAAAGCAAGCAGTAGCTTACATTAAATGTCCCAAAGGAAAAAACAAATGGAAATGGAATTTAGAAAGAGAAGACATAACACCAGAAACAACAGAGTCACTATAGCACCACCAATAAGGATGGAGAAACTTCAAAAGATTCTATATTGAGGTTCATTTGTTAACTGTCAGCCCCCTCTCTGATGTGTAACATTCTGCTGGAAATTTTGCGTGAACAGATTTTGTTATGATATTTCAGGACTTCCAGTTCTTGTCTCAGCAGAGCCCAAAGCTGCAGAGACGCATGAAGAGAGAAAAAGGTGTTGGAAAATAGGCTATGTAAATAATTTTCAAACATCAAAAAAATATTTGATTCAGGTTTGACTTAAAATGAGGAGTGATCTTTTTTTTTTTTTTTTTTTTTTTAAGTGACTGATTCTCTTTTCCATTTTCAAAGAGGAAGCTGGAACTGAAGCCGAAAATTCCAGGTCTGTCTATCTTGCAGAATAGACTAAGATACTCATGTTAACTAAAACAGTGTGGATATTAGCAGTAATGTATCTGCAGCAACATATAGGCTTCATCAAGGTTCTTCATAGTACCACAGGTGAAATGATTCCAGTACCTGAGATAAATTATTGATACCTTCATGTATCTCTCATGCTTCAAAAGAGTATTTCAGGATTACAACAGATTTGACAATATTCTTTAATTTAGGATTAGAAGTATGTACCAGTAGTGCCTTTTCTGGATCAGCCTGTCTACACCAGATAAAAAGGTGTTGTAAAATGGAATAAATGTCCCATCACAGAAGAGGAAGATTTTTTTCATCACAGTAGCCTGGGGATTCTGTCCTCTGAGCATAAGTCTGAATTTAAATGACCTATAAGAAAAGGACCCATGGGTACAAGATGCACATCAGCACAAACACAGTATTCAGCTCTAGTCTGTTGGGCTGACTAACATACTGCTATATTCTGCAGAATGATGTTAGTTTTATCACACTTGTCACACAAGCTTTCTAATCAAAGTAGCACTGCATTACAAAATGCAAGAATTTCTAGGTGAGAGTTTTCTGAGAAAAGAGACAATAGTTGACTAATGCTGCTGGTGCTATTATTTGTAGCGTATGCGATGGTTCTAGCAGAGACTGAGGTACTATTTTGCAAAGGCTTTGTAAAAAGTAGTAGAAAACCGGATATGCTTGGAAGAATTTATCTTCTCATTTCTAAAATAAAGGTAGGAAGAGGTGCAAAGAGATGGACTGATTTTCTGATTGTCATTACCAAGCTTTTTGAAGAAAGCATTTTGGAGATCATGCACAGTACTCCAGCTTCTGGTGACGATAAAATACCATCAGGAGAGGATTTAATCTTATGTGTGTAGATAGATGCACAATACAGACTGTCATTCAGAATAAGTTTTTCTCAGTGGGTTTACGAAAAAAAGATCTCCAGGGACCCCCAAAAGTTTGTCATGTCAAAGTGAGGCTGGAACCTGTTGTTTTCTCAAGCTATTTTTACAGTTGTAGGTCAGATGCCCTTAGCATTGCAGAAGGAGCATTTTGTTAGTTCAGTAAAACTATGAGGAACGTGACAGAATCTCATTCATTAAACTATCTGGTTAAGGACTATTTAGTATAAAAGAAATAAAAAGGAGCAAGGGAAGTGATAAATTAAACACACAGATATACAGATCTGAGGAGGTGATAACAGAGCTGTGTTTTTTGTTTCCCCAGGTAATTTAATCCTGCATGCGTGTGCGTCTCTGCAGAATTCATTAGCAAACTTCAAGCCAGATGAGCAGGTGAGTAGAAGACCAGCATCTGGGAAGACTCCAAATCTGAGACAGTGGTGGGTACGGAGCCCAGGGTCTCGTATTGGACATTAGTCAGGCTGAAAAACCTCTGTTAATATTCAAGGGACCTGTGAGTGTGGGGGTGATTGTGAAACGAGTGAGTGATTGCATGCACCTATTTGCTAGTAAACATCAAGCTGGACAAGCCAGTGAGCAGGAAGAGACCTGTTTAGAGGGTAAAGTGGCCTGAGATCCAGGCAGGGATGTTAGGTGGGTATTCAAGGGACCTGAGAATATGGGTGTACATGTGAATCTGGAGAGTGAGGGCACACATGTTTTCACTAGTGAACTTCAATCACAACCAGTCAGAGAGGAGGAACACGTCTTGGCCATCTGTACTTGTATTTTATGAGAGTCCTGGTTTATGTGTTATATGTGGGTGTTAAAGGCAGTGCCCTGAACCTGCAAACAGGTAAGCAGCAACCGCATACATCAGCCTGGGATAGTGACACCTGGGTCATGATGTCTGACTTTATGCTTACTCTGGCCTGTAGATAGTATTAATAAGATGTGAGTGTGTACTACTAAAAAAGTTGTAAAATAAAACTTATAATTAAATTTTAATGGGAACTTTTGGTTTGAACGCATCGAATTCACTCACAAAGTACCATTGTTTCTAAAATATGCAATTTTTTTAGAAAGTTTTGTGTACTTATTCCAATTTATGAGTATTTTTTCTAGTCTCATTCCTGTTTGCTTGTCCTCATTGCAAAATCCTGCATTTTTTGGGGAACAATTTTTTTTCCTGTATAATTTAATACATTCTTTAGGTGTATTCAACTACTACGTTAGAAGTTAGATAAACAGGTGTTGGGTTTAGGGTGACAAATCATTTAATAACTTTGCTGGCTTATTTTCTTCTTCTAAGATCTTATTTAGGCAATCTAAAAATCATTCCTTCAAGCTATTTGTTTTCCCTCTTTAGGAGGACCCATTGGTTTTATTTGTTTTTATTTCTACTTTGGTAGCATCTTAAAGGTAATATCTTTGGTAGGACCTTAAAGAATAAATCAGAATTTTGGCTATCTTTTTGATATAAGCTGTAAGGTGTTCTTCAATTTACAAATAAATTAAAAGGAAAGCAAAATAAAAGGAAAAAAATCAGAAAAAATCTCAACCCATTTCTCAGAATAGAATAGCATTCACAGAAATTTTAGGTTTTTCTTTATAAATTATGAATAGAGTAACATTTACATTTCTTGAGTGGATAACATACCAAAACAGTATTAATTAGTATTCTATCACTTCTGTGAATATTTCTTATTTTTTGTGATAAATAAGACATCTCTTTTTTTTGACTAAGAGAAACTAAAATGCAGTGACAAACGGATGCAAAAATCTACCTTCTCTTAACCAATCCAAGCACATCAGCTGTAAAGTGAGAAAAAAAGAGAAAAATATATTAAAGGGGCATACTCTTTTAAAATATATCAGATATAAAGGCTCGTGAAAAGCTGATGGTAAGCAGATACATATGTACTGTTTTGATAAACTAACAATTCACTCTACATATAAAGACAATTTTGTATAATCTGCAAACAAGAAAACTCATAGTAGCATGACATTCAAGGGAGAATTAAATATTGTATTTCATATGCTTTTCATCCAGGTTTTGGAGAACCATTTCACACACAGTTTTGTGAATTACTGTTCTATAATCCCCCTGAGTCTGTTTACAGCGTAGCCTGCAGCAGAGTGGAGACACCTGAACCAGCACACATGCCAGAACCAGTAAAGTCCAAACAGTACTGAGTTCAGCATAATTTTATTCCTTCTACTAATGTAATCACAGTACAGTCAACTTGCCATTGTCAATGCTAATTGGAGCTTGGCAGAGTTTCGAAAACAGAGGTAATGTTATGGTTTCCACACTGAGCTGACATGTTCAGGATCAGCCCTATGCATAGCCCATTTGGCTTCATGAAAGATGTTATGTTGTCCAAATGTGTGGAGCCACTTTGGGTCTGAAGCTGTGTTCCTGGTGTACAGCATCTAAACCAATGAGCCTCCCAGATATGCCGGAGTGTGTGGTGCAGACAGCTGGGACAGCTTGTGATCAGTGGCAAGGACTCAGCACAGCATGGAAGCAGTTATGAAGCTTCTGGGCAAAAGATGGATGTCATTGCACTCATGTGGCTCTACACTTGGTGCAGCAATCTGTGCAGCATTTGAACTGGCCTGCCTATATCAGCTAGGATCTTTTTGCACCTCTGGCATGATTTAGCTACAGCGTGGATAGCTGCTTCCCAGATGATGCAAAAGTTGCTGAATTTGAGCTGCCTCTGACCAGCTGTAAATGTTAATAATGTATGCATCTGAGCTAGTCAGCCCAGCTCCCTGTGTGGTCAAAGGAGAAAAATAACAGCTTTTGGGTTGTGATCAGTTTTTTTATAATCCTGATCAGAATTGCTCTTCAGTATGCCTAATTCTCTACGCTGAATAAAAAGAAGCTTCTATCTCAAATGTGAACATTTGTGACTGATGTCTAGTGCTAGTTGGCATCACCCTTGGCATCTCTACCATGGATCCTGTGCCTTACTATTTTAAAATGTGTTATCAAACATTTATTATAGAAAGAACAAAAAAATCACTTCCCCCTCTGTATTTACAAATTGACATAGGAGGGACAAGTTTTGAATGTTTGGAGTTTGCAGAAGCTGGAGAGAAATGGTGTTATTTGACCATGTGAGACATCCATTTTAATCATTGATTTAGGAGTAATCAGTAAGACTGCTTTCTATGGCACTGATATAAAAGGCAACAGTGGTTTCAGGACAATTATTCTACCTGTAATTAAGGTCATAACATCAAAGCAAAACATTTATTTTGTGAGTTTCTTAGGTACTCGTGATACTGGTCTAAAATGTTAGATCTTTCTGCTGTTCAGATTATGGATGCAGAGGGAAATACACAAACTGTCCTTCAATACAGTGGTTAAAAAGTTAGTACCTACATCCAATGGATGAATGAACTTCAACTAAAGAGATCGTATGGTAGGTTTGTAAATAGGTGCGTATACTATACTCATCATGAGAGTTGCAAAGTATTCAGCCCTGAACTTGAAGAATGGGGCAATAGGAATGCTGCGTACAATGCTTCGAACATTTTTGACATACCTTTGTTTTGTTGAAAATAAAAATTACAAAAATTATTTTTTGAGGGAAGGGATGAAAGGGAGGAAGGGAAAAGGCCGATTTCAATTCATCTCCTATTTTGAAAGACAATCAGGCTATTGAAATGTACTATTTTGGCACCTTTGAACTTCCAAATTAGGAGCTGCAAATTCTTTTAGGAGTAGAAAAACGTTTCTTGCCACATCTAAATCTACTACCTTTGTAAATATCAAGCTTGTTATTGTAGCTGGAGACAGTCTGAGAACAATGCTCATTTAAACATGGGATTTACAGCTGAAGGATTTGGGAGTTTTCAGACACCTACAAAACACGTGAGCAACTGGCTTTCACTTATTAATACCACAGCAATGGAAATTGTTTGGCAAAATATTAAATGAATATTTAAAGAAGACATCTTTAAATTTGTATACTACTAAATTACATGATATGTAATATTGATCATATGAATCATTATATTGTTTGGTTATATGTGTACTGTTTTTTAAAACTTACTGAGCTGCTGTAATACAATGTCAATATATTTCTGAAATAAATGCCAGGTCAGGGTTAGGAAGCTGTATGGAAAAGGGTTAAATACAATGAAAGGACTGTATGTTCTGATAACTATATTTGTTTTCAGACAGCAGTACATCACTGAAAGAGTGTGCTTCAACATCAGCTCTTTGTGGCTAATAAAAATTATGCAGATTGTACAGAGTGCCTGCGATGGGGTGATCCCAGCCAGCAACTAAGCTGACCCAGTCACTCTCTTACTCCTCTCTAGCAGGATGAGGGAGAATCAGAAGAGCAAAAGTGAGACAAATCGTGGGTGAGGATAAAGACAGTTTAGAAAGTGAAGCGAAGCTGCATACACAAGCACACTAAAATAAGAAATTCATTCAATACTTCCTATCCACAGGCAGATGTTTCACCACCTCCTAGAAAGCAGGGCCTCAGCATGTGTAACGGCTACTTGGGAAGACAAATGTTGTAATTCTGAACATCCTCCCTTCCTCCTCCTTTCCCCCAGCTTTTATTGCTGAGCATGATATGATATGGTATATAATATCCCTTTGGTCAGTTGGGGTCAGCTGTCCTGTCTCTGTCTGTTCCCAGCTTCTTCTGCATCCCCAGCCTACTCACTGCAGGGGCAGAGTGGGAAAAAGAAAGGCTCAACACTGTGTGTGTACTGCTACTACCAGCCAAAATGCTGGTGTATTATCAATGCTGGTTTAGTCACAAATTCAAAACTCAGCACTGTACAAGCTGCTATGAAGAAAATTAACTCCATCCTTTCCAGACTCAGTACAGTTACTGGGAAAACTTTAGTCAAATAATCATAACAAATTAAAAAATATTTTAGGGCTATACTTCAGCAGATTTTACATGTGTAACTCTATAAATAATAGAACTTATTTACATCAATACAGTTGTGTAAGTTGTGCACGCTTGGCAATTTTCATCAGTTTAACAAGAGGAAAATCATAAAACTTTTTTTACTTTTGAGCTTCTAACAGGTGATTGGAAATGAGGTTTAAAAGCTGTGTGTAAAAGGAGAACATGTCCATTAAAACTAATGTATACTGGCTGTCTATAGTTCTGCGCATGGTTGCCTAGAAAATAACCCCCAGGGGGCTTGAATGAAGTCTAAAGAAAGCAAACAACCAGAATTACAGCTGAAAGACTAAGTTCACAGTCTGTCCTTAATTCACCCTATTGACACTGCAGGACAGTCTTTTGCATCTGCAACAGCAGTCAGGAGGAAGGAGTCCCATTCTAGATGCCAGGTTAAAAGCAAAGTTGACACAAACTCCTTTCACACCTCTCTGTTTTGGAGTCTCTAAAAAAATCACCCTTCTGCAATACTTTCCATTCAAGGACAAAAGAGCTTTTTAACTGTTTAAATGTTAAGCCTCGAAATAAATCTGTGAGTGAAGTATTTATTATTGCTTTAGAAATGGACTGAAAACCCAAAAAAACTTTCACTGTCACTAAAAATTAAGTATCTGTTAGCCAGATCTATTCCTTGTACATCATGCTTAATTTAAATTGACTTAGAGCATTTAATACCTCTTGAACCTTCCTTTGCTGCTTTTGTAATGCCTCTATTCTGATGTGTGTGCTGAGATGTGCATACCCAAGTATGATATGTCATGGCCTTCACCTGGTTTCTTGGTATTTAACCTAAGTTAATCAGTCACTAGCACTGTTGAGCTAGTGACAGATGAAGGAAAAAAATCAGTTTTCCTGACTTCAGTCCTGTGCATACAGAAAGGAACTCAGGAATTTGAGTCACTTTTAGACTTGTCTTCTTTCTTCAAGATTGTGTTTTTTACCTACATTGATTTTGTGGCCCAAATTAGGTCTTTCAGTGTCTTATGAATATTTAAACTTCGGTTATCAAAAATTTATCTCTCTCAATGGCAAATTATTTTCTTGTGGGGCATCTATTCTTGGCACGTGCTCCACTGACTATGAAGTACATTTAGGCCCAGATTCTCTGGTTAACTTTAGGCCATCACCTATGATCTGAATCATCTTATAGAATTATCTTCCAAAGATAATTCCTTTAGCTAAGGCCTACCAGTTAACTCAGGTAGGTGTGAATATTTGAGCTTTAAAGTTCCGGGACATGAACTTCAAAAGGGGCAAACCACACAAGACCAGCAGGAGACTTGGGTTCCACCTTCATGCACTGACTTCCTAGGAATTAATAAAATATTCCTACTGAAGAGCATTTTCTCTGTGTTCCTAAGGCTTTAGATTCTGGCATGTGGGACTAAACTACTTCCAGCTGTTAAACTAAAGTACTGTGTGAAGGAATTGCTATGTTTAATAGCCCACCCGCTAAATCAATGTTTTATTTCCCTAGTGTTACTAGAGAAAGGAAAAAAAATCTTCAAATAACTAGTGCCCAATATTAATTATATAATGCAAGAAGCATATTTCATAAACTTGCTCTACTCTCAGTTGGGTAAAAGAATCCTAATGGCTTAGAAGCAAGACCAGCTTAGCAATTTCCTTAAGAGAGTCTTTAGACAAGTTTTGTTTGTGAAAATAACCTCTCAAACAAAATATTTGTGAACCTGGCATTTAACTGCAGTGTTACACTGTGGTCTCTCTACAGAGGTGTATGATACCTAGTTATCTCCATGGAGCTCCTCCATGGAGATCAAGGAAGAATACCCACCCACAGGCATGCAGACCCCCACCAAAGCTGACACATTTGCTGCGTGCAGCCATGGGTCTGTCTGCTTCCCTCTATCTCTTTGTAGCAACAACAGCAGCTTATGCAATTCTTGAGCAGGCTTCAGGCTTCTTTCCATGAGAAGGCTGCCTACCATCCAGACTTGTATTATTAATGATGAAACCTATTTTCTATGGTGTTTTCTGAAACAGCTACACTAGCACTTTGCCTCTTAACTATTGGGCATTATTTCAGAGTTGGCATATTGAAGTGTTGTTGTTAAAAGGCAGCATGGGCTGGACTTAGTGTTCTTATTAAATAAGGCAGCTCTGATCTGATCCTTGAATTTTCAAATGAGATCGGCTTTCTTAGATGTGGGGAAAATTTCCCAATTTGGTACAGATGCTAAATTTCAGCCTTGAGCAAGTTTTTATAAGAAAGGCTTGCCTATGAAAAAATGCGAATCAGTGATAGGCTGATAATTATAGCAATGTTAGAAAGTACTGTTGTGGCATGCCTTTGTAGTGAAGTTAGTGAAGTATCCCCTACAGTAAATTACATTTTTCATAAATACCAAACATTGGGGGATAATTACTGCAAAGCATTTGGATGCCTGAAGGCTCTTTTCTTTGTGAATGGAACAAACAGTGAGCAACAGACATGGAACAACCACGCATTGCTTATGAGTCTCTGTCTTTCCCAAATGCATTCATTCTAGTTTGTTCTTAAAAAACACTTTAAAAGGCTTTTTTACCCTTTACGAATTCAGAGCATCATTAAAAAATCACTGCTTTTCTTGTTTGAACAATGTACTCCTCTCAGCTCTACATTTAGTAATAAAGTTTAAATTTTCTGAGCTGAGGTGCTTTCCAAATCAGCCATCTATCTCAACTGAGAAGATTTTGTAGTACGGTTTTCATCTTCTTTTTGTTTTTCCATGGACAGATGAGTCAAGTAAAGATTATCAAGTACCAGAGTGTTGACTTGGCATAGTACTGTTACTATAGCTGAATATGTCTGTTTTGATGACTTACCTTTCAAAAGTATAATTGAACAATCTTTGTAGGAACTGACAGCTTGTATACAAACCTTCGCTAAACAAACATTCCCTCTTTAGATGTGTATAATTTTAAGACTGTATTTTTGTACTACAACACACTCTTCTTTCTACTTTACCCACAGATGTGGATTCAATTTCTTCCTTTGTTTGAAAGAGTTTGAAAGAGAAAAGGGAGGTGTAGTCTATTTTTTCCATGCACTGGACAGAAGGAAATGTCAAGAATAATTTTATAGAATAATTAAGAGCAATCTTGAAGTTCATTATGACCAGACAGCCATTTAAAGGAAAAGAATAATTTAAAATATATTGTGAATAGAATGAATTTTATCTTCCTTAGTATTCTAAACACTCAAAGTTTCTGATGCTTAAGGCATTCCTTCTTAATAAATTTAACATTATTATTATTTGCACTGCATAATATACTGAAATACATTATGCACGGTATGCTGTCAAAGAACCAAAGCAACGAAAACCAAAAATACTAATATACTTAGCACAGAGACTGAAGCATGAGACACCTATTGTAATTAGACAGCAATATTGCTACATTCTGAGTATATTATCCCTTATTTCCCGTTGACAGGTTGTTTATAGTTCACTGATTTATTTTTTTGGTTTCTAAACTACCACCAAAGTGCTCTTTAAAGACAAGGTCTAACCAGAAAAAACAGTGCCACAGAATGTAATATCTATGAAGAACACAGTCAATGGAAACTATAATTTTTACAAGCAACTGCCAAAGTTGTTGAATAAGAAAATTCAAGACAAAATTATAAGATACTTATCTAAAATCAATTGAGTATAATTTTCACAGTTTGTTATTAAGCAACAAAAAAGTAATTAATACAGAGGTACTATCCTAAGGGGAGATTACAAAAAGTAACAATCTTTGTTTCATACTAAGTTGATGTTAATTCCAAGATTCCATCAAAGCTACTGTCAGTCCTTGCTGTCACCAAATACATAATAAACTATGTCCTTTCAAGGTAAATATTATTCTACACTTTATTGGCTATTCAAACTGTGTGCAATCAGATTGAGGTCTCAGATTTGTCATTTTTTGGTATGATGCAAAATTCATATGAAATCAATGCAATAATCCCACTGACTTAAATTAACTTTTGATCAAGACTTGTCACCTTAGTGATGCATTTCAGATTATTTTATATTTGTAACGAAAAAAAAATCTGTAACCTGTGCATGAAACATTGGTGTTAATATGGAAAGGAAAAGTGTGTGGTGGCACAGCTCCTGCTCACCACATGACACAGGCTGTGTGCCATACAGTAAAACTGACACATGACACAGGCTGTGTGCCATACAGTAAAAATCCTTAACAGGATGGGAAAGGGGAGGGTATCAACAGGAGTGTTTACTGTCTGTGATTTAAGAAGAAAAGATGAATAAGGACACATTTTCATTTGCTATAAACTGTTGTGTATCATTTATGTCTGAAATGTGGAATTGATCCACAACAGCTTAGAGCAGCTGAGGATTTGTCTGGTAACACCTAATTCTGATCTTCATTTACACCAGTAACTGCATGACTGTGAAGATAGGCCTGATTTACAAGCGCGTAAGTGAGATCATAGTCAGAGCCGTAATCTTTACAACTACATTGTCAAAGCAGAGAATTAAAACAAACACTGTTTCTCCTACAAGCTATTTTTATGGTTCCCAACTCTGTAGATGCTGAGTGTCTCATATATGTTAATAAATTTATCCTCACAACGTTCACTTGAGAAAAGGGAATATTTTTAGGTTCTTTGAACAATTGTTGCTGTGGAAAAGAATCAGGTGTATTAAATGTTGAGCATCAATAATTTTATTCCCAATATTGCTAAATTTTCATAGTCCATAGAAACAAGAAATGAAAGGCTAAATTCAGTAATGATTTTTCAATGTCAGTTCAGTGCTGTGTGAGCCAGCACCACACAGAAAGCTATTTGCAGTATTTTTAGAGCAGACATTCTTACCCTTTTTCTAGTTAGCTCCAGGATAGTGATCTTCTCATGCACATATCCCGTCTCCCTGCCACTTTAGCAAGGGTTCTACCATCATTTACTTCTCATTTAGCAGGGTGCAGTCCTTTAGCAGGAAATCAGTGGAATAAATGGAACCATGTTAGTGCATCCACTGAGACAGTTTAGCTAATCCTATTTTTTTTCCAATTCCCTGGACAGAAAAAATGCTATGGAGTGCATTGGCCTATATCTTGAGCTGCACTACTTGTTTTTCTGCTCTGACATAACCGAATAGATGCTACCAGTTATATTCAGCACAGTGAAGCAATGAAGAGAGCTGATGTACCATGCAAGTGGTGCAGGCAGGAATAGTCAGTTTTGGGAGAAAAGCTGCGTCATGTTGCAGATGTATTGAGAATCCACAGGTAGTAGGATGACAAAAAATGATACAATCAAATCTGCAAGGAAATGAAGGTGATCAGGAAAGAAATGAAGAAATTAGTGAAATGAGATGAAAATGAATAATGGAAATGAAACTAAATGAAATGAAAAATGAGAGGAAAATGAAAATGAAAATAAATGTATGAAGAAATGAAGAAACAAGGACATGAAGAAGATCATCGAAGATGATCAGAGGGCTGGAACACCTCTCCTATGAAGACAGGTTAAGAGAGCTGGGGTTGTTCAGCCTGGATAAGAGAAGGCTCCAGGGAGACCTCATAGCAGCCTTATAGTACCTGAAGGGCACCTATAAGAAAGCTGAAGAGGGACTTTTTACAAGGGCATGTAGTGATAGGACGAGGGGTAATGGCTTCAAACTGGAAGAGGGTAGATTTAGAATAGATATTAGGAAGAAATTCTTTACTGTGAGGGTGGTGAAACACTGGAACAGGTTTCCCAGAGAAGCTGTGAATGCCCCATCCTTGGAAGTGTTCAAAGCCAGGTTGGATGGGGCTTTGAGCAACCTCATCTAGTGGAATGTGTCCCTGCCCATGGCAGGGGCTTTGGAACTAGCTGATCTTTAAGGTCCTTTCCAACTCTAACCAGTCTATGATTCTATGAAATGGAGAAGGGCAGTCTTATGGCAGATTCCGATACATGATGATCATCTTTTCCTGGATTCAGCTTACTATTTTCTTACCTGTTGTGCTCAGGGAGGATGGAGACATTCCTGACTGTGCTGAGTCTTTTTCTTCTACATTTCAAGAAGATGTTCTACCTCTTTATAATCTTTCAAGGTTAATAAAGAAGAAAATGGTTTGTTCTCTATATGAAAAGGGAATCCTGACTCAGGTGAAAGTCAATGAATAACTTCGGTGCCTGAACTGGGGAACAAGTAGCAGTTGGATAATTGTAGGTTTAACTGTGATACCTTACTTTAGATACCTGAAAGGCCTTGTATGAAGATCTTCACCAATTTTTAGTGACTATTTCTTAAGTCATTTTAAACTGGCCAAAAGCATATTGTCGTGGTTTCAGTTGGGATAGTTATCTTTCTTACTAGGAGCTGGTATAGTGCAATGTTTTGGATTTGGGATGAAAGTTATGTTAATAGCACACTGGTGGTTTTGGTTGTTGCTAACCAGTCAAGGCCTTTTCTGGTCCTCACACCTCCCTACCAGTGAGTAGGCTGGGAATGCACAAGAAGCTGAGAGGAGACATAGATGGGAGAGCTGACCCCAAATGACCAAAGGAATATTCCATGCCACATGATGTCATGCTCAGCATATAAACCTGAGGGAAGAAGAAGGAAGGGAGGCAATGTTCACAGTTATGGCATTTGTCTTTCCAAGTAACCATTATGCGTGATGGAGCCCTGCTTTCCTGGGGATTGCTGAACACCTGCCTGCTGATAAGAAGTAGTGAATGTATTCCTTGTGTTGCTTTGCTTCTGTGCACAGCTTTTGCTTTACTTATTCAACTGTCTTTATCTCAACCCATGAGTTTTCTTAGTTTTACTCTTCTGATTCTCTCCCCCATCCCAACTTGGGGAGTGGGTAAGCAGCTGCATGGTCCTAGTTGCTGGCTAGGGTTAAACCATGACACATACCTACACAACTGATGGTCACTTCTTCTATGTTAGCTTCTTGCTCCAGAGCAGACATTTTTAATTTGGGTCAGTTATCCACATGTAGGTATCTCATACCATTTGAGATACCCAAGATATCATCACCACAAGTCTGGCAGACATCATAGACTCAGAAACACATGTGCTCTTCTGCAGTATCAGTTGAAATACAGCAGAATCAACCTTGTGCATCTCAAGTTACACTATTCTCCCATGTCTGGACAAGTGGACTGAGTTCTTTATTTGTCCATTTACTCACACACAGGGAAGCATTACAGCCAGCTTAGCCTTTGATCAGATTGTAGGCCATTCACTAAGATGTTTACACTTCACTACAAAGAAACAATGCTTTTCGGGAAGACAAAAATCAGCCTGGTCATACTTGACCTCCATAGCTCCAGTCTTTTCTATACAATCTTATTTCTTTATCGTATCTGCCACTACTGCCTTCTGCGAAATTACCTTGAAGACATATGGGGAAATGAAAAAGGTGCACTGTCCTCACTCCCAGAGTCTCCATGAACTTTCCCAAGACCTTGGATGCAGGCTGGTGTTACTTACAGTCAGGCCATGTGCTAGGTTGATTAAGCAGACAGAAAGATCACAGCAAATATCCCTTCTAATACTTATACAGATGGGTGTACAGCTGGCAAAGCATATTCTTAGTGTGTCGATGATGGCTATGACTGTATGAATATGCATTCTAGCTACCTAGAATGAGTAGATGACTTGTGTGATAGGAAGAGGCATAGGTTGTTGTGACTATATACATGGTGCATACATGACAGACACAAGGCTGAGTTCCTGTCTCCGGACACCTGGGTACAGCTACCTAGCAGCTGTGAGTTTTATGTGTTTTGTGCCAGGAAGACAGCTAAGATGTTTAAAAGAGTAAATAAAAATCATAACTGAGAACTCAGATGACTAGACTTTGACTTTTAGTGTGATAAATCACATTGTGTTACACTTCAGTGCATTTTCAGGGTACAATTTTGGCTTTAAGATGTCTTTGTAAAGCTGAAATATCTTTTCATGTAAATCTAGAAAATCTTACAATTTTGGATAATTCATAGCAGTCTTTTTAAGTGAAAAATAGTGTTACATTTTCTTGGTCATTGAACAGTCATTGTTTCTTCTTAATTAACCTTGGAAAAGTGTTCTTTATCTCTCTGAATATACCTAATGTCCTGAGACCTTCCAGAAACGTAACAAATTCCTCAGTTATTTCAAATAACATTCAAGAGGCTGTTTATATTAATAACCAATAAATATCTTTTGACTCCATATTGGTACCTAAAATCATCCAGTTTATAAGAAGACCCCACAAATACCTGCATCATTAGAAAGAAGAGTATCCAACCATAAGGTAAAAATGGAGATAGATTAAGTTCATTCAGAAAGAGATTTAGGCTTTACCTGTGCTTTGTAACCTTCCAGAGTATCTATCCATTTTTGCTAAGTATTTGGGAAGCCAAGGGCAGCCTAGGTATCTCAATAACATGTTTAAAGTTGAAGATGTGAATAAATACATAAGGTTTTTGGTTTCACTAAACCAACACACTATTTCTCTATAAGACTCCAGAATAATGATTTATACATACCCTATAGTGGAATATATTCCTACAGGTTAATTTCTTTCCTAACAAACTGATGTGAAGTTTGTAGTCACTACATACAACTTGCAATGAAAACTGCTGTCAAACACATTACAGAAGTTTCATACACATTCAGAAATATTAAGACCAATTTAAATACTGTAAGCACTGCATATATTAAAAGAACTAACATTCTGGCATAGTTTTCAAACTAAGCATGAATTAAAATTGTTGAGCAAAAGCAGTTCTCAAGATCTGTGATATTACCTGTGGAGTAAAAGACGGAAGAGTTTAGCACGGATTTATGGATGAAAGAGAGATATTATCTCTGAAGGATTTCAGGCTTGTTACTTATTTTGAGAAAGCAAAGGTTTCTTCAACATTTCTTTAACTAGCTTGGACTTCTCATTTACTGAATAAAGCAGCCAAATCTAACTGCTCCCAATTATCAATGTTTAAGTATTTTGTATTTGAATGTTTGTCACTGAGTATGTCTTAAAGAGGAACAGAAGTGAGAATGAAATTCTAAGTTATTAACATTATAACTTATAATTAATAGCATTTGTGTATCAAAATATATGGATCTAGGATTTAGGAAAAAACCAAACCAAACCAAACCAAAACAACATCCTTACTTATATCACTCATCTTCTGAACTGACCTTATGACATGAGCTCATGTTTGTTTTCCAAGACAAAAAATGATCCACAGTTGTCATTTCACTCAAGAGTTCCAGACTCTGAAACACAGTCTAAAAAGGAGGTGTCTCTCTCTGTTCTCGTTTTTTGGAATAACTTGAATTTTTGTTTTAAATCTGACTTAACCTAGTCAACTACTAGTGTCTGGGTTTCTGAACATTTCTCTAATTGCTTTCCAACTAAAATAGCTGTCAGTCAGATGTGACCAGAAGAGTTTTATCCAGGGCATTGCAGACCATTATATCTCATTATCTACAAGAAGAGACTTGGACTGAGAATTGATTAAAGTCAGATTGTAATTACTGGCTTTCTGACTGTCCTTTTATAAATTTTATCATTGTGTTTCTACCTTCCAAAAGAACTGCCTGAATGAGCCATTTTTTAGTCACGTGGTCAGTAGTTTAAAAGTTTTAAAGGACAGCATGGTAATGAAATTCCTGACATTAACTTCTACAAATGTTCAAGCAATTTCTGAACTGCTTTTGAAAAAATCAACCCAAGCTTTATGAACTATGTTTTTTATATATTCTACTGAAAAATTAAAGATGATACTGGCTGTGATGAAGGTTTGTTTATAAACTGCATTTGCTTTGAAAAAGACCAGTCCATGCTCTTTTAGCACACTTCACTAATTAATTTGTGCTTACTTTTGTATACAAGTAATTATCTTTTTCCTTGTCTATAAGTTGGACAATAAAACTATTAAAAATTTTATCTTTTCTCTGTTACTAGTGTTATATGAGGTTCTAATTATATAAATACACATTGATTTTCTAGCAAAACCTGTTAACATTTGTAAATTGTTAACAAAGTGTTTAGGGAAAAGAAAAGCAATACCTGCTTGTTTGTATATACAAAAAGATATAAATAGGAGCTTGCAACGGGGAAAATTTTAAAAGGTACATGAGCTTGATTTAAATTCATGTACATATAAAGAACTTAGCTGAACTATCTGTGCTGTCTAAATCCCTAAGGTCTGCAAAAACTGAGTCTGGAAAACTTAACAAACTTTTCTCCTGGTGCCAGCTGTTTTTGGAAGTAGTGAAAATAGCTTTTCTTATCTTATTTTAGCACTAGTTCTCTTGGACAGATTAAAAAGTATAGAGGAAAGCAAAATGAATAATAATAACAACAAACTAAATGTTATGGAGCTTGTAAAAAGATTTAGTTTGAGTCTAAGACTTTTTTTTTATCTTTCAGTCCTTGATATACCCAGCTACAGCCACGTACTTTCCTTCTAGGTATAACTATTTAAAACATATGGGAATATCCCGTAA
Source organism: Pluvialis apricaria (assembly GCA_017639485.1). Lineage (NCBI taxonomy): Eukaryota > Metazoa > Chordata > Aves > Charadriiformes > Charadriidae > Pluvialis > Pluvialis apricaria. The sequence continues at coordinate 39,826,372 of CM030007.1, forward strand.
CTCTTGTTAATCTGTTGTCAGTGGAAACTTTGCCATTGACTTCATTGCAGACAGATTGAATCGTCACATACTAATGCCATTTCATATACAAGATTTCAGGTTTGTGACATTTTAAGAAAGTTCTAATTCTGTGAAGCAGTCAAGATTCCAATGCACAGATATTATTGCATATAGAAGGTATAGTCCATGATGTATTCTCTGCTAAAACATATAAGAAAGGTAACTTCCCCTTTTCAGCTGCTCCACTGATTTCCTGTGGAAATAGGCAAAATTACTGAGTATCAAATTTATTTCATTTAATGTAAGGTACCTTACCCTTGGTAGCTTCTTAGTCAATGGTAAGGTGCAGGCACCTCCAAAGTGAATTTCCTTCTTCTTCATATAACTAAAATAGGGAGGACAAAATCACCATTTCGAGTCACTTGCACTTCCCCACTGATAATTGACCAAGTTAAGCTTTGATTGAAATTAATCCCAGTTTTACTTTCTCCATGTCTCAATATCCTTTTCGTTAAGGTCCAGACAGCGCCCTTCTCAGGAGTTCCTGCTGGAAATTTTAAAGTTCTTTTTTTAAAACTCTAGTTTTGCCATAGCAGTTGCCCTCTAATAATCACTATTACTACTGGTGATTCATTCTATCTTTCCTAAATATTTTAAAAATGTGTGATACTTTAACACAGAAAAGTTTAAGAAGCTGTTGCATAGCACAGTGTTAGGAGAGGGAATAAACCCTGAGGATAACAGCTTAGAGATCTGCTACTGTATTTCTCTGTGTGCTGAATTCAGCAAGATTATGTATCATATTAATGCCATCTTCTTAGAGATCCTTTGGGTTCAAATAGCATCCACATCCTTTTTGATAAGTTGGACAAGCTGTCACTATTAACTTACACCCTGCCAGATATCACTTTATTTTCCTGAGTGGAAATACTTCAGATTTCTTGACATTCTTTCCTTTCTCCTTTTTCTTCTGAATATGTTCCAATTTTCACTTCATACAAAACTGCTTTAAACAATTTTAACAGTCCATGTCAGTAAAAGTAGATTAAATTTTTCTTAAGTCATTTACTTGCCTCCATCTGTCCTATTTGTGATGTTGTCAGTAAATGTAGCCCAGGCCACAAAAATGTATTTTCTCTGAAAAAACACCATTCATAATCCCCCAAGTCTAACTAGTTTTTCCCATAAATAACAGGTAAGAGGCCATTTTGTCACGTGCTCTTTTGAGAGAAAACATACCAAATGGTTGTTGAAGTAGTTCACAGTACAAGGCTGCAAACGGGCAGCTTTTGGGTCCATGTCAAGATCTAATTTGTATTGAGTGCATTGAAACATTTAAATTTTTACCAAACATTCATCTAATTAGTTATTTACATTAGTTGCATGACATACAGTAATGAAAAGCGGTTATATTTGCTGCATCAAAATAAAGTTTTTTACTACTAAAACCCCTCTGCTTGCCTTTTTTTACTGGAGCCACTTGACTTTCTTTTGTTTAAATACTGCCAAACATATGAACTTGCCTCTATCTGCATTTTCTACTGCAGAAACTCTTACTTTATTCAATGACATTTTTGTGAAGGCTTGTGAGCAAAAAGTTGAGATTCTACTCACAATGATGAGAATTACGAATAAGAAGAAACTACACACCTAGTTAAAAAAAAAGCCTACACTTTTAATTCCCATTTAATGACTTTAAAAACTCCTTTGATCAGTTAAAACTGAAAAAAAAACAGCTCTGAATTTTCAAACATATTTTAAAATAATGTTATATTTTTCTATGCAAAATAAATGGTGCCTATCTAGAACCTTAGAGATTAGTTTTACAACCAGACAGAGAAAAGAAAGATTAAATGAAATATTTACTTTGTATTTTATTCAGAATTTCCTGGATGCTTTCTTCCAGGGAGTACGATTATAATTACCTATTTAACTAAAATCCATTTCTATGGTTTTTACCAAATTTAATAAGAATAGAGCTGATCAGATGTATTTTAACATTTTTTGCTATGTAATAAGAGGATTCATACAGTTTTATGCTTGGCTGGTGAACAGTAATGATGCTTTTGACTTTCTCAGCTAGTTCAGGGGTCTTCTGCCTTCAGAGTCTATCATATCTGGAGTAGTATCAAACTTGTCATAGTGATGCATTAGCTGATGATTAAGCTGATGTCAAAGCTATGAGTGTATTAATAAGTCTTAATGGGCCTGACCAGCCTTACTGGAGGCTTCCAGCTACACCTATGGGCCCAAAGGGTCCATTTCAGTTCCTCCTGGGGCCATCAGCCCCTTCCTGAGCTATGTTGGAAGAGTGTTGATCTTCTGCTCAGCCCCAGCCATACCCTTGCCTGACCATAGAGCGCCATTATCAGAACCCAAATCCATGGACCAACTTACCTTGTTCTGGTGCCATCGTGAGGGACCTGTCCTGGACCAGAGCCTAACTCTGACCTATTGACTGACTTCTGGGCTTGACCTTGGCCTTGTCTTATCCTCATTTTATGTCCTTATGAGCAGTCTCCTAGCTGGATCTGGCCACTGTCTTCATATCTACTTTGCTCCCTCACTGTGTAGTGTAGGGTGGGCCCTGGCTGATGAGGACCTGTTCTGCCACCCTCCTTGGGCATCACCCTCAGGTCCTGGTGCTCTTAAGGAGCAGCTGCCCCTTGCTGCTCCCTAACAATTGATTTTACATGAAATATGTATTACTGCTGCACTAAGATATATCTGAGTATATGTAATTAATATTGAACTACTGCAACAAGGATGCAGGTATACCTTCAGACAATAAAGCGAATTGCTTTCTAGAAGCAGCTTGTCTGAATTAAAAGTTTCTGCTAATCTCTGCCTGAAAAAAAATGCCTCTGCTTCTTTGGTCTAAATAAACCTGAAATGTAATACTGTGGTGAATCTAAAACCTGTAAAAATCCCCAAACAGCACTGGAAGTTTGAAGATGAGAGCTAATTTTAACTTTGTTTCACACATTAATGAAAAATAACCCTCTTGGTATTGAGGAAAATATTATGAAACACTTTACATATGTTGTTCACTTTTTGAAATTAGAAAAAAAAATTAAAAATTGACTGTTTACTTCCATCATGAAGTACTCAGATTTGCAAATAAATGCATTTTGTAGTTGATGTTGGAAAATATTTTTTCCCCTTTCTTGTTCTTTGGCTTAATAATGTTTACATATAACTTTTAACATATGCAGACCAAAAGAGGTCTATATTTTATAGAATCTAAATAATTTTTGAGATTTATCCCAACCTTTTCAGATAGTACGGTAAAATTGCATTAGAAATTAATGAATTGATATTGGTTTCTTTTTACGAATGCTACTGTACCTGTTCTGAGCCACTAGTGGGCTGTGAGAAAAAGGAATCAATATTTTACCAGCTCCCAAATACAGTCAGCAGCTAAGACACACCACCAACATGACAATGTTTATTGTTACAGGTAAACTGCTAATTCAAAATATTGTGTTTATTTAAATGTTAATGCATATTTCTGTAATCATCCTTCACAAATTTTTCTTTCCATTCTCAAGTAATAACAGTGTATAGGAAATTCTGAACACTTTGTCTTGGTGAAAAAAAAAAAAAAAGTAGATTTTCAACTGAAATCAATGCTTTTCTTTCCCAATATCCCAACCCTTCTTTCTGTAAAATAAAAACGCAAATCATTGAGGTTAATATTTTCTTATTCTGATTCGTGTCATGTCATATCTAAAGCAACAAGCCATACTTATTTCTGGCAGATGATCCTAAACTAAAAGTGCAGGAATAGAATAGTTCTTGAAAAAAAAATCATAAGGATGAAAAAAATCATAAAATCACAGTTGTGGTTTAGACAGGCATATTTGGAAAGTGTCTGAAGTAGGATGTTAGAAAAAATTATTATGGCTCTACCAACCTGTTAAGGAAAGGTGTTCTGTGAATAAATGTTACAGCTGACTGGATAAAAAAGGTAGCTAGGGTCACTGGCAGCATGGAAACTATAACAGATAAGTGGAGAGGGGAAGTATTACTTCAGTCCTTCACAGTAAAATTGGAACTCCATTATTGACCAGGTCAGTGATAGATTGACATTGAGAAATTGAAAATGCAGTAAAAATGAAAAAAAAATCTTTAAAATAAAAGACATTTATTAGATCAGAATAGAAGGATATAAACTGCTTATAGGCAGTAGACCTGTAGCATAGCTGGATACCTGTCTGGTGTGATTAGTTACATTCATCAAGCCATCAAAGAAACCCTACTAAGCATTCAAGTTAACATCAAGAAAGAACAATCAGTGGGTCCAGGAACTTTTCTTGATAGTCTTACAGTGCTAAGAAGAAACTTTTTTCAAAAAATTAATATAAATGCATCATTGTTCAAGATCCATTTTGACTGAAAGAAGTATACGGTGACAATTGCCAGCATATGGGTGAAAAAACCCAACCTATGTCACTGAAATGCCCATGCTAGCAATCTGCATCTGAATGAGTTGCTAGTAGTTCATTATCCTGGTGCAGCTATTTGTGTTTTAAAACTCAATTAAAAATAAATCAGCAACACTAAGATTTCAGGGATTTTAAAAACATTAAATCATCAGTTGTACTTGGCCATTAAGATAATTTCTTATTCAAGTGCTAATCAAAAAAGGAGGTACTGAATGCTGATTAGATTCAGTTATCAGTTTTCCAATACAATATCTTTTTGTCCGCTAGAAAATATTGATTTATCAACATTAAGCATTTCCTCGGTAATGTTAAAAGCTTATGTCTTAGCAAGCAAACAAACAAATGTACAAAGAAAAAAACAACAACAACAAAATAGTTCCTTCACCCTTATATGTTGCTGTATTACAGTGATTAAACATACACTGGGATGGAGCCAACTTCTCAGACTCCTCTGCTTGTAATTGTACAGCAGCAGGATGAGAAAAAAAAGAAGTTGAAACATGGGAAATACCGATTAGACACTAAGAAAAAAATTATCATGAGGATGTTCAAATACTGGAACAGGTTGCTCAGAGAGGTTGTAGGATGTCTGTCCTTAAAAGTGTTCAAGACTCAACTACCACAGATCTGAGAATTTTGATCTAATTAGATGTGTTTTGAGCAGGGAGTGTGCTAAGTAGCCTCAAAAGGTTTTTTCTAACCCAAATTCGATGATTTTATGATTCTGAGAGTGATATAATTTCTGGTCAAAACTAGGGAGGCTTACCAATAACAATAGAGCAATCAGTCCTGTGTTTAGGACTAATGTCTGCAATACCTGTACAAAAGTCTTTTCTCTGCCTCTGTTTTTTTTTGTTCTTGGTGGTGGTGGTGGTGCTTGGTTTTGGGTTTTGGCTTTTTTTAAGGATTGATCTACAATTCTTTACATCTTAATGCTGTCTAGAACTGTAATCTACCTTTCAAAAGATATGATTTTTTATTTCATGAAGAACAGGAATTTTTTTCTAAACCTAAACGTAAGTGGCATGAAATAACCATTTCCTGCTTCAATCTGTTTCTTTACTTTTTAGGAAATGTTAATAAGAGTGCAAAACAAAACATTTCCCAGGGACTGGTGTGTTTCCAAGGACTGAGGCATCAGGAAGCTATTTTTGCAAAGCTACTTGCAATAAATCTGTTTCATATGGTATTTTTAAGTAATCAGATTGTACAATTTCTCCCCCTTCTTATTCAGTTGGCTTACATTTATTGTTTGTTCCATATGTTTTAACTTTATGAAATGTATGCTTTATTGTTCTTTCTTCAAGTACATTTTTTTTCACTCTGGCTTCAACCCTCTTTTTCTAAAACACTTCCTCCTTTTCTGATGCACAAGCTGAAATTCTGTCTTTCTCAACTCTTTAATCTTTTCATCAGCTTTCATTTTAACTAGGTTTTTACCTTCCTAGTAAATCTAATGATTCTGTGAAACTATGGATATTTCTGGACATCACAGGCTGTCTCTCTATGGACTAATGTTTGCCAGAATATATTTGCTGGGAGGAACTTCACTTTTGTATGTAGAGCAAATGCTATCATCAACTCTCTGAAGCAAAATAAGGTTTGGTAGGAAATGTAACTCATCTAGTTTTCTTAATTTTCAGGTACCTAGAATACATTTTTCACATTAAATTTTATTTACTTTGACATCCTCAATGGATGCAAAAAAAACCCATCAGAGTTGTTAGCTACCCCTGAGTTCAATTAAAAAAAACAGATAAATTTAAAAAAAATATATTCAGTTGTATAATAGAATATAAACTCCACTTATTGATTATAACATTGGAAATAAGGTTAAAAAGAAATGAGAAAATAGTCTTAATCCAGTAAAATCAGAAAATGTCACTGAGACATACAACTAATCTCTTTACTACTTGTCATTTTAGAATTCCCTGAGATAACCCATCTTCAAAAGGTACTTGGCTGCATCTTGTCCTGACTGTGCTGTTTTCCAAAAAGAAAACTTTTCTCTGCACTCCTTTTCTCGTTATATTGAAATTTTAGCTGTATTATAAGAATGCAATAATCTTTAGCATATCTCCTAGGACCTTCAGTTTTTGTTTCTCCTCATTAATCAATTTAAGATGTGTTTGTAGTTTTGATTATTCATGGTCTTTTCTGAGAATACAAGTGAAAGCCTGCTGGAACTTATCTGAAGCTGAAAAACATAGATACCAGTCTACTATTATAATTACTTCTTCTACTAGATTCACCTTTCTGATTATGAAATCAGTTGTACTGTATGTATTGTTATCTTTCTGACTGTTCTTACCACAGACAGCAAGATTTGTCATAGGAAATTTTTTCACTTCTTCAAGAGAGTTCATAACCTGCTTTTTTTATAAGGAAGTATAATGTACCTAATATGTTATATTTTCACAAGCTGGACTACTATGTTGTATTTCCACACATGCAGTCTATTAATAACACAGATGATCAGATTTTCTTCTGAAGTGACTAGCCAGTCATCCTGAGGTCACTACTTATGATCAGTTTGGTGGTTCAATCTGTGTGCTGTTTACAGGTTCCTTTGATTCTCACATCATCTTCAATTCTACTAAAAGGATAGTTTTAAACATAACAACCCCATAGGCAAATGATACAAACAGAGACCTGAAGACTCCATCAGCTCTGTGTCAGGGGGCAGAAAATCAGTATCAATTAGTATAGAAGTTATTGGGGGAGATTAATTTTTCCTAGCATAATAATTTAAAAATTGTCTTTAATATTTAAGATCTTGGTTCATTTTTACTCAATTAAAAGAAAATTCCTAGAGGACAATATGTTTTATCCCAAAATATATGCTCAAGGAAGGTCGGAAGAATTTTTATTTTGATATGGTTGTTCCTCTTTTAACTATTAAAATAAAATTTATATGACTAATATTTCAGATATCTAAATTTAAGTGATTCCCACTTAGCCATGAGAGTCTATGCTTGCTCTTTGTCATACAAACTAAAAGAACATAGAAATAAGTCAATTTGTTTGGCTGTAGATTGAGAAAAAAATCACCTCTAGAGAAAGATGAGGTCAAATAATCTCTTGGATTAGTTTCTGCTTCCTTTTTCACCGAAGATCTCCACAGATAAGGCTCTACAGATACTACACTGCTATTCAAATCACTGGAAGATTCTAACTGAGGCACCAGTGGAGGTTTCATAAAGAAATCAGCACAACTAAAGGAAATTGCTATGGTACTACTTGGTTTTGTGGCCCAAGACCCTCCTCAGCCACTGCAAGAAAATATGCAGTATTTCGAGATCTGTTCAGTTTCAGCTGTAGGCATAACCTGCGGCATATACCACAAGTTATGCCTGTGATAGACCATCGTAACCTGTGGTATACAGGTTGCCATAGGCAGTCCTGTCTAATGGACTGAAATATGTTTCAGAAATATATTTGTGAAAAACAAAGAAAGAAGTACCCCTCACACACATACTCTTGAACAAAGACTGCAAATTATTTATCCTTACAAAGCAAGATTGGACAAGCTGTCACACACTTTGATCCGTAGTCTATTTGAGATTTAAAGGTTTGCAAAATGAAATACATTGCCTACTGTTACACAGAGAGGTAACTCAGATATTGTGCCAAATATATTCCAACAAATGTGTTTCTCAATCCAGAATGCCTTCTCCAAGTTGCCACTCAATCTGTTTACCCAAGCATCCCACCACAGTTGGCATAGTATCCTCTCTCCTTTTGGCCAAGTAAGAAACTTTTCATTCCAGTCTCTCTTTAAAGCACACTTTTATCAGCTGGCATTCCACCATTCATCTACCGTTCCATGTTTACATGTCCAGCCATCGGCTGGCATGTGAACAAAATATTAACTACAAAACAAACACTTCTAAAAATTTTATTTTTTTAAGTTGATATTTTTTGAAGTAACAAAAATACTCCAAGGATTCCAAGATAAGCTTCAAAAAAGCATCTGAAATACTTTCTTCCCTTCAGACAGTCCGCAAGTCTCCTTTCTGTTCCCCTGAGTAAATTGAGTCACTTTCATTACAAGCTATCTCCAGGTCCTTAGCTGAAGTACTTAAGAACCTAGTCAGCCTAAGATCCTTCTAAAAATGAATTGGGGAGGGGGAAAGAAGTTTCTAATCTTTCTCTCTGTTTCCATCGACTATCCAGGAAGCTATATGGGCTTTTACAATAGTTAAATAAAATTGATCTCAATGTGTTTTAAATAGATTTTGAATTCCCGGGATAAAATCCTGGCACATTTGAAATCAACTAAAAACACCCACCAATTCCACTGCGACACAATTTTCAGTCCTTGAGTTTGTTACAGAGAAAATATTTGCTAAGATCTATATTAACCAGTGATGCTCTAAAAATAATATTCATCCAGCTCCCCCCAGAAAAATCAACAACCAACCAAACAGGAAAAAACAAAGCAAAACAAACCCAAAACCACCAAACCAAACCTGCCAAAATTATCAATTCTTCAGGTCTCTGAATACTCTTTTATGTTGTGTCCCTTGCTTGAGCAAATTTTTGAGATTAGTTAGAAGTAACTGCGGAACTATTTTAGTTTACACTAAACAAACAAACAAAAAATCCGTAGCTTTGACTCCATCTCAATATTTACAGTGCTTGAAGCATGAAGATGAAACAATGTGCAAAAGATAAATAGTTTTTGTTGAGTTTTTGCAGTTTATTGTTTTTCAGTGCTATCGGTGTACATAAGACATCTCTCCACCTTAGACAATTAAGGCAGTCTGCAATTCAAGCCCTAAGGTAGATCAATCAACACCTGGCTCTTTCTGACCATTTAATATACCAGTATTACAAAGTGTCTTTACAATTGGCTGCATCATAGGTTCCTGACTGGGATCTTTTCATTGTAACCCATGAGTAAGCCTAAAATTGTACAACCAAAATTGCAAAACTGAGACAAATCATTGACTGGGACTGCAAAATTCTGTGTCAGCTGCACTCATGAATTTTATTAAAACTAGCTGGAAACTATCAAGCACATACATATTTCAGATTTCGGATGTCCCAGACTGTACAGCTGTATGGTTTGGAATGTGCAGGCGTTCGTTTCATGATGGTCTCCGTTTGTAACAATGTGACGGGTCTTTTACTCGTGCTCTGATATCCTTTGGGTTTGTCTGCTGGTCACAGTTGACAGGTCACAATTTCCCACTCTTAGGATTGTTGCTTGGCAGTGACCATTTAAATCAAGCTAATATCACTGAGGCACTGGGGGCTGTATCACACAGCTAGAAGGCAGGCAGGTTCTTTCATTTTTCCATCTGTAAAATGAGAATAGCAGGTGTTCACCTCCTTTGCTGGGGTGCCAGAATGAAAAAAAAAAAATCTATTCTAGGTGAAGAATTAATGGTAAGGTAATGCTTTATAGAAAGACAACATAAAGAATGAGGAAAAAAAAATTACATATAAACACAAGAAGGAAGAGAAAAGGTGCACTTGAAAATGGAGAAGAATAGCTAAGTTAAGATAAACAGTTCCATCAATATGAATGAGTACATGGCTGGGCATTAGGAATGAAACTCATGAGACACAAGTTATAGCTGTCAGCATCTCACTGCCTAAAGTTTAGTCTCTGGTTTTGGGAAGAAAGTCAATAAACTTAAGATATGCCATGAAAGAAAATAGCTTAACACTGGAGAAAAACATTCAAAAAGGGCAGCATTCTGTTCATAACTCTGTCCAAATCAGTGAAGAGGACATAGTAAACCAATAGATGTGTTTGAAAATCTACCTGATTTCCAAAGCTGAAGGGTTCCTTTGCAGCCCTGAATAAGGTAATAATTTGAGACTTAAATCTATGATCCCTTTGAGTTTAAGTAGCAAAATCATCTGTAGTGATGAGGATGAAAAGTTGTATTAGAAAATGGGTGTCGTGAAGGTGTTAATGATATCCACCTGCTTGGAAAAAGCCCTAAAAATTAGAGAAGCAGTCAGGATGAGGACAACCTCAGTTCAATGTTCTTCATGACTCTTGGCTGACAAAAATTCACCTTCTAGAGGTCTCTGAAATTTTGTAAAAATCTTTAAATACTAAGCAACAGTGCTTTGTGTCCTAACTTTACTGTTATGGAGTAATGCAAGTCTCATGTCCAGAGACAAAATATTGGTCACTGCAGCAATGAAGGAGGATTTTTGTAGCTTAGTGATTTCAGTCTTCACTTGCAAGTGCTGAGTCATGGTTCTTCTCTCAATGCCTTCTTTCCCTACAGTATTTCAATGACTGAAAAACATATTTCTGCTGTACAGACAGAGTTCTCCCGTCATTCAGAGGAATACTTCACTGTGGATCAGAGAGGTTTATACAATGTTTTGCTTTCTCTTCTTGTGAATCCTCCTTTCTTTACTGCACAATGGAGTGGTTATGATGGTGGAAAAGAAAATATTTCCTTCCTTCTCTTTGATTTAACCTCTGATAGGACATTATGTTGTGAAACAGAAGAACAGAAATCCTTATGTTCAAGGGAGCATAAAGCCTACCTCTCTGTTTACTTGGTAAAGTCGGGTAGCATCAATAACACATAAAATTCTGTCCTTCCTTGTAGACTTGAAGGCTCAAGTTACTTTGGAGTGGGGACTACAGAAAGGAAGATATTGCATATCTGGATCTCATCCCAGTGTGATTTCGGGATGTGTTTGTCTTTCATTAACACACTGTGTTAACTATGGTCATTTGAGGGTTATTATGTAAACTACTTAGGTGTATTTTTCCTGAATCAGATTCAAGGTAATTCATGTTGTAATTCTGCTATATGAAAGTTGGTGTTAAAGCTATTAAATTTTTTCATGACTTTCTGATATTATGCTGAAGATCCAGAGTATTTTAATTCAATATAAATTTGCTTTCCAAACAGGCAGAATTTGTTATTTTATTTCCAGAGGCTGGTATGTACAAAGAATCTCTAAGTGTGTTCATATTCTGCAAGCGGAATGAGGTAATAAATGTTTCATGGAGGAAAAAAGGTCATCTTGACCAAACCACTTTTTGTTTTGTTATATTTTAATGGATGTAAATGTGGAGAATGCTTTTAAGGAAAGTGTTCTGTAATGTTGTGTTTTTTTATCACAAGTTTATAGCTTGATTCTTTTCCACCAGTTTTGTGTCTGGGTAATACAATGGAGTCACAGTGATGTTTTCTGGTAATAGAAATGGAGAATTAGGCCATGAAAATATATTTATTCTTTATTGTAAATATTTTAAAAGGCTCAACTACCTGTTTAAGAGCTTTCCTGTGTTGACACATTTGATAATTGGAGCTGTTCCTAAAGGATATAGTAAGAAAGATGGCTTAAACATAGAAAAATCCTATCAGTATTTCTGGCAAAATATAAATATTTAAATTGTGTACAGTGTTTCTGTGAATGCATCTGTGTCCGTCTGAAAAATATATGTCTGTATATCAAACATAAAAGTCTGTATGGATTGCTTTAAAACAGAAATAAGAGATCACAAAGACTATCTTTTTGAATGAAAAAATCTAGTTGTCTTCTACAGGTCTTTGAATATTCCTGCCTTGGAACCTTTCTCAATAGGCAGAGGGGCTGAAACTGCCCAGCTCTGGCACTCTCTGTCCTCTAGCCCTGTTGTGATAGGCCAACACACATTAAAAATGGGACCTGCAGATTCCCTCATAACAATTCCTAGAGTATGTAATATATACCATAATTTTTATGATATGAAACCACTAGCATTCTGGGCTGTTATGCAGTCTTTGCATTATTCCAGACACTCTGACTTGAGAAGGAATGAGGAAAATAACACCGGTTCAAATAAGGATGATGGTTTAGATCCTTAAGGATATCACACGATGTCAGAAGAGAGCAAGGAAAAGTATATGGCATGGTAAAATAGTCAGGCTGTTTTAGAAGTCAGCATCCCTAGGAAGGGTGGGTAAAAGCCACAATACTCCTCCTGGGTGGGGATGACTCCAGTTCAGATACATTTAACGAATTCTTCTTGAAATCAAATCAATTCATATTCACAAAATTTTTCAGTCTTGAGGATAAAGACTGCATTTTAAAAATATAAATCTGCTGAAAGTGTGGTGACTAACATGAGTTAGAGCACAATTTTAACAGTGACTTGATGTTGCTGTTAATTCTCTCCACAAAGAAAAGACAAAGCCTATGACCTGCACAGCCTTTGCTGTTGTTAAACCATTTTGTATGGAAATTACTCAAGCACAATCATATTAGGTGGTGATAAAAATCTCAAGTAGCTGGTGTACTAGGTACATGGGTGTATATATATGCTTTAAAAGTAAGCAACACTAAATGAGTTCTGCAATCAATTTTTTTTTCTCTTATTCTACTTTTGTTTACTTTTATTCTGTCACTGAGTTTAAAATATTTTCTGAGTGCTGAAAATTCTGTATTCTCTCTCTCAAGCACATTAGAAATAAGGGGTTTTTGCTGTAGTGCCTGCATTGTGATTCAGAGGTACCTGTCTGATGATTTTTCTTGCAGAGCAATAAGATTTCAAGTTAAAGTTTGTTAGTAATTAAATCAAGCCAGTTGTGTGACCTAAATGCAGTGAAATGTGACAATAACGTGATATATTTCATTTGGTATATTCCAGTTCCTAAGTCTCATACAAATACATGAACTGTTATTTTTCTTAGATGATATTAACTTATTTTATGGGAATTATATTTAACATATCTGCTTATAATCCAGTAGGCTTTATTTAGAGGTGAATCCTCATCCAACAAGTCAAGCCTGATTTTTATATGTTACTAGGTATTTTAATTTAAGAAATTTGATAACTGAACTTCGGATAGCTCTCAGAGCCAGCAAATGTATTCTTTTGCTTTTTACACTGTTGTAGTTAAAATTTAAAGAATAAATTTTGCAGTAGTTTATATAAACTATATCCATGCATGTCACTGTATTGTTATATGTCAAAGTCTATGCTATACAGTTAAAATTTCCATTATAGACCAGGCGAGCTGTCTAACAATTTGTAATTTGACTCCTTTTGGAAAGTAGTATTAAATCCAAGCTTTCTTTTAAAATACAGTGTTTTAAACCCAATAGTTCTCATGATAGATGTGAGGTTGTTTAAAAGTGCGGTCAATGAAGATGTTCCATTCTGTCAAATTAACAATTTTTATTGAGCCATTGAAAGTCAGGTTTTTGTGTCACCTTCAGCTCAATGATAACACCACTTTTCTAAATTTTCAGCACAGGTAGAACAACTAGAATATTAATTATATCCTTGCCTTGTCTCACAAGAAAAAAAAAAACAACAAAAAAACAAACTAATTTTTTCTCCTTTTCTCACATAGTAGCCCTGCTAGGGACTCCGAAGCTGATGCTGACAAAAGTAATCTCTGTTCCACTAAGCACTGATGTTTACAATGATTTGGTAGTCAACTCTCATTTTACTTTGTTCAAGGTCAGCAGCAGGAAATTAGATATCTTCTAGTTACAAAAGCATCAAGTAGCATGATAAAGTCTCATATCAGTTTGATTATTTTAAAATAACAGTAAGTTTTATTGTCAATTTGGTCAGAAATACGTAGTCCTTTGAATCATGATACTTAAAATCTTACCAAGATAACCACACTTGAACTGAAGAGGGTTACAGAATTATTGGGCCATTTTTATAATTGTCATAAGAATATTGCTACAAAATAAAATAACAAAATGAAAAAAATATTTTCATAAATTATTTTCCAGGTTTTCTGGGTTCCCTTGCTGCAGCTGATAATGAAATGTTGCTACTGCTTTAAATTGAGTCAGGAACACTCCTGTCATAGTCCTAAATCAATTGCATTGATGAAAAAGAAGTACAGAACTCTGAATTAAGATTGTGACTACAAGAAATGTTCACTTTTTGGTTTAGTCCTTATGTCACATTACCTATCATGCTATCAAAGACACTAAAATACTGTATTCTGCTCCTAGGAAACACAGAACTACATTATAATGCAAAGCCACAGGCAGTTTTTAGTTGCTGTAGTAAGGGTGTAAGTGAAGGTTCATGGTTAATATTTTCAAAGTTGAAGTTGTAAAGTCAGACATTTAAGTCTGTACTGCAAAACAAAAGCAGGCACTTTGTAGTGTTTTTATTAAATTGGGACTTGTGGTCTCAAAGCCCTTCTACAGAAAAAAAAAACACATACCTGAACATGGAATCAAAGTGCATGCTTTTATGCTTTTCTCCTGAACTCTTGAACCTTGTACTGTACAGGAGACCGCCTTCAATGGAAGCAGTGGAAAGTTCTCCACAGTTAGATTAGCTGGTAGTGCTTCAGTAGATGTAGCTGGTGAGATAGACAATGTCAAAGTGTAGGATCTGGAGCTGATTCCTCGTTTCATGGATGAAGACAATTTTCATGCAATTCTTTCGATGGCTATTATCTGCAGTAGTTACAAAGGTTGTGTATGGCTACATCTCTTGTATCAGGTCCCTTGGAGAATGTAAGTATCGCTTTTTTTAGGTTCTGGAAGTAGATGTTGGACTGCTTTGATTGAACTGGTTCTGGGCATACACAGAAAACCCATAGGTATCTTGTGAATTCTCACACTGAACTAGGAAGCTTCTGCTACTCACATGCTGAACTGATGTTTCACATTTTAGTTTAGGATTTTGTTACAGTCCAAGTAACTCCTACTTTATGGAACTTTGTATCTTCTGTTCACTGTCAGTGTGATTTAATGTGAAATCTTTTCTGATTCTGCCAGCCCTAAATTTCAAAAATAGATAATTATTACTTATTATTTTAAAAGAAACATGAGCTAAAATCCAGTTTATATCTGCAGGAATACATGACAGCATAAGTGAAATTTTGTTTTTTTACTGTGCACAATTTTTTTATTATTTCCCATGTGACATTGTCATAGATAGCACAGATAGTTACTGAAACATGACCACATACATATCTAAACAAGAGTCTATGTACAAAGTGAGCTGATGTGAGGTATAGGAGCCATGCATAATGATACTAGTGTACAAATTTATTTAGCTGATAAGTATGAGATAATGAGTTGTATGCATCCATTTCAGGTAACAAAATGTGTTAATTGATGAAAGAAAATAGATATTTCCTCTTAGCCCACATTCCAGTTCTTTACCATGAGCAGATACCCAACAGGCAGAAGCTCTAGTTTATTTTCAGTGCTAAACTACAAGTGTTATGTTACCCTAATTGCATTACTCCTTGTAAGAATACATAAGCTTTCCCATGTGAATAAATTCCAGGTCTAACTGAAAAACTGTGCTTCCAGTAGACAACCAGAATAAAATGTGAAAAAAAAACACCCCTCTGATAATTAATGAACCGAGTTCAAGGTTTCTGATTTAAGTTGAAGCAAGTCTGTCACGATCAAAATATTTGTTATTAAATGCCTGCAGTGAAACCGTATCTTAAACTTGTGATTATATGTTAAGGGTTAAATTCTCACTCCCACACCTTTATGCTCCTTGGTAGAGTCTGGAGTGAAGCCTTGCAATGGGCTAAAGGAAGGTTCCCTGGGGGCAGCATTCCTTTCAGAAAACAGCTGGAGACCTAGTACTTGCTAAATCTCCTGTCTCCAAACCTTGACACAGGGGTGAAAATGCAGCGTGTAGTTTGACAGAGAAATTGATTGGCATGATGGACCATATGGCAGCTCAAAGAAACAGCTCTATGTTTAACAGAAATCCTCTGTCCCTCTCTGTCCCCTCTATCCAAAATACATGAGAGCAGCCGGTTTTAAAAAGAAACAGTGGCTCTAACTCCTCACTGTCCTTGCAATGATTTTTGTGCTGCACTGCTCTATCTCCAAGGGTCTCTGCAGGGGGAAGGACAAGTGAGATGTTATTCTTCCCTAGCTACACTGGAGAAAAAACATGCTAGAGTGAAGCAATGTCCCCCTCCCTGTGCCAGCCTGTGTCTCGAGCTGTGCATGTTGAATCAGGAGTACATTTCGATACATTATTGTTGTTCATCTTTCTTCAAATGTTTGATCTGGGACATGAGGAATAGAAGTCTAACCTTTCTGTCTTCACCTGAAGGCTAGATAACCTACAAGTGGTGATGGAGGAAGGGACAGTAAGCAGCGGTAGCAGTCACAAACAGTTCTCCCAGGGTCAGAAACTCACTCTTGGAGGAAGGCAAGCCTCTTCTGACCAAGCATGTAGAAGTTCTCTGTGCGAAGCCAATGTCATGGACTAATATTTTTGTAGTACCTATTTGAAAAGACATTGTTCCTGAATTGAAAACTCTTGCTAGCTATCATTTTATTACACAGGCAATACTTTTTTGTTGCCAAATCTTAGAGAAAATAATTTTCTCTTCCTTGAGGGAAGAAAGGAAAAAAGAGCAATATTTGAAAGCCAAGTCACACTAATTTATTTGTCACATTTTATTAATCTTTTCTTGTCCTCATACAGGCTAATCTGAGCTTTACTATGAAATGTAGCTTTGAGTTGGCAGGCTTGAAGCTTGGCTGAACTGCTGAATAACAAACCCAGCCCTTTATACCACAAATAGTGCCAGAAAGCTGATTTAGTGTTTAGACTGGCATTAGGAAATACCTAAGTTTGCCAGGGGTCAGTACTGGGTCCAGTCCTGTTCAATATATTCATCAATGACATGGATGAAGGGATAGAGTGTACCATTAGCAAGTTTGCTCATGACACAAAACTTGGAGGAGTGGCTGACACACCGGAAGGCTGTGCCACCATACAGTGTGACCTGGACAGGCTGGAGAGTTGGGCAGAGAGGAACCTGATGAAATTCAATAAGGGCAAGTGTAGGGTACTGCATCTGGGGAGGAATAACCCCATGCATCAGTACAGGTTGGGGGCTGACCTCCCGGAGAGCAGCTGTGCAGAAAGGGACCTGGGAGTCCTGGTGGACAACAGGATGACCATGAGGCAGCAATGTGCCCTGGTGGCCAAGAAGGCCAATGGCATCCTGGGGTGTATCAAGAAGAGTGTGGCCAGCAGGTCGAGGGAGGTCATCCTCCCCCTCTACTCTGCCCTGGTGAGGCCGCAACTGGAGTACTGTGTCCAGTTCTGGGCTCCCCGGTTCAAGAAGGACAAAGAACTGCTGGAGAGGGTCCAGCAAAGGGCTGCTAAGATGATTAGGGGACTGGAGCATCTTTCTTATGAGGAAAGGCTGAGGGACTTGCGTCTTTTTAATATGGAGAAGAGAAGACTGAGGAGGGATCTTATCAATGCTTATAAATACTTAAGGGGAGGGTGCCAGGTAGATGAGAAGAGTCTTTTTTCAGTGGTGCCCAGTGATAGGACAAGAGGAGATGGGCACAAACTTGAACATAGGAAGTTCCATTTCAACATGAGGAGGAACTTCTTTAGTCTGAGGGTGGCAGAGCACTGGAACAAGCTGCCCAGAGAGGTTGTGGAGTCTCCCACACTGGAGACATTCCAAACCTGCCCGGATGCCGTCCTGTGCAACGTGCTGTAGGTGTCCCTGCTGTGGCAGGGGGTTGGACTTAGATGGTCTCCAGAGGTCCCTTCCAACCCTGACCATTCTGTGATTCTGTGGTAGGTTCCTGCATCCGTTATTCCTTGACAAAACTATCACTGGACTCAGAGGTCACTGAAATTTTGTTCTTCCATTTCTTGTATTATACTAACACATTACCTGTATGCTATCACTTTCATAATGTTGTAACATAATAGATGAAAAAAGAAATTAAGTCATCATAATGGTGGTGTTATTGGTTCTGAAGTTGAGACGAGGCACAATATTACTCCCTTTAGGATACAAAGATGAACTTCTAAGGGTTTTGACAGATGATTCTTGATTTTTAAAAGTCCTGTCCCCATTGTATTTCAGAAATTAAGTGTGAATAAACCTGCTTGAGCACAGCTCTACATGAACATGTTTAGATCTTGAGAGGGATTGGAGGGATCTGTAGTATTGTGCTCAAACCTGAAGAGAAGTCCAAACATTTTCTCAGAAAATCTTTACATGTGATCACAAGGAAACAAATAATCATGATGCTTAAGGAAACTGCACACAAAGCAACAAACTTTTTTTTTTCCCCTGGGAATACAAGATAATCCCCATTCCATTCAAGAAAGTGTAACAGATGGTAACCTTAACTTAAGCAAAATTAATACAAGAACAGACTCATATATGTAACTGTAAGATAAGGTTTGCATGGTTAAATCAAGCTAGTATTTCTCTCTTTATGAAGTGATAGCAAATATTTGAAATTTTATTTACATACAGAAGTAACACTTTCTTTTGTAACTTTTTTCAGATAACAGACTTGTACATTTTTAGTTACTGGGCATAACTTTTGTGTGTGTGTGTGTGTCACTAGTAGAAGAAAAACATTGGGGGTTATTTTTCCAGAGGATTTAATTAATTATTTTAATTAATTCATACTACACTGACCTCCTGGGTTAAAATCAGCCCAGGAGTTCAGGTAGCCAAGGAACAATGCAAAACCACCGTGCAAAAAAAGTGTGAAGGAAATAAGCTGTCAAGTAGGCTGAAAGCTATGTAAATGAGGAACATCTTGTACATGGTGAAATCTGTGCCCATCACATGATTATCACGATACAGTTCAAAATCTGTCTGCACTGGGAATAATGCTGAGGATTAGCATCTCATTATGACTCTTCATGGAGTACAAAGAAAATTTGAAAGGAAAGGAAATTTGATGTGGAATTTGTCTAGGCAAGCATCAGCTCTGTCATTGTGGGATTCAACCAATTGATCTGTGGCACAGATCCCAGTAATGGCATATAGCAAGAGAGATGGAGACTCTCTCAGTGAAGAGCAAGGAAATGTCTTAAGATATGATTATGTCTATGCTGTTATGTCATCTTGGACTTGAATCCAAAGGAGTTCAAACCTCTTCATTGTTCATGTGTTGATTTGTATTGTGGTCTGTTGCTGAACAAACCATCTGGTTCCTGGGTGGGGAAATTCAGATCTGAGGAAAGAAGAGGAGCTGAGTGTTGTTTGAGTTTCATCCTTCTAAACAGAATGGATGTGACTCCAGGTCTTATTTTCAGATCCTGAGATTAGTTTTCCAGACTCATAGATTTATTGAGTTTAACAAGCTTTAGATAAGATCCTGAATACAGTCCTCAAGATCATTTCATGTGATACATGACACTGTAACCCTTCCTTTCCTGAGTTATTTTTTTCTATACATTTGTCCTATAGTCTTTCTGGGGACGAAGATTAGGCTAGTTGACCTACATTTACCTGGATCCTCCTCCTGGCTGTTTGTTTGTTGTTTTTTTTTTAAAGATGTGTGTGGGTTTTGCCTTTTTTCAGTCATCAGGAACATTTCTCAAGAGCAATGACTTTTTGTATGTAGAGAACTGTCTTGTAATAATATTGCCTAGCTCCCTCAGTACACTCAGATGCTCCTCATGTCATCATACTGACTTGCATATGTTCAGCTTGTTTCAGTTTTCTAACTCAGTCTCCCTCTACTGTGGGTAATGGTTTCACTCCCACGGACTGCTGCCAGGCTCGAGGGCCTGGTAAGCCTGAGAGCAGACCTTGTCAGTAAAACTGAGACAGAAGTGGCTCTCAGACTTTTCTGCATTATTTGTCACTAGGTCCTTTGCTTATTGGAAAATGAGACTACATTTTTCTCTGTCTTCCTTTTTCTGCCTGTGTACTTACAGAAATCCTGCTTGTTGCCTTTCACACTCTTTTCTAGTTTCAACTCAAGTTTCAACTTCTGGCTTTCATTTCAAATCTGTATGCTTGAGCAATGTCTTTGTACTTCCCCCAGGTAACCACTCCTGACTTCCACCTTCTGTGTACTTCATTTTTTGCATTTGAGCGTAGTCGTGTGTTCCCAGTTCATCTATGCTGGCCATCTCATATGATTGCTCGACTGTCTGCACATTGGAAAGGACTGTTGTCCCTGAAGATCAGCTAGCTCTCCTGGGCTATATATGGCAGTCTTCCACATGACTCCACCAATCAGATTCATTAAGAATCTGAAAACCAATACTTTTTAAGCCTGGATCTATCGTTCTGCTATTCAACTCACACTTACATTTTTAAAGAAGGCTTCATGAGTCTTTAGAAGGCTTGTTCATCAGGTGGTCTGTAGCAGATGCCCACCATGACATCATCTATGTTGGTCTGTCCTTGATCAGCTTGCTTTTTGCTTCAAGGTAAAGTCCCATGCATGTTAACTGCTCCATTGCACAAAGTTCAACACCTTCTGCTTGCCTTCCTGTCCCATCCTTGCTAAAGAGCCTGTATCCATCTGTTACAGCCCTCCATTAATGAGTCATATCCCATTACGTATCTGTGATCCTAATGAGACCACAGCTCTGGAACTGTTCATAGACAGTTCCTAATTTCTCCAGTTTGTTTCCCATATTGTTTGCAGACACTTGATATCAGTCCCTAGTCATGCAGCTTCCATAAGGGTAATAAGAGTGCCTCCATCACCATGGATTCCTCTGGGTCGCTTTCATTTCCCCTGAGCCTCCACTTCTCTTCAGGTATTGTCAGTATTCCCCACCAGCCTTGTTTAAAGCCCTCCTCACTGAATTAGCAAATCACTTTGCAAAGATGTCCTTCCCTTGCTTTGTCAGATGGCATCTGTCTTTCCTCAGACAGTCCTCATTCCTTAAAGAGGGTCCTGTGGTCAGAAATAACAAAGCCAAATGCCAAGGATATTTTAGATTAGAGGTCATTCATTTACTCAACCTACTTTGTTTTCCTGGTACTTTTAATCATAGAATGGTTTAGGTTGGAAGGGACCTTGAAGATCATCGAGTTCCAACCCCCCTACCATAGGCAGGGATACCTCTCACTAAACCAGGTTGCCCAAGGCCACGTCCAGCCTGGCCTTGAACACCTCCAGGGACGGGGCTTCAACAACCTCTCTGGGCAACCTGTTCCAGTGCCTCACCACCCTTAAAGTGAAAAACTTCTTCCTAATGTTTAATCTAAACCTGCCCTCTTCCAGCTTAAAGCCATTCCCCCTCGTCCTATCACTACATGCCCTAGTAAAAAGTCCTTCCCCAGCTCTCCTGTAGGCCCCCTTTAGGTACTGGAAGGCTGCAATAAGATCTCCCCGGAGCCTTCTCTTCTCCAGGCTGAACAGCCCCAACTCTCTCAGCCTCTCCTCATAGGAGAGGTGCTCCAGCCCTCTGATCATCCTCGTGGCTCTCCTCTGGACATGCTCCAGCAGGTCCATGTCCTTCTTATGTTGGGGACTCCACAGCTGGATGCAGTACTCCAGGTGGGGTCTCACGAGAGTGGAGTAGAGGGGCAGAATCACCTCCCTTGACCTGCTGGCCACACTTCTTTTGATGCAGCCCAGGATACGGTTGGCCTTCTGGGCTGCGATCGCACATTGCTTGCTCATGTCGAGCCTCTCATCAATCATCACCCCCAGGTCCTTCTCCACAGGGCTGCTCTCCAACCATTCTCCGCCGAGCCTGTATTAGTGCTTGGGATTGCCCCGACCCAGATGTAGGACCTTGCACTTGGCCTTGTTGAACTGCATGAGGTTGGCTTGGGCCCACCTCTCCAGCCTGTCCAGGTCCCTCTGGATGGCATCCCTCCCCTCAAGCGTGTCTGCCTCGCCAAACAGTTTGGTATCATCAGCAAACTTGCTGAGGGTGCACTCTACCCCACTGTCCATGTCGCTAACAAAGATGTTGAACAGTACGGGTCCCAGTACTGACCCCTGAGGAACGCCACTCGTCACTGCTCTCCACTTGGACACCGAGCCGTTGACCGCAACCCTTTGAGTGCGACCATCCAGCCAGTTCTTTATCCACCGAGTGGTCCATTTATCGAATCCATGTCTCTTCAATTTAGAGACCAGGATATCGTGTAGGACAGTGTCAAACGCTTTGCACAAGTCCAGGTAGATGACATCAGCAGATCTTCCCTTGTCCACTGCCGCTGTAACCCCTTCGTAGAAGGCCCCCAAATTTGTCAGGCATGACTTGCCCTTGGTGAAGCCATGTTGGCTGTCGTCAATCACCTCCTTGTTTTCTGTGTGGCTCAGCAGAGTTTCCAGGAGGATCTGCTCCATGATCTTGCCAGGCACAGAGGTGAGACTGACTGGCCTGTAGTTCCCTGGGTCTTCCTTGTTTCCCTTTTTGAAAATAGGGGTTATGTTTCCCCTTTCCCAGTCGGCAGGAACCTCGCCAGACTGCCACGACTTCTCAAATATGATGGCTAGTGGCTTCGCGACTTGATCTGCCAGTTCCCTCAGGACCCGCGGATGTATCTCGTCAGGTCCCATGGACTTGTGCACCTTCAGGTTCCTCAGGTGGTCTCTCACTTTATCTTCCTCTACAGTGGGCGGTGCTCTGTTTTCCCAAACCTCTCCTTTTCAATCTGCGTCTTGGGCAGTGCGGCTGCTGTCCTTGTCTGTGAAGACTGAGGCAAAAAAGTCATTGAGTACCTCAGCTCTGTCGCTGTCCCGGGTAACCAGTTCTTGCGTATCCTTCCGGAGAGGGCCTACATTTTCCCTAGTCTTTCTTTTCTCACTGGTATACCTATAGAAGGATTTTTTTGTTTGTCTTAATGTCCTTGGCCAGATTTAGTTCTAGCTGGGCTTTAGCTTGTCTAACCCGCTCTCTGGCTGCTCGAACGATTCCTCTGTAATCCTCCCAGGCTACCCACCCCTGTCTCCACTCCCTGTAGGCCTCCTTTTTTCTTTTCGTCAGTTCCAGGAGCTCCTTGTTCATCCACGCAGGACTCCTGGCTTTTCTGCCTGCCTTCCTCTTTGTAGGAATGCATTGCTGCTGTGCTTGGAGGAGGTGGTCCTTGAATATTAACCAACTTTCTTGGACCCCTCTTCCTTCCAGCGCTTCATCCCACGGCACCATACCAAGCAGATTCTTCAAGAGGCCAAAGTCGGCTCTCCTGAAGTCCAGGGTCATCACCCTGCTGCGCACCTTCTTCATTGCCTTGAGGATTTCAAATTCAACCATTTCGTGGTCACTACAGCCCAGGCTACCCTTGAGTTTGACCCTGTCAACCCACCCCTCCTTGTTGGTAAGAACAAGGTCCAGCATGGCTCCTCTCCTCGTCGGCTCCTCAACCACTTGGAGAAGGAAGTTGTCCTCAATGCAATCCAGGAACCTCCTGGATTGCCTGTGCCTGGCTGTGTTATCCTTCCAACTGATGTCAGGGTGGTTGAAGTCACCCATGAGAATTAATGGACTCTGGGTGTACACAAGGTAGATTCTAATACTTAGGAAGCAAGTAAAACTATTTATTAGTTGCAAAGATGCAACATTTATTGCAAAGATGCAACTATTTATTAGTTGCAAAGATGTTACAGAAATCAGTGAAAATGTTGTAATTTGTTTCACTGTGACCATGATTTCACCTTGAAATGCTGAATTGTTGAATTTTGTTAATATTTCCCAGCTACCACTAGCTAAAATATATATTATATATATTATATTATAATATATTTAGCTACCACTGCTAAAATAAATAAAAATAATTCTTGTGCCATTCTAGGTGGAAATACAGCCATGCAGCAACACCTTCTTCCACTTCAGTAAATATCCCCCCCCCCCCCAAAATGTGAATATTCATAAGATTTGATTCATTAACTCATCACAAACAGTGCATACCACATTTCTGAAGCCTATGTGTTTGGAATCTCAACTGAAATTTTACAATTTTTTTTCCAAGGTAAGTGCTTTACTGCTTTTCTGACTCGGAAAGGAGTAAACAATGGAAACACTACTTAACAGTCTATTTTAGAATCACATCATTTAATAAATGCATCACAGGCAATTTCTATTCCTACTGCATTTAGGAAACATGACAGGCATATCTGAAATGATGCAACTAGCTAGAGTAGCAATAGAGTGCAAGTGGGGTAACACCAACTTCTGAGCAGGCCATAAAGCTGTGCCTTGGACTGAAAGTAATGATCAGCTATGAAACCTATGCTGACTTCCATTCCACTGCATCTTCATTGTTCTGCACTGCTTTCCAAACTTGCTCTAGTCAAGCTAATTCAGGTTAACAAATAAACCATTTTTGTTTCTTCCAAATGGGTTCTCAAGGTAGCCTTACTTTGATGTTACAAGAAGAGAAAGAAAGGCTTTGTACATTTATGGAATTGGAGGCTGGGGTTCTGAATTCAGTGTAGACTGGCAGTCTCTGTCTTTCAGAAGCAAGGTATCAGCTTGGTCTCTGTACAAGAGAGCTTCTCTGTGTAAGAAAACTCAACCGCAACTGTGAACCAGCAAACCCCATCTCTTGCTGGGGGAACTGAGTATCAAGAACTGTTATCTCCTAAGGAGTTTAAAATTTGGTGAGTACTAAGGGAATATTGCTCCTCACTGAAAGCGTGTGGTTCTATAAAAGTCAGCAGCTCCCAAGCCGTGATGCTACCTCGTGTCTTCTCTTTAGTGCCCAGTGACAGAACAAGAGGCAAGGGGTTCAAGTTGAAACACAGGAAATTCTATCTGAACATTAGAAAACATGTTTTTACTGTGAGGGTGGTTAAACACTGGAACAAGTTGCTCAGAGAGGTTGCAAAGTTCCTGTCTTTGGTGATATTCAAAGCTCAACTGTACACGGCCTTGAGCAAACAGCTGTAACCAACTCTGCTTTGAGCAGGTGGGTTAGACTCTGTCCAGAGGTCCCTTAAATTATTCTGTGATAGTCATTAGTATAAACTGATAACTTTTGTTAGTACAAGATGGTGAATTTTCCTGAGTTCTTGCAAGCATTTCAGCCATTTGACTTAAGATGGGTTGTTGTGAGAATTTTAGAAAACATAGGTGTATGTGAAATATAGTCACACATCCTACTCCACTTAGAGCACTGTGTAAAGATCTGTCCTGCCTTTCCCTAAATACATTGATGAAACTACCAGTCAGAATTTAAATACATTTATTAGTTAGTTGTGGTTGAGTTTGGCCTTTTTTTTTTTAAATTTATTTATTTCCTTTGTCCAAGCCCTGGGTTAAGGTCAAAAGTAGAAATTATTACAGTTGCTAAGCCACTAACCATCGTATTTGAGAAGTTGTGACAGTCTGGTGAGGTTCCTGCTGACTGGAAAAGGGGAAACATAACCCCTATTTTCAAAAAGGGAAATAAGGAAGACCCAGGGAACTACAGGCCAGTCAGTCTCACCTCTGTGCCTGGCAAGATCATGGAGCAGATCCTCCAGGAAACTCTGCTGAGGCACATAGAAAACAAAGAGGTGATTGGTGACAGCCAGCATGGCTTCACCAAGGGCAAGTCATGCCTGACAAATTTGGTTGCCTTCTATGAATGGGTTACAGCATTGGTAGACAAGGGAAGAGCAACCGATGTCATCTACTTGGACTTGTGCAAAGCGTTTGACACTGTCCCACACGATATCCTGGTTGCTAAATTGGAGAGGCATGGATTTGACAGATGGACCACTTGGTGGATAAAGAACTGACTGGACGATCGCACTCAAAGAGTTCTGGTCAACGGCTGGATGTAAAGTGGAGACCAGTGACGAGTCAGGGGTCAGTACTGGGACCAGTGCTGTTCAACATCTTTGTTGGTGACATGGACAGTGGGATCAAGTGTACCCTCAGATAGTTTGCTGATGATACCAAGCTGTGTGGTGAGGTAGACACGCTGGAGGGGAGGGATGCCATCCAGAGGGACCTGGACAAGCTAGAGAGGTGGGCTCATGCCAACCTCATGGAATTCAACAAGTGCAAGGTCCTACATCTGGGTCGGGGCAATCCCAAGCACAAATACAGGCTCAGTGGGGAATGGCTGGAGAGCAGCCCTGAGGAGAAGGACGTGGGTGTGCTGATTGATGAGAAGCTCAACATGAGCCAGCAATGTGCGATCGCAGCCCAGAAGGCCAACCATATCCTGGGCTGCATCAGAAGTGTGTCCAACAGGTCAAGGGAGGTGATTCTGCCCCTCTACTCTGCTCTTGTGAGACCCCACCTGGAGTACTGCATCCAGCTCTGGAGCCCCCAACATAAGAAGGACATGGACCTGTTGGAGTGGGTCCGGATGAGAGCCACAAAGATGATCTGAGGGTTGGAGTACCTCTCCTATGAGGAACGGCTGAGAGATTTGAGATTATTCAGCCTGGAGAAGAGAAGGCTCCGGGGAGACCTTATTGCGGCCTTCCAGTACCTAAAGGGGGCCTTCAGGAGAGCTGGGGAAGGACTTTTTACAAGGGCATGTAGTGATAGGACGAGGGGGAATGGCTTTAAACTGGAAGAGGACAGGTTTAAATTAAACATTAGGAAGAAATTTTTCACTTTGAGGGTGGTGAGGCACTGGAACAGGTTGCCCAGAGAAGTTGTTGAGGCCCTGTCGCTGGAGGTGTTTAAGGCCAGGCTGGATGAGCCATTGAGCAACCTGGTCTAGTGGGAAGTGTCCCTGCCTATGGCAGGGGGGTTGGGACTAAATGATCTTCAAGGTCCTTTCCAACCTAAACCATTCTATGATTACTAAGAAGAATTTAACTTAGAGTGAATCATCAATGATTTTATGATGTTGTTGGTATTCTTGGTATTTTAGACATCAGCATCAAGGTCAGTGTGCAAAACACTTCTGTTCTTAAGACAGAGTCAGTTTTTATAGTAAGTATTTCTTTTGTGACACTTCCATCATGAAAACCCTAGGGACCATTTAAACAAACAACAGCATTATGCTTATATTTTTCTTGATCCGTATGTTCTTAAACTCCTGTTTTATCTGATGACTTCTGTTACCCTTTTCCAGCATTTCTGAGCAAAGCATTGCTATGTAGGAGGAAAGAATAATCTTTTCTTGAAGTATTCTGCCACTTCCTTTTTTTACATCAGCCATGTTTGTATTTTAAACACACACTTCGTGAAAGGTAATGATTGAAAAAATTGATCCTATTTTTATATTGTTGCTCTTTTAATATTTTTTTTTCTATGGACTACAATAGCAATATTGTTGTCCTGCCTGAAGTCAGTCCCTTTGGAGTCTTTGCATTGCATAAGACTGGCAACTTTGTAATGTCCATTTATACTTACTTTCAGCCATCTTAGAACATTAGCTTTATCTTCTTCTTCATCATCATCATTATCATTGCATTTCAAATCAACGTGTAGTCATGAATTACTATCATTCTTCACCTCCTCCTTTCCTTTTTTGAGGTAAGGTACTGTAGAAATAAAGACAATACAACCATAAAAACATAAGTTGGATAGACAAGACAAACAATATGTTAGGGAAAGACATATAATATACAACAGAGAAAGTATATTAATAGTTTGTTAGAGTCATGGTAACACCATCATTTCCCCTCTCGGTCCCTACTGAGTGTGTGTGGAAGTGGTTTCTCAGTTTTTATTGCCTATAAAAAATGAAAAAGCCAGTATTAATTCTTCTCGGGGGAATTACTGTGTCATGATGGTGCTTTTGAGAATGGAATAAAGGAGAAGTAAGGAGATAAGCATGGTAAGATCTGTAAAGTAGCTGAAGTGAAGATTATGAAAAAGGCCACGGAAGAGAGCTGAAGGTCAGTGACAAAAGTAGGGGAAAAAAATGGTCAGAATTGTACTGCAGAAAACAGTCTGACACCATCAATTTCTGATATTCCTGGCTGAAGCCACTTCTTGGTTTTGTTTCTGTAAGCCTAAGGTTTTTTTGACATTGATCCAGTACAAATAAAGCCAACAACAAATCAGTTGGATCCTCGGTCTGATTTTTTTTTTCTGTTCTCTTTGGGTGTTTTTCATCTCCTTTTCTATCATTGTTGAAATGTGTTTCCTTCTAGTTTGCCAATACAGTTAGGTTATCACTGTATATTGTCTTCTGGCTTAGTGGGAAAGTAAATCTTGGCAAGTTAACATAGGAATTTTGTTAAAACACTCGGTGTCATTAGGTCATCTCACTAAATTCCACTGGCTGTGTTACAACATTGAGTAACTGTGTAAGCTTATATAAACAGGAGCAAGTGCTTATAAAATTGTTATGAATTCGCTTAGGCAATGAATTAGAAGAGCTCTTGCATCCATCAGGTTGCCTTTCCAATAGTGTTTAAAGTCAAAGAATACCCACAGAAATTTCACTCAGCTGCCGTTACAATGAAAATATCAGTTAGGGCAAGAGTTGCAGATGCTAGTGATATGATAATGGAACAGGGTCTGTTTTGAAGCTGATCTCTAAGTTTACAATCCTCTGAAGAACTAGTGTTATTTGTTAGATATACATTTGGAAGACTTTAGTTTACATTGTTATATTATTGGTTTCTGAAACAAGTCACAAAGTTCACCAAGTCAGCTCAAGCTCACAATATGTATCTAAAAAAATAGATTAAAATTTCTTCAAGAAATAAGCAGCCAACTTTAAATATTTATTTCAGTCAACACTGTTTAACAAAATTACAAGTTGTTTATATATCCTATTAATTACTACACTGAAGTAATTGCTGTGGAAAGAGCCCAAAGCTCTTGTCATACAGCTCCCCAAGAACTAAACTAGCTGAAATCCAATACATTGCATTATGAAATCAGTATTTATTCATGGGGAGAAGACAGCTAAGGTGCATCAGGCACTTAAGTTGCACAGAATGAAGAAGTTCCCTTCAAGGACTTTGAATTCTCTGGGAAAATCAAGGCCCAAAGCAGAGCACACACCTGCAGAAAGGGGAACTTGTCTGCACAATCTTTGTTTAAACTTAAGTTGAAAAAACCTGCTGATTGCAGGCGGGTTGGACTAGATGACCTTTAAAGGTCCCTTCCAACCCAAAGTATTCTAGAATTCTATGATTTTATGATTCTATGGTGGTCTTCAAAGTCCACCCCCTTCACCTTTTATATAGGGAATATAGCAGATTAGTTCTTTTTCCCTGTGTGCCTGATACAAAAGTTTTAGTTAGCTGCCTATCAGTATCCTTATTTAAAGGAAGAAATAATTGCTTCTATTTAGCATGGTATATCTTAAAGTAATTATTGATAAAAATGCCTCTTAACTGATGAGTCTTCTTTTTTTGTGCTGTGAGATTTATGTTGCTACATAAATTAAGCCATCTCTTCAGGTGAAATAGTTAAGCCAACAAAATGATGTGAGAGTCCTGGAATAATTCAAATTAGAAACAACCTCTGGAGTTATTCTGGTTCAACTCCCATCTCAAAACAGAACTAACTTTAAAATTACACTAGGTTTCTCAGAACCTTGTTTAGACAAATTTTAAATATCTTCAAAGACAGAGGTTCTTAGACTCCCTGGGTAACCTGTTTCAATGTTTGACCACCCTTATTGTGAAAACTTCTACTTTATATTCAGTTGAGATTTCTTTGGTTGCAAGTCATGTTTGTTTGCCTCTTTTCCTTTTGCTGCGCACCTCTGAGTACTGTCTGACTCTTCTCAACAACTGCACATTAGGTAGCTGAAGACAGTCACAGTTGATTTATGTGTCATCTAAGAATCTGATTCAGTGTTCTCCTGCTTTTTATGGAAGATTTTTAAAAATAACTATACTTAACAATCAAGTGTGGGCATACTTGGTCATTCCTGAGGTAACAAGACTAGAAAACTTAAATTACAGCTCTCATGGACCAAAGGAAAAAATTCTATTGTTATTATGAATTTACATTGTGAAGACATAAATGGATTTTGGCTTATTTCAGAATTGTTACGTATTCTGCCTTTTCTTTCTTTTCTCTAATTCTTATCTTCTTTCCCTGACTAGCTTTTTGAGACTCAAGGAATATGAGCAATTAAGCACTAAAGTGAAATTTGAGTCAGAAGCACAAACAGCTATACTAACAGAAACAAAGAGAAATTTTTGAAACTTTTACTAAATTGCAGGAAAATATAGTATAACCAGAACTGATGCCTCCAAATTGCAGTGTTTAGAATTGGATGAAATACATCCTTCTTCATTTTTCTAATTATCTACCTACTGACCTACGGATGACATCTATTTATTTCCATTGGAAATTGTCATGGACACTGGAAGTGAACCAGGCAATGATGTAGAGACAATCTACTGTACTCTGAGAACAAAGTCAAAAATACCTGCAATTGTGGGAAGCATCAGTTTAGCTTAGGTGACTGCATTTTGCCATAATTCTAGATTAATAAAGGGAGCAACCTTAATAAAGGTTGTGAGCCACAGCAACCAATTAGAATTCAGCACAAAACCACTGCTAAATTGTCAGTTTAGTACTGCACTGTGCTATACTGAATAAAACACTATGGTTGTTCTGCAAATGAGGCGTTTTTCAGCTCGTATTTATTGTTTATGAACAATGTTTTCTAACAGTCTTGGAAAAGCCTCCAAGATTTTTATAATGTCCTGGTTGTGTATTCCTTCCTGTAATGAATAAACTGGCAAGGATATAAGCATCAGCAAAGGCATGTTGCTAAATGAGTATCAGTAGACATGGTTCTCTGCATATTATCACTATACTTTGTGAATATAATTCATCCTTATAGTAAAACATTATCTCACAGCAAGAAATAGTGAGGCTGGAACGCCACATACTATTCAGACTGCAGAGATTGATCATACCAGCCTAAGTCTGCTTGTTCCACAGCAGAGACAACAAATCTTATATCATCTCTTTGGCAATCCTGGTTTATGATTGCAATTATATGTACTAGGGACTAACGTTATTAATATAAATAAAAGCAGTAAGTTTAAACAAATCTATGCAATGGGAAGCTTAATTACTCAGCTGAATAGAAAAAAATATTTACCTATTAATAGTACTGTGATCTAAGAACAATATACTTGCTCTTGGTATTTTGGCCCCACTTGTTTTCCGAAGAAGCATCAATTAGCAAAACGGTTTAAGTAATGTTACACACATGGCAACTTTTTACACACAATAAATTTTCTCTGAACATTTATGGACTTACCTGTGTGAACTAGAAGCAATCAACACAACTTCAAGCTTCTCCACTATGCAGAGTTCCCTACTGATGATGTTGAGGACTATAGCTTAATTAGTGATATTTCAGTATTATGAGTGTTTAATTTTACAGTAGCCATAATGTGAGCACACTCATGTTATCCTTCAGTGGACTAACCCTGGCTGGCTGTCAGATGCCGCTCCCTCACTCCCCCTCCTCAGAATGACAGGGAGAGAAAATAAGATGAAAAAATTAGTGGATCAAGATAAGGACAGGGAGATCACTCACCAGCTACTGTCATAGGCAAAACAGGCTTGTCTTGGGGAAGATTATTTTATTGCCAATTAAAAAAATAGAGCAGGATAAAAACAAAGACAAAACTACAAACACCTCGTGCCCCATTTCTTCCCAAGCTTAGCTTCACTTTTTCATTCCCGACTCCTCTGCCTTCTCTTCTCCCCCAGGCAATGCAGAGGGGTGGGGAATGGGGGCTAATGTCAGTTCATAATACTTTGTCTCTGCCACTCCTTCCTCCTCACACTCTTCCCCTACTCCAGGGTGGGGTCCCCCTCTCATGGCTGCAGTTCTTCATGAATTGCTGTAGCTTGGGTCCTTTCCACAGAGTGCAAACCTTCAGGAACAGACTGCTCTAGTGTGGGTCCCCTACAGGCCACAGGCTCTACCAGCAAACCTGCTCCAGGGTGGGCTCCTCTCCATGGGGTGCAGCTTCCTTCAGGGAATGTCCACCTGTTCCACCATGGGTTCCTCCATGAGCTGCAAGGTGCATATCTGCTTCACTGTGGCCCTCCATGGGCTGCAGGGGGACAACCTGTGTCACCGTGGTTTTTTCTTCATGGGCTGCTGTGGAATCTCTGCTCCTATACCTGGAGCACCTTCTTCCCCTCCTTCTTCTCTGACCATCATGTCTGCAGAGTTCTTTCTCTCACATTTTCTTTGATTCCTCTCACTCCCAGCTGCTGCACAGACTTTTTTACCCTTTCTTAAAAACGTTTTCACAGAGGTGCCACCAACGTCACTGATTGACTCAGCTTTGGCCAGCAGTGGAACTGTCTCTTGGAAGCAGCTGGAACTGTCTCTGTCTGATGCAGGGGCATCCCCTGGCCTCTTCTCACAGAAACCACACCTGCAGCCTTCCCACTCTACCCCCCATCAATATCTTGTCACATAAATCCGATACATATCCTTAAGAATTTTTTTGGAGGACTGAAGTATTAGTAGGTTACAATGATGTGCAATGATTGAAACAGTATGTTATGATGTGCAAAGTAACCACATGAATCCAGTGTCAAATACATGGAGTAGTAGTAAGCATGAGAACTTGCATAAAGCACAGAGCAGATGACATTTTTTTCTCCAGTGAAATACAGTGAGAATAAAATGGAAAAAAGTCATTGACACTGGCATGCTTGTGGAGCTCATATATCCTTGAGCTAATCTTCACTGAGCTGAAAAATCCAGGTAGAAAAGCTAAGGGCCATGTGGCTGCACCAGCTGGTGTCCAAAAATGTCTTATTCACATTTACATGGCAGCATGTTGAAACAACCAAGATTTGCCAACTCTCCTGGCTTATGCTGAGCCAGTTGGGTGACAACATCACAAGATGGCTAACAGGGTGAACACATCCAGGAGTGACTGAGAGTTGATGATGCAACTGGGTAAGTGTGACACATTTCATCCAGGCATACCCTGGCTTTTTGAGGCAAAATCCCACTGCTCATAAAATCATAGAATCATCGAATCATTTAGGTTGGAAAAGACCTTTAAGATCATTGAGCCCAACCATTAACCCAGCACTGCCAAGTCCTCAATAAAACCATGTCCCTAAGCACTACATCTACACATCTCTTAAATATCTCCAGGGGTGGTGACTCAACCACTCCCCTGGGCAACCTGTTCCAATGCTTGACAACCCTTTCAGTGAATAATTTTTTCCTAATATCTAATCTAAACCTCCAGTGGCACAACTTGAGGCCATTTCCTCTTGTCCTATCACTTGTTACTTGGGACGCTGTCTTTTGAAGCTGCAGTGTGCTGGACTTATCGGAAAGAGTGACTTTTTTAAGTTGTGCTGTCTGCTTCCAAAAACTACTTGAATTGTGCACTATCTCCAGATACATTTTGGAATTACAAAATTTTATTGAATTAGATGACAAAAAATCAGCACTGTACCCTTGATTAATTCATTTACTGAATATCAAATTCATTCAATTTTGTGATCTTTCCATAGCTTCAGTTCTCAGAGCAATTTTTTACATTCAGTAATACACTAGCCTACTTTACATTGTTCATGTTTCTTTGATGAATTTTTTTTTTTAGAGTAACAGCATGATCTAGCAGATATGTACACATTCTGTCTACTATCTTTCTTGTTTGCATCAAGATTTCAGATTTATCTCCATGTACCTCAAACTATCATTTTAATGGGAGCATGCTGGAGCACAGCTCTGTGACAAGAGGTAAATTTAAAAGCAAATTCTGTAACTAAATTCTGCAACCACAGGCTCACAGAATCTCCCTGCAGAGCTCTGTGTAGAATACATCAGAGATTTTATCTTTTTTTTTTTTTTTGGTAAGGTTATGTCTGGTGAAAGGTTCCTCAGGCCTTTGACTGTACTTCCCACAGCATTAAAACCAGTGTTACTTCTGCCTTTCAATGTAGATTCTCTTGGGAATATATAAAGCAAAGATCTCAAAAATATCATCAGCAGCAACATGTAACTGGACATTGGAGGTTCAGAAGGAAGATGTTAATAATAGATGAAATAGTCACACATACATTTTTTCATTTCTTCATTGCGATATGGAATATTTTAACTTCCTTTAATAATCACTTTTGGGGAGGATGAAAGCCTACTTTAATGCAGCAAATGGGAGAACATCAGGGATGGTTTTAGGATACCTGCTGCCTTTGTAAACATTATTATTTGATCTAATTTAAGTCACATCACATTCACAGAAAGTCCAAGCCTAGTCTTTTTTTCCCTTTTCCTTACATCAAATTATACTGTTTACAGATAAAACTATGTGCTTCACAGGCTTTGAAGAGATTGACAGAAAAAAAGCACCACATTATTTGTCAGCTACCCGCCTATCTTTAAATGTAGCTCAGTAAACATGAGTTATAGCCTCTAAAAAGAGTTGTAGCTTCTTGTGGAAAAGGGCTGGTAGGAAGAATGTGCCACCGTTCACTCTGGAAAACAAATAATCATGGAAGAGGCAGTGCTCCATTTCTTCCTGGACAGATAAGTGACGCAATTCAGTTTAACTTAATCTCCAGGCACTGAAAACATTAAAAAACCAAAAACAAACAAACAAAAAAACCCAAACCAAATACAACCGTATACAAACCTTTTTGTTTAATTTAACATTTGAAGACTCATTCACTTTCACCTGTGGTTAGATGAAATATCAACTGGTACTATCACCCCTTTGAAGAAAAGACTGAGGAAGACATGGGGCTCATTGTAGGAAAATCAACAATATTTTTCACTATTAGACCCATTCAAGAGGTAAGTTTCTTTCCAAGCACTCCATTGAAAATATCTAAACTTCAGAATTTCAAATTTTAGAATTTTTAGCCAAAGTACTTCTGCAAGCATGACTGAGTTGAATGCAATTAACAGAGGCATCCAACAGATGAAGCAATTTGTGCAGCAGCTCATGCAGAGGGGTACAAAGACAGGGCCAGCAACCCTTCTCAGAGCAGGGTACACATCCTCAGCTATTATGGTGACATGCCATAAGACATGATCCCCAGCAGCCACTGAGGTAACTTTTCCTGTGATTTTGTAGGCCTTGACCCAGTTGGAGCTTCAGAAGGAGAATGCAGCCCTGGAAGTCTCAGGCTGCATGATGATGTGGAATCTCTCTCTGAGGCCGGGGAGGATTCATCTCCTAGCCTACAGGAGGTCTGCAGCTGTGGAGGAGTTGTGCTGCCAAGTGAAGGAGCTGCAGGTGGAGGTCAGCAGACTGTGTGACATCAGAGAAGACGAGAAAGAGATCAACCAGTTCTTCTCTGAGACCCTGCTGCTTCCAGAACCCAAATGGCCAACTGTTACAGAAGAGTCTGTGCCTGCCAGGTTGGAAACTGGAAATTCCTTTGATGGCAAAGGCTGGAAGCTGGTGAACTTAGACACCAGGAGGAAGGCTCCTGTTACAGACTAAAATTTGCAATTACACAATAGATTGAGTGCCCTCAGAGCTGACCAGGAGCAAGGAGTCTTGACCATTGAAGCATTCAAGCTAGCTGGCCCTGAGCCACACAGCAGAACAATAAGAAAACAGTGACAGCAGTGTGTGACTCCCTTGGGAGAACAACAGAGGTTCCCATCTGCTGACCTTATCTGTCATCTAGGGAGGTTTACTGCTGCTTGTAGCTCTCTTTCAGGAAGTTGTAGAGATGCTGTCAAGGTTTGTCTGGCACTCAGACTATTATCCCCTGCTGCTTTTTCATGTGGGCACCAATGGTACTACCTGGGGAGACCTGGATAGTATCAAGCATGACTATATGTCTCTGGATAAGGTTATTGAGGACATAAGGGACCAGGTAGCCTTCTCCTTGATCCTTTTAGTGAGGGGAAAGGGACCCTCTTTGAGGACTGATGACTGCTTGGAGGAGACCAAGATACCAAATTTCTTCACCTGGGAAAGAATAACCCTATGTCCCAGTATAGGCCCAGGGCTGATCAGATGGAAAATAGCTTTTCCAAGATGGGATTTGTTGGGCTGACAGACAACAAGCTGACCATGAGACAGCAATGCATCCTTGCAGCAAAGAAGGTCAATGGCATCCTGGGAATCCATTGGGAAGAGTATCGTCAGCAGGCCAAGGGACATGATCCTTCCACCATACTCATCATGGGTGAGGCCACATCTGGAGTGCTGTGTCCTGTTCCGGGCTCCCCATTATAAAAAAGATAAGGAGTTACTGTAGTGAGTCCAGTGAAAGGCAACGCAGATTATTAAAGAACTGGAGCATCTGTCATATGGGGAGAGGCAGAGAGAACTTGGACTGTTCAGCCTGGAGCAGAGCAGGCCCAGGGTGATCTTATCAATGTGTATAAACACCTCATAGAAGAAAATAAAAAAAAGAAAGAGTTGGACTCTTCTCACTAGTTCTCAGCAAAAGGATATGAGACAATGGACAAACCTTAAAAGTGGGAAATTACATCAAACATAAGAAAAAACCTTTTTTACTGTTAAAAATGGTTAAAATGATGCATTTGTTAGAAATGGGTGAATAATACAAGGTTCACTGGAATTCCATTCTAGGATAGAACAGATCTATCAAGAGAAAATTTAACAAAAAAGGCCTTAAAACCAGAAAAATTCCCTTTTTCAACAACTAAATTTTAGTTCCTTTCTCCTCCCAGTGACACTGGTGTAAATCTGGAGGGAGCATACTGAAGATTCTCTGTGTATTGCATTGACAGGAGGCTAATAGAATTTGCTGTTTACGCAGTAATTTTCTCTTCTATGCCTGCTCTGCAGCTGCTGTTAGAAGGATCCTTGAAGTCAGGTTGTGAAAGCTGTGTTACGCAAAAGAACATTTTACAACAGAATGTTGTAAAGACTGTTTTTGTCAGACTGCATTGTGAACTGCTGCCTCACAGAACAGATAGTTATCAATGACAGCAGTAAATGCATAGAGTAAAATGCAACACATGAGCAAGTTTTTAGCAGTTATTAGAAATATGATCAGTTTGCTACTACAGAAGAATCCAAACAAGTATTTGACACATCGTTTCATGAGAAAGAAGAATCTTTTTATATAATAACACTGTATCACACATACATTCTGGAATACATTTTTTTTTTTTTTATCAAAGGTTGCAGGTCTTTCACTATTTTCTTGGGTATACTGAATGTGCATTGAATATTGGCTGTGCAATTCTAGATGGGATTCTTTAGTTTTCTATGCATATGTATAAAACTTAGATATCTGAAGTGAGATGGTCAGCTAAGGATCCTTCTATTCTCAAATGGTAAGGAAAAGTCATTTCCAGGCAAGGAGTCATTTAACTTGAATCCTTGCCCTCCTTGGGAAGAGTTAAACCATGCCCTAGAGGGGGTTTCTATCCATTAACTGAAAGGGAGGGTAGGATGAAAAATTTTGACTTTCAAACATCTACAGTAAGGGCAGACAAATCCCACATATTGTTTCCAAAACTGGCTGTTTTAAAAGACCAATCGTTACCAGTATTTTGTGTTATTCAGCAATAGTATTAATTTATTCTAGAATTCTGTAACTTCTGGACAAATAAAAAAAGCTTAAATATCAGAAGCTTTTAAAAAGGTTTTTTGTTTGGTTTTGTTTTTTAATTTTTTTTAATGCTTATTTACCAAAGAAATTAATATTAAGGGATCAGACAGAGACAGTGAATGAGCACAAGAACTTACTTTTATTTGTTATCTTCAAATATAAAAACAGAATTTTAACTGAAAAAAATTAGCAATTTTTAAAATGCATAAAAATGAAAGGTATTTTCATAGAATACATTAACAGACTTTTTAATTCCTTGCTGTAAGACATAAGAAGGTCAAGAACTTAGAATATTAACAGTAGCCTCTTTTACCCAACTAAAATAGGATCAGGCAGGCATTGTTGCTAAATAGATTTCAACTGAGAAAGACTTTCTGATATATTTTCCCCAGCTCACTCAAGATAAATAATTAAAATTGTGAGGTCCTCCCAGGCCACAGGTTCTACTGACATGAGTATTGTTTCAAAGGAAGGTGTTTTGTAAGCTTAAATCCTAAGGCTATTTGGTCAAGATTCAAGTTAGTGAGGTTTCTACCTTTGTGTTTGCAGCTATGAATACAGATACATTTGTGCATACAGATCTCAGAGTCTTTGTATTCTGTGCCTTCCCATAGGGAGGGAATGTTTTGTGTAATAGGAGTTGAAGTTCATTCACTGTAATTTGTCTTTTCCAGTAGGA
This sequence comes from Pluvialis apricaria, assembly GCA_017639485.1. Classification (NCBI taxonomy): domain Eukaryota; kingdom Metazoa; phylum Chordata; class Aves; order Charadriiformes; family Charadriidae; genus Pluvialis; species Pluvialis apricaria. The sequence continues at coordinate 39,864,611 of CM030007.1, forward strand.
AATTCTTTGAAAGAAAGGAGGAATTTTAGGGATCCTCAGACAGAAGTCTGTATCTTTTATTTGTCCTTATGTCAGCCTTTTTCTCCTTTTTTGTCTTACTTTTGTTTTGTTTTTTGGTTTGGTTTGGTTTGGGTTTGTTTGTTTGGTTTTTTGTTTTTGCTTTTTTCTTTCTTTTTCAACTCTTTCTCTGTGTCAGAAAAAAAAGTGGACAATTCATCAAGGTATAGCACAGCTCAGTACCCACAGGGGCAAGAAGGTGTGTAAGCACTGATGAGGACTTTTAGGGAGCATCTTTGAAACCCTTAGTTACAAAATCTGAATATTAAATCACTGCTCTCAGAAATTGGAACTGATTTATCTTCAAAGCAAGAATTTCCGTTATCAATTTCCCAGCTCCATAACTGTCAAGGTTTACTTGTATCACATCAAGACAACATTCTTAAGCTAAAAATCTTTCTTTTACTATATAAGGTGTTTCAAACATTTCTGATGTTTGTGGAATTAGACTTTATATCCATAGTCAGCTATGATTTTGCCTATGGATACAAAAGCCTCACAGCCTCTATTTTGCAAGTCATGTTCTTAGGAAGGTTGTGTTAATAGTGTCTTGATGGCTGATAAGCAGATGTGTCTTACATTGCAGTCAATTGAGAGAATTTTGTGTTCTTACCCAATTTTGCTTGTTTTTTATTCAAGCAAAATTACTGAGGGAGCAAACTGAAACCCATATTTCTTTTCAAGAAAAGCTTTCTTCTGTTTTTTATTGAAGCTAGCAAAAAAAAAAAAATACTCAGCAACTCAAACCAGAAGTGGGCAAAATTTGTGACAAAATATGTCTGAAATATTTCATTGAAATATTTCATTAAAATATTTATGAAAACATAACATAAGTTTTGATTAATGGAGACAGTTAATAAATTCATTAAACTGTTTCAAAACAGAAAATATCTTTTTATCAATCCCCAGATGAATATTTTCATTTTTATCTGAAATATAGAACTGTTTATTTAATTTTCATATTGAAATATTTGATTTCTATTAAATTCTTTTTAAATGTGCATTTTGATATTTTTCCAAAGAGATATTTTTATTTGAATATTTAATAAACTACTCACAAAAATAAGAATAAAAAACTTTGAAGATTAAGTGTATTTTTTTGCTTTCCAGTGAATTGTAAAATAAGTAAATTACCTTCACTATGAATTCCAAATACTTTTCCTCCAGAATTTAGGAAATACAGGTAAATACAAAAACCTGCTTAGTCACACAGAATCCTGAGGAACACCAGTTTTCAGAGAACAACTTCCTTAAAAAAATAAGGGCTTTCATACTGCTGGCTATAGATGGTACATAAATTAGAAGAGAGTGAACAATGGATGGGGTGAACACAACAGCTTAGCAAGCATCCAAAACAGAGGAGAGTTCAGCCACACCATAACGTAGTGTAGCCAAAGCTATTTTAGATAAACAACTCAAATTTGGGACAGAAAACTCAAATTTTGATCATACATGATCAAAGGTAAAGATATCATGAGATTTGCTTCACGTGTATATGAGAACAGTTCATAGAACTGCAGAATCATAGAATGGTTTGTGTTGGAAGGGACCTTTAAAGGTCATCTAGTCCAACACCCCTGCAATGAGCAGGGACATCTTCAACTAGATCAAGTTGCCCAGAGCACCGTTCAACCTGACCTTGAACATTTCTAGGGATGGCGCATCTACCACCTCTCTGGGCAAGATATTCCACTGTTTCACCACCCTTATTGTAAAAAAAATTTCTTCTTTATATCTAGTCTAAATCTACCTTCTTCTGGTTAAAACCATTACCCCTTGTCCTGTTACATCAGGCCCTATTAAAAAGTCTGTCCCCATTTTTCTCATAAGTCCCCTTTTAAGTTTTGAAAGGCTGCAGTAAGCTCTCCCCGGAGCCTTCTCTTCTCCAGCCTGAACAACCTCAACTCTCTCAGCCTGTCCTCATAGAAGAGGTGCTCCATCTTCATGGCTCTCATCTGAATCCACTCCAACAGGTCCATGTCCTTCCTGTGCTGAGGGCTCCAGAGCTCAATGCAGTACTCCAAGTGGGGTCTCACCAGAGTGGAGTAGAGGGGCAGAATCACCTCCCTCGACCTGCTGCCCACATTTCTTTTGATGCAGCCCAGGATATGGTTGGCTTTCTGGGCTGCGAGAACACATCACCAGCTAATGTCCAGCTTTTCATCCACCAGTACCCCCAAGTCCTTCTCTGCAGGGCTGTTCACTATCCCTTCATCCCCCAGCCTGTATTGAGGGTAGATTGGCTCTGCAGAGAGATCTGGACAGGCTGGACAGATGGGCTGAGGCCAATGGTATGAGGTTCAACAAGGCCAAGTGTCGGGTCCTGCACTTGGGTCACAACAACCCCATGCAGTGCTACAGACTGGGGGCGGAGTGGCTCGAAAGCTGCCTGGCAGAGAAGGATCTGGGGGTGTTGGTGGACAGCCGGCTGAGTATGAGCCAGCAGTGTGCCCAGGCAGCCAAGAGGGCCAACACCATCCTGGCCTGCATCAGGAATAGTGTAGTGAGCCGGAGTAGGGAAGTAATCATCCCCCTGTACTCGGCACTGGTGAGGCCTCACCTCGAGTACTGTGTTCAGTTTTGGGCCCCTCACTACAAGAAGGACATTGAGGTGCTGGAACGTGTCCAGAGAAGGGCTACCAGGCTGGTGAGGGGTCTGGAGGACAAGCCTTATGAGGAACGACTGAGGGAACTGGGGTTGTTTAGCCTGGAGAAGAGGAGGCTGAGGGGTGACCTTATCACCCTCTACAACTACCTGAAGGGAGGTTTTAGAGAGATGGGGGCTGACCTCTTCTCCCACGTGGCAAGTGATAGGACAAGAGGAAACGGGTTCAAGTTATGTCAGGGCAGGTTTAGATTGGATATTAGGAAGCATTTTTTCACTCAAAGGGTTATTAAACATTGGAATGGGCTGCCCAGAGAGGTGGTGGATTCACCATCCCTGGAGGTGTTTAAGAAAAGGGTAGATGAGGTGCTTAGGGACATGGTTTAGAAGTGGGTGTTTTTAAATCAGGGTAGGTTAACGGTTGGACTTGATGATCTTAATGGTCCCTTCCAACCTCACTTATTCTATGATTCTATGATTCTATGATACTGGGGGTTGCCCCAACCCACATGCAGGACCTTGCACTGGGCCTTGTTGAACCTCATGAAGTTCACGTGGGCCCACTTCTTGAACTTGTCCAGGTCCCTCTGAATGGCAACCTGTCCCTCATGTATGTCAACCACACCACTCAGCTTGATGTCATCTGCAAATTTGCTGGGGGTGTACTCAATCCCACTGTTCATGTCATTGATGAAGATATTGAACAGTACTGGTCCCAATACAGACCCCTGAGGGACACAACCTGTCACTGATCTCAGTCTGGACATTGACCACTACTCTCTGGGTGCGACAATCCAAGCAATTCCTTATCCACCGAATAGTCCGTCCATCAAACCCATATCTCTCTAATTTAGAGAGAATGATGTTGTTGCGGACCGTGTCAAAGGCCTTACAGAAGTTCACATAGACAACATCCATAGCTCTTGCCTTGTCCACTGATGTAGTCACTCCATCCTAGAAGGCCACTAGGTTGGTCAGGCAGGACTTGCCCTTGGTGCAGCCATGCTGGCTGTCTCGAATCACCTCCCTGTCTTCCGTGGGCGTTGGCATAGTTTCTAGGAGGATCTGTTCCATGATCTTCCCAGGCACAGAGGTGAGGTTGACAGGTCTGTAGTTCCCATTTGGTCTAAGTATATAGAAAAAAGCAACTTGGATTTCGTCTATATAGAATCATAGAATTGCCTAGGTTGGAAGGGACCTTTAAGATCATCAAGTCCAACCATTAACCTACAACTGCCAAAAGCACCATTAAACCATGTCCCTAAGCACTATGTCTGTCTTTTAAATACCTCCAGGGACTGTGATTCAACCACTTCCCCGAGTAGCCTGTTCCAATGTTTGATAACCTTTTCTGTGAAGAATTTTTTCCTAATATCCATCCTAAACTTTCCCTGGTGCAACCTGAGGCTATTTCCTCTTGTCCTATCAGCTGTTACTTGGGAGAAGAGGTTGACCCCCACCTCTCTACAGCCTCCTTTCAGGTAGCTGTAGAGAGCGATGAGGTCTCCCCTGAGCCTCCAGGCTAAACAACCCCAGTTCCCTCAGCCGCTCCTCATAAGACTTGTGCTCTAGACCCCTTACCAGCTTTGTTGCCCTTCTCTGGACACACTCCAGCACCTCAATGTCTTTCTTGTAATGAGAGGCCCAAAAATGAATATATTTCTAGCTTTCCTTTCCTTTGATACAAACCCTGTAAAAGCTGGTTTTCAGATGCTTATTCTGTGTTTAGTAGATTTTTCAATTAATTTGACAGTAAATGCTTTATTATTTGCATTTATTTCCTTTTTACTATGTAAAGCACAGTAGTAGTATATTGTAGAGTATATTGTCTTTTCCTTCAGTTACAGAGCTGAAGTAGAGACTGAATGTAATGATTTCACTTGACTGTAATACTTGAACTACTTTACACTCCTGTGCTTAATACAGCTCTTGGCTTGTATGATTCCTTCAGAATTTTGTGGCAGCTTGACTTTGAATGTGGCTGAGAAGTCAGATTTATTTTCACCGCAACAATCTGCCACAGCATTTCATGTATGTTTTCCTTCCTGCCAGTACACAGCTTTCATGTTTCTCCCCGCCCCCTTTAAAGGAATGGCTTTGAAAACAACTGGCAGTTTGCAGTCCTGAAATTCAATGTTCCAGTTCAGGACATTTAAGCTGGTTATATCTCTTTTATGCTTAGAACTACTGCCCAGATCTAAATATAAGCTGTAGCAGTCAGTGAGTTCCATTTTCAGGAGATAAAAATTAAAAACAAACAGACCAGAAAAAGTAAGGGAGAATCGTAAATTTCCAGTTTCCTCTACCACTTTTACTATTAGTTTCACATTACTGTACTGACCTATTTGAATATAGTGATCTTTAAGATTAAAAAAAAACCCAAGAAACCAAACCCCTAAAGATTTTTTTTTTCTAATTTTTAATTATTATTTTTTTTTTTATTCTGAAAGTGGATTGTAGGGGAATTGAACTGTTAATGGAAAAGAGAAGCAGTAGCATATAATTTTTTGTAATGGTTTTAAAGATGCTTGTTCCTTGCATTTTTTTTAATGATTTTGAAGATTCTTGTTGCTTATACATGATTTTTCTTAAGCAGCTAGGAGATAAGATAGACACCTTCATTCATCACTGTGCAAGTATGTGATAGCAGTTATAGGGAATAAAGTATTCCCTATTTTGTTCTATCACACTGTCAGCCCTGGGGATCCTTTCTTTTTTTTTCCCTTTTGTTTTTTTTTACTCAGAGCAAAAAACGGTAAATATTTCATTCACAGCTGGTTTTACACTGAATCTATGTGAGTGTCAACACTTCCGTTTAGTTAAATATGCATATAATTTTCAAGTTAGCATTTTTAAAATAGGACATTACATATGAACAGCTAAACGTAGTTACTAATAATTCTGAGGATGGTTTTGCTATTAATTAAGTGAGTCTGGGTTTGTGTGCTTCAAGTTCTTCTTACCTCATTTCAGCAGCAGCAGCATGGTGAGCCTCCAACAACAAAAGTGTTAATTGAGGCTGTAGCTCAAGGAAGACTTCAGCTCTTAGAAAGTTCTTTTTACATAAACGTTTGAATGTTTTTGCTACAAAAATAAAAGGGAGATACAGACAATTCAGATATGAAATTCATCAGTTTCAGTTCTAACATGGCTAATTTGGAAATCTCAGTCCTTTTTATCAACTAAATTCTGGAGCTATTAACATGATTAGGACTGTGACCCTAATTTCCAAACACACTTCCATTTGTTTTATGAAGGCGTGTGTATGTGGGTGGAACTAGATGATGATGACAGCTGTGAAATATTATCAGTCATCTGATCCTTCAAGTGTACTGTCAGGAAAAGAAGGGAAAATAAATATTCTCAAGTTTCAGGGGACATGAAATACAGTTTGATGTGAGCCGTGCCATTGAAACCATAGAGGAGTTGATATAAAATATGCTTACTCCATGCGGTAATGACAATCCTTATCAACCCAATTCAGAGGATTAAAGATTAATCATTTCACATTAGAACGAGAGGAGCTTTCCTTCCCCTTCACTTGGCTTTCCAAAGTGTCTTAATGTCAACAAAACCAAATAAAATACGTAATCTAGGCTAAAATGGCCTTTTGTTCCATGTGTCATAATTAAAGTTGACATAAAATAAAATAAAAATCCAAGCAGTAAAATATTCAATCGGTCAAAAACCTAGTGAAATAAGAATAAAGGACAAGTTGGGTTTTAGTTGCTTTTTCTTTTCTTTTTTTTACAAAAACATTGTTGGACTATGAGTTCTAAAGAAAAATAATCCTATTAAATTTGTATATGTGCTTTAAAAACAAAATTTCCATTCTTAAAATGTATTGACTCCCTTATGGTTAAATTATAGATAGTAATACCTAGGTTCCCCTTCTAGTTATTTTATCAACTTGCTTCAAATGCTGGATTTGGAGCTTTTTCTCATTTTCTCTTTCAAAAGAGCTCTCAGTTAAAAAAAGGGAAAAAAAAAGAGTAATTAATAAATACTTTGTTTCAAGAGTCTTTGGCTCCACCTTGTGTCCACTGTGCTTTCCTAAAGAATCTGACCTGTCATGTAAAAAAGAGAAAGAAAACTATTTAACGAGATGCACTGCTTAAACTTTGAAAAAAGTTGTACCATTGGCATCTGTGATGTTGGATTTGACCTCATCGTCCACTAAACAGTGATGAAGCTCAGAAACGCTGCTATTTTTCATTTCTTTCAATAAATATAAAATTCAAAATGCAATAACATTTGAAGTGGCGAAATACAGATAAACTACTCAGAAATGTGTTCTATGTGTACTTGTAAAGACATTATTTACTGGAATAAAACTTCAATTTATATAAGTGAATCCTGCAGTTCTATCAGAGTTTGACTAGGAGGAAGCTAGGAAAAGTAATGTGGCACATGGCAATGCACTCTGCTCATGCACTGTAGATTATGTTTAAACTTTGAAAGAAGAACCAGATTTTGCAATCACCGTTTCAGATTTGGCTGGTTGAATCTGAAGTCACTGTTATGAAAACTAACCTCTTTCTTTTAGGTTCTACTGTATTAAACGTGTTTCTGCACAAAAGGCCTCTGTAATCTTTTGAAGGAGAAGTGTCTGGCCTAAAGTTAGGAAGATACCTTTCAGATGAAATTACATGTAGAATTTCATTTCCTGTATCCTGCCTTTATATGGCTTTCTGCTCCCCCTCAAAGGTATGCGGACAACAATGTGCAGTAAGGCTGAGTCAAAAATAACTGCTAGAGCAGCAAGTGGTGTGTGTAACGAATGGGATTTTTTTTCCCCCTGACTTGTCAATATTTCATAGGGTTGTCTAGCTAAAATCAGTTAGTGTTTCCCACTTTCCTTTTAGGTACCTGAAGTGGTGAAGAGTTGTTTTTGGGTTTTTTTTACCCAGTTGGGAGTGAATGATATGCTTTGCCATCTCATATATGTGTCTTATCTTGTGGTGCACATCTGATACTCCAAGCACCTTCAATGAACATCAGAGATATCAACTGAGAGTTTGGGTTTTTGGAAACTTGTCTCATGAACTTGTCAGGAGGCTGATTTTGGAGCCTCACTATATGAAATTGGTGCCTCAACAAAGCCAGTAGCCACCTCAGGAATCAGGAGTATTTCAGCTCTTCTAATTTACCCAGTGTATCGTAATAGTTTCCAAAGAGCTAGCATAGAGGAAAGGGATACTTTAGACTACACCCTAGGATAAAATGGAATATGCTTGCAATAAACTAAAACTCTCTTTGTTTTTCTCAGTTTTGTCTATTAATTTCATTCCCTTCTGTATCTACCCAGCTATTTGCATTTACTCATTTTTTTTCTTCAAAAAGTTCCAAGACATTATTAAACCTTTTTTTGTCCTCTTTTGTCTTCTTTCTCTCTCATACTTCCGTGGGAATTTTTTCTTCAACAAGAGGTGCTACGAAGAGTCTATATTAGCTTTTGTCCTAAAAAATTTGAGACATCAAGTTTTGTTCCACGATTTGTATAAAAATCTATTTTTCTTGTCTAGTTGGTTTGTTTGTTTGTTTTGGAATTTTAATGCATGTCTATTGGTCTACATCACTGAAGAGAAGAATTTGCCAATCTGATTTTTTATCAGCCAGATTATGTCAGAATTTTTAACACAAAGACCCCACTTTTCCCTGCCTTGTTAAGGAAGGACGTATTGAAAACAATTGCATATTCCAGAGTCCTATATGGCAGTTACAAATTAAGCTCAACCAGACAGGAGTGCTCTGTGGGGCGAGAAAGGAAAGGAGAAAAACTCTGTGCTCATTTTGCTATATTGTTCTCCAAATTACACACTTGTCTTTCCCCAGATCTCTTCCTCCCTTGTCCCTGGGATCATAACAAATATTGTCTTCTCTGAAGCAGAGGAAAGCAAAGGACTGAGAAAACCACTGTGGCAGTCCAGAACATGGGAGCTTATTACTGACATTACTGCTCTCTCTGGCTTCTGTTAGAGAGCCGTCATTTCCTGATATACAAGCCACAGATTGAATGCTGATCATGATGGTAGCTACAGACAGATCTCTATGAGAATAAATCAGCATGCTGTACAGATTTTCAGTAACCTTCAGGGGCTCATATGTTCAATATTCCTGGTTTAGGGCCAGTGGAATTTGTCGTACTGGTTCTTTTGCTTTATCTCTTTTCTAGTCACACAGCTTCTTTTCTAGCCTACACAGCTTCACAAAAATCTATTCAGAATTGCTTTCAGTCATAAAAAAGAAAATTATAATATAGCGTGGAAGGCATTTTGAGCTTGATTTTATTAAGAGCTGATTACTACCGCAGGGTACTTTAGCAAAGAGACTTTGGCACAAATGGTAAGTGTCACTATTTTTTCACGGGCATACTGAGAATACCAGGACTTCATCTGCTGCCTAGAAGGACACACACACTCCCCCACCCACCACTCAGTGCAATGATTCCCAAGTCCATCATTTTAGTACATGCTAGGGAATAAATAATTAGGATATGCACTCCCCTCTGTTAAGTATCTCTACAGAGTACAGGTTGCATCTGTATGGTATGGCTCATTTTTCCTTATGTCCAAATTCTAAACTACTGGACAACTCCCATGACAAAAAGCAAATAATGCATGAGCCAAGGCTTCTATTCAGAAGATTGTCCTAAAACGGGAATGTGGCAAACAAAACCAAGTTGTGGTGAGTTTATGGATGGTCATGGAAAAAAAATCAGGAAGAAGTGGGGAGAACTTAGAACTGTGCAGACCAAAGACCAAGAAAAACCCCATATAATGTGAAGGTCTACATTATCAAAGACAAAAACAGTCATCAGTCTGGCAGCAAGCCTCAGCAGTCTAGATAAGGTAACTTTGGATATATTACCACATATATCCATCAGATATACCATTGGATATATTAATGTGTCGATAAATTACCAAAGACAAAACCCACATGCTACTCACCTTAGATGTTTCTATTTCTAGTTTGCACTTCTGAAACCAGAATAAGTTTTGTATCTAGGTAGTCCTTCCTAATCTGTCTTCTATTTTGTAGTTGCAACGGTGTATAGCAAATCTCCATAGATGTCTTGGCTCTTCCTTTGCACATGTATGTCACCCACTCTGAAAATCTAAGAATACTCCTTTTGTTATCTGGAATAAAAACTCCAGTCATAACATATATAGGCACAGATTTAGTTATATAATGGCAGGTCCAAAGGGGAACAGTGCGGTAATAAATGGCTATTGAATATTTTTTGTGCTGATGAAACTAAAACCATCTTGACTACTTTAATTGGACAGATGTACTTTACAAGTTAGTTCTGTTATATGTCTTATTATTATTCATGATCCAAGTAAGGCAATTTCTACTGTAATTGTTTTCATTATTTTATTGAAACATATTCCATCTCCAAGTAACATTCTGAGAAAACAGAAAAGGATGTAGATTCCAAAGTACATGGTGTAAATTGTGTATAAACATCTCATTTTCTCTCATAGAAAAGTAAATGAAGTTCTATCTACTTACCTGAAGGCTACTAAGAATTGAAATAAAGCTCTTTATACCAAAGAACAAAAAGCTGTTGCATCATTCTAGTCTTTAATGATTATGTAAAGAGGATGTTTAGAACTTTTAAAGTACTAAATACAGCCTTGTTTGATTTGCTGTCAGTCAGTGTACCTTGGCCTTTCAAAGACAAATCATAGAATCGTAGAATCATAGAATTGTTGAGGTTGGAAGGGACCTTTAAGATCATCAAGTCCAACCATTAACCTAACCTGACAAAACCACTTCTAAACCGTGTCCCCAAGTACCACGCCTACCCTGTTTTTAAACATGTCCAGGGATGGCAAATCCACCACCTCCCTGGGCAACCTATTCCAATAGTTGATAATCCTTCCAGTAAAAATTTTTTTCCTAATATCCAATGTAAACCTCGCCTGGCATAACTTGAACTCATTTCCTCTTGTCCTATCACTTGTCACTAGGGAAAATAGGTCAGCCCCCATCTCTCTACAACCTCCTTCCAGGTAGTTGTAGAGAGTGATAAGATCTCCCCTCAGCCTCCTTTTCTCCAGGCTAAACAACCCCAGTTCCCTCAGTCGTTCCTCATAAGACTTGTGCTCCAGAACCCTCACCAGCTTTGTTGCCCTTCTCTGGACACGCTCCAACACCTCAATGTCCTTCTTGTAGTGAGGGACCCAAAACTGAACACACTACTCAAGGTGGGGCCTCACCAGTGCCGAGTACAGGGGGATGATCACTTCCCTAGTCCAGCTCACTGCACTATTCCTGATGGTTGTTGTATTTGAATTCTTTTAATTCATGAGTCCTAATAAATGCCAGAGCTCTCCTTCAAGAAAAGATGGCTTTAGGTGTTAATGTAGGGTATACCTCTAAAGAACTGATTTTTGAACTTAACACATTCTTGATTCATTTCCACCATGGAGAGGAAAAAAAAGGTTATTTTTTTCTTCTTACCATTCAACAGTCATATTTTCATTGTTGGATGAAATTGAGTTACAATGAATAGAGTCAGTGCTATGTCATAGGAGGGGAGGACATCAGGAGTGTTTACAGCGTAATTCTGATGGGTTTTGTCTTGACTGTAGGGAACTCTTTAGACTTAGAGAACAAGAATTTTTGGAGAAAATTAAAAATTCCTATTCCTGTTGCTGGGGTCTCTTCTCTTACTTCTTGATCCTGTAGCAGTTTTAATGGAATCTTGTCTTCTACTTCTTGTTTAGGATCAATATCAGTAATTATTTGCTCTGTGTTTCCTAAATCAACTATTCTAGGCTCTTCCATACTCATTTCATGGTCCCAACAATGTCTAGGCTTATAATTCTTATTAAGTTCTTGTGCCTTAAAGGAAGTATTATTTAATGTGCTGTTATTCTCTTTTATTTTAACAGCAGTAAAACACTTTTCAGCTCTAAAACTTATTTATACGTTCTAGCCTGTTAAATCACTTTTTTTTCTCTCACTGATTCTCATTTGTCGACATTCTTCTATCTAAGTAGCTGAATTGCTGAAAATCTTCTCTAAAGCTTGTCTGTTTCTGAGTAACATCCCAGGAAAGAATGGTGGGTGGAAGAAAAGCTGCTAATTTTCTAATGTGAAAACATTGTATGGCTTCCTTGAAAAGTTTTGTGTAACTTTTGGGATTCATCTCATGTATATTTAAATGTTTTTACATTATTGAATGACATCTTTTCCTCCATTTTATTTAGTATTTTCATCAGAATAGGCACGCTGTATTTCTTATGGAGACAGAACCATCCTGAAAGTGCCTATTTCTTTCTAATTACTATTAAGGGTACCTAAGGTGACTAGCTCAAAATTGATGCCTTCATTTAGTCAGACTAATCTTCATTAAATTGCTGAATTCTTGATGACCTTTTAGTGCCAATTTTTTAGGAACCTGTAAGGATAACATTTCAAATAAGTAAGACTCTGGGTTTGTAATTTTGGATTTAAGTTCATAAATTAACCTTAGTGTTTCACTTAGGCAATCCCTACATCTTTTTTTCAGATATATCCTGTGGTACTTTTTGAAAATCCCATTTATCTACTCTTTAGGGACCTGAATGCATTTAATAATTTGCCTCTAAACTTCACTGCTGTAATGAGATGCTGACTGAAAGTTGGTGACTTCCCTCATCATGTCCTGGTACTGTACTTCATTTAACCCTGATGCATGAATAGTCCCATCCAAATAAATTCACAGATTCATACATACTTAATTGCTTTAATCAATCAGGGGCTGAAATGGGAACATTTCTGTGGCTTCCCTGTCATTATGATAACACTATTTATAGCTAGATTTTCCAGATTAACTCACGTATACCAACCTTACCCCTTACACTTTGAGCTAATAGATTACTCACCTTACTTGTGACTACACCTACATATTTGTTCATAAAAGCTTATTAATATAATGTAGTCCTGTAGTAGCAGTATTTAAACTGTAGTTATTACAATACTATATATTACTTTGTTATCTTAAGTAAAAAAAGAATAGATAAAATATATTGGTTAATAAATATAGAATGCTTTTGTGGAGCTTTCCAAACTGGGAAAATTTTGTATGTATTTCTTGCTTGGAACAATTATTTGAATCTGTATACTTCTCGTTTGAACTGCTGGGGTTTCGAAGGAGTCAACATACTCACAAATTAGTCAAATAGGTTGTCACAACAGCAGCTGGCTTTAAAAAACTGAAGCAAATAGAAGGCTAGGGACCCTAAAAGGAAAAAAAAAACCCACCCAAAAAAAGATGTTTCTGTAATACCAACTTAATTTCTGCAATAGCTTAGGGAAACACACAAACAAGGGGAAAAAAGGGAAGAAAGAAACAAAAAAAATAACTTTCTACTTGGAAACTTGAGTTTGCAGAAAAATATTTATTCTGAAGGGACGTGTGAAGCAAATCAATTCAGACTTGAAGTCCATGTAATTTGAGCTAGGTTCTTTGCAACATTCAAAGGCAACATTTGAAGCGCTCAGTATAATGCACTGAAACAGTTTTATTGGGAATAAAGGCTGCTCAATTAGGAAAACAAATTAATCTCAACTATAATCAGTTAAGGATCAAGCTGAGTCATGATGAAAGAACATCAATTACTTTATATATATTTGTCTGATAAAATTTAAGAAAATCATTATGGCTTGATTTTATATCTCTTCTAATAAGGTATAGCCAAATTAGAAAGTGTCAATTAACAGTGTAACAGTCACATTCTTTGCTAAGTGTATGAATACTATAATTGCAAATATCTCATTCAAGATTGTCACTAGCGATAATTTTTTCAAATCCTGTTGAAATGGTTAATGGTATACATGGCTGTCACAGTTCCCTGAGTCTCCCAGGGGCTTGAAGCAGAACATTTCCTTCCTTTTTTTTTAAATTCTCTGAAGGACATTGACAACTTACAGCCTCTGAAGTTAAGTCCTGTTAGTACACACACACACAAACTTAAATGACTGTAAGCACTGTAACTCTAAATAAAGTAATCCAGAATTCCTGGATGAAATAGCTGAAATATGTCTTTAAAGTAAATCTCTCTTTTGCCCACCATGTTGTCCTCTCCTCTCAAATCCTTCTTTCCAACCTGGGTACTTTCAGAGGTTTCTGTGGTCGGAACAACTTAAATGCAGCCATCTAAGGTTTGGTTTGTAGTCCTGCAGGCAGGTCTCTGTCTTCCTAGGCAAATTCCAAGTTGTTGAACTGCAAAGTCCTGATTAACTTCTATGTCCAGCTATATCCCCCAACAATATCCTACTGCTGAGAAGACCTGGATGTGCACCAGACTGATTTACATGTTAGGGTCTGCAGGAAGAAATGTCAGTCATAAGAAGCCAAAGGGTGTCATGACACACTACAGCCATGTCCCCCCTCAGTAGAAGTCTCCCAGAGTACACCAGTGTTTTAAATTTCTCAATTTTGTTGCTTGTCCTGCCTGTTCCGATCTGTACATCAAAAATATTTTAAAGGTGAAAATATTTCAAGGTTCCTCACCAAAGGCTCTTAGAAACATTAATCAGTCATGGGATACAAGGAAAGGTCCTCAAATTAAGGAAAACTGTTGAGAAGAGAATAAATAGGGAGTAGAAATAAATGCTAATTTTTCACAGGGGAGGTCACAGCAACAGAGGACTGTGGCCAGGAACTGTGCTGTGGCCTGTCGTCTTTAAGCTGTTTTTATGTGGTACTGTAAGGAGGCTGAGCAAGACAGCAACATTTCTTGACTACTAACTTATTCAAGGCAATAAAGGTAAGGTACAAAGGATTACAAAAGGACCTTTCAACATCCTTCAAGAAAACGGCATATTAAGTTCAGCTTAGGTAAAAGTAATGTCAAGCACTTGAAAATGAATGGTCCAAAGTTTACACACATAATGATGTGCTCTGAGCTAACCATTAAAACACAGGAATGAGATCTTGGTGTTATAATGGATAGTTCAATAAAAACGTGAATTCTTGATAGCAGTCAAAAAAAATAGGCAAACAGGAAGTATTCCTATCTTATGAAAGATATATTGGAACTGGAAAAAGTATGGGGAAGAGCAACAAAGATGACCAAAACTGTGACATGTCTTTATGATATGAGACAATAAGGTTTTTCAGTCTGGAAAAAGTAAAATTAAGAGGTAGAGTGTGACAGAGATTTATAAAAATGTGAATGGAATGGAAAAGATGAAAACAGAGAAGGGGGTTTCTTAATATCTGGACTACTAAATGAAACTAGTGTCTGGATGAAAGTAAAAAGAAAAAAAAAAGAGGTTTATCTTTGCATAATGCATACTCAGTCTGCAAAAGAAGTTGTGGTTGTTAAAAACTTAGATGTGTTCAGTTAGTGAGTGAACAAGTTACTGGAGCAAAAATTCACCAATGGTTATTACAGTGAGCATCTGATCCTCTTATCTCCAAAGTCTAGGAGATTATTCAGTCATTACATGTGGGATATTGGCATGATTATTTATAGCACTGATTTGCCTGAGCTTATATTTGTCTCTAGGCATCATCTACCTGTCACTGTAGAGACATGAGATGAGGTTAGACTGGCATAGTTGTCTGGCACAATATGGCTGATGCTGTGTTCATCTGTTCCAACTGGTTGGTTGATTGCCTTATTACCATTATAACTGTAAAGCCAGAGAAGAGCACTTAATATTGCAGAATACTGAGCCAACTAAATGAATGACAGGACAGTATTGTCAACTGCTAGAAAGCACTGCAATGGTTTGGTTTGTTTTTTCCTAGATAAAATATAAAAGTTGGGGTCTCACAGTTCCTCTTGAAAATGGTTTCAGTGTGATTTCATCACTGCTCTACTTACTGGGAAAATGCAAAAAGCTTTGCTACCTTCTGTTAATCAAAGCAATTGTGTGAAAAGAAACAACATTCCCTATTAAAACAGAATAAACATTTCAGTCTTAGGAAGATGTTTTTGTTCAGTAGTGCTGCAGATCCACAACTCTGATTATAATTATGCCTCGTCTCTGATTCTATTTTGAGTGAATAGTTAGCTTCAGAAGGTTAATATCACGTAGGTTACTTGCCAGTCAATGGCAAGAAAAGCTTACCCATCTTTTGTTCAAGCTCATTTAACTTTTTTGAGCCTAAGGTTCACTCAGAAATCTGCAAAATAAGCAGTGGCAGCCAATTACTCAAGTTAAGTGGGGACTGAGAATGCATCATTTGCTTTTTAGCCTTCATTAAGCCTGGCCCTGCTGTCTCTCAGAGGTGGTACAGAGGGTGTTGCCTGGCAAAGGATAACAAGCAAGGAGGGGAAGGCAAAGGCAGAGCCAGTCATCCTGTGGCCAGCTTGGGAACTGAATCTATTCATATATGGGAAGATTATCAAAAATACAGAGGATATTTGGGTAACCTATTACTGTTGACTTACTTTCAGAAAGGGGTGGCCTAATTTGAACATACCATCACTGCCAAGAGCTTTTGAATTTATCCTATATGAACTGCTCTATTGCAAGGTACTGGGCAAATAAAAGAAAAGGAAGGTGTTAAGCAAATTTATATAATTTTGCAAATATTCTTTTTTGTTGGTAAATTATTTTTATTTTTTATAATGAAAATAATTTTGGCCAAAAATGTAACCAAATTTTATCTACCTGAGATATCACCTTATGAAATACTGCATACAGAAGCACATTCATGTACAGGAATTTTAACAAAACTAATATAATAGATTTTTAAATATACTTGCAGTTGTTTTAAAAATTTATTTAAGTACTTGGAAAGCTCAAAAATTCTAACCACTCTCCCCCACCCCAGTATGCTGTTATAAGGAATGAAAAACCAAGCACGGTATTGTAGTCAAATATATACAATGGGTAGAATTTGTGCTTTGTGTGCAAACATGCTTCAGTGTGTCAAAGTTTTTTTGACTTGTTAACAAAGGAAGTTCATAGTTTGGTTATGGTAGTTATGCTTTTGCTTGATTTGATAAAATGACAAAGAAATTTCAGAGAAGGCTCTCTGCTCTGAGATATCCATAAGTATGAATGGTACTTGGGACTTCTGCAGGTTTATCTGATTACAAAACTGGAATGAAATCTAGAAAATGATGCCAAAGTAAATAAAAATCTGTCTAAATTGTCTTGCTGTTTGGCTGACAACAAAATGTTGATCTGTTTTGCCCCTTACTCCATAATCAGTCAAATAACACTTTGTTGCAACTGAATTACTTTATGACAACAGTCACAATGGCCACTGGGTACTAGGGGCTGCCAAATACTTGGATCTTTTTCTTGGGCCTGTAAAAGCTGATGCTTATCCAACTGTTTATAACAGGAAAAAAAATAATATTACGGAAAGTAGTGTAATTAAAGAGCAAAACAGATGGTATCTGCAGTGAGAAAATTATCCTTAGTTGTTGAGTCCTAGAGCATAGATTAACTCTTGTTCATATAGGAGACACTATTCCAGTAAACTTATATGCATAAAATTAAATGCTGCACATGTTGACTCAGCTGGCCATCCAGAAGCAGGGGCAAAAGCTGTCTAACGTAACCTGGTCCTGGTTAGAAAATGCTGGCAAGAATAATTTGTAAGCACTTCAGGCAAGAACATGAGTTTGAGACTTCACTTTGCAGATCTCTGGGGCCACCCAGAATTACTGCCATTCAGTACTGTGATCTCTTTGGTTTTTTGCAGGTCCAGAATATTTTTAGATTTTGCAGCTATCTTTCCAGCCTGGGGAAGTTGGTGACTGTCCGGGTCCCACTATGAAAATGGAGGTTTGGCACATTCTAGTTGTCTTTAGGACAAAGTCTGTCATTGGAGGCTGTACTGGAAGATATAAGCATTTAGTTTATTTATTTTCAGCATTGCCTGGGTACTGTGCAGTACACTTTCTTACAAAAATGTCTACTTGCTTTTTTGGGGGTTTTTGAGCTCTGGGCCAGGTGGGTTGCGGAGACTGACACTTCCTTTGCTGCAACTGAAAATGCTCAAAAAGACACGCTTATGTAGTGCAATGTAGCGTAGCCAGCAAGGGTGACAAAGCTAGAAAGAGGATTCATGTGGCATGAGTGAAGAAACAGAAACACCTGAGGGGCTTTGCTGGTCCATGGTGCTTTTGCAGGGGCAAAATAATATGGCCCACAGTCCTGCTTTCCCTGTCCCTCTACTGCTGCTTTTTGTTGTAACAAAGAGCAGCCCCTCCTGCATCCTCTGTGTACAAAATAAATTTAGTTAATCTGGCCCTATTACTAGGAAATTAAGATTGTAAACTACTCAGGAACTGTGTGCTTGGCCTTTTTCAGACTCACTTGATCTGTCCCCAAACTCAGGTGGAAGCTGTATACCTGTGGGGAGAGAAGAGCTGAGCCTGAGATAAGATACCCTGACAAAACACACCAGTGTGATGTCAAGTGATCTTGGAGTACAAACAAAGAATCTGTGGCCAAAATTAGCTTGTGTTTGCCTGCCAAGGTAATCATGAACAGTATGATACCACAGAAAGGAAGAAACAGCTTGGTTTTGGAATTAAAAACCAAACCAAAACAAAACACTTAACTATTATAGTTTATGTAGGATGTGGGTTTTTTCATGCCAGTGATTCCTGTCTTTCTGTTGGAAATACAGGCTCAGTAGCTGATGGGTCAGGGACTGCAGTTAGTCTCTGCATTCTCTGGTAGCCATGCTTGACAGTCATCTACTTAGTGTTATCAAAGCCATGCCACGAGACTACTAAAAATCCTGCTATTGAATCACACCCTTACAAGGAAATGGGTTTCTCCCTGGCTCCCTTGTGATTAGTGAAGGATGTGCTGCTGAGATGGAAGGCATCTCTTTTCTGATATATAGATGTTTTGTGCAATTAGCATCCTGTCCTGATAGTTCTGGAAAGGGCACAACCCAAATCATTCATGTTATGAAGAAACAAGAACTTTATTTTCTTACTTGTCACCATGTGTAACGGTGAGAGTCCACTGATACAAATAACATTGAATTACTTTTTGTCGTGTATATCCAAGCTAATCTTGTACTGGAAGGCTGTCTCCAATTTGGAAGGAGTGAATCAAAGTATGGCCATTTCCACACTGCACTGATGCCTCTTGGGCTATCTTGTCATCTTATCTGCTCTTGTGATGGACCATGTGTTGCCAGCTCTCATTCATTTTAATGAGCGAGAATAATCTCACACAGTCAAGGCCTTTATCTCCCTTTCTCTTTTACCCACCTTCTGCTTTAGAGGAAGTTTTTCCCTGAACATTTCAGTTATATTCTGTGATGACATACAAAATCTGTGCACAAACACTGTAACTATTCTGTTTGATGCTGGGGATTATGTGAGGCTAAAAATCTCATTATGAACCTGAGGCTTGATTATTTCCTCTACTTTTCTTTTTTTTTTTTCACTTTCAACTTCAAGTGCAGTTCCAGGGAACAGACACACATGACCTGTAAGGCAGCCTGGATGAATTTTGGCAATCTTCTGTTAGAAAAGAAAAGCTTTGGGAAAAGAATGTGATCAAACCAAGCAAAAGAGCTCATCCAGGCAGCCTGTCAGCAAACTGCATCATTGAAGATGTTGGTCATCTGCTAAAGCTGATCAGGACTATAAGCTAACAAAGCAGTCCAAAATATGAGTAGGAGAAAAACTCTCTCACCAATCATTCTAAAGAGAAGAAGGAGGAAGTTCATGTTCCAGTGAAGAAGGTAGATAGAGGGAGGAAGAGGAAATACTCAAGACTGGAGAGGAAACTAAGGCAGGAAAGATATGAGTGTCATATTATTGTAGCTGGATATGTGTATTTCTTGGGTGGTACAACAGAATTAGTTTCTCTTGTAAACCCTGTAAACTGCCATGAAATCTGTGTATTGTCTCTTATTCTGCAGAAAAAATCATCATACCACTGATTTAGATGCTTGAGAGTGTGAATGAACACACCAGTGTGTCAGCAAAGATATGGGTGGTTAGGAGGACTAAATGATCCACCTTTCATGTAAAGATATTATTTAATGTTTAATATGACATGCTTTTTTCCAAAAAATGTATCAAAAGGAAGAGACACTACTGTAGTCTACTTGTATTAAGAGATCTTTAAAAGCATGAAAGTCCAGCATGAGAGATCAAAATGCTGTAGCCGAATAAAAGCATGCAATGAAGCCCTTGGCTAGGGCTTTGAGAGCTGCCAATCTGGAAGCTGAAATAGGAAAACTTGAGTGTCAGAAATATTGAATGTTCACAATTCCTATTAATGTGAATGGGAGTTAAGATAGCTGCCCATAACCTTTTAAAACCCTGAATTGTTAAAAAGAGGTTTCTCAGGAGATGCTACAAAAACATGAGTAAATGGAAAGGGGAATTATTAAAACTGTGAGAAAGCTTTTTATAAAGTGCTAGGTATAGTTCATCCATCAATCTTTCACCTCCAGTGTTGTCAGATTATTTTGGTGTAAATCACTGTGCAGCTCAAGTCAGCCTACCCTTTTATACCACATGAGGAAGCAGTCCAATCTTGGAATCAGTGATTTTTATTTAATCTATGTGGACCTTTAAATATGAAGTGTCTCTGTTTGTGTTTTCCTTTGAGCACAGAAATGACAATATGTATGTGAAAGGCAATTATTCTGCTCTGGTGAATTCCTTCCTTTCATCACCGTCCTCCCAAAGCACTTTCTGGAAGTGGAAAGCATGCCCCTACCCCATTTCTTACCCCTGAATGAGGAAACAAATGTGAATACACTGTGGTTCTGTTCTGAAATACCACGCATGGTCTAGAATGTCAGTTAACATTAGTGCTGGATGGAGTTTTGCACTAACTTTCAATTGAAAATAGGAAGCACTTCCAATCAGCGATTCCCTTAGAGTGGAGAAGGTGGAAAATTGGTTTTATAAGCATACAACAAATTTAAATGAGTCCTTCAATGTTTTCCCTGTTAATTTAGTATGTGAAGAGCCTGCAGCTGATGGAAAATTTTCCCATTATTTTTGCATTACTCATACTCTCTTTATATTCATTAGGTCACTTTCCATGAAGCCTGAAAATGACTACCAGTAATTTATTGGCATGTAGGCAATATTAATCAAACGTCCACAACGTGTTCTGGTGTTTTAAGTGTGCCTCTTTCAGAAAGGAGTAGAATCCCACGCATATCTACTTACATTCCAACTTTAAATGTGAGATATTCACAAGTCCTAAGGGAGAGAAGTGGCTTCCAAAAACAAGATAAGAATTTTGACAAGGGAATTCAGAGATAATAGTATTTCCCTAGACTATTGCTAGAGATCTTGAAACAGTTGTTTTGATTTTAGGATGAAGAATTTTGTTTGTTTTCCTCCCTGGAAAGAACAAAATGTAGCAAAATATTCAGTAAAGAAGGTAAGCAAATGAAACCCCTCCAGTCCTGTTCAATATTTTAAAATAAAACAGTATTAATTATAGGCAAAATGTGGCTGTTGAGCAGGAAGGAGAAAAAAACCCACCACAAAACCATGAATGGTGAGGGACTACTCCCAGAGCATTCTCACATAGCAAGATAAACTGCAGTTTATCATGAAAATAGTATAAAGACTTATTCCAAGGCTGGCAGGTTGATGTAACCCACTGTTAAGTAGGCCAGGCTCACTAGTTATCGAATTTCTAGAAAACTGAGTAAATTCTGTCTTCTCTTGACAGCTACAGCTGCACTCATTGATTTTCAGGATGAGCATTTTAGCTGGCAACTTGATAATGGCTCCATCAAGTGGTACAACTGCTTCATTGCATATTTTTGGTACCACTCATTAAGAAAAACGGCTTAATTTTGGCTTGGAGATGTATTTGGCTCGTCCTGTTAACAATGAACTCTGCCAATAGCTTTCACAAGATAGTTTTTCAGAGGTGAAAGATTCATTAACACTGAAAAGGCCAACTTTCATGGAGTGAACCCAAGTGATTTAGAAGAGTGTGAGAGGATCTCAGATGCCCCGGAGAAAAGGGTTGGAGGCTAGATAAGTGATCCATGTTCATTACCCCTTTCTTTTTTTACTTTTTTTTTTTTCCCTGAGACTTAGAGAAACAGTTCAGTTTTATGTTAGCATTGGATATTGAATGATCTATTGCCTCATGCAATAGATTAACTTCAAAAGGACTCTTTTGGCTGAAAAATGAGGAAACAATGAAATTTGAGGTATTATTGGAACAGGCTGCCCAGAGAGGTTGTGGAGTCTCCCACACTGGAGACATTCAAAACCCGCCTGGATGCCGTCCTGTGCAAAGTGCTGTAGGTGTCCCTGCTGTGGCAGGGGGGGTTGGACTTAGATGATCTCCAGAGGTCCCTTCCAACCCTGACGATACTGTGATAGGGAAAAAAAATGCCTTTATGTTGCTTAGGAAGGGACCTTAAAGGATTTTTCCCCTTTTTCTTCTGCAGCTATTAAAACTGCATGTAACTGAATATTGTGGATATGTTATTTGGTGGCTTGCACACTGTTTTCATAATATTTTATTAATTAAATGCCTGCCATGCCAAGGAAATATTGTTCTGCATCTGATGGGGAGATATAGTCAAATAGTCATGGAAAACTAGGATTTGCAGACTTTGGGTTACAAAGCTTCAGGGCATTAGTACCTCTGCAGGCAAATAGGCTGAGGAGTGTGAACTACCTCTAAGCCAGCAAGAAAGTTCTACTTAGGGTATAACCCGTCTGCTACATTTAGGTTATATCCTACCTTCTCTCAGGAAAAAAAAAAAAAAACAAAACCAAAACAAACCAAACCAAATCTATGATAAAAACAAAAGGATTATCTGGTTAAAAAAAATCTTCTGAGTACTTATTACCCATACTGATGATAGGGAAAATCAGAAAAGATTGATTTTGCATTATTTTCATTTACAGTCATCTGCAGTTTCACACTTTATTATCAATTTCTGTCCATATTCGACCATGCTCAGATTAGTGGTAAGAGTGAGTTTTAACCTTGGGTTTTTTTTCTGATTTTCTTCTTGGCATTATGTGGAAGACTCTACACCAGGATTTTTTTAGATGTCCATGTCTGGTGTGACATTTGCTACAACTGCAGTTGTAAATAAGTTTGACCTGAAAATCCTTCTTCCTCTTTCCTCTGAAAGAGGAAAGTTTTTTACTTTTTCCAGTCTACTATGACAGGCAACAGAAACACACATGTCCCCAGGCACTGCTTTGGTGTTTTCTGGGAGTCTGAGAGTTGGAAGGGGCCAAAACCATGCTAGGAGGTGTTTTAACAATGAACTAAAATCAGGACTGGAGATAAGTGAGAGTCCTTGTCCTACCCTTGTTGTATTTACTGCAATAAATATAGATATTTCTTCTTGTGCTTGCTTCTAAGTCTTCTCTACCCTTCATGCAGCACCTTTACGTCTCACATTGATGTGGGAGAGAACCTTTGCTCCTTTATCCTGCATCCAGAAACAACAGTGTTGGTTGCAATTTGTTCTACACTCAGTAGGTGTGGAATAATTACTAAAATAACAGAAAATTCAGCATTGTTCACACATTAAGGAAAAAGCTTAAAATCAAAAAGGCTCCTAAGGTAGAATACAGCCGCAGCTGGTATGCGAAGAATCCACTACATCTGTGATTCCCTGCGCAATATCGCTCGCCGAGCAACACGGGGATGGAGTGGGGTGGAGATTCCACGGCCAAACCCTGTGATAATCAGCAGATATGGGAACGAGATGGTCCTATGGAACTGATAAGCTGCTCACTTGCTACCCTGAGCCAACAGTTTGTCAAATTTTGACAAAATGCCGTCCTTTGTGTGAACTTTGCTCATTATAATGTGATTATAATACCAAAACACACTTCCATCCCAAAGGCTACCCGCCTCCAAGGTGCGACCACTCCTCCTTGAGTCTGCGCCCTGAATTTTTGATAAACTATACCTTTAAATGCGAAGCGAGAGAATTTTACACCAATCATAATAAAAGTATTTATGACTAAAGTCACTCAAACTCCACCTTGAAGGTAAAAAATAGTATAAAAATAGCCCAAAAAAGGGGGGATGTTAGGGAAGACACCATCGTGAACAAGTCGAGGAGGACTATCAAAACTGCCTTCGATTTCCGGGACCAGCCGACGGGCTGAGCCTTTCTTCCCCCCCATAGGGACGCCTTTGGGTAAGACTTAAACTATACCAAGTGTTTCCTCAAAACTTAGAAATCTCTCTAGAGAGTCTTTTTCCTATGTTTATAGCCAGGCTGTACTGTATGTAACTTTGTCGCGCGTTTTGTATAACTAACAACACTTTATTTGCACGTGCTTTGCAGACAGTGTATTTATCACCGGCAATCCATAAGAACCTATGTATCTGTTGCTAAAATAAACTGTGCTGCTTAAGTAGCTGGTCGTTTTGGTTTCTCATTGAACGCGACCATAAAAGTGGCCGTGGTAGTTCATGAGCATGACTGGACTGAGGGTGCAGTCCACTATTAGTGTATCCAGAATCGTGATAGTTTAATATATATATATTAAATGCAACTGGACTGATAGTGGTGGATTGGGCATCACTCAGAATTTAAACCTAGCCGCGCCGCGCCTCCCACCTCGGTGAGGAGTGTTAGAACGCAAGGGGGTTTGTTGTCTGCCAAACTGTTCTGCCCTTTCACGCAACAGTAGGACACACAGGAGCAATCTAGTCTGAACAGGTTTTGTCTAAAGTTTGAGAGTGCAGCCATAAGGCTGTTCTGAGGATATCAGCAGTAATGAGCCAGACTGCATTCTCTCTGAAATAAGGAAGAAATTTTTTATGATAATGGTGGTGAAACACTGGAACATGTTGCCCAGAGAGGCTGTAGATGCCCCATCCCTGGAAACATTCAAGATCAGGTTGGACAGGGTTCTGAGCAACCCGATCTAGTTGAAGAAGTCCCTGCTCATTGCAGGGCAGGTTGAACCAGATGACCTTTAAAGGTTCCTTCAAACCCTAATCATTCTATGATTCTATGGTATTTCTATGATAAAACAACTCAGTCAAATTTCTGTGCTTTCTGTCATTACTAGCACTTTTGATTCATATTTTACCACTGCTGTATGTGTGGAACTACCTATGTCTCATATGCCCGGTTGGCTCGTTGGCAGCCTTTATCAATATTGCAGGTTTCCTGTTGCAATTGATAAGAACTGGTTATATATATAAATTCCATTCCCCGTATAATGATTTTATATACTTTTAGAAACTGTTGATTACAGTCTGCTTCATGTGAAATTTTTTCACTAAATTCAGTAAGGAATGTTCTTAAGTAATGAACAAAACTTCACTCGGAAATGTAAAAGTGATAAAACATTTTTCAAAACATTTAATCACTGCAACAGCAAAAGGAAAATCCATTCTAGGCTATCTCATAGTTTAAATAACAAGTCTGAAAAGTAGAAATAATCTTAAATGGATGGAGCAATATTGGAGTCGATACACTCAGTTTCTAGTGGCAGTTTTAAGGATTTAAGCATGTAATTTCCTAGTTCCTGTGAAATTATCTTGTCAAACTGCTAAATAACAAAGTGAGCTTCATGGATATTAGTTTTACACTGTTTAAGAAAAAAAAAAAACATGCGTGGTATTTCTTGGCTTTCTATATCACCAGTTCTTTTCAAACAGGTTAGAAGCCAATACAAATTAAGTCCTCAGTTTCCCCTGAATTGATTTTTGGATTTCCTTCAACTATTAAAGGAGAAAAGGCTGCTTTACATCACTGCATATTATCTATGTCAGTAAGAGCCAGATTCATTAATCCAGTTGAAGGAGTTACTCGCTTGAACAATCCTGCATCACTCGTCATATCATTTCCCAGTCTTTTCCACTGTGAAATATTCCTTTCAAGGACTATTCATTTTTCACTAATAATAGCATGTCACAATGGAGTCATACAGAAATCTAGGTTGGAGAGGGCCTCTGAACATCATCTGGTTCAACCCTTACTCATATATCAACTTTTCTAGTCCTCTAAAATCAGACCATCTGATCTATAGTTCTGTCCTCTGGTCTCTAGCTAATCTCTGGATGGTCAAGCTGGTCTTTCCGTGGAGAACAATCCCTCCTCTTCTACTTTTTCTGTCTTTCTTGAATAGCCTGCAACTGTCCATTGCAGTACTCGAGTCATGTGAGCTATGTCACCACATTTTTGTACTTCCAAAGATACCATAATTTTGAGACTGCACATGGAGACTGCACATTTCTTGTTTTTTGTTTCCTAGAATATGAGTGTTGGCATACAGGCACTTGAGATGATGACATCTGTCCCTTGTCTTTGAGGGGAGTGTGGAAGTGGCCCCCATGGCACTTTCGGCTTGTCCCTTAGTCTCCAAGCTTAGGACACCACTCCCAAAATAATCTAGCTGAAAGTCACATCAGTAAGCTAGCTAGTCTATTAACAAAGATGTCATTGGCCCTACTTGATAAGTGGATCCCATTTCTCCACAGTAACCTACAGTCTTTGAAGAGTATCTCCATGGTCATGGAGGCCAAAACCCTGCTGGCAACACCAACTATGCAGCCAGATGCTGATATGTGTGATATGCCTGCTTCTGCCTGCCCTTCCTTCTGACTGGCAGCATTGTGTAGAAAATAACTTGAGAGAGTCCCTAGGTCTCTGCAGTCCTGCTTGATTCTGTAGGTGTATTCTTTGTTCAATAGGTAACTGGATCCAATGTAATTATAATGAAGAACGAATTTTTATCACTTAAATAATTTTATTATTTCCTGTGTCTTCATGTGAATTAACCCACAACCATTTTTAAAAATTATAATTATTTAATTGAATCACTGTTTTCAAATTGAAATGTGTTCTGTCAGAATTTTTAAACAGTGCAGGTAAAGACATTCACGTTTATAAAACCACCATAGAATAAAACTGTTAGAATCGAACAACTCTTTCTCTTAAAAAAAAGCAAAATGATTTCTCATCATTGTTGCACTGCATCATTATTGCGACTGCATCAAAGGCAGGAACCTGAGACACTACCTTTATGAATCACGTGTTCTTTTCATGATTTAATTTTTTTAAACAAAGGAACAATAGCTATTTTTATTTTTTCAGTCATTAAGGATGAAAGTCAACTAGGTGTCCGTGAAATTGTCTTTGAATATGGCATCAAGGGGATTCAGTAGCCTAAATATAAGTGTTTGTTGTCATTTTAGGCATTTGATGCCTGGCCTCCAGCTGCAGCTCCATAAGGATGAAGGTGTTCCATAAATCTTATGTTGTACCTGCCAGCTTTATGTAGAGGTCATGGATAACTGGGTCACGCTCACACTCAAGTGGTGAAACTTTATATGCTTCAAGACTTCCACCTTCAGATACATTGATGGGGAATAAAGAATATAGAGGAATTAAATGGGGAAGACAAGATAGGGGTTGAAAGGATGTCCTGTTCCTGATTTTAACCTCTACTCATTTTTAGAAAGAAATCAGAGATTTTGCCTTAATCCCTTGACTTCAATAGCTAGGTTTTTATGAACAGCATCAAATATAGACATTAGCAGTAGCAGCAATATAGTTGTTTTCCTGAAACTTGATCCTCTTGATGTAGATAAGTTCCTTTTATTATATTTTCCTAATTGTTTTATAATTTTGATACTTTAAAATCAGTGAAAACTGGAACTAAGAATGTAAAAGCTGTACCGATATTTGTGTTTTGACACATGTGGCAGCATCAGAAGGTTTTTTTTTTATTGACTCCATCATCACTACACGAGTCTGCTATAAAGTTACAAAACAGTGTTGTATTCCAGAAGGTGTCAGCAGAGTATTAGAAAATAAAAATGAGGACGCTGTCTAAGGTCTATGGAATTAATACATTTCAGTGGTAGAAATGGCTGTTTTACATGGTGATTTGTACAAAGAAAACATTGTCTATAACTATTACTTGCTACTCTTTTATCATTATTGTAAAGAAGGCCTGTATTCCTGCACTTTGAACTAGTAAGTTAGTTAGAAACTACTGAAATATATTTTGCTGAGAAAAAGGCCTCAGATCTAAGTATTAATATGAAACAAGGAAACAAGGAAATCGTCTGCAAAGATGGCAGCAACACTTCCACTAGGCTGAGGGAGTAACCTGGCAAGTTTAGAGCTAAAGCATGAGAAACTCCTTCCACAGTTATATGACGAGGTCTTTTATTAATCGCAGAGCCATAACACAGCTCGAAAATGAGTATAGAAATGTGGAACATTTGATTTATATTGCTCTGTCTCTCCTTCTCTATTGGTAGCCTGATCCTGTTTCCTCTCAACACAGTGAAAAAACTCTTATGGAATCACTCATTCGAAGCGCCTTGCCTCACATGACACAATGCTACATTTATACACATATTTTAGTATTTGAAATTACAACACAGATCAAAGAATATTCAATAATTTTTTCAATTGAGGAGTGAAATGAGTAATTATCACTAGCCAATACAGCAATTGTATTAAAAAACTAGAGCTAGAGAAAGATACAGGCACGTTAGGGAGACCTTGCATATTTTTGAAGGAGCTTCTAACTAAGTCATTATGAAAGAATAAATAAAAGATGGAACATAGCTGTGTGTCACAGTCAGGAATGGTCCATTCTAGCTTGTGTTTCTTCTTACCTTCTTAGTCAAGAATATGACTAGAGCTTGGTCTGTAATGATCAATAACACTAATAGGAACTAATTGTACTTTCCTTAAGTAGAGAGGGAGTGGTTGCATTGAAGTTTTGAGGGATAAAATGACAGAAAGTATATATATAGTGTAATTACATTCTTATACATTACTGAATTTGTATAATTTAACACTAAACAATAGTAATTTCAAGAACATTAGACCATCAAGTTTACAATGGGGAAAAAGTAGCTTACAATGCCCTTTCAAAGGCTGCAGCATACTCGCCCCATTGGAATCATAGAATCATAGAATGGTTTAGGTTGGAAGGGACCTTGAAGATCATCGAGTTCCAACCCCCCTACCATAGGCAGGGATACCTCTCACTAGACCAGGTTGCCCAAGGCCACGTCCAGCCTGGCCTTGAACACCTCCAGGGACGGGGCTTCAACAACCTCTCTGGGCAACCTGTTCCAGTGCCTCACCACCCTTAAAGTGAAAAACTTCTTCCTAATGTTTAATCTAAACCTGCCCTCTTCCAGCTTAAAGCCATTCCCCCTCGTCCTATCACTACATGCCCATGTAAAAAGTCCTTCCCCAGCTCTCCTGGAGGCCCCCTTTAGGTACTGGAAGGCCGCAATAAGATCTCCCCGGAGCCTTCTCTTCTCCCGGCTGAACAGCCCCAACTCTCTCAGCCTGTCCTCATAGGAGAGGTGCTCCAGCCCTCTGATCATCCTCGTGGCTCTCCTCTGGACATGCTCCAGCAGGTCCATGTCCTTCTTATGTTGGGGGCTCCAGAGCTGGATGCAGTACTCCAGGTGGGGTCTCACGAGAGCAGAGTAGAGAGGCAGAATCACCTCCCTTGACCTGCTGGCCACACTTCTTTTGATGCAGCCCAGGATACGGTTGGCCTTCTGGGCTGCAATCGCACATTGCTTGCTCATGTCGAGCTTCTCATCAATCATCACCCCCAGGTCCTTCTCCACAGGGCTGCTCTCCAGCCATTCCCCGCTGAGCCTGTATTTGTGCTTGGGATTGCCCCGACCCAGATGTAGGACCTTGCACTTGGCCTTGTTGAACTGCATGAGGTTGGCTTGGGCCCACCTCTCCAGCCTGTCCAGGTCCCTCTGGATGGCATCCCTCCCCTCCAGCGTGTCTGCCTCGCCAAACAGCTTGGTATCATGAGCAAACTTCTGAGGGTGCACTCTACCCCACTGTCCATGTCGCTAACAAAGATGTTGAACAGTACGGGTCCCAGTACCGACCCCTGAGGAACGCCACTCGTCACTGCTCTCCACTTGGACACCGAGCCGTTGACCGCAACCCTTTGAGTGCGACCATCCAGCCAGTTCTTTATCCACCAAGTGGTCCATTTATTGAATCCATGTCTCTTCAATTTAGAGACCAGGATATCGTATGGGACAGTGTCAAACGCTTTGCACAAGTCCAGGTAGATGACATCAGCAGATCTTCCCTTGTCCACTGCCGCTGTAACCCCTTCGTAGAAGGCCACCAAATTTGTCAGGCATGACTTGCCCTTGGTGAAGCCATGTTGGCTGTCGCCAATCACCTCCTTGTTTTCTGTGTGCCTCAGCAGAGTTTCCAGGAGGATCTGCTCCATGATCTTGCCAGGCACAGAGGTGAGACTGACTGGCTTGTAGTTCCCTGGGTCTTCCTTGTTTCCTTTTTTGAAAATAGGGGTTATGTTTCCCCTTTCCCAGTCGTCAGGAACCTCGCCAGACTGCCACGACTTCTCAAATATGATGGCTAGTGGCTTCGCGACTTGATCTGCCAGTTCCCTCAGGACCCGTGGATGTATCTCATCAGGTCCCATGGACTTGTACACCTTCAGGTTCCTCAGGTGGTCTCTCACTTTATCTTCCTCTACAGTGGGCGGTGCTCCGTTTTCCCAAACCTCTCCTTTTCAATCTGCGTCTTGGGCAGTGCGGCTGCTGTCCTTGTCTGTGAAGACTGAGGCAAAAAAGTCATTGAGTACCTCAGCTCTGTCGCTGTCCCGGGTAACCAGTTCTTGCGTTTCCTTCCGGAGAGGGCCTACATTTTCCCTAGTCTTTCTTTTCTTGCTGATATACCTATAGAAGGATTTTTTGTTTGTCTTAATGTCCCTGGCCAGATTTAGTTCTAGCTGGGCTTTAGCTTGTCTAACCCGCTCTCTAGCTGCCCGAACGATTCCTCTGTAATCCTCCCAGGCTACCCGCCCCTGTCTCCACTCCCTGTAGGCCTCCTTTTTTCTTTTCGTCAGTTCCAGGAGCTCCTTGTTCATCCACGCAGGCCTCCTGGCTTTTCTGCCTGCCTTCCTCTTTGTAGGAATGCATTGTTGCTGTGCTTGGAGGAGGTGGTCCTTGAATATTAACCAACTTTCTTGGACCCCTCTTCCTTCCAGCGCTTCATCCCATGGCACCATACCAAGCAGATTCTTCAAGAGGCCAAAGTCGGCTCTCTTGAAGTCCAGGGTCATCAGCCATTGGAACTCACTTGTTCTGCAAACCAAGTTCTCACAAGTTCTGCAAGAGAAAAAACAATGCAAATAATTAAACAATTTGCCAGGTATGATGTATGCTGTATCTTTTACACTATTTGAAGAAAGACGGGAAGAATAGTGTTTTCCAGGCAGCCTCCTCACTCCTCAAGTCTGGTGAAGGTGACTGTCCCTTATACAGGCCACACAAAAAAGGACGGTTCTTATTCTTTTAGTCAACCAGAAGCTGGTTGATAATAACAGTCATTAGGAACTAGCTCACTGCTATTGCAGTACCAGTCCCAGTTAAGGGCCTTCTAATTGATGGCATTTTAGTTGTTAAGGTACCCTATGGTCCAATTTTCAAGCTTTTTTTGATTATGAAGAAGGGTTACAAAACATTTAAAAGGCAATGAAAATGAGATTCTCATCTTTATGTGATTCCAGAAACTCTTAATTAATCATAAAAGTTTAAGGATTTCTTTTTTAATACCATCATGCCACTTTTCTTTTTCACTGTTCATAAGGGGAAGTGACTGAAAAAAGGATAAACATGGAAATACGAAGTAAATAATGAACTTTAAAAGGTGTAAGATATGTAGGAGAGTGATGGTATGCAATTAGCTCTTCATTTTATTTTTTTTTAATTTTAGAAGTAAGCCAAAAATGACCCATCCAGGCATGATGAACCATATAACACTTTTGTTTTTCATTGTGTTTGTATGAATTTGGTCATTGGAGATTGTCTTTGTATATGACCATGCTGAAAAAATCACAATATCCCAAATACAGTCAACATGATAAGTATCTGCTTGTAAGGCACAAACAAAAATGCGATCAGAGCATTTCCTTGTTCAAGGACCACCATGTTCTTTCATAAAATAAATCTTAATATGACTCTTTTTCTTTCAGATATTACAGGTTTTCTCCATCATTCCTGTATAGAAAATTTCACAATGAAGAAAGATCATATTATGAGAAGTTTTATTGGTTGTCATGTATCTTGTGCAACTTCAGAGCACTTGTTTAAATCATTTGAATGGGTCAAGACTTTGAAGTTTAAATAAGCTCTGAAGGGATGAAAGGATCAAGGATGAATTGCGGTTAATGAGGTTTTCAAGTTCCCTCTTTAAGTGACTTTTATGAACAAAAAGAACTACAAAGATTTGCCTTTGAGTGAGTAGTTTCAAGGTCTGTAATTGAAAATAAATGTACAAAACACTGTAGCATTAAATTAGGCATGCATATGAATATATTAAAATACAAGTTTTTGAAACAGAGTATCTGTACTTACCAGGTATACCTAAAATGTAAGTAAATAAATATTTCTTGTTCCATTACTATTTATCGGTCATATTCTTTAGGTGAACCAAGGGGGAATTTTCTTGAATGCCAAGCACATTGCTTCCCTTGCCACTGAGTAGGGAGTTCATTCCTGGCGTCCGCTAATGAAGAAAAGGGAGTCCTTTCCCTAAGGACTCCCTAACAAAGAGGCCTCCTCTCAGGGCATTTGTAGGGGAAGTCAGTTGAAGTAACTAAATGTTGCTTGCATGTCAATTACAAAACATCTTTTAGATAAACTAAAAGTTGATGAATTTTACACTGCAGAGGCTACACATTCATATTTGGAACTGTAGTAAGAAGAAAACTAAATCATGTGGTCAATGAGTCAGCTTCATGTAGGCAGTCCTCAGACTAGGGTAAAGAAGCCTTACTTAGGGACATTGCTTAAAAGAATTTTATTACCTTCAGTGTCAGAGTTGCAGAGGCTAGATAATACAGCAATCTCTTTCCAAAGGAGTGACAGTGTGTTAAATGCTGTTGCACAAGATGGTCTGCCAGAGAATGATCCATGAAGTAGAAGACCAGTAGTGACAGTGGGTGAAAAGCGACTTATGAAATGAAGCAAATACCAAAATACTGAAAGGCTGTTGACAACCTTCCTTCCAGCTATTGAATTGTCATCACTTCAGCTAGGACAGCTAATAAAGCACAACCACATTGTGTATTCCTTACTTTGAAACCAAGACTTCTCAGGAAGAACACTTTTTTAACTCTGACAATGACTTGTAAAGGAGATGGTGGGGGATAGCTTAGTCTTCAGTAACTTGAGGTTAAAATTTCCATCTTATATAAGTACAGTTGTGGGAATTCACTATTTTTCAGTGTGGAGCTATTCTTAACTCAGGTGATCAAATGATATGAGTAAGCTTACCGTATTTTCAGATGGAAACTTGAGCTAGTGTGATCAGAAGTTCGAGTGTTTGTTGACAATTTTTTCTCTTTTAAGTACGAATTTTTAGGAACCTAATCTGGCTGTTGTTGTTACTGAAAGTAGTGGGCAGAAGGGTTAATTACTGGTATGTATACAGAGTTTTCTTAATCAGTGATCAAATTTTGCTGTGCAAAGAGAAACAGGTGATAGGCAGGATGCACAGTATTAGATTAAAGATCTGGAGAGCACAGGGTTTAGCTTTGATCAGTTTTAAGAAGCTGCAGCTGTAAGGCTGACATTCTTAGTTTGGCTTTTTTAGTAACTGATCATTAAGAAGTTTCAGAAAGAATATTACAGCTCTATGATTTACATTCCTGAATGATGAAATTGACTTATTTTTCTAAATCTTCTGCATTTTGTCCCCCCTTATCTTGTAACAGATTACATCTTACTAGCAAGATGGGCAATTTTGCCATCTGTTCTAAACTTCAGATAGACTTAAAATAAGAAGTTATTTTAAAGTTAAGTCAGATGAAGGGCATCACAAAAGAGAACTTAGATATCAAACCTAGGGCATTTCATATGCCATTATGATACATATATTTTAAAAAATAGTCTTCAGAGATGCACATGAACTAAAAGAGGAAGTTCAGAAGTTCAACCGAGTGTAAAAGGTCTATAGTACTAGTGTGGACCAACATATATCTAATGACATATACATTTTGACAAGTTCCGTGTTCTACTACCTTGTATCCTTGACTAAAATGGTTGGGTCAGCTGGAAGTGGCTTTGAAATGAAACCCCTCAGATGCAAATGCTCAGTTTTTTTAATGAGTCTCTGATCTGCTGTACCGTCCCCTGCAATAAAATGGTCTGTGCAACCAGTCAGGCTGAAAAGATCAGGAAAAACAGAAATAAGTACTACTGACTGGCTGGAT
Source organism: Pluvialis apricaria (assembly GCA_017639485.1). Taxonomy (NCBI): domain Eukaryota; kingdom Metazoa; phylum Chordata; class Aves; order Charadriiformes; family Charadriidae; genus Pluvialis; species Pluvialis apricaria. The sequence goes on from CM030007.1 coordinate 39,898,451, forward strand.
AGAAGATCACTCCAGTCTTTTGACATCTGTATGTCTTCATTGCATCTAAACTTTCTGGTCACCCACTGCACACATCACAGGAGGGAATATTTAACTCTTCAGAGCACAAACTATAATGGCCTTAGCAGGCCATTATAAACTAACTATATAAACTAATGAGGCATAAAAACTGGCTTGCAAAACCATTTATTTTCTGGAACAATTTTCTGGAATGGTTTTTGCTGCATGCCTGGCAAAACTGTCAGTCAGTGCTGGGCATGGGTATAGCGCTTGACAGAAGATATTTCCAATTGGTGGTATGAGTGAAGCTACCCTATTTTAAGGAGCTGATAGAGTTTATGGCATAGTAGGGAGAGACATATTATGCCAGATAACTTGCCCTCAGAGCTAGCGGACAGAAACTGGGCCATTTTCTTTATTGCTATAGATATTGTCTGTGTAGCTGTTATTCTCTGAAACAACAGAATGAGCTCATGACCAAGCAACATGGACAAGATCACACAAACATTGCTTTAAATTAGCTCCCTCAATGTCCGAGTTTTCTTGGGAACAACTTACTGGAGTGATCCAAAAGCATCAGATAAACTGAAACAAAAGTTAAGTAGCGTGGGGATCAAGCTTCTTAGTTGGTTTAACTTTATTTATAGAAAAAGCACTTTATATAGACATAGCACAGGATACAAGTGAAGAATACCATCTGTCTTACACCTATCATTAAACCAAGTTAACGAAGTTCTACATAAAACTTTTGAAAGCTTGGAGTCCCACTGGCACCCAAAAATCATTTGTAAGGGAAGTGTTATTCACTATATTAAAACATGGGAGGCTTGCCAGAAAAATTGATTTTTTTTTCTTCTTCTTGTAAACAACAACTGACAATAACTTTTTTTTTTTCAATACTGTTAAAGAAACCAAAACAGACAGATTAATTTTCTGCCTTCTCCTGGAGGAGATTGCTGGTTTAAGTGCAAGCAATCAGACCATAAACACTATGTAAAATTAGTAGTTGGATTGCTAAGAGTTGCAGCTGGAGGGGAGAATAGCCTTGTTCTGCTCTACGGGGCTCCTGTCAGTCTAACCCTGGCCCCCTTCAAACACAAAAGAAACCCCATAGAATAAGCTACTGGGTTAGAAATGGGTCAACCTTTTTGCCATGTTATATTTGTCTACTTTCTCTGTTTGTTTCTACAGATTTTTGGCCAACTTTTCACTTCACAGCCTTTAGTACAAGCTGAGAGACTCTGTTTATCTCCAGTTAGTGTTGCTTTTACCATTGCTGTAGGTACAGATGTTACAGTATCTTTATATTCTTCTTTAAAGTCATTTGACCAGCTAAAAATCCTGCTTCTAATGCTGTTAATACAATAAACTTTCTAGTCTGTGGCCTTAATTCAACATCTGCTAAAACAGATGCACATATATACACACAGGGCCAGCATCTAGGTACTTTGGACCTGAGTCTTGTATAAAGGAGATGAATTCAGACTTCTTACTTCTCTTTCTCGTTCTTTCTTTTTGGCATTTGTTTAGAGCATTCAATAAAAATGAGACAATTAAGAATAGCTCTAGAGGAGTAAATTGGTTAAACTGTAATAACATCTTTTCCAAATATGAAAATGCTTTCTTTCGTAGTTCAAATGTAAGGAGAGAGGCACTTCAGTCACAGACATTGCACTATTTAAAAGAAATCTCAGTTAAGCTCAATATGAGTGAACAGCATGCTGCAGCAGCAAAGCAAGCCAATGGGATGCTGGGTTGCATCATCAAGGGCATCATCAGCAAAGACAAAGAAGTCATTATCCCACTCAGAGCTTGTCAGGCCATGCCTGGAATACTGTGTTCAGTCTTGGTCCCGGCTATACAAAAAAGTTGTGGACAGGCTGGAGATGGTTCAGAGAAGGGCCACAAAGATGATCAAAGGGCTGGGAAGGCTGCCGTAGGAGGAAAGGCTGAGAGAATTAGGTTTGTTCAGCCTTGAGAAAAGAAGGCCTAGGGGAGACCTTATCACCACGTTCCAGTATTTAAAGGGTGACTACAAAGAAGATGGGGACTCCCTTTTTACAGGGAGTCACATGGAAAAGATGAGTGGTAATGGGCACAAGTTACTGCTAGGGAGATTCCAACTGGACACACCAGGAAAATTTTTCACAATGAGAACAATCAGCCACTGGAATAATCTCCCCAGGGAAGTGGTGGATTCCCCAACATTGGAAACTTTGACGATTCAACTGGACAAGGTGCTGGGCCACCTTGTCTAGACTGTGTTTTTGACAAGAAAGGTTGGACCATATGATCCTTGAGGTCCTTTCCAACCTAGTATTCAATGATTCTATGATTCTATTAATCTGTAGCTATTAATCTGGTAATTGTCCCCCTTTCAAGCAAAACTTCCTACAGAAAAGTAGATTAATTCTTCAGATTATTAATGGCTTGTTGATTAGTGGTATCTGCTATTGGTCAGCATGGTTGATTGTGCATGCAAAACTGTTAAGTACTGTCAGGAAAGTGAAGCAATGTTGTAGAGGTTCATTGCTCTTACACTGACTGCTAATATGCAAAAATCTTTTTGTGCACTTGCTGAAAAATTATTCTTGGAAGTTATTTTTAATTTAGTAATGACTTATAATAACACTTCAATGTTAGGATGAAATTCTGATAGGATGAAATACTGATACTAGCACTCACAGTTTATAACATTGTAACCTATGATAGCCTTCTCACTGTGGGATGAAATTGTTGTCACACATGGAAATGAATTTAGAGATTAACCCCACTGGATGAATTGTGTTTAATCAGATTTTTTTTTCCCCAAAAAAACATTAGTTTGATTATTGTTTCAGACTCTCATTGTAGCTTTTTCTTTGTTAATTGAAACAACATAATGCTAACTGAGGAGTGATATTTTAGATTTATGAGTCTAAGCGCAGGACTACAATGAGACAGAGATAGATGTTATCCCTCCTCTGTTAACCCGTTGCACTAAGCAGAGCTCTTCAGTGATCACTGATCATAGTGTCACTATTCACCTATGTGTGTATTGTATGCACAATGATACCTAAAAATAATTAGGAAATGCAGCCAACCAAAAGGGTCCTTCGATAGCAGTTATTGAGTGAATCTCATGCTCAGTGCATAAGACTCAGTAGGTGTAGTGAAAAGTACAGAAGAATAATCTAATTATTTTTTTGAGACGTTGGAAGAAGTTAATAGTTGTAACATGTTACCTTAGCGGTTTATGACTATGTATCCTTCTACAAACTCTTCCCACAGCTTTGAAAACAGGATCTAGTGGGATCTGGATTCTTTATTTCCTGGGTTCACTTTGAATGTCAATCATTATGTCTTTATGTCTATATTCACAATGTGTTACTATAGCATCAGTATTAAAAAAACAGTTTTCCTATATTTTGAATAAAACATTAAAATAGCTGAAGAAAATTATTGATTTTCAACTTATTAACTGTAGTTTGTACTAGCACAGTAAAAGTCAGTCATAGGATCATGAATAATTCAGATGAGAAGGTATCTCAGGTGGGTTTTAATCCAATCTCCTGTTTCAAGCAAGGTCAGTTATGGGATTTGGATAGGTTGCCTGGGACTGTGTCCAGTAAGATCTTGAAAATCTCCAAGGATACAGATTGCTCAGCCTCTCTAGGATGTTCTCACTGAGAAAAAGTGTGGTGGGTTGACCTTGGCTGTACACCAGGTGCCCACCAAGCTGCTCTGTCACTCCCCCTTCTCAACTCGACAGGGGGAGAAAAGTACAAAGAAAGGCTCATGTGTCAAGGTAAGGAGAGGGAGATCACTCAACAATTACCATCACTGGCAAAACAGAGTTGACTTGGGAAAATTAGTTTAACTTATTACCAATCAAATTAGAGTAGGATAATGAGAAATAAAACCAAATCTTAAAACACCTTCCCCCACCAACCCCGCCTTCTTCCTGGGGTCAACTTCACTCCCAAATTATCTACCTCCTCCCTGCAGGGGGATGAGGAACAGGTGTTGTGGTCAGTTCATCACATGTTGTCTCTGCCACTCCTTCCTCCTCACACACTTCCCTTGCTCCAGCATGGAAGCCCTCCCATGCGAGGCAAGTCCTCCACAAGCCTGTCCAATGTGGGTCCTTCCCACAGGCTGCAGTTCTTCATGAACTGCTCCAGCATGGGTCCTTTCCATGGAGTGTAGTCCTTCAGGAACAGACTGCTCCAGCATGTGTCCCTCTTGGGGTCACAAGTCCTGCCAGCAAACCTGCTCCAGTGTGGGTTGTCCACGAGGTTACAGCCTTCTTCGGGCATTGGCCTGCTCCAGTGTGGGGTCTTCCATGGGCTGCAGGTGGATATCTGCTCCACTGTTAACCTTCATGGGCTGCAGGGGGACAGCCTGCCTCACCATGGTCTTCACCATGGGCTGCAAGGGAATCTCTGCTCCAGGACCTGGAGCGACTCCTCCCCCTCCTTCTTCACTGACCTTGGTGTCTGCAAAGTTGTTTCTCTCACACATTCTCACTTCCCTCTTCAGCTGCAGTTGTGAAGGGTTTTTTTCCCCCTTCTTAAGTATGTTATCGCATAGGTGCTACCACTGTTGCTGATGGGCTTGGCCTTGGCCAGCAGCAGGTCCATCTTGGAGCCAGCTGGCATTGGCTCTATGGGACGTAGGGGAAGCTTCTAGCAGCTTCTCACAGAAGCCCCCCCTGAAGCCCCCCCTGCTATCAAAACCTTGCCATGCAAACCCAATAAAAATGTTTTTCCTTATATGCAGTCTGAACCTTCAGTTTATGTCCATTGTCTGCTATTGTTCCACTGTGCACTGCTGTGAAGAGCCTCGCTCTGTCTTCTTGAGTAACTTCCTCTTAGGTACCAGGTGTCTGCTGGTAGGTGTCACAGCAGCTGCCTTTTCTCCAGGCTGAACACGACAGAGATACTGAAAAACAAACAATGTACAGCAATGGTGATTCCACTCCCAATCCATGCAAGTATATCTAGAAGGACTTTTAAACAAAATCTTTTTTTGTTGTTGTTGTTGTTAACTTTTGTTTCAACTAATAGATTAAGCGTAGTGAAAATCATGCTGTCAGTGTAAACATCCAGGAATTAATTCATAAAATGAAGATGTACTTTCACATCATGTTAGATTGTTGAAATGTAGTTCATTGGAAATGTTAGGGGCCAAATAAAGAGACTTTTTACTAACTTGTACTGCAAATGTGGAACCTGTCAACCCATACTTTTAGACATTTATATGTCAAAAGTTAAAATATAGTTTGGGGAAGAAAAAAATATGATCATAGTTACCAGGAAATTCTTAGAAAACGCTAAGAATTACAAAGATAGGCAAAATAATATTTTTTCTTATTTATTTGCCATAATACACTGTTGACATTTATTAAACTTCTAGAGAAAAGATGGGAACTAATCTAGCTTTGACTGAACCCTCTTTTGAACAGCTGAGAACATGAGTTCAATCCAATTTTAGCCCCTTTTTAACAAATTTCAACTTGAATGACTTCCCAGATTTTTCCTTCCATGTTTCTTCAAAACTTGTTTTGACTGATTCAGTGCAACTAGATAATTACGTGCATACATTCTCATATTTTTACTCAGAAAATGTAACCCTGTCTTAAAGAACAAAGGTGAGATTTTGTGTAGGTGATTTTAAACCAGGCAGTTTCAAGGATGGGCACATATTATTCTAGCTCTCTCTACTAAAACCGGTTTTTAATTTAATTCATTCCTTTTTGATTTTTATACATATATGTTAATCAAATTATTCAACATTCACCTTGAAATATATATGAAATAAACGCACGTGTATTCAGAAGTGAATTATCGTGAATTTACTTAAAGTTACTGCAGTGTGTCAATATAATTTACATGAAAATAAATGTTTTTCTTGTCATTATTTGGACCTGTAATATGGGACAAATAATCTGAATATAAAATAAAGACCCATAGGATGAATAAAAACCATTTTAGTCACATTTAATGAGAGGGGGTTTTATGCAAAAGCAAAAAATATTATTTTAAAATAGTGTAAAAATAAGTTAAACAGATTTCCAGGAGTGTTTTGTCACATTTCAATAATTTTTTCCTCTGTAATAAGGAAAGAAGATACATTTTACATAAGTTAAAAAGTTGTCATATTTAGTGTGATAATGCTTAGGCGGTTTTAGATATATCAGGAAGATCTTTTTTTGTAAAGTAGAAGGAAGTTACATAGTTTCATATTTTCAAGAGAAAATAGTTACCGCAAGAACAGTAAGGATAAATATTTTTGCTGGTGTACCAATTAATGTTGGGGAGTTGTAAGGCTTGCAATGGTTGATGTAGACATTACGGTTATGACTGTTTGCAATGACCCAAAAGTTCACATCTACTTACTCATTCCAGGCTGGTGAAAAAAAAAAGTTCATTTGGATGATCGTTCTAAAAATCAAAATTTTTAACATTTTTTGGTCAGGTATTTTTATTAACAATTTATCTCCCAAAGAGGTTTTGCAAAGTTTAAATCAATCTATGAAATGCTCTGGTGCTTTTAAAATTATCCATTTTGATGAAATTTTTGGTACCATTTTTTTTACAAGTGATAATTTGTATCCTAAGTGTATCACGTCTGCTTTCGGATCTGTTACATGAACAAAAACATGTATGTATTTAATAGAACTGAAGATTATTTTCTTTTGAATGGTATGAAAGCAACATTTTCCATTCTAAGGAGACCTTGCACCTGTGAGCATAATTCGCTAGTGCAATTAGTCTTTGACCCTTGATAAGCCTAGGAGAAAACCAAGAAAAAAAATAATCATAATTTTTTCTTGTACCGGATTCTTAGAAGCTTCTAAATAGCAGAACTTTGAAAGCTGATCAAGTTTTGAAATGTTAGAAATGATGTTTTCTTGACTTCAGATAACTGAGATCAAACATTGCTTTTACTGTTGTTCTTTAGGAAAAAACACTCAGACATTTGATGTACACATATTTTACAAAACATTTGCCATCCAAAGCATATATGTTGTTTCTTAAGTTCTCAGTCTTTTATATATATATATATATATACACTCCTTTATTCTTTTATCTTTGAGAACTTGCTGTTGTGGGAGGAAATAGTATTGTGATCTCTTCTAGCTGACATTTTCATAAATAACAGGGTGGAAATCCAATTATTTTAAAGATGGTCATTCTAATTGTGTATTTTTACCCATGTCAGTTTTACGCCAATATTTGCATTCTGCAGGTATTTTTGTAGAAGGCAAAATCCTTTGGTTTCTTTCATTGTCTACTAATATTCCAAAGAAATAAAAAAAGTTGGATTTATTTCTGCAGGTGCAATGTCTTCCACTCTTTTGAAACAAACATGCGTAATAAATAGAAATATTTTATTTTTGTTTTGGTAGTAGCATCTTAATCAATCAGATGCATTGGACCTTCATTTTATGCCCATAAATATGAACTCTTAAATAAAATAAACTTTGTTAGATGAGATTGATGACCGAGGATTGCTTAAGGACGTAATTTGAATGTCAGGGATAAGGGTACCAATGTGAAAACTCATTATTAAAAGTCAGATCAGCACTCACAATTCGTTGTTGTTAAAATGCAAAGCTGGCTATCAAGGATTTCTCTGTAGATTATAGGACTTTTGGTCCCTGCTATTGGTATTTGGGACAAATGTTCCAAAGGTACGGGAGCACAAGATTAATTGATATGAGACTGAGGTGTACAGAATTAATTAACGTGAGAGACTGAGAGCTAGTCAATACGAGCATAGAGATATATGGAATAAATTAACTGATATTTGGGGAGAATCTGTACTATTAGTGGCACTCCATGCAAAATAGATGTGATATTATGTAAAAATATTAATTTTTACAGCCTTTTAACTCTACTGTGCTTGAAGTGAGTATTACAACTAATTGGTACAATGACAAATGTGTTGAAGAGAAAAGACTAAAAGCATGTCTTTGTGAACTTTTCAGACTAATAAAATATCTTTCTTACTGTCTATACCACAAAAATGTTTTGTTGTTAAATAATTCTATGATATCAGATCCACAAATTTTTGGTCAGATCATTGGTCAAAATGAAATAGAGAAGAAAACAGGCAAGAGATTAAGTTTATTCTATAATTTGTCTTGTCTGTTTTCTTTCTGTTATGTTTCTATTATTTCAATAAAATTGTTTACACTTTTAGAAATTAAGAAAGATATGTGAAAAATATCTGGCTTTAGATCACTTTAATGGATCCCTACATTTAACAGTGCTTTGGAAAGATTCAAATGAGACTGCATCAAAAGACTGAAATTAACCTCCCAGATGAGATTAATGAGATTAATGAGTTTGAGATATCATAGGTGTCCTGTGTAACGGGTTCAAAGTAGAAAAGCAGACCCACTGAAGCATGAAAGTCATTTATTCTGAGTGTGGGAAATGGTAAGATTTTGTTAATACCTAGTGTTTTGTGGAGTTGAGAATTACTGTGGCCTTCTTATTCTCTTTCATAAGGCATTAAAACAGATACTGTGATTTTAAAAGATTTACAGCAGGTTTCTTTTGCCAGTAGCTTACTGTTTTTGAGGGTGGAAGAGTGGTGTAATAAAAACCCATAGGAAGACAGACAACCTTTAAGATTGACACAGAAAAGTAGGCAGTGACCCTTCCCTTTCTGAGATCCATTCTTTAAGCTGTTGGCCACTGTACCCTGGCCCAAGAAAGCAAATTGGGAACTCATTTAACTTTAAGCATGTTCTAAACCACAGAGAAGAATCACTTACCTTACATGAGTGCAATATCTACTGCATTAAAGTTACTTCCACCTTCTACCTAGGTATGATGAGATCAGAGAAGAAGATAACGTGGTTTCTTTAGTTTTTGTGAAAGCTATGGACTTTGTCTTATATTACTATGAAGCAGTGATTCTCTGCATCATTAATTTAACCTTCAGAGAAAGTCAGTTTAGTATCTGCCATTACTTTTTGTTTGTTTGTTTGTTTGTTGTATCCCATTTAATGTATTTAAGTCAAATTAATGTAAGTGTATTCCATACTGTATGCAAGGGCTGTCTTGGGATATCACTTTCCTAAGTAACCCTTTCTGCCTATTTTATCCCTGTCATCACAGTCTAACTCAGCAAAGATATGCAACAAAACATCTGTCCAAAAAGTTATTCACAGACTGCAGTTTATCTGGGGGAAAAAGAAAAGGAAAAAAGAAAAAAAAACCAACAAACCCAGTAAAGATAACATTTAAACTCCTTCCCAGAAGTTTACATTTATATTATTGTTGTCTCATTTTTCAGTACCCACTACCTGATGAGAGTTTACAGGTAGAGTTGTTTTGTATTTTTTGTTGTCTTGTTGCCATTAGTTAAAATTTCTATTGTGAATGGATTCAGTATGGCACATTGAGCTTTTGGTCAAAGTGTGAGAGCTAAGGTAGCACTAAGCAGAATTACGTTTTTCTAGAGAGAAGTCCAGTAATGAAAATACATTTTTAACCACCACCTCAAGCTTTTTATGATTATTTGAACTTTAGCTTGTTCTGGCATCCTTTATGTATACAGACAAATTCCATGCATATATTCTACTCAAAACAGCTGTGTGGAAGTACTTTCCCACCAAACTTGATTGTTGGATTATAACAGACATCTAATTCAGCTATTTCCACTGTTATTTTACAATGTACTACATGTACTGATTCACATCAACTGAAAGCAGAAATGAAGCTCCAGAATACTTTCTGTGCTTAACCTGAGGACTGAGAACAATTAAGAACTTAGCTCCTCCAAGTGTATGTCTGAATGTAGACTGGTTAGCCATATCCATTATAGCTTAAACTGTGAGTGAATCACAGCAGACAACTAAAACTTGCAAATTGCAAATTTTTTCTGTGTATAGGAGAGGAAAAAATTTTAGTTGTCACAAACTTAAAATACTTAAAACACACATAAAAACATATTGTTTGGATTTTGTATATTTGGGCAGACTTTTTCTATTCAGTGAAGGCAAGTTAATCTGAACCTGAAAGTTTCAGAGTACATTAATATGGAAATAATGTACAAAGTGTGCTTTGATGATGATTTGCTCATCAGTACTGGGTAATTTCAGTGCGTTCCAGTTTCATAAAGGCAAACAATAAAAGTTAGCACCATTGGTTTAAGACACTGGACTCACACAAACTGAAGCCATTTTCATGGATTTTAATATAGTCAAAATAGATTATTGTAAGAAGTCTAAAATCTTTGAAATTTAGGGATGGAAAAGACTCCAAGAGATTAACCCGTGTAGGGAGGTATGCATGTATAAATTGTCCCCAAAAGACATGAGTATAATCTATTTTTTATTCTCTACATACTTCCAGTGAATGGGATGTTTCACGCCTCATTGATTCTCCCCCACCCTTAAAGCTTGTTCCCTAAATACTAGAGTTTCAACGGTCTTCCTTCCTGACATGTCAATGATACTTGATGCACTATGGTCATCAGTTACCTGAATGAACAGGTACATATAGCATTCTGCCCCAGAGCCTGTGGTCCCACTCCACTCTGGGTCTCATTCCCACTGGTTTCCTATCATTCACAGTGTCTCTCCTGCCTCTGCTCCAGCCCATGCTTCTCACCCCTACTGCCTCTGCCTTGCTCCGTTTACTCTTCTCTTCCCCTTATCTTCATGTCCAGCTTTTCAGTCTTCTCTGTTTGGCTCTTGCTTCCTTCCTCAAACTGCCATGTAGATACTAGTGAGGGAATGCCAAGGGCATAACATGGATAAGGGGGACTGTATGAGAGCAAATATGGTTGAGATCTAGCATAGGTTGCTTCTGCAGGCAAAAATGTTTGTTGGAGCTCTGTGGCAGGAACGCTAGCTGGGAGCAGAAGTGAGAAGTCACAGGAGAAAGCAAAAAGGGAAGACAGAGAAGATACTAGAAAGGAAATTGTATGTTCTCCAGGTGCAAATTATCTTTTTAGGATTCTGAGAATTACTGCAGATAAGAATAGTTGCAATGAAAGACTCACTGAGTTTCTACTGCCCTGTGATAGAGCAGCTCCATCACAGATGGAACTTGCAGGATGCTTAGGTGATAACTCTAACAAGATCCTAACTATGTATGAACTCTGCTTCTTTTAAAGCTTAATGATTTTGTAGTATATATATGACTATATTGATACATATCTAGGACAGAGGGCTATATCATATTTTAAAGCTGTTCTTCATCAGCTCAGGACAAGTAGATTTTTCCAGTGAGAGGTGTTAGAGTTGTTTGGTTGTTTTTTTGTGGTTTTTTTTTTTTTTTTTAATGTGGGCAAAACTATTTAGTTTCCACTAATCTTACCATACACCAAGAGCTTCCTCATTCTGCTCCATAATAGTTAACTCCAAACAGAGAAATTTTGGAAAACTTATAGGCAGTGGAAAAGGATTAAAAAATAAAAATAAATACTGGTAGTCCTGAAATATAGCTACCATGTATATGTAATAAATTCTTTTTGTTTTTCCCTTTCCAAAATAAATTATTTACCTTGTGGTTCATCTTGAGTGTAATTTAAGCACTGGCTGTTATAACAGGTACATATAGCATTACTACTACTAGGCAAAGAAGCACAGACTAATTAAACAAGTCCGTTATCAAAAATTAATTATTCTGAGCTTGAAGAATTCTGATTTATATGTCAAATACAAGAGCAAAAGGTATGGAAACCTAAAATCTAATATCCATAATGCTGAATATCAATAAATGACACTATTTCATATACTCATTCCTCTTGAAGTTCATGTTATTTATGCAATGAAGTCAGAATTTAGAAGCAACATTTTGCAGAAGGCATATTTAAAAGTAAGCTCATATATGCATCATTTAGCATGGTTTTTAAATTCTGATCAATTTAGCATCTGAATATATACGCTCATTGTTGGAATATATTGGCATGGATATACACAAACTGTTTGTGTTTTTTTCTCTTTAAGTAAATCAAAGCAGATTTTGATATTTCATTAAAGCTTTTAAGTTTGAATTTGAGAGCCTGACCTCAAATTAAAAATTTGACCTCAAATCTCTGGAACACCATAATCATGATGTATAGTGAAAATCAAGCTGAATGCATGAGAAAAATCATTGCCTCCCAGATGCTGAACAGTGTTTATTCAGTTGTGAATGCCAGGTCAGTTTCTCCTGTTCAGTGCAATGCAATACCAGCTGAAGTACTTTATTTTTAACCCTGTGGACAAACTGGTCTAATGAGATACTATAAAATGTTATCTAATTTTTGTTAAACATTCTCCTCAGATGTAAATAAAATGTTCTCAATGGAACATTAGGAACAGACATTTTACCAGCAATACTTTTCATTTTTTCAATGATGACTAACAGTTTCCATGTCAACTACATACAGTGGAGAGGTTTTGGTGCCATACGGTTTACAGAACCATCTGTGTACTCCAAGGACAGCCTTGATGTGCACTGAAAATGCAAACTTGTTTTGTGAAAGGTTAAAGTGACAGAAATATATATCAAAAACTATCTACTGATATTCCCAAAATGAATTTTCCAGCTGTTCACGTCAAATTCTTTTTGTTCTTATTGGAGAATACCATTTAACTTTAGAAGAAAGTTATAAGCCTAGGAACACAAGAACATAAAAAAGTGATTTTTTTTTTCTTTTTTTTTTATTAAGCAAGCTGTGATAACTATGTGCTGTAGGCAATCAGGCAGAATCTGACTTACTGTGGAATGGAATAATCACTTGCAACTAACAATATCCATTGAGGGTGTTCTTTATGTAAAACAAGATTCAGCTTGCAATACTATTCAAAATCACATCATTATTTAAGAAATTAAATTCAAGAGGGTCTGATTCTACAAAACAGTTTGCTGTTGTAGAGTGAACTCATCTTTCCCTCATAGGAACTTTACTATAATCATGTTCTTTTCGTAGTTTTGTTGCTAGTTTTCTTTTTAGTCTCATGATTTTTTTATTACTTCCTGCACAAAGAATCATCTGCAGGAGCTTCAGATTCCCTCTTCCATTTGCTCCATATCCGACTATGGATATTAGACACAAGGATTAAGCTTTCATGCTGCAGGATGCAGAGTAGCAGCTCCTGGTTCTATTGTAAATGGGAAAAAAAAACTAATCTATTTCTAGCTCTTTAAGGCAGTGATTGACATTCAGGGTGGGCTTCCCTTATTTTGACTTCATCTATCTTGGTTTAAATGCATAGTTGTCTTACTCTCTTTATAGTTCATGAAAACAAACCACTCCAGAAGGCAATGGTTCTTACCTGCCATAGAACATAACTGAATGTAGAGGAAACCCAGACGGCTCTCTTAGATTAGGATTAATTTTTAGGGAGCTACATTTGGGAACAATGAATTCTACCCTTGTTCCCAGGAGGCAAGGATCCACAAGCTGTGGATCTCAGATAGATGAACAGGATTTTTGAGATATGCTCATACTTGGTATGATAGTCTAGTTGCAGCTAGAAATTACTCCCTGTAGAACATAGACATACTCTGAATTGCTGTTGTCAGATGTTGTTTGAAATGCGTATTTGAGTCATCCATTCACAATTGGAAATACGACACAGGACCTAGAAGAGACCCACTTCTTTTTGAAGTGGCAGCTGCAGTCTTGATGAGTTATATGAGGCATCTCAAATGACATGCTAGGTACATAATCTTGAGTAACTCCTAGCTTATAAGTAACCACTTAAAATTAGGGAGAAGTGAATTTCGGTCTTGTTATCTTTCTGGGCTAATTTATTTTAATTATGGATGCAAAGGACTTTTACAGAAAGGAATGAGAATGCCAGTTTTTATCTTCTTTTCATAGCAGGGCAATCTTCTGAGAGTTCTTACACCTAAGTTTGAATCTCTTGATACGAAGAAGAAATTGATGCTATGTCTCTTTCTCTGTATAGATGCTGAAATGACTAACCTAGAGTATCATAAAAAGAAAAGAGGAAAAGGAAGCAGCTTGACTACAGTTGTCCCTGAATTTGGAAAGAAATATGTTATGGTCTTTCCTCTGACTTTGAAATGACTACGTATAACGCCCCCCAAATTATAAATTGCAAGATGCAAAGAGACCTTGAGGACTGAAGTAAGGAGAAACTTAGCAGCATATACTCAGCATTTCTTAATGGGTAGCCTAGACCACTTGATACACAGCATACCAATTTTAAGACCCAAATTTGAGCCCTGTAGCTTCCCCTGTGCTTTAGATAAGGATGTTGATATGTAATTCAGAGTTTGATTTCTGACATGGGAGCCTGGTGCCTGAATCTCAGTTTGGATATAATCCTAGGTCTTACTTCTCCAGCGATTTTTTGCTTTTGGATGAAAAATTAGCTTTTGCACCACTTTGGCAAAAGCAAAGAAGACATAAACAGCTGGACCTGCCATTAATTTTTTTTTTCCTTAGTAGAATATTACAGTCTACAGAATATTTCATTGATTTCAGTGAAATTTCGCTAAAGTAAAATAGGAAGAAAAATTTCTTTCTCAGCTGTAGTGGGTGTCATATATGTTGACTGTTTGTTTCTTAGAAATCCCTTAAATATTGTACCTTTTCAAAATATTTCTGGTTATTTATTTTTAAAGTAAAAAGCAAAGGCAAAGGTATTTAAATTTAAACAAGAGATTCTTCCCTTGACAATCAATAACGTTTCATGTGTTTAATCCTGCAGCCAAGTGGTTATTTTGAAATGAGTGTCTTACCCATTTCCATGGCAATAAGCAATGCTGATATCACAGTCTGAAGCCATGACCATTCTTCCCCGCCATGAGTGCCAACAGTTAAAATTACCAAGAAGATTTTTGTTTCTTCTGTTCCTAACAGAACAATGTTTTCTTGTTTCTCCCTACTACTATCAGCCTGCTAGCTCTTCCCCAGCTCTTCCATTTTCTTCCAATTGAAACATAATGAATGAAATATTTTGAATCAATTAAAAGTAATATAGTTGTCCTAAGGCTGTGTCGGTTTACTGCCTTCCTTCTATTTCTCTTCTCTTGATATTCCCTTTTGTCTTTTGTTCTCTTTCTCTCTTATGTCTGTACCTTTTTCTTTCTCTTTTATGGCAGGGTTACAAACCTCTTTCTTTCTTTTATCCTTTGCCTCAGCAGTGATTTTTCATTGCCTTCATAGCTGCTCTGTAAGGATTTGCAGCTGCATTCCCATGGCTCCTCTTCATCCTGGCAGCAACCCACACAGTTTTTTTTCTAACAACTCTCGCCTGCTTGTTGTAAGAGTGGGTGTCACATCACTAGTCTGTCAGTGCTTTTGTTAATTAATAGAGACAATGTTAATTGAGCAGTGATTTTGTTAATAGATGTGTTA
Source organism: Pluvialis apricaria (assembly GCA_017639485.1). Classification (NCBI taxonomy): domain Eukaryota; kingdom Metazoa; phylum Chordata; class Aves; order Charadriiformes; family Charadriidae; genus Pluvialis; species Pluvialis apricaria. The sequence goes on from CM030007.1 coordinate 39,913,778, forward strand.
AACCTCTAAATACACCCTGCATGAACTCAGTGTTTTCTGTAATCGGAACATCTTCCCACTGAGCTGGTTCATGCAATTCATAAAAGTTTGGTGCCTTCTAGCTTGCATTCCAATGGCCTACCAAGCATTACAGTTTGGGTTTCATGACAAACCTGATGCCAAAATCAGAGCAATTTCTGAAGCCTGACTGAAGACGAAAAAATCTGGATGAACCTGACTCATTCTTAAGTAAAAGTGGGCTGCTTCATGTCTGTTGTTGCGAACCACTTAAAATTCAGTGGTTGTCCAGAGATGGTTCAAACTAAGACAAGAAGCACTTTATTCAGTTTCGTATTGATAACTCCCACCATACTACACTATTAAGGCATTACACAGTTATTACTACACTATTAAGACATCCTTTGATTGGACTACAATTTCCTGTTACCATGGAGAACATCCTGGCACATAAGAGCTCAGAATAAAGTTGAATACTTTTTAGCATTTAAAATAGGAAGTCTCAGTTTTGGAGTCTGTATTTAAAAAAATGCAGAACGTGCCCTAGTTCATTTCTGGAGTGCAGTTAGCCGCACACTGAAGATAATAGGAAGCTAAAAGCTAAGGACAGAAGGTAAAGGATGGTAAAGGCTTTTGCCCAAGAGAAAAACGTGTGTGATAAAGGCAAAGTTCTGGACCATCCTATTTGGTTGCTCTGTATACTTAACAGAGCAAACAACACCCCCAGAACACAGTTCATCCCACCCCTAGGTAGACACCCAAACACCAATGGCACTTCACCAATTACAAAAAGAAGTAGTGCTGACTCAGATACATAACCATTAGGCATCTACACCCAGGAGATATTCTAGCTATGGAATATATCATATATTAACTATTAACTACTAATTAACTCTGAACAGAGACACCTTGATGAACCACTAGATGGCAAATGCCATTGTCTTGAATTCTGTGATTTGAGTTTAAGATTATGGATTTGCTTTTATTCTCTTCTGAATTGTTTCTCTCTGTTCCCAAACCATTTTGCTGTGTTTTTAATCCCCCTGTTATGCATATAAGTGTAAGATCTGTTTTTGCAGGATGTGATTATAAAAGCCCGCAGTTTTTAGACTGGCATGGTGACATAGCTTGCCATGCCTTGAAACAGTTACACTCTGTAAACTTATCTCAGTGATGACTGCTCTTATAAGAAAATTTCTTCACTGAAAGGGTTATCAAGCATTGGAATAGGCTGCGCAGGGAAGTGGTTGAGTCACCATCCCTGGAGGTATTTAAAAGGGGTGTAGATGTGGTGCTTAGGGACACAAGACCTTCCAGTACCTAAAGGGGGCCTACAGGAGAGCTGGGGAAGGACTTTTTCTAGGGCATGTAGTGATAGGATGAAGGGGAATGGCTTTAAACTGGAAGAGGGTAGGTTTAGATGAAACATTAGGAAGAAATTTTTCACTTTCAGGGTGGTAAGGCACTGGAAAGGGTTGCCCAGGGAAGTTGTTGAGGCCCCATCTCTGGAGGTGTTTAAGGCCAGGCTGGATGGGGCCTTGGGCAACCAGGTCTACTGGAAGGTGTCCCTTCCTATGGCAGGGGAGTTGGAACTCGATGATCTTCAAGGTCCCTTCCAACCTAAACCATTCTATGATTCTATGATTCTATGTTTTAGTGGTGGACTTGGCAGTGCTAGATTAATGGTTGGACTGGATGATCTTAAAGGTCCTTTCCAACCTAAATGATTCTATGATTCTATGATTCTAAAATCTGTCTTCCTTTTGTACTTATCGTCCTAAGGAATATAACAGGGACTGGTTTTGTGACACCACCTTCAGTTATAAAACAATTCTTAAGGTGGTTGTCTTCAATGTGGTTTGGTAGGACAAAGTATTGTGTACATGGAATTTGTTACTGTGAAATTAAAAAAAAAAGTCTTTTTATTTTCAGTCCAGTTTAGAAAAGCAGTGGGAGAGAAAAGGGAATTGAAATATTAAAATTGGCAAATGAAAAGGAAAAAAGGTAGAGGAAATATTTTCCACCAGTTACAAATAATGAAAAGTAATTTAAAAGCTACTTTGCAAATAGGAAACCAGCAGGGCTTTTTTATCTGTTTAACACCACACTTATGATTCTTTTGAACACCTTTCAAACCAAATTACTTTCAGGTCTTTCATGATAAGTTTTATAACATTCTTCTTTATCATGTGTAATTATAATATTTATAATAATTTCAAAGCTTGAAAAAAAATATTGTACTTGCATATTGTTTATATTAAGGAAGAAAAGGCTGAGACATTCAGGAGTAGAACTCCCTATTAAATATCAATATAAGGCAAGTGAATTAACACAGTGCCTGATAACACAAAAAAATTCCTGTTAATTAATTGCATTTAAGTTATAACAGAGAAAAAGGAAAGCACTTCTTTCTCTAGAAACAGGACTTTTGTAAAGTGGTTTTTAAAAATTGCAACGAAAATTATTGTATCCAAAATGAATGTTCAGCTTTTATTCTGCTTTTTTTCGTCTGTCAGTAAAAAACAACCTTCACAAATGTAAGATTTCTAGTGTAACATTGTTTAATTTTAACATATTAATACAAGGAATAATAATTAATGGATATGTCTAGTTGTTCTGCTTTTAACAATGACAGTGAAATTTGGGTTTGATTCATTTACTTAATGCTATTCTTAAAGCTCTTGCAACAATTTGTTTATCAAGATGTATTACTGTAGGTTGAAATATGATTTTCTAAACTAAAAAAAAGTCACCCACAAGTCTTTTGGGTTTTTGGGGGGTTTGTTTTGGTTTTTTTTCCCCCAGTACTGTTCATTGGTTCTTTTGTTTTGTTTTTTTTTTTTCAGTTGAGTTGACTGAAAAATCTAGTTACTTTTTGTGGAATATTTTGGAAACATAAATTTCAATATCATTTTTTGGCATTAGTAGTCTAATAGGTCTCATTTTCTGAAATAGCTGGAAAATATATGTGTGTATTCTGAAAGAGATAATGACATGTAGAAAATAGACCTATATTGACTTTTAAATAGCATTTCATCAAAACAATCGGTTTAATTCTAAATATATTTTAATGAGCAAGCTATTTTTACTGAAAAGCAAAATTGTTCCTAAACAGACTACTCACTTTTAATGGCGTGAACTGCAACAGTTTTTGACCAAAGTTGGAAGGCAGTGGTAATATTAAGGAGCTAAAAAAAACAAATAAAATTTCAACTTTCTTTTCCAGTTGCTTATGCAATTCACTGTTGAAATTCTCCATCAGAGGGCTTTTCTGTTTATTTGTTTCACAGAACAGAGACATTTGATCTATATTTTCCCTTTCAAAATATGAGACTATCACTCTGAGTCACACTCTGTTTCACCATTCCACGTAATTCACCTGTGTTTTTGCACTTTGACTCTTTGAAGTATATCTAAGAAATCATCTTCTTTTTGATAAATTACCGTAGGCAATATCTCCTGTGTTTTTAGGAGACACAGAGCACAGGTTGTATTGCCCAGAATTTGAGGATAACACTTTTGTGTCACCTGATCCTATTTACAGAGATGCTCAGACAGACTTACAGTCTTACTGTGTTTGTCAAGGTATAGATATTACTTACTTCTTAAAAAACTGTTCTTTATAGCTTCCTAACAAAAGTTTGATTTTATTCTTATTATTGATGATGATATTTTCAAAGTAGGTAGTGCTATGTTGGTGAATAATTTAGCTCTACTCTACTGGACCAGGACCTGCTCCCATGATTGACCAAACAATGAACATTTTATTTCGTTCCTGGGGTCTCTCTTGGATTCACAAAACTAGAGTGTTCCTAAATAAAACATAGGTCCAGCTCTGACTCTAGGTGCTAGTCACAACAAGTAATGTAAACAAGATAATAAACATTTGGTTTGATTCACAATTTACGCAGTCCTCCAAATGTGTTGCAACAGGTTTGGCACACTTGCAGGACCCTATACCACACCACAGGTTATGTATCCCATAACAGAAATTCGTGCTATATAAAAAAAACCAACTTTGTTTGGATGCAGCATTACTATTGCAATGTTACATTACAATGGGATGGTGGGAGTGGGGGTCGTAAAGAGAAAAAGAAACCAACGCACATAGAAAATAATTATTACATCTTGGTGTCACAGAAGTGGTGGATGAGGCTGGAAGACCCAGTGCTGTAGAGTCCAATGAACTGGATGAGGGGATGGAGCATACCCTCAACAAGTTTACTGATGACACCAAACTGGGAGGAGTGGCTAACACACCAGAAGGCTGTGCTGCCATTCAGTGTGACCTGGACACGTTGGAGAGTTGGGTGGAGAAGAACCTAATGAAGTTGAGCAAGAGCAAGTGTAGGAGAACCTAATGAAGTTGAGCAAGAGCAAGTGTAGGGTCCCGCACCTAGGGAAGAACACCCCATGCACCAGTACAGGTTAGGGGCTGACCTGCTGGAAAGCAGCTCTGCAGAGAGGGACCTGGGAGTCCTGGTGGACAGCAAGTTGACCATGAGACAGCAATGTGCCTTTTTGGCCAAGAAGGCCAATGGTATCCTGCGGGGCATTAAAAAGAGTGGCCAGCAGGTCGAGTGAGGTTATCCTCCCCCTCTACTCTGCCCTGGTGAGGCCACATCTGGAGTACTGTGTCCAGTTCCGGGCTCCCCAGTTCAAGAAAAACAAGGAACTACTCAAGAGAGTCCAGCGAAGGGCTACAAAGATGATCAGGGGAATGGAGCACCTCTCTTATAAGGAAAGGCTGAGACACCTGGGTCTGTTTAGCCTGGAGAAGAGAAGACTGAGAGGGGATCTGATCAATGCTTATAAATATTGACGGGGTCAAGAAGGTGGGGCCAGACTCTTTGCAGTGGTACTCAGCAATAGGACAAGGGGCAATGGGCACAAACTGGAACACAGATAGTTCCATCTCAACATGAGGAAAAGCTTCTTTACTTTGAGGGTGGCAGAGTACCGGAACAGGTTGCCCAGAGAGGTTTTGGAGTCTCCTTCTCTGGGGATATTCAAAACCTGCCTGGACGCCATCCTGTGCAACCTGCTGTAGGTGAACCTGCTTTGTCAGGGGGGTTGGACCCCTACCATTCTGTAATTCTGCGTTTCTGTCTACATAGTAGATAGTATCTAATTTTCTGTGTGTCATGGCTTAGGCCAAATTGGTTACTTGGGGACATGGGGGACCACAGATGGGACCAACAGGTGCTCCCCTCTACCCATCTTCAAAGAGAGAAGCAGAGGACGGAAAAAGAGAGTTATGAGTTTAGAAGGAACTAAACTACTTTAACAACACATTAATCATAAAATAAAAAGAAAATAATGAAATATATACAAAACCATATCAAGCTCCCAGGATGACAATCACAACACTGGCTGCCACTGAGGAAGTCCCAGGCTGGACTCAGTGATGGACGGGAACTGGATTCCAGATCTGGATTCAGGATTAAGATCAAAGGCAGACAAACAGACAGAGTACTCCTCAGACACCGGCCATTGAAGAAAGAGAGCCAGCTGACCCTTTGATCCCTCAGCTTTTATACTGAGCATGAGGCAGATGGGATGGAATACCCTGTTGGTCAGTTTTGGGTCACCTGTCCTGTCCGCTCCTCCCTGCAGGTGGGACCCCCCTATGCTTTTCTGCTTCTGACCCTCCAACAGGGCAAATAACAAAGTTGTTTGGCCTCTGTTGTTATAGCAATAAATATAAGCAAGAGCCTCTCTGCATACCATGCCTGGGCATCAGCTGTAAACATTGGTCTTATCACTCTGAGGGAGCAAACATTGTCTGCACAATATGCTGTTAATTTCAGTAGTTAGAAGAGGCCCAGCTAAGAAGCAAAGTTACTGAACAAAATTGGTCCTGTTTTACCTCAAACCAGGACATTATGGAAGGGAAAATCTCTTTCCCCTCCACAGAAAGCCTTGAACAGTGTCATTGCAAGCTACTTCTCATCACTTGTCGTAGGGCTGGGGGCCACTCCCTGGGTCCGATGCACTTAGTGATGTCGATTTAGCTAAAGTATGTCCATAATGGTAAATAAGAAAGGGCAGAAGACTTTGGTCAGATAATGCTGTGTCTATAAGATACATGGGCCTGTTTTCATTCTCTGGAAGCAAGAGGCAGAGCCTACACCATGTCCATATCACTGAGCAGGAAATCACATTGACAGTGACTACTAGGAGCAGTCTGTAGCTACTGCTCCTCCATGAACCATGTTGAGCCCCATCTGGGAAACAATAGCTGATTCCAAGAACGGATGTGAGCAGATAGTGCCACTTGATCTAAAAGCCAGTGCAAATATGTAAAAGAACTGCTGTTTATTAATACAATGCAGATTTCTCTGCACTATAGTGTCATGAAAAACGAGTCACACATTTATTGTTTTTTTTAACGTTTTGTTCTAGTATTGGTTCTATATTGGTTTCTATTCTGGTTTACCCCAGACTCAGACATGATCTCCCAAATGAAATAACACAGAGGAATTGTCATTTCTGTGTTTTGTGGTTCATTGTTTCTTTTATATACTATTATATATTACACTACACTTGCTTTTTGTCATGTTGCGCTATAAATTAATATGCAACTTTTTGTCTACCATAACTCTGTGATCTATTTAACTTCCATGTTTTATCCTTCTTGCTGAGTGCAAAGTAAGAGTTTCATTTTTCCTTAGATGTCATAGCTTACTTTTTTTCTCTTTCAAAATCTTATTTTAATTTGTATATCCATTTATTTGAATTTTCTAGCTTGACTTTTGTTATATTTATGTCCTTGTTAGGGTTTGAAAGGTCCCCTGAATAACTGCAATCTGCAAATAGTATTAACATAATGTTTGTTCCCTCCTAAGTGCTCTAATGAAGTTGTTAAATAAGAATGGTTGTGACACAGTTGGCAAGTTCCCCAGAGTTCCTGACCCAAAGCATGTTAACGCAAGCCACACAGTTTAAGCGAACTTTTTATTAAGAACAACTAAACAAGAAAAGTTCTAGTTTGTATTTTTCATTGGGTATTTACCATTTCTTTTAATAAAATTCTATGACATACCTTCACTTAAAAATTTTAAAAGATAAAATTTATTTAAATTATACAGAACCATCTTTTTAATGGATGGAGTACAAGAAGAGGAGGAAAAGGAGATAATTCAGAACTTCCCAGAACTAGGGGAAACCCAACTCACTATTGCAGCATCGAAAGCATCCCCAAATATTAATTCTGATCCCATATTCCGGGTATATATCAAAAAATATTAAGATTCATAAAATTATTTAGTTGTCTTGTTCTCCCTTGGCTCACATTTTAGATGTCCAAGTCCAAAATTCATTTCAAACTGCTACATTGCTCCAATCACTCTTTGTTTGTATGTAATTTCTGAATAAAGTTCTAGCAAGCATGCACAGAAATGCCTTTGTCTTGGAAGTACGCAGAGACTCTCAGTTCTTTTTTTGTACCTGACATACCCACAAATTGTCTCTGTTTCCAAGTCTCATTTGGTAGATACTCTCAAAAAAATATCTACTGGATTTAAGCTAGCATAAACCTCAGCCCTACTCCTTTTTGATTGCTCGGTGATTAAATAATTCATTCAGGATATAGGAAACCAAGATTCAATTCCTGTCTTTGCCTCTGGGGATTCTAACCTGCACTTCCCACGTGAATGCACTAAATTAGGGCATGCTCTGCAATGGGGTAATTTCAGTCTGTCCTGCTCAATCTGTTCCACTGTGCATAGTCTGGGTAAATATTCATTAGGCTGGAGAGAGAGCGTGCAAAAACCAGTAAAAGGTTTTGGCTCTTGGCTACTAGAATGAAAACTCAGTTTAGGCTCCCTGCACTGGGGATGGGCAGAATGAAGTACCTCAGATTGGAGGTCCAAAATGCTGCATTCAGATGAGATGCTACTAACAGCTTGCCAATGAGAAATGCATCAGAGAGCTTACCTTCCACAGGGCACATGTGCCTCATCCCTAATCTTAAAAGTCATCACCAAAGCAATTACGAACACTCTTTTAAAACAGCAATTAGAGATTAAACATTTCTTTTACAGCAGAATTTGTGTGGGTTATAGCAGTGGAAGATTGCACTTTGATGTTGAAAACAAGTTAAGTTGCACAGCTACTAGCAGCTCAAAAGACCCAATGCCTTTCTCAGTGTCTGCGTTGTCCATTGTGGGTCACCCTATGGCTGTGGAGCAACTCACACACTGAAATGAGCCAGCAAACATTAGCATCAAGGCAACTAGAAAGAGTCCTTTAGAGCTTCTTGAAGCCTACGAGACCAAGTTCACTGAATAGCTTAGTATTCCTTTAGTTATGCTGCCAGAAACAGTCTGCAGTACAGCTTAGCCATTAAGCAGACAACTGAATGGGAGACAGGATGAGGTAGAACATGTCCTTATTGCTGTGACACTAAATACCGGTTTAAATATATATATATATAAATATATAAATATATAAATATATTGATTTTAATGTAGAGAGTTATTTCTTGTATATTCATATATAAAAGACATCTTTGTATCTTAATATCAGGAAATTCTTGCAAAGACTGTTGACTGAAGCTCTAGAAATCACAGATCCACTGGTATTAGGTTTATTCGCATCCTTAATAATAATTAACGTTTTCAGCATTTGACTTCTGTCTTAATTATTAAAAAAAAGAAGGGTTTGGTGAGTGGGAAAAAAACAACCAACCAACACTGAAATCTTTAGTGGCACTTGGTGGTGCTGTTGGATAAGAAAAATATAGAAGCATAACAACACAGGCTGAGAGAGATTATTACGGTGAGTTAAAATTAAAAGAACGACAGCTTCATTCACCTCTGTCATATCCAATATTTCATTTCTTCTTTTGACACAAAGATTTTAAATTAGGCAGAATTGTAATTCCTGGTGGCTTGTATTCTTGATAACATGCACAGGGGATACAGATCTTTAACAAGAATTTCATGCCTCTGAAGACTGACAGTTAATGAGGCTATTATTTTCATTTTTAAATTGCCCAAATGTGGGGTAGAAAATTGGTGGTTTCACATCTCTTACTGTCATCTTTCAGTGCAAATTTTATTCTTCATCTTTTAAAACCTTTTATAATATAAGGTGAACACCGAAATCATCAGATGATTCAATACCATATTTTCTATTGCAATGAGTATTTCATTAAGCCAATAACCTTGTTTCCCAGATATAAATGGTACATGTTTGAAAGAAAAAGATGAATACCTGCTCAAATTGCTTTGGCTGATGTAACATCTTGACATTGAACTGCACGTTCAGAACCCTGCTATCATCTAATTTACAATCCTTCTTCAGAAATGTTCTTTTTCTAAAAGGTGTTCAGTGTGGTAGCTGTAAACAAAGCCTTCAATTTGGCAATCATCTCTGCTTATTGTGGTTCAAGCTAAAGGCATTTAAAATTTCAGCAAAGCACCTTGGGACCTTCCAGTATCTACTGAAGAGTGTTCAGATGTCCATTTGAAAAATTACTGAATAGGCTGATCATGCAGTGGTTGATTTATAAAGGGGGGGGTGGGGGGTGGGTGTAAATGGCATATTTGGGTTTTGAGATATTCTGATGAAGTTGTTTTTTAATTATAAAAGTGATGATTGTGTTAACTCTTTCATTGGGTTTAGTGGATTTTGAACTTCTGGTGCTCCCACTAGGATTACTTTATAATACTTTATGTGAGGTCAGAAAAAATGTCAGAGCTTTAGCAGGGATTTTCAATGATAAAATGAAAGTTTTAGAATTGTACTTTGCTTCAAAGAAAGGGTCTCAGCAGTTGCACTCTTTGTCACATTTGTAGGCAGACACATCATTAGCATCTTTGACTTATAAGAATAGGAAGCCTGAGGGCCCAAATTTTCCCTCTTTACAGTTAAAAGATGAGGCACTCAGACTGTGCCTGTGGCCAACTGCTGTTTTCAATATAAGGGGCAGAATACACTCACAGTGTATTTCCACCTTTCACCTTGGTGCCCTATGTGTAATTTTATTTCAGTTTTGTTCTTTGGATTCAAATCCTAAGTGAGATCCTGAGCATCCTTAACTTCCATTGAGATCAGCAACATTTGTAAATGTAGAGTGTTATCAGCACATTTTTAAATGCAGAGTATGTTATCAGGACCTCTCGGGATCCGGTTCAAAGCCTTGCTGTGTTTGATTTATTTTAGATGTATTTGATTTGTATTTTATTAAAAGGAGCCCCTTCAAAGGTAATGGATAACATGCTTCAAAGACAAAATGCGCTTGTGATCTCACAGAAACAGTGTGGTCTATTGGGTAGGAATTAGCCTGGGAAAACAAGATTGGGATTTCTGGCTATTTCCATCATCATTCATCGCCCTGCTGAATGGCCTGCAGCAAGTGGTTCCCTCACTGTGGCTTGGTGGTTTTTTTTCCATCTGTAAATACGGTTCGATGATGAAAAGCTGATGTAAAAGTTTGGCATTGTTACCACTACCAGAAAAAGGTAGTGCTTCTTCCCAGTGGGGTAAAGGGAAGTGGACATGAAGAGAACTTTGAAATAGACATGTGGAATCTGCATGTTCTGTATTTATTTACACACATCTGTCTCTAAATATATCAATGTTCAGTCTTCTTCTCTTTTCTGTGTAATTAGATATTTGCCGAGCATATCTAAGCTAACTGTTGCATGTAAAACCTTTTTTAAGAAGGCTAAGGAGAGCAGTAAGTCCAGACACAGTAAAGAAATATACATTTCTTACTGTAAACATATTCTTTTTTCCTCATCCATTATTCAAATTGCTGTAGGAAAAGCTTGTATGTGTGACATGAGGCTAACAAAAACGTTGCAGAAGCCAGTGTTTTCAGATCTTAGCATCTATTGTTTGGCACCTAAATCCACGTCAGTTGTTTTCTTCCTACTGTGGTAAACAGTCTTCTTTTCTTACCAGTCTTTTAAACATTGCAGTCATGGAGAATAGCTGCCTCTCTAGGGGATGTGTATACTACAGTTTGTACCTCAAGCCCCAGAGTAAACATAAACATTTATGCTGTTATGTCGGTAATATAACCTCCCTACTCCAGCTGAGTATTCCCCTGATTATGCAGCCAAGAATCACATTAGCCCTTTCAGCCACAGCACCACACTGGGAGCTAGCAAGCTCATGTTCAGCTGTTTTTAACTTGAAGGAACAGATTGTTAGAAAGTAGCATGTCCTCAGCTTCCTTGATTTAGAGCCTGGGTAAGCCTCTGTGAAGTGAGAGTTTGGGGACTTCAGTGAGATCAAATGCAGCCATATTCTTGTCTAAATAGGAAATATTTAATGCAGTATTGCAGTTTAGCTTGCCTACTTAACATCATTTTGGGATGCTCACTTTTCCTACGACTCTATGCAGCTGATATAGTCACTGGAGTGAGCAGAAAGTAATTGATAATTAACCAGATAATGGGTAGTAGAAATGCACTGAAGAATACAGGCAATATTTCTGTGTCTGTCCTTTTTCGACAGTACATTTTCTTTTTGCTCTGCAACTTGATGCAGCCACTGCAACAGAAAAGATGATCATGGAGCTTTAGTTTTATTAGAAGATGGAGGGCCAGGTTTTAGTGATGTTGTTCCCACAGCCAGCACAAACTAGCCCCAAAGCTGCTGTAAGCAGTCTGGCGGGTTCATTACGGTGCAGAGGTGATCCAAAACTAAAAGTGAGCCGGGATTTTTCTCTCCTTGTGCCTGGAGCTGGGAAAAACTGGCATTGCTCTAAGAAAACATAAATAGCCAGTGTGTTGTTTTTCCAGGAGTTTTTTACCTTGCAAGGGAAGAGAGTTCAAATACTCTTCCTTTTTAGAGTTTGATGAAATGAAGACTTAAGATGTTTTGGTTTGTATAAGGGCCCCAGTTAAAAAACAACAACATTGAACCTGAACTGATAGTCTAACTCCTTGGTGGTGTGGAATTTTGCTGCTAGTGTAAGCAGCATCATAGTGCCCTGATTCAAAACAGAGACTTATGCCACCCTTTCAAACTGGATGATATATCTGTTGATATCTGTGTATCAGCTGATGCCCAGTATCGCACCTACATTTTCTGTTTTTAGGCAGAGATGTCATAGAAAAGAAAGAAAAATTCTGACATATTTACATGGTAGTGTTTTTATCTAAACTCTACTTTTCTTTTATCCACGGAACTAAAAAATGTGAAGCGTGCTGTTTCAGCAATGTAATCCTCTCTAGCCTGTCATGGTCCCAATTTTTTCCCACTACTTATTGCTTACTTATCCCTTCTCCCTAACTTGTACTATCCGAGGGCTTGAGTAGCCATATTGTAAAATGCTTCAGGGAGTTGATCTAGCTAAGGACTAACACCTTTTTTCTCTTTTTTTTTTTTAATTTCTTCTTTTGCCAGGTGAATTTTCAACCATTCTGGTCCCCATAATGTTGCAATACTTGATTACAGAAGACACAGTGCCAGAGCAATGCAGTAGACTGCACAGCTGGGGATGGAAAAGGCAACCGAGATCACAACAGTATCAATTTAGATTTGTTGCAATGATTATGGATATGTACCTTTCATTTCGTGAATTTAAGTTGCTGCTGAGAGAAGTGATGCCTGGGGAACTGTTCAGGAAGCTGGACAAAGTATTTTTAACCAGATCAGTTCATCATGCAGCTACATGAACCTCTGTGTTTGCAGTTAGACAACTGCAGGTGACACAAGCTAGAGGCAAGCAACTGAGAGAATGGGGGATACTTGTTTAGTGGCAGTGACAGTTTATTTCATCCTAACTTGTACTGAAACTTTGTATACATTAATTTGTATACATATAAATACATTAATTAAAAATTGGTTTAATTAAAAAAAACACAAAAAAAAACCAAACTTCAAAAATCTGCTTAGTTTTTTAACTAGTTCAAAACAGCACATTGCTCTTGTGTTCTTTGAAACATGTGTGTTCAGACAACACTTACACTTCTCCAGAGGAATTTCACCCTGGCCATATTTCACAACCTTCCCCCTTCTTCAGTCTCTTTTCTTTGCCTTCTCAGCTCCTCTAGATGCACAGAATGCAAGGAATGGTGCGGGAGAATACAGAATGTACTTCTACACTGTTATTATCTACTGATTTGCAAGATTTCAGGGTTGTTGGTCTTCAGTTCAGAGATAACCAATTCTGATTGTCTCTAATCATATTAGTCGCCTTTGAATACTCTTCAAACATGTATACGTCTTACAATAAAGTAGGAGATGACACCCGGTGCAAATCAAATGCTTGTAGAACTTGATACGTAGACAGGAATATATCATTATTCTTGATAAGCTTCTCTTAGACTTGCAAACTCCAAAGAATACAATTCCATGCTTTATAAAGTACCACCATAAAAAGATGGTTTGTTGTTTTCTAAAATATTACACACCACTAAAAATATGGCTTTTCCAAATTATGCCTAGGACATTATAGTAAACAGTGACATGGTTGCAAACTAGATTTACCGTACATCCTTCAGGCTGAGCTCCTAAAATTAAACATAACTGATCAAATTATGTTTTGTGAATAAATCAGGCAAACATGGGAATATTTCTTTAAAGAAATTTATTCACTTGTGGTTTCTTTTTCTTGGTTACTTTAATGGAAGAAAGTTTCAATATTATTTAAGGTCCTCAATCTCAAAATTTTACCAAATATGTAATTATAAAATCGATTTTAACAGAAGTGTGTCCCTGGTATATAAATTGGTTACAATCAGAAAATATTTGATTAACACTGAAAAAGGAATTAAAATCTTTAATATGAACCCTGATACCGATACTAAGTCAATATATTTTTTCTATTTGAACATTCACAATTTCTGATGAAATGGATGAATGCAAAATCACAGTAAAAGTGACTTTCCCAGAAATTGAAATTTTATGATTAGGACCGATCTAGCAGACATAGAACTTTGACGTATTTTTCAAACCCTAACTAGGCATTTCAATATACTTGTTCTCCTAGTTCTCTATCAGGTTTTGTATTCACTGATGAAGTTTTTACGTTTTGAGCTACTTTCTAGTTCCTTTTGTCTATTATTAGAAAGTTTATGGTTTAATTAAATTATCTTATTGATTAGCACAGAATAGTCTTCTAATATACTGCTTCTCTTAACTTACCTAAGACTTTTACAGTTCACTTGATTTTTTATTTTTATTTAGTTACAAAACACTCTGTTAGCCTACAGCATTTTCTATTTTCACTCGCATTCTTATGTGAAAAAAACGTCAAGCAGCATAAACCAAGAAGTACGTCTTTTATTACAGTGTCTTCACTGGCATTTCAATAGCTACCAAAGGTCTTCAGCTGACTTCGTCAGTGAATGGATTGGTATAATTTTCTTCTAACCAGGGAATAAAGTCACCAATATTTTACTGTTTTCATGCATACTTTGTTGTGAAAATTAAATATATCTTTTGTGCAAAAGCCCAATATAAAGCTCTTCATAACATGTACTATCTGCATTCTGGCTTTATAGATAAAGCAACTGGGCAGCATAGCTTACACATGAATACTGGAATATGAGTAGAAGGATGTATGTGTGTAAAAAATACTCTGTTCTTACAAACTGGGAGCAACAGGTTTTGCTTCTTCATCCATGTTTCACCTTCAAAGAGCCAAAATAATCAGTCTTTATTTTAAGAATGGCTTTATGTACATGCATGCCAGAGATCACTGGGGCCTCAGCACTTAGATGTTTGTAAGCAGCACGTAAATACTAGAGCCAAAGAATTTTCTGCTATACTGGGAAAATTATAATCTGTTAGCAAAAGCTCGATTTAGGATATTAATAGCATTGTTGAAGAATTTTCATTGGAACAAACTGCTAGATCTCAGCTAGTCCAACCCCTGCTCAAAGCTTGTTTCTGAGTTAAATCTGATCTCCCAGGGCCTTCCATAGCATCTCTGGGCACAGCTGGGACACAAACCCCAGATGTTTATTTAGGAACAGAGAATCATACTGAGGCACAAGTGGCTTCTTGGCAGGTGTTTGGAAAGTCCCTTAAGGGGTCTTTTGGTTAGTAAATGTGTACATATAATCTCTTAATCTTTTTTGGGGGGTTGGGATAGATGATATCCAGAGGTCCCTTCCAACCCTGACCATTCTGTGATTCTGTGATTTATCTGCATAGAAAAGCCACTGCTGCCTTGGAGGTGCTCCGAGGTATACCCTTCACTGTTGATGCCAGCGTGTGTTGGCAGCCTTGGACAGGTTCAGCCAACTTTTAGTGTTCTTGTGGCTTCAGCAGGGCTAGAGTTTGGGACATTTTCATACGTTACCCCTTGACATATACTTTCTTTTTCTTTAGTTTGTTTTGTTGGGGTTTTTTTGAGAACTACTTCTCACTCCACACCCATAAACACCTTATAGAAGACATTCACATAAATTTGCACAGCAAGGCCTTCTCTAACACTCCCTGCAGCCTCAGGCTGAGAAAGCTGAAGTCCATTTAGGTTGAGGACTTCACTATCCCTAGAGGTAGCTGAATCAGCCAGGGCAAGGTGCCATTTTTTCTAGTGTATCACAATGTCACTACACTGACTTCACCATCTTCAAGCCCTTTTTGCATGCTCTTGCATACCAGTGCCATGATAATGCCTTGTTCCTGGTTTTGTGTCCTTCTTATTGTGCCACTGGTTGCTAGAGCTTCTTGCCAGTTAAGTAGGAAACCCAATATAAGTTTGCCTTTTCCTCCAAGACTTTCTGCTGAACAGGGGACTTCTTGGGGTCGTTTGTTCCCCTGTCATGGTTCACAACCCTGGTGAGTTTGTCTCATACTTTTTTCTCCCTTGCTGTGCTCCAAAGGTGTCCTTATGCATAGGTGTGCTCTGTCATAGTCACAGGGAACTTTTTGGAACTCACTGGATTTCAAAGTACAGTTTTCTTGAAACTTACCCTTAGAAAATATCCTAACACATGTAAACCAGAACCTTTCATACACAAAAATGTATATTAGCTATATAGAGGTCTTCATTTTCTTCTGATCAATTTGTTAGAGGTTTTTTGTTCGCTTGTTTAAAATGCCAATCTTGTATCTTTTTGTCTTATACAGCAAATAATCTAGGCTAGCTACTTTATACATTGTGTGATGATTACTTTTCTTAATTTGCACCTGCTTCAAGAAGGATAATAATTTAAAATGTACATTTCCCTGACCTCTGTTGAAGTATCTGAGTTACACACAACAAAACCACTGAATTCTGAGCAACAACAGCTGGGCAAATAATTTGAAATAGATGCCTTACTTAATTAATCTTTTCTATTTGCAAAATGTCTATAGGCAAATCATTATTTCCTCACATTAATTCAGCATTCAGGTTTGCTCAACAGTTTTTCACTTGATTGATTGAATGAGTAACTGGGAACTGTTCAAAGTACCTGTATGTTCAGTATTCAGCTTGGCTGGCAATTAAAAAGCTGTTTCTGATGTCTAATGTTTACATAGTTCCTTGTTATCAAACATCTCTTTGTGGCCTGTATACCACAATATCTGAAAACCTTGCAATCGTACGCGTACTTATTCTTATAACTTATGAATTCTTTCTTTTTTCTCCATTTTATGGATGAGGAGCAGCACACAACACCAGTTTTTTTAAAGGTGCTTAGGTATAGTTCCACTAAACCAGAGAAGCAACATCTCATCTGTTGCCAGCTTACTTCCTGGAAAATTCAGCTGCCAATAAATGTTTTGGCTCCCAGTATGATAAAAAGACGAGCCAAGTGCCTAAGGAAAGGATTTTCAGAAACCTGCAAGCAAAGCAAAGTCTATGTCAGTTAGATATGAGACAAATCCATACAGAAGGCCATAAATAAAAGCTGTGACTTACAATCCTTCCATTCCAGCCATCCAGAAAACAATTGATCCAACAAGCTTAGGTCTAAGGAACTAATGCTGTTGAAAAAATGAGACGCATCAATCTCTAGCAAGTACTAGAGCAGCATAAAATGCCCACCTTTCCCTTGGCGATCAGTGGCAAGCTACTCATTGTTTCCAGACAGAAAATGCCTTCTGGTTTTTATAGGGACATCAGGGTCTTGAGGACACCAATAGGCTTTAATGTCTCTGACAAGCTTCACCCAAAGCATCGTCCTCCCACACCCACCTTTCCCATGACCCCAGGAACTCATGACAGTCCTGGGTCAGGCCCAGGGCCTGCCTGAGCTGTGTAGTAGGCATTTTTATCTCCAGCTCTGCCTTTGATTCCGTATGCTTTTGTTCCTCAACTCCCCTGGCCCTAGGGCATCACATGCTGTGTTGGGGGGCTGTTGAGGTTGATGAGATGGGATTAATCTTGCTCAACCTCAAGCACAGAATTCAAATCCAGTTTAAGCAACCAAAATTTAAATGTTGACATTTAGATGTCTCCTTGTAATTTTATATGTTTACTTAAGCCTAAATGTGGAAAAATTATTCAAAATGACGTAAGGCTCGATGGGTTTGGAGGGGAAGTTGTTTTGTTGTTGTTGTTGTTGTTGTTTTGTTTTGTATTTTTATTTATGATCTACAAAAAGCAAAAAGGAGCTAGCATTTCCATACTCCATACTGGTAGAATGTATAGTTTTACAAACACTTTCATGTTCAAGCTTGACAGCAATATACATTTATTCAGAGAAGAAATGGTCTTCTGTCTGTCAGCTTTATTTATTTTATTTTTGGTGGTGCAGTTAATTGTACCAATTTGTTGTTGTTCTCCTTATGCTTAGCAAAACCTGATAAATACAAGCTGGAAAGACACCCTTTATGTTCATATCTTTGTCTTGATGGGCTAAAATGAACAAATGTATAGATGTTATTAAAGAACTGTCTTGTTTATATCCCTATTGATAATTCCATACTTTTTCAAATAAATATCGTTTGCACTACTTATCAACAAAGTTGGAGATCTTAAAATTATTCAATAAAGAAAATAAAAATAATTTAATTTCAGTGAAGATAGGGATGAATTGATGACTCAGTAGACAAATTGCAGTGTCTTCAAATAAATTATTATCCTATGA
The DNA here is from genome assembly GCA_017639485.1 of Pluvialis apricaria. NCBI lineage: Eukaryota > Metazoa > Chordata > Aves > Charadriiformes > Charadriidae > Pluvialis > Pluvialis apricaria. Next base: position 39,931,765 of record CM030007.1, read on the forward strand.
ATAAACCACAATCCTTCACAATCCCCCAAATCAATAGATGTCATAATTCTTAGTCAAAGGTTGGCTCTTGAGAATATATAATTCATTCAATTGCTTTTGAAACAATCTTTGACATACACAAGAATGAAAATGAGATAAACATTTCAATATCAAATATATGCTTGTACAATTACTTGGAAGCATAGGACCACATCCTCATATGAGATTTCAATGAATTGCTCAATTAAATATTTTCCAGGGCATGTGAAAGAAAGAAAAAGAAGCCTTAAATAAATCATGGTGTTTTGGATAACTGCTGTAGAAACGTTACAATTCCAGCACTTATCTGCCTGTGCTGATTTTATCCTGTGATTCTAAATTTGTACTTCAGAGAGATTATAGTCTTACAACGGATTCATTTTTCTTTCTTGAAAATATTGAGATACTTCTTTGATTAGGTTTTCCAAAGTTCTCTATTGTTCTTGTTTTGTGGTTCCAAAATGAGAAGACCATAGGAAGTCACTGTAATGAATCAACTGAAGATTCTCTGTAGTAATTTAATTTCATGGATGTCCTGAATCTTGTAATGTGAAGTTTACACTGTGAATTCTTTCTCCTCAGTAAATCTGAAGAAAAAGGTGGAACATGTCTTTGTTGCAAGCAGGTTTTGCAACTCAGGTTCCTGAGCAGAACTTTTTGCTTTTATTTTACATTTCATTTTGAGACTTGGTGGCTTAGCTGATTTTTGAGGATTCTTCCTTCAGGGATCCAGTTCTTCGTATTCATCATGAAGGAAACCTGAACTGAATTATTCTCAGGATTTTGTTATTTTATTAGTAGGATTAATCAACTTAGATAGCATTTTTCTCTTGGTATCTGATTTCCTGATCAGTAAAGTGGTTCTTTTGTTACCTCATAAACATGTTGTGAAATAAGTAGATGAAGACAGTGCAGTGATTTCTAAAACACCGATACCTACATAAGAATGTGACAGAGAAAAAAGAGATTTAGTCGCTAAAATAATACAGGAAGAAAAAGAAGCAAAAAACCCCCAAAGCTCTTAGAATTACCCAAGTGTAAAACCTACTTTTTAGATATGAATTACCAGCTCTATCTACAGTTACTGATCTGAAAGTTTTTTTGATATCATTAGTCAGTGATTTGAAATTACAAAAAGAAAATCTTAGTTAAAAAAATGTTGGGTTGTTTGGTTTTTTTACATCCTATATTTGTTTCTTTCTGCTGTAGTGATGCTGAGCACAGACAGGTTGTTTGGGAGCAGGTCAGATGGCTAAACATTACTTTAAACACTTACAGATATTTCAAGTTCTCTGAGACATGTCACGTCTAGGACCTTCACCAAAGAGAAGCAAACACTGCACCAAACCTGTGAAAGACTCTCAGTGCCCTTGGCTGGTACCTTAAGGCTGGGTGAAATGCTTCATCTCAAATATTTGCTTAAGGAACTGAATTGAACTCCTTTATTCTCTCACAAAGTCTGTAAAAATATTAGAATCATAGGGCATAAGAATCTCCCCTATTGTTAGAATCAAAAGCAGCTACTGTTTCCAAAATATTGAAGCAAATATTGAACTCTGAGATTAAAAGAGACATAATAAAATTCAGTTTTTTCACACGTATCAAAACATCTGAAAAATATATGTGGGCGCACACTTGCTTGATCATTTAGCCTTCATATAAGAAGTTGTAGGATCACCACCTTAATCTGTGCAAGGCCCAAAGGGTGTCATTATTAGAACATTCACTATTATCTTTATCCCACAATCCAGCGTACGGCATCAGCTAAGTTTAGATAACGAATGTTTTGGGTAATAGTGGGAATTTTTAAAGTATTCTATAAGTAGTGGGAGACATCAGTGTTTCTCTGGGAGTCACAGATACACACAAATTGCTGCTAACTGGAATAATCCTTATCCCTCCGCTATGAAGATCTAGTCCACACAGACTCTCATGGATTGCAGTAGTGAGTACAGGCAATGGCAGATGAAGAAAGTTGCCTGGTGGAGAGTTGGCTACAGGAACAGGTGAACTTTAGATTTTCCCGGCAATTGAATTAGGTTTTTCCACCAATTCCACTGGCTGTTATAATTGACTATCTTTTCCCACCATATTCATGTCTATATTCACCCCAGGTTTTTTAGGTACAGACTCGTCAGTCAGCTAGGAAGTAAGAGAAAATTATCTCCATTTGTGCTCAAAGGACCTCAGTATTTAATCTGTTTATGGTCTTTGAAGCACCTTGAGATTTAAATAGGTAAGATCTGCACCTTAACACACAAGACTGTGGCATTTGGAGTAGACAGGGTTGGAAAGCCCGGGGTGTGTGGAGAGATGCTTACAGCATGCAAAAGGGCTTTTAGGATATGCTGTAATGAAGAAGCATGGAGGATGAAAGGCTGAAAGCGTGAGTGTAACACCTACTTCTCAACCTTCTACTTCAGTCCTTGCAACATCCATAGTCTTGTTTGAGTGCTAGTCATAAAAAGTAGACCAAACATGGAAGGGACGATCATTTGCTGAGTGCCTGAAATGCCCTTTGAAGACAATAAATGGCATGAATACTTTGAACTAGTTAGGCAAAAGAAACCTCACTCATTGCACTTCAGTAGCAATTGCTGTGGCACAAGACTTTCAAGAGGATCCTGCAACACAGCAGGAAGGGGCATTTGACCGTATGATTTAGAAGTGTATTCTTCTCCAAACCCCTGACCAACTCTTTGTTCAGATAAAAAGGGAATTTGTATTCTCACTGATAACACTGACAGGGCTTGAGGCTGCAACATTGTCGTATCTTGTAGTCTTGTTCCATATCTCTTGATACATGGTATATTTTGTAAAGATTCATGTGACTATCTGATGCTCTGTTTTCATGAACTGAAAAGCTGTTATTGTTCCTGCTATGAACCTGATTTTAGTTTCTAAAGCAGTAGAAAACAAAAAAACACGAAACAATACCCCACAAAAAAACCAACAACCCACCTTCTTTATCAATTCTGAATTCAGAAAAAAAATGTACACAAAGTCTTCATTTTTTATACATCTCTGATTTGCAAGCCAATGTAATTCTTCAAACTTGCCAGCTGTTGCGGGTCAACGCCAGTGGACTGCTAAGCACCACACAGCCACCCACTCAGTTTTCCCCCACACTCCTAGTGGAATGAGGGAAGAAGAAAGGAAGAGTAAAAGCAAGAAAACTTGGGGGTCTGTCCTGGTTTGAGGTAAAGCAGAACCAATTTTCTGTTCAGCAATTTTACTTCTTAGCTGGGCCTCTTCTAACTTCTGAAATTAACAGCATATTTTGCAGAAACTGTTCACTCTCAGTGATAAGACCTACATTTATAGTTGATGCCAAGGAATGGTATGCAGAGAGGCTCTTCTTATACTTATTGCTATAACACCCAAGGCCAGCTAACTTTGTTATTTGCCCCACTGGAGGGTCAGAAGCGGAAAAGCGTAGAGGGGTTGTACCTGTGGGTAGAAGCGGACAGGATGGGTGACCCAAAACTGACCAACAGGGTATTCCATCCCATCTGCCTCATGCTCAGTATAAAATCTGAGGGATCAACGGGTCAGTGCTCTCTTTCTTCAATGGCCGGTGTCCAAGCAGGACTCTGTCTGTTCGTCTGCCTTTGATCCCGATCCACACATTCCTGAATCCAGATCTGGAATCCAGGTCCCGTCTGTTGCTTGGTCCAGCCTGGGACTTTCCCAGTACGTACTGGTGATGTGATTGTCACCCTGGGAACTCGATACAGTTTTGTATATATTTCATTATTTCCTTTTTATTATTTTATTATTAATATTGTCATTAAAGTAGTTTAGTTCCTTCTAAACTCATAAGTCTCCTTCTCTCTCCCCCTTCTTCTTGGAGAGTGAGGTGGGGGAGAGCATCTGTCATTTTGCCTCAGTGGTCAGTCTGGTCCAAACTGGATTTAAAAAAAAAGAAAAAAACTTTAATAAGTGAAAAGTAAGTGGAAGAAGAGAGAAATGAAACAAAACAACTGATGCAAAGGCAATCACTCACCCCTTCCCACGGGTTGACCGATGCCCAGTCAGTTCCTGAGCAAAAGATGGCTAACCCCCCTTAAAGACCCCCCTTTTCCCTTTTATTGTTGAGCGTGATGTTACATGGTATGGAGTATCTTTGTGATTAGTTTGGATTATCTGCCTGATTGTGTCTCCTCCCAGTAGACTCTGCACTTCCCAGTCTATTCACTAATGGGGCAGAGTGAGTAATGCAAAAGACCTTGATGCTGTGCAAACACTGTTCAGCAAAAGCTAGAACATTGGTGTGTTATCAGCGCTGTTTTGGTCACAAATCTAAAACACAGCACCATATGAGCTGCTATGAAGAAAACTAACCCTATGCTAGCCAGGCCCAGTACATGGGTTTACTTCTTCATGGGGTTCGGCAAGTGGATTTGCCAATACTGTGACTGGAAATTTCTAAGGCAGTCACAGGAGTTAGACTCTGGTTCTTTTGTTTTCTGTTTATTTAAATCCATGTACCTGACTTTCTTAGGTTTTTTAAAAATTTTCAGCCAACTTACTATTCTTTAAACACAACATTAATTAAATAGAACCTTGAAGCAGCTTAAGGAACCTTTACATTATGTTTTCAAAGTAAAAGGAAAGACCAGCTGACTGGAGATGGGGGAAACAGAGGAGAAACCTATATAGTCACACAGTTTATTCTTTTTCTGCTGTAGCCAGAGGTGAACCACTTATGATTGATTCAGAGAACCTAAAACTGGGGGATATAGTTTTCCCTATGTTCTCAGTACAGAAAATTGAGAGATGTGGATACTCCAGGCAGTTATGAAGAACACCTAAAGCCTAAAGTTATACACTGTGCTTAATAGTTATAATCGCAAATTGCACCTTCAAATGCCTCTTCAATTACTATGAATTCATTTTTCTTCTCTACATGAATTAGAGTTTGGGACTTTTGTCTGATATTTTCTTCTGATATATGCTCATAAGGAAATACGGTACTGCAATGGGCTATACCATAGCATGCTTTGATACTACTCTTCTTGTCCTGCAAAGATTTATCAGAGGCAACTGCTGTACTCTGCTTCTGGAACCATTAAAAGTGTCTACATTGTATTCTCAGGCTGGCATTCAAGTGAAAAAAAATGACAGAAGGCAGTGGTGACTCAGACTCATTTTAAAATGCCGAATTCAGCTAATGGAGTCACTTTAAATAGTAAATCTGACTAGTCTAGCTTCTATACAATGATCTGAAAAATTGTACAAGAAATGAGCAACATTTAAATGAAAGGGGATCCATTTGTATGTGCAAAACCCATGCTCAAACTTGATCCTGTTGCTGCACAGCAACATAAATGAAATAGAGAAAATGTGAAAAGAAATTTGGCTTTTTCACTTGCATCAGTTAAAACAAAATAGCTATTTTTCCACTGCATGTAAAGTTCTGTAATGTCTGTGTATTTCAGTACACAAAATTGTGTCTGGATAATTACAGAAGGAACAATTATTTTGCTTAGAATTTATTAAATAAAATTATTAGAACTGTTAGGAACATTTTCAATTACATAGAGTTAGTTAAATATATGTGATTCGTTTGAACTTTCTATCTATGCATGTTCTGGAGTCTAGTAATGAACAAAGGTTTAGTTTCCAACACCTCTTCAGTCCGTATATTGTATGAGAGCCTTTACTCTGAATAAGGTGAAGCAGGGACTTAAAGCAAAGACTGGAACCAAGGTTATGCTCTATGCTAGGTCAGTGTCAATGCATAACCATTGTGATCTCATTTTTGAGGAGAAAAAAGAAAATAATTTATTTCAGAACACTCTTGATAATTTAAGGGTTATTACACTAATATATTCTTCCTTCACTTCCACCTAAGTGCTGATATTACTGTGTCTACTTTCTTCATATCTCAAATTTACATGTTTATTCTATGTTTTTCTATGTTTATTCTCTATGAAAATAATAGAAGCAGTTGAACAAAACAATAAAATGTATTTTTCTTAAAAGACTTCATCTTCGGGTTTGTGGTCAATAAAATAAAATTGAAATATAAGTGACTTAGGGATGAGCTGAGAGATGTATGATGCATTGTGTTTTCAACCTACATTTACCTTCTGTGAACACAAGCCATGGAACAGCTGCACCTCCTGTTACCACTTCTGATCTTAAGTGTAGGTTCTTGGTGCACAGTAGTGAAATATCAAAGTTAGTCCTAATTTAGCTAACCTGGTTACTGGAAAACACGTTATTTCTGGCAGCATGTTTATTTAATCTAGTTCCTAGCTTTAAACTCTGCTGGGTTAGCTTTACTGTGCACTGCATAATGCAGAAAGACATATCCAAAGAAGGCAGGAGATCACAGCACAGTAAGAAGTCATCTCTTCCTTCCAGGTTACATTAATTTCATCTGTTCATTATTCACAGTGCATTGGCCTGATTTTTCTTTAGATGAGTTTTATCAGGCTCTGGTCTGTGGGTTTCTGTAGAGTCTCTTTTGATTTACCCCAGTGTCAATGAAAGAAGGATAAGTTTACATAGCTCTCATGAGACACCTAGTCAAAAGATGTAATAATAAAGCCAAATGGATGCATTGTTTTATGGCTGTTACTATGTCACCAGACCAGCACTTTGAGTCAACTCAGTTAGCACTATTGTGAGAGGAAGACAACCTCTGTATCTTGATCCAGCTTTACTTGAAAAGGACACAAAATTGGTGCATAAATCTCCCATTGCCAAAAACAAAATTACAGACAGAGAATCTGCAAATATCTTGTCACAGTTCACTAGCAAATTGCTGTGGGTGACCATGTTTACTTTCTCCAGGAGATGTCACTCAAGACACTGGTAAATGTACATTTCAGAAGTTTGCAGTAAGAACACAATCAGAATGAACTGTGACATAAAGCTCTGCTCACTCCAAAAATACCTTGGCCTATTTCAATAACATTACTGCAATATGTACGTGTCAGGAGTGAGGAGCACAGTTTTCAGTTCTGTTCCTCTGTAAAATACACCTGTTTGCACCAGTCCATTAATGAATCATCATTTATTTACATCCACAGGAGAGTGATGCTCTGGAGTGCAAAGTCTGAAGAGAGAGTTTTGAGGAAAAGGACAATTCATACAGGAGTTGTTGCAACCTGAAGGAAACAGATACTGTTGGCAGTTTACTACATAGGCAATTTACATACTGATTTATGCTACTGTTGCATTAAAAGAAGTAGCCTATAAATATCTAGTAGTGTTTCATGTTATCAGGCATACAAATTGGACTTGGCAACCACTTTTAGACAGAAAACAGATCTCTGCTTCTGAACACAAGGCAAGGCAAGGAAAAAGAGAATGGAAAGGGGAAGGAGAAGGAGAAGGGGAAGGAAAAAAGGGAAAAGTAAGAAAATAGGTGGAAAAAGGGAGAATGGAAGAAAAAGGAAAAAAAGGAAAGGGGGGTCAAGGGTATGAAATACTGAACTGCAAGAAGACAAAAATGGTTATGGATTTTTTCTTCTCTTGCTGCTTCCTCAGTGGTCTCAGGAAACCTTTACTTTGAACAAGCATTAGAGAGAAACTTCATGATTTAATAGATGAAAAGCATTAGAAAGAAAGTGTATGAAGGAACAAAGATGTAGTGTTAGTGGGAAGCAAAGACAGTAATTGGGGAATGAAAGAAGCATGTAAAAGCGAAAAACAGAATTAAGATTATCTGTGGAGGTTCTTCAGAGAACAAGGACACTAGGCCAAGAAAAGCGCAGAGGTGATTTTGTCTGGCCATGAATAGGAGACACAAAAGAGGATTGGAGTTCTCAGAAGGCAAAAAGAGATGAAGTGAGGGCCAGTAAATGAGCATAAATGAGCCATCATGGGATGTCTAAGATCACATGGACGAAAGACTACCCTATTGATCTCAGATTCTCTGTTAGCTCAAGTGGGCAGAGTCTGCATTATTGATTTATAAGCTCCAGTCTTCGTGAAGAACAAAGATTAACCACTAAGTCTGTACTTTTTATGACTACTATGAATAGCCCAGCATGAAATATTATCACACAAAAATAAGGATCTACAACTATACTGGTAAACAAAACAGTGCCAGGGACCCATTCCCCGGTTCTGCAGTTAATTGAGAGAGTTTGACTGTATTCACACTATTAAAATCTCTAAGCCTCCAAAACAGTGCACTTGAGAGCTGTTTTGAATACGGCGTGCTGGTTTAAAGCTGTTTGCGAGACTCATGTTTGATCCAGATCAAAACTTTGTCAAGGACTTTTTTAACCCTACTGACAAATGGATTTCCCAGTGCTGTTTACTTTCCCAGTACAGATGTAGACACTTTGTGAAATAATTAAGTACAGAGCCAAACAGTAAGAATAAGTTTACTGGCTAAAAGCTGCAGAACTATAAAACTATATAGTTATGTGGTTGTCATATAGTTTTTGCCCGGGGGAATTTTAGGTGTCACCATTAAGATTTAAGCTCAAAATTCATAAACCACAAAATTGCCAAATGATGTTTACTGATTCAGCAAAAAAATATATGTAAAGTCTCTTAGTAGACTTTACATTTGTGGTGAGGTAGAATGCAAAAAGATGAATGCGAAGATGAAATAGAAGTTTTAAGTTTTTTAATTAAGATGTATATTTGGCTAGCTATTTTTTGGAAAATATACACTTACTTGTTCAACTATAGCATATGTAAGATGCCCACAAACAAATATATTCATACCCATATCCATATATGTATGTTGAGCAGCCCAGGCATGTGGTTAATGGTTTAGTATAAATTAAAATATGAAACTATCAGTGGTGTCTAATTTTCCAAAGCTGTTGCTGGATGTCTTTTTAACATGCTGCATGGCATGATAATGTACAATTTAGCTTACTTGGATTATTTTCTGTGAGACATGGTTACAGTAGGAGACAACCAGGCATTCTACAGGAACAAATCCTAGAAAAGCTGAAGTAGGCAGACTCTCTAGAGAAATAATTATCAGGGATTATAGAGCAATCTGGCAAGTTGTGGGTGGAAAGTGAAATTTAAACTTCTGGAACTCTCATGCTGAATATGGACTGGCTCCAAGAAGTCTGCTAATGAATCTGGTTTATAAAAATCCAGTATGTCTTAAATCTTGACATATATTTTAAAGATATTGTTAAAATATGCATTTTGACTAATACTAAGCAACTTGGAAGGAAGATAAATATACAAAATACCCTTTTCACTCTTACACAGAAGGAGTGTGTACCCCATATTGAGGTCATCACTCCTCAGTTCCAAAAAAATCATCAAAAAATACATCCCAGAACTTGCCATTTCCTTCAATGTACCATTTGTTTAATTTTATTGACTAAGAATTCCACAGTTCTATAAGATCTTTTCCATTCTTTGTTTAGTCTAAAGAAAAGAAAAATCAATGTTGGATTCCAGATAATTTTTGCCTATACTATAAATTGTTAATATCTGAAAGATTATGCGTGTTAGAGGTTATAGCTTTTACTGTATTCTAATCTAACTCTTTTCTTTGAGTGTAAGAAAAATTAAAACTATCAAGAGAATCAGTTTTATTAGAGTGTTAATTGCTCATAAAATAACAAACATCATGAGCAATATAAATGGTCTTTAAGTGCCATAGGCTAGTTCCATTAGATTAATGAGCCAACGGCTCCAACTTTGATGCCTCTTCTAATTATGCATGATTCGCCATTTCTTTCAAAAGAAAGGCATCTAATTAATTAGGTACAAAATGTCATCTATAGGTCATTGACAGCAAGGAAGATCACCACTCACTCGGTTTAGTCTTCAGGCAAAATTATTACTCCTCTGGGATTACCACCAAATGTCATTATTGAATCAAAAAGTGCTCCTGCAGTAGGAAGATTATAGAAAAGAGAGAAAAAAACCCCAAAACCACAAATCCTTTGCTTTCCACCCTGACTCGTACACAGAATTATCTGTCCGACCTTAAGCATGTAAATACAATACTCCTGAGATGCCACAAATTAAAGACTCCCTTTTAATCACATAATATGAAAGGATGTTATAAAGTCCAAAGTGTTCCATACAGGTCTTAAACAGTGATGCTAACTGCCTGAAATACCCCAGTAAAAAAACTTAGTTAAAAGTTCCCCTATATCAGTCTGACAGACTCCCACTTTCAGCTCCCAAGTTAGAGACTTGAAATTACAGTTTTCCCTTCTTGTAAAAAATGTGAAACTGCAACCTCCTCTGAAATTTTTGTAAATTTTTGGTTTGATTTAGGGCCTGATCCAACTGCCATTGATTACAAGGCCCTAGTTTGGAAAAAATTAAGGACTGATTCGTTAATCCATCATTATACAGCTGCTATTCTGTTGGACTACCTTTAACTTGTGGAGAAGTCACCCAGAGAAAGTTATTTAAATTGTATATCTTGTGATACCAAAAACTAAAGCTGGTTTATTCCATCTGTTCTGTCTATAAATGAGAAATTTAGAAAGAAATGCTATCACTTGTAGCTTGCAAGGAGATAAAAAAAACTGTCAGGTATTATCTCAGTTTGATTTATTCTCCATTTTCCAAATATAAAAGCTTAGATTCTTGATAGAACAGTGCTAGTTAGACAATCTATAGGCCTTTAAAAGCAATGCAGTGGTCGAGCTGACTAGAATATGAAATTTACATTCAGCACTGTAGTATGAGATATTAAGATGCACTGTCATTTTAAACTGAGGTGGAAAGTTAACAGGATTTTAATTTATTCTTTTTGTGAAGCAAATACTTGATCTATCTTACCAAAGGATTTTGTTGGGATTAAGTCTTAGTTTTTCTGTTTTGGCTTCATCACTCAATTATACTATATTTCATACATGTTGGAACAATAAAGTTGAAATGAAACCTTCATAATATCCTGTTGGCAATTATGATAAAATCGATATGTTACAGCAAAATATTTTAATTTCACGGGCTAAGCTTTTTCTGACAGAAAACGGGTTAATCGGAAAGACACAAAACAGCTCTATTATTTCTTAACTGTTATAACCCTATTCATTTTGTGGTCTACAGTTACTATGCATATAAAGGAAAACTCAGTTTTTTTCTTCTATCTTTTTTCTACACATTTTAACAAGTGGAACAGCATAGGACAGAGGAAAACCTCATGGACAGTTTTCTAGCTTCTAAACTCGGTAACAGGTTACTATGCAGGAAACCTCCAGCAGATTTTACTCCTGAAAATTTAGGTTTCATTGTAATGTGTCTGTTTACCCCAAACTTCACTTCTGTTCTACCTCATAGTAAGCTGATACAGAGACCACATAACCACAGATGTCTTGCCAAACCAACTGAAACCTAACTGCTCTACCAGACTGCAATCATGTATGCATGTAGAAGAATCCTCATTCATGAGATCTGTAGATATCCCAGGGCAAAGCAACAACAAAAAAACAACCTCAGAGGAAGACTTGGAATTCAGCCCTTCCATTGTTTAGAAATGACAGAATAATTTGCTGGTTCTTTTGCAGTCTTGAGCAGTAAGACAGTTTCTCTTAGTGGGAGAAGCATGCAGAAAGGAAACTTTTGGGAAATTCAGAAGGATTGATTGTCATCTATATTTACCCTTGAACAAATGTAGTCTCAACATTAGTGACTGATTTCTGTATCCTTAGAGCAGAAATGTCCCAACTATGCAGGATTTTTTTTCAAATACAGCATTAAAAAGAAATTAAACTTTATCTACATTGAAACAGATTTCCTTATACTATCTATGTACTTGCTAGTCAACCATAGTCAAGTCACTGTAACATGTACAACATAGACATCTCTAGGACATTCGGTGATAAAACCCTTCCTGAAGTCTTCCAAGGTCCTGTGTAGCATGGGATCAAATAAAATTTTAAGTGGCCTCAAAGCAAAGTTATACCAAGAATATTTTTCTATCTTTCCCACAGTGCCTACTAAGTTAGATTCTAGAGCAAAGTATATTATCAGATTCAGGACATACTCCAAGTTCTCATTTAAATACTTTGGAAAGGACTTTTGTTTACAATCATAGAATCATACAACCGTTTAGGTTGGAAAAGACCTTTAAGATCATCGAACGCAACTTGAGGCCATTTCTTCTCGTCTTACTACTTGTTACTTGGGATAAGAGACTGGCTCCCACCTCTCTACAAACTCCTTTCAGGTAGGTATAGAGAGCAATAAGGTCTCCCCTCAGCCTCCTTTTCTCCAGGCTAAGCATCCCAGTTCCTTCAGCCTCTTCTTGTAAGACTAGACCCCTCAGCAGCTTTGTTGCACTTCTCTGGACACACTCCAGAACCTCAACGTCTTATAGTGAGGGGCCCAAAACTGAACACAATATTAAAGGTGAATGTGACAATGTGGCATAAGAATGAAATTCAAGCTTTTCCTATGGTTACAATTATGATGTAGGTAGGTATCAAGTCTGTGCCTGCATGTCCAGCCAGTGTCATTAATTCTCTGGGTGGTCTATGCATGGATGACATGTTTGAGACTGATTTCCTAGCCATTGTCACAACAAAGCATTTGACTAGGGGTTATAGGAGTTGTCCAAGTAAGAATTCTGGTCCATCCCAGAGACTGTCCCAGGTAGTTCCTTCTGTGTCTAGAGTAATTAATAGGCACCATTTACATGCTTCAGTGAGCTGGGTGGAGAATCTGACCACCCCAGAGATTTGCCCAACCAGTTTCTGCTGCATAACTGAGCAAACTTAGACAGAGCACATGTAAATACTCAGTAGAAACTCTTCTGGAGATGCAGAAATGGTCACATAGGACAGTGCTTTGTACACAGAAGGTTAGGAGCTATTTTGTAAATAGTTTAAGGTGCTCAATGGTGATGGATCATACTTGCTTTGGAATGAGATGACCACAGGGCAGATGGGCATAAGAAATTGGTAGGATAGTGGTTTTGGAGTCTCACCCATTGTGGCTGAAGGTACCTTTGCATTGACCCTTGAAACAGAGACTGCTGTCATCTTATGGATAACAAATAAGAGATTTCATTCCTCACGTAGGTTTTACCCTGTGCAAAGATCCCTGTATGTATTTAACAAGCACTTTTTCTGTTAGTGTCTGTACAACAAAACCACCCTTGCATCCTGTTCTATATTTGTCCATAAGATTCTTTCCTTGTTTGCTATGGCAAGAACGCCTTTGTATGTGAGCCAGATTTGTTCTTTGACATACAGATTGGGGTAGTTTGGACTAGTAGGGGATATCATGGCACCCACTTCATCTGCTATCTGTGTGCTATGGAGTCACTTTCTGGTCCAGATACAGCCCAGATAAATATATATATAGGTACATCTCTATATATAAAAGTAAAATGTGTTTATGTGCATAAAAGCTTTGTTAGGTTGAATCCTCCTCGCATAGTAACAGCTTGTAGAAAAAATCAATTCTGAGTCATGTTGATGACTCAGGTCTCTTAAACGTTTGCAATGGGCTCTTGCAAATTTTTACCTAATTATTTGTTCTGATAGGAAAGTTTATGTGAAAATAGGTAGGTAAATAGATATAAGTAGGCAGCAACACCATTATTATTATTATACTGCTATTAATGTATATAGTTGAAAATATTTTGTCTGTGTTTTCTCATATTGCACAGCAACAATTTTTATTGCAGATAATCAAGAAGTTTAGAGATTTCAGTTTGTCTTTAATGGCTACTTCATGCATTTGATTTATTTTCTGCATTCCTTTGTGGTGATTCAACTGTTTTACTCCTAGGAATATATATTTGAAGTGCGGTTCTTTAGCTAGAACTTTCTGATATTCAGAGACGACATTTATCTGCGAGGAAAAGAGATGGAAGTGAGAGGAAAAGACACTACATGGCAAGCTTGGAATCACAGATTGGATTTCTCTGCCGCATGACAAAGCAAAGACTGATATGATCAGCTAGAGAATTTTCATGATCCTACTGAACAGCCAAGGAAAGAGTTTACCAATCTGTACACTAACTTCAGCAGGATATCAAAGGCTTGCAAATCAGTTTAGCATCTGGCCTTTGAAAATTTAATCAGGGAATTACAAGTGTTGGTAAATTAGGGCCTGATTTTGCTGACCTTTGAGTCAATGAGAGTTTTGCTGCTGAGTTAATTGGTAGCAGAACTACATCCTTTTTATTTCAAGGTGTCATATGTAACCACATGTTGTCACCAAATCACAACTTTTTTCCACCCACTTTAAAACTGTTTTCTTGATAAATCACCAAGCAATGTTTTGGTTTGGAGCAGCAATCTTGTTTACACTCTCCAGTAAATCCAAAAAGCAGTAAGATAGCCAAAACTGCATCAAAAGAAGCATGGCCAGCAGGTCGAGAGAGGTGATTCTGCCCATCTACTCTGCTCTCGTGAGACCCAACTTGGAACATTGCATGCAGCTATGAAGCCCCCAACATAAGAAGGACATCGACCTGTTGGAGCAGGTCCAGAGGAGGGCCACAAAGATGATCAGAGGGCTGGAGCACCTCTCCTATGAAGACAGGCTGAGAGAGTTAGGGTTGTTCAGAAGAGAGGGCTCCGGGGAGATCTTACTGCAGCCTTCCAGCATCTGAAGGGCACCTACAAGAAAGCTGGAGAGGGACTTTTTACAAGGGCATCTAGTGATAGGACGAGAGTTAATGGCTTCAAACTGGAAGAGGTGAGATTTAGAATACATATTAGGAAGAAATTTTTCACAATGAGGGTGATAAGGCACTGGAACAGGTTGCCCAGAGAAGTTGTGGATGCCCCACCCCTGGAAGTGTTCAAGGCCAGGCTGGATGGAGCTTTGAGCAACCTGGTTTAGTGGGAGATGTCCTTGCCCATGGCAGGGGAGTGGAACTTGATGATCTGTAAAGTCCCTTCTAACTCTAACCATTCTATGATTCTATGAAAACCTATCTCCATTCTTCTCCATAAAAGAACTTAGCAATGAATGAGAACATATCTGAAAAAGGTTTGGGAATTATCACAGGTAGAAGGCTCAGAAGGAATGAGCTAAGGAAAATGAAAATAAAATATATACATTGTCCTTTTCCCATAATCTTGCTTTCCACATGTTCATGTAATTTTCAGCTTAATTAAAACTCTTTTTTTCTGATGCAATATATGTTATAATAGATTCCAGCAACTCCTTTAGCTATGGCACCTAGTGAAACCTTGATTCTGCTGCCTTCTTTATAGTAGGTGGGCTTAAGTGTGTCAAATAGTCCAGTTTTTACCACTCTTTAGAGTCTTACACTTCAAGGCTGAAATGATAGTTGTATTTTGACCCTCAAGAGACAGAACATTAGTTAAGAAAGCAGATGCAGTAAGAGTTTCAGGCAACTTGTTTGCAATGGTCTTTGCCTCTTTCTAAAAGGAAAAAACATCTGCAATTGTGGCTGTAAGGACAATCCTTTTTTGAGGGACTCTGTATGCGTGCTTGGAGGTCACTAAGGCAATTGCTGGAGCAGTTTGCTTCACTGAGCTCGAACTTGAGTTTGAGAGAATTGTGTTTTCCCATCTGAGGCATCAGGTATTTTGTCTGTGACCTGGCTCAGCTCAGAAGATGTAGAATGTCATCTCTTCGGAGTAAAGGGAGCAGTTGTACTCACAGATGGCATTTACAAGGTAGTTTGTGTGTTCAGAGCATGTAGCAGGCTCTAACATTGCAACACCCCCTTTGACTATTGCCATTAACTGTGTCTACAAGGGTAGAAAAGGGGGACAGAGGGGTGAAGGATGATTAGATCTATGCATTGCAAGAAGCCAAAGTCAGGGCAAAATCCAACTTTTGTTGCAGCTTTAAGGAGGGACAGTTTCCCTTCTCCCTTGCAAGCCAGTTGTGTTTTTCTGTAATCTAAAGTAAAAGTCCTGGTTGTGGACATGAGCTGAGATATTGCTGATTCCTTTGACATTCCCTTCAAATGGAAGATTTTTATAGGAGCCCCATCAATTGAAGCCCAAGTGAATCAACTGTAAAAACTGCTTCATATTTTGTAAACTTTCAAATGAATGCACAGACAAATATCTGTGTTTAAAAGAAAGGAGTGAGAAATGATCTTGCATTTGTTTAGAATTGTACACAATGTGTTAGCAAAAGCAATCAATACCTAATTACTAGTCTATCTCTGAGACCACAGTCCTCTCTATTCTAATGTTTTCCACAGAGATAAACCACTCACTGCATGACCTGATGTATTTGTTTTGACAGCTCTGCTTCAAACATGACAGTGAACGTCATGGTTCAAGAATAGCCTCTGTCCTCCAAAAAAACAAGCTACAGCAAAGATAAAGTTGTAAAGTCATGGTTAAATGCTAGGCATAACTAAATTCAGAAAATCACCATTACTCTGTAGTAAGAATATTAGGTTTTAATCAGCTACTATTCAAAGCCCACATTTACTTTTTACTCTCTTCAGAGTACCACGAGTGCTCCACTGAAAACTGTGTAATCAAGTGCAGCATTTTATCCTATGCATTAAATAAGTATATTATTACAGACTACCTCATATTTTATATAACGTTTAGACACACTGTACACAGACCCTTTCGTGGTCTGTTTTCTGACCAGTGCTTTAACAACTCAGATGCTGAGCAGTATGCGCCCTTCTTTGGGGGCCTGGTTTACCAAAGTCCTGAGGATTTTTTTGATATACCACTGAGTAGGGAAGGAGAGTGTTTGTTTCTAATTGTGCATACACTTTGAAAGAGCTTACATAAAATGATTGGTCAGAAACATTGATTTCTGGCAGACCCAACAGATTCTGTTTTCAGGAAGTAAAACACCTGAAGGTTCTGTCCTGGACTGATTATCCAGACCATGGTGGTAATTTGTGTACCACTTACTCAACAACACCATCATACAGTGATCAACAAGGAGGTGCAGCTATGGATGAGAGACTCACTGTGTGAGGCACAGTACAAATATAATTTAAACCAAAAATAAAACTTGTTTTGCTGCTGAGTTTTGAGAGAAGTTTCATGACAAGCCTTGGACCCTGACATAGGCCTTTTCTTGTCCCTTTTTTTAATATTTTTACTATTTTTTAATCTACTTTTAATGCATTTTGAGAATACATACTACAGGGTACATGAGGGTACAGAAAAGAACAGAATTATATTGTATGTAACTGAATTTAAAAAATGTTTAATTTCCCATTCTCTGTCACAGGATGGCATTTACATCAAAAGGACTCTGTTTTTTATTCAGTTCCTTTGTACTGTTAATTGTAATTAAATATTTAGGCAGTGAAGACACAGTGGCTTCATAATTCTATAAGTTTTATTCATGTCACCTGTAAAAGTTTTCACAGCGAACTCTGGTTTGTTTGGTTCCATGTTTAGTAGCGAAGTAAAATTCTGAAGTGACATTTACACTAACTCTTTTAATACTACTATCAAACAGTTCATAAACAGAGAAGGGTTTCCAAGACCTTTGCAGAGTCAAGTTCTATCGGAGTGAAGCTAGTGATGGGATGTAGATTAATTCCATCTAGCTCTTGTAAATAAGTCTAGACTCAGAAGTCAGTAGTCTTGTTGATGAATTTACTGCCTCTAATGAGTCCAGAGATGGTCATCTCCAGAGCCAGCTTGGATTTGAGTTTCCATTTTATGAGCCCCATCACAGTAGTAGGACCTGCAAGTAATTTTGTAAATAACTTAAACAGGTCAGCAAAATGCAGTTGGAGGTTAATCTGTGACAGGGAATCAAGGTATAAGTATAAATTAACTTGTACATATACAGCTGTCATGTAGGTGGGTAAACAGCAATCATGCTTTCATAGTTTTCAGTCCAGCTCCCATGTCTATTTTCCAAAAAGCAGCCTGAACACAAGAAATAATTTTAATGAGATACCTAAGTAGATAATAAACCTTTCTGAAGTCCATTGTTGCCTCTCCTCCAGGCATTATTTTCTCACTACAAAACTTCACATAAAAAACCAAAACAAAATTAAGTATCATGACTGGACTTCCCAAGTTCAATAATTTTTACCATATTCAGAAGATTGAACATGAAAGGCTGCATGTAACAGAACTTACCCAGCAAAATCTCCCATAGCAGCTCTTCCACAGCCTCCAGTTACCAAAGAGAAGAACAAATTTCAGATGTCCTTAGCTGAACCCATGAATAGCGGTGATTAGCCGGTATATGTAAAACTATGCATGTAGTTGTCTAATCAATTTTAGGGGCAAATAGCTAATTTTCAACCTAATAATTATCATTAATATTTAAAATATGTCTTTCAACTCTTCTACTTTCCTGATGTAAATTATCATAGTCTGTGAAATCTTTACCTTGAATACAAAAATTACATGATGTTTTTGGAGTTATGGTACCCATAAAAGAAGAGCACTGATGTCCAAATGT
This sequence comes from Pluvialis apricaria, assembly GCA_017639485.1. Lineage (NCBI taxonomy): Eukaryota > Metazoa > Chordata > Aves > Charadriiformes > Charadriidae > Pluvialis > Pluvialis apricaria. Next base: position 39,950,092 of record CM030007.1, read on the forward strand.
GTAAGTAACTGAACTCACATTCAGTTTTAAACAATGTCAGTATTTTATAATACATGTTATTATGTAAGTGAATCCCTGCAGTTGGCTCTATGTGTTCTAAGCCAATAGCTGAACTACTGAATTTCTTAACATGCAACTTTAAGAGCCCTGAATGGCTAGATGTCATGGGAGAAACTACTGGTATGTGGAATGCAAAGGATGTGTAAATACCTAGAATGCATGGGCATATAGCTTGCAAGTATATTGGGTTAGAAACAAACACAAGAGAGAGGAAAAGCAATTAAACACCTAGATACACAAGGCATAAACAGGAAGTAAGAGGACAATAAAAGGGACCAGAAGTCTCTAAAATAATGTCAATAATAATTAAATAATAACAAATGAGGACCAGGGTCTGGGCATGGATCCTGGATGTACTTAAGGTCTGACCTAGAATTTAAGGGACTCAGGGACATGCATATGCCTGTAGATCAAGAGACAGAGGGTATGCATATTCCTGCTAGTGAACTTCAGTCTGTATCAGCTGGAGAGGACGAATGTATTTGTGCTGTGTTACATGAGTTTCTATGATTGCTTTTGGTCTTTATATGGGTACCAGTAAAAATAGTGTTCTCTACCTCTGTTGATTTGTTTGCTCTGTTGTGTACATAGTTTGTGTGTGTATCTGCATGTGTGTTTGTATCCGCATCTGTAGAGTATGTGCTTAGCCTTGCTACTACCTGGACCTACAAAAAGGAACAGCAGCAAACACTGTGGAGGAGAAATGCCCTTGATATTAAAGTCTGATGAATTCAGCCTCCCTCAATATATACATATAAGACGTATATGACAATAGTAAGAAGATGACCTTTTCTACAATATGCTTATACCTCTTCAAATGCAGAACATAAAGTGGACAGTAGTATTTGCTACTGTGCTGTCCTTCAACACCCTCCTGCAAGACCCTCAGGACAAGGAGAGAGTCTGTATTTTCTTCAGAGTCACTACTCTCTCAGGGCAATGATTGTCTCTCCATTTTTACCAGTTTTCCCTACATATATTTTCTACGAGAAATAATGTGAAGGAGTTCTAAGGGACCTTATGCTGGGTGTTCTTAATGGAAAGGTTGAATTCACCTATTCAGCTACGATATTGGGTAACAGCCATAAATATATGCATTCAATGTTCTTTCTTGCCTCTCTTTCACACACCCACAGCAAAAAAAAAAAAAGAAAAAAAACCCACCTTCAACATGTTTTAGTCAAAGCCTTTCTGTTTGTTCTTGAACTAACTTCTCTTCACAGAGTAACTCAATAGATTGTAAACAAGTGCTTTATTTGTCAGGAATTGTAGCTCATGTTTACATGGATCATGGAAGACATCTAATTGTTAAAGCCCTTCAACATCATTCCTGACTTTGATCTTTTCTCCTTTATTTGCACGCACTCATTAACAATTATACTGCATTTTGGTTTATATGAAAAGAAGAACACTGTCTTGTAGGCTCCCTAGAAATAAGTATATTTCTAGCCCTCCTGAAGGGATGTATCACGTAAAGCGTGAAGCACTCTGAACTCCCATCAGAGTGTATTAGAGACACTCACACCTTGCAAGATACATTTATAAGTGAGCAACCTTATCTACACAGGAGAAAAAAACAGGATTTAAGTGTTCTGTTTTTCATCTCTAATATGCTTTTTTTTCAACTGCACTCTCCCCTTGTACTCAATTTATTTTGTACTTTATTTACTTGACTTAATCATTGTTAGCAGTGATTATGAAAACTTTCTTCTCCTCACATCTTATCATCTGATCTTCCATTCTTCTACTTTCTTTAGTTCAGTGTTAGCAGATCAAATGAGAGGCTTTTCCTCTTCTAGATACCTACAGTGTTTACTTCTTTATTTTAACACAATATTCTATCAACTCTGTTATGAAATCTTTTTATCTTTTGTTTGCTGGAACAGAATGCTTCAGAGCAGTTTGTTATGTAATTGAATAGAAATCTCCTGTCATCCAGCTCTTAAGTGTAAAGTTTCTGCTATTATTCATTTTCCATTGAACCTCTTTTATTTGTCACCAAGTCTTTACATTATCAGTTTTTGATGATTTTGTCTGCATAAGTCAGATGAGCAAAACATGCCAGTTTGCTTATGCTTGAATTATTTTTTTCTGCTCTTGTAAAACTGAGTTGTATCTTATTCTAAATCATTGGTGATGATTCTGAAGTCTTTTTAACAGGCAAAGATATTGATATGGATCTTCACAGTAGTTATGAGTTGACCCCAGATGAAAGATAATGTGGAATAACCCTGTGTCGAATTTGGGTCTACTGTACAATCCATGTCCTTCCCAACTTCTTCCTCACCCCCAGCCTACTCACTCTGGGGGGAAGAGTGGGAAAAAGATAAAGCCTTGATGCTACGCAAGCATTGTCGAACAATAATCAAAACACTGGTGTGTTACCAACACTGTTTTGGCCACAAATTTAAAACATAGGACCATATGGGCTGCTATGAATAAAGTTAACTCCATGTCAGCCAGACCCAGTATAGCAGTCTGCATAGTAGTAAGACTCTAAGAAATAAATTTGAGCTGTATTGCAAATAAATATGCTTGTGAGCTGCGAACTGTCTGAACGTACTGTGTATCCTGCTGTTTGGAAGAGTTCTGAATGACCTCTGTAGTACATGAGAGGAAATCTACTTGAAAATCTTCTAACTGCTAAAAGAACATGAGTTAATTCTTTATTATATTCCCTCTCATTTAAAGAGACAAGCTATAAATTGCAGGGTTATCACTACTGAAACTACTACCAATTAGACACAAGTTACTTTAATTTGTTTGACAAGTGGTGTATGACTTTCCTCTAGGCAATATTACATAAATACTTCAAAACAGTTGTACTTTTCATCACCTGCTATGAGGCATTAAGATCATCTGTAGTAGAAGTATGGAATCCCAGGCTCATTCGCAGTATCTTGCTGGGATAGTACAGTCTGCGGCAGTAATGCAGGTCAAAAATTTGCAATGAACATTTGAAAGGCCCCAAACTGGCCAGCAATTTGAAGTATATTTACTGTGTCTTTTCAGTGAGTAGCTAAAAACCATCAAATTCAAAAGTCAAATTTATAATTTGATAAATAACTTTATTTTTTTTAAGGGAAGTCCAGAATCAACAGAAAAGGATGTGTAAATAAATATGACTACCCTGTTCTTACAGCAGGTAGGTCTTGTCTTCCTGATTAGCTTTCAGATTCATATTTCAAGAACTTTTTAGTTCATCAGTCTCTACAAAGTCCCTCTGGGACTAGAGGAAAGGTAACTCCTTCTATCATCTGTGAGGTGTAGTTCTATGTGTCTGTGCCCTGCTGCTCTCAGTAGCGTCCTGCTGTCTACTGCACCAAGCTTCTTGTGGACCTCTCACTCCTTCAGCATATTTTACCATCTTTTCATGAATGATGCCACTTTCTCATTTCCATACAGGTTAAGTTGTTCCCTGAGCTGGAGTAATTTCTGCCTCTTAGGAAAGGTTTCATAGTTTGCTTAAATAACTATGGCACAGTATTCATTGCAGGCATGAGTCCGATCAATAAAACTGTTGTCATCCCTGTGCTGGATCTTTGTAGTCCTGCAGCACCGCCATCAGAACATAAATTGTTTCTACTCCTAGCTGAGTTCATACTGAAGTACACAAGGTGTGCTCACATAGTTTGGTCTTCTGAGAGGGCTATAACCTCCAGCAGAGAGGTGGCATTGAACAACTGAGGAAGGCAATTTCTTTAACCTCATCAGTTAGATCCAGAGGAAAATGCATAAGACTAGTCATAAATTTTAAGTTGTCTTGGGTAATGATAGTGTTTAGCACCTTGCACAAAAGGCTCTGAGACTTCTGAGCATTGTTACAATAAATGACTTAATAAATAGCGGAACTTTGACCATACATATTGACTCCATTTTAAGCAGGGAGCAGTGTTCAGTCCCTATTTTTCCTGGTCTTTTCAATATTTTTGCCTTTTTCTTCTGCTGCTGCTATGCTAGAAGCTCTGTCATAGGAAGGTCAACGAACAGTTGCATTTGTAACTGTGTGTGGACTGCAGATCTAGAGATGAGCTGATGAGGGCATTGTAGGAGCAGTAGCGCCTCTGCCCTGCCATTGCTGTAACTTTGTGCTAGCTGATTCATTGAGCAGCATTAAAGGTTATGGCAGTCAGTAAATAACCTGTCAAACTCCTGCTGCTTCCCTTACCCAATTCAAAGGATTCATCAATCTCTGTATTCACTTGTGCTGCACATCTGGATTGCTTATTGATGATCTGGATCATGTTCATCAGTTGCTTGCTCATTTAATGCCTCTATAATCACCTCAAGCCTGTGTAAACCTTTTCAGAGCCACTGAGGTGTAGAATATCTTCCCTTTGGTGTTCAAGGTGCCACTTTGTGCATTTTGACTATGCATTTAACAGTACTGTAGTCTAGTATAAGCTCACCTTCCTTCCCCTTCTAGAAGCATCTTTATTACAGAGCAGTAAATATCCCTACCTGAAAAGACACACAAACACACACACACACGTGCATGTACACATGCACTCAGACACAAAGTAAAAACCACACACACACACACACACATGGTTCTTAATTAGACTTTTAAAATATTATTTTCGATGGAAAATAAAAATACATTTTTTTAACAAAATAGATGTTTTAAACATTGTTTTTAAAAATAGGGATAATATGATTATTCTTTGCTTGTTCAATTTGTCTAAGAATTACTAACTAAAAAAGAGGCAGCAGCAGCGCTGATTGATTTCTTAGGTCTGCTCACAGTAATATTTCCTTCAAAAGCCCAACATCCTGGAGAATTTAAACAATTTTTCTGTGACAATTTAATGTAATGCCATATGGGTTATAAAAACAAAACCACATTATTTTTTCTTTTTTGTTGTAAAAGGAAAAGACATACCACACTGAGAGATGCCATAAACAGACGAGAGAAAAATACGTGAGTGCTTTTCCTGGAGAGCATCCTCACAAGAACAGCGTTCATGCCATCAGCTGCTCCTCTCTTACTTCCCCAGGATATAGTCAACCTCCAGCAGAGACTCCTATAAATCTGGAAAGGCAGAAGAGCCAAGCATTCCGTGAAGTCCATTAAGAACTTCACTGTGATCAATCTATTTTGTGTGGAGTGTGGCTGGATACTTGCTGGCACAAAACCCTAAGATCTATATCTAAGCAAACTGATAGTGCTTACTTAATGTGTTTCTCTCCTCCATGCTCACTGCAGGAGATTTACCTTCCTGTAAGGAAACGAATGTTGGTGAAAGTGAAGACTTGATAATCTTCCTTTGTGTGCTGCTTCCTAGTTAACATGAAAAAAGTAATTGCAAGTACTACCACGTTGGATGTTTACTTTTTCTTTCATTCTGCTTTTAAAGTAAATCCCCACAGCTTTGTGTTCTAGACACAGATATTTATTATAAATTAATTTTTAAAATAAGGATATGGCTGCTCAATATCTTGCTGAAACTCGGCCAGCTATTGAATGCAACAGCTATGTCTTTATTATTAAATCTGAACTTGGAATAAAAATCTATATAAATTCAGCCCTTAGGTTTTGCAGAGATTTTTGTGGCTTTTTGGGTTTGGTTTTGTTGGTTTTTTTTTAAATTCTAAATCTTACTGAAATATGAGGACTTTTCATGAAACTGTGAATGATACATATTTATCCACTGGAATTACATCAGAACTACATTTTTGGCTTGTGTTTAATTTGAAGAATACATTTGCTGAACTGAATCTTGATATTAGCATACAGATGGAATTGAACAGTATGTCAATACTGACTGAAAAAGCAGATAGATTGCTGGTTGCTTTATTTTAGATTAGTTCTAAATTTTCTCATGGAGAATATAAAAATGTAGAACAGTCTTTCAATTTTCCATTTCATTTAAACTGAGAAGAAAGTAATAATTTGAGGAAAACTAATAAAAGACTGATGTTAGAATATGATTGACATGTGGCTAAAATGTGTTTCAGTTGTGAAGACAGTCCAGTACTAATAAAACACCATTGACAGGCTTGCTACCTTCAGGCCTCCCTTGCTCACATATAATTGATTTTAAAACAGTTTCCAAAAGAGAAAGGAATGCTGTACTATGTCTGTATGAATCTTTCCTGGGTTCTGCTGTGTTTGTTAGGAAGCATTTGAAATTAAATGACGATGTATCCTACGGTAAGTATGACTAATTACTTATTTCTTTGCTACTTTATTTTTAAAAAAACAAATTTTGGAGCTCCACTATGAAGATAAAATACTTTACTTGGGTACACTTCCTAATAGGTAAAAATGTGAGATATGGAGTGAGATAATTTGATGATCTGGGTGAACCAACTTTTAAACTTTTTGTGGTGCTGGAGAAAGAAGGAAGATTCAGGTGTTCCTTGTTATTAAGGTAAAGTATAATAATGATTTTCCTTGCTTATCTGCAAAAACAGCCCTTATTGTCTGAGTCAGAACATGTGGAGTCAAATCCCAGAAAAGTTAATATTTATATTTGTAATTTTGTTTAGACTCAGTGGATGGGATTTGCCTCGTACCAAATGCAGCCTCCTTTTATCATCAATACAAAGAAGCAGGCACTTCAGGCATGATTCTTCTTATCCTAAGCTAAACACCACACAGCCACTCGCTCATTCTTTGCTCCCCCGCCCCAGTGGGATGGTTGAGAGAATCAGAAGGGTAAAAATGTAAAAACTCATGGATTGAGATAAAGACAGTTTAACGGGTAAATGAAAAGCTGCACACACAAGTGAAGCAAAATGAGGAATTCATTCACTACTTCCCTTTAGCAGGTGGGTGTTCAGCCTCATCCAGGAAAGCAGGGTTCCATCACGTGTAGCGGTTACTTGGGAAGACAAACACCATAACTCCAAATGTCCTCCCTTTCTCCTTCTTCCCCCAGCTTTTATTGCCGAGCATGATGTCATAAGTATGGAATATCCTTTTGGTCAGTTGTCTTGGCTGTGTCCCCTCCCAACTTTTTGCACACCCCAACCTACTTGTTGGTAGGGTGGGGTGAGAAGCTGAAAATGCCTTGATGCTGTGTAAGCAATGATCAGCCATAACTGAAACATCGGTGTGTTATCAACACTGTTTTCACCACAAATCCAAACCAAAAAAACATACTAGCTACTATGAAGAAAATTAACTCTATGCCAGCGAAAACCAGTCCAAAAGGCCAAAGGAATGGCACTATAGAATTGTGTTTCTGTCTGTTCAGTGCAAGCGGACCCATGGGTGATTAGTTCAGAGGCAAGAGTCCACACTTCAGATGTCTGAGGATGCTAACATAAATCCCACCAAATCTGTCATTATAAAAGAACATCTCAGCCTCTACATACCATTAAAGTCTTTCCAGAGGGAAAGGTTTAAGTATTAGACTTTTAAAATGTATTAATTTCCTACTGCTCATTGGCATTTTTAAAACCTAGTATCACTGAAATGAACAGTAAAACTCTCATTTCTTCTTTTGGACTACAACTTAAACCTGAATGTGTGACAAAATTACAGAAATGGCAACCAATAGGTTCATAAGCTTTGTTTTTGTTCTCATTTTCCCCATCATTATGGGTATCTCTGCACTATAAAACAATGCAGCTCTTCAGAAGACTCAAAACACCTAGTCTGATCCATCAATTTCAACTCAGCATTGGGCTCCAAACTCAAGTGAACTAGTAAGTTTCCTCAAAACAAGACCTGATAGAGGGTTTGCATCTGGTTAACGACATTCACTCAGGTCTGCGTCAAAAGACAGTATGGATGGGCTTTGGCCTTCTCCATTTTGTACATTCTCCCAAGACCCTCCCTGCAGGTTCTACACCCTCAAGCACATCTATGTGCCTAAGATATCCAAGATGTATCTTGCTCTTATGTTGCAAAAGTATTGTTTTAGTGCGCTACTAAACAGCTCTCACTGTATTTCAGGCACTTCCAATTTTATATTCAGTCTCCAGAGACCCCCACAACGAGTGTCTGGACCAACTGCTCTGTAGTCTGAGTGAAATCCACTTGTTTGAGTTTTTAGAAGTGTTATTGTGAGATACTCCACATGATCTGACAGAGGAAGGGATGGCACAGATAACTCATTGTGTGGATGCATTAACAAATGGAGATATTACCTGTGAAAAACACAGTATATCAGAAAGATAATCTAGGTATAATTAAGTCTGAATCAGGATGGACTTAATCTTAGCCAGCTTTAAGCATCTCGATTTGAGCTGCTTGCCTAGACTCCCTTGATAGTCGATGGAGGGAAACAGACAGGATACAAATCATCTGACCTTTTCAGGCACTTGCCTTTAGAAGAAATGAGATCAACTGTAATGTATTATAACCAGTTTTCTCTACAAGCCATCATAGATGTGCATGCATCTGTTATGACTCAAATTCTAAGTCACTTTAATCAAAGGTGATTCATGAGATACATCTTCCTTAAAATTGCGTTTTAAAAGCAACATGTGGTATTCATAGGAATGCTTTATTATATGCTCTTAGGGATGACATTATAGATCTGATTTCTGCTGAATTATGTTGTCTTCTAATGTTTTCTTCCAGCTAGTTCAAAGCAGCAGCTGCTGGTCTATAAAAATTATTTAAGTAGATTGCTTTAACCCATGGATATTGGTCGATTTTGTGCATGTTTGTATGGGGGAATTATGGCCTTTGTCTAATGGGTTGCAAATGTTAATTAAGAAAACTATGCCTGTTGTTATTAGGCTTAAATTCTTTACAGAGAGCTCCTTCACTCCCCTGAAACATTTTTGGACACCTCAGAATCTGAAAAAAGCTTAAAGCCATTTTTAGAAAGCAGCTGTGGGACAAGATGAGCTTAATTGCTGCTCAGAAAGAACTGAAATGTGCATTTGCACCACGATTAATACCTTTTTGTTGCAAGCTCAAGATTTCAAGTCTTGTTCATGTCAAATTAGCATCACAGTTCAGAACAGATTCCTGTTGCTATTGACCTAAAGTAACCATTATTAGCAACAAAAAAGCTTCAGCCCTACATTTACCAGCTGTTGGGAAACGAGCCCTATGTGCGTTAGTGGTGTTCTGCCTTTTGCAGAGGCTCCTTTTGTAAGCTTTGCAATAAGATCAGTCTGCTCAGGGTTTTATCCAGTAGGGTCTTGAAAATCCCAAGGCTGGACACAAACTCTTTGGGCAGCCAGATACATTTCTAAGACCACCGTCCTGTTGAAAAAGTTTCTGCTTATATACAGCCTGGGCATCTCTCATTTCAGGTCATATCTGTTATCCCTTGTCCTTCTGCCATGCACCTCTGTGATGTCTGTCTCTGTCTCCTCAGTAACCTCCCCACAGGTATCCTAACAGGACTGCTGTTAGGTCCCCCTCGGCATCTCTTTTCCAGACTGCGTAATCCCCATTCCCTCAGCCTTTCCTCATAGGCCAAGAGCTCCAGCACCAACTGTTGTAATGACCCTCCACTGAACTGACTCAGTTTATTCATTTCTTCTCCTTGAGGATCCAAAACTAGACACAATATTCTACACACCATCTGAAAAGTACCAAGTAAAGGAGAAAAGTCAGTTCTTTCTATTATCTGGCTGTCTTCCTGCTCATACAGCTCAGGAGGCTTTTTTTTCCCCAGGATGCACTGCTGGTTTGTAATCAGCTGGCTGTTCCCTAGGGGTCCCATGTCCTTTCTGCAGAGCTTCTCCACAGCTACTCAATCTCCAGCCTATTGCTGCAAGGGATTCCTCCTTTCTAAGTGGACTTTGCATTTGTCCTTGCTGAATTTCATAAAGTTCCTATCAACCCATTTCTGCTATATGTCCAGGGGTTTCTGAATGACAGTCTTGATTCCCTGAGTGCTCCAACTGTGCTTTCTAGGTTGGTATCATTTGCAAACTTTACAAGTATGCATATTCATATTGTAGTTTTGAATTTTTGTTCAGACTAATTTCATACTTTCACACTACTGTATTCAATTTGCTGCCTAAAAGCCCCAGGCGAACCTTCTAATAAGTGGCATAGCATTTCTGTTGGAAGGCACTGAGCTTCCTTATCTGCTTGTCAGCTGGGGTAAACAGAGTCTGAGAGGAACTGAGGTCTTCCTCCACAGTCTATAGAGAGCTTGCTGAGAGCAGGTAGAATGATAAGAAATACTAGGAACACTTACAGGAGATGATTGTAGACTCAATCTTCAGCTGAGTAAATTTTGAATTATTTAAAAATATTTAATAATTTCATAAACAAATTTAGAGGACAGCAGAGTGGAAGCACAGATATTCCCATTTCCATGTCATCCCTTTCTCTTTGTAACATTCTTATCTTTTAGTCCATCCTTAGATCTCTAAACCATTCATATTTTTCACCTCTCTCTCATAGCTGTGGTGGAGGATCAAAGGAAAAGGAATTGTTTACATAGAGGTAAGGAAATGATGAAATTATGTAGAGGGAACAAAATTATTAGTGGCCACTTGCTGGTTACCCTGCAGTTGAGGTAATACTTATCAGGAACTTAATGACAGTTGAGAAGAGAAGCTAAAGTTTGAAATATAAGGATATTGAGAAAGGGATAATTTTTTTACAAAAAGGAATTGCACTATCCCAAAGCACTAAAATCACAGGTATCGCATTGATGGTTCATGTCCTGAATGTTTCAGTAAATCTACAGTCTAATCTCAGAAAACACTAGAAAATGTCAAGGAGAGAGTCAGGACAATCATAATTTTGCCCTTTTATAAACAATGCACCAAGAGTCCAACAGCACGTATCCTCTTCCCCTTACACATGAACAAGGTAGGATTGATCTCAACTTTTCATAATCCTGCATACACTATTGTGGTCTTTTATGTTTAGAATCATGCTGGATCTAGCCACCATGCAAGGATAGAAATCTAGGCCAGCTCATTGAACCCAGCCTTGCTTTGTGGGTTTAGATAAAATCTTACCTGTAGGATTGTCATAGCTTAAGTATCTTTCATTGATCCTTTTTTTTTTTTCTTTCTTTCTTTTTTTTTTACCCCATGCAGTTGTTGCTGCCTCATCATTTAGGGGCACAAGAACCTCTTGCTCCCTTTCCACTTCCTGCCACCAGAGGGGCTGCAGGCACGTTGATAAGTCGCAGAAATACCAAACACTTCAGAGACATGATTAATGGCAATAGCTACTTTGGTTGATGAATTTTGATCCCCCAGCAGAAATCTGGCATCAATCATGTGCCTGAATTTCTCTGTGCTGCTAGATGATTTAGTACCCCATGTCCTATGCTCTACAGCTTCCATTTGGAGCTGAACAATTTCGCTGTCACCTTAGAAGTGTAGCAATAATTTCCACTCTGCTTTAGATTCCAAGGTGTTGGCATGTCACTGCTTTTAGGACACACTACCAAGGGGGTCATTAGAGCTATTAGAATAGGGAAGATACTCCATTAATTATCCTTTGGCCAGCCATATATAATCCCCTCTGCCCCTTAAAAACAAAGCAATATTTCTGTATAATTTCAGAGATCTGTGGGTTCAGTCTTATATTTTCTTGTAATTTGTCAATGAAAGCTTGTGTGATGGCATAGAATTTCTGAACTTCAGAATTATTGCTGAATTTCTACAGAGAGTTTTTCCACATTAAAATGAAGGTGTAAAAGCTGCAAAAGATGTACTAAATCATTTAAACACTTGAAATCTCAGGTATGTGATCCGTGCTAGATACGTCCAAATATTTTACCATTATATTAATATGAATTCTGAAGGTGCTAAGTAGATTTCCAAATAATATTAATATTATACTAGTAAAGTTAATGAAACAGTTAATTAAACGTTGTCATAAACTGTCAGTAAGTTAATATAAAATACTGAAACCAAATGAAAAGGATGTAAAAGAAAACAGAAATTAAGAAAAAACCTCCCACGCCAGACTCCCACTAAGTACCTTGCAAACATTAGTGAAATTAATTGTTTGAATATCTCTGTGAAATGATGATGCAGATACAGAGAATGAAGCATGAAGTAGTTTTGACCAAGGTCACAAAACACATCCACGGGAAGTGAGGTCAGGGAATTATGAGACTGAGTTCAACAATTTACAGAACTCTTTTTCTGTCTATAATTCTCAGAATGCACAAATAATAAGCTACATCCCGACAATATTACAGTTCATCCAAATCAATTTGATATGGTGACCATTGCAAAAAATATATTAATATTTCCTTTCTGTCAAAAGAAATGTCTTACACTTCAGACCGTGAACTCAGTAAAGATTACTGAGATAGCTAATGTCCTCTAGTCCTGGCTCAATTAATAAATTAGTGCCAGTCTAAATCAAGATTCCTTTTATGCCTGTGACTTTATTAGCGATGTTTCCATCAGAAAGACAGGCTGAAAATAGAGTTGGTCAAGGTTTTCATTTTTTAATCCTGATAAAGAGAATTTTTCAGAATATTCAATTGCTTTTATATTTTCTAGACATAGATGTTAATATAGCACAAAATATTTAAGATTTTTTTTTTTCAGTTAAGGAAATCTTCTAATTATATATTTTACTTGCATCCCACTTCTGGCTGCCCAAACATATACACATAATAACTGATTTCCCAAGCATGCTCATCTACATCTAACATGTTTGTCTTTCAGTAAAAACTCTGAATCTGCAGTATTTAATTTTTCTACAGTTTACTATCATTATATAAAATCCGCTCTATCTGGTTTGTTATTGGGTTCTTGGCATAAGGCAATGATCACATGGGAAACCAGATCTCTTTAAGTGGTTGGTTGGTTACCATTCAGATCGAAGCAAAAATCTTTTTTGTGATTATCTTTGCAATGGCAACTTCAGCTGGATTGTGTTAGATTCCCAGAACCACTATGTTGATGAATTCTTATATCCTGTGATCCCACCTGACCTCTCTAGGGCATGCAGGATCCTTTGCTGTTGATTGTCTTAAAATTTGTAGAAAACATCTCCTAATCATCTTAACTATATACACTCTCACGTGATTATCTTTGTATCTGCAGGAAAAGTTTCAATTGACTACTTACAAGCATTTTGTGTATGCAAAATTTGATCAATTTTGCAGCAGCAAACAGATGGGGGAGTGTCTGGAAAGAATGGCCAGATTCTCCACCCATGATTAATCAACACACTGAAGAAAACAAATTGGTGTATGCACAACAGAAGCTGCCTGGTGGGAGTTTTTTAAAAACGCAACCTCCACCCCAGACTTAGCTACCAAACTGCCTCTTTGGCAGGTATGTTGTTGGTCCGTTTCTGTCTGTCTGTTCTGCCAACGTAAAACACAAGCCTTCTGGTGTGAGATTTTCTCATGCTTTGAACAACTGTACCTATGACATGCTTCCCCACTAGGCACTGAAACACTTTCAGGAGTAGGGAAATCAGACTGCCAAAGCAAGGCCCTCAGGTATCCCATACCATCTCCAAGAAAGAGTCGGTTTCCTCTGAGAAAGAGTACAGAAAGCTTTTAGAACATCAACGATCTTCTGTCCTATAGTAGACAATGTGGAGTTAAGTAATTGGCTGTAGGAATCTTGAAGTATGGGAATACTTATTGAAGCACCTGGATTTAAGGTTTATCTATCCTCATTGGATCTAGTGATTTCAGTCCCACAGATGGATTTTCTCCAGACAGAAAAATCGCTCCTGTAAAGCAGCTCTTGAGTGACAGTGTGCAATAAGTTAGTCTAGTGATTATAATCTATGGTCCAGAAACTTCTGCAGGCATGTAATGACTTCTAAATAGTCCAAAAAGAAATTATTAAAAAAGCAATATTATTGTCAGTGGCTAAAATTCATAGTGCAAGCATCTGCACATCCATGAGAATGGTTTAAGAATCTGTAAATTGCAAAAGTTAGAGAAAATATTTGTTCATCAATGGGGATGTTCACTCAGGAAATGGAAGGCTTGGGTTCTGAACTCACCTCAGGAACACTGCACCTATATTTCCTGGTCTCTGTACGTCAACTGTGGCTGTCAACTATTTGTGGAATAAGCAGGAAAGCTAAATCTATTCTCTTTCTGTTCAAAATGAGCCATTCTGTAGCCAGGAATGAAAATGTCAAGAAACCTGAAGGAGAACTAGCACAAATGATATGACTCTACCATACAGATTTTGGGATAAAGAAATCTCAAAACTGTTGACTGGTTTTCCATTAGTAAGTCACTGAATAAAAGGTGGGAAAAGTCAATATAGCATAATATAGATTGCATTAGCACTTCTAAACAGTATTAAGCACTTTAAAACAGTGAAAAATTTCTAAAACATTTCAAGCCATATAAAGGAAAGAAAGAAAAGCATTTTATGTTACATATTAGATTATTTTGCATCAATAAATATAGTACAATATTGTAATATTCTGTAATTTTTCCAGACTTGCGAGAATCAGTTAGAAAACTTGAACTCCTGCTAGCACCATTTTACACATCTTTGCAAGGAATCTTGAGATGAGTCAGATAAGAGAAATGAATAAACAATTGTATTTCTGGGCTTGTGGAATGATCCTTCACAATTGGCAGATTGGTTTTAACCATAGAGGAAAAGTCTATATCTTTATCTTAGTGATTTATCTAGGCAGAATTTTTTGATTGTATGCTTGCTGACTTGCTAAAGTACCACCTGTAATGCAACATCTTCTACTAAAACAATATATTTTACAGAACATATTTTTGGAACATAGTCTTCACAAATATAAGTGTGTTATTTAGGACAAAAGTAATTTTTCCTTATTCAATTCACTGTCATACTGAAGTCCAGTGAAATTCAATAACTTCTGCTGGGCAAAGATTTCATATAACTGCATCAGCATGGACACAAAAATTGTAGGATTGAAATCTGACTAGGAACAGTCATAATTTGTCTTAATAGACCATTCTTTGTCCAGAAAGACTCTAAATTATTGTGCGAAGAGCTGCAACCAACTGTCAAAACCGCAGTGAGTAATACATTACCTACTTGTAGAATTACTTACGCAGAAACGTACTGCTCAAATGTTATGAGTGGCCCCAAGGAGAGTGGCAAGATTGTCTACTTCTGCATACACTTTTGTGTATGCATTTGTCTGTTTCACTTTTCTGTATTATTTTCTTATCAAATGAAAATTAGGAGCAGATTATACTTGTAAATGCATACGGTTGTCTTGTTATCATTTTTATTGAAATTTAAAAATTAATTGTCATGTTTGATCAGATCTACATTACTGTCTAAATAAAAATGTTTTATTGAATGATCAATCAATCAAAAATAAACATTTAAATGTTTTTCTAAGTGACATTCTGTTTATGACCAGCAACATTTGACTAGGTAAGCAAATGACATTGCCTTCATAATGTTTTTAAAAAGAAATGCACATGAATGAAGAGGAACAAATCTGATGACCATTCACTGCTTTTTCACTATTTTGTTAGTACATCCTCCCAGCCAAAAGCCCTTTCTTTCAAGTGGTAGCTTTAAACACTTGATTATCAGAATTTTAGTAACTGACAGTTCTAGTGACAATGCTCTTCTTCCAAATTCACAACATGAAAATTTGTTAAAGAAGGATCTGTTTTCTGTTAATGAAATCAATGCCTAAGATATATTTTGTTCCTGCCATCAAAGGGAAAATACAAATGAAAGGCATGAAGGTAGTATGTGAGTAAGGAGAAAATGCAATAACAGGTATTGTATAAAAACACAGACTCACAAGTAACAGAATCAGAATATTCATCATTAGAGCAAAGTCCTCTGTCCCCATGAACACTGGTAACCTGTGCAATCTGCCACATACTGTTTTACCAGCAGGGCTCAATTCTGACTTTGAAGGCCTATCATCAACTCAGACAGAATTAGGATATTTCTATGCAGTCCCTGGTTTGTCTGATGAGACTGGTAACGAAGGTATCGTTAAGTACTTGTTAGAATGGTAGCAACGGGGACACCCGCTTGGAGCTGGATGGATGCCTACAGCACGTCATCACCTTGAGTTTGTTCTAAAACTGAACCAGTGATCTAGTACTCTGATAAAGAATTATCTGCATCAGAGGATTATATGATTAAAAATTACTAGCAGCCAACAAAAGTAAGACAAAATGATAGAAGAGA
Organism: Pluvialis apricaria; assembly: GCA_017639485.1. NCBI lineage: Eukaryota > Metazoa > Chordata > Aves > Charadriiformes > Charadriidae > Pluvialis > Pluvialis apricaria. The sequence goes on from CM030007.1 coordinate 39,966,187, forward strand.
AAAACAGAACAAAACAAAGTGCATTCTATCATGAGAAATTTTATTAATATGTGATGTAATCACCAATTGCTCACATGTGCAATAGATATTGGTCCACACAAGAGTATAAGAGAAACTGCCGCCAGCAGCTGCAACTACAGCACTAATTTTTAAGAAGAGAAGAAAGTCTCACTTTTAAACAAATGTTTAACTTCAGTTCTACATAGAGAATTCAAAGCCATACTCAAAACTCACAAAATTTCCTTATCCTCCCCAATAGATTTTTTTTGATGGTGCAACTGAGGTCATTACCAGTGGGACTTGATATACAACGTATTGTTTATTAGTGTACACTTAAAATATGGACTCATAAATAATAATTTCAAAATTTATAGTATAAACCAAAGCAATACATGAAGACAAAAAAAATTACAGACCTATTATTTACCATTCTAACTTATCTTACTACTTCGCTCCTTTGTTTCAAATCCTGGATAGTATTGTAGGCATATCTACTTGAGCAGGGGCAGGCAAATGTGATTTACACTTTGCTGTACATAAACCATATAGATACAACAGTGTGTTCCATGTTTGAGCTTATAAATTCTACAAAGTGGGAAGCTATCCAACTTCCAGCTTATCTTACTGGTATGGTTGTGACTTTTAGGAAAGAATTGTCTTATATGTAACTACCTCAGAATGCAATCCAGAAGAACCCAGACCTATATGCAGCCTACTGGAAAACCTTCTGATGGCTTTTCATTATTATCAAGACATTGTGTTCAATTTCCATATGATTTATAATTTTTAATCCCCCAGACTTCAGAAAAATCGCCTTTCTTGGTCATTTTGTAGACAACCCAGAATATTATCAGTGCAAAACCTGGATATCATCTGTGGCCCAGTTTTTATAATCTGTGTTTTCTGTCATTCAACATATTTTAAAAAATCTCATCAACTGCTTTTTATTATGGTGGTAGTCCTTGATGTACTTTTAAAACTGTAAGTATTGTCTAGCTATTTCTCCATTCCACTCTACTTTGTTGATCTTTGTTTTCAGCAATCAAATAAAAATGATATAATGGAACATTAAACATAAAACAACCTTCTAGGTCATGGATCTCTTCTTCCTCTTATCACAGATATTCACTTCGTATAATGCACTTCATGAATTAATTAGCTAGGCTTTTTTCCCTTTTTTTTTCCTTTATTTTTTTAGCAGACTGTGTTTCTTTCTTGGTTTGTTTTTGTCTCTACTACTCCTCTTAAACAATTTCTGCAAGATTCATTCCTCAGCTCATGAACATATTTTAGGTGTCAAGCCTACATTGATTACTCATGCCTATTCTATACCCATCTATTCTTGTGCCAACATTGTCTGTTAGGTAAGTAACTCTTTTTCCTCCTGTAGGTTTACCACTGATTTATTTATAGGCAGCAATTATATTCCCTCTCATCCTTAGTTTTTCCAGATAAAACAAGCCGTGTTCATTTTGTGTCCTTTATTCTTCAAAAGGTCCTAATACTCCTCCTCCTCCTCCTTCTTAAAATCACAGAATCACAGAATCACCTAGGTTGGAAAAGACCTGCAAGATCATCTAGTCCAATCATCAACCTAACACTGACAAGCCCACCACTAAACCATGTCCCTAAGCACTATATCTACATGACCCTTAAATACCTCCAGGGATGGGGACTCCACCACTGCCCTGGGTAACGCGTTACAATGCCTGATGATCCTTTTAGTAAAGAAACTCTCCCTAATATCCAATCTAAACTTCCCTTGGTGCAACTTGAAGCCATTTCCTCTTGTTCTATACCCTGTTACTTGACAGAGCAGGGTGACTCCCACCTCTCTGCAACCTCCTTTCAGATAGCCGCAGAGAGCAATAAGGTCTCCCCTGAGCCTCCTTTTCTCCAGGCTAAACAACCCCAGTTCCCTCAGCCACTCCTCATAAGACATGTGCTCCACACCCCTCACCATTTTCGTTGCCCTTCTTTGTACATGCTCCAGTGCCTCAAAGTCCTTCTTGTAGTGAGGGGCCCAAAACCGAACACAGTACTCAAGATGCGGCCTCACCAGTGCTGAGTACAGGGGTAAAATCACCTCCCTGGTCCTACTGGCTACACTATTCCTGATACAGGCCAGGATGCTGTTGGCCTTCTTGGCCACCTGGACACACTGCTGGCTCATGTTCAGCCAGCTATCAGTCAACACCCCCAGGTCCCTCTCTGCTGAGCAGCTTTCCAGCTACTCCTCCCCAAGCCTGTAATGTTAGCAGGGGTTGTTGTGGCCAAAGTGTAAGACCCAGCATTTGGCCTTATTGAAACTCATATAGTTTGCCTTGGCCCATTGATTTAGTCTGTCTAAATCCCTCTGCATAGCCTCCCTACCCTCAGGCAGCTCAACACTTCCACCCAGCTTGGTGTCATCTGCAAACTTACTAAGTGTGCACTTGACCCCCTCATCCAGATCATCGATAAAGGTGTCAAACAGGACTGGCCCCAGTACCGAGCCCTGGGGGACACCACTCATGACCGGCCACCAACTGGAATTAACTCCATTCACCACCACTCTTTGGGCCTGGCCTCCTAGCCAGATTTTTACCCAGTGTAGCGTAAACCCATCCGAGCCATGAGCAGCCAGTTTCTCCGGGAGAATGTTATGGGAAACACTGTCAAAAGCTTTAATAAAGTCCACATAGACAACATCCACAGCTTTTTCCTCATCCACTAAACGGGTGACCATATTGTAGAAGGAAATCAGGTTAGTCAATCAGGACCTGTCTTTCATAAACCCATGCTAACTGGGCCGGATCATCCGGTTGTTCTACGCCAACTGCGTGATGGTACTCAGGGTGATCTGCTCCGTCAGCTTCCCCAGCACTGAAATCAAACTGACAGGCCTGTAGTTTCCCAGATCCTCCTTCAGACCCTTCTTGTAGATGGGTGTCACATTGGCTGGTTTCCAATCTGCTGGGACCTCCTCAGTCAGCCAGGACTGTTGGAAAATGATGGAAAGTGGCTTGGTGAGCACCTCTGCCAGCTCTGTCAGATACAGTGATTGTCCTATATTTCTTAGATAGCTTGAAGCATAAGCATGTTAGCAGAACATTTTTGTTAATGGGAAACAAGCATTGGGACTTTGAATGACTGGGTAATCCAATTATACTTATTCACTCATGGACCGAGTAATACAATAAAAATAGCTGAGGAATCGGGGAGGTGATCAGTTGGTATCATACCATGATAAATCATGAAAATACTGTGCTCCTAACTGTTTTATTTTTCATTTTCTACAATGGAAATTGACTATATATGACATTTTAAATAGTTTCATCTTTTAAGTTTAAATTAGTGTAAAATATTCACCAAGCACATAAGTATTCTGTGAATTAAATCACTGTACATGTCTATTTCATGCAATATAATTAAATGTAATCCTTCTAGAAAATTCATAGGAGTGGTGTAGTAGCTGTGACAACTGAAAAATTGCTATGTAATTTGAAGTATTTCTCAGAATATACACCTATGCTGACAGGTAACTATTACGAGTAAGAAAATGATCTATTACATTAAGTTTTTCTGAAAGTCTTTGTATATATTTCTTTTACGAGGGACAGTTGCAATTTAACAGTGCATTAAAAGACCATGTGTTGTGCCATTTGTCATGTAGTATTTTTATATAATCTATGCTGCAAGTTCCTGCTTGAGCCCTAATTAATCTCACAACCACCTCATTAACTTTTCAGAAAGCCTCACTCTAACTTAAGGTTAATTATTTAGCACTTTTGGCATTACTGCTACACTACATATGTGCTTATTTTTCTCTATTTATAAGATCTACTTATAAGTGAAAACTAATTAACGAGTAATGAAAGTTTTGCAGACCAGAATGTGATATTAAGTATTTGATAAGAATATCTTTATAAGAAGATGAGGAAGAAGAGACAGAGCTATGGGAAAGAGGATTTATTTATCCCCACACATATACCTTCAGCATAACTTTACCTAGTCCTTCCAGTTTCCTTTCTCAGGCAAAGGACAGAACAGATATGGTTAAGGGGCAGTCATCTTCTAGGGCACTTGTCTGACACAGCAGATGAATCATGCTCTCTCTGTGGCTTGTAAAATGATAACTTGTAAAATCACATGTAGATATCTACAGTGTAAAGTAAAGTTAGGTAAGGTGAATCCCATCTAAGTTGTGTTTATTCTCACCATACTACATAGATGATATGTATAATCATGCACACAACTGTACAATTATGTTTATTTGAGATACTTAATTAGATCTTCAGCTGGTCAGATATTACAGAAAAAAATATTTTTCATCATTAAATGGTACCACTTTAAAATAGACACTTTTTGTTTGATTGTATCAATTATATTGATAACATATTTGGAATCCATCCTTCCTTCCCTCTCTGCCTCTCTTTCTTTCTCTCCTTCCTTACTTCTTTCCTTCTTGCCTGCCTGTCCTCCTTCCATCCCCTCACTTGCTCAGTTTTAAAGTGTTTGGTTGTATTGACTTATTCTATTCTTTTTTTAATTTTGACTCTTCATAGGCATAGCAATACACTTTTGTGGATTTTTTATGTAATACAGAAAACCGTCCTGTCGCATAAGAAACATTTTGAAAGGTCAGTATAAACAAAACAGCAAAAACCCTAAACAATTATTTTTGTACTGAGTTGCAGATTTTTGTTTGTTTGTTTTTCTCTGAGTTGTAAAAAAAAACAACAACTAATTTTTACCTCATGGAATGATCAGTGAAATAAAATTTGCGAGTCCTATTTTCTTCCCTATTATGTGGTCAGTTTTATGTCATTCAGTTGCTTCATTTCAAACTAAATCTGCGTGAATGCAGTCCTTATTTGTATGTGAAATCCCTGACAATTTTAAAACCTTGATCTCTGAGTCATAACAATTCCTGTGCCCACTCACAGTCTGATGGAACTTACAAAACATGTCTTTTTTGTGGCTGTTTTAACAACACTGTCTGGCTCTTAAAAATTAATAAAATCATGCGGATGTTCAGTATATACATTGTGACTAAGTCAGCAAAAGTGGGCCATGTGGCATAGCTCTGCCTCTCTCTAAAATCTGAGCCATCTATCAAGTTGGCTTATGATTGATTTTCTCTAAAACGCTCTGCATTGCAGTGCTGTGGCAGCACTCCGCTTTTACAGTGTCTTTTTTTTCCTGCACCCCAGCTGGACTCACAGGGCAATTCAGCAGCTGGTGCAAATTGTCATTCCTCCTCTTGATGGACAGGACAGTGAGAACAGACATTGAGGATTTGTCCTTCAGACTTTGCCTCAATATCTGAGGCTCAAATTGGCCATTCTAAAATCCTAAAACCTAACAATCCTTGTTCCTCCATTTCACCACTCATTTATTGAAAAGTAATTGAGAGTACTTTTAGTGATCTAACTCTTTTCTCTTTTAAGTCTTTTAAGTCTCAAGTTCCTATTAAAACATTTCCAGAATGCATAAAGCTCAGTGTAATGTTTTCTTATTGATTCGAGACTGTCATACAAGAATACCTGTTTTATTTCATGTTGGATAAAACTGTGTTCTTGTTAACTAATCCAAAGAGTTCTTCTTGTTTTGCACTTTGTTTTTTTCTATATTAATCCTTACACAAATTCTGTCAATGTTGATACAAAATATACTGTATTGTATTGTTATTATCACAAAGAAAACTGAGTATATATTCATAACTGGAGTACACCTGAAGCACTTAGAGCAAATCCCTCGATGTTTATGGTGTTTTGTGCCATAAAATACAATATCTATAACTGCCTAATTTGCAGATGCAATATTCTGGCCTCTCATTCTATTTGGTATTACAAGTAAGAAAATTCTTTAGGAGGGAAAAAAATTTCTGGGGAAGAAACCACGGGATGTGACCTACCTTCTGGATCATCATCTCAGGCATTGTTTCACCAAGATTTGCAAGAATACTGGGTTTTGTGGAAAAAAATACAGTTAATATGGCACAATTTTCCAAAACATTTATGTAGTCAATGGAGAGAAGGCAGCTCTTCTGAGCACAACAAAATCAATGGGCCAGCTGAAATACCTGTGTGTTGATAACTACTGCTTACTTAGATGCTGGATCATACCTGCGACATCTGCATGACTTGCAGATGTGACACAGGACCTAGGGAGCCCTGTGTCTCCTGAAACACTGGTTGGAGGTTGGGCAGAGAGTTCTGGAAGGAAATCTAAATGTGAACTAGTTGTCTCTGGGTAGGCATCCGCACACGTCTGCAAGATAGAGGCAGAGGATTTTCAGGCTACAGAGAAAGAAATTAACTAATTTAGAACTGCTGCTAGGACAGGCAGTCTTGTAGTATTGCTATGTGGATTTTAGGTAGCTAAACCTCAGTATAGATAATTTAGGTGATTGAATCTTACCTGCAGTTAGTTAATGTAATTTGGTTATTTAGGGAATCACAATTAAGTCAGGTTAACCATTACTCACATTTTTCATCTTTGAATTTATAATCAGACTAACATGTACGGAGCTGTGCAAACTACAGGTAATTTTCTTCCTAAAATTATTCAATCAATACACACTATCTTACCTTGAATCAAGCAATTGTTCTGGGAATATTTGTAGGAAAAAGTCCTAGTTCTGCTGAATTCAATATGATCTTATTATTGACTTAAGGAAGGTTGAGGGAAATAACTTTGACAGTATACTCTTTCTGCCTTTCTTTCATGGAAAGATACATGCCATGCACTCTTACAGATACACACACAACAAAAAACACACTAAAGCATGTTTTACATGTAGGCACACAGACACAAAACATTAAAGCTGTAATATATATGCTCAATAAGATGGTAAGAATTTAGATTCACAGCTACCTTGAACCTCGTAATTTGTTTGATTCTTCAATTAGTCTGTTTGCCATCATTTCGTGAGCAGAAGCAACGATTTTGTTTCCTTCTATCCAATTTCTCCCCTATCAATTCAAATTACTTCCTCCTCTTCTAAATGTGGAACAGGCTATCTGTTAGGTTGTCTATATAATCAACAATTTAATCAAGCTACAAATGTACATCACAAGAACGGGGCAGATGGCAGAAGCAAAGAAATCTAAGTTCTGCAATTGAAAGTGCAGCTTTTAACAACAAAAGCTTGAATGTTTTGGCATTCTGAAGATAATTAATTTCTTAGGTATTAGTGGCAAAAAAATGAAATATCAGCAGCACATGAATTACCTCCTAGTAGTGTCCTGTGATGTATTTTTATACTGAACACAATTTTAATTTGTGTAGGTTATTCAAAGGGAATATGAAACGAGTAATATCTAATGGTGTTCAGCGCCACAAGATTTTGAATAAAAAGAAAATTCTCCTATATGTTACTTGACACTGCAGTCTAATGTTTCCGGAATGCCAGCTACCAGTTAGAACAAAATCATGACATATTCATTGTAATATCAGTTGGGCTTCAGTGCAGTCAATTACACGCAACTTCATCCAGTTTCTGAGTCTGTAGAAAGCTGTCATTAGCAAATAAACTTGTCTGTGGGTTAGCTAATAGAAAAAAATGAAAAGACCACAGATGGATATGAATCCAAAATTGATTAATAGCTGAAGTACATGAAATAATACAGGTAAAGACTTAAATAAAAATATTCTGGTCCGGGACTGATTAAAAAAACAGAAATGCCAGCGCTGGTTTCAGACTGCCAGAAGTCTCCCTGCAGCACGGCGACCTTTGCCCATGTAGGATGGAGCAGATCCCTGCCAGAGCAGCTGCACCCCAGCGAGTGGGGTGACACTGCAGGGTGCAATATGTGGGGACCCACACCTCAGGGGGCTCTGCATCCTCAGGGGTGGTTGCTTAACAGCATGTGTGTTGGTGGATATTAGTCAAAATCATGTTGCTAATAAATCAGTAAACCAGTTTGATCGTGATTTGATTTAAACTGTAGGAATTGGGCAGTTTTTCCCCTGGAACACTGTCACCCTTTATCTTTGTGCAGTGATATATAGGATTTGACAATGACACTGATTCTATGTTACTGCTATGGAAAATGCCACATTCTGCAAACTGCCAAAAAAGAGTCTCTTAAATCGATCAAATTATAATGTTTTCTGAAAGCTCGGTGAATGAATTTGCAATAGAAATCTGTCTAAGTTTGACACTGAAACTCACCGCAGTTTAGCATTGCAAGCTCTCGGTCACAGGTCTGCAGCTCTGCACGTGCTGCTTGTTGACTGATAACAAGCAGAGTACTCCAAAATCAAGGCCTGGACTGATAGTGTTGAATACCTCCGTGAACAACCCAGATAACAATATGCACAGCAAACCTCTGGATGATACCAGATATAAATGGCACCAAGCTGAGGGAAAATGTGCCAATCTGCAGCCCACCAGATTACTTCTCTCAAAAGAGAAATCTGATGTCAAGTGTTAGAAGTCCTGGAGCACATAAGGAAGGGCATGTAGGAACTTTAAGAGTGCAAAACCTACTGATACGGTTTTGGAAGACTCTAAATGACTGAAGAGAGTAGAGGGGCTCTCTTATTCTGCCCTTTGAGAATGGTTGCTGGAGTAAACTTTCCCCAGAAGTCATCATACTTTATTTTTTTCTTTTTAATAAACTAATTCTTATTCTGAGTGGAGGGTCAGGGGACCAAGGCCCAAGAATGAATTAAGACACTAAATTTTAAGCAATAGTTTATTAACCTGTGTCTCGACTTCCTCTGTTTCTCCTGGAAGTGTAGAAGAATCAATCCTGATTCAAACACAAAAGAGTGAAAAGCACAATCAGGGGTGGCAGTAGAAGTAATTAACTGGAATAAAGCTAGTATGCAAAGGCTCGGGTAAGGACAGCTTTCTTTATAATGGAAATGTCTAAGCATCCTACTGTAGTCATAGTGAAACACTTTAGCGCTGTATGTTACTCTAAATTCCCGTCTTCCCCTTCTCCTTAGACCGTTTTTTCCTTGACCTACTTTATATGGCAACAGTCACACTAGAACCCCGCAGGGCTCAAAATGTTTTCTCTCTCCTTTTACAGCTACAAAGAGGAAGGTTGCCCGGGGTGAGCTCTGCTCGCATCTGGTTCTGACTGTACCTTTGTAAAGGATACTGGCAATTCCCCTTTACCAAGAGCAAACATGCAGTAACAGCATAACAGTTTATAGTTTCTGCATGCAATATAAAAAACGTGTCCATTTTGTGTCCTTTGTAGCAGGTTATTATAATATGCAAATGTAATTTGTAGTCTTTGGCTTTTCAGTGAAATGTACTCAGCAAGCAATACAACCATAATAAAACAAACCACCAGTTTAACCAACTGGCTCACCAAGTAGTGAAAAATTATTCTAATTCATTCTGTGAAGTTATTTGCCCTTAGAAGCAAGTAGTCTTCAGGAGTTACACCATATTTTCTGACCGTGAATTCCAGAAACTCACTGCCAATTACTGCAAATACTTTTGTTGACCTACTTGGCAAGTCACTAGAGATCAAACTACACTTACAGCAAACAAGCCATAAAAAAAAGGTTATTCTTCTCTTATCCTTCCTCTCAAGCTCCAATTCCTCTGCTAGCTAAATTGATGTTTACTTGAGTTGCTTTAGGTTTACCTGAAGCAAATCCCTTTGTTCCACTATTTGACAGTCCTCAATCATACTTGGCTGTTCTGTATTTTGCTCCTCCAAAGTGACTAGCAACAAACACTTTGCAAGGACATCATCCTTCAGATCAGACTAAAGCAAGGCACTCACAAGTACCATAAAGGAGTTTACAGTTTCACTTTTCTGTCTTGTGTTGTTGCTTATATAACACTTTATGTCATTTTAGTAGTACTCTTAAAGTGACAGGATGAAAACCAATTTCTAACCTTTCAATCAGTAGAACAAAAATTAGCCCTTTATTCATCTGGAATAAAATCACATGGAAATACCATGTTTGTATAAATGCTTCCACTTGTATAGACTTTCTGTCTTCCTCGGGTTTGGGTTAGGTTTTTATTGTTTTGTTTTGGTTTTTGTTTTTTTTTTTTTTTTCAGGAGCGTTACAGCTTTCAAACGTTTTTTTTCTGGAAAACCTATTCATAAAATTACAAAGTATTTTCTAGCACATTTTTAACAGCCAGCAAAAGTAGTCATAATCTAACAAATTTCACATAGAGAAAAACCCCACATGCTTCCCCAAAATCCTATTTCAGTTAATGCTTTTTGTTTGGAAACTGCCTTTTTGTGAAACAAGTAAAAGACAGTAGATGAGAGATGTGCATTTCAGTTCAAGCTCTGTTATAAATTTAATCCTAAATACTTACACAGTAGGGATTATTTTTTCAGTTTGATGGCTGGACCAGAATAAAAAAGTGCAAAAACCAAATGAAATAAATAAACAAACTGGTACGAGTTGATTATATCCATGTGCTTGGAAAGCTTAAAGCAAGCCAGAAAGTAAAAAAAAAAAAAAAATGCAAATGAAAAAAAAAGAAAGATATCCACCTCTAGTTTAACTGTAAGTATCAAAATAATTTTTATTATTTTAAGTGCTGTTATCGTTTTCATATTACAGTGAGAAATTGTACACTTGAAAGTTAGGGGCTAACAATTCTGATATGGTAAATATGTTAGAAAATGGAAAGATTAAGTTAAAAGAAGGAAAGATCTATTATGACATTGCTGAGAAAACTTCTAGAAGACAAATGCTTCAGTGTTAGTATCTCCTATTTGCTATCTTCACAGTAACACAATAAGCCACGGCAAATCTGAAAATCTGGAATTCAGTGCCATCTGTAAAAAATTACACCAGAATTGAATGCTTCTTATTTTTTTCTAGGATTCAGATTTACCTCACATAACTTTCTGTACCTAAAATCTAGGAACCAGGGTGTGATTCTTAAGACTAATTATATAAGTATTAGGCATCTAATCTTAACTTGTTATTTGTGTTGCCTCAAAAATCTATAAAGACAGACCACCTTTATAAGGTAATTCATTCCCTCCTAGGATATTCCATGACAAAGCCTAGGAACCTGAGGAAAAACTTCGCCCTGACTAAATGTGATCTAGAGGCTGCCAGGAATTCATTAGTACATCAATGACTGTAAAGGCATAGGTCCAGTGAAATGAATCCTCTCTAACATGCAAAGTGCTGTAAAGCTGGATAGCTAAAAGTTAATATCTAATCATGTGGAGTGTTTCTGTGATAAGAGATGAACCACTTCCAAATGGGAATGTATTCTGTCCTAAGATGCCTGGGCTGGTACACTTCAGCATTTTGTGATGGGATAAATAATTTTACGGAGGGGCCTACAAGTGAAGGGAATTCCAGGATAAGTGTAAACTAAGCATGTAATTTAGGCTCATTTTGTAGGTTGTGATAACAAAACTATGATACAATTGCTTTCACTTTTGATATTCTAACACAAGTCCATAATGTATTATAGGATTAAGAGTGGTTGGTTGCCTACATGAACTGAGCCATATGTAATATTGATATGTGCTTTATTCTTGCAGAGTTCTTATTGAATCACAGTTCAAGAGGCATCTTCAGGTGAGGAGAAGGAGAGGTAATTTTTGCTAAGCACGATGTTAAAGGATGAACTTACACAAAAATGCACTTTGTATTTACATGAAAGATGTGTAAGATTTTTTAATTATTTCAGAACAGAAAAACAATTATCTGAGAGGGAGCAGAGAATGAGTTTGCTGGGGCAGTAATATGAGCTGAAATGCTGATCTTGAAAGAAAGGAGATTTAGTATTCAAGACCTTTATTTCCCTCTTTCTTTCAACAATATATTTAATTTTTTCAGTGCGAATGGATGGTGAATATGTTTATAGCAATGTTTATAAGCACAATTTGCTAATTAAAAAAATCAAATCTATTTTATTGCATTCACTGAAAATAATTTGTGGAATACAAATGTACAAACACTGATATTAGAGGCATTTGGTTCTCTATTAACTGCAATCACAGCGATTTCAGAAATCCTTTAGCATATATGAAGTGGGTTTTCTCCATTTTGCATCAATAGAGAAACAATCACTATTAAGTTGTTATTGTCTAGAACATACTTTAAAAGAAGGAAATTACTAAAACGAAACAATTACTGGCTTTCTATAGTATTTCCAGATTAGCAGCATACAACATCAATTCTAACAAGGGTAGATTTAGATTAGGTATTGGGAAGAAATTTTTCACTCTGAGGGTGGTGAGGCACTGGAACAGGTTGCCCAGAGAAGTTGTGGAAGCTCCATCCCTGGAGGTGTTCGAGGCCAGGCTGGATGGGGCTTTGAGCAACCTGGTCTGGTGGAAGTTGTCCCTGCCCAGGGCAGAGCGGTGGGAACTAGATGATCTTTAAGGTCCCTTCTAACTCTAACCATTCTATGATTCTATGAATTCCTGCCACTGAAATTATAAAGCTATTTTCTGATTAATTCTTTGTCAAAAGGAAAATTTTGTAGGCAGCTGAGAACTTTCTTTTCAGATGGACATAAAACTTTCAAAGAAGAAAATGTTGAGTTGAAAATGACATAAATATTTTTCTTGTCATAACGAAGTGGGAAAATATTTAAAAATATGCACATGATGAATTGCTCACAGAAACCTTTGCACATGTATAATGTAACTTAGCAAAATGGTTGCATATCTTTTCTTGAGAGGATGCAGAAAAGGATTTTTGTCTTTGAAAAAATCTTTTTACTTCCCCCCCCAACAGATTTTGAACTATAATGTATTACTTTTGGGAAAATAATCAGAGTTGAAACTGGGATGCAAGAAACATTGTTTGTTTGGAAACCTAGTTGCTGTGTGGATCATCTTCTGCTAATGGTGTGTCTATTGAATGTGCAAGTATTAGCTATTCTGAGGGAGAATATGCATATAGGTGTGGACTTAAGCAGGTGGTATACTATATTTTTCACTTTCCTTGTACATTTGGATCACACGGTCCAAAAGAGAAAAAAAATAATAATCTAATATGCTGAAACTGTTGAAACACCTTGTCATCAAATGGAACAGAATGGGAGAATTATACTTACTGATAGCATAACAAAGGTGAGACATCCGTGTTCCCAAGGGATACAGAATTTTTCATACTTTAACATATAAAGCAATGGAGTGAAAGTAACAAGATTCACACTTGCTAGGTAGGGTTCAAATAGCCTGGAGGGCCCCTGTGGCTGAGGATTTAGCAGCATTGTCTGAATACCCCAGCGATTTGTGAAATGACCAAGTTAATTCTCTCTGCTCAAGCATCTGTTTATTAAGGCAAAGATTGCTTTCTAAAGGAAGCAAGGTTAGCATTTTTTTTCTTTTTTTCACCTCAAGTTTAATGTTTTTATAAATATGGTATGGCAGAGGAAAGCCTTGAACTGATCTCCTTTTACTGTCTACCACTCTTTTCTGCCTGCTTTGTATTGTTGTTACTGCCAAATACTTCAAATATTAAGTACATATAATATTAGTGTCTTGATCAATATTGCCAAAAATCTACAAGATCAATACAAAAAGAGGCACTGAATCTGTTGAAAGAAACCCTTATTGTCAATTATACATTCAAATTTCTACAATTTCTAAGAACAGCAAGTTCAATGAAAACAAAAGGCATAACGTAATTAATTAAAAACCCAGTTCTCTCTTAAATAGGAAAAGAACAGACGAGAGATGGACAAAAGCAGGAAAGAAGATGACATTTTTTCCTGTCAAACATTGCAGTTTCTATTAATTTTGCTGAATATGCCGAAGTGAAATTTTAGCGAAACTGTAGACCATGCTACATACTTGAATAAAATGACTAATTGCAGTGTATGTATTATTTTGGATAATATTTTTCTTTGATCATCAAGGGGCCTAGGGTTCTTTCTTCAACCTCCTTCTCCAGTACTAGAAAAAACAAAATAGGGACCAAATACAGAAATTCTAATATTGCCAAGATAAATGTCATAGAATTGCTTTGAACATTGCCTCTCTTATGAACATAATGTTTTGACTAAACAAATATCGTTCATAATTATATCAGCTTGTATTTTTGTTCATAATTTCTAATGTGTATTTTAAAACTTTCATTGGAAGCTATGTGCATTGATAATATATTCTGAAAAATTCTGAAACATTTTATATAGTTACATATACTATGTTTATTATAGAGATAAACTGCATGTCCTTGAATCTGCAGGATTTCCCTATAGGATATCATTGCTGTACTGATATGTTAACCACTGCTGATGTGGTAAAGCTGTCAAATATGTCTGGTAAGGAAAGTTTTAAATGTATTTTTGCTCTGAAATGTTATTCTTCTTGTTTGTTTCATCTTTAACACCATTCTGTGTGGCAAACTGCAGTGTAAAGAGAGAGAAAACCTTCTATGCATTCTTTTTACAAAGAAAATCATGGGTATTTTAGTTTCCAAACTTTGAAGTAAATACTCAGCTGTAATTTTTTACAGGTAGATAATTAATTACCACAGATTAAATGTGTTAGTGAGGAGTGAATGCAAAATTATAGCTGTGTAGCATTTGGTATGCAAAATTCTGCAGGGACTACTTTTGAATATTACATAGATGTTTTCAAATCAGGCACATCCAAATGATTCCAATTTATAATATTCTCTTAAACTTAACAGCTGCATCGTTTTTGGAATGAGTCTCTCTAGACTCATCAGTCTGAATAAAAAATTCAGATGACCATTAATTATCTTGAACAAAAACCTGGCAGCTCCCTTTTTTACTGGACAAGTCAGATAGTGAGACAGAAAAGCTATACTTGTTTAACAACAATCTGCAGGACCCAAATAACATCATCATAACAAGATGTGCTTCTTGATGGTCCATATTAGGTAAATTTTAAAAAATGACTAGTACTTGTGTTGACTCCATTTTTATATGCTTCTTCTGGAAGACTGAAGTGTTCCTTGATGAAGTTTGGAGAAGGTCTTTGGTTTTCTAATGGAGATGTGCTTGAAACTTACGAAACCCTCTGTGTTGCAGTCATCACAACGCCGAGAGGAACCTTCAGATCAGACCTCAGCATTTCCATGTGACTGTAAGCTTCTGTACTTGTAGCCCACTGAGAAGACCCAAAATTCTCAGGTCTTATTTCAGTGTAATGGTAATTTAGACAAAAAGAAGAGCAGTGTCTGGTTTTTCTCTGCTTTTCAACTGCATTTTTGTACCTGCATCTATGTACCATTCTTCAGGTGTATTTGAGCTTGCTTAACACACCTGAATGGCATTTCATTTCAACAAAAGTCAAGAAAGCTATGCTGCTTCTTCCCACCGTTAAAAAATATTTCAGTAGTGTTGCCACAGTCTTAGCAGGTAATGCTCTAGAGGCTAAAGGACTTACTTTAAAGGCTACAGGACACGTAGGGAAACTGTACTTGTTTTTTTTTAACCCTCAAGGATTCAAATTGAGTTCTCACCGTGGTCTCTTTAATTGGTACTTTAGCTTATACTGTTCTACTTTTGGACAACATCTTTCTCTTAAACCTTGGCTGCCTAATGTGCAAGTGCACGTTCCTCAAAAGTTTTACAAGAAAATTTACTGTCTAGATTCAAACAAGTTAAAAAATATCAAACGATACCACTGTGATGCATGATTATAGCCATCTCTCTACAACATAGAACTTTTATAGAGGAAAACCATCCAGTCCAGCATGCAAAAAAGGCAGTCAATGCTACCTGGTCTTGGGGACGGGGTCCTGGCCCTCTTTAGTTTGGCAGTATGAACATAATAAATATGGTTATACATGTGTGAATCAGAAATGGCTGGTACTGAAGGTGAATTAAACTACATTTTTGCACTTTGGATGCCTAAATTCCACCTAATTCAGATGATATTGTGGTAGCCTGAATGTCACCTCAAGTCAAAATAAAATTAATGTCAAGAAACTTCTGTTAACAGGATAATCTTATGCCTTGTCTTGGAAGGCAAATTTTGTTTCCTCTCAGTAAATGTTCATGTCTGAGGTCAGTCTGAAGGATATCCTCCTTCTCTCATTTTATAATGACATAACGGACGCTGTGTTCTTTATATTTCCTGTGAATTCGGCATATAATAAGAAGATTGCTTAGAATCAACAATATTCAGTAGTTTTCAAAAAGAAAATTTCCTTGAAAGCTGATTCTCAGAATCACTAGTAAACAAAATAAAATAATTATGAAACAATAATATCTCATATTTATCTATAACATCTACTAAATATTATTCCTTCCATATTCATACAAAGGAAACCAAAGAAGAGTAAAATTCAAGTCTTTTGTTCTCAGAATAATCCACTACATTTAAGGAAATTTTTTTCTTTTTTTTAAGAACCGACTGTTGCATTCATATTTTTTTTTCCACAGGCAAGTAGAGATTTGATTTTTTTAAATGTGAGACTTCTACAGTGAAATATCTTGTTTTCAGAATTTGTTCATGAAACAGTTTTCCCTCAGTCAATATGTGCATTTCATCTGCAAATTTTCATCTTTGTGTGTGAGTTCCCATGTTTAAAAAAACAAAAATTAATTGAGAAGAAAAGCTCTCATATCTTCTTGGAAGACTTCAAGAAGGTTTAACAATTTGCATCTATGTTTAAGTATGAAATCCCAACACAAGGCCCCAAAGGCTTTCCAACAATAATTGAACATATAGCATCTAAAGATCAGGTTATGTTTCGTGAAAGTCCATTCATGACAGCTGTCACTACAACTTCACTACAAAGAAAACTATAGTTATGAAGGCACTTGGGGAATTTTAGGCACTTAAGTATCAAGGGTTTACTGCTGATGCTATTTTTACATGACAGTTCTACTTGCAAAAAGACCAGTAAGCAAGATAAATGGTGACAATGTCTGTAATTGATTGACAGCTCCTGCTTTTATTTCAGCTTACAATTACTCAACTTAATTATTCAAGCACTAGAGGACATTAATTACAAAGTAGGCAATAATAGAAGCTATAAAATACATTTCTTGCAGAAAGCTTATAAGCTGATCAATTAGATCAACAACTTAAAAAATATTGTCATATGTGAACACAGAATTTGAAAGAAATGCTTCACAGGTTGATGCCGCTCCTTTTGGTATTTCACTAATGTTACGCATGACTGGTCAGCAATCCAACACTTGCTAAAAATCTGTTCCTTGTTTGCTTTTAACAACAATAACAACCATGATCCCTATCCTAACTACTACTAATGAAAATACAATTATTACACTTCTACCTTGGCAGTACCTAAAGACTTAGGAAAACAAAAGAGGTAAGGGATGCAACCACCAATGCAAATATAGTTTAGATGAAAGTTTTAGTAACACTGGAGTTTTTCCACTGCACTATTTTGAGGGTGCTCACCAATGTTTCTTTCTAAAGACTCTATTGCCTTACTGTCTTAATCACGTGGATTCAAATACATATAATAGTATTTTTGTTATTCTACAATAAGATTCTTTTCATTGTAATAATCTGCTTTTTTATTATTATTTTTATTTCATGCCTTAGCATTTCCACAATTTTGGTTATAATTAATCATGTTTAATGAATTGCCTTTTACTTTAGTTTTCATGAGCTCATAATCTCAGGAAGAGCCTGCAGTGAAATATCCATCTTCCCTCTCTCTTGAAATATCACACATAGTCTTCCTAGTTTATACTTCTTATAATAATTTTAAAAAATCCTACAGTATCTTTACATTCTTATTTTCTGTAACTCTTCTTGTGATGGGATGTTTCCCTCTGACTTGGAGTCTATATTTTTTGTATAGCACCTACTAAATAATGCTGCCAACTTAGTCATGATATACTATATAGAGTAATGAGCAGAAACTTATCTTGGACCAATTTGGTACATCCTCATAACTAAACTTCTCTGGGACCTGGCTACATATACTTCATTCAAGGCTCATATCTTTTCTACCACTTATCTTTCCTCTAATGTATCTAGTACAATGTATCTTTCACCAACGAAATGCTCAGCTTCTTTTTCTTTTTTTTCCTCCTTTTGCAAGCCATTTGTAATTTGTCACTTTCCTAAATGATTTTTTTCCTAAAAAAACCCCCATATACTTTTTCATCTTTAAATCCCTATATAATACTTTGTCCTTTTTGTATGATGGCTTACTTTCAATAATACTGTATTTTTCATTTAGTTTTGCTCTAACACGTAATCGGTCTGGGAAGGAGCCTATCTGCTAAACTTCAAAAATCTCTATGGATGAACCAGTCATCCCAGGCCCCCTCTAATTGTCAATGGGAAAAAAAATATTTTTAGGGAATGAGTCAGAACACATATGTATTTCTTTGGAATGAAATGAGCTGCACCCTCCAAAATGTATATTTTTCTCTATTGACTAAAGCAGTACCGATTAAAATTGATATACAAGTTAGGCACTTATATTTGGTCTCGTGAATTGCACTGTTATCTTTCACAGAGGCTGCTAACATTATAAACTGTTAATGTATTTTTGACTTCTTTTAACGTTTTCATCTCCATCTTTTCTGAAAAGAAAAACTTGTCCATGACATTTTACTTCTTTACACAGAATTCAATTCCTCCTAGCCATTTTTGCCTGATTCACTTAGATAAGTTTGTCCAATACATTATGACAGCAGAACATCACACAATTGTATTTGCAAGTAAATATTTTATTTTTCATTATGGTTTTCTTTTCAGAGTTTTGTTAATGTCTTGGAATTGTCTTTCATTACAATTGCTGTAATTTCTTCCTCCAACAAAATCCTACATAATTATAGGGTGTAACTTTATCTAATAATATTCCATTCTCCCCACCTTTCCCCTGTTACTTTTGATTCCTTTAAAAACCAACCAACCAACCAAAAAAAAAACCCCAAACAAACAAACCCAAAAAATACACACACACAAAAAAACCCCAAAAACAAGCAACAAACAAAAAACCCAACAACTTTTATCTGATTGCCATTCTCATACCTTTCTGAAAATCCACACATTTGAACAATTAATAATTTCAGATCATGCATATGAAACAGATTTGCAATGAACAGTTAAATGACAATTAATTTAGCTTATATACCTTTCTCTTTAAATAACTCAACTTTGCAGAAAAGGATATAGCAAAGAACAAAGACAACATGGAATCATCTCAAAAAATCCCACCGTGTACGATTTTTTTTTGTACAGTTTTAACTTTGCAGTTTAAGCATAATGTGCACTTTCCTTTGCTACTCTGTAGAAGTTCTACCAATGGTGGATGGTATTTCATCCATTCCAGTGCATTTATAATCCAGGAACATGACTTCTTTAGTTTTGATAACCTAGTCAGTATACATGCTGAACCTTTTACTTTTAGTGCAGCTATCAGACATCAGATACATCTTCTCCCAGCACTTTAAAGTCCTTCCTTCTCTTGAGAAACCACATAATTAGTTTCAAAATGTTCAATTGATGTAATTACAGGGAAAATATACCAGACTATGGGCAAATCTACAGGACTACATTTAAGAAGTCATACTTCTTTTTTCTGAAGAAGAAATATCTGCTTTTCATCTTTCAATTGCATTTTTTTTTTTCACTTCTTTGGGGGGGGTAAATATATTTTAAGCTGAAAATATAAATTAGCTCCACTCTCTAACCAATAATTATAGATACTATTCATTTTTGGTGTTTACCCATTAGCTAACTTCTCAGTCTGCTTTGTAAATTGTAATCACTTTCATTAATAACATCATTCACTTGTTTGTTTTCATCTTACTTTGGCAAAGGATTACAAGTTGCCTTCTTTTGACACAGATCTTTAAAAAAAAAAATAACAGTTTGTTTATTTATCATTATATTATTTTTATTCCTGTGGTCTGAATACCTGAAGAAATCCCTCTGGTCATTTTCAAACATTTTGATATTAATGTTGTTTCTCTGCACATGTCTCAAATTCTCTAGACTGTATCAACAGCTTGTGTTTCAACTTTTCATTAACATCTTTATGTGATTGAGATTTTCTATATAGGTCTATTACTATTAATATACTTTTCAATTTCCTCTTCTTTATCTTGTCTAGATGGTGTACCACTCAGTTAACTATTGGACCTCCAGACTAATTTAGGTCTAATCTGTAATTCTTGCTTTATACCATAGTTCATTTTCCCACAGATCTCCAGGTCTTTCAAAGCTTTCAAATTAGACAATGATAAAGTTTTTGAAAAAAATTACTATGTCTTCGTACTTATCTCTTTAAGATACTTACAGACTTTTTTGGGGACATTTATAGATATTTTATTTCTGTTTCTAAGAGCACATACCACATTTTAAGTCATGGTCAGTCTATACCACGACTTTTTATTTTCTCATGCAGTCCTCATTATTCTTGCCCTTTTCCTTGTTTCTTACGATCTTTATGATGATCACAAGAGAGGGTAATATTTTTAGAATAAAAAACCTACCATGATATCCTGTTTTCCTATTCTTTAGCAATTCTTTCTTTTTGTGTATTTTTTTTTCCTTTTTTCTATTATTTAACAGAAATGTCCTGTACTAGACAGAACCTACAGAGGCAGTTATCAATTGCCATTTGCAAACTTTCAGAATTTTTTTTTTTTTCCAACATTCAGAGCTAGAGCACCTCTCCTATGAAGACTGGCTGAGAGAGCTGGGGCTGTTCAACCTGGAGAAGAGAAGGGTCCAGGGAGACCTTATAGCAGCTTTCCAGTACTTAAAGGGGCCTACAGGAAAGGTGGGGAGGGACTTTTTATAAGGGAGTGTAGTGATAGGTTGAGGCATAATGACTTTAAACTGAAACAGGGTAGATTTAGATTAGATATTAGGAAGAAATTCTTTGCTGTAAGGATGGTGAGACACTGGAACAGGTTTCCCAGAGAAGTTACAGGTACCCCATCCTTGGAAGTGTTCAAGGCCAGGTTGGATGAAACTTTCAGCCACATGGTCTGGTGGAAGGTGTCCCTGCCCATGGCAGCGGGGTTGGAACTAGATGATCTTTTTTGTCCCTTCCAACTCTAACCATTCTATGATTCCAGGATTCCCAAATTTTATTTATAGTCATAACCAGTAATTCATCAATTAGACATTACTTTCACTGTGCTAAAAGACTTTTACTAACTAATAAAAGAAACTACCTTTCTCTCCATCTCTCTGTAAGACTTCTGGGCAACTAGCTAATATTCAGCCATATGGTTTTCTAGTTGCAAAGGCTTCAATTCTGAAAAACAAAGACTATTTTGATAGGACTTGAAGCATGGTGTTTATGTTTTAGGCAAAAAAAATGCTTTTGACTCCCAAGGTAGATATCAGATGTATCAGATGACAGAAATGATACCCAACATACCACTAATGATTCACTCATATTACGTAAAAGCACATCAGATTATGTAGATAGCAAACTCTTATCTTCATCTTCGACAGGCAAAGCAGTTTTTAACTCAATGTAATCTCCATTTAGTAAAAGCTCTAATATCAGTGAAACAGTTTACAGGAAATTATACTTCCTGTTGGAAACCTTCTCCAGGGAATTAAATCAATTTAAAGCACAAAAATCTTTCCTAGCACCATTTTTCATATTCCTATTTTATAACTTAAGAGATGTGGCTATCTCCCAGTAGTATGTTTCTGAAGAACAGTTGACCTGGATAGCGTAAGAAAAACGTTAGTTATGGCTTCACTAAGGGTGAATGTAATGGCTATTTTTGGCACTGTCCCACACGATATCCTGGTTTCTAAATTGAAGAGACATGGATTCGATAAATGGACCACTCGGTGGATAAAGAACTGGCTGGATGGTCACACTCAAAGACTTGCAGTCAACATCTCGACGTACAAGTGGAGAGCAGTGACGAGTGGCGTTCCTCAGGGGTCGGTACCGGGACCTGTACTGTTCAACATCTTTGTCAGCGAGATGGACAGTGGGGTAGAGTGCACCCTCAGCAAGTTTGCTGATGATACCAAGCTGTTTGGCGAGGCAGACACGCTGGAGGGGAGGGATGCCATCCAGAGGGACCTGGACAGGCTGGAGAGGTGGGCCCAAGCCAACCTCATGCAGTTCAACAAGGCCAAGTGCAAGGTCCTACATCTGGGTCGGGGCAATCCCAAGCACAAATACAGGCTCAGCGGGGAATGGCTGGAGAGCAGCCCTGAGGAGAAGGACCTGGGTGTGCTGATTGATGAGAAGCTCAACATGAGCCAGCAATGTGCGATCGCAGCCCAGAAGGCCAACCATATCCTGGGCTGCATCAAAAGATGTGTGGCCAGCAGGTCAAGGGAGGTGATTCTGCCCCTCTACTCCGCTCTCGTGAGACCCCACCTGGAGTACTGCATCCAGCTGTGGAGCCCCCAACATAAGGAGGACATGGACCTGTTGGAGCGCGTCCAGAGGAGGGCCACAAGGATGATCAGAGGGCTGGAGCACCTCTCCTATGAGGAGAGGCTGAGAGAGTTGGGGCTGTTCAGCCTGGAGAAGAGAAGGCTCCGGGGAGACCTTATTGTGGCCTTCCAGTACCTAAAGGGGGCCTCCAGGAGAGCTGGGGAAGGACTTTTTACTAGGGCATGTAGTGATAGGACGAGGGGGAACGGCTTTAAGCTGGAAGAGGGCAGGTTTAAATTAAACATTAGGAAGAAGTTTTTCACTTTAAGGGTGGTGAGGCACTGGAACAGGTTGCCCAGAGAGGTTGTTGAAGCCCCGTCCCTGGAGGTGTTCAAGGCCAGGCTGGACGTGGCCTTGGGCAACCTGGTCTAGTGGGAGGTGTCCCTGCCTATGGCAGGGGGGTTGGAACTCGAGGATCTTCAAGGTCCTTTCCAACCTAAACCATTCTATGATTCTATGATTCTATGATTCAGTATCTTTATCAGTCTAGAGGATTTGGAGCTCCTGGCGACTGTTAAAGACAATATGGGAACTATTTTAATAAATTTGCTGATTAAATAAACTGGTTTTGAATACAGTTTACTTACTCTTTTAAAGAGACATATTTGATTATGTGAGGAAAGTATACAGTAGGGAGGCATCTGGGCAAAAAAATAATTTCATTGAACTTTAAACTCTAAGAAATCTAAGTTTCAGTTTATGTCCAAAAAACTATGGTAGAAATTTTTTCCCCATAGCAGAATAAAAATAAGAAAAATTAATTTTAGAGAAGTCTAAACACATAACTTAATTTTGAAGAAAACTAGTTAAGGTTTTAAAGCCTCATGTTTAGGTCCCAAAGCCTCATTTTTAGAGTCCAAGCAACAGATTAAAGGAAATTGGAAATATGAAGATTGGCCAACTAAGTAATGTAATTTTAAGAATGAATTGTATTTAATTACAAAAGAAATAGATAAAAAAAAAGGTAAGTAAATAGAATTTAGCAAGTTCTAGAAATCCAAGAATAACATGTGTTTACCAAGTAAGAGACTTCCAAGTGGCATTAAAACATTTTCTTTGTCAATGAAGAAAAATAATATGGGTTTAAGAACCAATAATTAAACCTCTTTATTAGTGTGGTAATACTTGAATCAGCCAGATTAACAGAGCTCAACAATCACTGATTTTTAAGATCGTTCATTGTGACTAGAACAGAAATAGCAGGTATACTACCTTCCTTGGCACAGAAATTATAAAAGTGTATGCGTAACTAACTTAGTCATCCCTTGGTTATTAATGTTCAGGTGCAGTGCCACAATGATCAGAGACTATCCATTGTGAAATAGTTGCAACTCAGGTTACTTTTCAGCAGAGTAGGGTAAATGTCTTTTGACTGACTCAGGCTCATTTTAATTTTTGATGTCCTTATAAGGCTGCCAGACAGGTTTAATCCTGTTCAGAGAAACTTTGCCCCTGCATTGCAGCTTACTGGAAAACAGAATTTATTGCCCTCAGAACTACTTGATATATATACATAGGGGGAGAGAGAGTTCCTTTATGGAACACATTTATTCCTATGTGTCATAAAGAGAGAAAGAAAAAAATCTTCTTACCTACAAAGTTCTTTTCCCTGCTGTGCATCATGTGTGTCCAGCTATTCTTCTGGTCCCATCACCTTTCATTTACGATGAATCATTGCTTAGAACAGTCAAAAATTAATATTCTTTATCCACAGTAAAGAAAAAAAGTAAAAGTACAAATGTAAACCAATATTTTCCACAGATATATTTCACTTCTTTTCTAACAGTCCATTTTTTACGTGGTATTCAGACATCATCTTGACAATAGTGGGCATCAGCCATGAACTTTTAAATCCTTTTTGTCAGTTTTCTCAGTTTAGACACTCCTTCATGGAGAACTGAATATACTGCCACTGAGGCATATCGATGCATGTTGCAGAGGGCACTGAACAATTAATTGTGTATTAACTTTTCAAGATGAATTATGATTTATCTCTAGAACAATGCTCCTGAATTAATCTTTAGGGATAAATTAAATGCGATTGACTTAAATCTATGTTAATTGGACCTTGAAGAATTTGGCTGCAAAATCCTGGATGTATCTGAAGCACTGACCTTGAAGTGAAAATATTTTCTCCCTTTTTCCAAAGTCCTGTTGTCTCGGTGACTTCTTATTCTAGCTTTCTACAATGTAATAAAAATAGGAAACTGAAATGCATACAAATATGCAAAATTAAGAAAAAATATTTTCTAAAGTAGAATCTTTCAACAAAATTATTGCAATGAACATCAAGCATAATTATTTTGTTACAAGCCTTTGCATATAAAAGCTATATAGCTGGCCACTTAATTGTTATGCTGCCTCTTTTTTCCCTTTAGGTTCAGATATTTTATTCTTTTCTGCACATTTTGGTCACAAGCAGGTATTCCAGAGACAAGCGTGGAGAAGTAATTTTGATTAAAAATAAACTGTAAGTGTCATATTCACAGAACTCAGTTGTGCAGAATCAGTGGGCAAACAACTCCTTGAATGTATATCTTTGGATGTCTTTCCTAGAAGTAATGCTTAGAGCAATAGCTGCACTCCTAAAATAAATAAAGCCCACCTCTGAGACTGGTGGGCAAGACCAGACAGATCCACTTAATCTTTCACCCTCACTCATGTCTGTGTGAAGTCTCTTACTTCTATGTATATATTAGTAAGTAAAACGGACCAGGGAACATATTCTTTGGTCCTGAGAGAAAGCTTCACAGAACAATGCATGTATATATAGTTTAACTTTTCCCTTACTCCCTTTAAAACAAAGCAATGCAAAACAAAACAGAACAAAACAAAAAAGTGGCCCTTATCACTTCTCTGTTGGGAATAGTCCAGCCCTGGGCTCACACCATTACCAAATCATGGCCATACATTAAGTAGGAGAGTGAGTTATTATTAGTCAACACCATGATGGTCACCAAACAACTAAACCACATGAAAGACACGTTACTGTCTAAGCCTGTGCCCTGGATCAGTATAGTTGACTCATGTTGATAAACTCTGTGGTTGTAAAGAACCGTTATAATTTTTGGTGGGTTCTTGGTTTGGTTTTTTTTTTGGTTTAAAACGGTTGACATAACAGTAATGCTAGAGCTTCCCAGAGAAGTGGTTTCATAGCCTGAAACTCAGGGTTAGTTTTGTACTAAATTTTATGGCAGGAAGGCATGCAGTGTTGTATGAGGGCTCAAACCTACTGGTGTTAAAAGACTCAGGTTTGATGAAACACATACTTGTGCAATCCTATCCACACTTTTGGACATACTTTTTGCTGTATGTTACCTTTTGAGGAGAGTCCAGACACAGTGTCAGAGTCCGAGCTGGAGCATCCCAAAATTGTTACAGAATTGTTACATTGCTAATAGATCAGCAATGTGGATAGTCCTGGATCAGTGTTTAAGCTTGTCTCAAGACTGAATTTTCCTTAGTAATACAGATACGACAAGTTGAAGTCCATCTTAAGTAAAATGAAATAACATCTCTGAGTGAGTAGTGAATCCTTTCTTATTTTAACATAAAGCTCACTGAAGGTTTGGTGTATACTGTTTGTTTAACCAGGTGTAGTATTCACTATAAATAAATGGTAAAAATGTGGATAATAGCAGATATGTCCCATGAAGCCAAAGGAAATAGAATCATAGAATCACAGAATTGTCTAGGTTTGAAGGGACCTTGAAGATCATCAAATCCAACCATCAAGCTAACACGGCCAAAACCACCACTAAACCATGTCCCTAAGCACCGTGGCTACCCATCCTTTAAATACCTCCAGGGATGGCAACTCCACCACTTCCCTGAGCAGCCTGTTCCAATGTTTAACAATCCTTTCTGTGAAGAATTTTTTCCTAATATCCATCCTAAACGTACCCTGGTGTTACTTGAGGCCATTTCCTCTTGTCCTATCACTTGTTACCAGCGAGATATCGACCCCCCACCTCGCTACAATCTCCTTTCAGGTAGTTGTAGAGAGTGATAACGTCTCCCCTGAGCCTCCTCTCCTCCAGGCTAAACAACCCCAGTTCCCTCAACCGCTCCTCATAAGACATGTGCTCCACACCCCTCACCAGCTTTGTTGCCCTTCTCTGGACACACTCCAGCACCTCTATGTCTTTCTTGTAGTGAGGGGCCCAAAACTGAACACAGTATTCGAGATATCTTTTAAGTAAGCTCCTTCTGAATTACTGAGGTGAGAGAATGAATGAATATCAACAGCCTTTTAGGTGAATTAAGTGCCCTTTTACTCTGCCTACTTTTCAAAGAGGAACTCATGACTCTTCTAGGAAAAAAGAGCTCTAAATTATTTGGAATTTAACAGGACAAAATGCTGGTGATATCAATAAAATTGGATGTTCACACTCTTTTGGTCCTGTTACGTAGGGAAAGATTTAACTTCTTAAACATACATATGTAGTGTCATTTCAGATACCTTTGGATAGACAGCCTCGCCTCTAACTGTCATTCTAAAAAGGAGCATGTTTCCTATAGTCTGAAGTCATGTTATTCAGCCTTGTGAGAATGCATCAGAAAACTGACATGAAAAATAGCACTAGATAGCAGTGTTTAGACACTTGAAACATTTATGCAATGATGTCTTTCCCTGCTTTGTAGTCTGACTGTGGACTTTTTGTAGAAATAAACATGGTAAACTTTACGAGTATTGAAAAATTGTCACTGGAGTACAGAGAAGGAGAACTGCTTGCTTAATTTGAACCTTGTAACCTCCTGTTTACATTATATCTCTGAGGGAAGTATATTAATCTCTTCCATCATTTAGTAGAGTCAAAATTAGCTTTCTCCATTATTTAGTAGCTTGGTAGCTAGTAAGGTGATCTTAATAACATGTTTCCTTTCTAATTATGTAGACTTTTTGAATATTTTTATGTGTTTTAGATCCCGTTTTCCTTGCAGCAAGAAATCTTTATGTCTTACAAATCTTAGTATAACTTTTTAATTCCATTCTCATTTCAGAAATATCCTTTATATAATTAAAAAGCAATGACAAATTTTGCTTCAATAAATGTAATCATATTTACTTTTTAAATGTCTTTCATCTTCCCAAATAACATTTTAACATAATTAATTCTTAAACAGTATTGTTAAACTTAAAAGAAAAACCAAGAAAATATAGACCTTTTACCAAAAATATTTTTCTTAGAATCCTTCTGAGTTTGATTGAAAAAGATTATTTTGAGAATCACCAGATAACAGATTTTGAGTCAATAACATTTCTGCTTTTACATCTAAAAAAGTGCATGCCCAATATGTATTTCAGGGTCATAGTGCGCATGAACCTTTTAATCAATCACATGAGAGGACTGGATTGGCATAAGGGTACAATCTATTCAACTGCACAAGCATTTAAGACACAGCCAGTCTACCATCCTTGTGAAAATAAAAAAAATTAAAAAAAAGTAATTTAGTAATGCAATTGGCATTTCTTTGGCAGAACTGTTCCTCATCATCAATATTTTTGTCTAAAAGTACCTCCAGAAGAAAATCTTTTCAATTAAAAAATCCTTTGAGTAGGCTCAGATACTTGCACTATGACATAGTTTATGGGTCTGACAGTTCATTCCAACATTCCTCATTTTTTCTAGACAGGACTTCCTTATATCCATTAAAAATCATGACTCTTTCCATATCTTCATATCTGAAAAAAGACTTGTTGAAAAAAAGATTCTGAGCTATAGATCATGTCTATATCATAGTAGTATATAATTTAAAAGGTCTTGCCCTTTGAAGAGACCATCTCAGTGATTGTTTGACTAAGCTCTTCCTTTCATTAAAATCTCTAATTTTTACCAACAGTCACAACTTGGAATTTCAAACACCTATTAAATGTTTCACACAAGGCACAAATCCCAGTAAAAATAAGTTCTTCAAATCACCATGAAAAAAGCAAAGTACATTTAAGGATATTTAAAATATTAAAGATGCATAACTGGGTCTTTATGAATAAAAGTGCTTGCTTATGATCAAGTTTTTTATTTCCTTTTATATCTATCATTTATATCCATCATATTTGAAAAGTTGTGGCAGTCCAGTGAAGTTTCCAGACTGGAAAAGAGGAAACATAACCCCTGTTTTTAAAAAGGGAAAAAAGGAAGACCCAGGGAACTACAGGCCAGTCAGTCTCACCTCTGTTCCCAGTAAGGTCATGGAGCATCTCCTCCTGGAAACTATGCTAAGGCACATGGAAAATAAGGAGGTGATGGGTGACAGCGAACATGACTTCACAAAAGGCAGATAGTGTTGACAAATTTGGTGGCCATCTACTACGGGGTTACAGTATTGGTGGATAAGGGAAGAACAACTGACAACATCTACCTTGTGAAAAGCATTTGACACTGTCCTGCACAACATCCTTGTCTCTAAAATAGAAAGATATGGATTTGACAGAAGGACCACTTGGTGGATAAGGAATTGACTGGATGGTCACACTCAAAGAATTGTGGTCAATAACTTCATGTCTGGGTGGAGACCAATGATGAGTGGTGTCCCTCAGGGGTCAATATTGGGATCAGTATTATTTAATAACTTTGTTGAGGACATGCACAGTGGGGTTGACTGTACTCTCAGAAAGTTTGCTGATGACACCAAGCTGAGTGGCGTGGTTGATACTCTAGAGTGAAGGGTTGCTATCCAGAGGGACCTTGACAGGCTTGAGGGGTGGGCCTGTGCGAACCTCATGAAGTTCAACAAGGCCAAGTTCAAGGCCCTGCATCTGAGTCAGGTCAATCCCAAAAATTGATCCACCCTGGGTGATGAGTGCATTTAGAGCAGCTCTGGGGAGAAGGACTTCAACGAAGGCTTTGGGGAGACCTTATAGCAGCCTTCCAGTACTTAAAGGGGGCTTACAGGAGAGATGGGGAAGGACCCTTTATCAGGGAGTGTAGCGACAGGATGAGGGGTAACAGTTTTAAACCGAAAGAGGGTAGATATAGACTAGATATCAGGAAGAAATTCTTTACTGTGAGGGTGGTGGGACACTGGAAGAGGCTGCCCAGAGAAGTTGTGGATGCCTCATCCCTGGAAGTATTCAAGGCCAGGTTGGATGAGACTTTGAGCAACATGATCTAGTGGAAGTTGTCCCTGCCCATTGTGGGGGGCTGGACTAGATTATCTTTAAGGTCCCTTCCAACCCAAACCATTCTATGATTCTATGATTAGATAGCAAAAATTGGTGTTAATTATAAAATTTATTAATGTAACAGATATTGATATTATTTTTTCAAGAATCATATGTCAAACAAATAAATGAAATCATTGTTAGAAATCTGGTAAGAATGTAGACATCTGTAGAGGCCTGGTCCAGTATATTAAATCCAAAAAAATACCCCAAACCAAAACAAAAAATCCAATCAGGTCCTAACATTAATGAAAGATTTTGAAAATTTGTAACAAGAAAGTAAAAATTTCTATGCTAGGTTGATGAACTGAACCAAGAATGGAAGTCAATTAGTTCTTGTATACTTTGGCTTTCTTAGACTTTAGCTAAGTACGTGGTTTCCCACGTGTCAGAATAGTAGATGACCTCTTCCTCCTACAGCACAATTTGTTAAATATACTTTGAGTTAACTGCTTATTACTGCTGTTGTGGGGATACCTCTACCATTGCACTGTGTGGCGCATGCTAGTTATGTTATGGCTACGACAAAATCATCCAAACAAGTTATTAAGGTATTAGATGGACAACAGTGAGGTACATTTAACGCAACATGTAAGCAGCAACAACCACAATGATCATGATCGTTATTCTTGGTTGCATAAATGGGTAGTTAAAATACATTCAATAATAGCCTTTTTATTCAGCATTAAATTTGAGAAGTCTGTTGCTACTGATGTATCCTTAAAAATACACATAGAAAGTGTGCATTTTATATAGTACAAATGTGTTTTATAATATAAATCAGCTATATACATGGTTTAGATGCCTAATAAAAATTAGACATTTTTATTTTAGATTTCAGTGCGATGCAGTTTGCTTCTGAATTTAACCCCAAATAAGGACCAACTGGAAATCTTAATTTCCATTTCATATACAAAGACACAGAAAAACAGACACATATGGAAACACGCACAGACACAGGCATACTTAGAAGTTAGAACCTTTGAATGTGCTTTGGAGTGAAATGAAAGCCAGGCTGTATAGCATAGCCTGGTTGTCAGAGCACTCACTAAAAGACTGAAAAAGCTAGTCATTGTGGTTGGGGTTTTTTTCCCAAAAACTGATAAATGTGCATTTCTTTCAAGATTTCATCCAAAATTTCTGATTACCTCAACTTTGAAATATTGTGACTGAAAAAATGTCATCATATCTGCCTTCTTGTATACTATTATATTTGCAAGCAAGCTGCTCCAGATGTGTCTTCATTTTATTTTATAGGACCTAACACAATGCAGTCTTGGGTAAAAGATACTGACTTTTCGTGTCACCTAAAGAAATTTAAAACCATGATCTCACTTTTCCCTGAGGCATTTTAAGACTTTTTAATAAAAGTGGATTGCAGTTTTTCATTTTGTTATTAAAGCAGCTGTAGATGAAACATCTAACTTTCTTGTGTTGCCTTTGGGAATTGTGTCTGTAACACATTTCCAAAAGTTGGGTTTAATGTATTGAGCTATCTAAATTGTTTTGAAAATATCACACCAGAGACTGTGTGACAAGGAGACAGGAAGAAACACATATATACATATTTTTCACTGAAAAATACTTTAGTGTCTTGACATTTATTTCTTCTGTGGGAACAATACTGAACAAATCCTTAGTCGATATTTACTCTATTCCTCATTATGGAAGTTATTTATGTTTGTGGGTCAATGACTGTATGTCAGTCAACTTCACTGTATTAAAAATTGACAGTTCCTTAAATGAAAGTGATGGGGCAAACAAATCATAAGCTTTTTAATTAAAAGATAAAATATTAAAATAGAAACATCGAGGGCCTAAGTGTTATGTCCAAGTGTATAAAGCTGTACTGATAATTATACAAGACACTCTGATTGAATGTTTCCTTTACAGGTAGCAATAGACTTGATTGTGTATTAGCTTTTTTAAATATTGGAAGACTGATCCCTTTAACTGTTAGGGGACAAAAAGTGCTTGTTTAAAGTTTAACTTTTCAGGAGGCATAAACATAGCCCATTAATGATTGACAGCAGCTCTTGGTGTTCAACAATATGTGGAGCTTCGAATCTATGGATACCCAGTAAATCAAACAGCTTTTCAGCAACTTTTCAGACCAGTAAGCTTTAACTAATCAAATTTCTGTGCTGAAATAAGAAATTTATTGCAACTGTAAATATTGTCATGATATTTACAGAAAGCACCTTATGATAAGACTAAAATCTGACAGCTAAAATCACAGCACATGATTATACATTTCTTTCTTCAAATCATATTTTTTCTTAGCTCAGTAAGCCTATAATGCTAACAAAAATATATGTAAAATCATGTTGATGATACTGATGTTTGGACAAACTAACACAAGCTCACACACAAAAAAGTAATTTTCAGAGGCAACTTAGATGTAAACCTTAAACATATGAGCAATTGATTGGATGATTTGTCCCTACTAAAACCCACATTTTCTTGTTGATTTTGCATTGGGAGAACTTGCAAGGCAGTAGCCTCATTTTCTCACTATGTTGTAAGTATTGACATCTTATTTTTTTTTAAATTAATAAAAATGATTTTTTTTTTAAACTAAATACCATTTTCTAATGGTTGGGAGTTACACAATTAAGTTTCTAATTGCATATCCACGCTCCTGTAAGATATTTCAATAAAAAGATTTTGGAGTCAGACGGAGTGTCTCAGTTTTCACTTCGTCAGATATTCCATGTGCAAATGCTGATGAACCCCGTTGTCCCACTGCCAAGATCCTGTCATAGGCCTACTTAGGTTAACCCACACCCACACCTTAGCATTGGCTGACACATTCTTTCTCGTAACTCATTCATCCACAGTGTAAACCCTTAAACTCTTGGGTTTTGCTGGTAGTTCCAATTATGGGCAACTGCTGATATATAAGATTTTGAATGTGGTATTATTAGCTTATTGAAATGAAGCTGCTGTTGATGTGGAAAGCTTTGAAAGCTAAGAAATTAAGATCATTTCATTGTCTTGCCAAATATACATATACACATGTGAAACACTTTCAAATATCACAATAAATGGAGCAATAAAACAAGACTGGAGAAAATGTTAATTTTACTCTGCTTTAATTTGTCTCCTCATGCTGGCACTGCAACACAAAGGAGACTTTTTCTTTTTGGCCATACCACAGGTCTGCTAGACAACTTTGGTCAAGTCAGTTTTCTTCTTTGGCTCCTGTTCCCCCAGCCAATAAAGATAATGATCCTGACCTCCTTTCTAAAATGCTTTTCGATCCTTGGGTGAAAAGTTCTCCCTAAAAGCTTAGTAGTTTTATTATTATATCCATTATATAGTTATGCTATTCAAGGTCAATAGACCTATATAGCTGAGCAAAAATGAGATCATATGACTATCAGTACTATGCGGTAATTGCACTCAAAAGTACCCAATTGAATGTTTAGTCCAACAGAACCCATATTTAGTATGGCTTCACATATTGTCATTGAAAGTTTGATGCACTGAATCTTGAACTTCCTTTGATTACAATTCTACAGTAAGACTTCCTCAAACTTTTCAATTCATTGGCTGCTGCCCCCAAGGGATTCATATGGATTGGATAAGAAAAGAATGACATCGACAGCGTATAATGAAATTCTATCCAGGATGTCCAATATTTTTATGCCTTCAACTCTGTTATTGTGTTGGATTCTTTGACTGATTTGTTCCAGAGTTATGGTAAAAAGGGAGGGCAAAAAGGGGCACCATTGCCTTTTGCTGCTAGACAAAATAAAGACTTCTGAGCAATATCCATTATTCCTTACTGTAGGCTCCAATACAATGTCTTTATTTAAAAAAGTTTTAGACCATTATGTGAGACTTCCAAAACTTTCATCAAGTAGCTTCCTTTCAGCCAATCAGATGGTCCTTCAGCATATAATGCTAATAAATAAATATCTCCTCTATTTCAGTTTTGCAAAGGTCTGTAACCTGATATATGTGCATTCCATCAGCCAACATAATGGCATCTTACTGTTATATCCTCATTGCTCCAGATACTGTCATTGCTCTCCTATTTAAAATACATACTGCCTTTTGTCTTACTGTAGAAAGTTAATTTATATGGTATTGGAGAAGGTTCAGGAAAGCTCTTAAGTAAAAACTTCAAGTTAGGCTAGGAGCTTCCTAGGGCTAGCTAGATGTACTGAACTATGGTTTAAGGACAATGTTCAGTCCTTAGGATTAAGTTTCCTTGCAGCTTCTCCCGTTCAACCTAGACCTGTGGTCCAGTCAGGACACTGTAGGAAAGAGGTAAGTTAACTGAACTAACATTCTTGGTCTATGTTCTCAATGCGTCTTCTTCACATCCTTATCTATAGTTTTCCACTACTTACGAAACATTTACTTTTAAAATATTTTCTTTACAAAAAGAACACATAACACTAAGGTCTGCTTTTAAATCACAGACTTAATTTTTTTCTGTTTGTTAGATGTGTTTTTTATTATTTCACATTTCCATCTTTCGGACTGTAAGCATGAGATAAAAGTGAGAATCTGTTCAAACGTAAAAGCAATTAGAAAGTATGTAAATCAATAATGAACACTAGCATTACACTTTACAGCATTAAACTGTACAACAATTGCAAGGGTGTATTTTGGTCCACTACCTCAGTGCCAGGCTGTCTGAAAGTTGAAGGTGGTTTACAGTGAATAAATATGTTTTACAATGGCTTTTGCGTGCTTTGTTCAAATGAAAATGAACATGCTTTTCAGCAACTTTAGTGGCAATAGGCAAGTGCAAAATTAAATGGCTACATAATTGTTGGCCTTGCAAATGAATCACCTTAACAGTCTGTAATACATTCAGTTTATTCTGCTGCCGGAGATTAGTGTATTTTAAAGATAAGTGCTTTTTGAGTAAAATAGACTTTGGTCATTTAATATGCATAAAGTCATGGTAGTGCCTGATAGATTAAGAGCCCAAACCACCAACTCTGACTCAGAAGAGCTGTTCTTAGCCACTCTTTGGATTCAGATAAGCTACTTGTTTGAACAGGGTGTTCCAGAATTCAGACCTTACAAAATACTCGGGAAAAAAACATAATTCCATTTTAGTATCTTTATTGTATGTCTCTTTAGTCCCTTTTTTCCATTTCAGGTTTGATTTCCAGGACACATTTCCATCAAGTGGAGGTGAAGAGAATTTTGCATTATTATGAGATACAGAGCTGGACTGAGTAGAGAAAAAATGCTCATGATGAATATCCAGGTAACTGTATTAATTAACAGCTGAGAATCCTCTAGATATTACATTCCACATAGATTTACTGCAATGGCAAATCACAAACAGCCTGGTACAAAATTAAAAAATGTATACTACTTGGAATTAAAAAAAAAAAAAGCTATACTTTTCGAGTTCAAACAGTAGAAATTCAGATCGCTAGGTAAGGGAGAATACACTTTGCCCTTTTCTGCCCTATGGACTATACTCTTGTGTCATTAAGTGAACAATTAGCTCTGCAATATTTTACTGTTCTTCAAGAGTATAATTATTCATTTATCAAACAAATTGTATTGAATTGTGTACCTCTCTGTTTTAAAGATTTCAGATGCTCAGTTAAACTGCTATATACTTTGATTATCAAAGAAGATTCTTTCATTTTCCTTCATTATCTTAAATTGCAACTCTTATATTAGAACCGTTCACTTTTCAAAAGCTTGGTCAAGGGTGTAATTACTTGATTTCAATCTACAATATTGCACAGATACTGTGAATTAAATGCAAGCAGAACTAGCAGTATTGTTATCATAAAAGTTGCAGAAAAACATATTACAGTCACAAGATCTGTTTCCTACCAGTTTTAACAATCTATCCATCTCTCTATCTGTTAGTGCTTTTTATTTATATGCTACTTTGAGAAATAAAAGTGTTTTAAGCTAAACATTTCCCACTCAGTTCTTACTAAGAACTGACTTTTATGCGAAGAATTGCTTAAGTCTTAAATATCAAGAAACTCACAGGCTATTTCACTAGCTATCATTCCTTTGTTCAGCCATGTTAATATATTGGCATAGGTATTGGAATCACACACACAGAAAATTCAGTGCTGGAAGTTCTGCTTTGCAGATTCTCTTTAGGAAGCTCTAATTGTAGCCTCAAGAAATTGCCCATGCTACTGAAAAAAATAACAATAGTACTAGTATGACTGGTGCAGTCACAGCTCCTTTTGTGGCTCCAGGGAGAGCTCACACTGAAAAGGTACTTCCAGTACTCTTTCAATAAGTCTACACCGTGATTCCTTCACCTTTGAATTTCACAGATTCATTGGCAGGGAAAGAAGTAGGGCAGTGCCATTTCCTCAAAGGCAAATTCATTACTTAGATCTTTGTTGGCACCAAACTGGAGAAGTGTTTCTGAACTCCTTTGCTTGACTGCTATCTGCAGCTTTCTATAAGTGATTCTATTCTCCTTATGCTATTCATCCTCTTTTGTGGTAAACTGGCCACATGAGGGCCTTTAGGGTGTCACATCAAGAGAAATCAGGGGTTTCCCAAATGATGAGATGTCTCAAGTATCTTTGGGTATCCAACACAGGACCTTTTAAAGGGGCCTGATGTTTGTAAGAGTTAGGAACATTCTTTTTGAAGACCTCGTGTCTCTAAAAAATTTGATTAAAAGTATAGATTCAGAATCTACATTTCCTAATAAATAAAGCACAACTGCTCTGTTTCTACTTAAACTTTGGAGAAGACCAGTGGAATGCATCAACCCACTCAGTCCTCTCAGAAAGAAGACCATATGAACTGTATGTAACTGGTATTTCTAATTCTAAGCAGAGCTCTTCTTTAACTGTAAGCTCTCCAACCAAGTGGGAAGGATACAAAAGTGAGAAAAACTGAAAGAAAATGAAATTGCTTAGGAATATCTACTGTAATCTCACACATATTTATTTTCAAAGCTTTTCTGTCATGTATCATGTTCTTTGGCTCCTAGACAAAGAAAGTTTTATTTAATTAATTTAGTTGTTTACTTTAATTTGTATCTCTCATCCGTTTCATTTCAGCTGCCTTTTGAATATTCATTCTGTTATTCTACTTTAAAAATCAATGACCTCATGGAAAACTTTGACCTACTAAAGGCTCTGATAAAAAAACAGATCTTCAGAAAAATTGTACTTTCAGTTCTGTGAAACTGCACAGGACAATTGCTGTGAAAACTACTTTTTGTATGGTATTATAAGACTTACATCTAATATTAACAAGAGGATACAAAACCTCCTTTAATCATTTCTTTACCACACACATAGTTAGGATAACGCCTCTAAATGAAACACCCATTAATTTCTAAGAGTGAGATTCACTTCACCAGCATAATGACTGAAAATTGCAATGGCAACCTCTCAAAAAACATTTCCAATGCTCTTAGGACTACTATATTTGAGTGACTGCTGCTCTGTTCTTGACCTGCCTTTCAAGCAAGTTAAAAGCTATGTGTTAAACCCAACTTGAGCATGGGTTCTGTATTAACAGGGCCTTTGCTGTGATACATAGAAGTGGTGAAGATGTAGATTTGCATGAATGCTTGTGGTGGGTTGACCTTGGCTGACCATCAGGTGCCCACCTAGTTGCTCTCTCACTCTCCCTCATAAAGACAGAGGAAGAAAATAATGATGAAAAGCTCATGGGTCAAGAGAAGGACAGGGAGATCACTCACCAGTTGCCATCACAGGAAAACCAGACTCAACTTGGGGAAATTTAATTTAATTTACTGCCCTTTAATAACAGAGTAGTATTGCGGGAAATAAAAACAGAACTAAAAACACCTTCCACAACCCTCCCTTCTTCCCAGGCTCAACTTCACTCCCGATTTCTCTACCTCCTCCCCCTTAGTGGCACAGGGGGACAAAGAATGGGGATTGCAGTCAGTTCATCCCACATTGTCTCTGCTGCTCTTTCCTCTTCTCACTCTTTCCCTGCTCTAGCGTGGGGTCCCACCCACATGAGATAGTCCTTCACTGACTGCTGCAGTGTGGGCCCTTTCCACAGGCTGCAGTGCTTTAAGAAGTGCTCCATCATGGGTCCTTGCCACAGGGTGTAGTCCTTCAGAAACAGACTGCTACAGCGTGGGTCCCCCATGGGCCACAGGTCCAGCCAGAAAATCTACTCCAGCATGGACTCTTCTCTCCACAGGCCACAGGTCCTGCCAGGAACCTTGCCCTTCATAGGCTCTCCATGGGCTGCAGCTTTCTTCAGGGCATATACATCTGTTCCAGCGTAGGGCCTTCCATGGGCTGCAGGTGGATATCTGCTCCACTGTTAACTTCCATTGACTGCAGGAGGACAGCCTGCCTCACTGTGGTCTTCACCACAGGCTGCAGGGGTATCTCTGCTCTGGCGCCTGGAGCACCTCCTCCTTCTTCACTGACCTTGGTGTCTGCAGCATTGTTTGTATCATATATTCTCCCTCCTCTCTCACAGCTGCTGCACCACGTTCTTTACCCTTTTTTTCTCTACCCTTTTTTTATCCTCACAGAAGTACTACGGATGTCACTGAAGGGTTCAGCTTTGGCCAACAGCAGGTCTGTATTGGAGCTGGCTGAAGCTGGCTCTGTCTGACATGGGGACAGCTTCCGGTGTTTTCTCACAGAAGTCACCACTGCAGCAACCCTGCTACTAGAACCTTGCCACATAATCCAAACACAATACACCATGATAAAGCAAAAGATACACTGTATTTCATTTGTATGTACAGCCCTTATCTTTGCATCACAGATTAGCCTTTTAAAAAGACATGCTTCTACTTTACATGTACATGCTCACAAAATTGATAACTAATTAAATCCCAAATGCTTTTGTTCAAAACATGCCAGATTTGATGATTGTTCCTGACTTTGGGGAATAAGTCTTGTAATATCTTCCCTGGACTCTGGTCAGGCTGCCTAAACACAGTACTTACAGCATCTTCACATTAAAATAGATTCATATTACAGATTTTGCCAAAGTTAGCATTTACTCTTGTAGGCTCCCAGTTTATACGGTACGTTAGGGCAGGGAAGAGTCACTTGCAGCTGGAACTGCAACAGCAGTGTCTGGAAGCTTTAGCTCCAACTGCAGCAGGAGACTGGAATCTTCGGCTGCATAGTGAAATCAGTGCACATCTCAGACAATAAATCAGTTCAGAAACACCATTTGCACAGACTTCTTCTGAATTTCATTGCATTGAAAATGTCAACAAGTTGTTGGGTTTTACCTGATTCAATACCAAACTTTAATTTTCCACGTATTGGAAACCCCTTACTTTGGGCAGGCCTACTGAAATTAGCGTTAAATCAATAAAGGTAGTAATTCTTTTTTTCCCTCTGACTCCTTTTATTCTACTGGATTGGGTTTATGCTCTGAGAACTGATTTATATATGCTTTTTATTGCATTTTGTAATTTCTAATATAGACAGTTATAGTCTGTTGATACTACTGCTATCTGGGATGTCAGCAAAAGTAAAAAAATAGCAAAAAACTAGGACTGAACATACCACACAATGATATTAGGTCTAATCAATGCCATGTTGCCAAAATTAGGAACAGACTGGCCTTGAGATAATGATGACTAAATACATTGAGAACGTCATGCTTTAACTAGCACATCTCAATGTCTTCCACAGGGAATATTAGAGCGATTTATAGTATGTTTACCTGGCCACTGGGTGTCACTGTTAATTCACTTTTAGCTTGGAACAATACCAGTTTTTGTTTGGTTGGCTTTTGTTTTAATATTAATAGA
This sequence comes from Pluvialis apricaria, assembly GCA_017639485.1. Taxonomy (NCBI): domain Eukaryota; kingdom Metazoa; phylum Chordata; class Aves; order Charadriiformes; family Charadriidae; genus Pluvialis; species Pluvialis apricaria. The sequence continues at coordinate 40,005,396 of CM030007.1, forward strand.
GAAGTTGTTTCTTTAAGAAAATTGTTAAGGCCAGGTAAGTCACCTTAGGAAAACACTAAAAGAGCTACTGAAAATCTTCATCAGGATATCTGAACTTCATGTCCCCATCATGGTTTACAGTGTTGTCAGCAATGCCATGTCACACCAAGCAGTTATACATATAGCATTTACACTTTGACATCTAAACACAGTGCCTTATATGGTTCAAGAGATGCAGGCAGCATATACTACTAAATGTATTGTAAATTAATCTTATGAGAAAGGGGTTTTTTTGTCGTTGTTGTTTAGGTTGTTTATAAAAGTAAAGAAATTACATAAAGTAATATCAAGACTGACATTCAAGAAACAGTGCAGAAATACAGAAAATGAATTTGTGTTTCATAAACAGGACATTGTTACTCTATAAAAGTATGCATTTGAGCTATGACAAGGCTCTCAATTCAAAGAACTAGGAGGAAAAAAGGAGGATTCAAAAGCGTGCCTCACTCCTTTGGCTTTTCTTTCATTGCATTTATAGGTCTTCAAAAGGAAGTAACACCAGACATAATTTTCTTCCTTTGTGCATAGAAACTCTTGAAGGAAGAGATTTAGTCCAGCTGTTTGGAGATGAGGAAGCAAGGCCCAGCTAGGTCTACAGTCATTATCTCTGTATAAAATAGTTGTTTCTCCATCAAATTATCCTAAGGAGAAACATAAATTACTTCAGTGGAGTTATATTGCCTTTTACAGATTGTTGCAAGGACAGCATCCTGCAAATGCATTTTGCAACTTGATATCAGGATTCTGCAGGATCTTTTGTGATGGCCTGGAAATACTAATAGCTGTTCTATTTAAAGAAAGTAACTAATGTAATGAAGACATTTCTTAATTAGTTCAAGATGTACCAATGAAAAAACTCCTGTTTCCATTTCTGTGAGTTGCCAGGGTGTTCTTATTGCTGAAAAATTATTGCATTGTGGGAACTGCCAGTAATATCTTGGCTTCCTGTTGTCAAATGCATCAATGCAAGCTCCTAGGGTGTGATCATCTTTCACAATGGAAGCTGATTATTAGGATGGAGGGGTTGTTTTCTGGGGCTATTTTATTATTATTAAGGAGAAAACAGATTCTTGCAAGAGAACACTGCAGAAAAAAAATGCAGATGTTACACTGTGATGCTATTGTTCTTTTTTATTTCTTTTTTATTATTTCACGATGTCAGCTTTATGATAAGTAAGTAACTATTTTGAATTTAACAATCAGACAATATGTTTACAATGCAGCCAGTGATCCAGCTAAAGGAAGAGTTCATGGCTCAAAAATCCTGTCCAGTTTGTGCTGAATAGACATTTTTAACAAACAGTATTATTCTAGGGTTTTGCATACTATAAACCCCCAGTCCACTTATCAAAGGAGATACTCTCACACAAAAGTATTTTCAAGTGTGATGCTTTTATATTTTTAGGAAGCAAACATCTTCAAAACCATGCTGTGCTAACCTAAAAATAGTTCTAAAATGTTTCTTATAGAATATCTTCAAGAAAGGGCAAACTGGGACTACATTTTTCAGCCTGTCTGTGTGCCTACTTGTATCTGTCAGCTAAATATTAGCTGCTAGGTAATCTTCCCCTGTTATATCTGTACCTCTCAAAGCAATGTATTTACCAAACAAAATGTTGAACAAAATACTCTTTGCAATAAGAAATGTCTTCACACTTGTGGCTAATATCCACTCTCTTATGAAAGCACAGAAACATTTATAGTATTCACTCAAAAGAGCTAGTCCTGTTCATATGTTCTTCATAGTTTATATAAAATGTAGAAAAAAAAAAACCTATTACTGCAAGTACTAATTTAACAGCACAATATTAAATAAGGGTTAAAGCTTCTTGTTTTGTGACCTGGAATTCTGGGGAGATTCATCTTATCCTTGAAATCAGATTACTGGATCCCACCTCAGATATTGTACAACTTTAAAAAAGGGTGGTGCAAAGCAATATTACTAATACCACTATAGTTAGTCAAACTAGCAAAATAACCGTTCTGCTAAACTATATATTAGTTTAATTCTGAAAGAGTTTGTGTGATTTCATTGTTTTTCATAAGCATATATTTTATTATGCTGAGCAAAGTGATCATATTTTCTCAGCCTTTCACTTTGAAAAATATTTGCACAACTTTGAAGCCACAATTGAATATTGTGGATTATATACGTTCTTAGAATAACTTATGTTTCTCTTGCTATGACTGTTTAAGTTACACACTCTTCAAGGCTGAGAATATTCCTTACTATATGTGCATAAAATGTATTTATATACTATTATCTGAACAAAAGATGACCAACACAAAGAGTCATCTTGCTTTAATATCTGAAATAAATACATACATTTGAAATGTAAGTAGTATGTGATGACTGTATACATGTAGTATTAAACTACTCCATCCCTTATTTATCTCTTGGCATTTACACACATAAACATACAAACATGAAAGTTATCTTCTCTTCCTTTGTGTTTAGTTTACTTTAGCAATCTTGTTATTTCCTTTGCATAAGAATGTAACAGAAACAGACAAAAAAACCCCTATGCCAGAACACCTATCTCTAGATAACGAAGCATGTAAAGTCATAAAGTAATGGATTACTTACACTTTACAAAGAAAAGGCTCTTCCTAATACCCCACAAGCCCTTTAGGACATCACAATGTTGGTGCACACTATGTTATCAGATTTATGTCATTCTGATAAGATGGTCCACTTGAAGTAACCTTTGAGCTAAAAATAAGACATTAGGTTGAAGGAAGCAGCAATTTAAAGTTATTGGTGTAAGGATAATTAGAGACTGGCAGGTATCCAGTGTCATTATGAGGAGGTTGCTACAGGGCAAATGCAACAACTGCTTGTTTTCTGCAGTGCCACAAACATGGATCTGTCTTTGCTCAAACTGGCTTTATTTTTAGCTTACATCTGCTTCCTAACATCTTGAGTTTTTTCAGAGCTGTTCTTGAACTTGGACTTTTTCAGCTTTCTGTCATTTAGTCCAAATTCCAAATGAGATGTATTTTAAAGAGCATGAAATACATCTTTTGCAATGACAGGAGCTATGTTTTTGGTTTGGTTTGGATTTTAGTTTTGTTTCCCAAAATATTTAGGCTCTCAATGTTCCATTCTCTTCTGCTTTCTTAATAGTATCTGGTTATTAAATATCTACAATATCTATATTTATCTTCTTTAATTATTTTTTTAAAGGCAAACCCCACACTGGCTAAGGAGACTTTTAAGTCTTTCAGCTCTTTGCAAACTCATTTGCAGAAGATGTGTAGTAAGAAAAAGTTATTAAAAAGGAGAGCTACTAGCTTATAACTGACCAGCAAGGAGAATGGTTTTGATTAGCCATATTCTTAAAGTTTACATTGTCCATGCTTACAGGTTGAAACTGGGATCTAGACAGAGAGCATCATGGACCTAATTTAGTATGTGCTTTCATTTTGTAAATGGGGAAAAAAAAAGTAAAGGAGTATTGTCAGGCCTCATTCTTATAATGGAAGTAAGGTATACCTGCGGTAAACACCGAGCCTGGACAGTAAGGAAGTACTCTCCCATCTTCATTTTAGACATCACTCAAGAGAAACAACACTACAGCTCGGAAACGCAGTCAGTCTGTCAGCTTCTAAATGCTGTCAGAGAACATGGGAAACACAGGATGCAGTCTTGAAGAAGGTTTGCAAATCTCTTAAAAGTTTCCAATGATGGAAAGGCCACAATCTTAGAAACTGGCTCCTAATGAAACAAGGCTAACTTTAGTAATTTTGGACACAAACAATATAACTAATTGATTTTAGGAAAATTTCTTTTTAAAAGTTTCTTGATAAATTATTAAAAATATTTAATAAATTTAATGGTGCCAGAGAATGTTCCTGGGTATAAAATATTGGTTTGCTATACTGCTTAACTGTTACAATGATCTTTTGAAACCTTTGTGACTAAGGTCAACATTCAGTCTCCCACACAATTCTTAAACAAGATTTGGGAGTTGACGGAGACCAGGGAGTACTCACAAAAGGTAGTTCATCTTGTTTTGGATAAAAAGGAAACTTAAAGATACTGACAGGGGCCTAATTTCCAGAGAAAATTCCAGAAAGAATTTTCTAGTATAGACAAAGGCACTGTGAAAATCATTCTGGTAGCTGTCAGGTCATGAAGCATTGATAAGAGTATAAAAGGTAAGATGTCAACAAATTAAAAGTTAGTTTTGTGGTACTGCAGTGGCGGGATGGCTAAACTGAGAGATGAAGCTAACAGTCTGTGTTTGGAAGCGTGTATGCTGGGATGTCATAGCCCCACTTTGACGAGGAATATTCTATTAAGTTTTTCAGGACCCAGATATTGCATCTTCAGTGCTGTGCTGATGCAGCACAATACCTGAAGTCAAATTCATCGCTTCTTTACATTGCCTGCCTTACAGAAAGCTGTGAGGGTTGATACTAAAAAGGTGAAGATTAAATGGAAATCCTTTGGTACCCTGTATTAAAAGATGTAAAACACTGACTAGAAGTCTAAGAAATCGCCATCCATCCAATCCATCTGACACAGACAAGATGGGCTGAGATCCTTCCTAGGGTGACCCTGATTTTGCCTACTATAAGCGTTCTGCACTTAGACAAGAATTTATGGTAGTACTTAAACTTGGCAATAGTTAATTTCTGACTCTTTTACTATCTCATAAGAAAACTTTCTGAATAGCAAACAAGCTTAACTCTTAATGTTGTATTCATGAAAGTGACTGAGATATGGTATAGATTTCAATTCAAATGGGTAGCTAACAAAAACAATATTCCATGACTGAACAGAGATTATATTGCACCAGTTTACTCTTTACAGAGTTTGACTTAGTTTCCCTCATCAATACCTGTTTTCTACAAGCTGCACTGAAATTTTTTTCCGTGCTTCTGATGCAGGGTGATCCAGAAGAAACAGATAATGGCAGACTGGCACAAGGGTGACATTTCTTCTAGTTCTGCTGGTGAAGAGTGCTAAGTGCCATAAAAGAGGCTGGCTGTGCCAGATCTCAGCATTCATGGCCGACTGTTCTACACAGTTCTGTGGTAAGGCTGAGTATTTCTGTATGTGTGTATATATGTATACATGTGTATGCATATGTGTAGATATATTTTTGTACATATATAAATGTATATGTATGTGTGTATGTGTATAGGTATAGTGTGTGTGATGTAAATAGACTGATGTCGTGATTTGGCCTCAGCCAGCAACAAAGAACCAGGTGGCCGCTCGCTCAACCCCCACGGCCGTGGGGAAAATTGGAAGAAAAAGGCAAAACTCGTGGGTTGAGATAAAGGTGGTTTAACAGAACAGCAAAGTGAAGAGAAAACAGTAACAATAACACGGATAAAGGAATATACAAACGCGATCAGGGCACCGCCGCTCACCGACCGGACCCGGACCCGCACCACCGCAGCCCGCGCTGAGCAGCGACTTCCTGCCCCCTCCCCCGGCAGCGCCCCCCTACAGCCCGGGCATGGCTCACATGGTGTGGGATACCTGTGTCCCCTCCCATCCTTGGGGAAATTAACCCCAGCCCTGACAGAAACAGGACAACTGGTAAGTACATGTTGGCTACGTAGAATAAATAACTCTCAGCAAATCCTGACAGCGTGCTAAACAGCCTCTGTTCTACGGAGTACTGCAAAAATTGGTGTATCTAAGGCATCACTTTTGATACAGAAGTTAATCTTACTTGGTAACAATATGAAAGGGGCATTGTGGCCTAGAGGTTTGAATAAAAAATATTTGATTGAAAATATTTGGTTGCCATTCTGTGAATTTTTTCTGTCTACAACTTTTGACGAAACATTATTTGAACAAAAGCTTCTATGACTGATGTGAGTATCCCAAGAGTAAGTTAAACGAGCTTTATCACCTACTTGGGAAAAAATAATTAAACAACAGTATTTTTTTTTTATTATTTTTATTTTTTCCAGAAAAGTAAGATTTCCTATCATCTATTCTGTTGTGTTTTTTTTTTTTCCTGAGTGCATTTTATCCAGGAAAAGTCCTTGTTGTTTTTGTTTTTTGGTTTGGTTTTTTTTTTTTCAGTTCAATTAAAACATTTATAAAATTCCCATTTCATCTTCTTCCCATTCCCCTCTGGAGCAGCAGTCAGGAACTCATGGCTCAGAATCAAGAGCAAAGTGCAGACAAATGAGTGATGCCAGGGCTTAAACCAAAGTCCTCATGAACAGATTGTCTAACAGACTGGAGTAATAATCTTCAGAGCCACCATGCTGGCTTGCAGATTGCTGTTTTAAGTGGCTTTGATTATTATGGTTATTTGGCAGCAGTTCTTAAACTGGAGTTTGGGCTTCGGAACCCAGATGTACTACCTGAGCCTAATTGAATTCTTCTGCATGGGGAGTACAAACAGCAGAAGAAATTCCTCTGGTTATAAGTGAAGTCAGGACAACAACATGACTAGTTCAGCATCAGTACTTGTTTCACAGGAAAAAATAGACAACTGATTAAATCCCCAAGAGCAAATAACAAACCAACTGGTTAATTTACATATAAAAACGCATATTATAAAATTACAATGATTGCTATTTAGGATTCAAATTTCTACAAAGTCTCAGTATTAGAGTATTGAGAAGTAGGAAACAGGTTAGCAGAGGAACTGGTATTGGTGAAGCATGCAAGTGCTAAGTGGTAAACCTGTTTTTACAGAGAAACAGACGGGAGGACATAAGGCAGCATAAAACAAAGAAAAAAAGATGTAATTAAAGGCCTCTGGAGCTTCAGGTACTCACCTCTGCAAGAATAACACAGTGACTAGCAGAGTTTTCCCAGTACATAAAATTAGTCCAGTAAGATAAACAATGTTTATGTTGTTTCTACCCTTTAAAAATGTGTACGGAGGATTATGGGCCATATGGGTATCACAAAGGTCAGGAGGACTTGAAAACAGAAACTTGAGTGCAAAGTTTTCTTACACTGAGACAAAACAGAGAGATGTTGATCTGATTGGTTCCCTCTTTATTTTTCACAGGAAGTGTTGACATGGATATAATAGCTTTGGCATAATCAATCAAAGCAGACCATAAACCGATTTGCAGGTACAAGGAAATAGTTTATCATGTAACTGTTAACTGGGGAAAGTGCTGAAAATATAGTTCACTGACACTGTAAAAATGGCTAAAAAGAAAACCAAAAGATGGTAGAAAATAATACAGGCATACACTGATATTTTTTAACTTCTCAAATCATTCTTCTCTTGCAGTTGGAGATCTGAAAAACATAAGATAAATTTTTTTCTTTCTGTTACCTTGAAGTGAAGGGAAAGGATGTGTTAATGAAGCAGGTGGCTTACACACTCCAGTTATGTATAGTCCCTTATATGGAGAGCAATAATCATACTGTAAACGGGATACTGCAAAAATAGAAAATTTACAGTTAGAATTAGATAAAATAATCTTCTATTAATAAAGACCTTTGGTGGGGAATATCTGCTGAACTGTACACTACTGATTCGAATATCAAGCTAAAATGATGATGCCATGTCAGCTAGATTGGCAGTTAATCACGGACCCCTTGCTTTTGTATACAAATACTATTAATCTGAGTTCCACGAAAGTGCCTACTGGCTAAATGTGATGTACAGTAGGCTTGGATTGAAATGAATTTGTTTAACAACTCCCTGGTTCTGAACCAGATGAGAATGTGGTTTTATTGCGGAAATGACTGTGACTGTGCATGCTTGTTCTTAACCATAATGTTAGTCTGATGACGAAGAAAAAATGCAAATTCATCATACTAAAATTACTAAGTGAATCCTTCATCAGGATACAGTCTTTAAATATACACCCTGCATCTCAGTATAAAGGAACCATGAATCTAACTAGATGTCAATGTTATTACAAGTTACAGGAAGAATCAGAAGAATTGTATGTACTGACACCGGTGAACAGACATAATCCACCATCTCAGAAAATTTATTAGCGTGCAATCATCTGCTGTGAAAAAAATACAGCTTTCCTTAAAACAAGAAGTTTGCACTTTTTCATAACATCGTTTCCAAAATAAATGGTTGAAAATTGGATGTGAGTAAGAAAAAGAACACATTTCAGGACTCTGTATTGACTGATATGAATGGAAGAAAATGTTGAAGTATTAAAACAAGATGTGTAAAACATTCAAATAAATTGTGAAGTTAGATTTCAAATACATTGAGACCTGCATACCTCTCCAGGTAAAGAAAGGCAAATTAAATATAAAGCCAGAACCTCCTTTCTTATACACAATATAAAATGAGTAGTATTTCCATTGCATATAGTGGAGCTATATCAGGAAAAACCAACACAAATAGGATCAGAATCATGCCTATAGCATCTAAAAGCATAAACCAGCCTGTAAGCTTGTTTAACATATGACAGCCCTAGGGGCAGTTTGAGTCTGCCAGCACTGCTCCCCCTGGAACATGCAAAATGGCTAGATGTTCCTGCTCAAAGAATGTTTTCCACAGCTTGGCATATGGTTTATACCTTCCAAAGAGAATATGCAGCATACCATACTGCTCCCCCCCTGCCTTTTTTTTTAACTCTTTCATTATTTAGCATGTATTCATTGGTATGAGCATGTCTTTAACATAAGGGTATTATTTACGACAATGGTAACAGTATTGGACTGTGCAGTGCTTTATATAAGCAATTATCATTCAGAAAGTAACATTGTTAAAACTAGCAAAGGCATTAGCAAGGCTAAGAACATGTTTTTTGATTTTCTATGTTTTTTTTTCCAAAAAAAACCCAGAGTTAATCCTTTGCCAGGGAAAAAATATTATGAGGGTATGTTTGTCAATGTTGTGAATATAAAATCCTGTCCTTTCTTCTTTGGTCTAATCTAAATAAAAGTCTGATTATTTTATGAGAAGTTGCTTTAACATTTCTAGATTGTATTTTTATTGAGTTGAATGATGCCTTATCTGTATTTTTTGCAGCTTTTCTGTCAATAAGACTATTAAAAAGTATGTATATAAAACCATTCTAAAAGTGTTTAAATAAGGGATTATTCAGATAAACAAAAAAAAAATCTTATAATATTATCATTTGGAATAAATGATTTTTCATTTTACTGATTTTATTTCTTGTTTATTTACTTATCATATTGTCCATAAAGTATCACAGTCATATTTGAAGGAGCAGAATAATACCCTCATATTTAATCCTCACAGATATTAATCTTCATGACTGTTTCTACAGACAGTAAAAGTTATTTTCTGAATTGAAAGGATCCTTCATGCTGGCTCACAAAGTTAAAACTGCCTATATTTTGGATGGATGGTATTAGAGAAAGGAGCAGAATGTAAGGATAAGGACTCTTGCTCTTGTCATTTTATTGACAGTGCTTTTTATTAAGAAAAGTTAAAAGAACTAAACAAAGAATTTCTGTAAACCGGAGTGATTAGAACAAGAGGAAATGGCTTCAAGTTGCACCAAGGGAAGTTTAGATTGGATATTAGGAAGGATTTCTTTACTGAGAGGGTCATGAGGCATTGGAACGCGTTACCCCGGGCAGTGGTGGAGTATTTGAGTATGGAGGTATTTGAGGGTGGTGTAGATATAGTGCTTAGGGACATGGTTTAGTGGTGGGCTTGTCAGTGTTAGGTTGATGATTGGACTAGATGATCTTGCAGGTCTTTTCCAATCTAGGAGATTCTGTGATTGAAATATTTATTTCTGTGCATTTTCACTTTATTCCAAATTATGTCAAAAGCAGCATTTCCTGTGATGGGACCTCCACTGCCAAAGAACCTCATGTATATCCTTCTAATTACACCTCTCAAAGACTTTCATAATAGTCCACCATAAACTCCTGGCACAGTTGATGACTCGGAGTATTCTGAGTGGCAGATGGTGGCCTCCATGCACTTTTTATCTTCCTTTTTTTTTTTTTTTAATAGCTGAAAACTTCAGAAAATAAATTCTGATGGGAAAAGTCTAGGGGAAAAAAATCTGACAGTTTTTCATTCGCATTAAAATCAGCTCAAGGACCAACCCTGTATTCATATTAAGTCAATGGGAGACATGAGCAAGCAGAACTTGGACCTAAAAATAGTTCTGTTGGCGATAGGACTGAATATTCTTCTAATTTTTCTTCCTTTTAAATCACTAGAATTTCCATTTCTGAAATGTCTTATTCACTGACTAATTCCTTCAGTTATTACAGACTGCATTGGGAGCAAAAAAAATGTTTAATTTTCTCAACTGTGTTTGGAATTACTCGAGGCACCACATAACTTTTTATGACTGACTTCCTCTGACAGGCACATTTCATCAGGCTAATAAAGCTCCTACCTTAAAAATCATACTTAGTTATCTCTTTATAGGACAGAATTTTCTACTAGTACCTGGTCGATAGATGTGAAACTCAGTTTTCAAGTTGATCAGAATGAGTACAAAAGCCTGAGTATACACAACTTCCCTTAAATCGTGTTCCTATGCTCTAAAGCTAAGAAACAGGAAGCTCTATTCAATAAGGTATTTAAACAATAGAAGATCAATATTAGCTGTGCTCTAGCTAAACAATAGAAAACCAAAGTAAAGTCACTAAAAACTGCTTTGTTCTTTTTAAGCTATGGCAAATCTGCATATAGCAATTACACAATTTATACTGCATAGCAATCTCTTATCCCTGTGTGATGTAAATGTCAGATGTCCAAGAAGATGCCTGCAGAAAAAAAAAAAAGTACTTTACAGCCAAAAAAATGTAGAAGACCTCAAAGGAGCTTTTCCAAGAGTCACTTGTACCATTTACATCAGTAACTCTCAATTTCAGAATTGAGTAACTGAAAAGACTGTCCATCCCTGATTCAGATCACTGCTTCTGTTTGATAACATAACTTATATACCAATATATTATTCCTTCCTGGTTGTTTGGTTTATTTTGTTTTGTTTTGCAAGAAAAGAGGATACTTTATCCTAAATAAAGTGTTTAATTGAAGCAATAATCAGAAACTAAAGGGACAACTCAAACCTTCACTTTCCATTCTAGTATCAGCACCATCACCATTGTATCTCAATTACTATCTAGAGACAGTAGTCAAAATTGCCTGCAGGTCTTCAAGCTCAGTTATGTCTATAACTCAACCTATGATGTTTCAAGGTTGGTGAATTGCACCTTTAGAGGTTGTTTGATATTATGCACTGTAGGATTTTCTAGTCATACAGATGGTTGTGGTTAACATCATGGAATTTACTGAAAAACATCTTTTGAATGTTTTTATCACTTTTGTCAAGGAAGAAATGACAGCAGTGGTATAGGATAATAAACCTGAAAGATGGAGAGAGACCTGTCTGTTATAATAAAAGTCTAAAAAGATCTGCATATAAAACTAAGAGCCCGACAACAAAAGGATTTCTGTGTTCAGTGGAGGAGAGCCAGACAGACATATATTCACTGCAATTAGGTAACAATAATGTTTGACAGTCACTCATTCACATATGTTACAATATAATGTTGAACTAAAAGAACAATGATTCATATCCAAAGAGTTCCTAAGATTTTAAGGAATCATGCTAAGAATTTTAATCTGCATTCTGGGGACCTTTGTAAGTACTATGGCAGGCCCTTTGGGTGCAAATATGCCTATAGTATTCCAGTAATAAATATATCATCTTCCAAGAAAGAATTAAGGAAAAGTTTAAGTTCTAAAAGCTGCTTTCAGCTTACTGACATGTAATAATGAAAGATACCCCATTAATGATTCAGTAATAGAAATAAAAAGATAGTAGCTTAGTAATTTCTGTTAAAAAATAAATAGAAGACTTTTTCTTTTTACTTTAAAGGTCTTTCTCAAATTATTTTCATCCACATAAGCTATTGTTAGTATCTTTGTGGACAGAACATTGCAGAACTTCTTTTGTCTTCTGAAATAAAACTGCAGTTCACTATTATCTTTGTATAATATCTTTAGTGCCTATAATAGCTTCTTTACTCTTTGCATACACCTTAAATTTTAATTTAGAGAGCTTATATTGCACTTACAGGTCTCAGAAAAGAATGGAATTTAAAGGAGAAAACCTGGACAGAAAAGAAAATCAAGTAGATTAAAAAAAATCACAAATTTTTGAAATTTCACATTTTTCAATTATATTCTGGAAAAGAAAATGCAGGGACAGCAATTATGTTTTCTTTTCCTTTCATAATTTCATAAAGAACATATAAATCCAATGCAAAAGGAAGAGCAATAAAACCAAATGAAAGGTATTGAGTGTTACCATATTACATTGCACTGAAATGTCATAAAACCTTTTATAAAGACAAATTTCCCCTCAAGTGCAGTAATACAGTCAGAGTGGAAAACAAAACGATCTTTATTTTATATACTTCCTACCCTCAGAGGAAAAATACCAAAAGGAGTTCTGATGCTGTTCATAACAGATAAAAAGCTTCCAGAGGGGAAATTTTCTCTTTAGTGCTAGGGCAAGGTAGAATTGGAAAGCAATACAAGGAGTAATGGACAGAACAAAATGAAATCAGATTTTAGAAAAGAATACTTTGATGTTTTTGTTTTTTTCCAGTTACAATGTTATCATTTTATTTTCCAAGCTCTGACTTTTGCAGGATCCTCCTCTCTCTAGAGCAAGTGAAGTTTTTCTGTGCTTTTGCTCCTGTGCTGATTTTGCAAGCTGCTATTGATTAGCTTACTAATGCAAAAGGCCTCAGGTGTAATCTGCAGAGGTTTTATTTTGTTCTCTTTGTCTCCTGTATAATGTTTATGACCCTGGAGTCATTGTAAATTCTAAAACTTCTTTTGAAGACCATATCAATCAAGTAATTAAAGTGTGTAACAACCAGCTCTGTAATTTAGCTATACTGAGATCCATGATCATTAGGTCACTTGCTAAAAATCAGTGCCATACTGTTTCCACCCTGATTTGACTTCTGAATATTTTTTCTAGATGGAGTTTCTTGTGATCTTTTAGTTGTTGCTCATAGCAATCAGTAGCTATTAAGACCCAACTAACTAGGTTACATTTTGTATTACATTGTGTTCTTTATACTTAAAAAGTTATCACCGTTTCTATGATGCATGTTAAAATACAAATTAATTTCAAGATGACCTTAAAACTGTCATACAATTAATAAGTAACCCATCAATTTTGGCAAGTGAAGCTTATGACAGGTAGCAAAGGGAAACACCTACTGAGGGCAGTGATGTTTTATTAACCTTTTAAGACCAGATTCAGCTGAGTAAGCTGTTTTGTTCTCTTATCTGAATGAGTGACAATATAGGCTGAGACGTTCAAACAGAGATGTGACAAAGGACCTAGTGGAGAAATATGTCCTTCCAAAGAGGTAAAAAGAAGACTGGAGGGACAGTCTAAGAAGTCTCAAACTAGATGCCCTCCCATAGACAACTGCATTAAATCCCCCATATCTTGTTTTCTATTGACATAATCTTCTACAGCAACAGTTGTCACAGTAGTGACATTTCTAAACTAAAAAGTGTTATAGTACTTACTACTGTCATGTTGACCCAAGCATCACAGCCCTCTTGCCAGACATTTTAATGAGAGAAAAGAAATAAAGGCATTATTTATTTAGTGTTAATTTTGCCCTCTTGGCAACCTAACAGTCATTTTTCATCTGCAAACAAATAAGTTATATAAAGTTTACTCAAAACACTAAGTTGTCAAAGTCACTGTGGATACAAAACAATTACGGTGGAACTTTAAATTTCATAGTGATATTACTTAGAGAAATGTGACTGGTAGTTCAAGTGGGCTAGAAGGTCTAGTGTTGTGTGGTGTGACACTAGATTAAATTCAGAGGCAGAAGAAACAAAATTGACGGGGAAAAATCATTTGGGTGAGCAGTATTTCTCCTCTTGTCTATTCTCTTTTCTCATATCTGATGTCTCATATCTTTTTCTATATGAACTGATGGCTGGACAACTATTTCTCATACAGAAAAAAAAAACACACACATAGCATATATATAATCTTCTTTAGATCATTAAATGTGTATTCTTTTTGAGCAATACATGCCACTCCATATCAGAATATTAATTCTGAGAGTGTTTAGGTCAGTAACTTGATGTCTAGGGTCACAAAAGGTGCTACGGGATAGCAAAGATATCCACTAACTGGTAGATATGACAAAAGACATGCTGGAGACCCAGTGCTTTCTGGAACGGCAGCTGGAGGTGAGGCATAATATTCCTTGTAACCTCAAAAGCCACCAAGCACCAATGTATGGGCAATCAAATAGCGCTCTTAATCCTTCATGTAAAATGTAAAATTTTCTTAAACTTGGATGCCCGACATCATTTTAGGCACTCTTAGTTATCTTGTCTGGTCTCCAGCTGTCATTCTGACAGAGCAAAATTGTCCCTTAAATCCTGTGTCATATATTCCAGCCTGTTGCAGATATCTTCAGTGCTTTATCAAATGGCACTAAATGCTTATCTTCAGGCTAAATCTGAGCATTTCCCTGGAGCTAGGTATTTGAGTACCTACTCTAGTCACTGGAGTAGTTGATCAAGACAGCTAATGAAATTGAGACAGTAGGTCAGTTCAGCGCTTCAGAGCAAGGTTTGGTGGCCTGAACGCTGTTTATTACCACTTAAAATGTCCTGGAATATCCAAGAAATCTGCAAATGATCAACAAATATGACAGAATCTAAGGAAAGAGAGACCTTGTAAAATTGATATGTGGTCCCACAGATGGACTAGCTATCTTACTGCTTGTATGGAGTGCTATATCATATTTTGGGGATTGTGCTTTCTCTCTAACTGTGAACTATAATTTCTCTAGTCCCACCATCCCTTCTCACTATAACCGTTTTACAGGTACAGAGAAGTTTGTTCAATTAATTACCTAAACTTTATTTTTAGATGCAAGATTTATGCAATTTATTATATTATTATGATTTAAATACATATTCTAAATATAAAAATAAAAATATTTTATATTTTTAAATAATCTTGAATCAAAAACTTTAGTTAAGCACTTTGGCTCCCAATGCAATGTGCAATCAGGCACCATACTGAGACAAAGATAGGACTATGATTCTATGATTCTATGACTGGGTGATGTTGAAGTCTGCAGTTAACTAGCAGTAGCTGAAAGAAAATATTGAAATTATTTAATTCAAAGGTCTGTGAGTAGTATTTTGCATTTCTTAGTCTTTACTCAAAGTCACAGAGAACACCATCCACTTAGAATCTATATCTGTGACACATCTGTTGAAAGAAAATTCCACACCTTTTTTCTCCAAGCACTGAACAGAATAGTCTGTTTTCCTCCTTCCTTCCTTCTTTTCTTTCTTCCTTTCTTTCTTTCTTTGTTTCTTTCTTTCTTTCTCTTATCTTTCTTCTTTCTTTCTCTCTTTCTCTCTTTCTCTCTTTCTTTCTCTCTTTCTCTCTTTCTCCCTTTCTCTCTTTCTCTCTCTCTTTCTTCTCTCTCGTTCTTTTTTCTCTTTCCTTCTCTCTTTGCCCCTTCCTTCCTTCCTCCCTTCCTCCCTTCCTTCCTTTTTCTTGCAGTCAGAGGTTATATTTCACACCCTTAAGGTGAAATTCTTGTCATGTAACCTAAGGCCTCTCCAGAGCAGACATTGCCAAGTAATTAAAATTCCCTTTATAGTCAGTCAAGAGAGATATGAACACCTTCTGATGCATTTTAAACATTTGCTTAAGGATGGAAATCTAAAATGCTGTGAGGTGTAGGCTACTGATGTGAGATGCTTCTTGTTGTGTTGCTTGTTGTTTGGGTATGAACCATAGTAAGTTTTAGATTTTTATCAGCATCTCCCTATTTATCAGCATATCCCTATTTATCAGCAACTCCCTATTTTCTTTCAGTATCTTGAAGCTAGTCCTTTCTTAACTACATTTTCAATGCAGTGTGAGTGATAGGTTCCTCTCTTTGAGTCCAGTTTATAATGTTTAATAGATCAAATAGTCATTGTAAGAGCACACTGTTTTGTGGAGTACACACATACTTTTAAAATTTGATTTCTATAGTACCATACTATGCACAAGAAAATATTATACAGCTTTTACTTGATGTGAAAGGAACACAAAACAACACTTAAAAAAACCCAAAACTTAAAAACTAAACAAATCAGAAAATTATCTTCGTTTCAATTTTATGTGTTGTCCAAAGTAAAAAAAGTGACTTCTATTTCTGATTTTTTTGATGCTTTCTTAACTTTAACTTGCTATATAGTTATTTCTTCTTAGTTACCTAAAGTTTCCTTGGAGGCACATCTCACAAAACAGGTAAGAGGCTGAGAAAGACAGAGGGGTAGAGCATATATGTACTTAGATTTATATTCTAAGCCAAAACCTAAACTTTGTTTTTTAGAAGAATGCTATCAAGGAGAGAAAGGTAAACAAGGACAAATGGGAGGCATGATTCTAATATGAGACCTTTAAAACCTTTTTATAACATTTTCTGGATAATCTGCTAGACAAACCTCAAGAGGGACCTCAATTATTTGCCATCATATACAAGTTTTCTAGGAACAAGTGTGAATATAATTTCTTTAGTCACTCTGTGATTATAGTGGTGACATTGATAAACTATGTCCTTGGCAGACAACAGTGATGATCAAGGTGCTTTTTTTCTTGACAATTTATCATATTACAACCCTCTCTGGAAATGACAAGTTATTGTTTTTTGGCTCCCTAAACCTAATACTGTTCAATGCATGCATTAGCTTTTTTTAGGAAATAGTTGCTTTATGCTATTGATTGCTATTTTTCAACCAACATTGATTACAAATGTACCACTGTTTCTCCACTAAACAGTCATATGTTGCCCATTCATTGTACTTTAGTATACAGAAAGACTATATAGTATTTGGTATATAGAAATTACTAAACTCAGTCTGCACCCAAGAAAAATACAAAACACCTCATTCTTTATGTATTTTCCTTCCCCAGACAAATGAGACCTCAAACTATTACAATAAATAAATAAAAATTAGAGAATGCTTAAAATAATTATGAGGCAAAGCAATTCTCAGAATCAAGACAGCCCTCATGCACACAATTAGACGACTTCTGCTTGTTCCTTCTGTACCCAGAGGAGTTCAAGATACAATATGATAAAACAAATTAGGATGCAATGTGAAGCAGTATAGAATAACTATTAAGAAAAACATCACAGATTTACCGTCTTTATCAATAACTACAATATTCAGGGGTCTTAGAAGTTTGTATATTTTACTTGGCTAAAGTACAAGATTAACATTCATAAGCATAACTTGATATGTTCAATTTACTGAACTATTTTATCTTTTATGCTTTTTCAGAGACAACTTTCAGTTTATTATAGAAGATGGTGTTACAAATGACATTAAGGTTTTATAATAGCAAATAAATTTAATTTAAATAATGTATAACACAGTACTGCCTCTTTCAACTGAAGTGATTTCTCCTTAACTATAAAAAAGCCATGGCTTTCCATATTTTTTACCTTGACAATTGATCTTAACTGTTTGTCTATTCAGTCAACCATCATTCAAGTCAGACTTTTAACTTACTGTAGCATAAATAGCATTTGAGAACTGTTAGATTCACATTTGTTATATCATGGTCACAAGCGGTTCATAAACAACTTGTTTCAAAGCTTAGGAGCTTTCTCAAAAATTTATATTTCTTTTTCTCTGAAGAAATTTCTGTAACAAGGAACATATTTTCTCGTTAAGTGTTTTCAGAGCACCTCCACTTACTGGGGGTTTTTATGAAGTGCGTTGTGTCAGCTCGTAAGATACTGGAAAAAGAAAATATCCATTCTCTTATTATTCCTGCTTACAACTTCTCTCTCTCCAACCAAAACCACACAAAAACTGAAAAAGTACAAGCAAACAAACATACAGAGAAGCACCAAAGATGTCTTATAATATTTTTTGTTGATTTGTAGCAATCATCTACTTAAAGAGGTTTATGACCCATGCTATAGTTTAGTACAGTTTATTGGGACTTCAGGTACTGTCTCATTAGCTTACAAAAATGTGAGGGATTTTTATATTTGCACAATTTCAATAATTTTTTTGCAGTGATAAGTAGAAGCTATAAGGAATAGTAATGTAGACCACCAATCCCCAGGGCTAAAGACTCTTGCAAAAGTACATAATGTCATGCATTGTCTCATTCAAATAAGTTTTATCTATTTTGAGGTAAAAATCTCCTCCAACTAAGGTCCCTAAAAAGAAGCTTTTGCATGATTATTTTCCTTCTTAAGATCTTTATGTAAATGCAATAGCATCAAATACAGATACAAATACCTGAAGAGGGGTTAATTTCTCATTACATGAGCAATGATTTCCTATGCATGGGAATGTTTTTAGGACTTGGCCTAGATTGTTGCATTGTAGATATGTATTAGATAATACATTGTGCTGGAATATAGATTATCATTACCTTTAACTATTTTGTCTTAATACTTCTAATAATTCATCAATTTATTTCTTATTTCACTGTGATACATAGTTTTACTGAGCAATTATTATTCTAATTACTCTTATAATCTTTACTGGGTTTATCATACAGTATTCAGAATGTTACTGAACCTCATTCAGAAACATCTATTGGTCTGATGGTAATTTGACGAGATGCAGGTTAGAGCTGAGTTGAATCTGTGCTGACTGAAAAATGCAGTTGACTGGAAATATCGCATCAAAATACTTCTAGGCTGATCTGCTTTTTCTTTGAAGAATGTTGAGTATTATTTTCCCTGACAATGGATTCATTAACTGGTTGGTTAAGATAACAGGCATAATAATCATTGCAGGTAACATTATGCATCAGGTTACATTTAAAGTAGCACAAAGTTAGGGAAAAAAAACCAACCAAAAACCAGAAGTCAGCTCACATGTTTTGAATGTACATAATATTCACAATAATAACACTTTATTCTAAATGTAGAGCTTTCTTTGTATGCCACAGTTTTTAAAACTTAGCATTCAAAAAGTCCAACTAGATCATCATGTCTCTTTTTATATTGAAAGTAACAGAGAGGATGAGGTACTAATGAATTTAAGGCTGAGAACAAGCATCTTTCTGATATATTGTGCAGTGGTTTATAAGGCAGTTGGGGTTTGACTTTGAAGGATGAACCATGACATGGCATGAAAAATCTTAAGTGTAGTAAGGAAAGGGTTAAGATTTTATAGAATTGTACAAATACTTCTATTTCAATAAGTAATATATAGCACTTGTTAAAGATGGGAGGAACCTAATGAACTTCAAGAAGGGCAAGTGTAAGGTCCTGCACCAAGGGAGGAATAACCCCATGCACCAGTACAGGTTAGGGGTTGCCCTGCAGCTCTGCAGAGAGGGACCCGGGAGTGCTGGTGGACAACAGGATGACCATGAGGCAGCAATGGGCCTTTTTGGCCAAGAAGGCAAATGGTATCCTGGGGGGCATTAAAAAGAGTGTGGCCAGCAGGTCGAGTGAGGTTATCCTTCCCCTCTACTCTGCCCTAGTGAGGCCACATCTGGAGTACTGCGTCCAGTTCTGGGCTCCCCAATTCAAGAAAAACATGGAACTACTCAAGAGAGTCCAGCGAAGGGCTACGAAGATGCTCAGGGGAATGGAGCACCTCTCTTACGAGGAAAGGCTGAGACACCTGGGTCTATTTAGCCTGGAGAAGAGAAGACTGAGAGGGGGATCTCACCAATGCTTATAAATATTTACAGGGCAGGTGTCGAGAGGATGGGGCCAGAATCTTTTCAGTGGTGCCCAGCACAGGACAAGGGGCAATGGGCACAAGCTGGAACACAGGAAGTTCCGTCTGAACATGGGAAAATCTTCTTTACTTTGAGGGTGACAGAGCACTGGAACAGGCTGCCCAGAGAGATTGTGGAGTCTCCTTCTCCGGAGATATTCAAAACTTGGCTGGGGGGAGATCCTGTGCAACCTGCTGTAGGTGAACCTGCTTTGTCAGGGGGGTTGGACTAGATGATGTCCGAAGGTCCTTTCCAACCCCTACCATTCTGTGACTCTGTGATTTGAGAAGTCAAACTAGAGCTCAAAGGCTGAGTTATATCTGTCTTCAAAAACCTTTTAAAAGACTTGACAACTTTAAAGGCCTTACAGGGAAACTCCTCAACACGTGAGTGCAGAAAGCTGACATACACAACCGATAAAAAAAAGGGGAAAGGAAATCAGTGGGTAATGTGAACCCTATTTAACTTTAGGAAGCTAACTAGTCTGAAAACCAGCAAATTTTATGTTGACCTGTTCCAGCTGATGGAGAAATAAGTAAGGAAAGTCCAACTCTTAGGGAAGATGCAATGTTTCTGTTGATGGTAACAACAACCTAGGCTGGAAATTTAAAGGCTGTGCAACTATCTTACCTTCTTGCATCTCAGAGATTCTATAGCAATGATCATATAAAAATGGTAATATAGTAGGGAGTTTTGGGAAAACAAACAAACAAACAAAAGCAAACAACAACAAAAAAAAATCAAATCACCCTGTTTTCATTCTGGTATAAATTGCCTGTTTTGCAGACTATTCTTACATTCTGAATACTATTCTTATAATTCAATCCTGTAGTGTTGGAATGACAGAATTACAGAAAAATGCAGATTAGAAGGCAGGAGTTGATTTAGTTCAACCTCCTTTTCAAAGTAGAAATAGATTCCAAGTTTCATCAAGGTAATAGTGGGCTTGTCCAAATGAGCTTTTAAAATCTCCAAGCATGATCAGCTTATCTGGACACTATGTTATTGTTCTCCTCACTGATTTTTTTCCCCAAGTCCAACATGAATTTCTTTTGTTGCAACCTGTTACCCTTGCCTCCTGTCCTTCCACTATGCTACCCTGAACAGTCTGCCTCTACAGTCTCTATAATCATTCTGTTAAGTAGTAGAATACTGCAACTAGATTGGTTTTTTTTCCTGAGCTTTCCCTTCTCCAACTTAAACAAACCCAATTTATTCAGCCTTTATCTGTATGTCATTTTCTCTAGACCCCTAATTGCTTTATTGGTTTTCTTTTGGACTTTCTCAGGTCTGTCAGTCTCCTCATTGCACAGGGAAGTCAAAATCTGGAGACAGCATTACAGATGCAACTTCACTTTCTGTTGAGCCATTCCTCCAGCTTTTTGAGGTACCTCTGAATGGCAGTCCTGCTATCCAGCATACCAGCCATTCCCCCTGGTTTGGCTTTGTTCACAGGTGTAACAATGACACACTTTGTCCCATATTCCAGACTGTTGATGACACATTAAACTGTATCAGTTCCAGTACTGACCCAGGCACAACACTCATAGCTCACCACCAGTTAGACTTCACAGCCTTCATCTCTGCCCTTTGTATTCAGCTGTCAAAGAGTACCGCTGTGAGTTTTTCATTCACCTTGTAGTCCATCCATCTAATTCGTATTTCTTCAATTTTACTACTAGGTTACTGTGTCAAAAGCCTTACTAAAGTCAAGGCAAATGATACACACTACTCTCCTTAGCCAATCATTTTATCAGAGAAAGAAAACAGGATTATCTAGCAGGATTTGCCATTGTTGGCTCTTCCCAGTTACCTTGTCCTTCATAGCTTCCATAAGGGTTTACCTCATAATTTTCCCTATGACTGGGATGAGGCTGAATTATCTGCTAAATTAGATGGTTTAAAAATGTGAAATGAAATCTCCTAACAGATAAAATTGCAGACTGTACTCCTGACATAGGTAGAATTATCAGGCTTTACAAGATAGTCATCACAGAAAACCAGGAAATTTAAAGCAATAATATTATACTGGTATAAATGGTGACACAAGGGTAACATGCAGTGACATAATGTTACTATTCATCTAGCACGACAGAAAATGTTAGTCTCCAGTACACCTCCTCAAAACGACCTGAGGAACACCTTTGAAAGTACAATTAGGATAATGAGCAGGGAATCAAAGATCAAACAGAAATATGTAGCATTCCATCTGAAGAAACACAGATTACATTTGACTTTTGGCATTTGACACAGGCCTTAGTATTGACATTGAGGGGAACCCTGGCAGCATGTGCTCAGTTCAGATGCAGCACAGACTCTCAGGTATAATTGATTTCTTTTTAGCATCTTGCTCCTCTCTGCAGCATAGGAACCTGACCTGTCCTTCTTACAAGACAAAAAACACAGGGATCAGTATGGAGAAGTATGCTTGAATAGCTGTAGAAGAGGAAAGAACAACTTCCTTGCTTCTTCAACTGTGATAACCTCCCAAAAGGGTTGGAAACACAACTGGAAACCATGCTTCAGATAGCTTACTATCAATAAATGTAAGCTGGTATTACCTTTTTTGTTCTGTTTGAAAAGTGTGTCTTTATGGTCTTATAACAGTGTTGTAGGATTTTTACAGTAACAACCTGCATAATGATTTTTTCAGAGTCTATGGGTAGAATGGCAATGATACTTGGTCTACCTGCATGCCTCAGAAAGCAAACAGCTGCATATGTTGATGTAGTTCATATCTCTTTAGGTCATCTGTTCTGGAAAAAGTCCTCTCAAAATGCAATGCATTTAATCCCTATTCATATTTTGGGAAGTGACCCTTATGGTGTGTTGCAATACATTTCTCAAAGATGCAAAACCAGAACCTACTTGTCATATAAATAAAAATGTAGTTCATTACATGTCTTAGAATTCAGCTTTTTTGGAGCAACAATATGGAAGAAGGGTTTGACTGCTTGGGACGAGTATAAGAATGCTGTCAGGGTATGCAGGGATGAAACGAGGAAGGCCAAGGCAGCCTTGAAATTGAACCTGGTGAGGGATGTCAAGGCCAATAGGAAGGGTTTCTTTAAGTATATAGGAGGCAAAAGGAAAACCAGAGAAAATGTGGGCCCGCACTTGAACGAGGCAGGTGCTGTGGTGACAGATGATGCAGAGAAGGCAGAGTTGCTGAATGCCTTCTTTGCTTCTGTCTTCACTGCTCAGGCCAGCTCTCAGAAGTCCCAGACTTTGCAGGTAACAGAGAAAGTCTGGAGGAAGGAAGAATTTCCCTTGGTTGAAGAAGAACAAGTTAGAGATCAATTAAGTATACTGGATACCCACAAGTCCGTGGGTCCTGATGGGATGTACCCACGAGTGCTGAGGGAGCTATCAGAAGTCATTGCTGGGCCGCTCTCCATCATCTTTGAAAGGTCCTGGAGAACAGGGGAGGTGCCTGAGGACTGGAGGAAAGTCAGTGTCACTCCAGTCTTCAAAAAGGGCAAGAAGGATGACCTAGGAAACTACAGGCCCGTCAGCCTCACCTCCATCCCTGAAAAGATTCTGGACATCATCTCCAAGCATCTGGAGGAAAAGAAGGTTCTCAGAAGTAGTCAACATGGATTCAACAAGGGGAAGTCATGTCTGACTAATCTGATAGCCTTCTACGATGGCGTGACTGGATGGGTGGATGAAGGAAGGGCAGTGGATGTTGTCTACCTTGACTTCAGCAAGGCTTTCGCCACTGTCTCCCACATCATCCTCACAGGCAAGCTTAGGAAGTGTGGGTTAGATGAATGGACAGTGGGGTGGATTGAACAGTGGTTGACAGACAGAGCTCAGAGGGTTGTGGTTAGTGGTGCAGAGTCCAGTTGGAGGCCAGTAACAAGTGGTGTTCCTCAGGAGTCAGTACTGGGTCCAGTCTTGTTCAATATATTCATCAATGACCTGGATGAAGGGATAGAGTGTACCATCAGCAAGTTTGCTGATGATACAAAACTGGGAGGGGTGGCTGACACGCCGGAAGGCTGTGCCGCCATACAGCGTGACCTGGACAGGCTGGAGAGTTGGGCGGAGAGAAACCTTATGAAATTCAACAAGGGCAAGCGTAGGGTACTGCATCTGGGGAGGAATAACCCCATGCATCAGTACAGGTTGGGGGCTGACCTCCTGGAGAGCAGCTCTGTGGAAAGGGACCTGGGAGTTCTGGTGGACAACAGGATGACCATGAACCAGCAATGTGCCCTGGTGGCCAAGAAGGCCAACGGCATCCTGGGGTGTATCAAGAAGAGTGTGGCCAGCAGGTCGAGAGAAGTCATCCTCCCCCTCTACTCTGCCCTGGTGAGTCCACATCTGGAGTACTGTGTCCAGTTCTGGGCTCCCCGGTTCAAGAAGGACAGGGAACTGCTGGAGAGGGTCCAGCAAAAGGCTACAAAGATGATTAGGGGATTGGAGCATCCTCACCAGGAAAAGCTTAGGCACTTTTTAGTGTAAAGAAAAGAAGACTGAGGGGGGACCTTATCAAGGCTTACGAGCACTTAAAGGGAAGGTGCCAGGAGGATGGGACCAGTCTTTTTTCAGTGGTGCCCAATGACAGAACAAGAGGTAACGGGCACAAACTTGAACATAAGAAGTTCCATCTTAACATGAGGAGGAGCTTCTTGACTTTGAGGGTGGCAGAGCACTGGCACAGGCTGCCCAGAGAGGTTGTGGAGTCTCCCACACTGGAGACATTCAAAACCCGCCTGGACGCCGTCCTGTGCAACCTGCTGTAGGTGACCCTGCTGTGGCAAGGGGGTTGGACTAGATGATCTCCAGAGGTCCCTTCCAACCCTGACCATTCTGTGATTCCATTCTGTGAACAGTTAAACAGCATTAAAAATAGTTGTAACAATCAGACATGGCTTTTTCTTGTAGGCTCCCTTGCTAATACTTTTTGACACATCTCATTTTCAAATGTCAGTGACCATTCTCCTAGGATTAATACTTTGGATTCCATACTCATGACAATCCACATTGAGAAGAGAGCTAACATTTTAATTTCAGCACAGTTGTCAGTTCCTTTTGGGTTCCATCCTAAATTCTTTAGGCAGAAACTCATGACTTGAGCTTTACTGTTAATTACTACCTGGTCGCAGATATACCACTCATACTTTGTTTTCATTACTACAAGAAAAGCCAAAAAGAAAAGAGCTAAAATTTTTACAGTCTTTTTTTTTTTTTTACTTTTGTCTGTCCCCTGGCAAAAGAAGGCGAATTTTATAAAAGTAGTAATACAGTTCTCATTAGAAGAAACACGTAAAATACCTAAGTGTTAATGTCTCTGAGCAGACCAAGTACCTCAGCTCTTCTGATCAACAATTTCAATAAAGGTTTTGGCTTCTTACCTGAATACAAATGTATAATTCCATCTTTAGGTGCTTTAGGGTATCCCAAGATACCCAAAGGGGCCTGGGTTTCCTGTAGGTCCTGTATTGAGTGTACTAGGTCCAGGCAGTCCTTTTTGCTAGCTAAGCCATTTCAAATCACTGAAGACCTCTGTGAGAGTGAACTGATCTGACTAGGTCACATGTAGACACTTAACAATATCAAGAAGAAAACAAATCTGAATTTTCATATTGAGCTGAGTGTTTCCAGCTTCAGTTTGAGCAACTCATGCCTGTCTGAGAGAAGTTGAAAAACTGGCTTTCCTTTATCCAAGACAAAAAAATTGCAAATATTTTGGGTTTTGTGTCAGGAGAGAGCTTGTTGCTACCCCTCTGTATATTTGCTTAAACATGGTCAGGAGATATATTTCTGAAAAATAAACCCCAGCCAAAACACTTCAGTGTGGATAAGATCAATAGAAATCTGTTTGCTTGTTAAACTCCTCAAAATTCTGTCTGCATTAAGCGTTCTCCAAACTGTAACAAAGAACAGAAGTCCTTTGTACTAATCTAGACAATGAGGATAGGATCTACCTGAGCATTTTGGAGGCTCCCTGGGCAAAAAGCAGCTTTGCAGAAAAAGGCTTGGGGGTCCTGTTGGACAACACATTGAACATGTGTCAATAGAGTAGCCTTCTAGCAAAGAAGGCCAACCACACACTGGGCTGTATTAGCAAGAGTGCAGCCATCAGGTCCTAGAAAATTGTTCTTCCATTTTATTTGAGCACTTGTGAGGCTACATCTAGAGTGTTGTCTCATATTTTGGGCTCTTGAGTGAAAGAAGTGGGAGTGGGCTGCAGCACATGAGGTGTGAGGACAGGGTGAGAAAAATCGGTTTGTTCAGCTTTGAAAGGAAAAGGCTGAGAATCACAGAATCATAGAATCACAGAATGGTAGGGATTAGAAAGGACCTCTGGAGATCATCCAGTCCAACCCCCTTGACAAAGCAGGTTCACCTACAGCAGGTTGCACAGGATCCCACCCAGCCAGGTTTTGAATGTCTCCAGAGGGGGAGACTCCACAAACTCTCTAGGTAGCCTGTTCCAGTGCTCTGCCACCTTCAAAGTAAAGAAGTTTTTCCCATGTTCAGACGGAACTTCCTGTGTTCCAGTTTGTGCCCATTGCCCCTTGTCTTGTTGCTGGGCACCACTGAAAAGAGTCTGGCCCCATCCTCTTGACCCTGTAAATATTTATAAGTATTGATGAAATCCCCTCTCAGTCTTCTTTTCTCCAGGCTAACTGTAAGATAAGTAAGAAGTAACTGTCTTTTTGAACTGTCCTTTTGCCTACATCTGATTAGAGATAGAACAGCCCAGGTTGGAAGGACCTCAAAAGATCATCTGGTCCAACCTTTCATGGGAAAGGGAGCCTAGATGAGATTATCTAGCACCCTGTCCAATTGCATCCTGAAACCCTCCAGCGGTGAGAACTCCATGTTGCTGGAGAGGTTGTTCCAGTGATTGATTGTTCTCACTGTAAAAATTTCTTTCTTATATCAAAATGAAATCTCTCCCAGTGCAACTTGTGCCTGCTGTCCCTTGTCTTCTCCATGTAGCTCCTTATGAAGAGCAGGAGCCTCCATCTCTTTGTAGCTGCCCCTTAAGTACTGGAATACTGTGATGAGATCTCTCCTGAACCTTCTCTTCTCCGGGAAGAAGAAACCTAAGTCCTTCAGGCTTTCCTCGTAGGGCAAAGTCGCCTGCCTTTTAATCATCTTTGTAGTCCTTCTTTTCAAACATCATAACAGTAATTGCACATGCCTGTCAAAGATGATGTGATATTTGAAGTGAGCAAGGGTTCAGCCATGAGGAGGCCTGAAGTATATAGCTGTTGCTTAGCTCTTATTTGGTCCCTGCTTCACCTGCTGAAGTACTCATTATCCCTAAAGAGTTACTTATTCTGATATAATCAGAGAAAAGGTTATTCATCTTGCTTATCCTCTCTGAGTCAGGGTATTCAGTGTTTATTGGACTGAGTGCTTGCTTTTCAGTCAATGCAGTATCTAAATTATGTTACCAAAGCAGACAGTCTGACTACACTTATCTTCAATGTCAGAGGGAGTAAAATGTAATTTAATACCTGCAGCTGTTGACCATGGTTCATTTTGGTTCATAGTATCTGTATGGCTCAACTTTGTTTTGTTATGTTAAGACTTTGAGCATGTCTTTTCCTGCAAAATTTATGAAAAAGTATCCTGAATGTTTTCTCATGCGCTCTTCCAGTACACATTAAAATCAGTTTTAAACTTTCTACTGTCTTTGGTAGGCACTGGATAGGGCCCTGGAAAACAATAATTAGAAAAATCCCATCAATCCCTCAGCTACTATATGGAATTGGGTTTCCTTATGTCACTGTGGCAATGAAGAAAATTAATTTTTCATAGAATAGAATCATAGAATCATTTAGGTTGGAAGAGACCTTTAATATCATCAGGCCCAACAGTTAACCTAACACTGCAAAGTTACCACTAAACCATGTCCCTCAGCACTACGTCTACAAATCCTTTAAAAACCTCCAGGGATGGTGACTCAACCACTTCCCTGGGCAGCCTGTTCCAATACCTGTGTCCTGGTTTGAGGTAAAACAGGACCAATTTTATTCAGTAAATTTGCTTCTTAGCTGGGCCTCTTCTAACTACTGAAATTAACAGCATATTGTGCAGACAATGTTCGCTCTCTCAGAGTGATATGACCCATGTTCATAGTTGATGCCCAGGCATGGTATGTAGAGAGGCTCTTGCTTATACTTATTGCTATAACAACCAAGGCCAAACAACTTTGTTATTCACCACGTTGGAGAATCGGAAGCGGAAAAGTGTAATGGGGTCCCACCTGCAGGGAGGAGTGGACAGGACAGGTGACCCAAAACTGACCAACAGGATATTCCATCCCATCTGCCTCATGCTCAGTATAAAAGCTGAGGGATCAAGGGGTCAGCCCTCTTTTTCCTTCAATGGCCAACGTCTGAGGAGAACTCTGCTCGCCTGCCTTTGACCCCGATCCTGAATCCAGATCCAGAATTCAGTTCCCGTCCATCACTGAGTCTAGCCCAGTGCCAGCTGGTGTCGTGATTGTCATCCTGGGAGCTTGTTTTTGTATATTTTTCATTATTTCTTTTTATTTTATTATTAATATTTCATTAAAGTAGTTTTGTTCCTTCTAAACAGACAGAGTCCTCCTCAGACACTGGCCACTGAAGGAAGAGAGTGAGAGAGGGCTGACCCTTTGATCCCTCAGGTTTTATACTGAGCATGAGGCAGATGGAATGGAATACCCTGTTGGTCAGTTTTGGGTCACCTGACCTGTCCACTCATCCCTGCAGATGGGACTCCTCTACACTTTTCCGCTTCCGACCCTCCAACAGAGCAAGTAACAAAGTTAGCTGCCCTTGGTTGTTATAGCAATAAGTATAAACAAGAGCCTCTCTGCATAGCATGTCTGGGCATCAACTATAAACATTGGTCATATCACTCTGAGGGAGCGATCATTGTCTGCACAATATGCTGTTAATTTCAGTAGTTAGAAGAGGCCCAGCTAAGAAGTAAAGTTACTGAACAAAATTGGTCCTGTTTTACCTCAAACCAGGACATCCACTAAGCAGGCCATGCTGTCATAGAAGGAGATCAAGATTGTCAAGCAGGACTTGCCTTTCATAAACCCATGCTGACTGGGCCTGATCGACTGGTTGTCTTGGACGGAGAGGAACCTTATGAAATTCAACAAGGGCAAGCGTAGGGTACTGCATCTGGGGAGGAATAACCCCATGCATCAGTACAGGTTGGGGGCTGACCTCCTGGAGAGCAGCTCTGTGGAAAGGGACCTGGGAGTTCTGGTGGACAACAGGATGACCATGTGTCCTGGTGGCCAAGAAGGCCAACGGCATCCTGGGGTGCATCAGGAAGAGTGTGGCCAGCAGGTCGAGAGAAGTCATCCTCCCCCTCTACTCTGCCCTGGTGAGGCCGCATCTGGAGTATTGTGTCCAGTTCTGGGCTCCCTGGTTCAAGAAGGACAGGGAACTGCTGGAGAGGGTCCAGCAAAAGGCTACAAAGATGATTAGGGGATTGGAGCATCCTCACCAGGAAAAGCTTAGGCACTTTTTAGTGTAAAGAAAAGAAGACTGAGGGGGGACCTTATCAAGGCTTACGAGCACTTAAAGGGAAGGTGCCAGGAGGATGGGACCAGTCTTTTTTCAGTGGTGCCCAATGACAGAACAAGAGGTAACGGGCACAAACTGGAACACAGGCAGTTCCGTCTGAACATGGGAAAATCTTCTTTACTTTGAGGGTGACAGAGCACTGGCACAGGCTGCCCAGAGAGGTTGTGGAGTCTCCCACACTGGAGACATTCAAAACCCCATCCCGTTCAACCTGCTGTAGGTGACCCTGCTGTGGCAAGGGGGTTGGACTAGATGATCTCCAGAGGTCCCTTCCAACCCTGACCATTCTGTAATTCTGTGATTCTGTGATTCTGTCTTTTATGTGCCACGTCATGGCACTCAAGATGATCTGCTCCATAACTTTTTGGCGTACCAAGGTCAGACTGATGGGCCTGTAGTTCCCCTGATCCTCCTTCCAGCCTTTCTTGTGGATGGGTATCACATTTGCTAGCCTCCAGTCAACTGAGACCTCTCTGGTTAACCAAGACTGCTGACAAATTGTAGAAAGTGGCTTGGTGAGCACTTCCACCAGCTCCCTCAGTACTCTTGGGTGGATCCCATCCAGGCCCGTAGACTTGTTTGTGTCTAAGTGGTGTAGTAGCTTGCTAACCATTTCCCCTTAGATTATGGGGGTGTCATTCTGCTCCCCATCTCTGCCTTTCAGCTCAGGGGGCTGGGTGCCCAGAGAACAACTGGTCTTACTACTAAAGAATGAGGTTAAGGTGGCATTGGGTACAACAGCCTTTTCCTCATCCTTTGTCAGTATGTTTCACCCCACATTCAAGAAAGGATGGAGACTCTCCTTAGTCCTCCTTTTGTTGTTAATGTATTTATAGAAACATTTTTTATTGTCTTTTACAGCAATAGCCAAAATAAGCTCTAGCTGGGTTTTGGTCCTTCTAATTTTCTCCCTGCCTTTTAATTTTTTCCCCCACAAAATCTTTGTAGTCTTCCTGAGTGGCCTGCCTCTTCTTCCATAGATCATAAACTTTCCTTTTTTTTCCTGAGTTGCATCCAAAGCTCTCGGTTTAGCCAGGCGTGTCTTCTTCCCCACCAACTCATCTTATGGCACATGGGGATGCCATAAGGCTTGCTCCTGTACCTTAAAGATTTCTTTCTTGAAGAATGTCCAGCCTTCCTGGACTCCTCTGCCCTTCAGTACTGCCTCCCAAGGGACTGTCAACCAGGCTCCTGAACAGGTCAGTTTGCCCTCCAGAATTCCAAGATGGCAGTTCTACTAACCCCCCTCTTTACTTCTCCAAGAACTGAAAACTCTGTCTTTTCATGATCATAATGCCCAAGATGGATTCCAACCATCATATCCCCCACAAGTCCACCTCTGTTTGTGAACAACAGGTCTTAGTGGGGTGCCTTCCGTAGTCGGTTCCCTCACCAGCTGCATCACAAAGTTATCTTCCACACACTCCAGGAACCTCCTAGACTGTTTCTGCTCTGCTGTACTGTATTTTCAGCAGACATCTGGTAAATGGAAGTCTCCCATGAGAACAAATAGTAGTGATTGTGAGATTTCTCCCAGCTGCTTAATAGAATGTTTTGTCTGCCTCTTCATCCTGGTTGTGCCATCTATAACAGACTCTGACCACAATATCTAACTTGTTGGCCTTCCTCCTCACTCTTACCCATAAACACTCAACCATCATTGAGCTCAAGACCATCAAAACACTCCCTAACATACAGGGCCACTCCACGCCTCTCCTACTTGGCCTATCCGTTAGTTTATAACCTGTCACGGATGGAGTGATGCAGCAGTACATTTATCTGTACAAAACAGGGATTTGACAATGTTTGGTAGTAAATGTGACAGTGTTTTAAAAGGATTTGATGGCAAGGTATGCTTAGTTATTTACTACATAGAGGACAGGGTCAGACAGTCTGTCAGAGAGACCCTCCTGTTGAGTCATGAGGTTCAGAAAGGAACCCCTTGCTTTCTAAACTCCTTCTCAGAGAGGAGTCTAGGTGCAGGTGGATCCAGTCCTAGTCCCAGACTTGTTCAGTGGTTTATGTCTAAAGGATTATATATGCACAATCAATCCCTGATATCACTTAGCTAAGATTTCAAAGTTTAGCGTGCTATTAGTCACTTACCGAGGATCTGTTGCAGAAAGGAATCTCCGAATCTTGAGAAGTAACCTTGAGAGGCATCCCTACTCAAGAGAAGATCCTGGTGTGCAGCCTGCTGGTGTGCAGGAGAGCTCAGAGGGCTCTTGGACTGTTCACTATTTATGGGAGTAAGACGATTGACCTATTGTTTGCATATCGTTTGCATATTGACCACAGTGCCAGCATTGCTTAGGTTAGCCTTTGGCTATTGTGTTGTTATCTGTCTCCCTGAAACAATGTTGAGCTGGGTGCAGCCATCGTGACTACATACACCCATGGTGACCACCACAGGTGGTTATCACTTGGGCAGGGTTATAGGACACAAAGGTCAGGTTGGCACACGGGGAGGGGGAGCACAACATCACATAGCCATCCAGTGCTGCACTTCAGTCACATGTATCATCCCACCATGTTTCTGTGATGGCAACTATATCATAGTTTTCCTGTTGCACCACGGCTTCCAGGTCCTTCTGTTTGTTGCCCATGCTGAGTGCATTGGTTGCTCCTGTCAGCTTTCTGGGGGCGCAAAGCCTAATTCTGACCTGACCATTCCCAGGCACTTGCATGATTTCTAGACCATTAATATCCCTTGTGTCTTTGCTATCACATAGCCCTCCATCTCCTACCTCCACTGAGATGGCAGACTGAAGGACCTCTAGCAGGCCATCCCACAAACATTGGTGTGCCACCCCCAGGCTTGTCTCTAGTGAGCCTGCTTTTATCCCTTTCCTCCTTAAAATCTAATTTAAAGCTGTTTCAATGAGCCCTGCCAACTCCTGTGCAAAAATCTTTTTCCGTCTTTAAGACAGGTGTACCCCATCCATTGCCTACAGGCATGGTGTTTTATAAACCAACCCATGATCAAAAAACCTGAAGTTCTGTCGGTAACACCAGGCTCAGAGCCAGGTATTGATCTGTTACGTCTTCCTGTTTTGGAGCCTGTTTTGTTACAACTTTCATGAAGCATGGAGGCCAGTGTTTTCCTCCACATGCCTTTTTTTTTAGAATAAGATTTTCAAAAATAACTTGTGGTTATGAACCTATAAAATGAAACATCTCAAAGAAGCTCTGTTCATTCTTGACGGGTGTCTGCATTGCATTTGCTAGACTTTAAGTTATGTTAAAATGTTGTAACCTGATTGCCAAACACTCACAAACTCAACATCGGGGAACTACAGACCAATCTCACCTCTGTGCCTGTCAAGATCATGGAGCAGATCCTCCTGGAAACTATGCTAAGGCACATGGAAAATAAGGAGGTGATCAGTCACATCCAACATGGCTTCACCAAGGGCAAATAGAGCCTGACAAATGTGGTGGCCTTCTACGAAGGGGTTACAGCGGTAGTGGACAAGGGAAGAGCAACCGATGTCATCTACCTGGACTTGTGCAAGGCGTTTGACACTGTCCCACACGATATCCTGGTCTCTAAATTAGAGAGCCATGGATTTCACAGATGGACCACTTGGTGGATAAAGAATTGGCTGGACGATCGCACTCAAAGAGTTGTAGTCAATGGCTGGATGTCCAAATGGAGACCAGTAACGAGTGGTGTTCCTCAGGGGTCAGTACTGGGACCGGTGCTGTTCAACATCTTTGTTGGTGACACAGAGAGTGGGATCAAGTGCACCCTCAGCAAGTCCGCCAATGATACCAAGCTGTTTGGCGAGGCAGACACGCTGGAGGGGAGCGATGCCATTCAGAGGGACCTGGACAGGCTGGAGATGTGGGCCCATACCAGCCTCGTGGAATTCAACAAGTGCAAGGTCCTACACCTAGGTCGGGGCAATCCCAAGCGCAAATACAGGCTGGGTGGAGAATGGCTGGAGAGCAGCCCTGTGGAGAAGGACCTGGGTGTGCTGATTGATGAGAAGCTCAACATGAGCCAGCAATGTGCGATCGCAGCCCAGAAGGCCAACCGTATCCTGGGCTGCATCAAAAGAAGTGTGGCCAGCAGGTCAAGGGAGGTGATTCTGCCCCTCTACTCCGCTCTCGTGAGACCCCACCTGGAGTACTGTGTCCAGCTTTAGAGTCTTCAGCACAAGAAGGACATGGACCTGTTGGAGCAGGTCCAGAGGAAGGCCACGAAGATGATCTAAGGGCTGGAGCATGTCTCCTGTGAGGAAAGGCTGAGAGAGTTGGGGTTGTTGAGCCTGGAGAAGAGAAGGCTCCAGGGAGACCTTATTGCGTCCTTCCAGTACCTAAAGGGGGCCTACAGGAGAGCTGGGGAAGGACTTTTTACTAGGGCATGCAGTGATAGGACAAGGGGTAGTGGTTTTAAACTGAAAGAAGGTAGATTTAGATTCGATATTAGGAAGAAATTTTTCACTGTGAGGGTGGTAAGGCACTGGAACAGGTTGCCTAGAGAAGTTGTGGATGCCCCACCCCTGGAGGTGTTCAAGGCCAGGCTGGATGGGGCTTGGAGCAACCTGGTCTAGTGGGAGGTGTCCCTGCCTATGGCAGGAGGGTTAGGACTAAATGATCTTCAAGGTCCCTTCCAACCTAAACCATTCTATGATTTTATGATTTTATCATTAGTGACTTCTTATTTCTCTCTGATGTGTACAGAATTCAAAATATTAATTCCCTAAATAGATTATTGTAATATTTTAAATTTGTTTCCATAATGGAAACCACAATACTCCTTTGACTTGTTTCTGGTGTTAAATACAATCTTCTTTCACATTAGGACTTTGTGTGGTTTTGTTGTCTTTTATATGTGCTTGTTTTTTGATCCACCACAAAAGTTTTGATTTTTTCTGGTGACTAAATATCTTCATTCTTAAAAACAAGGATTTTATGTCTAACTTTATTCATCTTTATCTTCAAGAACTTAGATTGTATCAAATCTTCTTCTGTCAGATTGATGAACCCGCAGCCCATCTCCATTTCTCTTTCTAACGGTGTTTTAAACATTCCAATCACGTTTTTTTCTTTCTGCAAACTTGAAGTTCTCTTCAGATTCCTCATCTTGAATGGCAGACACTGACTCTTTTGATCTAAACTCAGTATCCAAGAGTGTACTGTACTACATTAGTTTCTTGATATGTCAAGGTTTGTGTTTGTTCTTTTGGCCATTGGACCACAGTGAAAATTCATGTTTGGTTATTGCTGTGATCAGCCTGGTTTTCTCAGAATGTCTGATTCCACATATATAGAGATCCCACCCAGAAAGTGTGGCTTAATTCTTTGCAATCCAGGTATTTCCCTACAAGTGGCTTTTTATTTACTGCTGACTCTGTCATTGATGATTTCTTATTTTCTTACAAATTACTGATGACATAGGATAAGGCAAGAATTGACTATGACATGACACCAGTAGATATTTTAAATATTTTTAATAATTATGCTCTATTTGGAATGACCTTCTGAGACTTGTCTGATGCTTGTTCTTTAATCTATTTAGTTTATTTTATATGAACTTTTATTATTCAAATTTATTCGCTAAATTGATGTTTGCTATCAAGTTAAATGCCTTACAAAAAATTAGGTGTACTACATGAATGATATTCTCTATATTAACTCTAAACTTCAAAGTAAACAGAAATTGTTTGATAAACTCACATTGATTGTCAAGTGATATTTGCCTCATTTAATTCTTTACTAAGTCCAATTTCAGTCATTACGTTATTTAATATAAATAATTTCTAGTCAGCACCTTTCAACTCAGTACCTCTTATATCACTTATTTATGAATTTTAATGGTGTAGCAAAAGAAAAAAATGGGAGACTACAAGGGAAACTTGGAGTAGAACAATGGGACCAAGGAATCCCAAGTGCTATTCCTTCCATGGCTGGTGATTCTTTATGTGGCTGAGAGAGATCATACAAACACCCTTTCTTACTTGTAAATAAGACATTATACATACTGACAAGAATAGGTCTTCTGAGCTTGAAAATTTCATTTTGTGCAATGATTTTTTTATTTAATATGCAAGCAATTTTTCTGTTTTATCATATGATTCATTGACATACAAACAGTATTCACATTGTACACTCGAGCAGTAAGTTGAAGCTGGTATGATCTGAAGGCTAGTAACATTAAGAAGAGTATTTTCAGAATGGCTGGTGTTCACTGTTAATTAGTTTAATACCATGCCAAATGGACAGTAAACTGAGAAAAGAGTATAGGAAAATAAAAAATGTTTGCACACCATGAACAATGAACTATCACAGGAGGCAGGAGAGAATGGGGAGGAAAGTAGAAATTAATGTTATTTTCTATGATTAGTATTCACTGTAAGTTGACTTATTTTGTGAAGAAAGCCTATTAGTTTTCTCAAAGTTTGATAGAGAATCAAAAACTGTCGAAGACTTGACCAAAGAAAATGTTTTTAAAATTAAGTTATTTTACAGTAAAGTGAATGTATTTGTCTAAACTCTTAACACTTTTGGTTGTTATTAAATATGAAAACAAAATAAATATTTATATATTAAAATAAATTATAAATTATTTAGGAGTAAATGATTTATAAGTGACAACATGAAATAATCGGAATTAGAAGGAAAAGGAAGACTTTTTTTTTTTCAAGTTAAAAACATTCCAGCAATTTTGGAAACAATAATAAAATCAAACTGAAGTATTTGTGTTTGCTAGATCTGCATTTTTTCATGAAAAAAATTTTCTTGACACACCAAAAAGGAGAATGAATCTTAGAAAATCTTTGATAAACCCCCAATTATTTCAAAGTAATTTTTTGTGATGTTGATACAGATCTTCCATGACACGGAAATAAAGCAAACACGCTGCCCCAAATGGTCAGAAAAAAATATAAAAAAATATGTGATGTATGGAAAAATATATGATTGGTATTATCAAGAGGGCTAGAAAAACAGATTGGTGGAGAGCAGTAAATCAATATCAAGGATATCATAAAGATTATTCTGAGACATATGTAGAGAACGTCAAAACCAGATACAGTAGGTATTGTTTTTAAAACTATACACCTTCAACAATATATTTAAACTGTGAAATAGTAATAGAATCAGTAATTGAATTATCCTACAAAAAGCGTTAATCTTTTCAAATGAAATTAGGGAAAAAATAGGGGGAAAGAAGGAAATGTGATTTCTTTTAATTACTAAAATCTGTCATGGTGACTCAGATGCACTAATACTGCCTAAAATTATTTATCTAGCGATTACCAGGAATTCAAGTACTTGAAATATTTGTTACTTTTTTGAAAAACAAAAAAATAAAATGTAAACATTAGAAATGGCTGAACATTATTTTATTGAAAAGGTTTAATTATCTAGTGATTTAAACA
Source organism: Pluvialis apricaria (assembly GCA_017639485.1). Classification (NCBI taxonomy): domain Eukaryota; kingdom Metazoa; phylum Chordata; class Aves; order Charadriiformes; family Charadriidae; genus Pluvialis; species Pluvialis apricaria. The sequence goes on from CM030007.1 coordinate 40,042,069, forward strand.
GACTTTTGAAATGTCATCTTTTTAGTCATCATAATGGCATTATGATATTTATAATAGTGTTACAAGGCATTAATGATATTTTATGTTGTTTTAAAAGTTCCCCTGACTGGCTCTTCTCTAACATTTTTTCTCAATTGCTTTAAGTTTTAAAATAAACTCAACACTAACAATAGAATTTTTTTTTTTTCTACTTTACCCACAGCTATAAAATCATAAAGGTTTTGCTTGGTAGAGGTAACATGTACACCTTTCACTTTCTTTCCTAGGGATTTCATAAGTTGTATGTCTCAGGGTACTGAAGTCTACAAAGCAACCTCAATGAAACGTTTAGATTGCATGTCTGTCTTCTGAATGGTGGTACTATGAAATCACATAGATTTGATCAGCCTCTACTGAGATTCACTTAGATCTGTTGAAAACTTCTGGCAGGATTTCCTAAGTACAGTCAGATAGGAATTAGTGGTGCACTTACATGAGTTATGCGTGAACAATAGGTATTATTTCAAAGATTTTTTTTAGGATTGCAACAGGCCAAATGTTTGTGCCCTTCTCCTATCCGCAACAGCTCTTTAGTCAAATGTTACTGTTTCCCTTTTCTCTGTGCTGTGCTCTTGGCTGAGTGGGAACTGTGAGTTCTCTTTGGCCGCATCCATAAAGAGTTTGTCTTGGCATGTGTTAAACAGTCAGATTTTACATTCATGCCAAGCATGCCCACAATCCTTCAAGCCTGCATAATTACATATTTGGTTCTGCTATGAGTACACTAGGTGAGGACTGAAAATGAGCAGCTGGGGAAAGGAAAGGAACAGTAACGTCTTGAAGTGCTCTTCCTACTATCGAGTAGCATGTTTTTTTCCTTATTTTATCCAAGAGATACTAGTAGGTAAAAAAGAATACTAAAATATTGACCCTTGTCCTTTTTAATTTTTCCCTATTAGGTTCCAGTCCAAGGTGGTGTTGGGTTTTGGTGTTGTTTTTTTTTTTCTCTTTGTTGGAGAATATTAGTACAAATTTGTTAAGGATTTAGAAATCTGTGAAAAACTCTCCCTAGAGAACCATTTCCTCAGCCTGAAAAAAAAATGGAAACATACCATTTGTGAATACTTTCAGCTTGCACATGTACTCCTCTAACAAAAGTTACTGGAAAACTCTCTCTTATCGCATAGTAAAAAATAGTATAATAACTTCTACTGTAGTTCCACTTTAGTACAATCATTATGGGTTTATTCCTAAAAAGTGCTCCTGTACTGCAGCAAACACATCAGTGTCAAAAATCACAAGGATCCAGCCAAATTCTTTTGTTGTCCGTTAGGTCTTTATATCGAAACATTTCCTGCCTGTGATTTGGCCTTTTTTTTTCTGAAAATAAGCTCTGAGATCAATCTGTCAGTGCTTGAATCTATCACGGTTTGATTGAGGTTTTCTTTCTCTTTGCTTCCTTTTTGCTGCCATGCCCAAAACACAGAAGTTTGGAACTTTCTTTGACCTGAATATAAATAACAAAGATCACTGACCTGCAGTATGCTCTTCTCTCTTTATCAACATTTAATGTAAAGGAGGGGAGTGGGGAGGGTGGGAGGGAAAGGGAAAATGCATGCAGTTAGCTATTATCTTTACAAATGACTTGCTAGCCTTTTATTTGTCTTCTTATGCTTCAAACACTCAAAGGACATTTTCAGAATTTCACTAGATGAAGGTTCAATCCTGAGATGACTTGACAAGCTGTATCTTCCTTAAGAGATTTTGACACGGTATTAAGCCATAGTTACAAGCCAATACTTGAATGTGGAGCCCTGGGGAAATCTTTCAAAAGTGGAACACAACATTTACAGCAGGAGGCAGGTGTCTGCACCACTGAAGCAAACAACAATATGATATATTTAGTATCGAAAATGGAAGCAAAACTACTGTCTCTTTACCACTGGGGACAATGGAAGAGGTTGAATGAGAAAAAAAGCATCCTTTTCAGCCCTGGAGAATTTTAATTTACTGACAGGATGAAATATAGTCTCATCACGGCAGGTGCAGCAAGTGCCAGGTGCTGTTCACAATATTGTCTTTGAATTTATGTGTTTTCGAAACGTTGAGGGGATGTGAAGCAGCTGCACTGGCCATGTGGAGAGAAAGCAAAGAGCTTTTAATTAGCAATAAGAGGGCTGTTAATTTCTTTTAGGAGCCGTCTTTGCTTTGCACTCATATCAGAATCTCAGCGGGAGCTCTATGCAGCCCCAAACATACAAAGAAAATCAAGTAAGCCGTGTGTTACAGCAGATTTAAAGCAGAAGTGAAATAAGGTCTGGCTTTCAGCTAAAGAAACTCTTGGCAATTTTGATTCTTAAATTGGGAAATGAGATTCACAGATGAAGGACTGCACAAAGATTTAAAAATCTCAGTCAAATCGCTAACCCAAGTAGTGCATAACATAACGCTCAGAGACCACAGTACAAAAAATGTAACAGTTCTGCAATGGGATTCTTGTTGAAACCTAATACAGTAGCTGTTTGGGCTGAAGTAAATGCTGGAGACCAAACACTGAGGTAAATTAGAGCCTGAGAAATCTTACATGAGGCTATGTCAGCAATGCTAAACCACTGGCACAACTACCAACTTTGTCTTGGACAAAGAGTTTAACATTTTTGAGGTCTGGCACCAAGTACTGCCAAGGCCCAGTCTCTCTGGACAACATATTTTTTCCATTAGCAAAAGTCAGAAGAAAGTGTCACTTGTACTGGTTTTGATTCTCTCTGCCTCAAACAGACAAAAAGTATACTTTTTCCAATGTATCATTTACTTTTATGCTAAGGGCTTAAAAAAGTTCTTTTCAGCACTTAAGAGCCACCAGTGACCTACTTGTCCTTAATTTAGGGACATTCTCAACCAAGTTTGAAAGATTTGAAATCTGAGGGGATATTCCTCCTCCTACTGAGATAAATGTTAAAATTGTGCAATATGTTATTGGATGGCAGAGAAAATGAGTTATGAATGTGTAAACAGTCTGATTTAAAACTCATTGAAGTAAGTTAAAACTTTCCCAGATATTTTAGCAAGTTTGCTGGTTTATAAATGCAACTATGCTCAGCAGATTCTATTTGATAACCAAGGAAATACAGAACAGCACTTATGGTATATAGGAGGTGTCTGTTTAATATTTTCTCAGAATCCCATTTTTAAATGAGATTTATTTATATGTTTACCTCTATGTTGTATTAAAGATTATTGTCGTGCAGAAAGTTAAATATGTCCATGAGCCTTTACAGAATAGGGAATTAAATATTAAATTCATGCAAATAAGAATGGTATATTAGGTCAAGACTGCATTTTTTAATTTCATTTTCCTTACGCAGCACCAATTAGCATACTTAATTTATGGTGACACAAAAAATTAAATGGAGAACAACTGATAATGTATCATATCCCCACGGATAGACTTTCAAGATATGACAAGAGTCTAATAAATTACTTTGTCAAGTCAAATGTCCATCTATCCTTACATTCTTAGCTAGCATATAGGAGTAATGTGCTATTTAGATTTAGTCTATTTTTGAAATATCAGGAAATAATAAGCAATTTCATGTATTGAATTTACAACTTTATCAAAGATGTATAAGGATAAATAAATCAGGGTTAATTAACCCGCCTTCTGATCCAATATAAAAAATGTGGGTTTTATCATTAGTGAGTTTGAACAGAGGGATACAACATTAGCCACTAAATATTTTTTGCATTATGATGCAACAGTACACAAAATATTATTTATTCATAAATAGAACAAAAGAATTAGAGATAGATTTAACTACCCTGATTCATTTGGTTTCATAAATAGGACAGACATATGGTTTAATGTTAACTATTATTAAATATGTAAAAAAATACCCATTTTTGGATCTGTTCTGAACAAGGAGGTGCTATGGCTTTGTTCTAAGATGCTGATCTAAGATGTTCTAAGAATGCTGGTCTTAGATGTTGCTGTGTTCAGGGTGTTGTTCTTTGTTGGTGCAGAATGAATTCCCGTCACGTCTAGTAGAAGCCACAGAGAGATTCAGGAGAGCCTACTTTGTTTATGCTACTCTGTAACTTACCAGTAGTAAAGATGTTTTATTCATTTGCTGCCAAATGTTTTTATTTTGTGCATTTATTCCACAAATACAATGTTATATTCCCACTGAAGAGAGGAGATCCTTCTGAAGATTGAAAACAGAGAGGTGAACTGTGCATCTACTTACTGGGATAGAAGACTGTGAATGTGAACACAGACAGGAAGCACACTGCAAAACCTGAATTATTATGACCGTCTGTAATTTCAGACAGCAAAGCTGTTATAAACCAGGGAACTGAACAAAAGCAGAACTATAACATAGGTTCCTTATTCAGAAAGATATTCACATTACTATAAAGCAAATAGGACAGACAAAAGAAGTTGTTATTGTGAAACCAGTATCTTCATCATTGTATGGTTATTCATAACAACTGCTTTGTTAAACCAAGGCATGTGTTGAAACCATGGTCCTGCTAAAGTAACATTTTTTCAACAATGCTGTTTATTGTTTAGATATTTCAATTTTGCAGGTAAGGAAGGTAAACTGATGATGACATTGATACTTTATTGCTGAGCTGTGTCATTCAGCTTTGCAACTTCTGTGACATCCGGACAGAAAAAATTACAGGACTGTCTCCTTTGGACTTCAAGACACAAAAAAAATTGGCATCATATTTGATTTTTTCTTTTAGCTGCTGAATTAATATAACTGTATACAATGGGAATTATATTCTGATAACTCGTGAACTCTATGTCATATTTAGAACAACTATCACAGTTAAAAAACTCATAAGAAAAATGGGAATTCACCCCACAAGCGTTCTCAGGCAAGACTAAATACACAAATTACTGTTTAGGCTTTGAAAAATAGCATCAGTAGTCTTTATAAAAATTCAGAAGTGCCAAGCAGTCTGTTCTTTGAAAGCCAAAAGTGTTAATAAAAAGGCCAATTAAAAAATACTTCTGAAGTGACCACCATAAAAATACATTCTTTCATTTCTTTCTGCCTTGTCCTCTCATTGCCAATCCATTGTGAAGTCTCCAAGAATACTTTGTGCTTAGTGTTGGAAGTCTCAAGGCCACCATCTGATGCAGCTTGTCCCAAAGAAATATTTCTTTTATTTTTTTCTAAAACTTTCTGAGAAAATGCAAGAATCTCTGAGAGGTTAAGATACATTCACACCATGTGGAATCACTGAAAAACGACTAATAAACAATGGTTTTGAGTTCCTTGAACTGTCTTATGAAGAAGTGAGGACGGATAATGCACTGCAGATGTCAATACAGCTGGATTTGAGAGTTGTACATGTCTCCATGAAACTCAGGAACATAACTTCTGCACCATAGTTGATGATTAAGTCAGACCCTGAATATCTCGTTGAAGAAGTGGTCTCAAGGAAGTCTCTTAAACAAAGTGATGTAAAATAATTTTACTACTAATAGCCCATTAGTTGCCTGAATAGCACTGTGAGAATTTGTAGAGCTTAGAAGTGTATAATGAGCACCCGGGCAGCAGGGTTATACAGTGCCTGAAATCAACCAGTAGTTTCTCACTCTTGCTGGGGAGAAGACTGCAAAACTCAATTTTATCTATTTGTATTAGGAGTTATTTATTAAGGAAGAGTCTACAATTTCAAAGGCCTCCATGTTCATACAGAAAGAAATTGAGTGAGGTGCCACCTATTTGGATTTTCTGTTGCAATTGGAATTACCCAGTGCTTCAAAAGTATTACATGTCCAAAATTCCAGCTGTTGTACCATACTATGACGATATCTTGGTTATGGATGATTTTTTTATTTATTTATTTTAAGTAGGTTTGAGGCAATTTGGAAAATCAGGTACCACAGCAGACAAATTCCAGCTGTTGTACTGTACTTTGATAATATAATTGTCATAATTTTTTTTTAATTTTAAAATTTATTAATTTCCGCTACAGCTTTCTGCCACTAAAAATCCGCTTGCTTCCTTTTGACAAGATCCACAGGAATGGACTGGCTAACATGTAGGGACCTTCAAGAATGTCAAAGTATTACGGATGCAAGTTCCCATGATTATCAGTTATAATCTATGGAAGCCGTCACTGATCACTGTGTTGTATTAATATAAACATTGATGACATTCTCACTCATACATGGTAAGACTTAACATGAGAATGAATAATCTATAATTTTCTAGTCTTAGATTTTAATAATATTTAAACAAAGATATGCATAAAATACCAGTGCTATTGTTACAGGATTTAGTATGTTCTATATTTATATTGCTATCTATTTATTTTTTTTTAAATTCCTGAAAACAATCCAATCATTTATTAATATCCCAATACATACAGAGGTGGGAGGTTATGCTAAGTGCTTATTATGTACTTGTTCAGAAATCAGTGAAATCTATTCTCAGTGACAACATGCTGATTCAAAACTGATTTTCCATGTTACACAGCATTCAGTTCCACTGCTGGCTGAATTCTTCGTGTTAACATCCTTCTTTGACTCACAGCTTCAGGCTGATCTTACTAAATGAGTTACTGCCAGAGTTTAACATCTGCATATGTTTTCAATATGTGGTCATGTGATCATGATTTGTCTTCTCATAACTAGTGTCTGTTATGGGGAAATCACATTGTGACTACTGAAGGAAGTCACATCTTTGTTTCACTAGACGAAGCACATCCAGTGTGAAACTATAGGTCAACAGTTTTTGTAGGAATGGTGACTAAATAATAAACATTTCAATGATCCTCATTTCTCAGCATGTCACTTCCAGTCTAATTACTGGATTTATACTCAACAAACCACCTATGACATGACATCTCAGAATGTACCCTGATCACCTCTACAATGATATACTGTGATATAAGGAAGTCTTTACATTTTACTTTTTATTATCTTCCTTGTGTTCCTTTGATGACAAGAACTTGCATTTGCCAGAAGCTATGAAACAGGACCAAAGTGAGATCCTTCACCAACGTCAGTACCTCTAGGCCTTTCTTAGAAGGTTGAGACTGCGAAGATTAGCATCTTCACTTTGGCTGTCTGAAAAGTTCATTTCTAAGCATACAACTCCTCATTATTGCACTCTCTAAGTAGGAAGAATTCTTAGATGTGGAGGATGGGATGATATTCAATCAATGTAGGCTTATCGCATGGCTTTGTATTATGTTCATGTATTGTTTATTCTTAGTCCAGAAATAATTTACATCATGCAGTGTTCCTGTCTCCATTCATGTACTGACAGTCAGGCAAATGCAGGAGACCCAGGTTTGTCTGTTTTGTTATTCATGCTGCCTACAAAAAAGAGGTTATATTCACCTACAGACTGCTATAGTTCTGTGTATCCTACTTCAGAAATGCACAGTGTAGTCACCCCAGGCTCCATTTAATCAATGAAAGGATGGGCAAGGGAGATGGTACAAGTGTGTGGCAATTACTGCTTCAACATCACAGCTGTGTGGTCACCCACTGATTTAATGGCAGTTGTGTGTAACCAACAGTTTGTCCTAGTGAAGAGGTTGTATAAATATTGATGTGATTTCTAAACCGTAACTCATATGCATGTTTTAAAATTAAATGTGCATACTACATGTGTGCTGATACTGAAATACATTTATTATAAGGTTAGCTGCTAAAAGTCTATTACTGTAATTCTCTGTGGCTCAGTTAATTTCAGTCATTTTAGCTCAAGCCACAGTAATCTAAGACAGGTGAAATTCAGGTCAGAGAATTTTGGGTGAATGGTAAAACATGTACCATTTGCTTTACAATTAACACATCTTCCCTTGAGTTGGAAGAGATAAGTTAGCTGTGACTCTTTGGACAGAAATCACTGGCCTATTTAATAGTGTGAGATGAACTGGAACCACTTTTTTTTTTTTGTTTTGTTTTTTTACCTTGTTCTATTGGATTTCTGCCTATAGAACCATGCATTTTTGTTTAATAAGGTGTTCTGGTAGTTTCATGTACTGATTTCTGTTTTTAAGCTCCATCTTAAAAGAATTAATATTAAAGATTTCCGGAAGGGTGGGGGGTGGCAAGGCAAAATAAGAGCTTAATTCCTTCAGGCTATATGGGAACTGTGCTGTTCTTTTTTGTCTTTCTTTGCTTAACATTTCCTTTGTATGCCTTTGAGTGTGAGCTTACAGACATTCTTTTTAACTTGGATCCTGATATGATATATGAATTATTTAGAAGTAAATACGTCTATTATGAAGAAAAGTGAAGAGACTCTGTGACCTACTCTGGTCTGGTTTATACTTTTGGGAATAATACTGCCAACCATTTGTGCTGAAGTTTGTCAAAATTAATACAAACCTTAGATGCATGTGTAGAATGGCTAAAGGACAGAAGGACACGGACCAAAATTGAGCAAAAGAATTTGTAATGGTTTAGTCATTTAAGCTAGCTACTAAACACTATTTCCTCTTCATTACACACTCACAAGGGCTATTTTAGTACCTTCTATTTGTTTTACAGCCCTCTCTAGAGTTTTCACCAAGATTATTCTAAATCACCCACTATACTACCGTAAAGGTAAATATAGCTTAAGTCCCAGCAGTTTATATACACTGGACAGAAAGAGTAGATGGGGTAGCAGAGAGAAGCAATAAAAAGATAATCGTGTTGCAGTCTACATCAGTTGATACACAGAAGGATTAGGTGTCTTCCTTGGGTCACCCAGAAAGAACTGGAAAAGAAACTAAGTGATAGAATCTCATTTTTAATTTGCACACTAGATCCATGGGTGTTGTGTTGCATGTGGCTTGTGACTAAGTGCTACTTCCATCTTCTATTGCTTTTATAGCCAGAAATGGGATGAGAATTCTCTCACAGGGGTTGCTGGTTAAACCAAATTTCCAGCTTTGGAAGGCAGATGAACAAAGAGGTACTACAGTAGCTGTCACAATATGACACTGAACACAGAAATGTTCACTTCTTTCCCATGTACTAGATAGTGCCATCTTTTCAACCATTGTCTCTTTCCACTTTGGTTTTAGAAGATGACACAATCTAATTTATTTCATACTTCATATAGTGAACTTGACATAGCCCTCCATTATTCTATTACAGATATTCTAGCCTTAAAGTGAATAGGAAATGCAAACTAATTTGGAAGAATGAATAAAAGGGTGTGCACCTTTCACTTCTAAGTCAGTGATCTGAGATCAAACCAACCCAATGGAAACTGATTGACAGTATTTTTTCATAGAGACAATTACTGTGGTAACTCAGTCCCAGAAACAGCTCATCTTCATTCCTTTGACATTTCCTGGCACTGCTGATGTGGGACCAAAAAGAGACTAAAATTACTGAAATATGGAGAGTGGGTTAATAAGCAGTTAGTTTTAGTATTTAATGCTGGTACTTAACAAAACAGGAAAATGTAACTCACCAATATTGCTACAACTGAAACTTTTAATTAACTTCATATTTTTCAAGCATACAAAAATTTGGGAAGTACAAAAGAATAATTAAAAACATTTTCAAACCACAAAATTTTCTCATGCAACCTAAAACCCTGTAGTTTCCCAAAACGTGCATTTTAACTTGTCCTGACTAAAACCTTCTTTTGTGCATGTTCATCCCTTTCAAGAATGGTCTGCTTCATTATATGACCTGTTTTTTCATACCCATGCTGTGTTCCAGAATAAAAGGTAATTTGTGGCTTAAGGAGATGAAGGAGCTTCCTTGAGTTTTTGTCTATTCCCAAAGACAAGCCTCCAGTCTGAGAAATAACAGTAGAAATATCAACAAGGGATATCTGTGCCACATTTCTGAGCAATACAAGAATATCTCAGATAACAAAACCACCAAACTAAAGACTTTGATAAGCTTTCCTCAAAGCACATTCCCTGCAATAGAACAAACCTTTCATGTCCTTACCTTTATTCTGGTCTTTTCACTCCTTAATATCTTCTTTTTTAATATCTTTTTTATGTCCTAAATCAATCATTTCTCAAAATTAGGTACTCATTCTCTAACCAGCTCTCCAGCTTTCCAAAGAGAAACCTTTCACAACTGCAGAGTGGACCATTGAAGTCATTGGGTATTACCCCAGTGCCTAACCAACACGAGATTGGATGCTTTAGACTTACGCCTTTTGTAGCAGCATCCTGTTTCTAAAAATTACCTGGGTGCTAAATACTGCTTTCTAAATTAAATAATCTATTCAAATATTATTTTGGTTTCAAATGTCCTCTTATGAACTGTATAATACTTATATATCTAATCTCTTTCTCCATGTGAAAACTAATACTCTGAGCTGTGTAAGAAGGATGGGCCTCCGTCAGTGTTATATGCAATGATGAATTCTAAGTCTCTAAAGAAGTAAGTAAAGGTGGTAAATAATATTTATTAGAATGTAAGGCCCATTCACCATTTAAGGATTCAGAATGCTTAATTCAGGAGCTTTTGTAAATTACTAGTTTAACCATCTATTGTACATCATCTGAGCTACAGAAACTGATTAAGCAAGAGATCTTAGTCTGCAGCAAACACAAGGTAAAACAAATTAATTTATACCTCAGTGACAGAGGTTTGAACTAATTAATTTATATCTCAATGACAGCGGTTCAAACTAGCACACTTTACCTCAAATTTATATAGGTTAAGAGTATGAAAGTTTGCTTATTATTTTGGCTCTGATGACACACAGTAACTTGATGAGCTGCAAAAACATCTGTCTGAGCCTTAAGTCAAGCTAATATCTGTGGAGTGGAAATGGAGGGACCAGCTCAGTTTCCAGTGAGGTTCATGGGCCCCTGAAATTGATTCAATAAAATGGAGAAGTTGAATAAAATTATATAAAATAAAATCGTTTCAGATACTGAGAGACCTTCTTTACAATATCATACAACAATGGTGGGAATGAAGGAATGAGTTTATATAGCTGATATTTCTTTTAAGAACTATGACAGAACCATAAAAACAAAATAAAGAAATTGTTTCCTAAATTTAACATCCCTTTTTTGCTAGCTATTCATATGCATGCCTGAGGCTATGAATTAACTTGAACAGTCCCACATGCACACTGCATCCACTCACCCATCACTAATAATTCTTTATTTACCAAACATATAAAATACTTTTAGAAAAATGCTTCCCATATGCACATTTTCCTAATATATAATATGCATACATATATGCATATTTATGTATATAAATTATTGTATACATACATAAATATAAAAATGTATAAACCTATATATTTTTATGTATAAATTATTTCTCTTTGAAAAGTAAATATTGCTTTTTATTGTTAGTGTAACACAAACAGATTAATGCTTCATAAAGTAAGATCTATCTGCTGAATACAGTGGTGCAGTTTGCTGCTAAGTCAGACATCATGTGATCTGTACTAGATCCAAGGATGGGCAAGCAAGTTTGGGAATAGCTCTGCAATAAAGAATAAGACATGAAATAGGAATCTAAAAGTTATATGAGCTAAATTTTAACAGATCTCCTTAGACTGTGCTTGCAACTAGTGCCAAGAAATAAGAAGATGATTCTTGGCACTAGGTGATTCTTCTTACCTATTTTGGACATCTATCTTAAAATAGCATGAATTACCCTCTTGAAGTGATTATTTCTCTTTCTAGGATTCTCAGTTGGTAAGCTCAGTAGTAGATGTCTAAACTGAGACTGGTACATGTGTATATAATTTTAAATTATTTTGCAATGTCGCTAAGCATTCCTCTCTCTTGGAAAAGTCCTCAGGTGGGATCCAGGGATCCAGCTCCAGATTAGCTCACCTGGACATATGCCTATGTAGATAAAGTCAGGTCAACACAATCAAGGGAAAATTCAGTTTAACCTGAAGTTCAGGTCAGGTAATATTATAGCTCCATTCAGCTGCTTGAACATAGACAGAGTGATTGTGCCTTTTGAGAAGACCAATGGTACCCCCACCAGCCAAATCAAAAGGGCATATGTCTCCTATGCAACTTGTATCATATTTGTTAGTGTCATTCAGGAATTTAGGACACCATGAGGCATCCTAAATGATACTAGAAACCTAAGTTTAAGCAAATTGGGTTAAATGCCTTGTGGTTTATCAGCTGAATCACCACCCCATGCTTCATTGACTGCATTGTTTAGAGATCATCACTGAATGTATATAAGACTTAAATATGGATATCTACACCTAGATACCTCAATTTAAGTGTCTGGGGGCTGGCTCAAAAAAAAAAAAGCCTTAAATATGTGTCGAGTGTCACCTTAAATGAGTTAGGGTATCCACAAAATTCATATGGGTTAACAGATATATCTTATGACCTATGAAGTCCTGAGTACTTTTAACTGAACTGAATTACACCTTCAGTTTCAAACTGAAATTCAGCTCTCATGTAATTTTCATTAAATGCAAAAATAATATGGATATATTTAATAAATAGCTACAGATTTGTCTTCTCTGGCACAACGAAGAGTCAGGCTGAAATCAGAATTAAGATTAAATGCCTTCCATGAAGCTGGAACAGGTTATTCTCTTTGATTTGGAAATTTGATTGATATTCCATTCTGTTAATTTATAGAGTCATCCGAGTAACTAATATTTGTGTGATACATTTTTAAAGTTAATGATTTTCCTGGAAAAATACTTTAAATCCTACAGTGCAGATTAAACTCTTGATCCTCCTTGTATGTGATAAAGTAATGTTTTCTAGGAAGTTTAGAGCCAAAAGTGAGTTTAAAGTAGCAGGTGTAGAACTCTAGAAGTAGGCAGTTCTCCAGCAGCAGTATGTACGATAATTGCTCAAATTGCCCACAGATATTTTGTTAGTGTAATCTGTTTATATATTCCCTCTTTCTAATATTTACACTGAGAAGAGCTTCAGAGATGTGTATAATTATTCTCTGTGGAAATAATCAAGATAATTAGTATACTTATTTGAAAATATGCAAAAACACATTGGAAAATGCTTCACTAATCATTCTATCCTGATTTTATATATAAATAATGTATAATAGGCCCAGTTCTGCCTACTTTGAAATCTATGGGCATTTTGCCATTAAATTCAATAGAAGCAGCATCAGGTCCAATATGAATGTTTAAGTAATATGTTGAAAGATAAACCATAAATATACTTTAGAACTAAGACAATACTCTATGGTATTTCTGAAAGGGAAAAGGGAAAAAAAAAAAAGAGACTACTTAATCTGCTTTCTTACTCTAATATTCCCTTTTTCCGTGTTAGCAGTATTGGTCTTGATTTGCTTTTTACATTAAGGCATAAAGCTATTTTCAGTTTCTGAAAACTTGAAGGTAAATAACAATTTTTTTTAGAATTAAGTTTTACTGAATTAATCTGATTACATTCTTGAAGCTAGAAGAAATGTGGAATTCATTTTATCTTCTGAGCATGCTAGGCTCAACACCTAGTCATTTGCTGGGCACAAAGAGACCTAAGGAAGGACATCTGATTTCAAAAGTAGCGTACAGTATGTTATCTTTGAATACTCCACAATGTGGCCCCCTGCCAGTTAGAAATAGAAATAGAAATAGACAATAAATGTCTATTTCAATATCTTTTCTCTCTCTGTTTGATATTTTGCCCCATATTTTCTCTGGGAAGGGTACATATTTTCCAAATTCAAGAGCTGGCTTCTATAGCTCCTTCTTCATCTCTTATGCTTGTTTTCTGCTAATTCTTTAGTGTGTTTTCTTTTTCTCATTATCATAACCTTGTTTCTGGGTTCAGTTATGCTAATTGCAACTGGAATGGTTTTTCACCTAGTACAAAGAAAGACTGATCATATATTTCTCATATGTCCTAATAACTTGGGTGATCTTATATTTCAAAAGTAATTTTTCTAAAATTCTTAGCAGGACTAACTGATGGAGACATTGAAGAAGGCTGGATTCTTACTGATACAAAGCAATCATACATTTACCTTCTCACCAACATTGTATCTTTTAAAGAAACAGTCAGGCCCTGAACACACAGCTTACCTTTACAGCTCCAAAAACTCTTTAAACATATGTGTGTGCATTTAGTATTGTAAAAGAACATAACATTGCCTTTATTTCAAGGGATTTTGTCTTTGGAACAAGTATACAAGTACTGAAGTATATTATAACTTACAGAGAATATCAAGTAAGATGAGAAAATATTCACTTAAGCTGTGTAATTATTTAGCAGAAGTCAGTTCACTGACTGTTCACATAAGTAAATCTACTTACATACTCTTTGAAGTACTGATGCCTTAGTGATTAAAAAAATAATTTTCCCTGTACTTGCAATTCCATAGTAAGTAAACATTATGCAGCTTAGGAATTAGTCCTTTCCTTCCTATTGATATTAGATATTTACACTGTAAAATTTCTTGCACACTGAAGTGTTTGAAATAAGGACATCTATGAGGTAGTTCCTGAAAGAGTATACTTCTTTTTTTTTTTTTTTGTCAGAGAAGGAAAGCAATCTTTACAGCAAGTGGGCTGTTTTTCTGCAGGAAATCTGGAAGATATGCTGTTCTTCTTGTACCATAGATTTCTAGTGTGCAAACCATGTCTGCTGGAGTGTCGAGATATGCCAAGAAAAATGTCCTTAGTCCCAGCAGGAACAGAGTTTAAAAAGCCTCTCTGATCTTTCTGATCTTTCTCACTCTGCTGGTCTTAGATATGTATGCACAAAAGCATACATGAACATACATATATGAGGCAACCATATTTGTTTGTTCTTTTTCAAAGTAGTATGGATTTTTCCTTTATGAAGACAAATATTTCATGCTCTTCTGGTAACAAATGAGCATTTATGGATTTACTGCACGCATGCATTGAAAATATTGTGATAATCTAGAATTTCTAAAGTCCTTTAAAAAATCAGAAGATTTCAAAGTTATTACAATCTGTGTTTCCATATTCTGATAGGAAAACAAGTCCCCAGTTTTATATCAAGGATCACAGTATACAAAACACTTTAACAAATTCTTTTTTATTGCTGTCCTGGTTTGAAGTAAAGCAGAACAGTGTGGGACAGCGTCAAACACTTTGCACAAGTCCAGGTAGATCACGTCTGTTGCTCTCCCCTTATCCACCAACGCTGTAATGCTGTCGTAGAAGGCCACCAAATTTGTCAGGCTCTATTTGCCCTTGGTGAAGCCATGTTGGCTGTCACTGATCACCTCCTTATTTTCCATGTGCCTTAGCATAGTTTCCAGGAGGATCTGCTCCATGATCTTGCCAGGCACAGAGTTGAGACTGACCAGCCTGCAGTTCCCCAGGTCGTCCCCTTTTCCCTTTTTGAAAATGGGGGTTACTTTTTGCCTTTTTCAGTCAACAGGAACTTCATCAGACCGACACAACTTTTCAAATATGATGGATAGAGACTTAGCAACTTCATCCACCAGGTCGCTTAGGACCCACGGATGGATTTTGTCAGGTCTCGTGGACTTGCGGACCTTCAGGTTCCTTAGATGGTCTCGTACTTGATCTTCACCTACAGTGGGTGGTTCCTCATTCTTATAGCCTCTGCCTTTGCCTTCTGCGACTTGGGCAGTGTGGTTCACCCTTGCCGCCAAAGACTGAGGCAAAAAAGTCGTTGAGTATCTCAGTCTTCTCCATATCCCAGGTGACCAAGTCTCCTGTTTCCTTCCGGAGAGGGCCCACGTCTTCCTTAGTCTTCTTTTTATCACTGACATACTTATAAAAGTTTTTCTTGTTGCCCTTTTTGTCCCTGGCCAGGTTTAATTCCATCTGGGCTTTAGCTTGCCTAACCTGATCCCTGGCTGCTCGGACAGTGTGTCTATATTCCTCCCAGGCTACTTGTCCTTGCTTCCACCCTCTGTAGGCCTCCTTTTTGCTTTTGAGTTTGTCCAAGAGCTCCGTGTTCATCCTTGTTCATGCCCCCTGGCATCCCTGTTGGGATGTATCACTCCTGAGTTTGGACAACATGATCTTTTAATATTAACTAGCTTTCTTGGTAACCCCTCTCCCCTCCAGTGCTTTATCCCATGGAATCCTACCAAGCAGATCTCTCAAGAGGCTAAAGTCTGCTCTCCTGAAGTCCAGGGTAGTGAGCTTGCTGCGCACTCTCCTCACTGCCCTAAGGATCATGAACTCTACCATTTTATGTTCACTGTAGCCAAGGCTGTCCTTGAGCTTGACATTCCCCACTAGCACCTCCTTGCTGGCAAGGACAAGGTCCAGCATAGCTCCTCTCCTCGTTGGGTCTTCTGCCACTTGGAGAAGGAAGTTGTCATTGATGCATTCTAGGAAATTCCTGGATTGCTTGTGCCCCACTGTGCTGTCCCTCCAACAGATATCAGAGTGGTTGAAGTCCCCCATGAAGATCAGGGCCTGTGAATTCAATGCCACTCCTATCTGTGTATAGAGGGCTTCATCCTGGTCAGGTGGCCTGTAGCAGACCCCCATTATAACGTCATCTGCCGCTGCATTTCCTTTAATCCTGACCCATAAGCTCTCGGTTAGCTCTTCATTCATCCCCAGGCAGAGCTCCAGCTGTTCATTGACATAGAGGGCAACATCCTCTCCTTGTCTCCCCTTCTGTCCTTCCTAAAGAGCCTATATCCTTCCATTCCAATACTCCAGTCATAGGAGCCATCACACCACATCTCTGTGATGCCAATGAGATCATAGCACTGGAGGCATGCGCATGTCTCTAGGGCACTTAAGCTGTGTCCCCGTTGAAGCTAGAGATGATTCAATTCCTTTGTGCTGCTCTCCAGGTGGCCTTCCTTTGAGGTATTTTACCTATGTTTCCCTTTGGCTCCTATTGTTTCAGGAGCCCCTGCCTCGTCTCTGTAAGACTTTGAGTGTGCTGCAGTGTACCCAGCACATCTCAGAGCAACAGGTTGAGGGACCTCGCTAGTGCCCCATCCCTCAAAAGTTGTTGTGTCATCCCTTGGCTCGTCACGCGCAAGCCTGATAATACCCTCCTCCTCCATCAAGTCTAGTTTAAAGCTCTGCCAACGAGCCCCGCTAGCTCATGAGCACTTCCTCCTTTGAGAAAGATGAACCCCATTGGATGCCAGCAAGCCTGGTGCCATGTAGTCCATCCCATTGTCAAAAAAAACAAAATTGTGGCAGTGACACCAGCCAGAGAGTCATGTATGAACAGATTAAGTGCATATGTTTCTTCCAGTGGCACTGTGGCTTTTGCTTATACTTATTGCTATAACAATCAAGGTCAACTAACTTTGTCATGAACCAAGTTGGAGGGTCAGAAGCAGAAGTGTGTAAAGGAGCTGCACCTGTGGGGAGGAGCAGACAGGACAGGTGACCCAAAACTGACCAACAGGGTATTCCCTCCCATCTGCCTCATGCTCAGTATAAAAAATGAGGGATCAAAGGGTCAGCTTTCTTTCTTCAATGGCCAGTGTCTGAGGAGGACTCTGTCTGTTCATCTGCCTTTGATCCTGATCTGTGCATTCCTGAATCCAGACCCACAATCTGGTTCCCGTCCATCGCTGAGCCCTGTCTGGGACTTTGCCAGTCCCTGCCAGTGACGTGATTGTCATCCTGGGAGCTTGATATGGTTTTGCATGTATTGTATGTATTTCATTATTTTCTTATTAATATTATTATTTTTTCTTTTTATTATTAATAATTATTTAAAGTAGTTTTAGTCTTCTTTTCAACCCATAAGTGTCTCTCTCTTATTTCCTCTCCCTTCTCTTCTGGGAAGAGAGAAAAGATTAAAAGAGAGCATCTGTCGTTTAGTGGCCAGCCCAGCCCAAACCACAACAGACTTATTGTCCCCCAACATGGGGCCTGAACTGGGGTTCTGATAGTTCGAATAGTTCGAAGTCTGGCTTGTTCAACTGACAGCCTTGAGGGGCTGGAAATTAAAACAGACGGCTCACATCACGTCATTCTTGAGCGAAATATTATGTTGTGTGTTTATGGAGAAGGGGGAGAAACAAACAAACCAAAAGCAATGGACATGAACTCTTGAAAATTACACTTTTTACTTCCTGTATTTGCCAACTTTAAATGTTATTCATATAATAGTCTTCTATACCTTCAGGGTGAAGTTCATTGTCAAAGCAATGATGAAAAAAAAAACCCCAAACACTAGAAGATAACATGGTGCCTTTATCTTCCTTTATGTGTTGCTACTGTTCCAGTCCTTCAAATCAAATTGTGCAGTGACTGCTTGTGGTACTATCAGTGTAAAAAGTCCTATCAGTTTTCTCTTTGCATCAACTAAGTGTTTGTGGCAACCAAATGAAATTTTGTTATACGTTCTTGCCACGCTATTTAAGTTAATATAACATCCTGTGTATTTCACAGAAATACTTATTACAGATTTTTTCCCATGCTGTATTTCATTTTTTTTTTTAATTTTTTTTCTTCATGTAAACAGTGCAAGCATTTGGTTCTTGAATTACTGAATCTGGTGGGGTTTCCTTTTTACAAAGTATACAGATGGAATCCTCACCATTCCTTTTGCAAAGTTATAGGTATGCTGTATATCCTTAGGACATCATAGACAATAGTAAAAAAAAATTAAAAAATAAAATCTATTGTGTATATCCATACCCACTGTCTTGATTTCAGCTTTCACTGGATCACAATCAGGAAGCAGTACTTTGGATCCTCTTCTTGCTTGCTGTCTGTAATATCTCTGTAAATGCAAAATGACAGGGAAACAAAAAAAGAATTGTTATAATTACACTATTCATAACTTCAGCAGCATCTATAAACTTCATAATATTTGGTGTCTAAACCTATTTCAGGTAAGTTAGTTTGCTTATTTATTTTTGGTTTGGTTTCTTTTTTTTCCCTTAAAAAATCATTCCTCATTCTTTTGTTGTTGTTGTTGTTGGGTGTTTTCTTTTCTTTTGACTTTTCTCTCTTTTCTAACAAGTTTTACTTATTTACTTTGTCCTTAGCTTTTATTTCTCTGCCTTCTCTGCTTCTATATATTTTTTTGTATTGTTTCTGTCATGTCTTGCCCTTGTTATTGCAACCTTGTCCACTACACCTTGCTCAACACATCCATTCTGTAAAGAGGATTTTTCATATTTCTCTAGTGCCTTCCTCTTATTTTCTGTATAAAAGCAAAGTTTCTGTTCAGTGTGTCTAGGATATACAGAAACTACTGATTCATTCCGTTCTTTTTCTTTTGTGTTGGTGGGACTGGTTTCCTCTTTGGTTTCCTTCACCCAGTGTTATCTCTATCTATTTTTCTAGTTAGAACTGTAACTAGTCAACTAGGCTACTTGACTAGGTTCTGCTGACCTCTTGGGGCTCTTTGAGATTAAGGAAGAAGGTCCCAAAGCTTGTTCCACAGTTGTTTGGGAGCCCAAATTGCTAGTCACGCTAAAATCACAGATTGCTCTAGAAGCATTGAATTCAATTAAAATGAGCACATGCGCAACAATCTAGTAGTCTGTGCATTTTGTCCAGAAATTGAACTCTTGGGGTGGGATTCAGTTGCCTAAACATGGGACTTGAGAGCTAGTTGAGATTTCCTACAGTACTCTGTCTTGACAGAGACTATTGCACAAGGGCACAGGTCTCCTGTAGACTTCCTAGCATATCTCCCAGACCCAAATGGTTGTCTCAGACCACCATAGGATATCTTAAGCAACACCAGAAATCCATTTTGAAGGAAAACATAGATCTCTCTCTCTAAGTGGATCATGTTACGAATTCTGACAATGCTGCCCGAGAACCTACACAACAAATGTTTATATGTGAGCAGTATCCAGACTCCCTCAGTAGTAAATGGAAATTTAGTCAATACTTTTGATAGAGACAAGCAAGCTATTCAAGTTATCCAAATGTAAAGACTTAAAATTCTCAGCTGAACAGTTCTCCTGACCCCACAGATCATATTACTTGGGGTCTTCAGCTCTGCAGTGCCACAAAGTTTCAGCTATACCAGTCTGTGTCGCTGGAGGCATGCTAATTTCCAGAGGTTTGGTGTTGTTGGTAATCATAGAATCATAGAATGGTTTAGGTTGGAAGCGACCTTGAAGATCATCGAGTTCCAACCCCCCGCCACAGGCAGGGACACCTCCCACTAGACCAGGTTGCCCAAGGCCATGTCCAGCCTGGCCTTGAACACCTCCAGGGACGGGGCTTCAACAACCTCTCTGGGCAACCTGTTCCAGTGCCTTACTACCCTTAAAGTGAAAAACTTCTTCCTAATGTTTAATCTAAACCTGCCCTCTTCCAGCTTAAAGTCGTTCCCCCTCGTCCTATCACTACATGCCCGTGTAAAAAGTCCTTCCCCAGCTCTCCTGTAGGCCCCCTTTAGGTACTGGAAGGACGCAATAAGATCTCCCCGGAGCCTTCTCTTCTCCAGGCTGAACAGCCCCAACTCTTTCAGCCTCTCCTCATAGGAAAGGTGCTCCATCCCTCTGATCATCCTCGTGGCTCTCCTCTGGACGCGCTCCAGCAGGTCCATGTCCTTCTTATGTTGGGGACTCCACAGCTGGATGCAGTACTCCAGGTGGGGTCTCACAAGAGCGGAGTAGAGGGGCAGAATCACCTCCCTTGACCTGCTGGCCACACTTCTTTTGATGCAGCCCAGGATACGGTTGGCCTTCTGGGCTGCGATCGCACATTGCTGGCTCATGTTGAGCTTCTTGTCAATCAGCACACCCAGGTCCTTCTCCTCAGGGCTGCTCTCCAGCCATTCCCTGCTGAGCCTGTGTTTGTGCTTGGGATTGCCCCGACCCATGTGCAGGATGTTGCACTTGGCCTTGTTGAACTTCATAAGGATGGCTTGGGCCCACCTCTCCAGCCTGTCCAGGTCCCTCTTGATGGCATCCCTTCCCTCCAGTGTGTCTGCTTCTCCAAACAGCAAACTTGCTGAAGGTGCACTCTATCTCACTGTCCATGTCGCTTACAAAGATGTTGAATAGTACAGGCCCCAGTACCGACCCCTGAGGAACGCCACTCGTCACTGCTCTCCACTTTGACACCGAGCCGTTGACCGCAACCCTTTGAGTGCGACCGTCCAGCCAGTTCTTTATCCACCGAGTGGTGCATTTATTAAATCCATGTCTCTTCAATTTAGAGACCAGGATATCGTGTGGGACAGTGTCAAATGCTTTGCACAAGTCCAGGTAGATGACATCAGTAGATCTTCCCTTGTCCACTGCCACTGTAACCCCTTTGTAGAAGGCCACCAAATTTGTCAGGCATGACTTGCCCTTGGTGAAGCCATGTTGGCTCTTGCCAATCACCTCCTTGTTTTCTATGTGTCTCAGCAGAGTTTCCAGGAGGATCTGCTCCATGATCTTGCCAGGCACAGAGGTGAGACTGACTGGCCTGTAATTCCCTGGGTCTTCCTTGTTTCCCTTTTTGAAGATAAGGGTTATGTTTCCCCTTTTCCAGTTGGCCTGAACCTCACCAGACTGCCACAACTTCTCAAATATGATGGCTAGTGGCTTCGCGACTTGATCTACCAGTTCCCTCAGGACCCACGGATGTATCTCATCAGGTCCCATGGACTTGTGCACCTTCAGGTTCCTCAGGTGGTCTCTCACTTGATCTTCATCTACAGTGGGCGGTGCATCATTTTCCCAATCCCCTTCTTTGCAATCTGCATCTTGGGCAGTGCGGCTGCTTTCCTTGTCCGTGAAGACTGAGGCAAAGAAGTCATTGAGTACCTCAGCTCTGTCGCTGTCCCGGGTGACCAGTTCTTGCGTTTCCTTCTGGAGAGGGCCTACATTTTCCCTAGTCTTTCTTTTCTCGCTGACATACCTATAGAAGGATTTTTTGTTTGTCTTAATGTCCCTGGCCAGATTTAGTTCTAACTGGGCTTTAGCTTGTCCAGCCCGCTCTCTGGCTGCTCGAATGATTCCTCTGTAATCCTCCCAGGCTACCCGCCCTTGTCTCCACTCCCTATAGGCCTCCTTTTTTCTTTTGGTCACTTCCAGGAGCTCCCTATTCATGAATTGCAAACTAGGACCTAAACTCTTTATGACTCCGAATATGAGTTCCTTTCCTGCTGATGGATGCCATTGCCTTTCTACAAACTGAAGTACTGTGTGTCATTGATCCTGAAGGCTTTATACATATAGATACCTGCCAAAAGTAACAGGGGATTATCTAATGAGATATGTGTCAGTTATCATAGGTTTGGGAGCAAAAATGCACTAAGCCATCTACATTGTGCCTCGTTCCGTTGTACACACCAATTATACCATCTGTTTGATCTAGACAAAATATTTCTGACAAAGCTTCAGTTTGTATAGTTTCCTTGATTTAAGACAGTAACTGTGCAGCAGTAGTTTTGATCAGATGACTGCCCATCTTTCCATCCATTTGAGCCTTCTCTGTTTGTTGACCTTCTAAGTCTACTTTACTTTAATCTCTTTCGCTGTCTTCTCTACCTATGGAGAACTTCTTATGTGACTTTGTATACAATTAACTGATTTATTGTATGAGTGTATGTATGTGTGCATGTGTGTGCTCTGTGCCACCTACTACCTTTGAAGTAGTTATGAAAGGAATGATAAAAAAGAAGTTATTTTTATTTTTTAATTCATGATGTTCATAGTCACTCTTTACTTATCTTCTTGATGTTAAATATTCCAGGTCCAGCTTCTTCACAAAAAAACAGCTGAGACTGATTTCCAGTACAGTCATTGTGATACTGTGTAACTGCTTTGAGAGGATGCAGTCATCAATCTTTGCACCATTGTTCAGCCTGCAAGTTAATATCAAGTGTGGAGTCAAATTTAACCATTGGCTAAATTAATCAGCTGTGCAATTTTATTCTAAACCAAAAATATAAAAATGTGCAGTTTTACTTTCTAGTCTTAGCTGTAGACATCAGAGATACGAATTTACAGTAGTCAAGTATTTATCTACTATAATGAAGGGCGATGTAAACTGCTTCCTGTTTTCCTCCACAACCTTAGTGTCTGTGATTACTGAGACAACAAAAGAAAGAGAAGAGAGAAAAAAAAACCCAACACCCAAACCAAAAATATTTCCTCCTTCCTGTCAGTGAGAACAGTTAACGCTTCAAGACAGTCTTTTTTCATACTTGTGCTTGAAAGGATTCTGACAGAATGTACTATCAAGATGTGATTTAAATTTCTGACAGCAGGACCGATTAAGCTGATTTTTGTTGTATGATTTTTTATTATAAGGATTTTTAGGTAAATAATAAATTTTTCTGCAGTTGATTATTTTATGACAAAGCTCTCTACTCTTCTTTCTTTTTTTTTTCTTTTAGCTGTGCATATGGCAAAAGCTTTGGGGAAGAAATGAGTCAAAGAATATCGGTTTTGAAATTAGAGAGAATAAATATAATGTAAGTTTATATAGCAATGTGGACATTTTCCATATTAATTAAAAAAAAAAGAAGTAAATAAGGGTGGTTTTGTAACATATACAAAGATCTAAATAGTATATTTATGCAAATAAAATGGGAAATAAGTTAAACAAGTGTTGCGAAGAAAGAAAATGTAAACAGGAAGATCTATGGATGTATTTTTCTTCTTTGCCTCCTTAATGAAAAAACATGCTATCTTAACTATGCCAAATTTGAGAAGTGGGTGGGCAAGAGATTAAATGTAAAAAGTGAGACAGCGTATCAGGATGGGAGTAATGCGGTACTTTTTTTTTAATGGGGAACTACACAATCTAACTGCAATGTAGGGAATACAATCATGAATACTAAGAGATTAAATCCTACACGGGATTATAATGTCTCAAAGGAGCAGAAAGAAATAAATGAATACTATGTAGGTAAGAGCTAGATTTCTCGTGAGGCAGAGTTTTATGACACGTGATAAAAGATAACATATTACCCAAATACTCCCTAGCACATTTCAGGTTGTTTAAGAATTTGGTACTTACAAATGAGAACTGCTGAACCAAGAGGGGAAAGGGTGGGAGTGAGTTATGCTCTCAGGCAAGGGTACCTCTTAAACAAGGTGTTTGTATCTCTTCACAGAAGTATGATCAAGGGAATGGAACACCTCTCTTATGAGAAAAGGCTGAGAGACCTGGGTCTGTTTAGCCTGGAGAAGACTGAGAGGACATCTCATCAATGCTTATAAAGATCTAAAGGGTGCATGTCAAGAGGATGGGGGCAGACTCTTCAGCAGTGCCCAGTGACAGATCAAGGAGCAACGGGCACAGACTGGAACACAGGAAATTCCATCTCAACATGAGGAAAAACTGCTTTACATTGAAGGTGATGGAGCACTGGAACAAGCTGCCCAGAGAGGTTGTGGAGTCTCCTTTTCTGGAGACAGTAAAAACCTGTCTGGATAAGATCCTGTGCAATCTGCTGTAGGTGAACCTGCTCTGTCAGGAGGGTTGGACTAGATGATGTCTGAAGGTCCCTTCCAACCCCTATCATTCTGTGATTCTGCGTGTGACACAGGAAATGTGTAGGACACATATTACCACATTAGCATAACAGTGAGTGCAAGCAGTCTAATCATAAATGTGGGGACTGCATTTAATCCATAGAACCGATCTCTATACCTGATAGAAATGTAAAATATCTGTAGATTCTATGAATTCCAAGCCTCTTACGGAAGCGGACAAATATGTATCTTTTAAACCACAAAATTTTTTTGTGATCCTGGCAGGAAGACTGAAGGTTACCAACTAGATTTCTCCCTTAATCCAGTGGCCCGAGAGCCACTATCAAAAATTATTCTGACACTAAATGAATGGAAATGTCTATCTGATTACCCTGCTCAGTGAATTGCTTCACATCAGAGAGCAATGGGTCAAGGACTCGAGGGGTAAATGGTCTTGTCTGATTTTGAGTTAACAAAATCAGAGAGGGAAAATTTGACAGAATTACTACAAAACCCAGAGGAAGTTATGCTAATCTTTTCCTGTGATGAAAAAAAACCAAAACAAAACAAAACAACCAAAAGCTCCAAAACACACAAAACATTAAGAGAAACAGGACAGACAAGAAAAATAAGACTTCTGCAGTAGAAAAGATAATTGAGGAGTTGCAGGTTACTGTTACATTTTAATTTGAAGTTATGCGTAATCAAGAGCCTTTATGTAGAAGTTGTGGTTATTGTTTCATGCCAAACATAAGATGGGAATGAAAAGCTCAGTGTATTTGCTTCCAGAGATTTTTGAGAGGCTCAGAGGAAACAGTCCTTAATAGAAAAAGCTATCACTCAGGTATGATTGAAAAATTGTAAGGAAATATAATTCATCCACATCACAGATCTGAAATGACTGGTAAAAATACCAGGGCCAAAGATAAACATTCTTATCCATCCAGCAGAAAAACTTCAGATACTTGTTTTGATTTTAGGGGATAACTGTTATGACATTTATTACAGACCATCAATAAAACATGCTAATGCAGATGCATTCTCCTTGTCGTTGGAGAACATGCAAAAGGAAATACTAAATGCAGATTTCCTTCCTGAGATGTTATTCTTACAGTATTCAGAAAAAAGTTGTTCTTTAAATGAGGAAAAAACTTATTTTTGCTCTGTAAATAAATTTTACATTTTGAGACTTAATGCGTGGCATAACCAAAGAATATATTATGGATTAATATTATACAGATTTAGCATATTGGAAATACACATCGAAAAATTTCTTCCTCTGGACTAAGACAGTAATCTCACCAAGACTAATTACACTAGAATGACATGAGTGGCACAAGAATAAGTTTTTTGGTTTGTTCTTTTTTTTTTTTTTTTTTAAAGGAAAAATAATAAATATAAAAAAAGAATGAATAGTAGCAGTCATTTTTGTTGGCTATTTTTATTTTTTAATTTTTATTTATTCTAATTTCAATTATTTTTAATTGAGAAGTACAACCAGATTTCATCACTGTTTCCTGATGTTACCGATGTCTGTTTAGGTGTACTTTCAATATGAGTTTGGCAAAGAATTGACTGGCACACAGTTGACTGGATAGAGAGTCAGGTGAGCTGGGAACTTCATAAGAATATTATACCATTGCAAGAATGAAGGTTTCTTGGATAGAGATGTTTGCACAATGTATCTCTGAATGATATGGAATCAGATACTTTTCGGGAAAGTCCTTTGAATGAATGGTTGCTTTCCAAGCCTGAAAAACGGTGGGAATACATGCCCATGTGGATTTTTTCCTTCCCCCATCCAAATAGATTACAGTGCATTGGACGGAGTTCTGAAAGAGCCATTGGTTTTACAGTTTACTTAGTGTCATTCTTGCATGAAGTGTTGCCAAGGAAACATGACACTTTCTCCATTTCGCTTCTATTCCCAAGGAGCAAAATTCTGGTATTTTGGGTCTCAACTGGGTTTGACTCGTCACCTGTCTGTTGTTACACATTGCACTATTATTTCATTATTTTGTGGTGTTATTAGTTATTTTATTCTTTTATTCTTTTAATATTATTATTATTTTATCTTGGACTTCAGTAAACAATCTAGGATTGACAAATGTTAAAATTATCTAATCTTTTGCTACCAAAAAAAAAAAAATCTTGGCTGCTGAAATGAGCAAGACATTGCTCAACATGAT
This sequence comes from Pluvialis apricaria, assembly GCA_017639485.1. Lineage (NCBI taxonomy): Eukaryota > Metazoa > Chordata > Aves > Charadriiformes > Charadriidae > Pluvialis > Pluvialis apricaria. The sequence goes on from CM030007.1 coordinate 40,068,535, forward strand.
GTATCAGTGCATCCAGTTTTACCTCTTCTGCTGATAGTCTCACAATTCTTTGCCTGTGTCTGGTTTTAGTTCAGACTATATAGTCAGAAACACAGCTCTCTGTCCTGGGAAATTTTTGTATGGTAACTCTGCAGAATCTGTAAACACATTGTCAATTTTTTTTGTTTTAGGCTGACTTCAGTCATAGTTTCAGAGCTTTATTGAATTTCTATTTAGCAAGAGAACAGGATTACATATACATTTTAATTCTAGTTCAATATTTAAGTTTTAAAATGGAGAAGTATATTCCCATCACTGACACTTCCTAGCTTTTAATTGCATCCATTTAGAACCTCATAATATTGGGACAGGTGATCCTCATAAGCAAAATGCTTTGTACAAAACAATTATTAACATCTGTGGGCTAGCTGAAACTCATCATTATTTTCAGCTGAACCTTGTAAGAAATTATCATTAAAACTGGATTGCCCTGTCTGTTTTAGTGTTGTGGGATTCACAGGCTGATTTCATTTTAGGAATAACTGTTCAGTGAGACATATTTACAAAAACTGAACTGCTGTACCTTTACTCCGAACAGTAAGACTGTTTCAGCTCAGTGCAGATGCTGACCATGATATATTCTACCCCATGAATTTTTCTGAAAGAAAAAGTACTAAAAAGAGTGGTAGTAAAAATGAAATAGAAAACAAAGAAAAAAGGACTAATACAGGTGTTTATACAGGTCAGAAGGGATTAGAGAATTAAGTTATGAGAATTAAGTTGTGAGAATTAAGTATATTTAACTGTACACAACCATACATATTAATGCATAAATATAATAAATACATATGCACATACACTTACTTATACGTGCACGTGCATTTGCGCATGTGTGCGTGTGTCTGTTAGTGAAATCCAATGTTATTGGTACACACAGAGATATATATGCACCGGTAGTGTTGTGCAGCCTGCAGAGAAGATGAATTCCTCACCAACCACAAAAAAGTTAGGAATGGTCTTGATTCACACAAGACCATGTGTGTATATGTACGTATATACACTATATATACATATATGTGTAATTTATAAACTCTACTATATAAGATCTATGAAAACTAATTCACTAACTCCTTGACTCAAATTATGTGTAAGGAGAGTTGCAATTGAGGTGATATTGGCTGCCCCTTAGGAGCGTGATCTAATTTCTAAACATTACGCTTCCTTGAAGTAAGAATAAAGTATACTTGTGTCCAAAGTTTCTTCTACTATAGGATACTTCAAGCTGCGTTAAACAACTCCTCCAACAGCGATGCAGTAGTGGTGAGTTCACCTTAGCTAACAGCCAAACGCCTAGCAACTGCTCCCTTGCTCTTTTCCTTCAGTGGGATAAGGGAGAAAATAAGATGAATGGAAACAAGAAAAAATTGTCAGTCAAGGTAGTTTTTACTACCCCTTACCAGCTACTGTCACAGGTGGACCTTGGCCTGCTGCCAGACACCCACCAGCCGCTCTCTCACTCTCCCTCCTCAAGAATAGTTTATGGGTCAAGATAAAAACAGGGAGATTGCTTACTGACTACTGTCATGGGCAAAAGATACTTGACTTGAGGAAAATTAATTTAACTTATTGTCAGTTAAAATTAAAGTAGTACAGTGAGAATCAAAGGCAAAACCTAAAACACCTTCCCCACCCCACCTCTTTTTTCCGAGGCTCAGCTTCACTCCTTCGTTCTCCACTCTTCTACCTACTCCTCCCCCAAGAGTCATAGGGGGATTAAGGAATGGGGAGTTGAGTTCAGTTAACAATGGCTCCTCTCTGCTACTCCTTCATCCTCACACTTTTCCCCTGCTCCACTGTGGGTCCTCTCCATGGGCTGCAGTTCCTGTCAGGAAAACGAGCTCCACTGTAGGGACCTCCACAGGCTGATTTTACCTCAGGGAGTATGCACCTGCTCCACCATGATCTTTCCACAGGCTGAAGGGGAATTTCTGCTCCAACATCTAGACTACCTCTTCCCCCATCCTTCTTCTCTCACCTCGGAGTTCACACTGCTGTTTCTTACTCTCTTTTTGTTCATTTCCCCTCTCTCTGTTCAGCATTTTTTTTTGTTCTTTCTTAAATATGTTTTCCCAGAGGCACCACTACTTTGACTAGGGTCTCAGATGTGTCCTGTGGTGGGTCCCTTGCAATCAGCTGTGTCCAGCATAGGACAGCCCCTGACCTCTCCTCACAGAGACACGCTCTTCAGACCGACTGCTGCCAAAATCTGGACACCTACACCCAATACAGAAGTGCAGAAAGACAGACTTTTTGCAGGTCTCTGTTGTGAGGATTCTCACAATACACAGAAATGTAACTAACTGAAGTTAGAGGGCAAGCATTCCTTCAGGGCACAAACATAGATTTTTGTCCCCTACTCCATCTTCTATTTCCACAAAGCTTGTGAGAAGCCAGTTCTTTTTTGAAATTTGCCAACACTGCCAAAGTTATTAGATGGTGTTTTCACAAGATTCCTCTGAAATCTAGTATAAAAATACTTTGCGAAAGGATAAAGATTCAGTGTTTAACCTTGCATGTAAAATCTGATGCTACAACTGTTCTTAGGGAGAACTTGCAGCATACCTATGGATATGTTAGTAAAATAGTGCTGAGATGACTGTAGAAAACAGAAAGTGCCACTGGGTGATCAATCCTTTTATGAAAGCGAACAAATTGGAAATGCCTTTCTCCATGGCTGCTGTTTTCAGAACTTTCACAGGAATTCATAGTGACAATGCAAATCATTTCAGGTGAAGAAAAGAAATTAATCTGTATCTTCTACATCTGTAGTGAGCTCTTTAGCCACCAGGCATGGAGAGAAAAGAAAGCAAGCAAACATAACAAAACAAAACACTATTTTTTTTTCACCAGGGTACCAATGAAGTAATATACAACCCTCTGACTGGTAATTGAAAGAAACAGGGTTAGAACACATTTCCTGAAAATATTCTAGTGTTGTGTGATTTATATTTAAAGAAATACCTACTTGTCAACAGAAAAAAAAAAAAAAGAGATTTCATACAGACAATGATTTTAACCACATCCATGTTCTCAGTCATTTCATAGGAGCAAGTTTGGGCAGTCAGTGTATCAGTATGCTGATTGTTTTAAATCCTGTTCTAGCAACTAAATCCTCCCATGAACTGTATGGGAGGCTTCAGATGATGTCCTTTACTTTTATGACTCAAACTAACCGAGTAGCCATGACCCAAAACTAATTACAGAAATAGTAAGGTTTCTTGAACTTATGCCCTTTGTGAATTTAACTTTGACTCTTCAGAGCACACGATGAATAATGAATAATGTTAGCTACTGTAATGAATTAGCAATTTTAGCTTGGTTTCTTAAGGAAGCAAAACTTTCTCAGTTACATTCTGTTCATCTGTCTGTCTCCTGTCTCCAAAGGCTTTTGAACACATTAGTCAATTTTAACTTAATTTGATAAAGTAGTATGAGAGAGAATGAATATTTTATAAAATTTGTGAAACCACTCTGGGTAAAATAAAGACCAAACTAGCACTTTGCTGTAACAATGGTGTGAAATTAGAAATAAACTGTTCTGTTTGCCCTGTCACTATCCAACCAGCAACATGAACTTGCCTCTCATCAGCCTGCACCCATAGCATAATTAGTTGGTGACATATACCGTCTGCTGTTTATAGCATGGGTTAGAATAGCCTCCTATTGCTGGGTTTTAGGGATTGTTGATGTCCTAACACATATGATAGAAGGAGTAACAGTCAAACAAATTAGAAAACAAGAAGCGTTGCGTAGCAGAAATCTGAGGCAGAAGAGCTTCATTAATTCTTCTCATGAACAATGTCTGTGGAAACTGAGTTCTACACCTGGACCAAACCTAAGGAAAACTGCTGATACTGCATTTTCTGCCATTGATGTAAGAGCCAAAGGTTTCCTATTACAGCTTTCTTATTCTGTTCCATCATCTGTCATATGACAAAAGAGTTCCCAAATAGATATATAAAAATTGAGTTTCAACTACAAAAAAAAAAAAGAATTAAAGGTACAAATCCAGTATTTCACTCATTATTACCATTTTATTGGAGTATTTAACTCATTACCATTTTGTCGGTATTTATTTCTTTACTTCACCTCCTTTGCCTCTTTTCATAACATCTTTTGAGCTTAGGACACTGTTACATATTTAGGAATTTCTCTTTCTTAAAGCAACCTGTAAGTGAAACTGTCTTGTTATTAATTAATAATGAAATGAACATTATCTATAAGGCATGTCTTTTATCTAGTATAGCAAAGATACTGGATGTCCCTTTCTGTCCTTTTTCCTATGAGGAAAAAAAAAATATTCAGACTTACTCTGAACATTTTAATTTGGTATTAAGTGTTCAGATACACAGACATTAAAATAGACTATGAAAAATATTTGTAGGATGTTAAAAATTCTCTTAAACTAAGATGCAGATGCAAAGTCAGTAGCATATTAAAACCTTGTAAAGGTTTATGAACAGGAAATAAGATTATTCATAGGACTGTAAAACTGCTTCTCACTTAATGCTCATCTTCTTTATGCCTCTGTTCCCAAGAAAAATCTTCAGGACTACTTGAAAAACAAGCAAACAGAAAGATATCTAGGAGAGGAGCAGAAGAAAACTGTTTGTAGACTTTCCTTTGGGATGAAACTAAAACTCAGAGGGAACCTGCAGGGATTGATACAATTCTAACCCTTTAGAAAAATAAAAAAATAATTTAATATTTAGATCATGAGCTCTTTTCATGATTCTGAGTTGTTGTTATAGATTTATAAATACCAAATGTTTTAATAAACATGTTTTATGTTCAATAACAACATGTAATTAAATATTTTAAGTATATGGAGATACATAAGCCTTTAAAATAAATTTTTTTAAGTACATTATGTTAGAGGAAAATATATATCATGCCAGATTTAACATCCTGAGAGAGGTGAGACCACTGCCATTCCATGTCCCTAGGTCTGACCCCTAGTGAGGCCATTGATGTACTTCCAGCAGGTACATGTACACAGGACACATATTTACAGATATGCACAGGTAGTGACACAGATCACAGATGGACATACACATTACTCACACAATCACTGACAGCACTAACAACTTCATCCTGCTCCCTTCCTGGCTGAGTAGGTTGGAAATCTAATAGTGAAAATATATGTATTTATGTACAAGATGGATCCCTTCAGCTGCTGAGTTCAGACCCTCAGTCTGCCCAGTGGCTGTCTACGCATCCCAGTCTCTCCAGTTGCTGGCTTCCCAGGTCCCAACAGCCAGACAAGCACAGTGGCCAGAAAGATATTTTTATTCAACTGGCCTTTTTTTCCCCTTAGCTCTTCATTTTCCCTCACTTTTTCTTCCCCAAATCACCTAAACCCCTCCCTTTTCCTGCTTTTGGTTCCTCCCCTAAACATCCAGTGATAAGTTCTGTGCTATCATGAACTGCTCTTTCTCTGCATACCATAATTTGTCCCACACCTCTAAACAGCACAAACCCCTTAGTCTGAAAGATGATTCAGTGAGTTTCTCCTGATTGATAATTCATCTTTATGGGTTTCACACCCAGACAATGGGACTGATGGCTCTCATGGGACATCTCTGAGAGGAGTCTGGACAAGATGCTTGTTCATCCTTAATGAGCCCTTAATAGGGGATCCTACCTGCCATTGCGTATCCCTGTGCTCCTTGGGGCTTGTGGAGATGGGCTGTTGATGCGCCAATGGCTCTCCTGTGATAATGGGTCTGTAAGGAAACAGGTGAGGACACTAATTGGGCTCCCCCTCTTGCCATTGTCTCTCTCAGCTCCTTTGTGTGTGCGCAGATGAGTTTATGAGCTCTTATCACCTAACCTAGCATTGCCCCACATAAAGGTTTAACCAGAGAGGACCACACCATCCTCTCTCTTTGCACAATATTTCCCAGCAATCTGTTTCCTGTCCTGGGACAGCTGAGGTCCCAGAGCAGAAGATGTAGTGCTTTCCCAAGTATGTCCCTGAGGGCTTGTAGGTCTAGGAGGCTGTGGTGTGCTGAGTCTTATACATACTGTTTATACTTCCTACCTCTGAAAAGAAGGGAATCAGAGAGTATAAACAGAGGCTTATCCCTTTAGATGAAACATCTCATAAGAATAGAATCTTATATTTGTGTAGAGGGTATATGCAGTCTCTACAAGGGATGTATTTTTAGTATGGTGAGTGGGAATTTGACATTAGGTAATATTAATTTATGACAGCTAGTATCTATATACCATGGAGAAAATGTTCCTATCAATCAGTGTCCTTAATGACTGTGAAGATTGTCAACTCAATCATTAACGGATTTCTATTTGCTTTCCTAAAAAATAATAGTCATCTTTGCTTTAATATCCCATCAGTTAAGCCTCTATTTTTTTTTTTTACAGCAAATCATAACGGATTATGTTGTTATAGCATCTACCTGTCCAGGAAAAATGAAGAGAACATTAAATCTTGCTCAAAACTGTGCCGTTCATTCATTTTACTTTGTCCATCAAATGCAACTCCAATTCAAATTCTAGGTTGTGAGGCAAGTCAAGACAAGGGAAAAACTGTGTTGTTATGATTTTACGTGTGAAGAAGTTTCATCCAAATTTTGTCTTTATGGCGCTATTGAAAATTAAACTACAGGTAAAAAAGTAAAAAAATTCAGCACTGCTGTGTAGAATAATATTCAGTCTTCATCTATGAATATATGAATAGTATCTTCCTGTTATTTTGGGATTTTTTTTTCCCTATTTAATCATTTTCTCCTGATCAAGAACAATCTTGCTCTCTTGCTTGTCTAAAAGTACTTGGACCTTATGACATATTTAGCTAAACATTTATTTTTTTCCTGAGGCAGTTCTGAGCTCTAACATATTAGAATAGATTTTTTTGTTTATTTATTTTTGCCAAAAGAAGCTACTCAAGCGCCACTGGCTGGTGCCAATATATCCCCAAAAGGCAAACGTCTTCATTCTGACCATACAGAAAAATCTTGAATAGGATTCGGCCACGTTATAAACTCTCCCGATATCATGAGGAAGAACAGTTTCTATATCTCTTAACTTCTCACCATGTGTTACCAGCAAGTCTGAAAAAAAGCTAGTTCTCCCAATAGGCTGCTGAAGCTGTCTGGTAGCTCAGATGCAACATCTACTACAAGCAACCTCCAGTCTACAACATTAATCATTGGATACAAGTAATCTTTTTTTTTTTTTACATTTTTTTTTTTTAAATGCCGTACTGGTTCCCTGAAACTGATCAAACCCACAAGATTTGCAACTATCTATAACTATATAGCATTTGTGGTTTATATTTTCCCTGTTTTTATGAACGTTACTCCTGAATGAGTTTTTTTTTTAACTCTGCCATGAGACCACAGTAAGACTTTGTGTATTTATGGTCATTTACTTAGAAAGAAACTAAGAACTTAAGTGATTACAGAACAGTACTAACTAATATTCAAACATGCCAAATTTTCCTGTCTAATAGATGTCTCAGGTTTGTGCTTCAATCACATATTTATTTGTATTAAACAACACTATTGTACCTAATTTACTGTCATCTGCATTTGGAATGAAACAAGCTCTGTCTTCTGGAATTGCACTGTAGTGTTTCATGTGACTGTGATCAGATGTATAACATGAGCAAGCTATCTTAAAGGAACCTAATGTTGTAGCTTTAGTCTAGGAATGACTTAGCTGTCTCTTTAGTAGCCATTTGTCTGAATACTGGTACTGAAACTGATAATGCCTAATATTTTGGGAGTTAAGAAAGATTGCTGCCGTCTCAAGTTATTAAATGACATTAAAAATATTTGTTAGTGTATTTGATATTGTGTGATTAACATAAAAATTAAATAGGTGAGTGGCACTTCCATTTTAAGAGATGAAGCTAAAGCATGTGAAAATTCCAGTGTCAATTAGAGAAATATGTCCATGGATACCTACCTAGGATAGACCTTTTTCTATAATCATAGTGACTGTCAAATTTATTGACTTCAGGAATTATATTTTTATTTGTACAGCTTTTCTGCCATGCTTTTCTTGACAACAGTGAGGATCAGGTTCAATTTCTATGGGTTGTCAATAAATACCATATCAAGTTTGTGAGCCACATTTCATCATTTAAGGAGCTTGAATGAAAAGTCTTAACCAAAAAGGACAAGAAGGAGAAACAGAAAGGAAATAAGAGAAACATACAAAAAAATAATTATGTGTTTTCCAAAGCACAACAATAATATATTTAAGTCCTCCCCTTACATTTCTTAGTGAAAGAAATTGTAGAACAGCAGTCTGTTATCTGTTTTTCATCCATCATCTCCTTTATGTTTTCTATCACCTACCCCACTAAAGACTGCTTGGTAGCAACCGCAAATAGTACTAAAGATACAGGCACCCCAAAAGAGCTGTTTCTTCCTTCTAGCAAGACTGTAAGGTAAACCTACCCACCAGGTATCTTTCCGACTTCTCTTTCTGTTGGACCTGTTCCTAATTGCTTCTCTCCTAGGAACCAGCCATCTCTCAGTCTTTAGCAGGAGTACCACACTACTGAGGACCATACACATATAACGACTGTGATGTCAAGAACGTTTCTAAGTCTTCTAGCCTTTCCCTTTTGACCTTCTAAACCTCCAGTCTACTCGCAACTATATCATTAGAATGGACAATTTACTTCAGGTATTTTTTGTCATGACTCATTTACCCTATTTTTTAACTTAATTTTTACATATGGATTTCTCTTAGTTTTATGATACAACTACTTTTTAACAGAAATAGTCCCCAAATATGATTACATATAATATATGGTTTAAACCTCTCACAGTCCAGCCCACTGCTCAACTCTGCTTCTTCTCCACTGGGTCTTTGGAAGGCTACTCGACTTCTGGGCTTGTCCTGGTTTGAGGTAAAATAGAACCTATTTTCTTTTTAGTAATCTTATTTTTCAGTTAAGTCTCTTCTAACTAGCTCTCTGAACTTAAGGGTATGTTTTTCAGACAGTGTCTGATTCTAGCAGATAAGGTGTGATGTTTATAGTTAATACCAAGGAATGGTATGGAAAGAAGCTCTTGCTTATACTTATTGCTGTAACAACCAAGGTCAGCTAACTTTGTTATGTACCAAGTTGGAGGGCCAGAAGTGGAAAAGCATAGAGGGGTCGTACCTGTGGGTAGGAGTGGACAGGACAGGCGACCCAAAACTGAACAACAGGGTATTCCATCCCATCTGCCTCATGCTCAGTATAAAAGCTGAGGGATCAAAGGGATCAGCCTCTTTCTTCAATGGCTGGCATCTGAGGAGGATTCTGTCTGTTGACCTGCCTCTGATCCCAATCCATGTGTTCCTGAATCCAGATCTGGAATCCAGTTCCCGTCTGTCGCTGAGTCCAGTCTGGGACTTTGCCAGTCCCTGCCAGTGATGTGATCGTCATCCTGGGAGCTCGATATGGTTTTGCATATAGTATAGATAATTCATTATTTTCTTATTAATATTATTATATTTTCTTATTGTTGATAATTATTAATATTTCATTAAAGTAGTTTAGTTTCTTTCTCAATCTATAAGTCTCTCTCTCTCTCATTCTTCTCTCCCTTGGGAGAGAAGGTAAAGAGAGCATCTGTGTTTCATTCAGTGGCCAGTCCAGCCCAAACCGTGACAGGGTTTCAAATTCCTCTAGTTGGCTGCTATTCTCTTTTAGGCCTCAGGTGATAATAATGGTTACACTCATGCTAAGAGTATTCATATGAAAATTTGCTTATATAAGCGTTCCACAGATATCTTGAAAAGCAGAAAAACAATGAACCAACTCATAGTCCTTAAAAACTGAGTTACCTTGTGGAAAGGAAATTAGAATGTAGAATGTCAACATAATCTTAGTAGACCAGTGGCTAATCAAGTTTTCATAAAACTCTGATGCAGAATGTAAGTGTAAATCTAGAATGATTTTTAGATTAAAAAACAAAATGAAACAAAACAACCAAATTGTAAGATACTGTAATTAGGAAGTAATTTCAAAAGGAATTTATTTTGGTGTAGCAAGTAATGTATTTTGAAAAATTGGGTGACCTGCTTGAATGGAGGTAATTCTAAACTGGAGCCTTGGAAATGGAATTTTATTGTTACTCGTTCAGGCAAGTATGTAAACAAGCATCTAATATTTCTCCTCCAGGAAAAGAGACTGAGTAAATAATAAGAGCAGAGCGTGAAAGAGGGGTTACTATGGGTACACATGAACTAGAGGTACATGAGTGTTTTCAGGAACGCAGGTTCACAAGTACATCCCACATCATGGTGATGAACTGGAAAGTAATATTCTCCTAATTTTCTTGCTTCCATAGGAAAGTCATAGTCTGTAAAGGAGCCTGTCTCTCAGTCTCTAGATAGACCTTATGCTGGGGGACAAAACGTTAAAGTCTGACAAGTACAGCTTATAAATATTTTGCCTTCTGCCAACCCAAACCATTAAGCATGCCAAAGCTGCTCTATTAAAAGTTTTGGCTTTCTTTTAATCACACAAATACTGCCAGCTAATCCACTTTTTTTCTTGCTTGATATCTACTTGTTCTGATCGTTGCAAATCAAATCTCAGGGAACATGGTCACCTATGTTCATTACAGGGTTTGCCTAGCTGCTTAGCCAAATTCCTGAAAGACACATATGCACTTGTGGAGAAGTCTACAATATTTCAGCAGAAAAGCTTCTTAGAAAACTTTGTAGTCATATGCACTGCTTTCACTTGTAGTAAAAAAATGTATGCCATGGCTACTTGTAGAAAGTTTGAAAGATGTCCTCTTTCATCTTTTAAATTAACAAAATCAAGGGAAGAGTTTAAATGAAAATACTGTCTTTATACTAAAATATTAGGTTCAAAAATCTCTGTTTTCATGCTATGTTTGGTTTGTTTTATTGGGTTGTTTGTTTTTTTTTAATTAGTGAACAGTATGGGCAATATTAATGACAACCTGATCACATATGCACAATGACCTATTTCTGCATGATACAAAGACCAAAAAGTATTAACTGAAGAGAAAACAGAGGTGGTGAGTATTAGTTAGTGGTAGGCATACTAGTGTACTGTGCTCTGGAGATAGTATATATGTGGAGATGATTTGTGATCTGAGCAGAATTGCGCATGACTTTGAAATGTCTGACATGTCACAAATCTGCGTGTAATTGTTGGGGAACCTTGTTTCAGAGCAATAAACAGGAAGCCAAGCTATTAAATAAGACTTTCAGTGGCAGAACCCTATAAGACATTTTTAAATTAAAAGTTATTTTTTTACAATCCATAGAAGCCTTCCAAAGTACTTCCTGCTGTCAAAGAAGTGGTCGGTGTAATAAAACAGAGATAAGCTGAATATAAGGACCCTATTTGTTCTGTGGGGGCAGAGGGCACAAATTTATAAGCAAATACAGTCATTATGTTTTACACTTTCTCGTTCTATCACAATAAAACTAAGGAAATATAGAACAATTACCTTATAAGGAAAACAAACAGACCTGTATCTTTTGAAGCGCTGAAAACAGAATTTTCAGTGGTGCCCAGTGATAGGACAAGAGGTAATGGGCACAAACTTGAACATAGGAAGTTCCATCTTAACATGAGGAGGAACTTCTTTACTTTGAGGGTGGCAGAGCACTGGCACAGGCTGCCCAGAGAGGTGGTGGAGTCTCCTTCTCTGGAGACATTCAAAACCCACCTGGACGCCGTCCTGTGCAACCTGCTGTAGGTGTCCCTGCTGTGTCAGGGGGGTTGGACTAGATGATCTCCAGAGGTCCCTTCCAACCCTGACCGTTCTGTAATTCTGTGAATTGGGTAAATCACTTGCAGGTTTGCTTAAAAAAATACTATGGCAGTCTGGTTGACTATAAAACCTAGTAAGAATTCTTTATTTTCTTTGCAATTATGCCATCATAGGTGCTATGTTGTACTCTAAACAAGCTAACGAATTCAACATACACAAACTTAATAAGACTGTTAAGAGACAAACATGATGGCTATAATATATACAAATATATTGTGTTATTTACAAAAAAGCGCCTTTATGATCTGCTGTTGCACTCTAGCTTTTCTTTAAGAGTTCAGTTAAAATAAAATAAAACTAGAATAGAATATAATGTAAGTTGTTCTGAATAGTTTAATTAAACATGTTTTCTATTAGTACTGAATATTTCTCCAGTGAGAAAAGAGGTTGTGGAATATCAGTAAAATAAGATTCAGCCAAATTCCATTTTTCTTGTCTTTATTCAGAAATCTCCTACTATTCACAGGTAAATTCTGTGTACAAGTTTTGATGTTCATTCCAAGTCCATTTAAGATTTCAGAATACCTGAAATCCTCAAGCTTTTTCTGTAGTCACAGGACCACGTACAATTCCACAGTCTGCTGAGCATTTACGGAACTGGTATTTTGGCATTATTTTCCTTTTAAATGTTGGCAGTGTCAAAAATGTTCTCCTGGCCATCTGCAGATAGTGTTCATTCTGTGAATTGGGAATATATTTTAAAAATTTACTCTCAAGAAATGCATTAAGTAAGGGGTCTCATAGCTTAATGAGTTGTATTTGTTAGGATGCATATTTTAAAATGAAATCAGGATAGAAACTGAAGCAGATTTTGATGCTGGAAGATATTTATTTTCAATAGATTTAAATGAAAATACCCATTAATATAATTTAGTAGACTCCTCTTTACAGTCTGAATTTTTATTACTACTTATTTTTTCCCTGTTTTACATTAGGCAAATGGTAATGCTCTGGTTTATTATTTCAAGAATAGTATTGCACTTCTCTTGTTCTTCCTGAAACTTATAATATATTACTAGTATTCTTCCTATGAGACTGAATCACCTATGAGGAAACTGCTGATTTCAGAGATTTAAGTACAGGGAAAACGCATGATACATTTCTTCTTTATTTTTGATTCTGCTATAAAATTTAAGTAAAAGGGTTAGCAAAGAAAAAATACAAATGTTCATCAACGTAGAACACAAAACTGATAGTAAATTTGCATTTCATATGTTTGAAAGAAATGCTAGAACATCTTTAAAAATTAGGTTGCCTTTCCATGACACTACCTTTGTGTTACTCAATAGTACAGATTTCCAGATCTCATTCCCCTTATGTAAGGTTATTTCTATTTTAAGGTAAAGGTCTAGTTATACTAAAATGCCTCAGCAGCAAAAAATGAGTAGGACCTACTCTTCTATTCTTGAAAAGTATTCTGTGCTCCCTGATGTGCACTCCTCCGGCTTTTTATGCTAGAAGAATAAGCGCTTTTTTTTTTTTAATAGTCCTAGCCACCTTTGTAATCTAATTGCATGTTAAGAGAAATATAATTCTATTGCCTTGTGCTAGAAATGCCTCAGCCAGGCAAAGAAATGTTATTCCACATAACTTCTGTTTTCTGGAAAACTTAAACTGAAGTTAAGTGGCTAGCAACTAGGTCCAGGTAGGTTTTGCATGTGCTAAGTAGCCTAAAACTCATGACTCAGGTTGCATTCTCAGACCATGTCTTATAAAAGACAAGTACAATCCAAGAATTACAGTTCATAAAAAATTGCATGAAAACTGCTTTCTTTCAAAAGTCACAAAAAGAGGAGTGCCACCTTTTGTATCTTTCATAGATGTAGTTAGAACATCCCATACAAATGGCACTATATGCAGAAATTAAAAATTATTATAAAAAGTGACTATGACATTAAAATCATAGGTTTTCCTTCATTCATTCATTGATGACCCAGAAAATCCTTTTAGAATACATTGGCTTTTCGTTTGTTTTCTGGGTTTAGTTTTGGCACCCCCTACTCCCACCCTCACCCAATATTTGCAACAATAAAAAGGTGAAATTATTTTTCTGGGATAGAAAAATAAAGAAAACATCCTCTCCAGAAAGAAATATTGTGTTGGCATGGCAACAGATAGGGAGGGATTTCAGAAAAACTGAAAGCAAGATGCAAAACAGCAAGATGCTCCTGCTGAATTTCCCCTAAATGTCCATAACATATTGGATTGAAATCTTTGGGAATGATCATGAAACAGGTCAATAAAATAACAACTAAAAGACATATTTTAAAATAGAATAAAAAGGTCTATGTTTCCATTTTATTGTTCCTGTTAATACTTTTTTTACATGTATATTGACTTTATTGATATAGTTATTTTGTAATTATTTCCAAAATTTTGCTCAATTTTTCACAACTCTAGGCTGATGATGTATTATAAAAATGTCCATCAAATAATTGTAGATATTGCACAATTGTCTGTTTTAGAATTGCTAATTAGGAATAGAAGCAGGGTAGTAATGAAAGATTTTTCTGCCTCTTTGAAATACTCAGTGAAGCAATGAAAAATATTTCTGCATAAAATTCTAAAACAGCTTCTGGCATGAATTTATATTGAAGTTTGATGCTGGAAGAGAAAAAGAAAAGAATAAACTTTGTTGACTTAATTTCCATGGATAATTCAGTGGTACTGACACCAGCAGCTCACCAAGCAAGATATTGTCCCAGCAATTCTCTATAAATAATTTATAAAGCCATATTTAGCAGTATGGCTTTTTAAAAATGGTCCTTCCAAAAAAGTTGAATTGCATCATTAAACAAAATCATTGAGAGTGGCCAGAGTGCTCTTTAAGCAGAGAGTTTTCAGGGAGTGCAGAATAAAGTAACTAATCTGCAAAACTCTCCTAAATCATTGTATTAGAAAGGTCATGAGCACATAAGTATGATTTAAGCATACTTTTCTAACACCTAAAAGAATTACTATTCTACAATAGCCTATGTATTACATCCATGCAAGGAAATTATTTTCTCGATAGACTGACATCAAATAAAGCCATTGAAGAGAGGTCCAATCTGGCTTTATGACCAAAAAAAAAAGCAGCAGCAGCAGCAGCAACAACCTGTCTTTTAAAATAAGAAATTCTACAGTACAAGATTTGATTGTGTTTAACAGTATACGGTTCTCATGGTATCTAAGAAAACAAAAGCTGTTCTTCATGGAAAAAAAATAAATTAAGCAATCCAGCAGTAGTTTGCAGGGAGGGACAGTGAGCTTAAAAAGCAAATTAGCACCCAGAGGTCCATCCAAGAGTAGCTGACCTCAAAGCTACTGTAGACAGAATACATTAGAAGTGCACTCAGAAGAGGCTGATAGTATTTTAATTAATGGAGAAGACTTGTGGGCCATTTATTGTTGCTAAGAATTAGGCAAGCTAATTGATCCAGCACAGGTGCATGTAATTGAGAGATATGCCTAAGATTGAGGATTCACATTTAATTTACTCTGGGAGTTCTGCAGATACAGTGAAAATTTAGTTCACATAAGTCTCTTAAAAGGAAATGGGTAATGATATTTAAGGCAATCTCACTAGCGGAAAGAGGAAAAAGAATAGTTTGACTACTAAGAAGTGATGTAGCAAGATTAGTTGTACAACACCATGCAAGTGAGAGATAATCTTATTTATTTATTTATTGTAGTAATTCACATTTAACCTAATTCAGGAATACTGAGCTATAAAATTGTACAGTGGAAGCCTGAGAATTAAGCTGAATACCTCCATAATATAAAGAGTGGGATGGAATTACATAACATACTATTAGCAATTTTAAAAATACACTTCCAATTTAATCTGCTTGGTATTTTAGAATAAAGTATTAGGAAATAAAAAAAAAAAAAAGGATTTTCCTGAGTTGTTTTTTTTTTGGTAACTGAGATTTTTCTTTGGTTATGAGTTTGGGGATTTTGCCTTTTAAAATAGATACCAAAGAGTTTCAAAATTAGTGATTTGGTTTCAGATTGCTAAATAAATGCCTTTACCTGTAAAATTACCAGTTCTGTACCCTTTGATCTTATCATTGGGCTTTTCCATTGACTGACTGAAGAAACACCAGTGGTTCTTTTCTTCAATGGTTATTTATACATACAGTCTATGCTTATAAAGACAGGACTAGGGTTTAGTACTTTTACACAATATCTAAAGAAACTAATTAACAGTATGTTGCAAAGCTCATCTTTTATGTACTTAGTCAGCTGCTAGTTTTCCAAATAAAATCTGTAGGCTCATAAGTAGTAAAACAGGAACTTTAAGTCCATGCACAAACCTCACTCTAGTCAATAGTCAGTGCTTAAACTAGGCAACATAAAATACCCAGGAGAGGGGTACAGATTAAGCCCTGACAGTCTTGAGGGCTTAGGCTCAGATTCCCAGAGTTAGTTAAGCATGTAACTTCAGTTAAGATCAATACAAGAGAGGTACCTAAATCCCTCAAGACTTCAAAGTATCAAATCTTCTGAAAGATGTCTTTCATGTAAGACCATCAATGCAAGTACCCAAGTCCGGCAGTGAAAACCATTCAGCTGCTACCTACCTGTTTACATGAATAATTAACCGACTGCATGCTTACGTGCAAAGATCCCAGAATTTAGTATTTGTATGCAAAGAGGAATTACAGAATCAGCATAATAGAAAAGAAAAAGAACACAAGAATGAAGTATGGCTGTTAAGCACACTGGTGTCTAATACCTGAAGCAGTAAGGGACAGACTCTTCCATGTGGTCTGAAGGCCTTTTCTGTCTCTTGGGAAATAATCATATAAACTATGTTTAAAAAGCCCTGGAAGGAGGTTTCAAGTTCTAGGATTTACCAGTTCTTAAGGAATGTCACACAGTTACAATAAAGGGATCAGAAAAAAGACACTTAATTTGGTACAGCACAGTAGAACAAATGTAGCAATAAAGGCACGTAGCACTTTCAAGCATAATCTTTAGTATAGCTCTGAGGAGACCACCTAAAGGTGTGGGATGTTAAGTTTTAACACAGGCAGGGTGAGAAGGGTGGTTACTTTGCTCTCACTTCCTAAATTTTCCTAAAAAGCCTCTAGCTGTCGTGTTTTCAAAGAAAACATGCTTATTTTCTATTCGTTTTCCAGGAAGTTCATTAGTTACTATCTTTTGAGAGAGTTTTGGGCAATGTGTACCATTTTATACTGCTGTTGGAGGGTTTTGAAAGAAGCTTTAGGATTCTCTCAGTCTTTTCTCCAACTTTTCTCCATTGCTCAGCTCTGTGCTGAACGTGCCTTTAAGTAGCTACCTGCTTAGCAGTCTAGATTTTTTGGCTCCCATTCTGTGACACCAGCCACTTAACTAAACAAGAATGCAAGACATTTAGCTAACATCATACTATTTTTTTGTGGTGCATCCGTCATTGACGTAGTAAACTCAGCTTTTCTAAATTCCTGCAACTGATTGTGCTCTTTGTCCATGTCATAAATCTGTACTGGGATAAAACACAATATATCCTACTCTTTGTTTCTTCTCATACATACCTTGCTTTCATCAGAAATTTGAGAAGATAAAATGAAAGAAATCCAGTAAAAGGTCCCTTATGTACGCTGGTTGATCTAGGCACAAGCTCAAATGCATATCAAAGGTTTACATCCTTTATTGGAAGTGCTGTTAAACATATTATTAGTAGTGTTTCTAAACACAGGTATAAACTGTTGTCTCAGTATGATGCTTATTTCATGTCTGAGGCCTTTTGATTCACTTTACCAAATAATCAGAGCAATTTGCATATTACTGGATTTTACTCTATTAGTATGCCTTTAAGATCAAGATATTTTTGTTATTTCTGGTTGGTAAATTTTTCTTCACTGCTTCATCCTGTTGAATTTCTCTGGTACAATCTCTACATGAAACCATCTGCTGCTGGGATGAAAGCTATTGATGAAAATTTCAAGCAAATCCTTATGCCATTTGGAATGCCCCATAGTCCATGAATACCAAAGAGAAGTCATTCTCTGAAGTCATTCCTTATTGCAGTTTCCTTTAAAATAAGATACATTGCAGGTCAAATCCTAGTGTGGAAGGTAAGTCTCCAAGGGCTACCAAGATACATAAGCCAAAAATCCTTAGTAGCGCTTTTTCTTTATTGAGCTGCTCTATTCTTGATATATGTGCAAGTGCCTTTTTAACTGTTAATGATCATTTAGAATTATATATGGCATTAGCTCTTATTTTGTTATGATTGAGAACTCCTTTCTGTTTAAAGGTCAACCATTCTGAGTGTTCTGAAATTTGCATGTTTACTCAGATTCTTCTAAAACTTTCATCACTTGATTTAGCCACAGTAAAGAGTTGGCAATCCAGATTTGGAGTCACTAAAGTAAAAGTCATTATGATATAGTGCTCTGAATAAATTGCTTTCAGCCCTTGGATTCTACCAGTGATCTTCTAATGCACACACAGTGTTCAAAGAAGATTGTATGGTAGCTGAGCTCAGTTACTCAGAGTTCAGTTCTCATAAGCATGCTGCTTACCGTCCCTCAAGCAAAAGCAGTATTGCAGTCATTTTTATAATAATAGTTAGGCATTCCAGATTGGTATGTGTCAAACAGTCATACCCAAGATTGGTGTTTACGTATTTGAGAAGACATCCTTCAGAGAATTTCTGGCAATTCAGAGTTTTCTGTGTTTTAGGCAATGTAATGGATGCTTTGTTGCTGCCATAAATCCTGAACTCAAGTAGTGATCTTGACAGGCTCTGACCTTAGCATCTACTATGGCCACGGGATTCATTTAACCAACGCTTAAACTTTTCAGTCTTGGCATAGGGTAACACTTGTGAAGGGAAACAAATATGTTGAACTAGATGGTTGGTCACTGCCTGGATGTCAGACAAGACAAGGGTCTTTACAATCACATCTTCAGCTGGCTCAGGTGAGACCCCCAGAACTGCTGCTCTGCTGAATTGTGATACCTAGTTGGTCCATGGTCCTGAGACCAGTGCAGCACTTGCATGATCTATTGCTATAGATATTTAAATTATATATAAAATATCTTCTGACTGTCTTAACTCCCTACAAGACTGCCTGACAGAACCACATTTGTGTCTTCAGGTATAGTTTCTGCTAGCCTTTACTAACAAGATCCCCCACAAGAGACCAGGGAGAAAATCTGGAGCAATAGGACAACGGTAATGGTTTTACACTATAAGAGGGCAGATTCAGACTAGATATAAGAAAGACATTTTTTACAATGAGTTGTGAAACATTGGAACAGGTTGCCCAGAAAGGTGGTAGGTGCCCCCATCCCTGGAAACATTCAAGGTCAGGTAGGACGTGACTCTGAGCAAGCTGATCTAGTTGAAGATGTCAGTGCTCATTGCAGGGGTGTTGGACTAGATGACTTCTAAAGGTTCCTTCCAACCCATGATTCTAAGATGTGTACTTGGTGGAGAGGATCAGGTCAGGAAATACTTAAGCAAACTGGACATATATAAATCCATGGGCCCTGATGGAATGCATTCACTAGTGCTGAGGGAGCTGGCAGATGTCATTGTGAAGCCACTCTTGGTAATCTTTGAACAGTCATGGTGAGGTACCTGAGAACTGGAGGAAGGCTAATGCCACTTCTGTCTTCAAAAGGGTACAAAGGAGCACCCAAGGAATCACAGTCCCGTAGGCTTCACCTTGAACACTATGAAGGTGATAGAATAACTGATTCTGGAAATCATTTTCAGGTACATAAATGGCAAGAAGGTGATCAGTAGTCAACATGGCTTCATGCTCGACCAGCCTGATAAACTTCTATGGTGAAGAGACCAGCCTGGTAGATGAGGAAAGAGCAGTGGATATTGTCAATCTGAGCTTCAGGAAGGCCTTTGACACTGTCTGCCATTATATCTGCATAGACAAGCTGTTGATGTATGAGCTGGATGAGCAGACAGTAAGCTGGGTTGAAAACTGGCTGAATGACTGGGCCCACAGGGTGGTGATCACCTATGCTGACATCTAGTTCAAGGTCAATAACTAATGGTGTACCACAGGGGTCAATAGTGGTTCCAATCTCGTTCAGCATCTTCCTTAATGATTTGGGTGTTGGGGCAGTTTGCTTATGGCACCAAACTGGGAGGAGTGGCTGGTAGTCCAGAAGGTTGTGTTGCCATCCAGAGGGACCTTGACAGGCTGGAGAAGTGGGCTGACAGGAACCTTATGAAGTCCAACAAGGAGAAACTCAAAGTCCTACACCTGGGGAAGAACAACCCCATGCACCAATATATGCTGGGGGCCATCCAGGTGGAAAGCAGCTTGGTAGAAAAGAACCTGAGGTCCTGGTGGAAAACAAGTTGAACATGAGCCAGATATATGCGCTTGTGGGAAAGAAAGCTAATGGTATCCTGGGCTGCATTAGGCAAAGTCTTGCCAGCAGCATGAGGGAGGTGATCCTTCCCCTCTACCCAGCACCAGTGAGGCTACATCTGGAGTGCTGTGTCCAGTTCTGGGCTCCCCAGTACAAGAGAGACATGAACATGTCCAATGAAAGGGCACAAAGATATATAAGGGGCTGGAGCGCGTTTCCTATGGGGAAAGGCTGAGAGGGCTGGGACTGTTTGGCCTAGATAAGGGAAGGCTCAGGGGGGATCTTCTCAATGCCTAAAAATACCTGCAGGGAGGGTGCAAAGAAGACAAGAGGTGTCATGTCCCGATCTGCGGTATGGCGGGGGGGGGTCCGGGAGGACCTGTAATGATTCCATGCATGAGATTAAGACACAAACGATGTCAGATGCCATCTGCTAAAGTTTTATTGTTATCTCCCAGCCTTGATTACTAGAACGAGCACAGAGCAAAGGAGGAAGTAGAGAAAAGGCAGAAGAGAGAAGCAGTATTACGGAACAAAGCAAGAGCATAGTCACCACCATAGGCCCTTTTTGGTGTCTTGATGGTCCTCTTGGCGTCAGCAGGGTCCTGTTGACTCATGATCCTCTGATCACAATGATGGCGGCGGTGCTGGGGTTCCCTGTTTGTGGAGGGACACGGTACTCATTTATAGTTAAAGTCTGCTCGATATACAATCAGTATAGAGGCCACTTTTGCTTGGCCAATCTTTGCGTAACAACTATCTTTGAAGGTGGTGGCCCCTGATGTAGCCCTTGGTGGTCACGTACACCACGTCAGTGGACAACTTTAGCACATCTTGTAGCTTAGTTCATTAAGTTTCGGGTGCCCGCTTAGTTTGGCAAGTTTCGAGTGCCTCTGGCCCCTGTCGCAAACAGGATACGGCTGGTCTGCTTGTGATAAGAGCCATCTGGACTAGTGGTTTCCTATTGCTTGGTAAGCTGATTTTGAGACATCTTATTGGTTTCCTACAAGAGGACAGAGCCAGGCTCTTTTCAGTGGTGTCAACTGACAGGATCAGAGACAATGGGCACAACCTGAAACACTGGAGGTTCCATCTGAACAGCAGGAAACACTTTTTTTACTGTGAGGGTGACTGAGCACTGTTAGAGGTTGTCTAGTGAGGTTGTAGAGTCTCCATAGTTTAAGATAGCCTGGATGCTGAAGCTGTCTGGATGTAGTACTGGCCAGACTGCTTTAGGTGGCCCTGGCCAAGTAGGCAGGTTGGACTAGATGACTTCCAAAGGTCCCTTCCAACATCAACCATACTGTGACCCTATGATTTACTAGGGTTTATTGAATTTGGTGTGCTTCACGCTATCTTGAATTACTATAAGGTAGGAATAAGAACCAAAGTATTCAGGTATTTGAGGTAGGTTATCCCAAAGAAATAGCACATTCAAAATAAACACATTCGTAACTAACCTTCCAATTTTTTTTTTCTGTCTAGACCAGAAACTTACCAACAGTTCTGATCAATGAGTGATTTTCATCTTAAAAATTGTCTAGCAACCAAAATTAGTTGCTATATAGAGTATCTCAGTTAATACACAGTATCAGTCCCTTTGAATGAAGCAACATGTTTCTAATGTGTTATTGAAAACAAAGCTTATCTTGTGAAAATTATGAAATCTTAGAGATTTATAGTTAGACCTTTGATTTAACAATCCATATGTGTACTTTCAACCTATAGCACACAGGACTGTAGTCTCTCCAAGGGAAATATAACAGGGGAATGAAGGTATTCAGTATGAATTTTTGGAAGAACTTTGTATGGTCTCTGATAGAGGTCAGACTAGGGTGATTTAATAGCAACTCTTTTTTAAGCGCTCTGTTTTTATGACTCAAGGTTTTCTGACTTTCTGTATGTGCTATTTTGATCTGTGTATACATGAAAACTGTCACATAAAAGAGATCTTGTTGGTCAACTCTTGAAGGGCTGGGCTTTGATTTATTTGATACAGTGGTAAATCATAAATAATACTAATGAATTTTGGGATTGAAATGAGATTGGATTCAAGTTATTTTCTTCATCAATATTAATTACAATGTAACAATGTAGTTGATATATACGGGTATATATCCATCAGAAAATTGAATATTTATCAATTAGCAGAGGTTCTAAATATTAGCAGGTAACTTCACTTTTGGAGCATAAGTAAAAATTGAGTATTTCATACCAATGGAAATTTAGAAAATGCAAAAAAATACAATTTTAAAGGAAAGATTTCACATAAAATTACCTCTTTTATATATTCCCATCTTCCTCACAGCTGATGAAAACATTCAGAAATGCAGAGGACTGCAATTCTATTATTTTCCAAGATGATATAAGTTACCTCTCCAAATGTGCTAAGTCAGCACAAGGAATGTCACACCTCACACTGAGGTTCAAAATGTGTTGCAGATACATTTAGAGTTACTTCCAGGAGTGACTGAGTTATCATAACCTGGAAAAAAATAATTTCAGTGCTATAATTGCTTTCACATTGTTTAAGATATTTTATACATATTCAGAGAAGTAATTTTTGTGATGCTGGTCAAGAATGGTAGGCCATGTAAGACTATTTGATGAATCACTATCAAAATGTGTTGCACTACATACCGATACAGGTGACAGCTATCATATACAGCAAATAAGAAACATGGGAAAATATGGTGAAAGTCTCAAATGGCCTTGTTGCTAGTAGACATCTAGATTTCAAGGTACTAACATAAATATCTGAGGCATAAAATAAGTGATAGTGTCTTGGTAGTATATATATTCAAAGGAAGCTGCAAGCTTTCTTCTTCTAAGATCTTGCTGAATAATTCACAGTAACCCCTATCATGTACTGCAAAGTGCTTTTCATGCAGGTAAATCTTCTGCCATTTCTCTTGGAGTTAAGATTTCAAGAAAGCTTCACCAAGAGATACTTTTGCCCCATTTTCTAGCTTATTTTTTTCTTGCACTATTATAAATTCATTAGGATATATTAGTATGTATTTTTAGAACACCAACAATGAGGTTAGCACATAATACTTTAAATATGATCCCTACACAGGAAATCCTTATTTTTAAATGCTAAGTAGATATAGAAGAAGACAAATGATGACAGGAAAGGATTAGGATGAAAGAACAGCATTTAAATGAATCTAAAATTTAGTAAAATTACAAGTACAATATTTTATTGATAACTTTTCAATTTAAGTTTTCATGAAGTTTAAATTAATATATTTACGTAATATGTTTACATAAAATATTTTTAATGAAACATAATTTGGCTACCATCTTGCATGTGATTCACCTCACTTATCTTTAAACAATAACTGAGGCATCTAACTGAGCTACTTACTGTAGGCGCTTCCAACACAGTCACTTCCTGAAAGTGATTAGTCTGACCTATTGTGGATATATAATTAAGCATGAGAAGAACCATCCTCTGGGGATGTCTACATCTTTCTCCAAGGGGGGTCTTGGCTATTTAGCTCACATACAAACATTTATCATTAAGGTACTTAGGAAAGGGTTATAAATTCCAGCAGACTGCATTCTGCATATGTGATATATGAATAGGAACTTGTAAGCCAAATTTTTTTCCAACAATAGTTCAACAGCTACTGACCATTTCCTTACTACTTATCCCTTAATTTTGTTTCTCGTCTCCTTATTTCAATTAAGTTTTCGTGACTATCCTGAAATATTTCATCGCTTGGTATTTATATCCATAAAGTGTTTCCAGAGGCGTATTCTGTTTAGGTGTTCACTTAGCATGCAAAAGTAATCCCACCAGCTTTTCAGTTTTTTGTATGTGTGGTTTTCCTCATCTTTATTTCAAGTCCCATGGTATTTCAGTAGACAAAACTCAGAAATGCAACCTTGTAGTGGTTTCAAAAGTGCTCATATAGATTATGACATACTTTTCCTGTATGTGCAGCCTAAGCTTGGGCAGGCTTTTTGTGCCTTCCTATTTCATTGCAAGCTCAATATCTAATTTACTGTCTACTATCCATCATCTCCAGATCTTTTTCAGGATTACAGCTTTCCAGGGCTCTACCTCCCTTGAATTGCATTTGAGAATATTTTCTCCAAGATATATTATCTTACATCTATTCTGAACTACATTTCATTGTTTCTCAGATGTTTTTAACTTCCCTACATGTTTCATCTGTATTATCTTGTTTCTTTCACTCTTGCAATCTCTAATGTATGACCATACACATTTGAAATCAATGGGTAAACTTAAGCAGAAACATTAAAATGTCTTTGATTAGATCTTGTGGTTGTCATGAATATAATGCACCGTATTGCAAGCTCATGGTACAATGGTATCCATATCCATATCCATGGACTAAGCTGTTGTTTTTTTCATTTACATAGGTTCAAGTGTATAAATTCCATTTTCTTTGGAGAAGGTAAAGTATGATTAATTTAGACACATGATTTAGATGCCAGAACACTTATATTCTACAACATTCTAGGACCTTAATGGTGATGAACGGGACTGTGGCCATTCTACTAAATAAATACTAAATAAGTATCTAAAAAACTAAAATAAGTATCACTGGGAAAAGAATATTTGAAAGTCTCCAAAGCATTACGGGTCAAATTTTGAAAATAATCTGCTTTTTTGTCATTAATCTTATTGAAGTCTTCAGTCTACAGCATAACTCTAACGTTACAAGGGACTTTGACAAGAATTGCAATTTTGGTTTTGCACAAAAAAAATAATGAGGTAGCATCTCCTTATCAGAACTGTGGTACAAAATTGAATGATTTCAAAGATTATGAAATGTTAGGAGACTGCTCATATACTGTCTGCTAATACTAATGCACTTTATGACAGAGAGACAAAACCTTTTCCTTAGTATAACACTTGCATCAAAGTTCATATCTTTATTATACCATCAACTACGTTTTCTGCAGCTGGACATGGCCCTGTCTCTTTCAAATCTATCCTAGTCTCCATTTTTCAACTCACTACCAGCCCTGCAGCTCATTCATGTTATTTTTCATTTATTGTTCCTCTGGCTATTTCACAGTGTCAATATACATACTCATACAGTGCGACAATGAACACACACAAAAATTTTTGAATAATTTTTCTATGAGACTCCACATGACACTAAAAACTGATTCATCTGTGAGTGTTTTTGCTGAGGAAAACCTTACTTTCCTGGTTTGCTCTTTTTTTTCCAAATGATTTAAGGACATGTTAACAACTATTCCTTTGCAATAATTCTCTCAAGTAAGAGAGAATTCTCCCAAGTAAGAAAGCTACATTTTTATTTCTCTGTTACCCTTCCCTATCTTTCTTTCTTGTCCTTTTACCAGTTACTTATCAATGTAAGGACTCTACCTGTTATTTCACGGCACCCTAAATTCTATAACAACCATTTGTGAAAGACCTTGTTATGTGCCTTTTAGAAATCACGGTGAACTCTTTCAACTTCATCTTCACCAGTGACACACTAACTGACTCCCTCAAAACAACTGATTTCTATTATGAAATATTTATAAAATCCATATAGCCTTTTTTTTTAAAAAAATGCCTTTACTGTTAGATTTATGTGTTTATTAATTTTGTTCTTTAGTACAATTAATACAAATTTAGGCAAATTTTACACTCATCTGCACTTCTCTGGATGCACACCAGAACTGGTCCTAAAACCTGATGTAATGTTTGACCCTGTCCTTTCTTGTGTATTAAGACAGTTCTGAATGAGAAGCTGCAGGCAGCAGAGTCAATAGTTTGACTATTTTGTATCTAAATTCCTTTAGAACATTTGTGGAACGCAATCTAGTTCTAGTCATGATTATGGTGCATTGGAAGGGTTTCTTTTCTATATCATCTTCTAGTCACACTTTGATAATAAGAAGGTGGGAGAATCAGCGTATGGTTTACTTGCAGCAGTTCTTGTAGTTGTAAATTACCAACAGGCAGCAAGATGACTTAAAATGCTTGTCAAAGTCAATCAGCCACTCAATTGGGAGGTAGTACATTGGGAGGTAATATACTAAGGTATACTAAGCTAGATGCTATTGTTTATTATAAAGTAACACGTTAGGCAAGAAAAGAGTGGGAAAAGTCAGTTTGAATAACTGAACTTAAGGAAAGCCAATGTCGGCAAGACTTTTTAATCTCAGATTTTTTGATTCTGCCATTGATGGTACTGCATATATGCTATGTATCTGCTTCAACTACAAAATCTGAGGGGTTATTTTCCCTTTCTGTGTTACCTTTAAGAAAAATTACTTGTTGCATATGATCGACAAAATTAGTCTCTTGTGTAACTGCACTACAAGCGAAATAGCTGGGATGGTTTTATGATGAGTTATATCAAAGCACACACTGGCTTTAAAGTAATTAAAAAAAAATGCTAAGAATAAGAAAGGAAACAAATGTCCTTCACAAGTACAGAGTTTACTCATTTGCCCGGGTAAAAGTGTAATAACGTTCCTTTTGCTTCATATTTAGTTCTCGTGTTTTCCTTAATCCTCAGATCACATAATAGTTAAGGGCTCGGGTAAATGTTAGGATTTGAGCAGCTTTGAAGTTCAAGAAATTCCTACTGAGACTGGGAAAATAAAGACTGTGTCTTGAAGGCATGGAAAATACACATCACAAGCTCAAGAAGTGGGCCCGTGTGTACCTCATGAGGTTGAACCAGGCCAAGTGCAAGGTCTTGCACCTTGGTCGGGGAAATCCACAGTATCAGTACAGGCTGGGGGACGAAGGAAGGGACTGAGAGCAGCCCTGCCGATAAGGACTTGGGGGTGTTGGTGGATGGGAAGCTCAATGTGAGCCGGCAATGTGCACTCGCAGACCAGAAGGCCAACTATATCCTGGGCTGCATCAAAAGAAGCATGGCCAGCAGGGAGAGGGAGGTGATTCTGCCCCTCTACTCCACTCTGGTGAGACTCCACCTGAAGTACTATGTCCAGCTCTGGAGCCCTCAGCACAGGAAAAACATGGACCTGTTGGAGCGGGTCCAGAGGAGGGCAAAAAAATGATCAGAGGGATGGATCATCTCTCCTATGAGGGCAGGCTGAGAGAGTTGGGGTATTCAGCCTGGAGAAGAGAAGGTTCCAGGGACACCTTATTGTGGCCTTTCAGTACTCAAAGGGGGCCTACAGGAAAGATGGGGACAAATTTTTTAGTGGGGCCTGTTGTGGTAGGGCAAAGTGTAAGGATTTTAAATTAAAAGAGGGTAGATTTAGACTAGATATAAGGAAAAATATTTTTACAATGAGGGTGGTGAAACACTGGAACAGGTTGCCCACAGAGGTGGTAGATTCCCCCATCCCTGGAAACATTCCAGGTCAGGTTGGACGGGGCCCTGAGCAAGCTGATCTAGTTGAAGATGCCCCTGATCATTGCAGGGGGGAGTTGGACTAGATGACCTTTAAATGTCCCTTTCAACCCAAACTATTCTATGTTTCTATTATTCTATGATATATGCTGGGGAGCACAGAGCTGAAATAACTTCTCTAGTTTAAAAAGTGACAGCATCACATCAGGATAAAAGTGATTTCTTTGATAACCAAACCCTGAAACACTTAAGGTTTGCCACATCAAGTATGTGGAGTCACGCAGAGTTCTGCTTTTTTATGTTTGCAAAATACTATGTAGAGATAACCTCCAGAGAAAGAATAAAAATCTACATCTCCAAGATGGCTGAAAATAGCTGTGTGTCTTCTATATCTTGTTAATAATGAAAAACTGAAAAGAAATGTACTGTGAAGAATGTGTCAGAAGACTGTGAAAAAGCACAGATATACCCTCTGAAATCAAAAGGGGAGACAGAAGAAGGGCTGTCTTTACCTTAATAATTTCTGGCTGCATAGCATAGAGTTGGGAGTTGCACCAGCATTCACAGTACTTATTTGGATGTTTCCCATCAATCTCCTCATGTTGCTGAGAACAAAAAATGCTGCTAAACAGCCAGAACTTTAAACAAGCAAGATGTTCTTCATTCCATTTAATTCCTTTCAGCTGATCTGGGTTCTGTCCAGTTCAAGTGACAATGATAGATCTCCTACCTTACATTCACATTTTAAAAAGCATTAGCAAAAGTCAGTGCATTCATGAGAATCTTCTTCTAAGACAAACAAACTTCAGAGTTTGAATGTATGTTTGTTTCATTTTATTTGTTTTAATTTTTCCACTTGTCCTTGTGATCTTAGTGTTTTACTGTCTCTGAGAAAGTCAGGCTCTTGGTATTTGAAGTACATTATTTATGAGCTCTCAATTCGTCTGCTGTATTTAATGTCAAAGGAGGAAAGGTTCGCATTATATTTCATAAACTGTTTCAGCTGTTGAAAAACCTAATATTTTCTCTTGATTCTATGTTGTCTCGCTTTAGCATTGGGATCTACTACTGCCACTTCAACTTCAGTGGGAGATAACTCCTCCTGCCTTTGCAGATGGCCTGGCGTATGTTTGGATTTTGTTACTCTGGCCATCAATTGCAGTACCCCAGCAAGATAAACTTGGTGTGGACTTATAAAAAAACAGAATGAGTCATGAATTTCATCTGGCATTAAAATACTGAACATGCATCCCTTAGTAACACTATAAATATCGAACAGAAGGAGTGACAATGTGTAAGCCTGTGGGATACGCACTAAGAAATCTCCCTTGGAGGTTTCACATGTATTCAGGGAAAGGATTACCAATGTCATGGTTAATAGAGAGCACTGCTCCAGCGCACACCTGTATCAGCAAGTGGGTGGCAACAGCTACAGCTAAACTACTCAAATTCCACATATGCATGGATGAAGAAACCAGTTAGCATTCATAACGCCAAGTGACAGAAGCTTCCTCTACAAGATGTTTTATATGCTTATGTGGTCAAAGTACATGGAGAGAGCCACCCGCAGTGGATATTTCATCAGTTAAGCAGAAATGATTCGTAGGTTAAAAAAAAAAATCTGTAAAAAGCAAAAAGAGAGAGAAAAAAGAAATAGAAGTAAAGAATAAGGAGTCGTCTACCCTTGTGTGTTGGAAAGATAAAACAATGGCATTGAAATCAGAGAATCAATTCTGCTATTTTAAAGCACATTGATTCAGCCAGCGAAGTAATGGCAAAGATCCAAGCAGACAAGAAAAGCCACTGAGGTGCTGTTGTTCTCTTCTGGCTGGAGCCTAGAGGGAAATATTTTTTTGCTGGAGGAATTCTGAGGTTTTGGCAATACAGCAGCATCGATAAAGACTGAGTGGTCTGAAGTAAGAAATTAAGCCCGTAACCTTGCAATTAATGCAGAGCATTTTTATCAATTATCAGCCTATAATTAGCTGGTGCAGTAGTGATGCTTTAAAACTGTGCAGCAATGACTCTTAAACCATGAACTGATCCTTTTCAACACATTTTCCTTACAGAACATCCATTGGAGAGGATTTCCATGATACATTAAATTTAAGCCATTTGTTTTTACTGATAGCTTATATATTTACAGCATGATCTGCCAGCTTCTTCCCTTCAGATACAATCATGGAGTTTTCAATGCTTTGTATCCTACTTGAATACACAACAACAAGAAAGTGAGTGCATGTGTTAACAGCTGTTAGAGACATATGGCATATTGAAAGCTGGTGCAAATATTTACACATATGTGGATGTATGTATGCAGCTCTATTTCTTCCCTTGACAGCAGTCATTGTTATAGTCTACGGGTTTTGCTGTGCAGAGTTTATAGAAAAAGACAAACAGATATGCAGTTTACAGTAAACTCAAGTGAACAGCAGGAAATGAAAGCATTCTCTTGTCTTCTCTGTTTAAAGGTATATGCATTTCCAAATAAAACCAAGAACTCTACTATTTTGATAGCTTAGAAAATACATGTAAGACTGCAGGTTAGAAAGATACCAGAAAAATCTTAATGCAAAACTCACCTGCAAGCTAAAGCAGTGCTAATGAATACAAGGAACAGACAGATCATATTATATTCTTTATTTTGGTGTAGCACTGGGATAGTGAGTCATGCATGAAATTTAGTAAACCTTACCAGTTTTCTGTGAATTCAAGGGACTATTGATTTTAGCCATTGCAGATATTTGGCTCAAATTTGAAATCGGCCCATTTGCAAAACTGAAAATCATGTAATTCATTAAAATTAAATGCTAAGCTTTACTCTAAGCAAAACACAATTTGGCCTAAATGAACAACCACTTCATAAGCCAAGATGGAATGATCTTCAGATTATGCTCAGCAAAGGTTCCTTTAGAAATGATATCTACTGCTAATTTCTCTGAAAAAAAAAAGTATTTCAATTAGAAAGCAAGGTATTTTCAATGGTCAGAAATATATGATCATATAAACTCAATCAGTTTCTTTGGTCTTTGACATCATCCATGACACCAGCTGTGATATGATTAAATGTAAAGGTAATTAAATGTAAGGATAAAAAAGAAGACCCGGGGAATTGCAGGCTGGTCAGTCGCACCTCTGTGCCTGGCAAGATCACGGAGCAGATCCTCCTGGAAACTCTGCTAAGGCACATGGAAAATAAGGAGGTGATTGGTGACAGCCAACATGGTTTCACCAAGGGCAAATCGTGGCTGACAAATTTGGTTTCTCTGACAGCGTTACAGCATTGGTGGATAAGGGGAGATCAACAGATGTTATCTACCTGGACTTGTGCAAAGCATTTGACACCATTCTTCACAACATCCTGGTCTCTAAATTGGAGAAACATGGATTTGACTAACGGACCACTCAGTGGATAAGGAACTGCCTGGACAGTTGCATGCAAAGAGTTGTGGTCAACGGCTTAATGTTCAAGTGGCGAGCAGTGACAAGCAGTGTTCCTCAGGTGTCGGTACTGGGACTGATGTTGCTTAACATCTTTGTTGATGACATTGATGTTGGGATGGAGTGCACCCTCAGCAAGTTTGCCTATCATACCAAGCTGTGTGGTATGCTTGAAACGCTGGAGGGAACAGATGTCATTCAGAGGGACCTGGACAGGCTGGAGAGATGGGCCCATGCAAACCTTATGAAGTTCAACCAGGCCAAGTGCAAGGTCCTACACCTGGATTGCGGCAATCCCAAGCACAAATACAGGTTGGGCAGAGAATGGATTGAGAACAGTCCTGAGGAGAAGGACTTGGCCATGTTCATGGATGGGAAGCTCAGTATGAGCCGCTAATGTGAACTCACAGGCCAGAAAGCCAACTGTATCCTGGGCTGCATCAAAAGAAGCGTGGCCAGCAGGTCAAGGGAGGTGATTCTGGCCCTCTACTCCACTCTCATGAGACCCCACCTGGAGTACTGTGTCCAGCTTTAGAGTCTTCAGCACAAGAAGGACATGGACCTGTTGGATTGGGTCCAGAGGAGGGCCACGAAAATGATCAGAGGGCTGGACCACCTCCCCTATGAGGATAGGCTGAGAGAGTTGGGGTTGTTGAGCCTGGAGAGCAAAAGGCTCTGGGGAGACATTATAGCAACCTTCCAGTATCTGAAGGGCACCTAAAAGAAAGCTGGAGAGGGACTTTTTGCAAGGGCATGTAGTGATAGGACGAGGGATAATGGCTTCAAACTGGAAGAGGGGAGATTCAGAATAGATATTAGGAAAGAACTTTTCACTTTGAGGGTGGTGAGGCACTGGAACAAGTTGCCCAGGGAAGCTGTGGATGCACCATCCCTGGAGGTTTTTAAGGCCAGGCTGAATGGGGCTTTGAGCAACCTGGTCTAGTGGGAGGTGTCCTTGCCCATGGCAGAGGGGTTAGAACTAAATGATCTTTAAGGTCCTTTCCAACCTAAACCGTTCTATGATTCCATGATTCTCTGAAATGTGATTATCATTTGCTGGATGTATTCATATATCCTAGTGCAGACCTGTTGTATAATACTGTTGTTATGAGATGACAGTGTTCCAGCCCTAGCTGGGATTGTCAATATAGGCCTGTCGTGGTTTGGGCCAAATTGGCCACTGGGGACACAGGGGACCCCAGATGGGACTGACAGATGCTCCCCTCTACCCGTCTTCAAAGAGAGAGGTAGAGGAGGGAAAAGAGACTTACGAGTTTAGAAGGAACTAAACGACTTTAATGAAATATCAATAATAAAATAAAAAGAAATAATGAGAAATATACAAACCCGTATCAAGCTCCCAGGATGACAATCACGACACCGGCTGGCACTGGGGCAGTCCCAGGCTGGACTCGGTGATGGACGGGAACTGGATTCCGGATCTGGATTCAAGATCGGGTCCAAAGGCAGACGAGCAGACGAATCCTCCTCAGACGTTGGCCATTGAAGGAAAAAGAGGGCTGACCCCTTGATCACTCAGCTTTTAAAACAAGCATGAGGCAGATGGGATGGAATACCCTGTTGGTCAGTTTTGGGTCACCTGTCCTGTCCGCTCCTCCCCGCAGGTGGGACCCCGTTACGCTTTTCCGCTTCCGATTCTCCAACGTGGTGAATAACAAAGTTGTCTGGCCTTGGTTGTTATAGCAATAAGTATAAGCAAGAGCCTCCCTGCACACCATGTCTGGACATCAGCTATAAACATAGGTCGTATCACTCTGAGAGAGTGAACATTGTCTGCACAATATGCTGTTAATTTCAGTAGTCAGAAGAGGCCCAGCTAAGAAGCGAAGTTACTGAAAAAAATTGGTCCTGTTTTACCTCAAACCAGGACAAGGCCCTACAGGTGAAAATGGTGCAGCAAAAAGGGGGATCTTAATCAGAAATCCAAGAGCTATGTTGGTCTTTTTAACAAAGAGAACAGAATAAAAACTGTATTCTAGTGTTAACCTTTCTGTTAACTGCACCAAAGAAAGCAATGTCCTGGAGACATAAGCTCCGAGAGGAGACCTATTTTCAAACGATGCTTTAAAATACTGCTTCATCAAGCAAAAGTTTTTACATTAGTGCTTTCTTTGACAAAAGATTCTTTATTTATAGGGAAAATGCATTAAGCCATTTTGTAAAATGATTTGACTGTAAAATGGCAAATGCATGCATGTAAATTGGTATTTTCAAAGTAAGGTTGCAGTGAAAGCTTTCATGAGTGCTCATTCTAAATTACTTTTATTGGGTTTAAATGGAAAATAAATATCTTGGCTTATGTCTACCATTTTACTGTTACTTTTAATTTTTCTTTGACAGTTTGTGGCCATTGACAATATCCAATACCTCATTGGAAGAGAAATTGAGCCCAGTTCTGCCTTCTTTTAACTGTTTAAAGTTTTACTAAATTTAAGAAATCCATGCAAGTATCATCATGTGGGGTTTTGGGGTTTTTTTTTATTTGTTTTTTTTCTTTCTGTTATGACATATTTTTCCAGCTGTGCTAATTTTTAATACTATATCAAAGAAAAAAAATTCTTTTCGGTTACGTTACTCTTCATTCATATGGAAAGACTTGTACTCCTGAGGCTGGTTTTAACAACTTTTTCCACAAAAGGAGTCAACACTCTCCTTTCCAGTGTACATTATTTAAGATATTGTTTTCTCATTCGACTCTGGATATTCTGAATAGTGTTTAAATTCAAAGTATCTTTATGGATTCTCTCCATTAATCTACTTATGGGCTATGCAGCTGAAGGCAGGAAATGGCAGTCCTGAATTTCATTTGTGGCTAAATGTGGGGTTTCCTTAAATGGTAGTGACTTATTTGTTCTCAAATACATCCTCTGCTACAAAACCATTCTCACAACAGCTTAGATACAGTAGATCTACATTTAGAAATACCAAAGTACTTGGATTACATTTATTTAAAAAAAAGTTCTACCCCAGTAGTATATTCCTCTTCTATTATCATAAATACTGGGAAGAAAACTCTTTCTTTGTTGCTTTTTGATTCCATAACATAAGTGTGTATTTGGTGTTCTATTCCCATATGTTTTCATTTTCTGGCATTTTTATCTTTTGAAGCTTGAGGAAGACGTTGTTCTTGAGACAATAATAGTCTTTGCTCCTTTAACATCTGTTGTTATACTGCACCTCTTCTAGACAGAGAAGTCTGTGTTTCTTAAGTGAAAGTAAGGAAAGCTCTCTAAACAGGATTGGTTTCATACAGTGCTTCTCTTTGCAAGGTATATTGACAGTGTGAAGGACAGGAAGAATTGCTTCTTGCTCCTTTTGCTCCAGATAACAAAACTAGTTCAGATGGACAGGTTATCAATTACATGGTCCCTTCACACATGAGAGTTTAGTTCTTATTTTCATCTGTGAATAAATGTCATGATGTCTCCAATTCTTATGTTGTAGAAACAATTACAGAATGTGCACAAAAAATGTGAAAGTTTACAAATCATCTTTCTATAAAGGCTTTGATTTTTACTGTAAAAGGATGAAAAATAAAGATATTTGGAGACATATCATCACCTACTGAATATAGCCAGTGATGATGCTTATTTCGGTAAGAGCAGAACTAGGCCGTTAATATTCAGTACCAAAATGTTTACATAATGACCATTTTTATGAAACTGTTTGCCTCATGTAGGAGATCTGCAGTTATGTTTTATGATTTATTCTTGAATCTTTTACAGCCAGATCATAATTTTGTAAACCCATGCATAATATAATATTCTATTTCCAAATTAGAGTTTCAAGTCAAGGTAGATGATGTCAGTTGCTCTTCCATTATCCACCAACGCTGTAACCCTGTCGTAGAAGGCCACCAAATTTGTCAGACACGATTTGCCTTTAGTGAAGCCATGTTAGCATGTTGCATGCATTCTATGTCAGTGCCAAATGGCATGTTGAATACATTCTAACAGAAAAAATTTTGAAGGAATATTATTTTTTGTGTAGTCTGTCAGTCCCCAGACTGTTGTTAAGATATTTGGTCCCAGATAAATAATCTCTACTACATTTTCTAGCCTGCTTAAACTTCAAAGTACAAGATCCCCATGTTCCCTTGATTACCTTCAGAAAATCAAGAACTCTTAGACAAAGTGGCTGTGGGCTTCAAATAAGGAATTAAAGTGTGTGGAATCAGCTGTCTGAAGCAGGCACATTAACATGGATACATTAAATAGTCATCCCAATAATGGGCCCTTGCTTCTCCAAGCCTTCTTTCACACATGTAAGGAAGCCTTTTCCTTTTGCTAAGTGCTTATACCTGTTCTTTATATTTGACAACACCCCAGCTGTGCTCCTGAAATGGCAGGGACAGAAAGGCAGCTGCCCATGCATATTGCTGCTGGATTGCTTTATGCTGAGATATTAGTAATTGCAGTTGTTAGGAGGCTGCTGTGGAACAGAACTATTTCTTGGGAGCTGTAGATTGCAGAAGGAGAAATACTGACTAAAATGCAAATTTATTATCCTGAAAAGGCATAGAGCACATTTTAAAAATGTGTTTTAAAAGAGAAGATTTTTAGTCAAGCAAATAGCTCAATGAACAACAAGCTAGCATTTTTTATGGAGACTCAGACAATAGAGCTTCTGTTTTCTAGCTTTCCTTGTCCTTGCTTCAAGTTTCATCTGAAGAAAAAAAAAAGGATTTAAAATTATTCCATCAGTTATACAATACTATAAAATACATGACATTTTATTTTCTCAGAATTACAAAGAGTTTGGAATTCTGCAGAAAAGGTGGGTGAGAAAAACATAGTTAACATTTTGAAACCATTTGAGAGTAGTGAAGAATATATTTCTTCTCTCTTTGGGTGTCACTAAGCAACACCTTCAGAATAAATAGAACAGTTGTTATCTGAATTGTTAACAATCAAGCGGACTTGTTCAGGATATTTTATGATTCTTTTCAGACATTACCACACTCGCTTACATTCTCTTGCTCAAATTAGTATGTTAGGTTTGTACCTTTACCTATGTATTTGCATACCTACATTTAATTATGCTATTATAAATAATAGATTTTTTTAAATTAAATTAAATTTCCTTTAAAAAGGAAAATTTTTTTCTTACTAGACTAGTTCTGTAAGTATAAACTTGCAAATGAACTAGTGGTAAACTCCATTCTCTTTCCCTATGTCCCATCTGTCATATTTTCAGATGTTTTTCATATCCACTTTGGAAAGAAAATCTGCCAGTAAGCAAGATGCAGATCCATGGACATTTTCCAAAACTTTACTTCCTTTAATGAAGACAGAAAATGAGAGAAACCTTTGAGATGTTTTAAACCAGCTATGGTCTCATCTGAAAGCTTATTACATATTACTTGCTGCTGAATCATGTGGTAAGTAAGGAATTACATTCAACTGATAACTACCCACCCTGTAAGACTTTTATAAGCCTTAAGAGAAGCTAATTAGCTTATTTCTCCTGCCCCCAAATCACAGAATCACAGAATGGCAGAGGTTGGAAGGGACCCTCGGAGATCATCTACTCCAACCCCCCTGCCACAGCAGGGACACCTACAGCACGTTGCACAGGATCGTATCCAGACGGGTTTTGAATGTCCCCAGGGAAGGAGAGTCCACAACCTCTCTGGGCAGCCTGGTCCAGTGCTCTGCCACCCTCAAAGTAAAGAAGTTCCTCCTCATGTTTAGATGGAACTACCTGTGTTCCAGTTTGTGCCCATTGCCCCTTGTCCTGTCACTGGGCACCACTGAAAAGAGTCTGGCTCCATCCTCTTGGCACCCCGCCCCCTTTAGATATTTATAAGCATTGGTGAGATCCCCCTCTCAGTCTTCTCTTCTCCAGGCTAAACAGACCCAGGTGTCTCAGCCTTTCCTCATAAGAGAGATGCTCCAGTCCTTTGATCATCTTCGTAGCCCTTTGCTGGACTCTCTTGAGTAGTTCCTTGTCTTTCTTGAACTGGAGAGCCCAGAACTGGACACAGTACTCCAGCCTATAATAGTTACTATACATTTGTGCCTCAACATGAATCTAAACAGTTATCCTCAAAGAGCCTACGTGGTTTCTGTTTAGCATTGGAAATATGTGGTAGCTGGAGTTTCCCCTATGACATGGCACTGGAAGTACATGCTATGTTTCTGTGCATGGCTGCAGGCATACCTGTTTTGCAATGTTGATCAGTTCAGCACTTACTGCTTTCTTTTAACATGCAGCTGTCTTACTTGCAAGACCCCATCCGATAGTCACAGTAATGACATGCTTCTCAGATTAATCTCTGCACAAAAAGTAGCTGGTAGGCATGGCACCCTTTGTGCACCCTTTGTGCACTGTTCAGGAGCTCACTAACTCCATCTCAGTTCTCTGTGTAACAAGAAAGCAGGATGAAGATTGGTATTTTACATGGGATAACTCAGTATGCACTTTACTAGAACAAATGAGGTGTAGGTTTCAGAGACAAAAAAGAGTGATGGTGGATCTGATCCCTGATTCGCTGAAGAGTGGGAATAAAACAGTAAAATGTCACTATCATACAAAGAGGTAAACAAGTAATGTCTGAGTTTAAGGTTCATATATAAGATAACACATATATATATATGTATATTTCTTCATAGAAGTTCATCTGTCTGCTGAATGAAGATAAAGATGCAGAAAATGGTACAAAATAGCCTGTAACAGTTTTACGTTGTGACTATCAAGTTTGCCGACAACACCAAGCTATGTGGCGCAGTTGACACACTGGAGGGAACAGATATCATTCAGAGATACCTGGACAGGCTGGAGAGGTGGGCCCATGCAAACCTTATGAAGTTCGACCAGGCCAAGTGCAAGGTCCTACACCTGGATTGCGGCAATCCCAAGCACAAATACAGGCTGGGCAGAGAATGGATTGGAGAAAGCTGGAGAGGAACTTTCTGGAACAAGAAAGATGGAGAGGGACTTTTTCCAAGGGCATGTAGTGATAGGACGAGGGATAATGGCTTCAAACTGGAAGAGGGTAGATTTAGAATAGATATTAGGAAGAAATTTTTCACTTTGAGGGTGGTGAGGCACTGGAACAGGTTGCCCAGAGGAGCTGTAGATGCCCCATCCCTGGAGGTGTTTCAGGCCAGGCTGAATGGGGCTTTAAGCAACCTGGTCTAATGGGAGGCATCCCTGCCCATGGCAGGGGCATTGGAACTAGATGATCTTCAAGGTCCCTTCCAACCCAAATCATTTGTGATCTTATCTAGAAAAACAAAGAACTAGGATGAAATTCAGAGCTCAACACAAATTCAGATACTATGTTTAAAGCACTCATCATTACAATCAAAAGAAGAACAGTTGAAAAATGTAAAACTATGGAGTACTTTGTTTATGCTTAACTGATTCTGAAATGTCACTGAAATAATATCTTTAGCATTTTCTTCTGTGCTGAAGCAATTTCTCATTTTATTGCTGTCTGGGTTTGGTTTTGTTTTTTTTTTTTTTTTTCATTTGCTTGTCTTTAAGAAAAACATGTTTGATTAGGGAAAAATAAAATGCCCTGCTGCACTTCCCACGTAACCTTGGCTTACTATTGAATTTGTACCTCAATTTCCTACTTATACAATAGGGTAAAGAATGCGAATGGACTTTTTTTTTTCCTGATGATGTAGGCGGCGAATTAATCTGTTAAAATGTGTGATGATATCTTGATAAAAGAAATAGCTATACATTATTACGACATAAAAAAGATAGTATTCAGATACAACAGAGTAATAAACCACTTTTTTTCTAGCTGTAAAAACTCAGGGCCCAAACCTTGAAAATTATTGGCCAACACAGTGTTACTACATTTAAATCTCATTAAACAAAATTAAAAGGAAAAAAAATCAACAAAGAAACCTCAAAAAACATAAGCACTTGTGGATTATTTTAGTCTTTTGGCATGAAAAAGTGACTGAAAAAATGCTTTTTCTTACATAACTTAAAAATAGAAAAGGATAAAGGAAAAGAAAAAAAAATGCAAAAAAGGAAAACCTTAGACAACCAACAAGTCACTCTGAGTCATTTAGTCATTCTGAAACATGAATTTATTGTAGAATTTGCTATCTGTTATTTATAACACAGAAAGATGCAGTATGGTCGATACTGAAACTTCCAATATCCAAAATTGTGGTAAGATATTAGATCTTTACAGATTTGAAAGTAAAGAGAAAATACATTAAAACAGTTGTCTTCAGCTTTTTGTTGAAATATTGTTTGAGCAGCTTGCCTGTGAAATTATAAATAACTTATTTAATAAAGTGAGTATCTTCTAACAAATTTATACTCATATCAGAATTATTTATTTTGTTTGAAGTAAGGACATCTCCACATATGTAGCGCTTTGTTTCCGCAGTCTTTCATACTGAACCTGTGTGCTGCCAGATAAACCACAAACACTAGCTGATCTTCATCTGATATCAGAACATAATCACCTTTTTGTTCAATCAACACAGCAAGCTATCCTTTGGAGATATGTTGTCTATGTATTATCATGTTTACCGTGGGAAGACAAAAAGAGTTGCACTGGATCTAGCCTGGCCTAAAGACGGGTTGTCCAAAATGAATCAAATTAATCAACTTTGGTTTTTTTTTTTTGTAACACAGTTGTAAAACTTCTCAGTGAGTAAATCAATGGTTTCTGTTATGTGGCCGAATCATTTCAGTCTGCTGTATCTGTCATACTGCAACTTTGAATCATGACCTTCATAGGATCCAGTGGGGCAACTTCTGTAAGTACTGTCTCTGATTAATATCTTT
Organism: Pluvialis apricaria; assembly: GCA_017639485.1. Lineage (NCBI taxonomy): Eukaryota > Metazoa > Chordata > Aves > Charadriiformes > Charadriidae > Pluvialis > Pluvialis apricaria. The sequence goes on from CM030007.1 coordinate 40,108,253, forward strand.
GTGCAACAAGGCATCATTTTAGCTTATTTACAAAATATCCACATTTACAGGGCACTGAGGGCACTAAAAGACCTTGCTGGCCCTGGGTGGCCTCACATGGGATCCCCACCCACAGCGTGCCCATAGGCCCAGGATCACCATTTACATTCTGTACTAAGCTACATTGTAGGCATACCTGCCTTCTGACTCCTTTTTCTCCCGACTGGACCTCCCAGGCCTCACCTAGACCTAGCCATATTGGGCTCCCCTTGCCCTGTTGGTGGGGTTTAAGATGAACCCTATTACCAGCCCTTGGCTCTGCGTCCTGTGCTCAAACCCTGCAGGACTTTGCCCTTTTGGTGGGGCACCGCCCATGCTGGTGTCACCCTTGGTCCCTATTTCACCTTCCTTTAGCAAGCAGTCAGCTCTCACTGCTCCCTGATGCAAATACACTTTTCACTCTAATGATTATTGTTAAGGAATAATTCAGTGTCCCTAAAAACCTCTTTTCAGGTTGTAGGTGGCAGTTTTGTAAGGGAGGCAGGTTTTTTACAACACTGGTTTTTTTTTCAGATCTTGTGAAGATCATCAGGGTGTTGGATCTGGTACAAAGGCAATGGCACTATGACCTTTCTCATTTTAAAAAATGTCAAGTTAAATCTTGCTTGGTCTTGCTTTGTATCAGCAAGGTTTTTTGGTTTGCCCATTTTTGTTTCTCAGTACAAAATCATTCCTTAATTTCCACTGCCATGGGCAGAGAAGTGCAAGTTTTGACTGTCTTGAACAGAAAAATGACAAAATGAGTCTTTGAACCAGAATACTTTCTAGTGACCCAAAGAGTTTAATACATTCTCCTAGAAGATAATGCACTTCTAATCTAACCAGGGAAAAATAACCTTTACAGACAATATGGAACATTGAAAAATATAAAGACATACAAATATGTACATACATACACATTTCACCTTATAATACCAATGAATTTGAAGGAATTAAATATTTTTTAACCATAAAAAGTGTCAATTTTCTTGTGTGTAAAGATGATCTCTATTATAGATATTGATAGCTAGTACAAATGTCTCACATGCTTCTAGCTCATTATAATATTTCTCATTTAAGGGCATGGAAAAAGCATGGGAAAGTAAGAAGCTAAATCAAATAGGCTTAAGAATTTGCATCATGCTAGTACACTTTCTGAAGTATGCTGTTAAATATTAATGAATTTCATTCTTGTGAGATAAAATTTAGATCCGTGTAATTTTTATGAGTTCATGTATATGCTTATACGCTCATAAATACCCATGTGTACCATGTGAAAAAAAAAATTCTACAAAAAACCAAACCAACAGCCTAATTGCTTCCATCCTCCCATTTATTTTCTGCTTTAGTGTATTGGGTCTAATCCTGGTCTCACTATCTAAAAGATTTGATTATAATTCTGTCACACAGCTTTAGTTCCACTTACCTAATATTCTAGTCTATTTCTGTATTAAACAATAAAAAATATTACTTGAATTTGCATTATTATTGCTTCAATAATGTGGCAATAATATTTGGACATAGATGTGTTGAGCTTCTTTGCAGTTCACTGTCAAAATCAAATGCGGAACAGCAAAACTCTCTGAAGGAAAAGCTGAGATCACAGCTCTGCAACTGGGAGCTATAACAGGTTTAGCTTAGTTGGGTCCACCTTGATTTAACCAAACAAGGCCCTGGTTAAATAGAACATTCTGCTAAATACTTTGCTCTCTTTAACGTGTTTAGAAGTACTCCGTAAGACCAGCTATAAACTTTTCAGTTTCATAAATGTTAACTTAATCTTGAGTCTTCTTTCTGGTTTCTTCCAGATTTAGGAAGAGTATTTGGGGAGAAGAGTTCTAGTGCCATCATTTAGAATATTCATATCTGACCCAGGATATTTGAAAGGAACAGAACCAGAGGCCTGGAAGTTAACTCATAAATATTTTAATCCAATCCTTTGTTATTGAAAGCAACCAAATTATATATTCTCTTCTAGGGATTTTCTGGTTTGGTTGATTCTAAATGATTTTGAATGACAGATACTGTGGACACAATGCAAGGTAAAAGGATAGAATCAGAAACATGAAATGTGGCAAAATATTTTTTACCAGTACTAGGTAAATCAAAGAATATTTTTAAGAATACGCTGAAATGAACGACATAGAAGCAGCAGACCTTGAAGTGAGGTTTGTTTTTCTTCGATAAACCAAACTTTATATATTACTTTCCTTTCCTACATTCACCTTGTACTAACTTTTCTCAATGCTGAAGATGATAGCAGAAACATTCAATACAGCGTTAACTATCGTTAAAGTATTTTCACAATTATCTATTTTTATATAACTTGATACACTTTAACCCAGAAGTCATATAAAATGCATATATAGTTTTTTCTTTGACTCTGTTCTAGACTGAACTCTTTAGCTCAATAAAACTGGAAAGCAGGTCTGCTAACTTGAATATCCAATTACTTACCTATTTCAGTTATTTTACTTCTTCAAAAGTATATGATAGGTAAGAGAGGGGTACTCACCAGTGGACAATATTTTACATAAATATATCTATATACTTTTCAGTTATATGGGAAAGTGTTACAGAGTATGTAGAAAGTGTGTATGGATAATGCTAGAGGGAGTGTAATCATGGTAAGTAATGCAAGCAAAAGACTACAAACAAAAGAGAATAAAAGGAAATGGTGTATCTGAGAGGCTGTAAGAGTAACAAACTTCTCACTTCCACATCTAGAACTGTCTACAGAATGAGATCAAACTGGTTTAGTTAATCACAGGATACAAATTTTAGACTAAGGTTAATTCCAATCTGCTTAAAAGCAGGTAACAAATTAACTAAATCCACTTAACTTATTTGTAGTAATGCAGCTTTATTTTAGAGATAACAAAAGAAGTGCTTTTCCCTGGAGTGCTCTTCTTCTGGCATTCTTCTGAACTTGTGTTCATGCTGAGATTCTTATTTGCAAGTATAAAAAGGCTATCATTTCTTCACAACATATGAAGCTCAGATGAATTTTAGTTCTAATACTGGCCACCTATTTAACATTTAGGTAACTATTTAATGAAGTGTTAACATATTAGATCTCAGAATTTCATTATGAAAGTTATTTCTTCTGTTTAGTTTTAATTTTTTTTTTCCTTTTACATCTGATATCTGGTATCTGCTGTATTTTCTAATTCATATTTTCAGTAAAGTTCTTTAAAAGTAATTTGGACACTTGTTTTTTTGACTCCCACCACCACCACCACCACCCCGGCAACTCATTCATTGAACTCAAGAAAAAAATTTAGGACTGCAAAGACAAAATGGAAATGACTACTCTTACACAGTTTTATTTACTGACACACAAAAACTAGCACAAGTGCCACTGGTAAAATTACATTCATGTTTCTTTTTAATTACCTTAAAAATATTGACAGATTTAGATAAAAGTGGCAGCTTTGTGTTTTCTATACATATTAAGCAACCTCAGGTGAAATCACTTTTGTATGAAAGCTAGTATGATGAGAGTGAAGAATTTATGTAATAGTCCTTGGTTTCTTGTTTTTAAACACTTGCTGAATGAAACTGAAGAGTTTGGACTGAAAAATTTGGCAGTAATTTTTTTGATAATTTTTCTTGTGCTGTTAGACAAAGAAACAGGGAAACTCAGAATAGCATTGGCTACTGTAATTTTACATGTACTTTGTGAGTTAGTAATATTTTGAAGAGGAGAATGACAAAACAACCTGCCTAACTACCTTCTCGGTGATATTTTAATGAATGAAGATAGACATAAGTGAAACAGTGCAGTTTTATCTCATCTTCCACTTATCATCATAATCATACAACTGCATAAAGACATAGAGGTCTGAAATATTTTCCAAATAGTATCTTACTGCAGCCATGCAGCCCCAGCAGATTCATTGTGACTCATTTTTATCACATAAAGTGGAAAATGCAAGAGAATAATAAGAATGCTCTTTTTTTAATCTAGTGCCACAACAGAAATTGCAATTGACCTAAAACAGTGTATAAGGTTTACATTTCAGTGGTATCTACTGGAAGTCATACCATTCAGCTTCAATTTGCAGACTGTGAATACCCCTCCTACTATGACTGTTTCCTTGATTTTCACCATCACATGTATTAGAAACACAAGTACTATGAAATACAGTACAAGTGTTAGAGCAAAGGTTTTATATAGTGACTGGAAAATACAGAAGCAAAAAATAGTTATGTATGCTAAAGGCAACTATACTGTTGCTTCTTTCTATTCTATGCCCATTGGCCACAGTAGAATTTTAGAGGAAAATATGGTCTCAGAATCAGGATCCAGATGCTCCCCTACCCCAATACCCTTTTTTCCCTTTTTCTTGCCATAGCATCTCCATGAATGAAAAAAAATATTGTCAGTTTTCCTACAGCCACTTCAATTTCATACTTTAGTTTGATCTTCCTCTTCTGTATTCTTCTGGTGCCCTTCAACTGTATTACCAGAATGATGCATCAACAATTATGTGTGAAAATCTAGCATGGAATATCGTGCTACAGAGAAGATAAAAAGATATTCGAATAGAAAATGCCTTCATGTTATTCATGGCCAAGGTAGGATTTGAAATGCAATTTATTCATTAACATTTGAACTATAACAATAATTCAGCTAACTATGAAGACATTTGATAGAAAATCTTTCTTTTCTGTTCAGAAAGAGATAGTTCAAATGCCTCTTGCAGAACAAAGAAAAACTTTAATAACTCAATATTATTCAGACCACTTTAAAAGTAAAACATTTATATATTTTTATTTTTCATCTTTCCCAGTCTACTTGAAAAATGGAGAATCTTAAAGCAGAAAAATAACAGTGAGACAAAGATTAGTTAACAGCCAAGTAAGCATATTTTAAGCAAAATCTTTTTTATGTAGATTACAGAAGAAACATGAATGGTTAACAATTCAGTTTTACCGGAGGCATCTTTTAACACATTGTCAAGAGCTCATAAGAGAACACAAGTAAAGTTGCTTTTATTTGCATACAATAGAATATACACTTATCTCTTCAAGCACAGATTTATAGTAAAGAAGCCCTCAGGACCGGACTGTATTAAACTTACCTTCTTGAGTTGTTTTATCTTTTATTTTCTCGCCCAAAAGATTATAATAAGGTGGATAACAGATAAAATAAGGATGATAATAACAAAGATAATAAGATCAAAGTGTTACAACTTGGCACTACAAACTCATTACAAACAGAAACAAAGTAATTGGATCACAATAGTATACGTCTGGACTGTTCTTCATTCTAGAATATACTATATTTGTAGACCTACACCAATAGACTTCAATTTCAAGAATCTTAAATTAAATAAAAAGTTTGCTGATGAATACAAAAAAAACCCCAAACAACCACTTATTTATTATATATACAGTTATATGTTTAAGTTTTTAAAAAAATGTCTTTAATTTGATTATTTTGGGAAAACATAACCATTTTTATATGAAACCATCAGCTGGACATCAGCCCACATATTTAGTCTTTTGAGAAGACCATTTTATCGAAAGGAAGCCCTTCAAATCATTATCTTTACTGTCTGATATATTAATGTGTCACATTTTGATATGTGTTAACTTCTCAGACTTTATCCATGTCAGAGTCCAATACTTTTTGACCAGGTTCTTTTGGATGTTCTCTGCAAAAAGGGTTTAATGTTTAATACCAAATTCACTTCTCTGAAGATATTTGATGTCACTTGGACAATATACTGAAATCATAACACAGCACAATTGCCATATACAGTTGGATGACAATACAAACATGATTCTCATTACTGATATCTATATGCTTACTGTCACAATGCTAGGCATCCCCAGTCATCAGGAAGGAATCACAGAATAGTAGAAACATAGAATAGTTTGGGTTGAAAGGGACATTTAAAGGTCATCTAGTCCAACTCCCCCCTGCAATGATCAGGGGCATCTTCAACTAGATCAGCTTGCTCAGGGCCCCGTCCAACCTGACCTGGAAGGTTTCCAGGGATGGGGGAATCTACTACCTCTCTGGGCAACCTGTTCCAGTGTTTCACCACCCTCATTGTAAAAATATTTTTCCTTATATCTAGTCTAAATCTACCCTCTTTAATTTAAAAACATTACACCTTGTCCTATCACAACAGGCCCTGCTAAAAAGTTTGTCCCCATCTTTCCTGCAGGCCCACTTGAAGTACTGAGTGGTCACAAGAAAGACTCCCCAGAGCCTTCTCTTCTCCAGGCTGAATACCCCAGCTCTCTCAACCTGTCCTCATAGGAGAGGTGCTCCAGCCCTCTGATCATTTTTTGGCCCTCCTCTGGGCCTTCTCCAACAGGTCCACGTCTTTCGTGTGCTGAGAGCTCCAGAGCTGGGTGTAGTACTCCGGGTGGAGTCTCACCAGAGTGGAGTAGAGGGGCAGAATCATTTCCCTCTCCCTGCTGGCCATGCTTCTTTTGATACAGCCCAGGATACAGTCGGCCTTCTGGGCTGTGAGGGCACACTATCAGCTCATGTCCAGCTTTTCATCCACCAGTACCCCCAAGTCCTTACCGGCAGGGATACTCTCAATCTCTTCATCCCCCAGCCTGCACTGATACTGTGGATTTCCTCAACCCATGTGCAGGACCTTGTGCTTGGCCTTGTTGAACCTCATGAGGGGCCTGGATTAGATGACCTTTAAAGGTCCCTTTCAACTGAAACCATTCTTTGATTCTATGATTATATGTTTTTAGATGTTGATCTTAGGATAAATCCTACCCCTCAAAAACTTATTTCTTTCCATGCAATACACTGGAAACCATGAGTGACCAATTCAGCTGAAAAGATATGTATTAGATTAGATGAGTTCCATCTGTGATGTTATAAAGTCGTTAGATGTCTCCATTTTTTGAGTGTTTCATTAGAGCTTGCAGGTGTTGCCTCAATGTGTTAAAAAGGGCCTTAAAGCATATACATATATGCACAACTTAAATGGTTGTTGTTTTTTTTTTTAAATTTAAGAATCCAGCATGTACAGTGTAATCTAATTAATTTCACAAAAGATACAATTAGATTAAAATAAGTCTGCTCTGAAATCTGTCCTTTGATTTTCTTGAAACACTCACTAGCCCTTAATTCTGTGCTTTGAAACCTTAATGAAGATAAGAAGAAATATTACACTTACAATACAGGAGTAAGATTTTATTTTACTGGGGAGTGAAACAGGAAAAGAACAAATCACCCTTCTATTCAAAAAGAGAGAAATTATTTAGCTAATGCTTTGTAAGCAATTGCAAATTCAAATAAATAAAGGCCTGACAAATTTCACCAAATTAGCAAATGCAGGGAAATGTTGAGTATAATGAATCCACAGCTTCCAAACCACTATAAAGCATCACTTGCTAAAATGTCTTCAATTTTAAAATTTGAGTGTATCTTTGCTTTGACTTTTCAAGAGCTGTTGTGGAATGCAAGTGGTCTAGGCAAGGCGTCGATGTACTACATCACACCAATGTATTAACTACAGGGTACGTGTCACTGATAACACTGGTAGTCTCAGTACAGAGCCTCTATGGGTGGGCCAAAAGACTGCTGCAAGGCATAAAACTATTAATGTGATCTTATTTCCATAAGCTTGTCTTCAAATGTACGCAGTCATTATTATATAATTTCCTTGAGTAATGCTTTAAGTAAGAAACACTCAGTTTTATGCAGGAGCCTACAATGAAACAAGGTGGTGTATATTTGTTCCTGAATTTCTCACACCATATGATGAATTGCAGCAATTATAGGAAAGAACAATATTAGTTTTACGGTTATTGTTATTATCTTAAAGTACTAAGAATAAAATCCCATATTTCACTAGATAGTCCAATCACTGCCAAAATATGTGACAGAGGAACATTTTATAATCTCTGTATTTCACACTGACTGCACAACTAGAAATTGTCAGAGCCAAGTCATTTATATCTCCTTATTACCAGCTTGCAGAAGGCTTTGAGAATATGGGGCTAGTGATGGATATTTTTATAGCAGATGTTGTTTTATTCTCTTTTACTGTAGCATGTATACTTCAGATTAGTTCCACTGCAGTTTATTACAGTAACAGAAAGAGATTAGCAATAGGAGAACAAGACACACAGCTTGCTTACTCTTGTTTTGTGGAAGGAACTACATTTATATAGACATGGAGAATATTTAAGCAGAATCAGAGTTCCTTCATTTATAACTTTAGATCTTATTGCGCTGTGTAGTTCAGTTGAACTGATGCAAAATTCACTTAAATATTGTGCAATTATTTAAATGGAATATTTCTATTGTAAATTAGATTTCCACTAAGTATTTTACACAAATATTTCTCTCAAAGGTTAAAATGTACCAAAATGCAGAAAGCCCAACTAAATTAGTGGATTAAGTGAGACTAAAATACTGCGAAAATACTTTTGATAGTTCTTCCAACAGGGTGAACTACGCTCAAAGTGAACAGCTTTAACTGAATGGAAACTAGAATATCTTATATGTTCGTACACTTCTGCATTGTTTTTCAGGGTAGTTGAACTATAATAATGGTATTCAATTGATTCTTCACTTCTAAATTCAAAGTTCAAAATAACCCAACTACTTACAGACATGTTCTTATGTGCAGAAGGTTGCAAGGGTCCTAATTCAGCCTAAATCACTGTCTGTAGCACTGTTGACAGCATAGAAGCAGTCAATAGGATACAGTAGTCCCAGGGCCAGTTTATTTTGGCACTTAAGATTTGGGGGGGGGGGGGGGGAAGACATTTCACCGGTTTGCATTGCCACATATTCATCAGCTCTGCAAATGAACATGGCTGTCGTGGAATATACACCCTCTCAGCAAAGCAGATCAGCAACCTTCTGTGTTCCATTAGGAGGAGTGCTGTCGGCAGGACAAGGGAAGTGACTTTCCCCCCTCTACTCTGACCTGGTGAGACACATCTGGAGTTCTAGGTCTAATCCTGGACTCACACATATAAGGGAGACATGGGCATACTGGAGCAAGTCTGGCAAAGGGTCATGAAGATGAATAAGGGTTTGGAGCACCTCTCCTATGAGGAAAGGCTGAGAGAGTTGGGACTCTTCAGCTTGGAATATAGAAAGCTTGGGGAGGATATAATCAATCTATATAAATACTGGACAGGAGGTAGTAAAGATGACGGTGCCTAATGCTCCAGAATAGTGCTCACTGAGAGGACAAGTGGTAATGGGCCCAATCTGAAATACAGGAAATTCCACTTAACTGTGAAAAAAAACATTTTATATTCTGAGTGTGGTCAAACAGGAGTCTCAGTCTGTGGAGATATTCAAAACTTCATCCTGGGTGACATGTTCTAGCTGACCTTGCTTTAAGCAGGGCAGCTGGACTGGATGATCTCCAGAGACCCCTTCCAACTGCAACAGTTATGTGTGATTCTGTGATTGCTGTGTTGACTTTATCAGTGCCAATAAAATGGGGCTAATACCAAAATGTCATGAGGTCCAATCTGCAACATCTAGTTGTAGTATTTGAGTTTGATCTTAAAACACTTCAACTTGTCATCCTTTCCACTGCAACTTTCAGTTTACAGTCTGTCAATGAGATCATCTAAGATAGAAATGAGACTCTGCTGACAGTCAGAGGCAGTAAGGTGCCAAACAAAGCTTTCTGTCCTTAGAAAATTATTAAATTAATAATTAAATGTCTACCAAATTCTATTCCCGAAAGTAAAAGCAATAGTTCAACAACAACAAAAAAAATTGGATTCATTAATTTTAAGTGTTCTATAGTCACAGATAAAATGCTAAGTCTTAAGACATTCCTCTAAGTCCCCAATTCTGTTTTTATGTATTTGAACAAATTGGACCACTTGGAACATATACTCAGTATTGCTTCAGAAAATTCAAGTTAATGCTATGAAAATGTTATAGTTAGAAAGGTCTATAGTTGCTCCCAGATTATGTTGCTTCACAGCCTGAACTAGACACTTGGTAGCAAGATGGAAAGGGTCTTTTCACTTTTTTGTGAAAATATTTCTGTGACTGAAATCTGAGATAGAAACAAAGAGTCATAATAACTGGTTTCTTCTGCAAAGTCCATAGTATGTGCAATAGCTGTTCTAAAAAAAGGCCATTTTCAGTCATGTTATTTTCTGATTTTGTTATTAAATTGATTATAGTGGTGGTGTTTGAGTGGACTGCATGTTTTTTCCACCCACTTGGTAGAAATGGTTGTCTAGAAGCCTGGAAACAAGACATGCTGCAGTGTCTAGAAATCAGTTATGGATTTAAGAGAAGGGAAGAAGTTCTTCAAAGAAAAGTAACTCTCCATTTCCCTGACAAGTGCAACACTCTCTTTGTGGACTGTGAAGTAATCATGAGCTCATGGTTACATTCCCTTATGCCTACCATCTACCTATGCATGACATATCTTGGTCAAGCTTTGCTAAAAAAATGATTTTTAAAAAATAAACTTATTGTGCAGTAAAAGGGATTCACAGGGTAATCTCCTTTTCTGTAAAGTGGCATTTAAACAAAACATAAAAGATTCTTCAAATATTTTTGCTACCTTTATCACTAGACAGTGGCTTCTGTCTTTTCTGAAGGTTATTCAAATAGCAAATGTGAAAATATTGCATGAACTTTTTTTCTTTTTGTGTTCTCTCTGTTTTTTTTAATTTACCTCCTACCTCACATATACTACAACTCACAAAATTTTGGTAGTGCCTTCCCTGCTATAACTGCTTTCTTGTTGTAATTCCATTTTGAAGACATGCACATTCTTACTCCAGCATGCCTTAGCAGCAAATACATTTCTGGTATTTTTACTTGGTGTAATCAGTTAAACTTGTCAGTTTATCCACTCCTGTTTCTTATCTGTATCTTATGATAAATTGCACTATAAATCGATGTCACAAGCCATTTAGTGAACTTAGATAACATTAGGTCTTATTTTTGTTTACTTGCTTTCTTGTGTGGCTAATATATTATCATTAAAAGTTTCAAAATATGAGTTAAGAAGAGTTTAAAACAATAGAGTTGGCTCTTTTCTTTGTTTTGAGGGTTTTTTTAAACTTATATTTTCATACCTGATCCCTAAAGAACACTGTTCAGAATCATTAACAGCAAATATGTGTTTACAGCTAGTTTAAATCAATTGCTAATTAACTCCACAAGGCAGAAATGGATTTCTGTTTAGCACTGAGTTTGCGCTTTTCCTTTATTCTTGACACTCACAGGTGTGAGGTTCAAACTACATTAGCATCTGCTTCGCAACTGCCTGATCCAAACCCCACTGAAATCAAGATAAATTTAGAGGGAAAATTTGATAGGAAAATCTTGACAAAAATCCTACAATCTTAGAAAAATTTAGGCTAGACCTTTGGAAATCTGATCTGATACCACTCTCAAATCAGGGCCAACTTTTAGGGCCAATTTTTGAGGTTAGATCAGATTGCCAAACATCCAGTCACATTTTAGTACTTCTGAAATCCCTTTGGTACACCTCTTCCAGTGCTTCACTACCCTCATTGATTTTTCACCCCTTTTTATTTGATTGGAGCATCCCTTCCTGCAAATTCTGTCCAATGTTTCTTCTTTCGTTGCATAATACAACCAAAAGTCTACCTCCATTTTCTGTAAAACTACACCACAAATACTTGGAGAGAGCAATTAGAGTCTGCCTTTTCCTCTTTTCTTCAGGATGAATGAACTCGGGTCACCTAATCCTCCTTGTATATTGCATAACACATATAATACTGTAGCCATAAAAATTAATACATATATATCACAGCTTTTTTCTTGTTCCAATAATTAAAAACAAGACCAACACAAAACAATCCATTGTTGATGAGTTTATTATTACTCATCTTAAATGTAGTTGTTATTAGGGCAGCATAATGGTTCCTATTAGAAGGTTATAGCTGATTACTGTACACAATCTTGCTATCATTTTTTATGCAAAGCTTTCATTACTTTCAGCAGGAGTTCTGCAAGCAAATATGATCAAAGGTCAATTGAAATGGCCAAGTTTATTCAGATTATGCATTTCTGGATTTATTTTTTTTATGAATAAGAGTCAAACCATATAAAATAAAATAAATACAAGTTGAGGGGATTTTGTGGTGGTGATTTTTTTTTAACAGAAACCAGCAATGACTGTTCGATGCATGATGGCCAAAAAGAAAGAAAATGCACTGTATAAAAATAGTTGTTAAATACAGATAATGTACATAAATGCTTATTTTATAAGTAAAAGTCTTATTGTATATATGTCTGGAGACCTGGACTATTTGATTAGACACATATGTCTAAAAAAAATACCACACTATTGGATTGTTTATCTCTATGATTTTAAATATTCAGTTTTATTTTTAATATATTGTAATCAGTAACTCATACCTGAAATTTTCCTAATCCATAGAAATAGGATTTCAATGCGTTTCGTGAAGATGCATTTTTGCACACAAGAAGGCACAAAATGAACTTGTAAGAGAGGTAAATTTAGGGCTTGCTCACTTAGATGTATGTGTTGTAAAACCCAACCACAGGGAGTTCAGTAAAAATAGCAACTATGAAATTCTTTCTCAGAGACTGCAGGAGAGATTAGCAAAACATTAGGGAAAAAAAAGGTCAGAATATTGTCTTTGTTTTAAAAAAATTGTATTACAAGTTATTAAATTTCTAGCCTGTTAAAATATTTTTTCTTTTGTAGCCTGTAGATGGCAATCTTGTACCATTCATGAAATACACATGTACATTTACATATAAAAATACGTATGCATACAGAAAGAAATATAAAATATTAGGAAGGTGAGAAGGAGATGGAGTTTGTGGGGTTTTTCATTTTATTTTCCACATCATGAGATGCTAATTGTATAAAGTACAAAGTTTCTGTAAACCTGATCTAAGTCTTTATATGGTTCTGCATTTTATATATTTATGGAAACTAATTTCACTGTCACAATGACAATAACACAAATAATTATCTCTAAAATATTTCTGGTATTTCTAGTAGAAAATAAGTGCCTCAGCAAGTGATGGGATACTGTCATGCTTCACTATGCTGAATGAGTGTAGACAATTTCAGAATTGGACATCATACTTATGAGTACTGTGGAACTTTTCCTTAACGCATATTTCTAAAATTATGATGTCAAGAAACCTTGCACTTAGGAATACAAAAGCCCTAAACATCAAGCAAATTTTATTTGAATTACTGTGGAGCACTCAGTTTTAATCTGCGGAACAGAGACATAAATTTGATATTTGTGCACCAGCAAAACCACACACACACAAAACCCACCACAATGAATCAACCAACCAAAAAAACCACCTCAAAAGGCTTCTGACAGCAATATCAGGAAAGCAGAATTACAGGGAAGTATTTTCTCAGCTTACACAATAGCCAACTGCACAACACCTTCACGCATCTTTTGATAAGCAGTTATGCCATTACTAATATGCTGCATGCATCTTAACAGCATGATAGAATAAGTACAGTCTGTGGCAATTTCGGGAAAGAAAAAAAAAACCCAAACAACGAACACAACACAAGACCCTCTAACCAGTCTTGTGACTTCTCTGTATGTGTCATGTACGTTTTTTTATTAATAGGTTTTTCCTTTGAAAAGGTTTTTAAAGGTACTATACAAGGCTGTGATGTAAGAATCCTAAACAGATACCCCTCCACAGTGTGGCTTTGTCTTAGTGTTTTCAAGTCTTTCTGGTTTGCAGAACTAATTTATACCACTTTTTTTACATGAAATTGTTTCTGCATGATGCTCTGATGAAGTAGTCTGCATTTGACCAACATGTCCGCATTCTGCTCTTTGCTGATGCATCACATTTGAAGCATTACTTTTCACTGCCAAGATATAAAAAGGGTGGTAACAGGAGGATAAAAAAATCATTTGCCTCAGCAAAACACAAACGCTCCTGATACTCAGCCTCTGTTCCTTAGCCTTCTACTTGAAGAAGGCAAATCTTATTTTCACTTGTTCATGAAGTTGCCATGGAAATATATATTGGCCAATATAAATAACTTGTTAAAGGATTTATTAAATAAACATATCGCTAACCCAGCCTTATCTTTTTGTTCCTGTCCCTTATCCTAAGCAGAAAGCATGCCTTAATTATAAAATCATTGGCTGTGGACTAGGTTCCATTACAGAATCCTCTATAGATTTCCTTCCTCATCTTAAACACTAATTTTAGTCAAATTATGCCAATGCTTGGTTTGGTCCTTATTTGTTGCTCATTGTCATTTGTGTAGTCACTGCTTACAACACAAGGTACTCAAAAAGAGCTTGCAAATGAGGATGTCTAGTTTTGAAGGCTGTCTGGTGCTACACTGTGTCAAGGTTTGCCTGGCAGAATTTAGTTCAATTTCTCTGTGGAGTCTAGACACATAAACTCCTTCCCTTTCCAACTTAAGTGCCCTAGGATATGGTAAGAAATATCAATATACCCTGATATTTGAAGTGCTGTGTACCTCCACTCTGTATTCAGCATGACAATCTGGCTTGATTATATTTTGAACTTGGACAAGAGGAAATGGTAAAGCATAGGAAACAGGGAATCAAGGCTGTCATAGTATGAATTTAGTAGTGTTTATGCACGAAAGATTAACAATGCTAATAATGAACTAAGATTTGAAGGATGGAAATTTTGCACAGCATACAACATAAAAAAAAATATTCTTGGATTAGAGCAAATCTGAAAAAGAAAAAAACAAAACGGGAAGAGCTACTTAAGGGAAAAGAAGGAAGTGATTGGAGGGGCAAACCTGTAGTCTTAATCACTGCAGTTAGTTATTGAATTGTGAGGTTCGGTTAAACCTCTCCATCTATCTCAAAATATATGTATTACTCTCCATTCACTGATTGTTATAGAAATTTCCCTTTCTGTACCTCTTATCCCTCAACAGTTCTTCCACATTACTTAGAGAAAATAATCAAAATAGTATGAAATAAATATTGTTTTAATCTAAAAATTCCTTTTCATTAGAGAAAAAATAATCTTGGATCTTAAGCAGTACTATATTTTGCTTGCTTGATATAAATATAAAGGAAGAAAAGTGAAATCTTAAGCTATCTGAATGAGAGGAAGATCCAAGACTTACTCTTGTGTTTAATCTAAAACATGCAGCTTGTATCAAGTGATATTTTGTCTCACATTTCATTCTGAGATCTCAGACCTCATTCTTCTCCAATGCCCTTTCCATGAGAAAGTTCATGGAATTAGAGACGCTGCAACTGAGAACTTAACCAATCGCAATTTCTCATAGAAGCAATAGAATGTTTCTTCCCATCAGTCCCACAAATACTAAAATCTGCATCAAGTATTTGGAAGACTTTCTTGTGACAACAATGTCAGCACTTGAATGTGTATTCTTCATGTGTGCGTTTATGGACTTCATATGGTATATTCACTGCTATATTTGGTAAATTCTGTCATCAGCGCAGTCTTGTCTGCATCCAAAAAGAAAGTCCAAGTCCTTGCAGTTGTGGTGGTTTGGGTTTTTTTCCCCCACAGGAGTTTCAATCATAGTTTTTTAATTTTCACTTAATATTAGTAGAAACAATCAACATATTTAGTTATTATTCCTAATTTTACATGTTTATAGATGCAATAATCAAGTTGATACACCAGAATAATACTCAATTCATAATACCAGAGTATGGGCCAAGTGTTTTACTTGCTACCATACTGCCTTTTATACACTTTAAGTATTTTTACTGGTTTTGGTAGTAAACTGCCAGGCCACATTTAAGATTTTCTGCAGTGTCTTGATTTTGGTGCCCAGAAAAGTCAAGTTTGTCATCTCTTACATGTATGGACTCCATTAAACTTCTACTCATACCCACAGTGGGTTCCATGTAGCCACAAGATCTCCAGTTGGCAGCATGTGCTACATACAAGTCTGTCTGAAGCAACAGGGGACAATTTGAATTCTGGGTGTAGCTATTATATTCAGCAGAATTACACCTGAGATTAATTTGACCTGAAAGCTTTCCTTTTCATCAGCGACATAGATTTACTCACTTCTATTCAAAATTAAAGATAAGCACTAAATCAAATACAATTTCTTATCAGCTTGCAAAGAATCATAGAATCATAGAACGGTTTAGGTTGGAAGGGACCTTGAAGATCATTGAGTTCCAACCCCCCTGCCATGGCCAGGGACACCTCCTACTAGACCAGGTTGCTCAAAGCCCCATCCAGCCTGGCCTTGAACACCTCCAGGGATGGAGCTTCCACAACTTCTCTGGGCAACCTGTTCCAGTGCCTTACTACGCTCAAAGTGAAAAATTTCCTCCTAATGTTTAATCTAAACCTGCCCTCAGAATCTCAGAATCACAGAATCACCAGGGTTGGAAGGGACCTCTGGAGATCATCTAGTCCAACCCCCCTGACACAGCAGGGTCACCTACAGCAGGTTGCACAGGACGGCGTCCAGGCGGGTTTTGAATGTCTCCAGTGTGGGAGACTCCACAGCCTCTCTGGGCAGCCTGTGCCAGTGCTCTGCCACCCTCAAAGTCAAAAAGTTCCTCCTCATGTTAAGATGGAACATCCTATGTTCAAGTTTGTGCCCATTACTTCTTGTTCTATCACTGGGCACCACTGGAGAAAGAGTCTCTTTCTGTGTCTGCCTGTGAGGATGATGTGGGAGACAGTGGCGAAAGCCTTGCTGAAGTCATGGTAGACAACACTCACCGCCCTCCCTTCATCCACTCATCCAGTCACGCCATCATAGAAGGCTATAAGATTAGTCAGACATGACTTCCCCTTGGTGAATCCATGTTGACTACTTCTGATAACCTTCTTTTCCTCCAGATGCTTGGAGATGATGCCCAGAACAAGCTGTTCCATCATCTTTCCAGGGATGGAGGTGAGGCTGACTGGCCTGTAGTTTCCCACGTCATCCTTTTTGTCCTTTTTGAAGACTGGAGTGACATTGGCTTTCCTCCAGTCCTCAGGCACCTCCCCTGTTCTCCAGGACCTTTCAAATATGATGGAGAGCGGCCCAGCAATGACTTCCGCCAGCTCCCTCAGCACTCACGGGTGCATCCCATCAGGCCCCATGGACTTGTGGGTGTCCAGTTTACTTAATTGTTCTCTAACTTGTTCTTCTTCAACCAAGGGAAAGTTTTGCTTCCTCCAGACTTTCTCTGTTACTTGCAAAGTCTGGGACTCCCGAGAGCTGGCCCGAGCAGTGAAGACAGAAGCAAAGAAGGCATTCAGCAACTCTGCCTTCTCTGCATCATCCATCACCACAGCACCCATCTCGTTCAAGAGCGGGCCCACATTTTCCCTGGTTTTCCTTTTGCCTCCTATATACTTAAAGAAACCCTTCCTATTGGTCTTGACATCCCTCGACAGGTTCAATTCCAAAGCTGCCTTGGCTTTTCTCGTTTCTTCCCTGCCTACCCTGACAGCGTTCTTATACTCATCCCAAGTCATCAGCCCCCTTTTCCACATCTTGTAAACTCCCTTCCTCCACCTGAGTTTTTTCAGAAGATCCCTGCTCAGCCATGCAGGTCTCCTTCCCTTGCCCGATTTCTTGCTCTTTGGGATGCACCTATCCTGAGCTTGGAGGAGGTGGTGCTTGAGTATCAGCCAGCTCTCTTGAGCCCCCTTACCCTCTAGAGCCCTCTCCCATTTGATTTCTCCCATCAATTTGTTGAAGAGCTCAAAGTTAGCTCTCCTGAAGTCTAAGGTTTCCACCCTACTTGTCATTTTGTGCATACTGCAATTAATCCTGAACTGTGTCTTCTCGTGATCACTACAGCCAAGTCTGCCCCCAACCTTAACATCCTCCACCAGTCCTTCTTTGTTTGTCAGTACTACAAAGATTTGTCAGTACCTCTTCCAGTTTAAAGCCATTCCCCCTCATCCTACCACTACATGCCTTTGTAAAAAGTCCTTCCTCATCTCTCCTGTAGGCCCCCTTTAGGTACTGGAAGGCCTCACTAAGGTCTCCCCAGAGCCTTTTGTTCTCCAGGCTCAACAACCCCAACTCTCAGCCTTTCCTCATAGGAGAGGTGCTCCAGCCCTCTGATCATCTTTGTGGCAATATACAATTTGTGTCTCTGCAGAACCCTCAATGCATGTGTTTCCTGGTTTCCAAAGCTTCCATTTATTCTTAGTTAGACAGAATGTGTTGTAAAGTAAAATGTATTGTGATATTTGGTATATTGTATATGATTATCCACAACTTTAACAGGCATATAGACACAATATGACTAGCATACTCTTTACATGAATTATTGAAAAATAACAGAGTAGATCATGTAAGGTCATTTCAAAATTGGATACTTTCTTGTACTAGGAAATCTAGGAAGTATTTTATATTGAATCTAGGAAATACTTTACATTGAATAGACTGTCATTCATCATGAACTACAAATTTATCACATAGTAGTTCTATTATTAAGATAAAAGAAATATTGCATTTTACTAAAATTGTTAAGGTTTATTATGCCTTTTTTTTTTTGACGAAGGGTCATCTAACATTTGAAAGCGAGAAGAAATCTTGAGGAATAATTTGAAATATTATGCATTCATGTTTAGCTTCTTTCCAATTTTACAGAATCAATCTTTTTTCTGGTTCTTTCTTTAGAAGATCTTTTGCTCTTTTGTATCCTGATTGTCATTGGAATATCCTAGATGATTTTAAGTATAAAGTGTGGTCCATGGGAATTCTGAGTTTCAATATTCTGAGGAGAAAAAAAACCAAAACAAAACAACCCCACAACAAAACGCCAACAATAAAAAGATGTGCAAAAATAAGAATTAATGTCTGTACTGGGAATAAATTAATAATCTTGGAATTGGCATAGGATCAGAAGGCAGTCTCCAGAACAATTTCCTCTGGAGAGTACAGCCTTTTCCAAAAAGTTATGTCACTGTTCATTGGGATTCTAGCAGGAATAAGTGATTATTCTTCATGCTCTCTCATAGCTGTTATTACACTTGGTTTTGTGTTCTAAAGGCCAAAAAAATACTTGTTAATTAGCATGAAGGAAAAT
The DNA here is from genome assembly GCA_017639485.1 of Pluvialis apricaria. Taxonomy (NCBI): domain Eukaryota; kingdom Metazoa; phylum Chordata; class Aves; order Charadriiformes; family Charadriidae; genus Pluvialis; species Pluvialis apricaria. Next base: position 40,127,282 of record CM030007.1, read on the forward strand.
GGCCTTTCTTACAAATGCTTGAAGACTTACAATGAAGTAGAAATGCTACTCCTCTTCCATAAACAAAGATAGGTGTAAAATTATTAATCGTCTAATAACAACAGCAGAATAATTAACTACTTTCTGTAAGGTTCTATATTGCTAAGAGTAAAATGTCACTCCTTGAAATGTTGTTTGTGAAATTCATGCCCTTCTGAGATGAATTCATATTATCATGGAACAAATATTTCAGTTGTGAGGTTAAAAGCCTCATCGGCATTATCTTCCCCAAACCCTCAGGCCTCAAAATGAATGACATTGAGAAAAAATGTACATATATGCTTGCTTTTAGTACACATTTTAGCTTAGAAAATTCTACCTTAATACCAGCGATATCTATACTTTTGTGGAAGACCCAAATATCTCTGAAGTATTTTAATTCTGTTAAAATTTTCTACTTTTTAAGGATCTGTTTTCAAATATCTTCTTGAAATTGGAGCCAGAAACATTACTACTACATTTACAACTGATGGAATAACAGTTTTGTTTTGGTTTGGTTTGGTTTGGTTTTTTATAAAAAAAATAACATTTCAGTTATTCAAACAGAAAATCTAGTACTGAAGTATTTGCCTGCTAGGATTTCCTATAGCTGAAAATGTAAACTGTTGTTGAAACTCAGTACTAGTGAGCAACTAACTACTTAAAATTTCATTTAGCTATAAAGATTTGACATTCTTTCAAAAACAAGGCATAACTTTTACAGAATTAACATATCCTAAGGTACGAGCAAGAAGGAAAAAGAGGAAGAATAAAGGCGAAGAATAAATTATAAGAATAAAGGTTCTATACACCATAGGAATGATGATTAGTTGTCTCATGTTTTATCTTGGTATTCTACATTATACTTGGCAGCTTTAGGGGCATATTATTCACAAAAAGCTACAGTAGATCACAAGTTCTTGCTCCAGGATGGGCTAATCTATTTTTCAGGCAGTTAAGACAGAGTTAAAGAAATCTCAGGTGTTGACAGCATTGATAAAAATGAGCTTGATCAAAAAACTACTGGAATCTGTGAGACATTTGTCCACTGATTTTGGTGAGAGCATTATAAGAGCTTCTGTCAAATATCTTGCTCATCATTCATTTGGGAACATACACTTTACAGAAGAACAATTTTGATTTCATTCAACAGTTACACCTCATAAAAAGTGGTAGAGGAATGGTGACTCAATGCAATTAGCCAGGATTTTAAAGAAACAGTTGTAATTCCCTATTTCTGCTACAAAAACTGGTCAAATTTTAATCTCAGTGGCAGTTGTCAGATCAGTAGTGCTTCTGAGTCCAGCTATATCCCAGCTCCAAGTAGGCTACCCTGTTGCCTGCAAAGCCCCATTTTCTGGAGAAGGAAAAACTTCTAGGTTGTAAGAGCCTGGGGTTGGGGTGTCCCAGTCTGCATCTGACCTAGAAAAATCAAGGCACAGCATTTTGGGACGCACTATTGTATGTTCTCACCTCTCAAACAAGAAGCATCGTTATTGCCTTAATTTTCTATAAATAGAATAAATAATGCTGGTTGGTACTTCATCAAAATATTGTGAGGAGAAATACAGTGATGTTTCACGCAACTTTTGTATTAAAAATACCAACTGTGTAAGTTATAACGGGTAGATGCAAGTTCACTGTATGGAGCTAATGAACTCCAGGTTAGCACTGTGCCAGTAGGGCTTTTACAAAAGACCTGGCTTAAGCACAGACACATCAGTTTTATGTACGGAAGACTGCTTGTTGATCCCTAGAACATGCACCTTTAAGAAATGTCTCTGACACATGGATACTTACCAGTATGGATATCCTGATAGCTACTAGTATAAACAGTGTTATAAGTTGGCTAGTTAGAATACCTGCATGGTAGTAAGGTATGTTATTCCTTGTTTCTGCTTCTAGGCATGTATACATAAATCCTGACAATGCTGAGCTGCTCAGCACCAAAGCTGATTTACGACAGTAAGTGTAACTCAGCTGATATAGTAAATATGATCAGACCACACAAAATTATACTTGAAGAGCTGCACAGAGTACTCATATGAGCTATGGGAGGTACAAATTCAAAATCTACAACTCAAAAAATACCCTAGGCAGAAGACAACAGGAGTTTTGTATTAATGAATACCAAATCTTTCCTGTTGGAAGTACATGCAATTTGATATAAAACTGCACACACAAAAAAATCCCAACAGAAAATGGAATTATATTTCTGACCCTTCGTGGTGGGTTGACCAAGGCTGAATGCCAGGTGCCCACAAAAGCTGCTCTATCAATCCCCCTCCTCACCTGGACAGGGGAGAAAAAATATAATGAAAGGCTTATGGGTCGAGATAAGGACAGGGAGATCACTCACCAGTTACTGTCACAGGAAAAACAAACTCAACATGGGGAAAATTAATTTAATTTATTACCAGTTGAATCAGAGTAGGGTAATGAGAAATAAAAACTAAATCTTAAAACACCTTCCCCCCACTCCTCCCTTCTTCCTGGGCTCAACTTCACTCCTGATTTCTCTACCTCCTCCCCCAGAGCAGTGCAGAGGGATGGGGAATGGGGGTTGCAGTCAGTTCATCACACGTTGTCTCTGCTGCTCCTTCCTCCTCAAGGGAAGGACTCCTCACACTCTTCCCCTGCTCCAGCGTGAGATCCCTCCCACAGGAGACAGTCCTTCACAAACTTCTCCAACATGGGTCCTTCCCACGGGCTGCAGTTCTTCACGAACTGCTTTAGCGTGGGTCCTTTCCACAGGACGCAGTCCATCAGGAACAGACTGCTCCAGCGTGAGTCCTGCCAGTAAACCTGCTCCAGTCTGGGCTCCTCTCTCCATGGGTTCACAGGTCCTGGCCAGGAGCCTGCTCCAGCACTGGCTTCCCATAGGGTCACAGCCTCTTTTGTGCATATCCACCTGCTCCAGAATGCAGTCCTCCACAGACTGCAGGTAGATATCTGCTCTGCTGTTAACACCCATGGGCTGCAGAGGGACAGTCTGCCTCACCATGGTCTTCACCACAGGCTGCAGGGGAATCTCTGCTCCAGTGCCTGGAGCACCCTGCCCCCTCTTTCTTCACTGACCTTGGTGTCTGCAGAGTTGTTTCTCTCACATATTCTCACTCCTCTTTTTGGACCACTGCCAGTGTTGTGCAGTTGTTTTTTTCTCCCCCTTCTTAAATATGTTATCCCAGAGGTGCTACCACTGTCACCAGCGGGCTCAGCCTTGGCCAGTGGTGGGTCTGTCTTTGAACCTGCTGGCATTGGCTCTATGGGACATAGGGGAAGCTTCTAGCAGCTTCTTGCAGAAACCACCCCTGTAGCGCCCCCTGTTCTACTAAAACCTTGCCACGCAAGCCCAACACACTCCTACCAAAATAAATGAGTTCTATACATTTTGGATGATAAGTACATTCATCGTTCAGCTATTAGAGAATATAGCTGTAATGGTTAATATTTCCTCTGGAAGAGGAAGACCCAGGTTCCCTCTGGACACCTGAGTAAGCATGAGCAGAGCAGCTCCTTCTCAGCTGCAAACTGAAAGCTGAAAGAAGGCCTGAAAGCCTGAATCCAACAGGTTTACAGTTCTGAATTTCAGCTTGAAGGAAGTTCTTTAGACAACTACCCAGGTCTGAAATGTCGTTTACAGGTTTAACAATAGTCAGCAATAGTTTACTGTCAAGAGTTTAACATGATAGGCATGGATGCAGGTGTAAGGAATGAAGTGGAGCTTCCCCATCATTGCTTGATTTTGCTTTCTCCATCATTTTAGTTTAAGCCTGTGGCCTTGCTTGCTGGTGAGCCCCCAGTACTCCCAGTACAATCTCACTGCCTGCACACTTAATACTAGCACCTAGACCCTTGACTAGCCTCCTGCACAGATTGTACAGGTTTGCTCAGCCTTTGTGATACAGCACAGAGCGTTTCACCTGGATTCTGTTTGTAGAAGACGACTCAAGTGACTCGGCCATGTGCACACAGAAATGCTTGAGTTAGGCAGTTACTTGAGCCATCTTACTTAAAATAGAATTTCCCTAATCGATGAAGACAGAGATATGCACCTCTAGTGGGCAATTTGTCCCAATAAACTCCTGACTCACCTTGCAAAGGTCTGAAATCACCCTCAGCTGACCATTAGAAGTCCTAAAGAGACTATGTTCCTAACCAAGGCATTTCATTTAAATGCCTAAAATTAGATGGTTGAAATCTATTCCAAAATCTGAGTAGAGCTGGGAGTCGAAAGTATCTCTGTCCCAGTCCACCTCTGTAATCACAACACCTATCTAAAATAGGAAATGTCTAGTCATGTGAAAAAATTTACATAGCAGTAAAATTGATAGTAAGAAATATTCCAAGTGTACCTGGTTTGTGATGAAAGTGAAAGGTTTTAGTATTATTTTAGCAAATAAAGCTATTTATTTTCCAGTTAAATTAAGGGAGAGAAATAGCTAGAGACCTTGAAAAGTGTGGTCTTCATTATAAAAATATCTTGGCTCACAATTTCTGTCCATCGTAAAGCAATTGGTTTTACTTTATTGAACTTCCCAAATAAAGTTTTCCTTTTTCTTGCACTGACTGAAATAATTTCTGGTTGGTATTTTTTGCTGCATTTATTTTCCTCACAACTGCTGGGCTGATGACAACTCACTTGTCACACTGCCGAATGATTATAATCAACCGATAATTGAGGCTTTGTGCTAGTTAGCCTTTGCAAATTCAATTTCTTTAGCTAGAATGGTATCATTACAGACAGATTTATAAATCAGTATTACATGCTAATTACCAATATCAGAAAATAATAGCTAAAGTACTGTCCTGAATAAACTGAATGTTAAATATGCACAGAATGCATAAATAAATTGCTCTGTTCTTCCCCTTGTCTCAATTTTTGAGAAACTACTTTTACGCTATTCAATCACATCGTATAATTCCTATATTCATACAAGTTGTGTGTTTTGGTTTTGTTTTGTTTAGTTTTTACAAATCTTGGGGTGTTTTTGACATATTAAAAGGAAAGAGGTTTTAGAGGAGCACTCAACAGTACTGTGTAAAGACAAGAAATTTCTCCGATTGTTTGTCTCTGCTTTCTTACAGAAGGTAAACACCGGCACCTAATCTTGATTGCAATCACATTTTAATGACATACCTTATCCTTCCTAATCTTTTGGTTTATAATTCTCTAACCTTCTAGTGAATTTTAAAAGAGAGAGAGAAGGAAGGAGGATCAGTTTGGATGTGTGATAATTGGCAAAAGGCAAAAGGGAGAGTCAATTATCTCAGATTAATATCACAGACATGCTACATCTGGTACTGACTTAGTCTGTCTGTCCAGAAATACCTATCAAATAAATAATTAAAATCAAGTGTTGGCAGATGTGGATCTTTCCTTTCATGATTGCTTTCTCCTGGTGTACAAGATTGGATAAAATCTTTCCGTTTAATTTCTGGTGATTTATTTTTTTCAACAATATCTTGGAAGATCCAAAGGTTGTGTGCACAATACATGGAAAGCTTCCTAGGAAAATCAGACATCTCTAAGTGTTTACTTAGGTTTTCCTGCTAGTACTGGCTTAAGCTCTGTTAAAATGATGTAGAAAGTAGAAACAATCTGTATTCTTATCGTGCACTTACAGCCCTGAAGGAAAGCCTGCTGGGATTGGCTGCAGATGGCTTCATCATAGAAGAAGAATGTGCCTCCTAACAGTTGCTTGTTCTGTATGCATGATCAAGCAACAGTCAATGGTTTCCTGTGCCTCATTAGCTGTGGTGACAGGAAGAAGTATGATTCTCCCAAAATACCTGCCCTTCCTCCAAACTAAGGTAACACTGCATGGAGGAAACACTGAGAAACTTGAATTTCATGGAGCATTTCATTTTCATAGAGCATACCAGAAAACAGCAAAAATTCAACAAATTAGCATAAATTACTGACAAATTCTTCAAAAGAAATTAAATCACATTAAATCACAGGTAAGCTTGAGCTTTTGATATGCACGTTGTTACTTTCTCTTATCAAATAGAAAGAAGGAAATATTTCAGTTGGGCCAATGTTAATTTTTTTTTTTTTAGTTACAAAAATATGATGCAAACTTTTAAAAAAAAGTGCCCATGATGGAGATCCTCAAATGCTGCAGTATAACTCAGGATGCCTGTAGACCAGGATTTCCTTAAATACCTTGTTTAATGTTCTGTATTTTAAACTGTGGAGGCAAAGGCAGGACTGAAACTTCTTGGCTTTCTGTTGAAGCAATGCGGTCTACCATGTTAGAAGCGGAATCCGCAGATACATTTAAGGTTCATATTTTTTTTCTGAGTTCGTTGTGTAGTTGTAGTTGAGTTACTCTTTCTCACCGTACCTTTGCTACCATTTCTACCATTTCTCTGTTTTCACCATACCTTCTAAGAGTCATATAATCTTGAAGAACATGTTTAAAATGAGTGAGTTGGTGCGTACATTGAAAGATCCTCTCTTTTGACTGTGAAGGAAAACCTTTTGATTCAGATGTGACAGCTATGATAAGATATGCCCAGGCAGTTTGAGTCCCCTAAACTCGTATTTTCCAGTTTAAATACTTCTTTCTCCTACACCTCACAAAATGAAATATGAAATTATTGTAATATAATGACCACAACGTTTACGGCAGTCTAATGCAGCACAATTTTTCATAGTTGTGAAAGATACACTTATTTCTAACCTTGATAGTTTCTGAGGTAATAGGCTTGAAGTCCTGGCAACCCGAGAATGCTGCTGCAAGTTGCAATGTTTCACCTCAGAAAACACACAACTGGCAACCAATGTATCTAGTTCACAGGTGACGTATCACCCCAAAATTCTTGTTAAAAATGCTATAGTGTGTATTTACACAGATTTTTTTCATGGGGAATGTGTACTACACAGAACAGATAATGATATGATGTTGTACAGAGATTTTGTTGATATTTACTCAGAATTAACTGTATAATACATGCATCTTCCACTCACTTTTTCAGTTTATCGTTTGGAATTTTGTGTTACATTCTAATAATGTTTTCCCTAAGTAATTATTATTCCTACCGTGAGGTTCACATATATGGTGAGGTTTTTCCAGCCATATACATAGTCATACACACATTTATATAAAGCTGTAAATTATTCTGGCAAGGTATATTGAGTACTTCAGTTGAATATATGTGCCTAACAAACCTCAATTTGAAGGTAAACAACAAAATAGATGTGGACATATTTTTGAAAGGATTGAGAACCTAGAATTTCTCAGTCAGTGGGGTTGTAGACGCCTGGCTCTTTAGAAAGTCAATTAGCTGCCTTAATTAAGTTCCTTAATAAAGGCCTAGAAGCCTAATATTAAGAACCCATTCAATCATTCTTGGCTATATGTTGAGGAAAAACCTTGAATCATAATGTCAGTTATATACGTACAAGGGTCTTTCCGTTTCATGTACTTAGTCTGTAAATACTCAATAAATACTTATGTTACGTGTTTTGTGATAAATAAGATGCATACTTTATTATGAATGACAGGCTAATTTTTTTTAAAGAGGTTGAATTCTGCCACACATGTTATACTGAAAACGCTTCTACCCATTAGAGATATTTTTTGTTCTGTCACATATTTCTCGACCAGCTAAACGATTCAGTCCCCAATTACCATGGACTGATTTTTCTACCTTTCTCATACTTAGTGATATCTTACAGTAAATTAGGCATAAGTTTACTTGTAGATCAAATTGTTAGTAAACACAAACAAGTTATAGAATTAATTCTTCTTTTTTTTTTTTAGTAAAAGTAACCAGGAAGTTACTGGTTACTCACAAAATCAGTGTTTGTTGGTACCATTGTGTTTAACTACTTAAGCAGTGTTTAACTGCAAAGTTGTCTTTGACTGCATAAGCCACAGATGATAAGGTCTCAGTCTGGTTTTTTTAGTCCACTGAACATATGTGACAGTCATTAATGGGACAGACATTAACTCAGGTCCAACGTCTTAAAAATCTTTGTTGGTTTAACAGATATTACTTATTTTGTGAGGAACTGGGAAATTATTTACTTACAGGATAATCTAACAAATGATTCCAATTTTAAAGGAAAAATTTTCTTTTTAGCTTTTAAGAAACTAAAATAATGAATGGAGAAAACTTACTATGGCATAATAGAAGTAGAAAATAGAGAAGTTTTTTTAAAATAATTTGTTTGGTTGATTGCTTGGTTTTTGGAAGTAGTCTTTACTAATGACTTTTCCATACACGCTGTGCTTCCCAACTGCAGCTACCCTTTGTCTTTCACTCTCTTTTCTTAACTTTAGATCTGGCTGCAAAAGGGCATCAGTTATTCGGAATAAGAAGTCACACAAAGCAGCTCTGCTCTTCTCTTTCTCCACCTCTTCTCCAGCAGTTGGACAAGGCATAGATCTGGATGGGCCTCAAGTGCCCAAAGTGCTGCAGAAGGGCAGGTTGACTTCGAGTCCTGCTACGGTCCTGGAGAGGGCTGCTGGGGCAGCGAGCCTGAGAGCTAGTTGAGGGAGGGAAAAGTGGATAGTGGTGGATGTGGGAGCATCGGGAACAGCTTCAGGGTTTCATGCATGAACACACACCTGCCTTTTCAGCTTTCCCTCTGACAGGAGAGGTTAACAGCAAGAGCTGGCAGGGTCAAGGATCTTTTTTGCCTTTTTGACTTGTTTGGCTCCCGATGCCATTGCCTTTTTCTGCTCCCTTTCCTGTGGTGTTGAGGATACAGCTTTTAAACATATTGATCATTTTCTTTACAGAACTAGAATTTTAATTTTATGATGTATTGATAAAGACATAGACAAAAGTAGTAATGTTTCAGCTGTTATAACCTAGAGATATGAGAGCAGCAAGGACTGTAAGCAACAATAAAGTTCTTTATGAGACCGCTGCTGTAGCAGGAAAGAAGAAAAGGATTTTTTTATCCAGCATCCCTGAAAAGACTTGGCTGACCTTTCCCATCACACTAGTGGTAAGTGTAATGGGAATTGTTAAGGGCACTCTTCTCTCTTTGTTCCGCAGAGGTTAACTGCTGGTCACCTCCTTCTGCTGTCACCTCTCTCTACTCCACAGGTGCTAACTATTCTTTTCTCTCAAGTGGTCTGACTGATTAACATAATTACATTATTCTCAGAGCAACTGTAACTCGTATTTAGTTTGGATTTTGTGGCTTCTTGTCAGACCTGATGAAAGGACTCTGAATATATGTGTGAATATGCATGCACATGTGTATGCATTATCAAAATCTGTCAGCTACAAACTAGCAATGGCTGAGAAAGATAGGCTTAATTCTAGTAACTTGTGTTTGCACATTGTCTATTTATTCACCTATCTATCTATCTATCTATCTATCTCATCTCCTTTCTGTCAGGATAGTGTACAATAACCTTCAACATCTATACGCTAAGGGTTGTTAGTTACTCTTTTCCTTTATACCTTGCATAAAACAGTTGTCTTTGATTCTTCATATTGTATAATTTTCCCTTTGATTTCCTCCAGCCATAGAAACAGCACTGGAAACTTTCTGTTTAAAAAGGAGTCAAATTGTATTTTATGTATCTATGCGTGTTGAGTCATGGCATGTCAGCATGATGGAGGTTTTCTGGAAAACACTGCTAAAATGGCACAGCAGGATACAAGACATAAATGATCAATTAGTTACATAAACAACTGAGAATTTATACAACCCATTTTGAAAATGCATCTCTTTTTCTATATGTCATAAGATTAATAATATAATATATGCATACTATGTTACAAGATAATCACACATAAGGTCATACTCCTATATAGAACTAAAATAAGATAGAATGAGTAATTGTTCTTTTTCTCCCATTACAGACAGGAATAATTTCTATGGAACCCCTTTATTCAAATGAGAAAGCAAAGCAAAGAAAATATAGGAATGAAAACCATTCTAGGTAAGTACACTCCAGTACATACAGAGCTGATTATTTTCCAGATTAGAAAATCTGTGACCATGGCTACACAATACTAGTGAGTACTGTGCAGATATTCCCAAGCCAGGACTCAAAGGGAATTCTGACACAGCAGAGTCTCTGCCGTATGCCTGGGCTAATTAGCCAGGCTGAAAGGCAGACCATGCACCCAGTGAGATGTGGATGCTACTGTACAGCTTCTGGGATCAGATGAGTGTATCTCCATATTGCTGTCCCAGCAGTGTTGGACTATGGTTAGGCGTTTAAAAAAAAAAACCAAACAAACACGAAAACAACAACAAAACTCCCCAAAAGTCAGAAAACAGAGGCAGCAGGCAATTTCATCATTGAACTGATGATCATTTTCATTGCTTAATTGATGGCACTACTCCTGATGGTATGGAATTGGCAACTGTCTGTCACCATCCTGAGATAATGTCCAGGCCTGATTCAGTAGAGACCTTTTCCTGCAGGTAATATGGATAAGATCTTCCAGGCTTTAAACAAACTTCCAACAAAGTGTGCTTTGGATCATCAGACATCCACTCCTGTCCCAAAGCAAAGCATACATAGCTGTGATTTCATGTTATACAAGCACAGCCCTCATATTAAATCAGGCACTTTGAATGGAAAAACAAGATGTGTGAAATACAAGAATTATATTTTAAATCTACATCTAATCAAGGTCCAAATGTTTTGATGTGGCCATTGTCAGTTTCTGATGCTTGGCTTCAGGGCCAAAAAATGGTTCCTGGCTCTATTTTTTTAGCAGCATAGACAGATACACATCATGATAAAATGTCAAATAATGTGCAATGCAGTAAAGCCTCTGTTTAGCCTTTAATATATATTTAATAAGTTTAAAAGCAATTACTGCAGACAAACTAAATTTCACAGGCTAGAAAAGTAGCTTTATCCTGGAACGTACACTACCTTTCCTGTCATATGGCAAATTTAACATTGTCCTAATGCATTTTTAAATGAGAAATTTAGATTTAATTTGAGACCCAAAGATTTCTGTCGGGGAAAGAGAAAGTAATATTTCAGTGGGAGATTTTTTTAGACTGACATGACCTTATCAGTTTCTACCGTCATTCATAAGCTGTTCAAGAAAATGCATCTTCTAGAAACTTTACAGAAAAGACTTTTGAGTTAGAAAAAACCCATAGAGAATAGGTATGATAGGTTCCTGTCTCTACTGATCCACAGAGAATGGGTTGTTAGAGTCCTCAGCTGCAAAGTCATGGATCTTTAGTTCAAGGTTTTTACACAGGAGTTCTCCAGTTTCATCCTCATGTGTCAGTCCAGCCTAAGGCTGTCATGAAGGCACATTTGTAAAAGAGTACAAAACAGTGCAGAGAAAAATGCAGTCTGAAGTAAAAACAAGTCAATCAATATTGTTTCAGAGAAAAAGAAGACTGTAATAAGTCATGAAGAATTAATATTAATTTACAACTGTGTGGAAACAAAACAGAGAAATCATGCCTGGAGCCATGACCCTCTGGCTGCCTTGTTTGTTTTCAGAACTGTTTTCCTTCCTGAGCCCTGTTGAGTTTTTTTTTAATTTATTATTTTTCTTTTTCTGAAAAATATAATAAGCTGTTTCTCATAGGAGACATATTTCTGATGATTTTAGGGAAAACAGTTGGTATTTTTTCACTCCCTGATTCCAGTTTATGGGCAATGGTGGGTTTTTCCTGTTCCCCTCAAGCATTCTGTCATTTGCTGACTCACCGAGAGTCCACAGACTGCTAGATAGTTATTTATTTTCTTTGAAAAACTACACACATGTGGGCAGAACACTTTCAGCACAGGGGGTCATTTATATTTTATGTTTTGTGGTTCTTCATGACTTTAATTTAGAATTCTGTCTTCTTTGGGTCTTCTCCCTCTCTTTGGCAATTTCCCTGCGTGACATATACCTACATCAGTGTATTGATTTGCAGAATACCTCTGCTATTTGGAGATACATGGTCTTCACTTGCTGCTCGCAGCCATAATGATGATTGGGACTTTATCACGCCACCTGTTTGAAACTTAGACCTTCCTTGAAGACTAGAGGACAAATATGCTATCACCAGAGCCAATTTTTTTCTGGTCAAATCAGTGTCATTAAGATGTATGAGGCAGAACCTGACAGATCATTTAGGATCCATTTTTCAGCAGTAGAAGCTAATTACACTGATCTTACAAGTGAGCCTAGTGATTCCTATAGAGAGTATGTTTGGTTGTTTTTCACTGGACAACTCTCTGTAAGAAAACCTAATGCTTGATATTAAAGTAATGCTTCATAAGATCTGCTGTACTGGATAATAAATAACAGGAAAATTCTGGTGCTCCTCGGAGGAGGGAGTTTATTAAGAGAACTATTTGGAGAGATATTGCATCTGTAGTGAGAACTGCAGTTTTGGGCACAGTGACTAGCTGCTGCTGGTGCTTGTCCCATACACACCCTTCCCTCTTGCTACTTGTTCTCCACTCTGTGAGTGCCATTCAATTTGCCTTGCTAGAGGAAGAGATCAGCTTAGTTAAAAGTAGTCTATCATGCCTATTTTGAGACCAATTTTTCATAGGCTATAATTTCGTGAAATTCAAAAGCATGCAGAAGAAAATTTTGCACGTGATTTCTCTGCCTCATGCTGTGTAGATTTTACTTCTGGAAAAATACATCATTTCATTTCCACACAAAACCAGATTACAAGCATTCCTGGAAATCACTGTTTCGCCCCCATGCTTTGTGATAGGAAATTTGGTAAAAAGGTGGATAACATTTGCATTGAGGCTGTTTCTGTATTTTCCTCTGCAGTAAATAACCTTGATACTCAGTGCAATGTCCATTCTGTACTCTCTATGCAGCAGGATGTCTACAGGAAAAAATAAGTTATAAACAAGTAATTAATGCCTATATACACAAAAAGACTTGCAAAATAAAGTTGCACAAGTAACTTAAAATCTGTCGTTTCTCATCACCTCAACAACTGTTTTTGTGCCATCTGTAGTGTGATAGCACAGTTTCTGGGGAAGTCTGCACATATTTTTAACATGCACTTGAGAAATACAAAGATTTATACGATATCTACAATAAGAAATTGGTAGATTTCTCATTCCTTTTTAAGTCTGGCTATCACTTACCCAAACCCTAGAGAAGGAATTCATATCACCTACTTTTAAACATTCACACTGTAAACATTTCTATCCGAGGTAGTCACTATATGTTCCTTTTATAGTTGTTCCTCAATAGAGACAGGGAGCCACTTTTAGACACATTTTATCTGCTTTAGATGCCTGTTTTGAAACAGAATGAATTATGTTCAGGAAGTGCATATTTTTTCTCTATTAACTTGGAATGAAGTTTAGGGTGACTAGCTCAGGTATAGGGGTCTGCCATGCATACAGCTGCACTTGATACAAAGTCCACTACAGGAAGCCACAAAAGGAAACTTCTGGTCTGTCTTTGCACTTAATAATCTCTTTGCATAGATCTGCCTTGGAACAAGTTTTGTCTTTCTTGAGTATAATGCAAATGCTTGCTTCTGTGATTTAATATAGAATGGCACAGTTATTTATGCATCCAATTGCTATTATTAGCTTCAGTGTCTCTCCCCTTTTTATGTTTGCTGCTGATTGTGGAAGGAGATAGTAAGCATTCATTTACTAATTGTCTCTTATTAATAGCCAATCCTATTAGGGAAGGAAAACAAGCATTTCACTTCCTCGGTTTGTTCATTTTCATTTCCTCCTCATTAACACATTGCCCTTGTCACTCAAAGAAGACCTACGTACAGAGTTAAAACCAGAGAACTCCAAGACCGTTCTTGTTTTGTGTAAATCTCTTTACATTGCTAGATGCACTCCCAGATATAAAAGTTTGGCAAGGATGAAATGATTTGTTTTTTGGAGGCTCACCCTAAGAAAGCAAAAAGTCTGGAGTGCAGAGCAGCCACAAACTACTGTTCATATCTGAAACTGGGAGGACCTAGCACTTCTGAACAATTTAGGATCTATTATCTTTCAAAATCAGCTACCCTCCCTTCTGTATACACTAGCAAATTTTGTATAGCTTTTTAGGAGTCATATCTTTAAGATCTTGAAATCTGTTATGGAATCTGAGTCACATTACAGTGAAGGGGAAAATATAGTACTTCGAAACTGCAGTTCAGTTTCTTTGAAATCTCAAGCTATTCAGGTCATAATCCTGGTTCAATACTAGGAAAATAAATATATTCATATTACAAATATAATAATGGCTGCAGTTCTCCATTTGAAAGGACTGTATTAGCCCAGAGATCTGATACCGGTCATGGAGTAACGCTCATGTGGGTAGAGTTCCAGTCTGAGAGGGGCTCCTGCACCCAAGGAGGCACTGACAATCACAATCTGTTTGGAAAGTCTTGTTAGAGGTCATTTGGGGATTAATTGCAGTTTGCAGTCATATAACAAGTTTCTTTTTTCATAACAACATTTTGTTGCAATATCTTAGAGGCGAATAACAAGAAGGCTCTTGCTCACGTTTTACACAGCATTGTTGCAACAGAGATACCATTCCTGCTATGTGACAAGATGACCTACGCAAATAGAGGAGGAACTAAGAAGAGGAGCATAGAGGTTTCAGAGGCAGGGAGGGAAGGACACTTTTGCATGTCCAGGTGTCTTTCTGAAGAAAGGAAAGTATATATAGAGAAGTGCTAACCAGCTAGATTCTTTTGCTAGACAGTCACTAGAGCTTTGTTCACAAAAATGGGTCAACAACATTAAAGGCCAAATACTGTCACTAAATACCTCTTGCCTCTGGGACACATTTCAGTTTGAAAAGGACATCTTTTGCAATGAAATACATTTTACATACAGTGTTATAACCTGTTCCACATTTTACTGGAGTTTCAGTGACAGGCCAATAACTGTGCAAGTGATAACAAGCATCATAGCTATGATGAAATTATTTCTTTTTTTCTGTGAAATGGTAGACATACATCTTGGCATTGAAGAGATTTTAGTATGCATTCCAACAAGGGGTGGATTCCTCTGAGGGGAAAGGAACTAATCGGGTTAAAGGGGTTGATTTAATACTGTGTTTCAAACCAATGAAGTGAAGTCAAGAGATTCACCCAAAATATATTCACGAAGGGGTTTTTTTTGAGACTTCTATATGCCACAAGCTCCCTCTGCAACTGCATCAACAGAATTGGAACTGGGACTTATTTAGCACTATTCAAGTTCTTTTAATGGAGCTGATTATTATTTCAGCTTAAGACTTGTTCAGCACAGTAGGGAGGTCTAACATAGCATGAGCTAAGACCATTAAGTTTCCATGGCTAAGATACTCATTTTAGGCCTTATGTAATATTTTAATGCAATATCTATCAGAATCTACAGTGAAAGCAAAAAGAGCATGCCTGAGGAGTTTATTTACTGTTATTTTGCAGATTCTCTTAGAAATATAATAAGGACAGGAATAATTTTTCATTGTTTTCTTTTAATGGAGGAATTTTTATTATTATTTTATGAGAACTGCCAAGTATGTGTATATATCTGTTATACAGAAAACCTATTACAGCCACATTCCTAATACACAGGCCCAGACCATGAGTGGTGAAACAAGAAGAAACAGGAAAAATAGAATTCCTTCTATTGCTTCTCAAACACATGGTCTTTCACAGAAACCCAAGGGATTCTGATTTCTAGTGCACATTAACTCTTTCCTGTTTCTTGATCTGAGTTTTGTTCTGTGGGACCAAGCAGGCAAATGCTCTCTGGTCCTCTTTCTGCTGGGGGGAATACATGCTGAAGTCCCAGAAGATGATCCCCCCTCCCTACATTTAAAGCCCTAGAAGAGACTCGAAAGGCTTCCAGTGGTTTTGGGGCAGTGAGGCTGATTGTCTAATCGTAAGGGCTGTAGCATTTAATACTGTAACAAGGAACTTAACGGGACGCATTTTGTGAGGTGTCAAGTGATTTTAACTCTATCTAAACTCAGTGGGAACAGAAGGGAGTCAGCACACATTTGGATTATGTCCCAAGATAAACTCTGCTGTGCTTCAGGTTCTCATAGGAGTAGAAAGCCTGTAAATAAAATGCAATGAAGTGAATTTAATCTAATAATAACAATGCATAGCAATCAGAAATGTTCCATAGTAAAAGCAATGAGATTCTCATGGAAATGGATTGAGAAACACATCTCATTTGAGTTATCCGCACAGACTTCATTAATAAAGCAGCAAGCACAGCACAAATACCATAAACAGCTGAATGAGGTACAGATGCCCTTTTCTAATTCTGTGAACCTATTTCAACCTCTAGCATTGGTTGAAAAAAAAACATTTGTGCATCAACACAGTAGCAATTCGGCATTATGCCTTCAGAAAAAAAAAAAAAAAATGAGTAGTGTAATATACCAACAAGAGAGCATCCGTTTTGTGTCCAGTGAAACATTCCGTATATTATTACTGAAACTTCCTTAATAAAATTTTACATCCATTGTCATCTGTGTGTACACAATGACTTTCAGTTAACCACATAAAATTATGTTTCTCCAGTGGACAGTTTTGGAAGCCTTTACTTCATTGAGTTGTTTAGTTTATTGTGCTCTGTTTCTTTTCTTTCTTTTCTTTTTAGTTTCCAGGAATTACTCTACATTATGGGTGAAGATACCTGCTGCTTTTCTTGAAATTAAAATACCTTCTTTGTTAAATAATGCATAAAATTTATTTTCAAGCCTTTTTTCCAAAGTTATTCTCAATCTCTATCACAGGAGTGTTCGACCCATGGCCTGGGTGCTGTATACAGCTTCCAGGACAATTTGTTTCATTCTGTTTGTGGTATTGTATGCCTGTCTCTCAGCTTACATTTTTGGGTCCTGTGTTCAAAATTATAGCTGGTACATGTTTGGTCACAGGGTGACAGAGGATGTGGCATCCCCAATACCAGTCACATTCTTTCTCATGAACTTCTACAATTTTTGCTGTTCTGCTTCAGGAGGTTCATCCAACTCAGGCAGGGAGGAGGAAAAACTCATATGTGTACAAGTCAGATATATAGTGTAGATACTGAACACCTAGTCTTGTGGTAGAGTGGGAGAGCAGTACTCAGACTCTTTTGCTCACTGAAATGGATATGTGGCAGGTGCAACCACAGAGCCTGTTTTAATCTTTTAGTCTGTTTATAAAGAAGAAGGTCCAGTTTTGTTAAATCATTTCTCACTCAGGAAAATAAGATTATAACATACTGCTTCCCAGTGGTTCTTTCTGGTTTTCAGTTTTCCCAGGCCTCACAACATTTAGCTCTTTTCTAAAGCTGTATCATTGTCTGATCTTTCACTCTCAGTCTGCTTGTTTTAAGTTATTTGCTGAAAAAAGGAAAGACTGAGAAAGAGAAAGTAAATGTTCAGAAATAGAATGGGAAATGCTATACAGACTTTTTTTTTTCTTACATTACTTCAAGTGATTCTGGGGTTATTTTTTAGTCTCAGTTATGATTTCTGAATGCTTGCAATAATCACAACTTCCTTTCTAGACATACTCTAATCCATGTTGTTCTTAAAGTTGCTTCACTTCTCCTTTCTGAACTCTTTCCTAGAGCACGTCATTTTCACTGCCTTTCCTTCAATAATTCTACAATTAAAATGTGTTCTTAAAATTGTACTGGCTCCATTATGGTAAAAAATTTTATCATGCAGTCATTATCTTTTCTTCATACCTTCCTCTTTCTTTGTTGCATTTTTCACTGCACTTTATCGTAATCAATCAGTACTGCTGTCTTTCCCCATCCTATTCCATCACTTTAAGCCATTTTTTCTTCTCTCTTGCAAACCAACTGCATAAAACATCCTTTGTCTTATCTATCTCTTACCAAAATAGCACTTCCAGTCTTTCACTGGGAAATATTCTCTGTGTCAGGGCATCTTCTTGTGTAATCTTTCTCTTTTCTCACTCAAGAAAGCCCCACTACATACATCCAAGGACTATATGAGGGAAACTTTATGTGAATAATGTCGATCAAACATTCTTGAATTTCATATTCTTGTAAACTGAAGATGACTTTTAAAATTTTAAGAATAATTAGTTCATAGTTTTAGTTCTTCTAAGAAAAAAAAGTCCCATGCATCTTTGTATGGCTCATATGTTTTAGTTCTCTGAAATAAATAGTTTTCCATACAATGAAAGGGCAAGGCAAGGCAAGGCAAGAATGAAAAAAAACCCACCTCCAACTGCTCAATACCAAACAACCGACGCCCAGCCAGTCCCCAAGCAATGGCAATCCTGCCAGCATCCCTCTCCCTGTACCCCCCAGTTTTATTGCTGAGCATGCCATCATATGGTATGGAATATCCCTTTGGTCAGCTGGGGTCAGCTGTCCCAGCTGTGTCCCCTCCCAACTTCTTGTGCACCCCCAGCCTACTCGCTGTCAGAGCAGTGTTAGAAAGAAAAGACCTTGACACTCTGCAATAACTAAAACGTTGGTGTGTTATCAACACTGTTTTCATCACAAATCCAAAACACAGCACCATGCAAGCTATGATGAAGAAATGTAACTCTACCCCAGCCAGAAACAGTACAAAGTGTTAGTAATTCCTTTATAATCGCTAGAATTTTTTTGGCTCATGACAATCAAGCAGGTCTGCTTTAGGGCTGAGACGAGAATATAGATTTCTGTATAATATAAGACATAAGTTTATTTTCTATCACATTGTTGTGGTTTAACCTGGCAGGCAGCTAAACACCACACAGCCTTTCACTCACTCCCCCTGCAACCCCTCGGTGGGGTGGGTGAGAGAATCAGAAAAAAAAAGTAAAATTTGTGGGTTGAGATAAAGACAGTTCAATAGGACAGAAAAGGAAGGGGAAACAATAATCATCATTATAATAACAGAAAATACAAAACAAGCGATGCACAATGAAATTGCTCACCACCTGCCGACTGATGCCCAGCCAGTTCCTGGGCAGTGGTCCCCAGCCAGCTTTCCCCCTAGTTTATATACTGAGCATGATGTAATATGGTATAGAGCATCCCTTTGGCCAATTTGGGTCAGTTGTCCTGGCTGTGTCCCCTCACAGCTTCTTGTGCCCCTCCCCAGTCTCCTCGCTGGCAGGGCACTATGAAAAGCTGAAAAGTCCTTGACTTAGTGTAAACACTGCTTAGCAACAACTAAAACATCAGTGTGTTATCAACAGTGTTCTCATCCTAAATCCAAAACATAGTACTATACCAGCTATTAGGAAGAAAATTGACTCTATCCCATTTGAAACCAAGACAGACACACAGAGAAAAAAAAGAACAACCAACATCTAATTTCAATGCATAGATTAAAAGAAGGCACAAACTAGAAAGCTATTACCCCTGGAGTTGCATGGAAATGTCCATCATTAATAAATAAATAAATACAGCTCCAAGTTTGCAAAATTACTGAGCAATAGATTGTGATCTGGAAACTGACAGGGGCATTGGAAGTGATTCAGAAAAGAAGCAGAACTTCTGTAATGGATACTTGAGAACACCCTTGCTATGTTCAACCTTTGTGTCTCTCAGTATGGTGTCAGTGCCTGTGGGATTGTTGGAAAGTATTGATTACTGGGGAATTTCTGCAGGTACGAAAGGGGAAGCCTCCCTCAGACTCTTCCATCTGCATAGACTGAGCAAGCTGTGGTCTTGCTATATCAAAAGCTATGTATTCAGACGATGTTTCCATAAAGCGAGCAAGGATCATGTAAATCTGTCATTTACAGTAGAATTCACAAGTCAAATGGAATACATAATTGCATTTTCTGGTTCCAATATTATTTGAATAATACTCTAGAGCCACAACGTAATACAGCAGAAAGTTGGCAAGTATTAAATGATAGGAAAGCATACCATGGGATGGAAGGACTTTTTTTTTCTGAGGAAGAGTAAATGTGTGGTTTTCTGCAGTTTGTCTGTAGCTGAGTTACAAAAAAAAAGAGAAGACATGGAAGAAGGCGTAAGGCTTTCCTCCTGCATGACTCTACAGGCAGGTACAAAAACGATGTGGAAGATACAGGTTTTCTGAGACGCAAGCGATCTCTAGCCCCAGTATCAATTGCAGCTACTCTGAATTGCACTGCTATTGTGTGTCTTTGACTCTATAAAACATGGAGACATATTCTGCATGCCACTGCCTAGATTTCTGCAGCCACAAATATAGGGGAAGGAAAGCAAGAGGCGAAGCCTGATACAATGCAGCTATGTCTAGCCAGAGTTACCCTTTCCTTGAGAATTATCTGTTGTGAAAGTTTAAAGACAGTATCACTATAAATAATATAAAACCAATTTTTCACTTGAAAATCTGGTCCACTGATGTATTTAATATTATAAAAATTTTTAATTGTACCATGCAGGAAAAGAATACAGGATATGAAATAAAATATCAGTTAGATATTTAGAGAAGGAGAAGATAGGTATATTTACTAGTTGCATTGTGAATTTGAACAACCAATGTGGACATGAGATAGGAGTGCATCAGGCAAGGTACTTTTATCTACTTTTAATGCCATTTTACAAGGCCTAGGATATTTTTTATCTGTAGTAATTTGTAAAAATTTGTTCAAAGGTTGCCATCATGAAGTCAGTCCACAGTACATCTACAGAAGGGTTATTACAGTGAATAACAAAGGGAAGACTCTAACTTACTGAATAGAACAAGAGAGCTTGGCAAATCACAGACTGAGAGAATATATGACTGCTCTCTGAAAGTATATCACAAAAGTCAATATCAGATAAAAGTTAGAAAAAAGATGTGAACCAAACTCAATAAGCTAAAAGGCAAAATTTAGCACAAGAAAAACAGAATTTAAAAGGGATGCAATTTAATTTAGATTGAATATCAGCAAATTTCTAACTATTGAAAGACTGAAATAGTAGAATATATTCCAATAAGAATATTAGTATTTTTTAAGATGGAAATAATAGATATTTTTTAAGATGAAAAATTTAAACTTAAGGAAGTTATGTAATCACCTGCACTGGGAAGTCATTTGACTAGATGACTCAGGAGATTCCTCCTTCTTCTATATTTTACTCAGATTTCTGAGCTTCTCATAGAACTCCTTTGTCCTCCTGTGCTATACCAAGAACTGTCACTAGTCATGTACCACCCATAGGGCCCATCATGTCCTGCAGTTTCATAAACCATGCTTCTGAACGATTAAAAAGATACAAGGTCACGTTAGACCTGGAATCCATCCACAGTCACCAAGGTCTTCTACCTTTTTACACTTTGAAATATCAGAATATGCTACTGTTTACTTCCCTAAGGAGAAAAAAAAAAAAAAAAAGCCACTGCTAATAAAGAGCTCAGAGGATTGTGGTTAGTGGTGCAGTCTAGTTGGAGTTCAGTAACAAGTGATGTTCCTCAGGGGTCAGTACTGGGTCCAGTCCTGTTCCATATATTCATCAATGACCTGGATGAAGGGATAGAGTGTACCATCGGCAAGTTTGCTGATGATACAAAACTGGGAGGGGTGGCTGACACGCCGGAAGGCTGTGCTGCCATACAGCGTGACCTGGACAGGCTGGAGAGTTGTCAGCTAAAAACCTGATGAAATTCAACAAGGGCAAGCATAGGGTACTGCATCTGGGGAGGAATAACCCCATGCATCAGCACAGGTTGGGGGCTGACCTCCTGGAGAGCAGCTCTGTGGAAAGGGACCTGGGAGTCCTGGTGGACAACAGGATGACCATGAGCCAGCAATGTGCCCTGGTGGCCAAGAAGGCCAATGGCATCCTGGGGTGTATCAAGAAGAGTGTAGCCAGCAGGTCGAGGGAGGTCATCCTCCCCCTCTACTCTGCCCTGGGGAGGCCGCATCTGGAGTACTGTGTCCAGTTCTGGGCTCCCCAGTTCAAGAAGGACAGGGAACTGCTGGAGAGGGTTCAGCAAAAGGCTACAAAGATGATTAGGGGATTGGAGCATCTTTCTCATGAGGAAAGGCTTAGGCATTTGAGTCTCTTTAGTCTAGAAAAAAGAAGACTGAGGAGGGATCTTATCAATACTTATAAATACTTAAAGGGAGGATGCCAGGTAGATGAGAAGAGTCTTTTTTTCAGTGGTGCCCAGTGATAGGACAAGAGGTAACGGGCACAAACTTGAACATAGGAAGTTCCATCTTAACATGAGGAGGAACTTCTGTACTTTGACGGTGGCAGAGCACTGGAACAGGCTGCCCAGAGAGGTTGTGGACTCTCCCACACTGGAGACATTCAAAACCCGCCTGGACGCCGTCCTGTGCAACCTGCTGTAGGTGTCCCTGATATGGCAGGGGGGTTGGACTTAGATGATCTCCAGAGGTCCCTTCCAACCCTGACCATTCTGTGATTCTGTAATAAATAAATAAATAACAATTAAAATAGTAAGTGTTACATAAAATCTACCTGAGGTGGCATTTATTTTGTAGCATACTTGTGTAAATAAATATCTGTACTGGTCTAATTTTACTCCTTTTTTCTGCTTTTATATTTCTATTCCTCCTAACAGATACTGTAATCCTCAAAAAACCCTCTTTTAACCATATTTACATCTTGGTTAAGGAAAAAAGGAAAAAAACAAGCATAAATAATTTCTTCATGGAAACTGATTTGTCTCTGTAATTTGTGTGCACAGAATTTATGCAAATATATTTGATGTGAAAACAAAGTTTGAATTTTGATTTGCAGTGCTGTTTAAGGTGTTTATTCTGTATATACCAATAACTTAAAATACCCACACAAAATTATTTTTTTTTTAAAACACTAGAATTTGACTCACAGAAACTTGTAACTGAATTTTTCAGCAGTGAAGAAAACAAACAAGAACCCAATGCAATATGCAGCAGTTCTGAAAGGAAGAGAATTATTATTATCCCTCTTTTAGAGATGAGATGTGGCATGGAGAAGTGACATGATTTGCAAGAGGTCACACTACAGTCTGGTGGAGATGCAACCTTGGGTTTCTGACTGCTGTTAACACAAATAAAAATTACTCTGATAATGCAAGCTCATTTCCAGTATACAGAAAGTTGGTTAATAATGAATCATAAAACCCTCGCTCAGTCAAGCATTGCTGGAAGTCACTGCTAGTGTGTTTGCAAGTTAATATTTAGGACCATTGTCAGAAGCATTAGTTTTTCACTTAGTAGCAAAAAGAGATGCAGTGCCATTGTTCTTTTCACATTTAATCTTTAACAGATGACAGATCTTAGAATGAAGGAAAAATAGATAGAAATTAATAATAATATTTTAAATAAAAGCCATAAAATGAACGTGATTAGCCTGATTTAACATCTAAGGACTGAAAATTAATTTTGAAAGTAAGACACTTTGAAACTTTCCTTTGATGTTTTATGGGAAAATCTTGTCAGTTTTGTAAGTTTAGTAAGCATTCACCTATCTTTAAGCAAGAGGATGTTGTCAAAAACTGGTCTCTCTTTATTTTCCGTTGATTTCCTATATGATCATTTCTAAATACTGTACTGAAATAAGATCTAAGTGGAGGAAGACTAGTAACTGATCTGATTGTGAAGGAATAGAAATAAAACAGGATTTACCCAGTAAATGATTTATTGTAAATTTTTTGCTTAGGTATTCAACTTCTTCTAAGTGATGTGTAGGCATTCAAAACCACAATGTATGAATTCCTGAGGCTTGTGTGTGGGTAGCTTCTAATTTTTAAACATGAGAGCAACTACAAATATCTGCATCTCTTAATAGTTCACAATGTAATTATGGGATTAACGAATTCTGTAGTCAGTGTCAAGCCACTTGACAATGAAAAAGAAAATTTGGAAGGCTGTAGCCCTAAAAATAATCTTCCATGTTAAACTAGTTATAAACCCAAATGCTTGGATCCTCTGAATTTTAAAAACATTTTGCAAGCCATGCATTATGTTGCTTAAAATCTTTGCAAGATTAAGTAGTAAATCTTTTTTTCAGATATCCTGTCTTCCATGTGGATATTGTTCTTTTGACTTTCTATTGAAATTCAAATTTTAAAACAAATGCCTGAGATATACATCTTCATAATTCACTATTCTTCTTAGATTTCAAAAAGATTCAGAAGATACATGGTAAAATATTACACAGCTATGTAGCGTTTCAGCGAAGCCCTTGTAATGTAAATTTGACCTCAGATTTATCCTGAATCCACATAATGAAAGCTAGAGGTTCTGTGCAAGAGAATAATGAAAAGTAAAGAAAGTGAATATAATCCAGATACAGTTCATAATGTAATTGTACCAAGGCAAATATCTTTCCATTATGTGATTTTAAAACTCCAAATCAAGTGAAGGTCATTTTTCAGTTCTAGGCATTCCTTAAAAATATTGCAACCTCTACGGATGGTTTAGTGAAACATATATCATTCTGTGATTTCTTTTATTCAATAATATTTTTAGTTTTAGCTAAATACTACATGAAGTATTCCCTACCAACATTTTTATTAGCCTTATTTGACTTTTAGTTTCTTAACAAACTTGAAGACTACAAAAAATTCATTTAACTTAATTCAGGAAGCAGCTCTGTAATATCAATTTGTGTTATGTTTATATAGTCCCCTTTCTATCATTTTACTTTAAAAAAAAAAAAGAAAATATACTACTCATACTCTTTTCAAACATTCCTGTCATCTCTGTACATATGCGTGTGTACATACGTACAAGTGTTACTAAAACATTACAAGTTTTGCTTTTTGGTAAGAAAACATCAATCCTCATATAAATGTAAGCCATATTAATACAATCTATAGCCATATATAAAATAATTACATTGTAGTGTTTTGTAAAATAAACTGGGTACCAGTCTTTATGTTTATTATTATTTATTTCTATTACTACTGCATTTGCTTTCCAGTGCGAAAGATACCCTTCACAGAATGATGACATTATGTGAAACTGATCCAGGTGGTAATTTGCACAGGTCACCTTGGGTTATAAGTGGAATCCTACTTATTTCATGAATAAACATAAATAGATGACCAAGTTTTCATTATGGGTTAACCACAGAGAAGTTTGAAATATGAGGCAATTGCTTGAAATGCAAAGCATAATTTACAAAGAGATATCACTTACGTTGTATTACTGGAGAAATGTAGATACAGTCTGTGCTATCACACAATAGAAAGTTTAATGTTGAAGAAAGGCAGGTTAAGAGCAGGTAATATTGGATTATTTGGTAATAACAGAACATTTGCAATGTGCTTTGAAGTATAGCTATACTAGACTTTGAGTCCAAAAATAAATAAAAAAAGAAACAGAAGAGGTAATAGTAATGGACAGAGATGAAGAATTTCAGTCCATAAAATTTTATCTGATAAACAACATTTCATTATCAAAATAAGCCAAGAATTTTGTGGTCAGTTTAATTAGAATGTTTTCATCACAGAAATATGTATTTCTTTTTTAATTCTGTTGTTCTGGAATTAAAAAGAAAGCCTTATGTTAATTTTAGAATTTTGAAAATAAATGAACAATGAAATAATTCCATTTCTGAAAAATAGACGCTTGCAAGGGTAATTGGCAGAACTTGATTTTTTTGATTCATTTTAGCTTCACCTGAAACAAAAAATATTTCAGAGGTTTTTTTTAAATATTCATAGACCAAAAAGCTACCAAATAAACTGTCTTCCCTCAACTTCACACAGAAGTCTGCATCAGTGCTTAGTTCCGATAATGGTGTATTAGTAATTTCACTAGCTGTTGGTAAATGGCCTGAGGATTGAAATGATGAATGTGAAAAGTCCTAGCAGAGTTCATTTTTTAATTATGGAAATTGCCTATTCCAGAAAGTGTGTTTTCTTTTTCTACTTTACATACATTATGTTGCAGTGGGAATGTTCGTAATTTGGCACGGGTGCATTCTGAGATGTGTATACTGTTGCTATACCAATTGCTACCTGAGAAAGGCTGTTATTAGGTTTTACAGAAGCCTTTTTGTAACAGACTGCCTTCTGATATTGATTGCCTTGTGTGTCTTTTTTGATGGAAAGGAGGCTAAACTTGTTTTTAAACATGACAGCTGTCCCAAAAGAGACAAGAAAATGTAAATGCCTAAACCCTTGAAGAGAATGTGACCTGTGCAGACATATTGTTTAAACAAGTACATACATTTGTCTTGTGAAACATTTCAGCTTTTTTAGACTAAAACAAGGTTAGCCTGTGTCTGAGATTTTATATAAATTTGGAAAAGTATAAATCCATACGCTTTCTAAGAAGAGACACTTTATTACACCAAAGAAAAATGTGTTGATCTACACTATAGTGATTAGACCATTTGTCAAATACTGTTACTGTTTGCGATAACATTTACAGGTCACACACACAAGTTTTTAGCTCCCATTGGAATCAGGCCTGTGAAATGGAATTTATCCCCCTGAATTCAAGAGATTGATTGAAATAATTAACTTTGGCAAATTTGTTTAAACCTTTCCGAATCCCCTCCCTTTGCTCCACCTTTTAAAATGCAATATTATTGACAAACTGAAAAAAAAAAATAGACTAGAACAGAACAGAATAGAAATAGAAATAGAAATAGAATAGAATAGAATAGAATAGAATAGAATAGAATAGAATAGAATAGAATAATGGTGTAATGTATCTGCTTTCACTGAAGTTTCTTTATAAAACTGATGCCTCCTTTAAAGTAAGCATGTCTCAAGAAGGGGTCTTACTGCCTTTCCATGTTAGATCCAGACTGCAGAAAGGTGCATCATGGAGAGCTTAATTATTTCCCAGATGCCCTTTTTCACAGTTCTTCGCATGAGATGTTACTGAAAAAGCTCAAACCTCATATTTCTGTGTATTAGGATAAAATTATTTGGATAAAAATGTATCTTTTGTTATTGCTGAAACAGCTCATACCTACAGGGAATGGTAATCCCATATATTATATACCATTCATTCCAAGCTATTTCTTGTGCAATCCCCACTGCCGGTCTCATGTGTATTACCTCTTGAACATTAATTCCAGTAAACAAGGTATCTGCTCAGTATGGCTGACTGTACTGCATGTGTTTTTCAGGGCAACACAAAATTTGCTCATGCTCTTTTTTGCTAGTTTTGCTCTTTGAGCCAGGATAAAGATGAGCAGGTGTGTCAGAAGCAGGGACCACTTAGCTAAAACACTAAATTAGCTGCATCACACCCACCTTGAACCTCTATATCTACTTTCAGCAGAAGGAATTAGAAAGTCAGGGCGATGAATCTTGGTGCTTAACTGTTGGCACTGCAGTATCAAGTGTCACAAAATCTGAAATTCATTGTTGGATTTAGACCGTGACCTTTAGAAAATCAAGTGTTCTTACAGTCCCTGCTGCTGAATGCATGAGTGTAAGCTCACTGATGAAAATGTGGTTGCCTGTAGTTCAGGGTAAAACTTGACCTCTAGTTTTAAAGTGACAAGCCTGATGCTCAGTTCCAAAATGCTCCTGTGAGACTGCTGGATTGATTATCTTGTTAGCTTTAACCACAGGCAAATGGACTGCTTCAGAAAAATCAAAAATATCTTTTTGTGTAATGTACTAGAGTAGGAAAATATCAGATACTTTGTAAGCAGAGAATAAAATTAATTCATAGATACCTGTCTAAGACATGAGACTTAGGTTAAAGCAAACCAAAACAGTGTTCCATTAATATACAAAATACGTGCCTCACCAGGACTGAAATTTCACCATTATATGATGAAAGTAATGAAAATACTTGAAGCAATATAGCACATGACAGAATAAAAAATACTGAAGCATTAAAATCTATTTCAAAGCTTGTTTTCAGTTTGTGTTCAAAGCTATTTATTGTTATTCTCCAAAATTATTTGAGGTAAATATGCTCTGGATATTCAGTACCTGGGTTCCATGTTACCTTAGTTTGATGACTGAATCTGTAACAAGTTTTTACTTTGGAAAATTACCCAGCATGTTTGCTAATTATAAGTAGTAAAAACACCAGCATTTATTGCTTTAGACAACAGACAGTGCATAAGCGTACAAAACCTGTAAGGGACTAGGCTTTGAAGACTAAGAACAATCAGTACATACTTAATTTGTGTGGGATTCTTCTTAACTAGCTGAAGCTATTGCAATGTGGGCATCTCTGTCTGATATATACGCTATTATTTTTTTCAGTCAGATGTAATTTTAACTTTTTTTTTAGTTCAATTCAACCAATGCATTTTAGGTGTCTGCTTTAAAATGATACATTTTATGCTCTACAAGTGCCTTTTTTCCCCCAATAGCTGTAAAAGTAGCCTGAAGTATTAGCTCAGATGTCAAAATCTGTGTACGATCTATGAATTCCTAACAACACTTACTTTAGGTAAGCAAATACACAGACTTATTTAAGGAAATCTTTGTTTCCCTTTCCTCCCTCTCTCTCTTTTCCCCCAAGGAAGAAGCTGATTAAATTAATATTGTTAAAGTTGATTACATGCTGGCCAATAATACCACTTTGGACAGTGCTATGAGATTTCCAGATATCTGAAAGACCAGTGCCCAGAAATCCTAGACAATTAGGCATAGCATTTGCATTTCTTTATCATATTTACAAACAAAGAACAATTCTTTACCATATTTACAAACTCTCACGAATCCTAGCCAAACCATACTGACATAGTAATCATTCTGTGTGTTCACAGTGAAATCAATGCATCTGGGTCATGCTAGAATTACTGTCTTTGCACAGATGAATTGTCCATGCGCAGTGGGTGCTTCTGAAGGATCAGGCTTCTGCAGCTTTTGCAAAGATGTAATACAGTCAGTTTGGGTTTCATGAAAGAGTTCCGTGGGGCTTGGTCCTTCATGAACAAAAGTCAATGTCTTTTCTTTGTCTTTTGAAATTATGTTTTATTATGTGCTTTACTCCAGATGTTGACACCCACACGTATACACTTTTGTTCCAAGCTTTTCCCAGTATGAGTCAGAATTTGACGATGACAAAGATAAGAACCAGTCTGCAAGGAAAAAAAAATTGTTGCAGCAAGCAGAATTTATGCTTTAATCAGCATCTCCTTCATCTGCTGTGATTCACACGTTTCGTTTCTGCTAAGTGCAAAGCAGTTTCACTGAAAAAGAAAATGACTGTTTTTCACTAGCTGAAAAACAAGTGGGGAAGCATTGCTGAAAAGTGTCCCTCCCTTTCCCAGCTATTTCATGACACCAGAGAAACAAAATGAAATAAAAAAAAAGAGTAAAAGAAACGTTTATAAACTTCCCATCTTTCCTTTAGATAACAATAATTCTGTGTAGCCCAAGCTCTGCTCCATAGATGATTCCCTGTGAATTATACTGCTGTGCTGTCTTAAAATGTGCTCAAGGGAGTTAATAGGAAACAGAGTCTTCTGTTTGACATATGAGTTAAAGCAAGAACAGAAGACTTAGATAATCTTGTTTTTCTGCATATTCAGTTAGTTTAAAGATTAATATGATATCAAATGAGACAAGGTATTTTTATTTATGTAGATGTTTGGGGTTTTTTTCAGGATCTGCATAAAAGCAGATCTTGCAATTGGTACAAATTCACAAAGTATTACAGAGTATTGAGAATAAGATAACATTAAGGCCATTTCTTAACAATGATGACATTATTAAAAAGTATAAAACAAGGTTAGAAGTGTTCTGACTTTCTCTTTTTTGCTGCTTGCGCACAGGTAAAATGTTTTCTATAATGAGTAATGCCCTATTAGCACAAATCCACTCTGTCCAACTTTTTTTTAACAGATCTGGGTTCGTTGTAGACAAAGGTAAATTGAATATACAAGGAATGAAGAAGTATAATCTATGTGAGAAACTATACTTTTTTTTCTTTAAGAACCTGAAATCTGCTTTGAAAAAACTTGACTAGAAATTATGCTTTTTTGGATTGACTCAGGAAGATTGGCAGTATGATGGATTAGTATGTAGAAGATAATGAGACTTTCTGCAATGCTATTTTAAGTGATAAAGTCCTGGCTTATTAACCCAGAATTGTCGGTGGGCTCGCTCTTGCCTTTAGAGTGTTGCAGTTGAGGGAGGGAGGGAGGGAGGGAGGAGGAGCCAATGAAGCTTAATAGGTATAAATCCAAAAAGATGACAAGATAGTAAAATAATGATAGTATATAACTGCTACAGTTAATAATAAGGACACTAATAATAACCCACACATTTCTTAAAGTGAAAAAAGCTATATGTGGCATAAAGCTTTTCTTTGTAATTGTCAGCTAAGTAGGTTAAGACAGGCATTGAGCCTTGTTTGATCTTTCATAATTTCCATCCAAACAGAGAATTATGCATCCAGGAGAACTATATAGGAACTACGGTTAAGATTTAAAGAGAATTCTGAAGTCAGATTACAGATGAATAAAACCTTATTTCTCAATTCTAACTGTGGAATAATATTCTTTCCTGTGACAATAGTTGCCATGATAATTCCTTTTTAATATGAAAAATATTACCAAATGGTAGGAAACGGAGTCAATATTCTACTAAAGTGGGCCAAAGCTGAGATATTTTCCAACTGGAATATACCGAGTTCAAGGAAAGAAAAGAAATAGGATGGCTAAATATCGCTACCCTTCCTTTACATGAGGTATTCCTTCAAAGGTAGACTTCAGAGTATGTTATATCTAATGGGACAGCCAAAAAAACACTTTTCCCAAATACTGGATATCATTTTTTACGTATATTTTCATCCTTAGGAACATGGAAGGCACCCTACTGTGGCACTGATCTATCACTAAGCTGCTTGAGGCATTCAGCAATACTGATGCATCAGAGGAGGGTAATATTCCATGCTATATCCAAGAAATGGTATTGGCTGGAGAGGGGGGGATTAATATATCAGAAGTAAAGGGAAAAAGTGGTTTAAGTTCTCTTCAGAGAGTTGGTTTAAACCCTGAGGCAGGATGCCTGATATTAACTCTGGCAAAATGAAAATCACCTCAAAGAAATTTTGATAAGCACCTAAAAGTCCACCTGTCTCACTTGTATTTTATCTAAATGGTAGCACTTTAAACAAATCATTTGGAAATGGTAGCACCTTTTTAGCTTTCCTAAGTGAACGCATTTATGTGAAGGTCAGAAATACATTTTGAAACTATCTTAACTGCAAGTATTACCAAAGTACAGAAATATCACGAAACTTCTCTCCATTTACTTCTGTGCTGTATTACCTCACAGGGGCAGAGGAAAAACATATACCGCAGTTTTCTGTTCAATTTACTTTTAATCAAGAACCAGGGAAAGGAAAGATAAGCCATGATTTCCCCCTTTTTCTGAACATGGATGGTACATTTTGCGATACAGTGATCTGGAGAGGGTGGAAAAAGACTCTTCAAGGCTTAGCTCAATGATGAAGGGTTCTTTCAGTAGGTGGGCTGTAGGGGACATATACAAAGCGCTTCCTCAGAGGCATAGGATGTTGGGATGTGAAGTGCTACTGAGATTCAATACAGCCTTATGACCCATAGAATAATTTAGGAAAGGCATTGTAATGCTAATTGTCCTTCACAGCAGTTTGGTTTTGGTGGTCTCAAAGGTACCTTTGAGCTAATCAGCCCCTTCACTCTTCCGCCGTATCTGCTGGTTCATTCATGCCTGTTAGAGGTGCGGCACTGAATCTGACATTTATGCTTACAAGGTCAACCGAATTGTTATCATGCAACCAGTTCATTAAACACTTGTAAAATCTACTTCAGAATATAATTTAAGTTAATTTCACTAAATACAAAAGACTGGGGGGAATGGGGCGTAAAGAGACAGGGAAGATGGTGTTAAAAAATAATACTCTGTCATGCTGTTCGACAAAGCTGCTTACAAGTGCCCCTGGCCATCATCTGTGGGTGATGGCCTGTAAAAATGTAGAGGCCAAATTAAGAATAAGGCTGCAGTTATATAAATCCGCTACTAGTTAAGAAATACGTTGCAAATATTTTAAAATATGATGTAGTTTCCTGAAGTCAGAAAAAGCAGCTTATGAATTTCTGTATGTTTATCTACCTTTGTCTGACAACCCTGAAATCTTTTCTTCTATCACAAAACACATCTAAGTATGGTTGTGAAATGTATCTTCAGACTCTCTTCTGTTTAAAATCATTGGCATCCAAAGTGTCCATTCTTAAGAATTCCAAAGTTATTAATTTTAGGAAGTCACGCAAAGTTAAATTTTTTAGGGAACTTGTAATAAATCCACTCACAATGTAATTTCTATTTAATATTAATAAACTGGGGTGGCAAACCACAGTTTTTTTGAAAGGATCAAATTGCCTTTATTAGATTTTGAACAGATTCCTAAATGGATTGAACTGAGGTAAATGTCTCCTTTCTGAGTCAAACCTTTCAGCTGATTTGGCTTAATCAAAGAGATTAACTTAGTTCACTCACAAAAGTATGTGATCTTAGAACCTTTCTAAAGAACTATTCATTTTACATTGTCTAAGAATTATAACTGAGTACTGTTTTAAGAATAATTCTTTGCTACTTGCAGACTCAGAACAGATTACTAGCATTATCTAATTAAAAGCTCACAATTCCCTTGTGAGATGTAAGCATTAGTATTCCAATTTTACAGATTCAGAGAGTAAGTACAAAAACCTTTGCTTTTGCCCAGGGCCACTGATTCAGTCAAAGAATCAGAAGAATATTCAGAAGTTTCTGGTTTCTGACCATAAGTTTTTCTTTATTCTAGTAATGACTTCATTGATGGTAGGATTTACTTTCATTTCATAGGATGTTCATAGGAAGCTCGTCACTTACATGACTAGTGTACACATGTCCTTGCAGTTTTAAATTTCACTTTATTGTGTCTTCTTCATTTTCAATAGGGAGGGAAAGGTTAACTTTTACTAACTAAGCACTTTGGAACAAAGATTAAATACTCTGAATCGCACATTACCTATATTCCACTCAGTCTCCCATACTACTTATCCTTCTCTGAGATTTATATGTCACACCCCTCCATGCCTGAAATTCTGCACAGAACGGATGTCAGGAAAAAGAAAAAATACAAGAAACAGGTACTGACGATAGCATATGCATCCTTCTAGAGTTTGCTACTAGCTCCTCTTGAAAATAAAACAAAGTGACAGATCATGAGAAAGCCAGTCCTCGCTCTGTTCGTAAACTTGCTGGAAAACCAAAAATACTGGGAGGCTGGAAAGATACTCTTTAACAGGCTTCCCAGACCCATTTTGCAGGCTGGATATTTTTGAGTATCTTGAATAAGGCTTGAAGAAACATTCAGTCTTTTGTATAGGTTAATAACAAACGAATTTAAGCCAAAATCTTTATATCTAGGTCCTGCCTGGCAAGACAGACTTACACAATTTTGGTTCAACCAAAACCTGTTGAGGTATGAGCATCATTTGGCTTCACTCCAGAAGAAACAACCTATTCAAGGGAAGGGAAAGGAAAAAGCTAAAGCAAGTGTCTTCAGACCAGGAATTATCTTATACCTGCAGATGGCATTGTTGATCTTTCACAGTTTTGCAGATTGCCTGAGTAACCTTATATGAAAACAGACATGCACACACTAAAACACACACACACACTCAGAGGAAGCCGGGCAAAGGTACTAATATATAGATTAAAATAAAGACCTACAAACTCGGTGATAATGGCTAGGAAAAAAAACCCAAAAAACATGCACCGAAAATCTGATTGGCATGTTAGTTAATTAAAGTTAACAAGAAGGAAGATCTTAAGGTCATACTAGGGATTACTTTCTGTGACAACTTTTGCAGAGTATTTCACTGTGGGAGGAGGTTAACACCCAATTTATTCATAGTCAAATAATTGTATTTAATCTATTGATGACACTAGCTAATGAAGGACATGGTGACATAGCAAACTGATGAATGGATAAATCACATAAATGCATGAGAGGCTTAAATTTCAAGGCATATAGGGCTTTTATGGCACTGTATACCTGCTTAGCGAGTACAGCAGCAAACATAGAGTTTCTTTTATCCCACTGGTAGTTTGGCTAAGTCTAGCCTTGATTACTCTACTCTTACAGGTTTATGCTGAGGGAGAAGTTAGATTGTATGAAAAAGTTTAAAACGTTATATTCCACTTTTAGCAATAATGTGTTTCACTTAATCTTAAAAATCCTGATGGGATCCAGCTGTTCACTATTTTACTGTTTGGTTCACTCTTTTACACTATACAGGGTAGTTATAAACTGCTAACAAATCAGAACTGCAATTGGTATTCTATATAGTTCTAAATGACTGCGTATCAGGAGAAAAGATGTGCTATAAAACATCTCTCATGCTGAAAGCACCTGTTCCAGATTTTACTAACATCTTCAAAGTTAGCGAATTGTGCTTTTTTTATAATACTCACAAATTTAAATATTAAGTGCTTTCCTTGTAGCAGCTGTTGAAAGGGAAATTATTTACTTCTCTGCTTGACAGAAGGAATAAGTTCCTGAGGTGGATCTACTCTAAGAAGTGCTGGTATCTTATGAGTCAGGATTTCTTCATTTTCCATTTTTTATTCTGGAGCAAGTTCCACTGCTTTCTAGAAGAAAGAAATAATTTCACACCTCAAAAACATTTTTGTGGTTTGTGTTTCAAAAATTTGTATTATATCCACTCTGGCATTGAGAAAGAGGTTCATCATGCACAGTGGAGATCTTTATACAATACCACTATTTGTATAGAAGACTAAACCCATGAATAAATAAAATTTCATTAGACAGTAGACTACATGAATGCAATTTAAAAATAATAAATTTTGAAGTTATAATTTTGCAGAAGAGCAATTTGAAGAGTAAATTTTTAAGACTTGTCAGCCATTGAGATTCTTTGAAAACCCCGTTATTCTGACAGATGTTGGCATGTGCTACAGAGCTTGCTAGGTTTTACTTTCTAGGTAAAAAGGAGAAAATGGCAATTTTACAGAGAAGAAAATTTACATGAATTGACTTATCAGTTCAGGATAACTTTCCTGATGATCCAGTCATTTTAATAGATAATGTAGATGCTGAAGACATAAACTAGTACTATTGAAACTCCCTGCATTAGGTCTGTTCAAATAAGTATACAAATGGACTGCATACAGGTGCCCCGAATTTTCAGACAACTGTAGAGGTACTTGCAGCTCTCATTATTTTCAACTAATTTCCTCCCTTTGCAGCAAGAATTCTTTGTGAGAAGGGAGGCAGAGCTGGTATGCTGGAAATGTCACCAGTTCACATGTTTTATTTGTTGGAGGGGTCTCATAGAACCTTATTGATAGAAATCACTGTAAAAATATAATGAAGAAACTCACCAGGTTGTCCAGTCTCTGCTAGCTGCCAGGTAATGATACCCACTTATTGGTCTATGCGGGCTGTCACTAGTGAAAAGGTGTTTGTGTACAATTTGTCTTTTAACTGGTCTTTATTCTCTGTTTCGTACATGGCTATAGCATTAAAATAAATCAGGCTAATGAAGTGAATAAAGTTTCAGGTACATTTTGAGAGGCTTTAGGCATTTAAATCAACACCCTTGTTGCCTCATAGGTGAAAACTTAGAGCACATGTTTTAATTGAAGGATGTAAACTGAAGAATACTGGACTGGTAATCCCCATTGTACAATTTCTAGGAGACGGTATTGGGAGAAAAGGTTAGACTTCCACATATAACTTGAGATGACACAGTTGCTCTTAAAAGAATCTGGAAAGGCTTTAGCTGAACAACTTTATAGAATTTGAAGTGCACATTAAAAATGCAGTGCAGTACTGTGTAAATTCACTTCTGAAGTGTAGTGACAAAAGGGAGAGAGTGAAGAAATTAGAGCAGTTCAGATCGTTTTATTTTTGTCACTTCAGTTAAAACAACAGCACATCTGCTGTGACTTTGGACATGAAAAATGTTAAGTGCTGTATTGCTCAGCTGCGTGGGGAAGAAGTAGAGCTCTCATTTGAGAAGCAGATACTGTAATTTAAGAACATATGATGTCATTATTAAGGAAAGCAAGCAAAACCCTGCATAGTACAGAGGCTACTAGTGGAACAGAGCACATATTGCTAGAATGTTACTCTAGACTGAAGGTCCATGAATAAGCAGATTTTCTTAATGTTTCTTCAGTATAGATTTAGGTTTGTAACCTGCCATTTTTGCAATCAAATAATATAAACATACACATCACTTTCCAAGTAACCATCTGGGTATAGTCTAATGATTGTTTAGTTCAGCGAGTGTGTCACTCTGTACCGCCAAGATGTATTGATGTCCACTGTAAGTCTCATTTAAGAGACAAGTCCAAAGAGCAAATTCCCCTTGTTCCACTTACTGCTGTATCTCCTTAGTGTTAGCAGGACCTTACACTGTCCTAAAAGACTGTGAGTGATAGATTGTCTTGCAAATAAGAAACAGAACAGGACTAGCCATGAGGAATTAGAAATCCAATTTCAGAACTATGTGTAAGAAAGATTCAGCAGTGTAATTTTGAATGGCCTATTATTCACAATTTACATTTCTGCATAGATCTTTCAAAGTGTCTCTGGCTTTCTGCAGTGCTTGTCCACACAGTCTCACTGCTGTTTCTCAGGGATATACACTGTTTCTGGCTGATTTAAAATACTTTCTTGAATGGATTATGTATTTTGGAGAAAGCAGGTACAGAACTTGTTATTCTGATGCCTTCACATTTGTGACATATGACATTTAATAACCTGACTGTGGTTCATCCTATCAATTGTGCAGCAAACCATGACATAACATCAAAACATGTAGCTGAAATTTTAAATATGTTCTTTGTTGGTTATGAGCTGGGCACAGGTATTGAATCCTGAATAGAGCTGAGAGTAATGCTTCTTTGTAGTCACTGCCATACTTTTGTGAATATTTGTTTGGATTTTTTAAAAAATTAGACGTGTTCTGTAGAATTGGTATCTCTTTTTTCCCAAGGCAGCAGACAACAGCAGTGTCAATGTTTGCTAAGATTTCCTTATATTATGCTGAATTATATGGAACTGCTGAAAGAGGTTATTAATTTTAATGCTGAAATAATCTGCTGGCCAGTGCATATGGGAAACAGTGACAGCCCTATATCAAAGACTATTTTACAGTAGTAGTTATTCTCAGCAAAATATAGCCAGGAAAATAAATAAAAAAAAAAACCCTCCAACAATCAGTTGATAAAGGATTTACCTAACTTTATAACCCAAATAAATAATTAATTATCAAAAAAAAATTTGTTGGATACATCTGCTGATCACTGTGGAGAATATTCTGCATATTCTAAACCAAACAACTCACTGACGTTGTGGGTTTTTTTTGGTTTTTTTTATTTATTTTTTTTTTTAATGAAACATCAGATATAAGTTACTGGCACAAGATTTCAGGACTGAAAAACTGTTGGTCTAAATTGATAGAAAGATTCCTGTATTCAGAATATTCTGAAATTACATATTTGGAAATTGCAAACCCTCTCCCCCTGGTTGCCTAGGTGAGAGAAAATGATTTTGTAAAGCTTAATCTTTCCTTTTTACTTCCTTTGCCTCCTGCTGTTTGTTAAATATTTTCCAGCGCTTTGGACTTAAATCTGTTTTTAATAAAACAGTACACAGTATTCTTTTTACCTGACAGCAATAATCTCATAAAACATTTCCATAGTTATGTCAGGATACCTCAAAGGAATGATATATGAATTTATATATCAGTACATCACAGATTTCATTTTCACATGAAGAAAGGGTTGTTTGCAAAACTTCTTTTAAGCTCTACTTCCCATAAAGTAGTCTGTTATCTAGCCTATATCATTCCTTCATTCCATTCACATTCCCTAGTGAGACCCCTGTTCTCTAGTGAAAGTGTATAATGTTTTTTAAAAGATTTATCCCATCTCTGCTCATCCCTGATATGAATATTCAATGTTATTTTCTCCTATAATGAGCTTGGCAAACATTAGTTGTCAAAACTTTATATTTACACACTTGCTAGAACATTCTTTTCTCTACTGTTCTCTCTTTCCAAGGTTAGTAGATTGATTCCCTTGCATGCTGTTTTCTGAGTGCTGGCACCATGTCCCAATGCTTATTTCATTTGCCATAAATTCACAGAAGTTAAAGAAAGAGAAGACCTATTAGGTTATCTACTCTGCCTCCCTGTCCATTCAGGATTGATCCTTATTGTTCATTCACAAATGTTTTGATCAGTTTAGGATCAGTTAAAATGTTCCATGCACTGGGGTTTCTGGCATTTATTACCTTTGGGAGGTTATTTTCTGCAGTCTGATAGATTTTTCTTTCAGGAAGTTTTATTAAATGTTCTTGGTTTCAAATTGGCATATTCCCTTTCACTGAACTGTGGTCTTATTTTTCTCTCTAGCTTTAGTAGTCCAAGTTTAAATCAAGTCAAAGACTCTAAGTCACCTCATTTCCATTTAAACACTCTGTTTCCTTTGAACATTTAATAGTCTGAATTACAAAGCCTAGATCCAATGGCTTTCATTTTTTATTTTGTAATAGAATAGTCTCCCATACTTTCTTGTATTGTCAGTTGCTCCAGTTATATTCTTTACAAACGTACTGTCCTTTATTTTCACTGATTTTACAACCACTTTATCTCGTATGCCCTCTGCGACAGTTTGAGTTACTCAGATTCACACCTCCCAACTGGACTCTGAGAGTAAGCACTTTTGCAGTCAGTCTTAAAAGGAAAAAATGGAGTTCAAAATTCCAGAAGGTGCTAATAGGACTTTCCAAAGGTCTCGTGCTGAGCACTCTTCAAAGGCTTTAAGTAGTTAGTAAAGAAAGCTGAAAACCTGGGGAAATTTTAACAGCAGAATGTAAGTAATATTTGTCTTTTGAAAATGAGCCTTTAGTACAATCTCTAAAGATGTTTCAGCCAGGCAATGTTAACCTGCAAAACTTTCTTACTTTCCTCTACTTAGTCTGTGGTCCCTAAACTGGACGTAAAGGGACAATACAGGAAAAATACAGGGTGACCTTTATAAACTTAAGGATTGGGACAACAGAAACCTCATACAGTTTGAAAAGGGAAAGTGGGGGAAGTTTTGCACCATGCTTCGAAATGGGCAATGAACCAATTAGCTGAGTACTACTACTGGTGGTAGTACTCAGGAGTGGTTTTAGTGCATGCCAGGCTGAATATAAACCAACAGTGTACTCTTACTGCAAATAACAAAAACCACAGACTGAGGTACTTTAGGAGGGTTGTGTCCAGCAGACCTAGAGAAGTTATCGTCTTCCTTTAGTCAGTGTTAGTGAGGTTGCACCAGGAATAATGTACTCAGTTGTAGGCTGCCAGTTGAAGAGAAATGGAAACTAGAAAGGATCCCATGTAGGGATACCAAGATGTTCAAGAACCTGGGAAACATACCTGATGGAGACAGGATGGAAGGGATGATCTTTTTTAGTCTGACAGAGAGGAGGGAGGCAAAAGGGTGGTCTAATAGTTGCTTACAATTACCTGAAGAGTTGTTAACAGTGACAACAAAGCAAAAGTTTTCTCAGGAATATCAGGCATGAGACAGTAACGACAAATTACATGGGAGGTTCCAAGTGGACTGGAGGAAAAAGCTTATCACCACGAAGATAATAGACTACAAATTGTTGTCCAGACAGACTTGGGAATCAGTCTCTGGAGTTTTTCAAGACTCATCTAGGCAAAGCTGTAGCTGACTTGGTCTATCATTGGCAACAGGTCTCTTTCAAGTACAAGAGGACCTCCATATGTCATTTTCCAACTAACATTTTTGTGATTCTGGGAAATTCAGAATTTTGTTGTTCTGAGAAACCTAGAAATCAGAATGCTGGCAGAAACAAGCTGATACTTCCTGAGCTTTTTGTTAGGAAGGATTTTCAGTTTGTTGTCAGTACACCCCTGTCCTGACTTAACTCTGTCCTCCTACTCTGTTAAAGTATTGCCCTAAAGTCACTATATTGCCAGAGGGATGGTCTACTTTGGGGAGCAATGGATGTGAATTTATTTGTACTTGTTTGGTGCACAGTGTTTGACCTAAAAAAAATTAAGCAAAACGTTGCTGCCAATGTGGACCCCAAATTAACTGTGAACCTAACCTACCTGTTCCTGATGGTAACTTTAGCTTTCCACATAGCTGTACAGGAAACTGTCATAATTCGAGATCAT
The DNA here is from genome assembly GCA_017639485.1 of Pluvialis apricaria. Taxonomy (NCBI): domain Eukaryota; kingdom Metazoa; phylum Chordata; class Aves; order Charadriiformes; family Charadriidae; genus Pluvialis; species Pluvialis apricaria. Next base: position 40,167,280 of record CM030007.1, read on the forward strand.
CATAAATATTGCTGGCCAAAAGCAAACTCACTTTACTCACCAATGTATTTTAAAAAACAGCACTTTACTCCCTTGGACTTATCCATTTCTACTATAGCCATTAATGGTAAAATTCCCATTAACTGCAGCAGTTTAGGATCAAGGTCTTAGAGGGATTCATTAAAAAGCAATAATAACAGAGGAAGAATGGGTCAACTTCCTAGTACAACATTTTGCCCTTCATATTTCTCAGCTTCTGTGTCTTTTTAGCAATAAATTATATTGGATTTCTTAAACATAACACAACCCCAGATACCAGTGCTATTTTCAAGAAGAGGAATTTGCATATTTTAAATCAGGGAGGAAAGTAGATGTGCTTTTTTCATTTGAAGTAGGCAAAAACTTGCATTGAGCACTATAAAACCAATAGCAAGATCGTGTCACAGAGCAGCAAAGAAGTCATATTCTTAATTACAGAGTATCTGACACTTGAATTTAGAATCCAAAGTCTGGAGAAGGTTCTGCATGAGTCTAGAGTAATTAAATGACAGTACTGATCTCCTAAATGTTATATGGATCTGTGACATATGGAAATAGCAAACATCTGTTTGTTCAAGAGCAAAACAAAAGCTTTGAGTTTTATAAAGGTTATTTTCTGTAATGAGCCTGCAGTTTTTTAATATAATTTAGAGAAAGGAATTGGTTAGTTAAATTGCTAATCTCCCTGTTTAGTGGAAATGGTATATCCCTGGTTCACATCTGGAAATGTAAGTTATACAGCTGGGTATCGTATTATATAATGAAATGATGGTGACAAGTCCCGGTCCGATTTCAGGCTCGAGGGAGATTTGTAATGATCCCAAGAGTGAGACTGACATGCAAACAAGGTCAAATGCTACCAATCAGGCCGTTTTTATTGAATAGGTACAGAGGAATGGAGTGATAGGAAAGGCAGGAAATATTAGAAGGAAACTAAGCAAGCATTTCAGAAAGATAAGCAAAGGATACTCATCACCATGGATCCAGTGGAGTCCTGTTGGTCCTTAGTCTTCAATTCTTCAGTGGTGGGCGCACACCACGGAGTGTTTCCGTGGTCTTTTTATCTATGGTCTGGCACATGTGCATATGTTTCACGTGCCATTCACGCACTTTAGGCCTCGCCTATCATGCAGCCTTCACGTGGCCATTGGTGGTAAACAGGAAGAGAGCTTGGCAGGCTGCCAGCCTGGCCCAGAGAGGGGTAGGTTTTGGTGGCACCTGATAAACAAAAGAATGGTCTGCTGCTACCGGTAGTTTGCACCTTGCAATATACACACAAGCAAGCTTTGAGACAATTATTTGATGTTCCAGGCTCCCACAGATGGCTTTACCCGCCAACAAAAATGTAGCGTATTCTATAATCTTAAAACTTTTGTAGATGTTGGCTAATTAATACTCAGAAGAAACTTGTAATGTAGTAGAAAAATATAAATCTACAGAGGCAGAGGCTCTAAGTGACTTGCCAAAAGTCATACAGAAAGTCATTTTAAGAGCCAAGATTAGAATTCAGAAATTTCTGGCTTTTTGCCCTGCACTCAAAGCACAGCCTGTGCTAGATTTGAAATTCAATTGGTGTTTCTACTAAGAACACAATTTTCCAGGTTTAAAATAACAACTGTTTGAAATTACATTGATTTAAAATATAACACAAAAGATTTTAATCCTTATCACGTTTATTTTGAGAGTAGCTTTAATAACTATCACAAAAGTTTTAACATATTAAGACTGTTTATGTAGAAGATGGTAGGAAACCATACAGAATACAGGCAAAGTTTTAGATAATTTCTTTCTTTTCACTTGTGTCCTTCAAGCTCTAAAATAATAAACTTCCTTCTAAGAAACTTTTTCTTTTTGGTTACACTGAGAACCATCATGAATTTAGAAAAGATGATCCTTGAACTCTTTGTATCTATTAAAAATGTTGTTAAACATGCAAAAGACATCCTGTTTAGAAACTATTTACATTAATATCTCTTTTCACGCTTGCTGTGGAAAAGATGTGGATGAGAAGCTACAAAAAATACTTGCAGAGTAGAACCTGAGTAAGATTTGCACATAATTGAGGGACACAGCTTAAAAACTGTCGGAAAAAGTACAAAAATCCCTTATAGTTTATAATATATGAGATTAACTTTTGCATTCAAGAGATGCATATACACATAGAAGTGCAGTATCTTTTCTGAGCCGACTGCCTTGCCTCTGCAAGGCACAAGACAAGACACAACAGCTATCTCCCTCTGGAAACTAGTTATGGGATGCACAATGCCTGATGTTCTACAGAACTTTTTTCTTCTGTTTTTTTTAGACACCAGTATTTTTTAAATTTCTGACAGCTGCAATCCAAAGGCATTTCTTTTGATCCAGTACAGTAAACTCTGTGGAGACCACTGCAGATAATGGTGAGGTTACATAACTTTTGGATCAGACACCACATAAGACCAGATATCTTTATAGCGTGATTAAGTGAGTTCCGACCCATTTGTTTATTTTGGACAGGATCTGCGTATTCTCAGATGACATTCTATCACTCAAATGTGGCATCCGTGACACTGCTGTGATTTCTGCCTTCCTAGATAGTTTATGAAATATTCAGAGAAAACCTAACAAGTCTCATGCAAATGTTAATAGAGTTAATTTTTAAAATTATTTTACTCAAATGATGGTGCCTATTTTGTTTTCTATAGAAGCCTATTAACCAGTAGGCACTGACCTAGTGTTTAATAAAACTTTTCAGATTCCTGAGGCCAGTAAAAAAGACATCTGAAGAAATATAAATCTAGTGGTCAGTGGTGGAGAAATTTTGTGTTATGGTTGGTGTTCTGGGAGAGTCTAATGAGACAGTTTACATGCAACACTGGTTAATAACATGTATGCATAGTCCCATTGTGTTCTGACCTTTTATAGGCAACCTATGAGGCAAAATTGCACTTGTAAAAGCTTTTATGCAATACAGAAAGAATGACTGTCAATTGTCCACTTACAGTGTAAACTGTGTATGAAGTCTGAGACTGCTCGAACACTGTAAAATATTTGCTTTGTGTTCCTAAGAGAATAAATACTTTAACCTGACCTAATTATGGTTTGCAACAATCTCAAAAGGTTCTGAGCCATAAAACTAGTGATCTGAGCATTAGGTCTACTCCGGGTGGATTTCCTGTGGATCTGCATTGTGATTTTAGTATCAATTTATTCAAATTCTTACAGGCAAGAAAAAAAGTCTATGCGACACAAAATAAATGTCTTAATTTTGAAGACTGAGCCTGAGTGAGCACGTACTCTAATGACCGTAAGATTAAGACTATATTCATCTTTTCTAATTGTATTCATGCAGGGCTTGATCTAGAAGATGTACTTTGAAAATGCCCCCTGAGTGAGTGTGGTGGGTTGACCTGGCTGGATGTCAGGTGCCCACCAAGCCTTTCTATCACTCCACCTCCTCAGCTGGACAGGGAGAGAGAAAATATAATGAAAGGCTCACGGGTTGAGATAAGGACAGGGAGATCACTCACCATTTACCATCACAGGCAAAACATACTCAACTTGGGGATATTAGTTTAATTTATTACCAATCAAATCAGAGTAGCATAAGGAGAAATAAAACCAAATGTTAAAACACCTTCCCCCCACCCCTCCCTTCTTCCCAGTCTGAACTTTACTCCTGATTTGTCTACCTCCTCCCCTCAAGTGGCACACGGGGACAGGGAATGGAGGTTGCGGTCAGTTTATCACATGTTGTCTCTGCGGCTCGTTTCTCCTCACATTCTTCCCCTGCTGTCATGTCGTGGACCCTGCTACCAGTGTGGGGTCCCTCTCGTGGGACACAGTCCTCCACAAACTTCTTCAACATGAGTCCTTCCCATGGGCTGAAGTTCTTCGTGAACTGCTCCAGCATGGGTCTTTTCCACGGGGTGCAGTCCTTCAGAAACAGACTACTCCAGCGTGGGTGACCCATGGGGTCCACAGGTCCTGCCAGAAGCCTGCTCCAGCATGGACTTCACTCCATGGGGTGACAGGCTCCTTTGGGCACTGTGGTGGTGCAATCTCCACCCTCCCCACCCCGGTTCAGCCTCTTGGTACTTGGCGCGATTTCCTCCCCACCTGGGCCACATAATAATACAATGACCAGAACGATACATAAGAAACATGAAAGAAAGAAAGGGTGAAGAGCAACAGACTAAAACACTATGGCAACCCCCTAGTATGCCTGGTTCCCATGGATCCTACCATTTGAAGACAATAACTATAATCTATCATTCCAGACAACATATGGATCATGGCCACAGAGAGGGGGCTACCAGGACCACAAGTCCTAGCGAATCCTGGGCTCGCATAACCATGGAAAGTACTGAAATACTCCATCGTCTGAGGTAGGCCAGAGTGGAAAAGTACCTGACAAAAGTCAGTTATCTTGGCTCCTATAAGTAGCGATTCTAGTAAAGACCCTTTGAACTCTTCTGGATTGCAGTGGGCTGTGGCCAGTGCTTCCCCTGAGTTGGGATGCCGCTTGGGCAAACACCTTGAGGACTAGAAGGCCAGGGCGAGACAACCCCTCTTGAGCCTCAGTTCTTACCCATTGAGGAATGCCAATGTATTGTGAGTATTTACTCTAACTCGAGAAAAGGGGAATTTTAACTATAGGCTAGCCTCTCTTTCATCCACCTCTCCACTTACATGTTTATGATAAATATACATTAGCTTTATGAATGTGGATGTTCTTTTATTTGTCCATGTGTGCGTAGGAGTTGGAAGGGGTAGCTGCTGGCTCGTGAGAGTCATGCAATATTAAGAGATCTTTGATCTTAGCGGTTATAGACCGGTGTGTGTGAGGGGATGTGTGGGTACACTTACATGCTTTGCTTATATGTATATGCATTAATTTGAGATCTGTGCTTTTGCTCATATGTATATATATCGGTTTGGGGTACTTAATAGTAAGTTAGTGTGAATCTTGACATCTTCGAATCTCTAATTAAGTTGCTGTTCAGTTATCTCTTTCAATCATTTTGTAAACCTTTAAATCAGTTAATGATTAAGTGCTGCTAAAATTCAACCTCTTGATTTACCACAAATCGCTAATAAATTTTGAATCGCTGCTAAGTCATAACTGTGTCAAATACTTCCATCAGCAACCAGCACATCCACCTGAGCCAGCGTTGGGTCCTCCATGGACTCCAGGTGGATATCTGCTCCACCGTTAATGGGTTGCAGGGGGGACAACCTGCTTCACTGTGGTCTTCATGACAGGCTGTAGGGGAATCTCTGCTCTGGTGCCTGGAGCACCTCCTCCCCCTCCTTCTTCTCTGATGGTGTCTGCAGGGCTTTTTCTCTCACATATTCTCAGTTTTCTCTCACTGTGCTGGTGTTGCACAGCATTTTTTCCCCTTCTTAAATATGTTATCCCAGAGGCACTATCACCATTGCTGACTGGCTCGATTTGGCCAGCAGTGGGTCCATCTGGAAGCTAGCTGGCACTGGCTCTGTCAGACATGGGGGAAGCTTCTACCAGCTTCTCACAGAAGCTACCCCTGTAGCCCCCCACTACCAAAATCTTTCCATGCAAACCCAATATAGCGGGCAATGAAAAAAAGGCAATCAGGGATATTCCTAATTTTCTAATTCCATAAAAATTCTGTAAGAGATATATTAGCACTATCCTGAATAGCACTGACAAGCCAGACAATTCTTGTTTCAGAGGCACAGTTTGAAAAACTTAAGAAGTTCTACTGGAAAAAACTGAGATACTAAAGGTATTCATGAACAGAAGAAGAGAGAGTTTCAAATTCTAATCTTTTTAATTGTAAGGATACCAGGAAAGAATCTTGGAATCTCTTCTTAGTCCTGTTCCAATCTCTACCAGGCTTCTTGTCTGGCTTCCAAAGGAGATGAAGTTTCAGAACTTCAAATTGAACATATGTTTTCTGAATTGTAGCTATGGCTTTATGCATGACATCACTGCTGCTTGAGAAACAGGATGAATTTCTGAGGAAACAGACTTGATCTTCGCTAACTAATTTACTTCCATTGTTAATAAACCACAATTTATCAATTTTGATCATATTTAGGCTTTTATTAAGGTGTTTACTTCACCACTATATACTGGAGGCCACCCAACTGGAAATCAGATTGGCAAAAAAGGACCTACGGGTCCTGGTGGACACCGACTTGAACAGAAGCCAGCAAAATGCCCTTGCAGCAAAGAATGTTAATGGTATCTTGGGCTGCATTAAGAGGAGTACTGCCAGCAGGCTGAGGGAGGTGATCCTTCCCCTCTACTCAGCACTGGTGAGGCCACACCTGGACTGCTGTGTCCAGTTCTGGGCTCCTCAGTACAAGAGAAATCGACAAACTGGGAAGAGTGCAGGAAATAGACACTAAAATGCAGGAAATAGACACTAAAATGACAGGCACTGAAGCACCTCTCCTATAAGGAAAGGCTGAAACAGCTTGGACTGTTCAGCCTCGAGAAGAGAAAGCTCAGCGAGGATCTTATTAACGTGTATAAATTCCTGAAGGGAAGGTGCAAAGAGGATGGAAGTAGGGTGTCCAGTGAACAGTCCATCTGAATAAGAAACACTTTTTTGCCATGAGGGTGGATGAGCACAGGCACAGGTTGCCCAGAGGGGTTGTGGATTCTCCCTCATTGGAGATCTCCAAAACCCATCTGAGCACAGTTCTGCACATACAGCTTTAGGTGTCCCTACTTGAGGAGCAAACTTGGACCAAATGACCTCCAGAGATCCCTCTTCAACCTCAACCATTCTGTGATTCTATAAGAGTGCAAGATTTTGTGGTCTTTAATCAAAAGTTATACCAAAACATGTTTGGGTTTTTTGGGGGGTTGAGGTGGGGTTTTCTTTGGCGGGGTGAGCTCTGATATTTCAGGAAAGAACATTACCATATGAATTTTAAGACTGATTGCAATGTGACACTGAAGAGAAAGAGAATTTTGTTTGTAAAAATTACATTTTCTGCATGTATAGAGGAAGTAAGGATTTGGGTTTGTCTTTTTTTGCTGGTGGAGGAGACGTATACAGTACACCATTTATGTATGTGTAATAGGGTGAGGGCTTCTAAAGAAAAAGGTAAGTGATGAAGCTCACAGGCAGAGAACGTAGGAATGATTCTGTTCTGGAATGAGTAACACAGATCACAGATTGCTGTGAAATAAGTTAGTCATTGACTTTGTTCTCTGGCTGTCCTACCATCATGGGAGAAGGGGGTATGAAATAGAAATCAATCCACATCCTTTGGTAGAAGAGACCAGTTAAAAAGAGGGACATCAGAAAGTAATATTAATCTTTTTTTAGAACAATATAGTAGTAGATTTTCTGCTCGTTGCCATAGAATCAAAACTGATTTTAATCAATAAAAAACTATTATTCAGGTTTTCAAAATTCATCCTTCCAAACTGCATCCAGCATTCTGACATTTATATTTAAAAGGTTTGCCTTTCTTTATATCTTTCATTCATGGTCAACGGGTGTAGTCTAAAAGAAACAAACATCAGTTGTTCACCTATGCTAACAGATAGAAATTTACATTCCAAGATTTAAAATTATAGTCTTTGGTTTACAGCAAATCATCACTGTGGAATTCCCATTATGTATTAGGTTACATTGCATTCTTCATGTTTTTTACATAAACAAAAGAATTTGTCTATCAAACACATTTTTAATAACACTTCTTTCTTTTTCTGTTACTGTATTGGCCTCAATGTAAAATCAATGACAGCAGTTAAAACTGCAGTTAACAATTCTAATTATCTTTGTTTTGTAAGACCACTTTCCAGTTTTGTCAGAACAATTTCTTTCCATATTCCTATTTATGAAGCTACCTGCTCCAAAAGTCTGCAAGCTCTTCAAATGATAAACATTTGCAGTCTAGTTTGCTGTCACTTTGCTTCCTATTTTATGAGCTTTTGAGACTGCATTCCCAGAAAAGGTTACATGTTGCCTACATGCCATCTGCAGTTTAGATTCTCAGTGTGAAAAGTACCTTCCACTAGCTTTTAAATCAAAATTACCACCAGTGTCAAACTCCTGGCAATCAGGGCAATTCAATTATTTCCTGATAGCAGAATGACATATTCTCCTGACTATGTTTTTATTAAATACCTAAAAGCTATAAATCCCAGCAATTTGTCATTCTTCTGGGTAACAATCTATAGTGTGTCAAAAAGCTTTTAGTCTTTTGTTATAATAATAACCATATTTATTGTTCAGTACTTCACAGTTAATGATCTATACATAATGCCCTCCAACACAAAGACTGAAACTTGCTGCAGTATAATTGTAGCTGCCTTGTATTACTTATGCACTTTCATAATTTATTATCAATTTCTATTCTAAACAACTGTGTGTGATAATGTGTCTCGAAGACTGCTGTGGTGAACTTCCAAGGCTCATGAGACCAGCAGCAGATAGTAGTTTGATAGCTAAAGGCTAAGAATTGTCCCTGCCTATGGCAGAGGGGTTGGAACTCGATGATCTTCAAGGTCCCTTCCAACCTAAACCATTCTATGATTCTATGATAATTCAGCTTTCATGCATGGTGCATTTTCTTGTTAGCACTGAACCTAAAAACCAAGCCATTGCCACTTTCCTGTTTGTGCCTTTCACCCATGTGTTTTGCAGGTGAGTCATTATCCTCTCTGCCATCTGCTTTTCCACTATGCAAAATGAAACATATGGGCCAAATCCATATTGTTGTCCAAAACAGACACTTTATAAAATATAGAAAAAGTATTATAGTTGAGTATTAATTTTTGGTAACTCTAGGTATTTGACCTGACACATTTTTTTGTTTGGCTGGGGTTTTTTTGGTGCCAGTTGTAAAAAAGACTCAGGCCATATGTTTCCAAAAGCAAGTAATGCTCTTAGCTAATAGGCAATTTCTTCTCCAGAAGGCGCTCTCATTTCATGACTTATTGTATTTATATGTGTATATTTTATTTAGTAGTAAACTATTCTCTGTTTTCTCCAGACATTTGATCTTTGTAACTACTCAGGGAAATATTGCTTTTTAAGTTTCTTAGATTAATATTCAATAACAACCTACTTTTTTTTTATTTCTAAAACATTCACAACTTGTACTTGACAGTGAAGTAGTCTTAATTTGTTCATTTGTTCTACTACTCCCACACTATTGTAATTCAACTCCCATGGATTGTCAGCAGAAATCTATTTATCAGCTGCATCTAGTTCAACATACCATCACAGGGTTCCGAAACAACAAAAAAAAAATCACATTTCATTCCATTCTTTCAGACTTTCATTGGCTCCCACATTGCAACAAAATTGATTTTATGGAGCTTTATATGACTTTCTCTTCCCTCACTTTTACTACCATATGTTTTTACTTGTTCACTTTTAATCAACCTCACAGCACATTCTGAACAAGCAAAATCCAGATTTCAGTTTGACTGTTCACCCCCTACAGACTAAGGTCTCCCTTCTACATAGTTTTTTCTTATAGCTTGGATGTATGGATGTAGTATTATGTATAGAATGTATCGTGCTGTCTATTTAGTCATGTAGTTAGATCATGCAGGAAAGAAGAAAAGAAGGGGAAGAAAAGCTTGAAATGGAGAAGAAAGCCTTAAGGAGGAAGCTGAAAGACAGAAAAGAGAACAAGGCAGATACTGTCTATAAGACTTTGCATATGGGTCCTAAACACATTAATATGATCTGTGCTTCCATTACATGTGTCACCAAAAAATACCTATGTAAAGAAAGTTTCAAGCAATATCAAACAGAGGGATGATGTCAAAAAAAACCAGGAAGTTATAATTGGCATATTTAATCAATGCTTCTGAGTATATTTACAAGAGAGGACACTAACAGCTTACTATTTGGCACTGACAGTAAGAATACTTTATCCTAGATGACTGCGGGGTCTGTGTGGCAAAAGGATTAAATTAATTGGAGAGATTCAGAAGTAGCAAATCTCTAGGATCAGGCAGAATTCAAGCCAAGTTGTTTAAAGCACAGCAGAACCAATGTCACTCACAATGGAGAGAAATCCAAAATAAAGGTCTCTGAAGGCTAAGAATGTGAAATGAGGAGCAAAAGCAATACTATAACTTCCAGGCATCAAAATATGAGCCTGATATATAGAAAGTAGGATGGCATCTGCATATAATGTCTGAAAGGAAGTTTATAAAAGCAAACAAAGAAAAATTCAGATTGGACCTCTGTTGATTTCTAAGTAATGTATTTAAAAATAAAAAGGAAAGAAGACATCACTTATTGTATTCTCCCTGCTTAATGTAAGTCAGATGACTTGTCTTCTGGTGGAGCCAATATTAGCATGCAGAGTGACACTAAAATTCTCTGCAGGAGATCTTCCATTCACAAAACCCAGGAATATCTGAAGCCTAGCCTTTAACACCTCTTTGATGCGATGGATATCTCAAGCTCTCTATCAGGTAGGATCAAGATCTATTGTTTTTAGGTTTTCAATAACATTTCACAAAAAGCAACATATAAGCTATTAGTCTTAAATTTCAAACCATCTGATGGAATTATTCCTCAAGGAAATCAGCTGCTGTTACTATGCATCACCACTTTATTTCAAATTCATAAATCTGTATTGATTTTCTGTGGCATATAATATTTGGGTAATAGCTCAAACAAAATCCATCTGGCAGGATCAGCTGGGGATGCTGAACTTAGTGAATCAGACTGAAAAGTTACAATATGCTGTGTCAGTTACATAATATCAACTATTCAAGAGGTAATAATTAAAGCCACAAAAGGAAAGAGGAATAAAATAATAATTTAAACAAAAAAAGAAAAAAAGATGAAGCAACAAAAAGTACTCTAAAAGTTCATTCCACAAGCAAAGGTGTGCAGTAAAGATCTAGATTTGATGAAGAACAACATGTAATAGTTAATAACCATAACCCGGCACTTGATATACCTAGCAAAGAAGACGTTCACTATATTATATGAACAAAGGAGGTGTTGCTTGGATTTTCTAACCTGTAATCTAAGTAGCAAAGAGAGTGCTGCAGATATCTGATATTCGTCAAGCTCCTGCACTGGAAGGAGTATCATAGAATCACAGAACCATGAAATCTTGGAATCATAGAATGGATTGTGATGGAAGGGACCTTTAGAGGTCATCTAGTCCAACTCCCCCCTGCAATGAGGGGACGTCTCCAACTCAATCAGGTTGCTCAGAGCCCCATCAAAACTGACCTTGAGTGTTTCCAGGGATGGGGCATCTACCACCTCACTGGGCAACTCCCAGTCTGTACTGATACTGGGGGTTACCCCAACCCACATGCAGAACCCTGTACTTGACCTTGTTAAACCTCATGAGGTTCACATGGGCCCACTTTTCGAGCTTTTCTAGGTCTCTTTGGATGTCACCTCATCCCTCAGGCATGTCTGTCGCACCACTCAGCTTGGTGTCATCTGCAAATTTGCTGAGGGTGCACTCAATCCCACCATCTATGTCGTTGATGAAGAAATTGAACAGTACTGGTCCCAATATGGACCCCTAATGGACACCACTGGTCACTGATCTCCATTCAGATGTTGAGCCATTGACTGCTATCCTCTGGATGTGACCATCCAACCAATTCCTCATCCACCGAACAATCTACCTAGCAAACCCATCTCTCTCCAAATTAGAGAGAAGGATGATGTGAGGGACCCTGTCAAAGGCCCCACAGAAGTTCAGATAAATGACATCCACAGCTCTTCCCTTGTCCACTGATGTAGTCACTCTATCATAGAAGGCCACTAGGTTGGTCAGGAAGGACTTGCCTTTGGCGAAGCCATGCTGATAGTCTTGAATCACCTCCCAGTCCTCCACGTGCCTTAGCAGAGCTTCTAGGAGGATCTGTTCCATGATATTCCCAGGCATAGAGGTGAGGTGGACAGGGCAGTAGTTCCCAGGGTCCTCCTTTCTACCCTTTTTAAAAAGGGGTGCAATGTTTCCCTTTTTCCAGTCACCAGGCACTTCACCTGACTGCCATGATTTTTCAAATATCATGGAGAGTGGCTTGGCAACCACATCAGGCAATTCCCTCGGGACTCTGGGATGCGTCTCATCAGGTCCCATAGACTTCTGTATGTTCGGGTTCCTCAGACGGTCATGAACCTGATCTTATTTTACAGTAGGAGGGACGTCACTCCCCCAATCCCTGCCCTGCAGTCCATCCACTCAAGAGGTATGGGAAGAGAAGTTGCCAGTGAAGACTGAGACAAAAAATTTGTTGAGCACCTCAGCCTTCTCCTTGTCCTTTGTTATTAGTTTGGCAGTCCTGTTCCTTGGGGGCGGTACGCTTTCTTTGACCTTTCTTTTCTGGCTTCCATAGCTGTAGAAGCTCTTATTATTATTCTTTGTGACCTTTGCCAAGTTCATCTCCAGCTTCACCTTAACCTTTCTTACTCCATTCCTACAGAACTGGGCAGCGGAATATCAGTAAGTTTGCTTATACTTTAATGTTTGGTTCAATACTAAATGCAGTAAAGTAAAAATGTGTCTAGGGCACTTACATACCCTTCTATCAGAAATTAGAAAAACACATTTGGAAAGTATCACACAGGATGAACCTCTCTGGCTTCATTTGAACTTCAGTGAATACATATTCCTTAATTCCTAGGTAGTTTTTGGTAAAATGAAGAGCAGTAGAATTCACCTATTAGTAAATAATGAGTAAAGAAAACTAAAGCCTTTTTTTTTTTTTTTCTCTTCCAAACCAAGCGGCACACACCCAGTTAAGAATAAAATAAGTCTATTATTACAAGAGTAGTTGGTGTGTTACGGTTTTGGAAAGCTGTATTTAGAGATGTCAAACAACTGCAGACGTTCAAATCAGTGTCTTGAGCTGGACCAGGACATGTATGCAGCAACTGCTGCAGTATTTGTAGTGTGGAGAGCAGCTCCAGATACCAGAATTTTATCAGGTTACAGAGGGAAAAAAAGAACTATATGTGAAATAACTTATAGTTTCCCTTTGCCTTAGGTCAGACCTACCCTGTCAGAAATGTGGCTGTAATACATTCATGCGTAACAAGTTTTGGTTGTTTTTTTTTCTAAATAGATGATGAAATTTAGCAGTGAACATACAGAGGATGGGATCTTTTCAAGCGCAATTATTTGAGCTGTCTTAAACACTTTGTGTAGGAGACAGACTATCTACATGAGGTATCTGCTTGTTGATTACGTATCTATTTGATTTAAGATAGACAGACTTAAATTTAGGGACAATGATTCATACTTCTGCACTCTGCAACAGTACGTATCATACCACATTTTCACTGAAGTTAGTAGTTCCAAGGCTAGCTACCATGTTTACGTAAGAAAAGGATACAACTGCCTTAAAACCACAGCTTTTAATCTTAATACTCTCAGAGCTTGAGATACTAGTAAATTAAGATCTTTACTGGAACACTGTTCCTGTGCTTTTGTCTTATCTTTCACTTTCTATTAATCTTTTAGATTACCCATATGCTAAAAGAAAAATTGTCCAACCTAGTAGCCCAATTAAATTTATTACTGCTTTTTTTAAGACATCCTCAAATTGGTGTTCATATCTTTTGTATTAAAAAAAAAAGCATAATACTACATTGAAACATTTCAATCAGAAAATCATATTTAAGAAGTACTAAATTCAGCATAATGGTTGGAGACTGTGCCATCTGTCCTCTGTTCCATGGGACTATTGACTACTTTTGCAAAAGTCTGAAAAATAAAATATAAGTATTAAAGCATTTTCATTCTAAATTCATTTTGCAGCTCAGGATCTATCCCATTTACGATCTCTAAAAAGTCAGTTTGGTCATATACAAGTGAATAACAAATTAACTGAACAGCAAGGTAACATGGATAAAACTTCTATTTAATTCAAAGAGAGCTTTACTACTGACTGTAACAGAGCTAAGACTTCACCCAGTAGAAAGATTCCAAACACTGAAACTTAGTATGAGATCTTTTGTTGTCCTGATTTTTTTGTTATAAAACAGATTTTATAAAACAGATATAAAACAGAATACAAAATTTAAACCAGAGCCTCAACCCTAGAGGATGCATACCAAGGAAGAAACTTTTGTCTATTCAAAGATCTATTGATTTGCTCCATTGACATGTTTCATTTTAAACAAAATTTATATGGAAAAATACAGAAAATGTTTTCTTCAATTTAAATTCAAAGCTGAAATACTGAGGACACAGAGAGAAATACACATAAGTTATTAAAATCAATGTGTTAGTTCTCAATTATTGCATTTTAAATTTATATCCTTTCTTCAGAATATTGCTTCAGAAGTGAATGTAAACTCAGGGGCTTGTTTCCCCCACATAATTTAGCAGTATGTTTACAATGCATAAAGTATTTCTGAACAAGCTGGTATATCCACATACAGTACTAGTGAAATGACATTCAGAGGCAAAGACGGTTAACAATTCTGCAGCACTGCTGAAGTAGCTACTTCCATTTCTTGGGCTAGTTTGTTTATAATTTTTTGATACTTCTTTATGGTACTTCATTGGGCAGACACCAAATATAAGATATATTTTGCTAGATAGGGTTGTATCTAATCTTTGCACTTTTAAAAAAAATATTTATTCTGAAGCTGCAGCTAACTGCATTGTTTGAGAACATAATTAATTTAAAGACATATTTTTGTCATCTTTATTCCCATTGCAGTTTGCATTTGCTTTGTTTTAGGACACATCTTCATGAGAACAATTGGCACCAGTTATACTGTTAAAAATAAAATGTCAAAGGTGTTGTTTAATATGCTTGCATGTTCAGGTTTTCCGGCCTTTGAAGACCAAACAAGGACAGGTGATGATATGTGTTTAGTATATCCTCACGGCTGGCTCAGGATGCAACCTAGACATGGATCTAACTACTGGGGCTGAGAAGCTCTTCAGGACTCTCCATAGCCAGTTTAGTCAGAGAACTGCTGAACCGATAGAACAATGAAATCTCTGTGGCCTAACATTTAGGATGATCAGCTGGAAAAAGAAACCCTAATTTCTGCTTATGGATCCTATTTAGTCACAGCTCTGACTTAGGTACCTGATTTTTTAAGGGGAAAATTTTGTAGCTTTGGCATTTGCTGTAATCATTTAATATTAATTGCTATATTATTTTATTTATTTATTTATTATTATTTTATTATTTGCAATTACTTTTCATTGCTCCCAGTGCAAGCTGAATAGTGCCACTTTCTCCTCCGGTATACAAAGGGCCTTCCACCCTGGGCTTTGCTGATGCTCAGGAAGATGTCCATGAAGCCAGGCATACATGCACTGAGACAATAGCAGGACCTGTATTGGTAAAGTCATTCAGGTGTAAGAGCAGAGTACCTAAATCCTTTTGAATGCATATATCTACAGTACCAGCCTTTTCCTCAAATGTGGTGCAGTACCTCTGTGAGACAGCAGTACAGAAATGGTACTGTGATCTTCCGACCTCTTCCATAGTACTAGGGAAAGAGTATAATGGTCACAAACTGCAGCCATCACTTTGAGGCCTTTGAGATGAAAGCCAATGACATTACTGTTCAAATTGGTGTGAAGTGTTAATGATAATATGCCAGTAATGCTCTTATTTTTTTTATAATTATTAATATTTTAAATGTAAAAAAAATAATTTAAAAAATGCAGATTGTTTTATGTGCCAAGGTTGGACCTTGGGAAGGACAAATATTTCCTTGCACAAGGAAATTCTGAGATCTACGGTCTTGGTGAGCTGCAAAGGACTGTATTTTCTTTTGCTGAGGCTAAGGCAAAGCTGTATATTCTCTTGGCTTCTCTGACCTTCCTTTTCTGGATTGTATGTAAAATTGCCTCAATATGTTGTAGCAAATGACACCTGTGGCTGCAATAGCAGATTTATAACATTAGCAAAGGGAAATAGATATGTGAAGAGAGAATAAAATGACAACGCACTAAGCATAATATTAAAACAATTACATAAAGAATTTAAAGCTAGATTATTGTATTTCCCTACCCTTCAACACATAACGACGAGGATTTTTTAAATTTTTTTTTTAATTTCTCCTGTTAGTTCACTTACAATTTCCTTCAAGGATAGACAATTGGAAACTACCAAAGCAAGTCATGAAATGTGTTTGAAAATATGTTTTTATATTAGAGATACAGTATTCAACTCCACTTTTGCTGAAGTCAGTACGTAATAGAGCGTGGCAACAGGATAAGGGCCAAAATTCTACAAATTCTATGGTTATTTTGGGTTTGGGGTCTAAGTCAGATTTTTGTAAAGAATTATTTTTTAATAATTTTTTTTGCTTCCTGTTTACATCACTTATAGAATATGGTTGTTCAGGGTTTTGTGTCAGAGAAAGAGATTTCTCTGCCACCAGCTTCTCTCTGTAGACTAAGCTAATTAAATAAAATAGAACAGAGTTTCAACCCTAATAAATCTGATTCTGTATTAAGACACTGTGTCACTTTTGTAGCTCTTTCAATAAAGCCAGGTGGGATTGATCCTAAGGACTTTTTAATGATTGCGCATGACATTAGAAATATTTTTTCAATCCTACCCTATCAAACTGATTGCTTAAACATGAAAATCTACATACCCTGTATTAACTAGTATGAGTTAGTTTGTGCAAAAGACAATTGACAGACTATCACATAAAATTCATGTTATTTTTTTCTTTGAAGTAGTATCACAAGAGAGACTGATTTTCACTGCTGCAATATTCAATAGATCATGAAATATAATCACAGTCTGTAACACAGAAAGTGGTGCCACAAAAATAATGTACACTGATTTTCTTCCTGCTGATTTTACAAAATGCCATTCAAGACATGTTTGAAAAGTCCCCCATGTGAGTTTTACTTCTTAATTCTAGCATTGATTAGCTTCACATTACATTATATTTAACTTGCATTCGATAAGGAAAAGCAAAACTATGACACATGCTCATGAAACTACACACTGAGATACCAGTTGCGTAAACTCTTATGCATGTGCTTAACTTTCAGCATCTAAATATCCTAAGGATATTAATGATATGACCATGTTAAATGTATTCATGAGCCAGTATTTTCAGAACTAGAGACTAATTCTATACGTTTTTCTTATGGTATTCATTATAAGCTTTGTGATGTCATTATTGTATCTGGAACAAAGCAATTAATATAATTCTGTGGTCATTTTGTTTCTTATTAAGGTTGCTGATCTGAACACTGCGAGTAATCCTTAACATAAGACTTTTAAAGATTTTAGTCCTTTAAAATCCAGATCTCCTACATCCACAGAACTGAAGTCAGAATTAGAATTCTGCACCACGTAAAGTTATCTTTCAAACCTGCAAACCAAACTACTGAGGGTTTTTCTTTTCCTTTTTTTTTCTTTCTTTTTTTTTTTTTTTTAATCAAGCATTTCTCCATGTGCCTGGAAGCTATAGTAGCAAGAAGGTTGGAATGATATTCACACTGCTGAATTGATGTTATTAACAGTTCTTCTGTTATCCTGTAGGTCACTTGCTATAGAGGACAAAGTTATAAATCTAGTGAGGATCCTTCAGACACTAAGTCAAAGGTTAAAACAGGCTATAGAAAATAAATGACTAAACTGTTCCTATGGGAGCTTTCTATGCACAATATGTTGGTGGGATACGAGTTTCCACAGCAACCACAGATTCAATATCTGAGCGTAACACTCCTACATTATGCTATATTACTTCTGATTCCTTATGCCTAGCTAGTATACTTGTACAGCCTCCTCACCTATTATGGTACTGAATATATTTTTCACCTCTACATGGTTTACTTTAAAACTGGACTCCTAAGGTACCTCATAAGCCATAAGAGCTGTTGAAATTGTGTAAGTGACTGTCACGAACACATCAGATATAAATCAACATGTTTATGACCTTGGCAATTTCAGGAACAGTTGTCTTTACATGAAAATGAGTTGGTTTTGAATAATTTCTACAAGGTGCTGTTTTATAAATAAAGGGGAAAGGAGGTGGGAAAGGTTGCATTTTCTTTCCTTTTTTCTTATTTATTTTTGCACACATAAGAAATTTTATCTGTAGTATTAGAAAAATGGTTTGTTCTGCTAATATACCCTCACCTATTTCTTGATCAAGGTATGGAAGGGTAGCCACTTATAAGCGACTTCAGAAGAGAGATTTCTGGGAAGGCCATTCTTTATATAATTAAAAGTTCAAAGATCTTTCAAACAATTTCTTATTTCAAGCAATATATAGGGCCAGAGCCTGCATATAAATAAGCCTAATTGTGCTAAACTATCACTTAAAATCCTATTGTCAAAGCTGCTTTTTTATGTGGGTGTATATGAGGAGATGAACTTTTAACCAGAGACCTTTCATTCTAAATAAATAAAAACCAGGGGAATAACAAGACGTGATTATTCCTGGAGCACAGTTAAGTGAAGCAACTGAAAAGAAAAAGCTTATGGTCCATCTTGCTCTAGTTAACAAAACACTTAAGAGTACACTGAACTTAAAAAAAAAGATTTCTTTTTAAAATGCATTTCTTAAGATATGACCTTGAGTGTGAAGTTTACTTCAGTTGCACAGCTCAGTTTGATGCTCCCTGCATAACAGAAGTGCTTGGGTCAGGTTGGTGTGTACATTACATGGTTTGACTGTTGTACAAATCCCAGTTGTCTATTAGAGATTGGCACTGAAAGTCTTTCTGCGATCACAAAGTGATCTGTGGCTGCTATACCAGAGCTCTTCTGCACAGCTGCATTTGTGGAGGACAAGTAGAGAAACAAGCCCCATTTAACTGAAAAGCTAAAAAGACCACTAGGAAAAAAAAACCAACAAGCTAAATAGAAACAGGGATTCATAAATTATAATATTTCCCTTAAGCATATTTGCTTAGAAATCTAACTAATAGTAAATTAGGACTTTTCTTCGCAAAGCTATGAACAGTTCATATGGGACAGTGAAATGGATAAACACATTACACAAGGCAGAACTAGATTCTTTGCTTTTGGTATGTTTCTTTTCTTTCTGAAAATACCTTGTGTTCTAGTGGTGTTTCATCATATGACTCCTCCAAATCCTACAAGTTGATAGGAGATCACTGAAAATCAAGTGTGATCAAGGTACTGGAAGCACTATTTGTGAAAAACAAGCCAACAAAACCCCAACAATAAGAATAAAAACTAACAAACCAATTTTTGCTTGACTATTGCACAAATCCAGACTATTTTTTCGGTAGTCATTGGCGAAAGAATTGCTCTAAAAGGCACAGAAAGCAACCATATCAGCATACATACGCAGTTAACCACTAAGTTAGGAAATTAATTTTCTTAGCAACTATGGATAATAAAGGAATTGAAGTAATTGTAATTTCAAATTTACCGTTGAAAAAATAGCTTATAATTATTTTGTTCTGTTACATTCTAGTCATTCTGAAGAAGTAAAAGGAGAATTGACTGACAAAAACTCATTGTATAACTTCTCTTCCATGGTTTTGCATGATATGTCTTAAATCAAGCAGTGGACCAGGCTGCCCAGGGAAGTGGTTGAGTCACATCCCTGGAGGTATTTAAAGGATGTGTAGACATGGTGCTTAGGGACATGGTTTAGTGGTGGGCTTGGTAGTGTTATGTTAATGGTTGGATTTTATGATCTTAAGGGTCTTTTCCAACCTTAACGATTCTAAATAGCAAATCTAAGACAAAATTCAAGAGGAATTATAAATTTTAAACCGCAAGGCAAAAGTTGGTACGTTGATACGATCTTCTCAACGCTGCAAATGTTAAAAAAGAAATTAAAGCATTAACCAACAGATTTATCTTAAACCCATAATTCGACTAACAATGATTAATCATCTGTACTGAATATTGCATACTAACGTGGTATACATTGCAGCACTTTCTGAAGTGGAGAATGCAGAGTGTTAATATAAAAACATATTCTGCACTTTTCCTTCAGGTTTTGGTTGTTATATATAAGCTTGTCTAAAATAATTAATTATTTACTAGGACAGAAAAAAGAACAACATTGTATCCTGATCATTAGTGCATTCATCTAAGACAAACAAATTCCACTCCTTTTTGTAATTAAAGACCTTACACAAAATGGAACAAATTCAAGGAGAGACTAGCAAAGAATCACCACCACCATGTAGTCTGATGGATATGACAATCTTGGGGTATATGGAGGACCTTGGCTTACAAGCCTGTCCTAATTTGGCTAAGGAAGAAATAGAAATTAGGGGTTTCAGTGTACCCAGTGATTTTTCTGAAAACATATTAAAAATAAAAGGAAATGGTGAAGAGTAAAACTCCAAAACTATCAAAGTCAAAATCCTTTTCTGTGCTTTGAGACTTGATTTTAAAACCATACTTTAATAAAACCGATAAGATAAAACCTTGGAGGTAAGAATAAAAGAGCTTCAGTTGATGACTTCTACCAGAACTAAGGGGCTTTTAAGTTTGTGAACATTTAAATACTTCCTAAGTTAGGTTGCAGCTGACTTGACTTCTGAAAATAGAAGTATCGGACTTCAGTCTACAAAATTAATTTGTGGGAAAACCCCGCAAGTGAGCCAATAAAAAGAGTTTTTTCTCAATTCTGTCTCTTTCATAAATCACATGCTATATTCTGTGTTTTAGAAAGATATATACAACACCTAATGTTGCAAGCATTAATTTATTAAATCCTGTAGAAGAACTAGATAAAAAAAACCCCTCTTATCTGTAGAGGAGACTGAGAAGCCCAACTGAAGTGCTTGTACGCTAATGCACGTAGCATGGGCAACAGACAGGAGGAGCTGGAAGCCATTGTGCAGCAGGATAACTATGATGTAGCCTCCATCACAGAAACGTGGTGGGATGACTCACATAGCTATAGTGCTGCAATGAACGGCTATAGGCTCTTCAGGAAGGATAGGCAAGCAAGGAGAGGCAGTGGGATGGCCCTGTATATCAGGGAGTGTTATGAAAGTCTAGAACTAAACAGTAGTGAGTATAGGGTTGAGTGTCTATGGGTAAGAATCAGGGGGAAGGCCAACAAGGCAAATATGATGGTGGGAGTCTGTTATAGACTGCCCAACCAGGATGAAGAGGCAGATGAAATATTCTATAAACAGCTGGGAGAAGTGTCAAGATCGTGAGCCCTTGTCCTTGTGGGGGACTTCAGTTTACCAGGTATCTGCAGGGAATACAATACAGCAGAGAGGGAACAGTCTAGGAGGTTCATGGGGTGTGTTGAGGATAACTTCCTGACACAGCTAGTGAGGGTGCTGACTAGGGAAGGTGCCTTCCTGGACCTGTTGTTTGTAAACAGAGGAGGACTTGTGGGGGATATGACGGCTGTCTTGGGCGTAGTGATCATGAAATGACAGAGTTTTCGATACTTGGAGAAGCAAGGAGGGGGGTCAGTAGAACTACTACGTTGGATTTCCGGAGGTTGGACTTCCGGAGGGTCTTTTCATGAGCCTGGTTGACAGAGTCACTTGGGAGGCAGTCCTCAAAGGCAAAGGAGTCCAAGAAGGCTGGATGTTTTTCAAGAAGGAAGTCTTAAAAGTGCAGTAGCAGGGCACCCCCATGTGCCGAAAAATGAGCTGTCAGGGAAAAAGACTGGGCTGGCTGAACAGAGAGTTATGGTTGCAACTCAGGGAAAAAAGGAGGATTTATGGCCTTTGGAAGAAAGGGCAGGACACTCATGAGAGTTACAAAGGTGTAGTGAGGTTCTGTAGGGAGAAAATTAGAAGGGCCAAAGCCCAACTAAAACTGGCCACTGCTGTTGAGTACACTAAAAAAGTTTCTATAAATACATGAACAGTAAAAGGAGGACTACGGATACTCTCTGTCCTTTAGTAGACGGGGGTGGAAACATAGTGACCAAGGATGAGGAAAAGGCTGAGGTACTTAATGCCTTCTTTGCCTCAGTCTGTAATGATAAGACCACTTGTTCCCTGGGTATCCAGCCTCCTGTACTAGTAGACGGGTGCAGGGAGCAGAATGAAGCCCCCATAATCCACGGGGAAATAGTGAGTCACCTGCTCCAGCACTTAGACACATGCAAGTCTATGGGACCAGAAGGGATCCACCTGAGGGTACTGAGGGAGCTGGCAGAAGTACTCACCAAGACACTCTCATTCATTTATCAACAGTCCTGGTGAACCAGGGAGGTCCCAGTTGGTTGGAGGTTAGCAAATGTGACGCCCATGCACAAGAAGGACAGGAAGGAGGATCTGGGGAACTACAGTCTGACCTCAGGGCCAGGAAAGGTTATGGAGCAGATCATCTTGAGTGTCATTACGTAGCACACACAGGACAACCAGGTGATCAGGCCTAGTAAGCATGGGTTTATGAAAGGGGGGTCCTGTTTGACAAACCTGATCTCCTTCTATGACAACGTGACCCGCTTAGTGGACAAGGGAAAAGCTGTGGATGTTGTTTACCTGGACTTCAGTAAAGCCTTCAACAATGTTTCCCACAGCATTCTCCTGGAGAAACTGGCTACTCATGGCTTGGATGAGTGTACTCTTCGCTGGGTGAAAAACTGGTTGACTGGCTGTGCCCAGAGAGTGGTGGTGAATGGAGTCAAATTCAGTTGGCAGCCAGTCACAAGTGATGTTCCCCAGGGCTCGGTACTGAGACCGGTTATGTTATGTTTAATGTCTTTATCAATGATCTGGATGAGGGGATTGAGTGCACCCTCAGTAAGTTTGCAGATGACACTATGTTGGGCGGGAGTGTTGACCTGCTTGAGGGTAGGATGGCTCTACAGAAGGATCTGGACAGGCTGGATCAATGGGCCAAGGCCAATGGTATGAGATTCAACAGGGCTAAGTACTGGGTCATGCACTTGTGTCACAACAACCCCATGCAGCGCTACAGGCCTGGGGAAGAGTGTCTGGAAAGCTGCCCAGCAGAAAAGGACCTGGGGGTGTTGGTCTACAGCCAGCTGAATATGAGCCAGCAGTGTGCCCAGGTGGCTAAGAAGGCCAGGAGTATGCTGGCCTTGAATACCGTGTTCAGTTTTGGGCCCCTCACTACAAGAAAGG
This sequence comes from Pluvialis apricaria, assembly GCA_017639485.1. Taxonomy (NCBI): domain Eukaryota; kingdom Metazoa; phylum Chordata; class Aves; order Charadriiformes; family Charadriidae; genus Pluvialis; species Pluvialis apricaria. The sequence goes on from CM030007.1 coordinate 40,190,293, forward strand.
CGTTGAGATTATAGAGCATGTCCAGAGAAGGGCAACAAAGCTGGTGAGTGGTCTAGAGCACAAGTGTTATGAGAAGCAGCTGAGGGAACTGGGGTTGCTTAGCCTGGAGAAAAGAAGGCTCAGGGGAGACCTTATTGGCCCCTACAACTACCTGAAAGGAGGTTGTAGCGAGATGGGGATTGACCTCTTCTTGCTAATAACAAGTGATAGGACAGTAGGAAGTGGCCTCAAGTTACACCAGGGGAGGTTTAAGATGGATATTAGGAAAAAATTCTTCACAGAAAGTGTTGTCAAGCACTGGAACGGGTTGCCCAGGGAAGTGGTGGAGTCACCATCCCTGGAGGTATTTAAAAGATGGGTAGACGTGGTGCTTAGGGATGTGGTTTAGTGGGGGATTTGTCAGTGTTAGGTTAATGGTTGGACTCGATTATCTTAAAGGTCCCTTCCAACCTAGACAATTCTATGATTCTATGATTCTAAGAGTCCATCACTAAAATCCAATATATTTTTTATTCTTTAAAGTTACATTTCAAAATGTATTCAGGCTTGCAAGCACAGTTATGCATAAACAACAAACAGTGCAGCAAACAAACATTAGCCAAAAATTTGCAATCAAAACTATAGAAAAAAAAAGATACTTTTTTTTTTTCAGGTGAAGATTGGTGCCAATGTGATTGGACATGTTATAGAAATCAGAGTTTCAGGAGTTAAAAGATAAAAATAGTTCTTAACATATCTAAATGAAACTTCTGTCACAGACTTCCTGTGAGACTTGTAAAATCCCCTCTAAAGACCTTATTCCATGATCCCCAGTTCTTCTGTGTTGTCTCTCTGTTCTCTCATTCTTTCTTCATTTTCCGATAAAAAGTGTCATTTCTTTGGGGCAGAGGTTACTTTTTCCTGCTTGATTCATATGCATTATGTTTGACTTATGTGAGTAGACATAATTAGTTTTTCCTGTTACAAAATAGCTAGTACAAAAAGCAGAAAGAGAAAAATGTAAAAATGAATTAAAAGAAAAAGAAAAGAAAAAATTGATAAGGCTGGGAAAGGATGAGGAAGTCTGTAAGAGGTCTCAGACTTGAAATAACCATGAAGACACAAATTATGCAGGTGTTATTTCAAACAAGGTAGTGACAGCTAGAACTTGGTACAGTTCACCAAATATTACTATAAAGGAATATAAACCAAAAGATAACACATAGAAAAAAGAAATAGAAAAGTTTGGCAATGGGTAAAACAAAAGTACCCCTCAAAAGAATAAGAATATATTCAGAAAAAGCAGAGCTTTGGCAGCAAAGCTTACAGAAAAGCAGAACTGATCAAAGGAAAAAATATTTATGTAATTCGTGTATGAATACTTCATGAGTTTGTCCACCATACTACAGATGAAACAAGTCCAGTTTGTCAGAACCAAAGATGGAATAAAGACTTTTGAAGAAAGAAGTGTGCGGAAAACAAGTATTTAAGCCTAAGTGTACAGAGGCTTCCCATTCAACTGAGAAATGAAATGACCTTTCATTAAAGGAAGAAACAAAAAATAAATCTTTCAAACCCCTTGCACATTACTGAAACACTAAACATATTTGTCTCTCACCTTAAGACAAAATATAAGTAATTTTTTAGAAATAATCCAGTTAGCCCCAGATCTAAACATGTTGAATTGTGAAAATTACTACAGATGTGCTGTAGCATTCATCACATACATTTAACAAAATAATTAATTACTAGGGGTAAGTTTTATTAAATTTGGGACAAAACAGTGAGTTTCAGATGAGAATAAAATGTAAAGATATACACATATACACAAGCTGGGTAATTTTTCAAGATAGAAATCTTTTAATTAGGTTTATGTATTTTTTGTATGCAGTATCTATAGTGTATGTACACATGCATTATTAACTTCAATATCACAGAATCACTGAATCACAGAATGGTAGGGGTTGGAAAGGACCAACCCCCCCTGCCAGAGCAGGTTCACCTAAAGCATGTTTCACAGGATCATGTCCAGGTGGGTTTTGAAAAAGACTCCACAACCTCTCTGGGCAGCCTGTTCCAGTGCTTTGTCACCCTCAAAGTAACGAAGTTTTTCCTCATGTTGAGATGGAACTTCCTGTGTTCCACTTTGTGCCTTTTGTCCCTTGTCCTGTCACTGGGCACCACTGAAAAGAGTTTGGCCCCATGCTCTTGACCCCCCTCCCTTTAGATATATATAAGTGTAGATAAGATCCCCTCTGTGTCTTCTCCAGGCTAAACAGAGCCAGGTCTCTCAGCCTTTCTTCATAAGAGAGATGCTTCCGTCCCCTGATCACCTTCGTAGCCCTCCGCTGGACTGTTTCCAGTAGTTCCCTGCCTTTCTGGAACTGCAGGGGCGGGCAGAACTGGACACAGTATTCAAGATGTGGCCTCAACAGGGCGGAGTAGAGGGGGAAGATAGCCTCCTTCGACCTGCTGGCCATGATGTTTTTAATGCACCCCAGGAGACCATTGTCCTTCTTGGCCACAACGGGAAATTGCTGGCTCATGGTTAACTTGTTGTCCACCAGGACTCCCAGGTCCCTCTCTGCAGAGCTACTTTCCAGCACCGTACCAGTGTATGGGGTTGTTCCTCCCTAGGTGCGGGACCCTACACTTGCCCTTGTTGAACTTCATTAGGTTTCTCTCTGCCCAACTCTCTAGCCTGTCCAGGTAACGCTGAATGGCAGCACAGCCTTCTGGTGTGTCAGCTACTCCTCCCACTTTTGTATCATCAGTAAAGTTGCTGAGGGTACACTCTGTCCCCTCATCCAGGTAATTGATGAATGCATTGAACAAAACTAGACCCAGTACTGGCCCCTGGGGAAACTGATAGTTACAGGCCTCCAACTAGACTCTGCACCGCTAATCACAACCCTCCGAGCTCTGCCATTCAGCCAGTTCTTAATCCACCTCACTGTCCACTCATCTAACCCACACTTCCTAAGCTTACCTGTGAGGATGTTATGGGAGAGAGTGTCAAAAGCCTTGCTGAAGTCAAGGTACACGTCCACTGCTCTCCCCTCATCCAGCCAGCCAGTCATGACATCATAGAAGGCTATCAGGTTGATCAATCATGATTTCCCCTTGGTGAATGAATGTTTATCACTCCTGATAACCTACTTGTCCTCTACATGCTTGGAAATGACATCCAGAATGAGCTGTCCCATCACCTTTCCAGGGATGCAGGTGAGGCTGACCATCCTGTAGTTTCCCGGGACCTCCTTCTTGCCATTTCCGAAGACTGGAGTGACACTGGCTTTCCTCCAGTCCTCAGGCACCTCTCTTGTTCTCCATGATCTTTCAAAGATGATGGAGAGTGGCTTCGCTACATCTGCCAGCTCCCTCAGCACTCTCAGGTGCATCCCATCAGGGCCTATGGACTTGCGGGTGTCAAGTTTGCCTAAATGATCTCTAACCTGATCCTCCTGATCCTGCATCACACTCAGTATAAAAGCTGAGGGGTCAAAGGGTCAGCCCTCTTTCTTCAATGGCCGGCGTCTGAGGAGGACTCTGTTCATCTGCCTTTGATCCCCATCCATGCATTCCTGAATCCAGATCTGGAATCCAGTTCCTGTCCATCACTGAGTCCAGTCTGGGACTTTCCCAATGCCTGCCAGTGATACAATCATCATCCTGCAAGCTCGATACTGGTTTTGTATATATTGTATATATTTAATTATTTTCTTTTATAAAATATGTTATTAATTTATTAATATTTTCATTAAAGTAGTTTAGTTTTTTCTAAACTTGTAAGTTTATTTCTCTCTGTCCGTCTTCTCCTTGGAGAGGTGGGGGAGAGAATCTGTCATTCGTTTTAATTGGCCAGTATGTCCCAAAACACAACACTCTCAACACATTCTTCATCCACCCCTAGGCAGAGCTTGACACATTCTAGTTGCTCACACAGAGAGCAACTCCACCACCACCACGTCCCGCTAGCCTGTCTTTTCTAACAAGTACATAGCCATCCATGACAGCATTCCAGTCACATGAGCTGTCCCACCATGCCTCTGTAATTTCAGAGTTTTTTCACTAAGTAATAAAATAAAATTAAGTTTTCCTATTAACAGGCATCTAAACCCTCTGTCCTTGAGATGTTATGTATACAAAACTGACTCTTGGGTGCCATACCCTGAAAAATCTGGCTAATGATAAAATTTGTCTATAATTAGTCACATTTTCTCTAGTTGTTATTTGCAGATGAATTTTACGTGCCTTTTCATCTATCTTTTATTAAACACCTTTCCTTTTTAGAACATGTTTAAAACAGTGCTGTAAACATTCAAGTAAAAAGTGATTTTTTTTCTTTATTCTGTCAAGCTTGAGTGAAACTGAAAAGCTGATGTCTTATTTCTAAAGAGACAAAGAACTGCAGATTACCAGAAATACGTAGATCACACCTGAACATAATAAAATGCTAAGCAATATGCCTGCATAATGCTCACTGCCTGATACAGTATTTAAACAAAGTTTTCTTTCGTGATCAAATTTGAGTAGCAGGCATGCTTTGTTTTCCTATCATGGGGATGATCTGGTGGTGGTGCCCACCCCCTTTTGTACAGTTCTATATGCACTATAAAGTCTGAGCCAGGCAGTGTGCAGTGCACACATTCTGACTAAGATAAGCCAAGTGAAAAAGAAACTTCTATTTTTCAAAGACTTTCAGAACCGTTAAAGATTTAATCAGCTCATATTGATTATACGGCACTGTGTCCTGCTTCTTAATGACTAAGTCTAGTAGACTTTCACTTTACCAATCAAGTCAAAGAAGTATAACATTAAAAAACAGAGACAGCTTGTTTTTATTTAATACTGTAAAGAATATTACTTTGGAGATAGAAGAGCAGAAAAATCAGTTTCTTTTATAATAATCCATTAACAATCAAATTAAAACTAGCATCAGTATTAGTAACATACAGAATCCCAAATGGATTGAGAAATCCTAACAGTTACTGCACATTTAACTTCTGCCTACAGTTTCATTTATTTCACTGGGAACAGTAGCTACTGAACAAGCAACTAAAACTTGCTAGGATTTATCTGCTACATAAGATTTATTTATTTACTTTTAACAAATTAGCAGGAATATAGGCACTGGTGCTGCTGAAAGGCTTCTAGGCTACAGTCTCTTGTGACAGAACTGGATTGCAAACTTTAATTATCTGTTCTGAAATGCTATACTATCAACAAATATAAGAACTGTGGAAAGTAAATCAGTAAGTTTTCTTAGTCAGGGTTATTTCTTCCCCACTTCTGGGACTACCGGCATATTGTTCCATGTCCAGACAAAATTGAAATTCAGTCAGTAATGCACAAGTGTTTTCATATTAGGCTTCTAGGTGTCCCAAATTATTTAGCTGTAGATAGTAGTTGCTTTCTCAGATGGGCTTGGAATCTCAAATGAAAGCTATGCTTCTGATGTCCAGGAGTACTGATATTTATATTTTAGATAAATTCTTGAGAGGGCTGCTTTACACATTTCACAGTAATTTACACTGTTCAGAGTATGGGATATCCAAAGGTCTTTTCTGTACAATAACTCTCAGCTGGGAAAATCCCAAGGAACTGTAAAGACAGCTGAGTTCAATCCCACCCCATGTTCCCATAGTATCTAATGTAGCAGAAATGCAGTATTTTCCAGAAATTTCCATGTTGCAGTAGTTGTGGAGTGGTCCATACCACACTGACCCATATCAGATCACTTTCAAAGATCAGTAAAGAACTGTTTCTTTCCCTGTTTAGTCTGCTCTCTATATCATGTTCAGCATACTATCTTCTTCTTGTTCTGAAGGAATATCTTGAAAAGTATAAAATTCACTCTACAATTAATGTTCTGTAATATTTCCATTGATCATTATTTTCCAAGTATATTTAATATGCTTATCAAAAGGATGTCTAGAAACACATACACCTAGCTTGTATAATGAATATTCTTTCATTTAGTTTTTGGCAATAAGTTACTGTGCACATGAATTGGCCTTATTTACCAGTATATCTCCAAGACGCAAGGTTCCAGCTAACTTTGAAAAAAAGAACTAGGGAGATATCTAAGGTTTATCATGGGGTTTCATCCCTGTAAAAAGCAATGGAGTATACTTAAGCAGGCCCAGTGAGGGAATATTTTGTGGAAAGTTCACAGGATTACAGGAGACGGAGAAGACGGGAGAAAAAGCGATGCACTCCTGTGCAGCACTGAATGAAACTGAGTAAGAATAGTGAAGGTTGAAATATACATATTCACGAACATGCAGATGATTTGTGGTGAATTTTTTAAACAAATTCAGACTAACAAAAGGAAACCAGCTGCTGCTACATCATCCCTGAAGTATTTCTTTGGAGAGTAGCCTCCCTCTCTCCATGTACTAAATCCTGAGTGCTTCCCAGTGATCTTTATATTTCTGGCCTTTTGATGAATTTTATGGTAAAAACTTGCTCAGTAATTTGTAGATACTTGTTGCTTGAAACATGTATTCTGTTTCATTTGTTTGTGTCACATTTGTTCAATGGGATTTATTTTGGATTAGGACGTTATTTAGGTAGACTACAAACTGAAAAAGTATCCATATAGCAACAGCTGTTCTACTCAAGGACCAAATATATCTTAATACACTGCACTGAACACCAAAAAAAAATCAAGAGGGATATATTTGGTACTTTGCATAAGTCAGTAAAGGACTTCATGCAGGACTTACTCAAAAAAACACGTTTTGTTAGTTTGGAAATTAGCTTCACGTGTGACTGCACATTAATTCATTTTTTATTATATATAATTTTGGAAGTTAAGCATTAAAATAAAGATTGAGCCCCCAGCTTTTTTAATGTTGTGTCAATATATAAATTCCCTTCCTTAAAGACTTTTTTTTAAAACAGACCATATAAAGAAGAGAAATTAACAAAAGAGTTACCGCCACCGGATCTGAAAATGGGTTAGTGTCTACATATGGCTGTAATAAAAATGGAGGAATTCTGTCCTCTCAAACCCTGATTGGCCAAGTTGTGACAGTATTGAGCAGCTGGATGCATTCCCATGTTGAGGAGCACTCTCTTGATGTGTAGAGACCTGGAGCTCTCTGTACCTGATGCTCTCTGTAGAAGAACAGTGAAACCTTCCTGAATTCAACAAATGAAAGATTCCAGCATTCAATCCAAAACTGAGAAGAGTCCTCTGGATCAAAGGAGAAATGAATCTGCATCTTCAACGTGGAAGATCTAGCCAGTACTGGGAACAACAAAATGCTCTCAATCTATTGTACCAGAGTAGTAATTAAATAGTCTCTGCACCTGGGAATGAGAATGTATAGGGGCTGGCACATGTACTTGAGATGGAAACATTTCCATTTCCATGTTTAATAAAAGCCTAGCTCAGATGCTCAAATTCAAGCCTTGCTTAGTTTTGACTGAACTGAAAGAACACCTTTTCACTGATTCTATTGCATGTTGCCTCAAGAAATTAAGCATCACTTTAAGAGTCTGATCAAGGAGTCAGTAGGGATGAAAGTAACTTGAACAGGGTGTTGATGATTCTGTCATCTTGTATTAAAGAAATTGAACGTAAATCACTTACAGTATTAAACTGTTAAATTCTATGTAGCATACTAGCATACTGGTTTCCTAGGAAGTGATTAATGACTTACAGTCTGAAGCAATCTGTTAAACATGCGCACTCTTAGACATAAACTCACTGTGCTGGGGAAGACTACCAATAAAGACCGAGGTAACATTCCTTTCTCTCTTATCCTGCCTATATTCTAATGGTTGCTTCTGGAAGTAACTAACAAGAAAATAATTTTTCATAAATTGAACTAGCTATTCTTTTCCAAAAGATTCCTTCATTCCAGTTCTAGAACGACAGGTCAATAATATTTAAATATACCCAAATAGATGAAGCAAATCAAGTATTCCCGCATTCATGCTCTGGCACTGATATTCTTGGACATATCAAAATATTATTCCACATATCAGTTCCTTACCACACTATGATGGCAAAAGTGCATCCATCACAATGAGTCCCTATTCTAAATAGAAGCGATCTTCTTTGGAAGAGCTGGAAAATACAGGAGGAATAGAATGAAAGAGATGAAACTAGGCAACTAATACTGAAATTTCAGAAAGGCTAAACTTGTTTGAAAGTATCTAAAAATGGGAAGACAATTAATAATCATACACACACAGGAAATTCACAAATATTACTTTATTTCTTATATTGTATTTAACCAGCATTATTTAGCAATTATCTAAAATGCAAGTTCAAAAATAAATAAGTAAATAAACAACAACATTTTAATTCCAGTATTTTATCAAATTTGACTTGGAACAATAAAGGCAATTTTACAAAAGAATCTCATCAAACCAAAAGGTAAGAGCCATAAAGGAAAGCTGGAGTAGGAGACCTGGGTGAAGGTTTCATTACCCTTCATATTCACAGAATCACAGAATCACAGAATGGTCAGGGTTGGAAGGAACCTCTGGAGATCATCTAGTCCAATACCCCTGCCACAGCAGGGTCACCTACAGCAGGTTGCACAGGATGGCGTCCAGGCGGGTTTTGAATGTCTCCAGTGTGGGAGACTCCACAACCTCTCTGGGCAGCCTGTGCCAATGCTCTGCCACCCTCAGAGTAAAGAAGTTCCTCCTCATGTTAAGATGGAACTTCCTATGCTCAAGTTTGTGCCTGTTACCTCTTGTCCTATCACTGGGCACCACTGAAAAAAGACTCTTCTCATCTACCTGGCACCCTCCCTTTAAGTATTTATAAGTACTGATAATATCCCCCCTCAGTCTCCTTTTCTCTAGACTAAAAAGACCCAAGTCCCTGAGCCTTTCCTCGTAGGAAAGATGCTCCAGTCCCCTAATCATCTTTGTAGCCCTTTGCTGTACCCTCTCCAGCAGTTCCCTGTCCTTCTTGAACTGGGGAGCCCGGAACTGGACACAGTGCTCCAGATGCGACCTCACCAGGGCAGAGTAGAGGGGGAGGATGACCTCCCTTGACCTGCTGACCACACTTTTCTTGATGCACCCCAGCATGCCAGTAGCCTTCTTGGCCACCAAGGCACATTGCTGGCTCATGGTCATCCTGTTGTCCATCATGCACATATGATGCTGACATAGCAAAAGGGTTATGATTACTCTCCATTTCAAGACAGAAACAATTTCAAAAGGTGCAGCATGGTTGTTAGGAACTGAAGATCAGGCAGCAATCAGCCATAAATGATGGAGCCCAGCAACTAATCTATTTTAAGTAATGAGCAAAGGTGACATGGAACAGAAGGTAAAGTGCATATTTTAGGAGAATTCTTTTGAGAAGTTATGCACACTATAGAATTTCAGCATTGAGAATAATAACGGTAGCTTTACTATCAGACACAATCCATAATAATCTCCCCAAAGAAGTGGTGGATTCCCCAACATTGGACACTCTTAAGTTTCAACTGGACAGAGTGCTGGGCCACCTTATCTAGACCATTTTTTTTGCCAATAAAGGTTGGACCAGGTGATCCTTGAGGTCCCTTCCAACCTGGTATTTTATGATTCCATGATTCCATGATTCTGTGATAACTTCTTACTAACACAAAATAACAGAGTTTAGTGTTGTGTTGGCCCAGCCATTAAAAACAACACATGCATCTCAGTTACCTCAAATTTTTATTAGCTGTGACAACAGAAATGGTAAGGAGCAAAAACTGTTTCACAGGGGAATTCCTGTAAACTCAGGAGGAGTACTAAAACTTGTCTGCAAAATACACCCTATATGGATCATAGGACAAATAAATTGATCATTAAACTACTGATAGTATTACAGCAGCAAACCTTAAGCTTTACTGAGGGGCAGCACTCATATTGAAAGTTTCTAGAGAAGCAGGAGAAGATCCCTCTGACTCAGAAGTGCTCTAGTCCAGATAGTATTTCTCCAAACTTTTTTGGAGACCCTTCTGTCAGAGAGATATGCATGTGTATGCATTCATGCACATGCAAATATCCACACTTATGCACTGGGAAGGTGGAATACAGAGACTTTTAGTTTTTTTTTCTTGGAGAACAGGGTGATAGAAATAGTATAAAAAATAATTATATTTTATTTTGGGACAAGTTTCCTATTCCATCACCCAGCTAGTATTATATATTTGTGGCAAACAAAGTTTCCGCTTCAGAGAAGCAACAATTTTGCTGGGTTTTTTTAAAGTTTGAGAACTTTGAAAATCTGAAATTCCTGATAAATTGACCATTCTTATCACAAAGCCTTCCTGCTTACAAGCAAAGAGGGGCATCCAGTACAGTCCCCTCACACCTCTATTGGTTATATACTTCTACCAGACTGGAGCTCAGTTGCCAAAATGCAGAAGAAAGGTTGCGTATCTCTTTTAAATCAGTGGAAACATTCATCAACATTTCAATGAAAGCAAGACACACAGTTTACATTTGCTTTTTTTGGAATTACTTTTTTTCCTTTTGAATTGGGTTGTGTGGACCTGGTTTCTGAAGTGATGAGCATGGAGCGGGAAGGTAAAAGATGAAAAAAGGCTTTTTTTGCTTGTCCGTATTTCACCATTGCAGCCAGTACTCATTTGTGGACCGCTGTGGGAACCTAGGTCTCCAACACTAATAAGAAGAAGCCAGAGAGACCATGGGAATTGCACATTGCAGTCTGCTAACTGACAGAGGAGGAGCCAGAAAAACATTCAAGATGAAAAAAAAAAAAATCCCTGGTGTGAGGATCTTGGGCACCAGGGTCAGCTGCAGCCATAAATTTAGCTTCTGCGGAGGCTTGCTAAAAACTTCATACAAAGACAGAAATCATTCAGAGGATGAACTCTTCCTATTTGAAGCCTTTGCAGATGGTTGATTCTCTAGGTATATCACTTTTATGACCACCAGCTGAAGTAATGTCACTCACCTTGAAACAGCCAGTCAAGCTTGTTCTACTGAAGGCTGTGATTATGCCCTTTTATGATTTTTTCAGCTTCTCTCACGTTCATTTTTTTTCTTCTCTCACATACACAGGTGGGCATTGAATGAATTATTATAGAAAGGATTGCTGAGAAAGAATTCCAGATGATTGGGATGTAAGAAAAAGAACTTCCTTCCCCCTGGTATGTATCTTGTCTAAGTTTTTCTATTTTAATTTGATATTAGGTTCCATGTCATGCCAAATAACAATTCAAAACTGCTACTAACAAAGTTTACTTCCACTATTTTTCTTTGGACATCTGTTGCAGTGTTGCATGAGGTACTGAGAGTTCATCACATACAATGTTTTCTTTCCTTTTGGAAAACAAAAAATGCCACTGTCTATCTATTTTTTTCCTTTGCAGTGGTTAAACGGATAAAGAAAATAAGTGTAGAACTCCCTTCCTGCCCAATATATTACATCCTTTCCATTAAGAAATAATACGTTTTAGTTTGTTAATATTTTCACAGACATCAGAGATGACCATAATCATAACATACCATGTTTAGCTTTTTTTTCTTTCTTTTTCATGCTTTTTCCTTTCTGCCTTGGAATGACAGAACATGTATAATATCCATGTTTATATCCCTCATCCAGTATATTTACTTTGCTGTTTCATTTACTGCTGCTTTAATGTTTTGCTTTGTCACACTGTAGTTTTTCAATAACTTTCAAACTTTTGGAAAGAGTTACAGAGATATAATCAGAGTGTCAGTTTTCTTTATGTCAGCAAGTTACTTTTCTAAAAGTTATTAGACAGCATGTCTAAACTACAGAACAGTGGAAGGAAAGATGGCAGGCAGGCAGGCAGAAAGGACAGAATCTGAGTGCTATTTGCTCCTTCCCAAGCAAAAGATGAGGGAGGGAGTAAAAGAAAAGAAAGGAAAACCACAAAAATCAAAGAATTCTACTGTATAAACAGATACTCTGGGCAACAACAAGCTTTTCAGGAAATCTTTTTAAATAATCCAAAGGGAAAAGGACCAAATTTCCATTGAAAAGGAAATTAACAAACAAACAAAAAAAGAAAACAGCTCTGCTTTTCATTTCAAGTAGAAGGTTTATTCCAGCATTATCAGTTGTGTGTTACTTTTAACAACCCTTCATGTGGCAATTGCTCACAAGCATTCTTACTGCTCTATAACGTAAACAAAATGAAGTATGCAGCTGAGAATGAAGAACTTAAAAAACAGGACAGAATAAAGTCCACCTCACTTTAACACTGGGATCACTCTGAATAAAGCAAGCCTTTCACGTTTTCAAAAAGCAATGGGATTTCTTCTAGTAATCATAATATATCTTTCATAACCCAGAAGTGTTGACTGATAGACAGGACAGCCACTGGTATCTAGTGGGACAAACAAACAGAAGCTCAGCAGACACTCCTGATGCTTCTCCCCTAGCGACTTCTTAAAACTACCAAAATTTTAGCTTCGTTTCTCAGGATTTTGAGTCACAAAGTGTCAACATTGTCAACAAACTAACAGTTCCCTATGGCACATCCCAACAGAGACGACTGTTCTAGAGAAAATGAACCAAGAAAGGTAAGTCAAGGGGAAAAAAAAAAACAAACCAAAAATAAATAGCTTTTTGTTTTACATTTACTATGTTAAAATGTAATGCAGAGATGGAATATAAAAGAAAAAAAATCAGGTGTTCCAGCTCTTACTTTATAGATATTAGAGTTCCTTCTTTGATTTTCATATTGGCATTAGCTACTGGGAGGTAACTGCTTAATTAGTTATTGGCCTTATCTTTTTGCCAATGAGACAAACATAGTGGCTTCGTGAAGCACCTGGAGCTTGTTGCCAAGGCTCTCCCCAGCCTCCCCAAAAGCAGCAGTTCTCTAAGCTGCTCCCAGCTGCAGCAGCAATCTTCACTGTGATAACCATTGTTTCATAGCAGCTGTGGGAGTTGTGCTGGGGGACTTTTAGTAAGCCCAAACATGTTCTAGATGGAAGGATTTCAAATGTCATGCCTGTTCACCCAAGAGTTTGTTCACATAGAAACTTCTGCTGCAGGCTTATGTCCTGAGGCCTGTTATTCCAAGAAACTGCCAGTATAAGGGGAAGATGAAGTCCTTTCACAAGCCCAGCTGAACATTTGATAGTTTTGGAAGCTTGGTCCTGTGAGCTGGTAGCCCCAGGCATTTTAACTTGCACACCATGGATTTAAAAAAAAACCAATAAAACAAAACAAAACCAAAAAAACCCACAAAAACAATATTAAAAAAACCCCAACAAACAAAACAAAAAAGACCAAACAATTAGTTCGGTAGGACTTGGAAAATAATTTTCTAAGACTCCAATTGGTCCATCAGTCCAGTGGGGGTCACAAGAAGTTTGTAAAAGGCAGTGAGGGATTTTGTGTTTCCTAGAAGAATAATTTCACTGGAGAAAGTGAAGTACCAGCAGTGTTACTTCCTGTACAGTGACATATGACAGCCTGTTTATTTCTGGCAGTATGGAAGATAAATGGAAATAAATAGTTGATCACCTTTTGTTCACCTGGTGCTTTTACCTGTGAGGAGTTTGCAACACCTTTGCAGAGATCTGGAGGCTGACACTGCCTTTTTTTTTTCCAGGGAGAGGTTATTTCACATTAAAATAGATCTGAACATCTCTGCTATATGAACCTTAACGCTTGCTTCACCTTCAGTCTTTTTTGCAGATGGCTGATGATTTCACCAATAGCTCAAAAGTCTATTGGTCTAATCCTCTTTCAGCGTGCATCCAGAACCAAGCATACTTTAATGACTCGACATCTAGATGAAGATCGGTGACAAGTGGTGCCCCACACCAAGCTGAGTGGTGCGGTTGATATGCCTGAACGACGGGATGACATCCAGAGGGACCTGGACAAGCTCAAGAAGTGGGCTTATGTGAACCTCATGAGGTGCAACAAGGCCAAGTGCAGTGTCCTGCACCCAGATGAGGGAAACCCCAAGAATCAATACAGGCTGGAGGATGAAGGCATTGAGAGCAGCCCTGAGGAGAAGGGCTGGTGAATGAAAAGCTGGACATGAGCTGATAGTGTGCGCTCACAGCCCAGAAGGCCAACTGTATCCTGGGCTGCATCAAAAAGAAACGTGGCCAGCAGGGAGAAGGACATGATTCTGCCTTTCTACTCTGTTCTGGTGAGACCCAACAGGAGTACTACGTCCGGCTCTGGAGCCCTCAGCACAGGAAAGACATGGACTTGTTGAAGCGGATCCAGAGTAGGGCCACAAAAATGATTAGAGCGCTGGAACACCTCTTGTATAAGGACAGGTTGAGAGAGTTGGGGTTGTTCAGCCTGGAGAAGAGACAGCTCCAAGGAGACCTTATTGCAGCATTTCAATACTTAAAGGGGGCCTACAGGAAAGATGGGGACAGACTTTTTAGCAGGGCCTGTAGCGGTAGGACAAGGGGCAATGATTTTAAACTAAAGGAGGGTAAATTTAGACTAGATATAAGGAAGACATTTTTTACAATGAGGGTGATGAAACACTGGAACAGGTTGCCCAGAGAGGTGGTAGATGGAAACATTTAAGGTCAGGTTAGACGGGGCTCTGAGCAACCTGATCTAGTTGAAGATGTCCCTGCTTGTTGCAGGGGATGTTGGACTAGATTTCCTTTAAAGGTCCCTTCCAAACCAAACTGTTCTATGATTCTGGACAGAACTGGTGTCTCTGTGGTATATGGGTGTGTTAGAAAAGGGGAAAGTAATGTGATTCATATCAGAAGACTAAGCTATCTCTTGGACTTTCTTAGTATCGTTATACATAATTGTAAAAGACACATGCACAATTTAACTTGTAGGAAAAAAGTATATGCACAATGTATGTAAAATTAGTTGAAAATTATTTATATACCCTGCTGCTTATTTGTTGTCTTTCCACCTGAAAGCAGATTTCAAACTCTTGAAAAATCAGAGCAGCCATCAAACATGTTTAGGTCAGGGAACAGCTAATCAGTCTACCCAAGCTGTCCTTTTGACCTGCTTTGACACTTAAAAGATATCTCAATTCTTGTCTCCTGTTTCTCTATTTCAGTTTTTAACCCTTCCACCATTATCTCTCTCAAATACTGTATGAGTGATGTGAAAGTTCTTTGCTAATGAGCAGACCTTTATCCCTTCCCTAAATGCCTAAATACTGCACATTGCCTATGCAATTAGCAAAAGAGGATTAAAAAAAATATCTCCGTGTCTGACACTAGGTGATACCAACCAGCACAGATGTTGTTTAGGGTAATTTTCCCTTTACATAGCTGATATATTTTTGGGAATATGTAGTTCCAGAGGTCCAAAATGGAGCCTGGAAAAGATTTAAGAATTATGCAGGGCTAATGATCAGGCAGCAAGCAGTTTCAATCAGTCCCTGATTCTCTTATATTTCCCCAAAATAGATATGACCATGGTATTTGAAATCAGCAGTTTGGGGTATAAGAGAAAAACCATCATGTTTTACCATCTTAATAGTCCGTTCTCTGAGCAGATATGACCCTGTGCAATATTGAGGACACTGCCAGTATCACTGGATGGGATCATTTGGATAGCACTATGGATGACAAGCCATGGACTGGGAAAAAGGTAGGACTGCAGTTCAAGAGGGCTTTAGGGGCAGCAGTGAGGGCAGAGTGGTGGCTGGTAGCTTCACTTGCACTTGAAAGAACTAACAGTCTCAATGGACTCTGTGTGTGCAAGTGTGTGTGTGCATGTGTGTGTGTGCATGTGTGTGTGTGCCTGTGAGCGAGGTCTGCAAAATTCGGGGGATTACAGCTCCCTCCACTTCTTTCTCACTTCCTCTGCTTTTCCTTATCCTTTCCCTCCTTGTATCATGAAGGCATAGTGTTTCCTGGAAGACAGTCTTTTGGTGTAGTGACATCTTATTGCATTACTCTACCATGTGCAGTCTAAGAAGTGATGTCATGGAAAGGGTAGAATTATTCTCCTTTGCCATTAGAGCTGGCTCACAGCTTTCCTTTTTAATGAGACGGAAAGAGTCCAGTCCTTCTAGGTGACTGTAGAAACCTGGGAGTGTGTGGGAAATGCATGCTGGAAAGGAAGAGAGAATGAAAGAATTCATTGTGTCATCTGACAAAGTCATGTGCTAACCCAGGAATGTGCCAGAACTGGCTTTGATCTTCTTCTGTTGCATGTTGCCATACTCATTGTAAAGGTGTTTGGCACATTGTCTAACTTGATTAACCTGGTGGACAGTGCATTCTGCTGCTTTCCCCTGTGTTTTCTTTCAATTCTCTTTGCTCATTGTAAGCAAGTGGAATCAGTGAGGCAGTAGAAGAATACAAACGCATACACCTACTTCTCTCTCCCTGCAGTAGCATGAAATCCTTTCTGGGTGCCCTTTTATCTCTTCCTGGTTTTCTCACAACATAGGAATTCCTCTGTGACAGCCAAATATGCATGTGTTTCAGCAAGGGAAACTCATGGCTGTGCTACCTGGCATATGAAGAGCTGCTGTGTCCACAGCATACCACTTCTCATCCTGGCTGTAGAATAGGATGGAGGCATGAATTGTGTGTGATTTCCTGAAAACTAGGAAGTTTTGCCTCTGCTTCTGCAGAGGACACCTCCGACAAAAACACAAACAGCTTGAAAGTCACAATAACTATGTTAGTTGTTAGAGTTTAAATGCAGCAGTAAGCGAGGCTGCAAAAGTATGGAAAATGGGGTAAGAGCATGTATATGTAAATGTTTAGATGAAATATTTGAATGTGCCTTAGTAAGAATATGGGAATTATATATGCACATCCAAGATGTGGAATCTTGGAAACACAAACTCCCCATTCCAAGTTCTGAGCACTTCAATGCCATCTAAAATACTTAAAATTCCACTATCATTATTATAAAGTTAATAATCACTGCCTGATTCACTCCTCACCTAAGACTTTAGGCCTGAAAATGCTTAGGATGTTTATCACCATTTTGGGGTTATTTTTTGTTCACTGTCCTCATTGTGCGGTAATTATACTTGTGAGAACACACTCTTTGCAAGTACTTGAAATGCTCACAATGGCCCTACTATTTACTGAAAGAAAATGTGGTTACATGTCAACAAACTCTGTTAATGGAATCAGAAAGCAAGTTTTATTTGTTAGTGCTTTTTCTGTTTACACTAAATACTCAAATGATTAAACCATCTTTTTATAAGTGAAAATCCATTCTCTTTGCCCCATTGTAAAGACAATGATATTAATATATTGAAAGGTGAGAGGATAGCTTACGTTTGTTGACTA
Source organism: Pluvialis apricaria (assembly GCA_017639485.1). NCBI lineage: Eukaryota > Metazoa > Chordata > Aves > Charadriiformes > Charadriidae > Pluvialis > Pluvialis apricaria. The sequence goes on from CM030007.1 coordinate 40,207,495, forward strand.
CTAATTCAGCAGTATCGCTTCTGGAAATTTTTGTCATTTATTGCTGCTAAAGAATTTATAACCTGGAGAAGCTGGTGATAATGGGCTTTAAGCCTTACAAACTCCCCAAACCACTGGATTAAAGAATCTGCTGTTTTCTGTGTAGTCCCTGAAGCACACTTTAATAGTTCTGCTGAAATGGTATCAATCATACAGGAACCGTTCCACAAAGTTACAGTGAGACACTCCAAGATGGTTAAATGGTTGCATTTTCTGAAATGTAATACAACAGTAAAACTATATCTAGGAGACCTAACAGTTAGGATCTTTGCAGCAAAAATTATGCAATCTATGTTTTGCCTTGCTTTTTAATTTCTGTAACTTTGGACTCATAAGTTTCGTGGAGTTCTCCTCTTTTTTGGATGTTTTGATTTCAATTTTTATTTATTTTTTCCTATGCTTTTCTAGCCATAGGTGGGAATTGGAAAGTAGGTATGATTTTCTCACCATTTATGGGTGTGATGTTCTGTTGATTTTTTTCCCCAAACATGACCATTCATGCTGGTTATCAGTGTATGCTTTCAGTCTGGAAATCTGGCTGCTTTTGGTTAGTTATGAGGAAATTTGTATGTTTTCATTGAAAATATAGTTAAGCATCGTCTTTAAGGAACTACAGTGCTTGGGAAAGTTGGGGGTTTTTTCCATGTCATTACCAGTAATAAAATATTGCAAATGGATAAAGGTCTAGGAATTTTTAATCTGTCAGTTGAATACAGTTGCAATTAAAAAAGGAGAGCTATTTACCCCTTCAGTCCTTCCAGAAGACTTTTCTACAGCTAAATTCAAAGGTTACTCAATTCAAAATTGCCTTATTTGTGACTGTGAACTGATACCACAATCATGTCAGTGAGACTATAATCAACTATAATCTGTGAGGGAAAAAAATAAATTGTAAATCTTTAAAGCTACATATTTCAGGAAAAAAGTTAGAGGTTGCCTCATCTTTCTTCTTGAAGACTTTGCATAATGCATTTAAATAACATGAGCAGGTATAATCAGTTTAGTTAGGAAAAGTCAGAATTGTGATATCAGTTCTCAACCACTAATAAAGTATTTTCAGGCAGATTAGCCTTCTAATTTATTATATGATATTGAGGTGGTTTATCCTTCGAATTCTAAATTCTGCAGATCTTTAAAACATGCAGCTATCTGCTACGAGTTCTCTTTACTCTGACTCACATTTCAAACAATAAATGTAACAATAATAAAAATTACAGGCAGTGTAATTCTACAATTCGCATTTTGCTGTCAGAGAAACTATAATCCATAAGGTTATTACACCAAACCTTCTGTTGCTTCTGAGTCCATGAAGTAAATGAAAAAGAGACGTGTTCTCTTATGCTACATAAAAGCACAGGAAAAATTGTAAATGTTGGCAATAATGATTGAGTCTTATGTTTCTTGAAGACATTTTAGGTTATCCAAATTGCAGTGACAAGACTATGTCGTTAAAATAAGAAGACTGTCCTATTTAATAACTTACTGATATTTTTCTATGGTTTTAGGTGCTTCAAAGCTGTTCATTCCAGATGCACCACCTTGAAGAAATCAGAAAGTTTAGCTAAACATTTTTGCAGGAAGAATGTAAAACTAGCGTGTAGCACAAAGTCCACATTCACACTGGATCTCTTCTTCCCATAGGTTTTTGGAGTTTGAGTGGGGATTTTGTTTGTGGTTTTTTTTTTCTTTGTTGTTTGTTTTTTTCCCCCTCTAACGAAGATTTATTTAGCTTGTTTCTCTGTTACAGTAAACTTAAGCTTTAGAGTGTAAATCCGAGATGACAGTAATGTTCAAAATGCAAAAAATTGATTCAATACAATTTCTCTGATTATTTGGAATCTGTGTCTTTCTTCAGTTATACAACACAAAAAAAATATTTATTTTCACTGTATCAAGATTCTTAAATAATTTTATAGGAATTCATTTGTGCATACGTGAAATTAATATTTTCTGGTTTAATATTTTGAAGTTGTACCATAGTTAATTTATTTTTCTAAGCTGTAAAGTGTCTTAATCATCTTAGCTATCTTACCTGTAACATTTCTGTTTCTGTTTCTCTTTTCTTTTTTCCTTTTTTCTTTCGGTTGTGATGGCTATAGTGCAAAAAAAAAATCTGACTTGTTTTCTTCCTGAAGCTTCAACATTATCATGTCAGGAAGTGAAAAAATTACTGAGACAGATATTTATAAGCTCTTTCCATTTTAAGACCAAGGAAAACCTCTATTATCCAGTTCTCCTAGAACACATTTAGGGATAAAAAACAATCCTTACTAATAATCTCTTTTTTTTTACTTTCTAAATGTATTTTTATGGATATTTCCTTCAGATTTTGTTTTAATTATTTTTTTTTAACATCACAAAACACTATTTATAATTACTTCCTTGTACAATTCCCTGTATTTAAAATATAACCTTGAAAACAATGCACATTAACTTAATTTATTTCAATTGCAACAAAGAATCGTGCATGCTGAGTGCTAGGGTAAATGTCATGATCATTTTTAAATAAGATGTTCACTTCCATTCCTGCCTACTTGTATGCCTAACACAGTATCTTTGCTCATGAAAGCTGCAATAGTTTTGGACTTCTGGGGTACAGGAACAAGTCTCAGCCATTTCTTGGTTCCATGTTAGAATAAGAGTTGAGTTCAACAGATACTCTCTGTTTCCTGATTTGTCTGGAAAGGAAACTTAGGCACGCGTGCTGAAGGTTGTCATATGCATGCAGTGCAGTCACTGCCATCCACTAAGTGCAATGTAAGAATCTGAAATCTAGTCATAGCGAAATTCTTCTTAAAACAAATTTGTGTAAGTAATGCACAGGTAAAAAGGAAAAATCCACCTCCAAACAGAAACCTCACATTAACACTTTAAAATAGGTTTCTGTATTTAGTTAACACTATAAAACAAGCAAAAGAAACTAAGAATATGCATTTTCTACTCATGTTAAGAATGTTAATTTTACTTGTATTCACTTCCCTTATCTGACAGGTGAGAATTATGAGTAAACTATTTTATACCTGATTGTGAAGCGGGTGCATTGGGAAGACCTAGGTTTGTGTTTATTCAGTTCATAACTATACTCATATTTTCACCATAATTAGCAATCTAATTGCCTGTATTAAGGGTCTGAATCTGCAAACACTAATGCATATGAAGAACTCTACTTCAGTTAGTACCCTGAGCAGAATTGCTTCCTTATTTACATTTGTTGTGACATTTCTATCTGATCTTCAGCTGCTTTTGTTTTGTATTGTATAAATATTTCCACTTCAGTAGAGTTCTGCAAGCTTGTAAAGTTTTTCTTGGTGTAAAGCATGAAATATTAGAGCATGAAATATATTAGAGATGGCAATGTATTTTTTAATCTCCAAAATGTTTCTTAAAAAAAGCCTCACATTTTTTTATATGATCAAGAACAAAAAAAAGACATCTTATACCACATTATAATAATATTAAACATAGCCTACTACCCCATTACTAGCAATTACTGTGAGAGATGGCACTAACCCTTAAGACTACTTTCTTAGCTGGTTCACCTTTTGCCACGCTGAAAAAGAAACATACCCCCTGCAATGCTTCTCTTATCTCAACATTTTATTTTCTAATCAACCACCAATGTTACCTTTCACAATATAGACATTCAGAGTCTTTAGTGAAAGCACTTGCTAAGGACTTCTTGAAAGTCTAAATACAACATATTTGCTGTTTTTCTCCTAATCCAGGATTATGTTGATCTATTCAGAGGCTTCAAGAGGACCAGTAATGTAGGTTGCCTTTTTGTTTTGTTCCCTATGCTCATTCTGCTGTTTTACCTGTATCTTCTATTTTTGCTTCAACTAACTTCCTAAATACTGAGTCAGGGCTCATTGTTTTGTATTTCTCTGAATTGTCCCAAATACCTTGGCATTAAAATAACTACATTGTTTGAACCTACAGTTTCTTTCTGTGGTGTTATAGCTGTGTGACTGATTGCACATCTTTGTTAGTAACTAAACTATTTCATTTTAAGTCCTCCTGAAGAACTCTCGAGTGAGAACCATCTGCTTCTATGAATGTTTGCTCTTTAATACATCACTTTGGGCTCCATCTGACTTCTCATTATCTGACAGCAACTCATCTTCATTACCTGAAGAGAGCAGTTCCAAAGCACATATCTTCTCAGCTTCCTGATGCTGGAAGTTGACACAAATCAATCATTTAACATCTTTGCAAGATGCTTTTCTTTAATTTCCCCTTTTTCTCTTTGTTAATCCAAGGGATTCAGAGATTTTTTTACCTAAACTGAAACAGTCACATTAACTTTAATTTTATTTTTTATAATAATATTCAGCTTCTCTTTGGGTTCTCTTCATTCCTACTTTATATTCCAAACTTTAAAGATGTTTCAAATTATACTTTTTTTTGTTAATATCAATTTTGAGTCAGTATGCCTGACCAAACACTCAAGAGACTGAACTCCAAACATAAGAGAAATATCTACTCTCTGATGACTATATTTTACTTTCTACAAAAATCCCACTGAGGAGCTTTGGCAGAGTATCTCTCCAAAGCAATTACAAATCTTTATGTGCTACATATAATATGGTGTCAGATTTCTATTAATAAACAGAAAAAGGAATAATTTTACTTCTTTGTCCTTTAGGCTCCAGGAACAACACCATTAACAACAAAATTGAGCTAACAAGTAAAGGTTTCTTTTAACATCCATAACTACATAGTGGAAAATCAAGCTTGCCACACATCTGTTAGTTCTCACTTAAAACAAATACTCTTTTTGTTAATACATATCTAACAAAATTTACACCTATGGCTAAAGCCCCTGCTCCATTATACATTTTCATTGTATGAAGCACAAATAACACAACGCCAACCTTTCAGCTGAAGAAAAAAATGTCCCATAGAATGAATTCCATCATTCTGGATCTCAAAATCCCAAACCTTTAGCATGCTGAACTATTTTACCAGGTGTCCTGAGCATAAATATTACAAGAACATATACCAGAAATTTGTTGGGTTTAAATTGCTTGCGTTTCGCAGAAATAACAAGATGGTGGAAATAATACTCTGAAAGGAAACATTCTTTATAAATCACAGAATCACAGAATCATCAGGGTTGGAAGGGATCTGTGGAGTTCATCTAGTCCAATACCCCTGCCACAGCAGGGTCACCTGCAGCAGGTTGCACAGGATGGCGTCCAGGCGGGTTTTGAATGTCTCCAGAGGGGGAGACTCCACAACCTCTCTGGGCAGCCTGTTCCAGTGCTCTGCTACCCTCAAAGTACAGAAGTTCCTCCTCATGTTAAGACGGAACTTCCTATGCTCAAGTTTGTGCCTGTTACCTCTTGTCCTATCACTGGGCACCACTGAAAAAAGACTCTTCTCATCTACCTGGCACCCTCCCTTTAAGTATTTATAAGTACTGATAATATCCCCCCTCAGTCTTCTTTTCTCTAGACTAAAAAGACCTAAAGTGCCTAAGCCTTTCCTCGTAGGAAAGATGCTCCAATCCCCTAATCATCTTTGTAGCCCTTTGCTGTACCCTCTCCAGCAGTTCCCTGTCCTCCTTGGACCGGGGAGCCTGGAACTGGTCACAGTACTCCAGATGCGGTCTCACCAGGGCAGAGTAGAGGGGGAAGATGACCTCCCTTGACCTGAGTTCTTTTTAAAAGTGAAGTTCTTTTTATTAGATTTCTGTCTTTGTAGATTCTTGTTAATGGTTCGTGAAATTTCAGTTGATTCTTATGGTTTGTGTATTTGTATGTTTATTCTGGACTTTCCACTCTACATTATGTCTTCTAATTTAGTCCAGCTACCTATTTGTATCTCTTAGTTTTTCTTTCTCTGCAACGTCTTTCACTTTCAAGTTTTTATTCGCTGAATTGTCTATATAAGGAACATCAACGTGTACTCAGTTTTATGGAACACTTTTTGAATGTTGCAAGAGAAATACATTGTGAATTTTTTTTCATTAACTATTGATACATATTTTTTAACAAGAACATGGGGAATGTTTTGGTTGGTTTATTTGGTTTGTTTGTTCCTTTCTACCCCCCTGCAAAGGTCAGCTGCTAGTTGTCAATCCTGGGTGATATTCAGAAATTTTCTAGTCACTAGGGAGAGTCTTTCAGGTTGGCTGTAGCCTCTAAAGAGTTCATGTTGGATAAAAATGATTGAAAGTCAATGCAAGCCGTTTTTCCAATAAAACCTGCTAACTCTTATAAACAGTCTTCTCTGCATTACTACTATGAAACACTTGGGGTACAGCAACTCTTTAGCTAAACACTGTGGAATTGCACAGCTATTTGAAAGAGAAAATGAGTAGCATGGGGCTTGCAAGATGTAAAGGCATTTAGAGGATAACTAAGTCACAGAGGAAAGCTGTAAGAGAGCAAAGAGTAGAAACCATGTCTGTGGAGGCTTGAAGCAGTCATCCTCACCACTCTATAGTGACTCATGTAAGTGCTTTCCATATTCTGAATCTTAATACTAACTCTTAACTGTGATACACAATGAACTATTAGAATACTGGGACTGCTTGTTTATCCAAATTAAATTTTGATCACTCAGATTTGCTAAATTTTGAAAAACCTGATCTAAGTCAGCCTTGATTTGAGTGGGAAGGAAATTATATCAGTTCACCTTCACAGGTCAGTTCCAAACTCAGTTGATTTCTGATTCTTTTCCAAGCCTTTTCAAGTCCAATATAAAATCTGAAAATATTTATAATATCTAGAAATATTCACTTTTCTTAAATTTTTCATTACGGATAACCTCTAGTGTTTTTCACTAAGTTTTTCTGTGATCAGCTCAAAAAGCAAAGCAAAATTAGAACTTTGTTTCTCTTCAGATGAAAATGACAGAAACGTGAACTATGTTTGGGATAAATATATATTTTTTTTTATGTTAAAGGAGGCTATACACAGAGTCCATATGTTGTTTGGGATTCAGATGCTCAATGCAGGTGTCCAGTGCCATTCAGGACGCCTGAGGGAACAGAAGAATACTCAGAAATTCTCAGTTTGTCTGAGAAATCCACCCAGAGCTGAGAGAAATGGCAAAAGTCTTACATGAGATATGTACCCTTTTGAAGGTCAAAAAAACGTTCCTTAAAACATCTCAAATGACAGCAGATACCTGTGTTTAGTCAACTGTATCTTACTCATGTTCTATAAAAAATGTTCATGACCAAGTTTTCACCATTTTCTAAGAAATGAGGCTGAAAATACACGCATATCTGGCTAAGAAAGCCAGAGAGTGACTTAACTAGTTAGTCCACAATCTATTTCCTACAACAGATATCTACTTCTGGAGGCAACCAACTAATAGGTGCCTGAGAATTCAACAAAATAGTATACCAAGTACAATAGATACAAGACTACTCGGTCTTGAATAACCTCATAGTTTAATTTCACATTTCCCCATTCACAAAGCCGTTACATTTATACTCATTCAAAGCTAAATATCACTATCTGATATTGCATCAACTATATTACTCTTCTTAATAGCTGGTGAACTTTGCATCAGTTAGCCACCAGGCCTGGATCATAAACAAGGCTATTTTATACAGTATTTGTTAAAAACAAATCAATAAACATAAGCAGAAATGCTGATACAGTATTTCCAAGTTCCATCATGAAAACATTAGAAAGGAAAGGCATTCCTGGTAAGCACTTCAAGTCCATTCATGAGCACATGATGAATACATCACTTTTCAGTAATTGCCATGGTTTTATGGATTGTCATGCCTTATCATGGAACCATAGAATGGTTAGAGTTGGAAAGGACCTTAAAGATCATCTAGTCCCAACCCCTTTGCCGTAGGCAGGGACACCTTCTGCTAGACCAGGTTACTCAAAGCCTCATCCAACATGGCCTTGAACACATCCAGGGATGGAGCATCCACAGCTTCTCTGGGAAACCTGTTCCTGTGCCTCACTACCCTCACAGTAAAGATTTTCTTCCTAACATCTAACCTAAACCTGCCCTCTTTCAGTTTAAAACCATTCCCCCTCATCCTATCACTGCACTCCCAGATAAAGAGTCCCTCCAATCTTTTCTGTAGGCCCCCTTTAGGTACTGGAAAGCTGCTATAAGGTCTCCCCGGAGCCTTCTCTTCTCCAGGCTGAACAACCCCAACACTCAGCCTTGAACCAGGTTTACCTCATGTGATCAACCTAGTTAATTTTGCAATGTGATACTTTTCCTTTCAGCTGAGCTTTTCGTCATGTTGATGCATAAGCAAGACCAGCTTGGTTTTTATTCTTCAGTATATCATATATATATATATGTGTGTGTGTGTTTGTGTATATATACACATATATATGTGTATGGAATAGGATAGCCCAACTCTAAACAGTAATTAGATGCCTAACTTCTTTTGAAATAGATTAATAGAAGAGATTTAAACTGATAGAACTCTTTCTTTCTTCTTACCTGCTTCCACATAATAGATTTACTCTGTAAAAGATTTAAAGCTTATGCAACATATTCTGTAGAGGATTCACACTCTTGGAAGGTGAATAATTAAGATACTGTCTATTGTTCTCATTCAATAGCCTATGTATACAAGAAAATAGGATGTACCAGTTCCTATGAAAACTACTGTGAACATCTGTCACAGCGGGGTTCTGTGTTGCTTTTATGTCTTACAGATTGCTATGAAAATAGATCATTTTCCTCCCTTTTTCCATTCCTCACTGTGCCATGATATCTGACAGTTTTCCAGTAACTACAGTTCCTATGCCCTGCAGTGATTGTAAAGCAGTTCTAGTAGTACCCTTCAGAGCTTACACCACTTCAACAGCTCTGCACTGCCTATTATGACCCTCATTCTGCGGCACTTTCTAAGGCAAACTTCCCATTGCCTGCTTTGGTTTCTAACTACATGACCCAAAATCAAAATAAGAGGTGAATATTAGGCTAAATATAAATATTAGACATTCTTTTCACCCTTATGCTGTGCTGAAATCAGATATGGTTGCTCTTGTTCTAACAATATTGGCCCAATAAGTTTCGGCACACTCATGGTTCAGTCTTTTCTGAATTTCTAAGCAAAAGGAATTAAGTACTGTCCCAAGGCTAGTAAAGATAACATATTTTCAGTAAAAACAATGCAGTGATTACATGAAATCAGATTTTCACACTATGATATCATATCCTGCAGTCAAAGACAAACAGGACTAACTGCTAATCAAGATTGAACAGTAGGGAAGAGAATGCATTTTACTTTATGTGAAACTAATGTTCCAATTATACTCATATATTTCCTTTCTCATTTCTCTATTGTCCTAGAGAACTCCACAAAGAAAGCATCACATGCAGAACTCAAAAAGATGTAGAAAATACTTTGTGACTGATCATTAAATCATTTTAATATTCCTCATACTAGTCAACATATATTGCAACGAGATAAGAATTTAGATGTAAGGACTTCAGAAGTTCTCATTCAAGGCAGTCATTTTTCTAATAACATAAATATAAAAATACATATATTTATATCGCTATTATAAAATTACAGTTGCAGAGTTCACATTAAGAAACAACAAATACTGCACAGCCTTTTTTTTTCCCTCTTTTTTTCTTTTTTTTTTCCTTCTTTTTTTCTTTGCAGAATATCAGGCTAATATGATATCCATGTGGCTTCTCTTTTATCTCCTGACCAAAGTATACTTCACATCTCTAGCTCTCTGTCCATCCAAATCTCTTCCTTTCTCCTTATAATCTTTGAAATCTTCTATTGCACTCAAATGCAACTTTTGTCTGAATGAGGACAACAGGACAGAACCAGTAATGACATGAGTACCCAGAAGCAATCAAGTATATAGCTTGCTAACTGAGTCACGCCAACTTGACAAGTAGTCAAGTCTACTTTATCTCTTTCTGACACAAAAGGCTCTTCAATTAATGTGCTTGTTACAGACATTTGGAACTGGATATTGCTATTCTTTGATGTGAATCAGGAGACAGTCAAATCTCATCTGCACATTTGAGTGATATTTAGCTGAAACACCTATTTACTGCAGGCTTTTAAACCATGCATTTTTCTTTCAAAATTTTGTTTTGAAGCAATGACTAAATTCAGAAGGGGACATAAGGAATATTCCTGTCTGGGGCTAATTCTAAGACATAGGCTTGCTCAGATCCTAAAAATTCAGCTTCAATTGCTGCCTAAACATGTAAATACCTAAAGTCATAGGAGCTTCTCTTTCCCTTGTGCTTTTTTTTTCCCCTAGTCATCCATATTTCTGCTCCTGGACAAAACTAACGATCAGCTGGTCAGCTTACAAAACACAGCAGGACTTAGAAACTCACTATTCTTATTCTGAATCTGTAATGTCCGCCCAATGTAAGTTTTCAATATCTAACTCAAACAAAGGACAAAAACGAGATAACACTCATCTTAATAGTCTAGCAAGTGGAGGATGAGATCAAGTATAGAAAAAATAAATTAGGATTAATCTGTTCTAGCTATATGCATCCAGTACTTACTAGAATCTAGTCACTGGGAGATAATCTTTTATAACCAGTAGAGTTCTCTTCATTTTTAGAAAGCAATTAATCTGATTCAGTTTAGATGATCACCTGTGAATGAATGCAAATCGATCCTTTGGAAGTAGGGTTTTTCTTCACTGTGATTTCTAAACAGAGGTGTAGGGGATCTAGCCTGAGTTTAGAAATCGAGATGCATAACAAGGAGCAATGTATTTTACCTCTAGGTTTTCTCTCTTCTCTGCCTGATTTGGAACAACTGAGAGAGGACTTCTATCCCATGTGACAGATGATCTATTCAGCAGTAGTCTCTAAGGTGCTATGAGGACTAATGAATCTATGGAACCTTTCTTTAATGAAAGGAATACAAACCAGGTAAAGTTGAAGTGGTCTTACTGGGGAAAGTATGAGTGATCCTACAGTCTGATAATTTAGCTAATGACCAGATGAAGATCTGGACCGCTTTCCTGGTTTTACTGTTGTGCATATAATCCAGTGAACCAGCTACAAGAAAAGCAATAGTTTAAAAAATATTTGGTTGAGATCTCTTTTGCAAAGATGGCAATAGAAATATAGAAATACGAGACCCCACCTGGAATATTGCATCCAGCTCTGGAGCCCCCAACATAAGAAGGACACGGACCTGTTGGAGCAGATCCAGAGCAGGGCTACAAAGATGATCAGATGGCTGGAGCACCTCTGCTGTGAAGACAGGCTGGGAGAGTTGGGGTTGTTCAGCCTGGAGAAGAGAAGGCTCCAGGGAGACCTTATAGCAGCCTTCCAGTATCTGAAGGGCACCTACAAGAAAGTTGGAGAGGGACTTTTTACAAGGGCATGTAGTGATAGGACGAGGGGTAATGGCTTCAAACTGGAAGAGCGTAGATTTAGAACAGATATTAGGAAGAAATTTTTCACTCTGAGGGTGGTAAGGCACTGAAACAGGTTTCCCAGAGGAGCTGTAGGTGCTGCATCCCTGGAAGTGGGACCAAGCAACCTGGTCTAGTGGTAAGTGTCCCTGACCATGGCAGGGGGTTTGGAACTAGACAATCTTTAAGGTCCCTTCCAACTCTAACCATTCTATGATTCTATGAAATATATGTTCCTATTTCTGCTATTCCACATGACTAATGGTTGCTCTAACCAATAGGTTATTATGTTTAAGGAAGGCCTCAACCTTATTTTTTTCAGGAGTCTAGGAAAGGCATCTGACTCACCAGTACAGACAGATGAATCCTCTCTCCTGCCCACAGTCAGGAACCTACTGCTGTAAGGAGATAGAGAAAAAGTCCTTCCATTCCTCTTGACAATTTATTGCCTCCAATTTCCCATTGCTTAACTAGCTTAAACATTCCTGTGCAATAGACACAAAAATTTTCTAGGGTATGAGTTGGTACTGTGCAGAAGTATTGAGAAGTACCCCAACAGACTACTGCATTAATTCCTGAAGGGACATAGAACTTGCTTGGGTTTTTCCACCACACCCAGTTACCAGTGTACACAGGAACTGTTACGAGCTTAATTTCTCCTTGTACAGATAAGCATTGATCCTTGGCAGCTTACTACTTGAGAAGCATATAACTTGGGCAGCAGATTTTATAAACTGAGAATATGCCCAAGAATTAGGCACTGCCATGTCTAAAACCTTTTGTGGATTTAACCTGTCATTTGAAACTGCTTTGATAAGTTGTGTCTATGAGGAGAAACACCTTGCAGTTTAATGAGGTATCAAGGGAGGGAGGAAGATTAATTTATTTTTTTCAAAATAGTCCAAAGTGTAATTGAGAAAAGAGTGGGAGGTCTTTCAACCATATTTTATTTATGGCTTTCATCAAAAAAACAACTCTGTATATCAAAGGGTCATGCCTGAAAGCACAAGTAAAAATTTCATTAACAGGGTTTACTGTAATGTCTATTAATATCTGCATCATGCAGAAGAGAAGGAGATAGAAGAGGTTCAAACAGAGGCTAAAGAAAAACAGATTTTACTCTGGCTAAGACTACGCAAAGGTAACTACTTTAAGTTACCTTTTATAGACTTGATTTGATAAATTTGTGTTAAGCAAATACATCCATAAAGTCTGAACAGTTTAATTTATGACTACTCAAATAAAACTTCCTAATATACCAGCCTCTCCTTGCAAGTTTCAAGGTTACCTACAACAGATTAGAGCTGTCAAGCCTCATGGTGCTTATTATATAGTGTTCCTGTTAAGGTTTCTATGAAACCATTAGCCTTTTCCTTTGACATTTCCTGTTCTGCATGGCTGAATGTGTTTATAAACCACATATTGCTTTGAAGGTAGTCTAAGTAGTGTTCAGGTTAAATTAGTTGCTAACCAGTTACACTTATTGAATTGCCTTTGTTTACACCACAAAAGAATATTGTTATCCTTGGTGGTTTCAACAGTTTCCTTTCAAGTAGCTCGTGCATTAGCATATTAATTATTTTCTTCTTAATAGGAACATTGAGAAATTGTGTTCTGGATGCTAATAATGTAGTTAATGAATTAGTTCTTACATGTTAGTGAAGTACGCCATAAAATTAGTTTAAATATTTGTTTCATTGAGTAGGGAAACAATACAATCATTTCAAGGCATATTTTGTCTAACTATTCTGTATGAAGATATCTATAGGGATAGTAATAAATTTCTACTCAGTATTTTGCAAAGAACGGAATAAAGTAAACAATTAGAAAAATGAATGTGGAAAAAAATAGCTAGGAAAAGAACCTAAATAAAAGAATAAGACCATTAATACATAGTATACTTTTATAGAATTATATCCACCACTAGTTTTAAGCTCATATTTACAGTTGTCTCATTTTTAATGTTTTTTTGGCTGAATATTTTTATGACTTTTCTCTCTTACAACTAATGAAACCTTTAAAGCCAGGAAAATCATGTAACTGATATAATAATTTTTTAAAAAATAAAAATAAGCCTAAGAATTTTCCACAGATAGACTACTATAACTGTAACACTTAAATTCAATAGCTATGTAAATTCCATCAACAGAATTTATGCTCCTAAGGCAGACAGAACATCCCAGTGCAGACCCTCAGCTGCTGTAAACTGAATTTCACCATTTGATAGCCTGATGGTAATTTATTTGAACTGGGCATCAGACCCCTCCTTGCTTAATTTGCCTGAGACAGAAACATGTGATTTGACTTGCAGTATAATGAAAATATGGAGATAATACTGTTAAGCATTTAAATGACTTGTTCTCAATGGCAACTGTGTACTAAATGGGTTGTTAATATAGTAAATTAAAAACAGTGTATTTGTTGCTTTCATAAAGCTTTACGCTATGTGCAATACTTTTGGATAACTTTTATAACCCTCCACATCTTTGCAAGAGGCCAGTTGGCTGATGTTAAAAGAATACATAAATTTTCTGCATTGCTTCCCATAGAGTATATGGCAAGAGTTCAATATTTGCAGCTGACTCTATTTAGTAGACAATAATTCAGTGTGGAAAATTACACAATACATACAGGTTGACACAGTTTAACATAATTGACAGTTTGCTGAGGGACATCCCAGCTGAATTAGCTTGCACAGGGAATAGCCGTCTATCTCAAGGTTAGACTAAGGGCACCTATGAAACCACAATATGCAAAGGTACAGCAACATTGTAGAGAGATTACCTCTCTCTTGACCTCATTGCAATAAATATGGAGCTTCCTATATTCACTGTCTGGGCACTTAAGTAGCATAAAAACACAAACAACAAAATGTAAATGCTCCTTTTATAGGAATATAAAGCTATCCTGTAAGATATTAAAGCACTCATAACACATTTGTAATGTTTCTAAAATGCTAAAGTATTATTCAGAATTTGACAGCTCGATAGTGCAGCAACTGCAAGAACTGAAAAACACATAGAACCTCTTTTTCTATATTTATCTTAATAATATATGTACACTGCTCATATACGAACCTTACTGCAGTAATATTTTTACGCCTTTGACAGTGCATAAAAATGGTGAAAAGAAACATAAAATCTGAGAAACATAGAAAGTGTTATCATTTTGAAATATTTTGCTGTATTTTATCTATTTCTAAGGAGGGAAGGAAGATAGAGAGGAACCTTGGTCCAAGGTTTAACAGCAGTCTACAGAGAAACCAGCTGTTACAAGGAATATGTCAGGAATTATTTAATTTTACTATGTTCTTACAAAAATATTTAGCCTGAGATGCGTGATAACGACATAAATAGTACACCTGGACTAATGGAAATTTTAAACTTTTTTTTCTGTTTTAATTTTTTAATAATATTCCCAATTTCAGAATGTTCAGGATGAAATTTCAAGTATTTATATATAAAAAAAAGGAATTCAGTTGAAAGTTTCAGCTATGAGCTGAATCAAGCCCCTTACTAGACGTCTGTTTTTTTCAAGGGAAAAATAATATGTCTCAGTGTCTGTCTTCTCTGAACAGGACAACAGTAGTTCAAGAAGAGTAATAGATATTATTGAAAAAGATTTAATTTAGTATTGGTTGCTTATTTTGAAATTCAAATTTATCTGGAATGTTTGAACTTATCTTGTCTAAATATAGCCAATTTTAAAAATTACCTTGAGAATGACAAAGGGAGTGAAAAAAAACCCAGGGGAACTTAGATGACTGCTCATGAACTTTGGATAATTAAATACGTAAGCAGTTTTAAAAAGGTATTTGTCTGAAATATGACTTAGGATCTATTTTTTTCATTACTGGTTTATATGTCCCATATTGTCAGGGATCAGATCCATAATTAAAATTTTTAAACAAGAGAGAAACACCGTGCTTAAATGGAAGATGGAGAGTCTCAAAAGAGATAATACACACAAAAATAGATGTTATAAGGCTAAGTCTATGCCTTGTTTATGAGTTCAACTCAAAGCACACAAAATTAAATGATCAGTCTTCTGAATTGAATTGCACAACTTCCATAGATGTCAGTAAGACCAGAACTTCACTGCTGCACTATAGTGAATAGTCAGCTTGGCATTTGTACTTGAAGCTTTGATGCAGCTACCAGAATGTGCCAGTGTAATCGGATGACCTGGAAAAAAATAAAAATCAAAATCATAAGCCATGTACTCAAATGATGGCTTGTATTTTGTACCAGCAATGTCCTTGTATTTTCACTATACCATAGTGTTTAAATCAGTTCTTGTGAATTCTTTTCCAGATGTATTTTTACAAAGTAGCAACAAAGGTTTCATTACCACACTAATAAAAACTTACTAAATAGCTCAAAATCTACCTACTTGGGAAACCTATTTTCTAATGGACAAAAAAGCATATGTGTAACCACTGCCACCAGAAAACTTTTCAAATCTCAAAAATAATTATGAATAAAAATATTTATATGTACATATCAGACTTGTGTTTCTGGTAGAGAAGAGAGAAATAATACAAAATATTTTAAATATATGAAAATATGTTATATAGAAAGTTTCAGTTTAGTGTAAACTGCTGAATTTCAGAAACAAATTTTCAGTACATGCAACAGAATTAGCAAAACATTTAGGAAGTGCCTTTGTGAATTTCTGTGTGTATGTATAGGGAAAATTAAAGTGATCTGCTTTCCAATGTCTTTTGGTCAAAAGAACTGTGGAGAATTGAAGATTACACGTCCTTCAAAGATCCCTTCTAACCTAAGTTATTTTTCAAATCTATGACTCTCTGAAAAGAATGCAGTCTTAAGTAAAATAAACATTTAATAGCTCCTGTACTACTCAGTTTTATGGAGTCTTAATGGTTGTTGTTGGAGAGTACGACCTTAAACATAGTCAGGCCACTAGAGACTTGTTCATGTGAGCCATTCCTTCTTAGTTATCAGTGATCACACCAGTAGTTATCCTGGAGTGAGACCCTTGTGAACTGTTAAGACAAAATCAATAGCTGAGGAATAAATTTTCTGCATTGCAAGATTACTCAAAGATGTCTTAAGAGATCCAGGGACTAATTCATTCACCCTCTGCTGTGGGAATATAATCAGTTTCTCATAATTGCAGCTCTTATGAAATTTTCCCTCCCATACTGAATTCCTGACTCAGCTGTACTATTTATTCAACAGAAGGATAAGTAGTAAGTTAATCAGCTCTCTCCAGAAATCTCTAAAGCAATTACATAATTGTTTGACATATTTGGTATTTCATACAAACAGAGGTACTCAGTTCTAGACAATCAAGGCAACCTTTGAGCTTTCTGCAAGTTATAGGTGCATTCACTACACATAAACATATTTCCAATTGAAGGCATGAAGAGAATAGTCAGGAATACCTGTAGAAAGAATTAAGAAAAATCCAGACCAATCAAATACAGCTGAATAACTTCAGGGACATCTGCTAAAGCAGTATTTTTTGTTAGGTATTGTCTACTTCTCAATTTTTCCGCCTCTCCATTTCTACACCAATTGTACTAATATCAGTCATAGAGATTCTGTAAAGCAAATGCAGCCTTCACTTACAGCTCTGTTGCCGCTTGCTCATGGAATTACGTCTGGATATCTTAAAAAAACACTACTTGGTGGAAATACCCTTCACTTGACAAAATAGCTGAAAAAAATTCAGAACAGTTAAGCAGGAGGAAAAGAAATGTTGACAAAGAATGAGACCATGGGCAGCAAAAGAGCAAACATGACTTTTGCCTGTAGTGTGAAGTTAATTGGAGATTCTGACACTGAGGTGTGAGCCAGAGCAGAGCATTCCCTGCACCAAGGTACTTCAGAAGAAAGTAAGAACTCATTCTGGGAAGAGATTTTCAAAGAGATTTTTCAAATATCATTTAAGGCTGCATGCCTTTTTGTGCTTTCAAAATCTTTTGTCAAGTTACTAAAATGTGCAGATGAAACTCTGAATACACTCACAGGGAATCATAACAGTGAAAGTATCATTTTACAAAATCAGTTTTCAGAGATTAATTTCTCTTTAAGGAAATTTCTGTTCCTGAGCACTAAGCAGGAAACCTCTAAATCACCTCCTTAGTCTTTCAGCTTTTCCCTGGTGTTTTCCATCTACTCTTCAGATTTTAAGATCAAGAAGTCCTTTCTTTTTACTGTCTTGAACAAAAGGTTTAGAATGTCTTTACTTCTGCTGCAATCTTTCTGAATTATCTGTTGCACTTTTTTTTAAGAAAGCAATGCAAAATATAAGTGTAATATGCTAAATAAAAGAAATAGTAAGAATCATTAAAATGGATTAAGTGAATCTTTAGCATAAGACATATTGCATTTCTGTAATTCAACCTCTTTCCAGTATGATCATCATGATAACTATTCCTGAGTATATCCAGCAAAATCTTCGCTGATCTTGACAGATCTGTTTATGAAATCCCATCTAACAACTTTCACCATATTCTTGAGGATATGTAGACATGGCTTCCAAAAGTATTTCTTAACCAATAGTTTCAGGAGCAAAGTCACAATCCCTCTCCATGTCCTCACAGTAGGATCTATCATTTGTTTTATTACCTTTGAGCAGACTTTTCTACCTTTAAATCTATTTTTTAAAAAGTAATTTTAATTTTTACTCCCTGTACAGTCTTTTCCATGCAAAAATCAACTTCTGGGCTACTAGAGCAGCAATATCATACAGGTACACTTTTTCCATATATATATCTATATCTATCTATATCCCTCCAAAACATCACAGAGGTGGTTTTGACTTATCAGTTACACTTTTCAATGAAGTAAAAATACTGAGAAACCTAAGGCCTTCTATCATAGGCAGCATTTCTATGTATTTGCGTTGCAGCAGCTTTATAGATATTTGAGAGAAATATGTTAGCAAGTCAGTAGGGAGAATCTGAAAAAGAAATAATTGAAAAAAAAAAACATTTGGGAGTAGGGAAATTGTCCTTTAGGAACTGTAGTGTCTCCTTCTGCAGCAAAAGTTCTCATGTATTTTGTTTGGACTAGACAACTAGCTTTTACAACCTAGCTTCGATTTTTGATTCACAATCTAGCACCTTAATTCTAGTTTTCATATTGACAAGTGATGTACATATATATATACATGCATATGTGTGTATGCAAACACACACATACACATAGGTATATGTGTATACATAATATGCTACAACTGTTTTTATTTAATAAAAACAAAATCCTAAACACCTGTAGAGATTAATTTGTCTCAGTGTACAGGTGTATAAAATCAAAAGCTGAAACCATGTTAAAAGCATCTAGTTCTTTCTTAGAGAATATCAAGATACTTGAAGTGCAATTGCAAGCTATAATGTGTTGCTTCCCAGGATCCAAATGGTAAGGAATTGTTTAAATACATGGTCACACCTCCACAGGGATATGGCAAAAATGCTATCCTTCCTCTAAGTAAGCAGTTCCACACTTTTTCTTTCCATTTCTTATTTTGAGCTGTAACTAGTTTCTCTAATCCTATGTGCTTACAGGTTCATGTTGATGGGAATTACATGCACTAGATGCAAAAACTTCTGATGCCTTTGCAGGACACTTCTCTCTATTATTATCTTGGCAGTAGTTTGTTTCCAGTGCACTAGTGACGAAGAAAGAGAGAAAGTGAACAGAAACTGAGTACTTAGATGTGTTTGTCTGTGTGATTTTTCTTTCTGAGATTTCCTGCCAGCTTTGAAGCTGGGGTATTCTTTTTTTTGGTAGGTATTCTTGTCATTAATGGTGCTCAATTAACTTTGGAAAGAGGAACGCTGCAGCTGGTGAGAGTGTGCCTGTGCTACCATGCACTTCAGAACTCGAGGGGCTCTGGCTTAACAAAGTAGTCAACTTCATTTTATTATATTTTACTATTTTTATATTTACAAGTTTGAGAGGAAGCTTTTTTTTTTTTTCTCCAAAGTTACTTGCCTGTGGCAGTAAGCTTGGAAAACAGCTGTATCAAACAGCAAAATAGCTGCGGACCACAAGAGATTTCAAAGTCATCTACATAAGGCATATCCCAGAACATGCTCTGCTTTTAAATACCAGTCTCCTAGCTGAACCTATCATTTACCTCGTTATCTGTAGTTATATTCCTGTGCCTATGTTCCCGTTTTAATGTATTTTAAGTGTCCAAACTCACGCTGATAAATTAAAACACTCAGCAAACAACCTTTAGGAACAATGTGACAATTTGACATATATACGCCTTAGAATGCAGAAAACACCTCAAAATATTTACTAGACTTCAAAGAAATAAAATACTTATTTCAGCTTTATTTTTTATTTTTTTAATTCTGTCCCTTGAACACGGGCAAATCAGCAGTGGGACAATTTCTCTAGGCTTTCTCTTCTTCCCCAGAGACCTCTTCGATGCTCTGCCAATTGTCTTGCATAGAACTAAGAGAGTAGAGGTATCCCAGGTGTGTAAATCTGATTTTCCATCAATTTTGTTTGCATATGATTCATCTCTCTCTAAAACTCAGATTCAGAACCCATTACCTAGTTCTGTATACTCCTTCAGTCCACCATAAACCTCCATGTCTCCTCAAGGGGGCTACAAAATTGCCTTTCATTTATGAACAAACACCTGCTTTTTGATTTAGTAGAAATATTTGAACTGAAGGCCTTTCTGTAGGACTTACTTAGAGTCAGCATGCTCTCACATGCAAAAATAATCAATATTTGACAAATATGAACTCACAAATCCTAATTGCCGCACACTATCTGAAGGTGGAGGGTGAACTAATTCCAGGTCCACCTTCCTGTCAGTGGCCTGGGCATGAGGTGGGATTCTTTTATGGCACAAATAGAGACCCCACGGAAGATTGTAGACGTGACTATGAAGGTAAAAAATTGTTCTTAGGAAAAAAATGGCTAAAGAATTAGATGGTAGACTTACTTTCTTTTAATGAAGAACCTCAGTTACATAGATCCTGAAAAAAGTGTAGCACTGAACAAAACAGGAGTGCAGCATCTCACTTCAACTTTAGGTCTGTTGTATGTGAGGTTTATTAGGACATTATAGTTATACAAGAGCCTGGAAAAAAAAAAATCTTTTAATACTCATTGAAGTGGCCTGAGGACACGGGCATGTAATGGAAGGGGTTTATGGGTTATTAACTGAATAGAAGGTGGAAATAAATTGGAAGTCCAACACCTGTGCACTTTGGAATTTTTATTACAGAGCAATGCACATGCTATGGTAAAAATGACAGCTTAAACTTTACAATGGTTTTCTTTGTTTCTAGGTTGGTACTTTTTACGCTTTCATTCAATTAATGCTAGGTTATTACTCCTGACAACTAATATAGCTGGAATGTCTTCAAATGTAAGTATAGGTTGAACTCAAAGTGAAAAACATATGGGACAGATTATACATAGTACTGTAATAACACATCTGATGTTGATATTGACATGTCTTCAAGATTTACTTACAAAGTAGCTAGGTACGAAGAGAAAAAAAGACGTCATGTATAATTATCAATTAACTACCTAAGAACTTTTACTTTCTGCCTTAATGTACTTTTCAGTTGTAAAATTCTCTCCTGATGTGAAACTTTCCGCATTTAAATAAAAGCTGGATGAATAATTGATCATATGTCGCCTGATAAATGTCACCTCCTTTCGAGTTTTTCTTTGACAAAAATTTCTCCATTGGATTTGTTATTTAAAATGGTCACTGGATCACACATACAAATAATTCTAATGTCTTAATAAAATGAACTCATCTTTTGTAAGAAACCCATTGATGAAATGTAGGCTGATTTGACTGACCATAAGCCATACTCACTATATTCTAAGGCAAGGTGATAGCTCTTTAAGGAATAAGATTTCAGATTAAAATTTATTTTTTTTCTGTGAACTCCCTTGTTGTGGGCAAAAGAGAACTAATAATCGGATACAAGATTTTATTATTAGTTGTTACCTATTTTTTAACAATCTAATCAAAGTACAGCAAAAGTTTGTTCATTCAGGTGCAATGATACTAACATCATAGCCCAGATGATGTATTTTTTATAGAAAAACTTTATTAAAAATACATCAAAAAATGTTCTACAGAAATGTTCTAGTACTTACACCTTTTCTCTGCTATTATGCTCATCCTTCCAGCACATCCTGAGTTCTAAGACTGATGGAGCTGGTTTTCCTCAAGAAGAATGGGGACTGGGATTTTCCAATGCCTAGACACAGTATCGAGTTCTCTGTTGGGAGGAGTATGGTCTTGATGGAGGGATTTTCTTCGTCATCTGTCTTAGATCTGATTGGGGTTATTTTTATGTGTTTTCTGACATGGTCTGCTTATATACTCTTTCTCCACTCATTTCTAAGTTAAAATATCCCTATATATTTGCTGTTAGCTAGTCGCTTAATAGGCTAACCTCAGCCACAGTTAACAGAGGGTCAATATTTATTACTTAAATACTACATATATTTCTTAGATCTTTTCATACATAGTATTTACAGAGCTAAGCTAAAACAGGTTGTCACCTGACCATTTGACAGTTTCTGTAATGACTGAAACAAGCTAAAATCAGCTCAGGCCAAGCCAGGTCCAGATCATCCTGGGGCCCTTCATTTTTAGATCAATACAAAAACTGGAAACTTTCACTAGGAATGAAAATGTAATTTTTATTGGACAACAGTGTGTACACAAAAAAATGCTGCCAATAATATTATAAAATATGCAAATGGTCTCAATCTTACTTGTTACTCCTCTTTAGAACTTCAAACGATGCATTCACGCTTTGTGTATCTGCTTTACAGTCAATTGATATTGAGTTCTTGCCCATGGTGAACCCTATATTCTTTTCTGAATGAGTACTTTCCAGAGCACAGTCCCGCAGTTCATCGATAAAATCCAGATATCTTATTTTTCCAAGACTGCTTTTGTAGTTGACCAAACTGAAAATGAAGATCATTGAAACATAGTATTCCTGTTCTCTAAAAGATTCTGATATTTCAAAAAAGACATAATCCTGAGTAAATATGTTATATTTTGTGAAGAAAATTATTCCATAAAAAGAAAACAAACAGTATCAAAAAAATCCCAAGCCCTTACTTGTTTCCATTTGACTGATTTCAAAATAAAATAATCTTTATGACCAGCTCTGGTAGAAAGTGCCAACCAAACACAGGTTTATTTACCATTCTGACAAGTTTGTATCATTCTCAAATTTTATCAACCAGACTTTTGTTAGAATTATTGAGTAACTCCAAGTCTAGTTCTGGTCATGGTATATCCTTCCAGTAATTCAGTGTTTATCATTTTCTGAGGTTTGTTAACCAGCTCTTAATTTACATAACATGTTATGTTACTGTGTAATAAGTGACATTGCAATACAAGTAGAAAGACCAGCAGTACAAAAATTAAAACAAAACAGGAAAGAACATGCAATAGACATTTAGACAAAAATAACTTAATGTTTCTCTTTCTACTTCGGATTCTCTTTTTCAATCAGTACAAGCTGAGGAGCACTCAAAAGTTTAAGACCACTCAGGCACCTCAGTAGGTCGGATATTTCAGACCCCAGTATTTGAAGACAGCATCTTATCCAACAAGTCACCACTCAGAGCTTTCAAAAGCACACGTGGATTGAGTATATATGTATGTGTTTACATCCTCTGAAAATCTTTTACCTCATAAGAAAAAATGGAGCTTTGTACTTTTGCTGGGGAAAGGGCAACCAACAGTGGGAAGTAGGGAATTTTCTCTCACGTGTCTTTTTATTTGAAACATATGAGAGGTAAACAGGATGTTTTATGGTCAGGAACAGACTCTGCAGAAGAAACAAATTCAGCTTAAGATATGATTCCTGACAAAGAAGCTAGTTAGGCATTAAGATACCTTCCTAGAAAAGGTAAGTTTGTGTCTTCTCAATCATTTAAGCCTGAACCTGGTATTATTCGTCACTAGAGAAAAATCCTGTCCTGAGAGGAAATTAAATATTGACTTCAGGCTTAAACAAATCCTATCAAATTAATTCCAGGATCCTTTGCCCAATTTGTGAACTACCTCTACTGAGGAAGTTTGGATTTTTGTTTCTAAGTAACTAAAAATGCAAGATAGAGTAGGAAAGTGCAAAAACCCTGAGTGACTGGATTCCCAACAGAACTCAAAACCTTTTAGATCAGAGATAGCACCTGATTTTCTACAGACTGTCTGAGAACTTGACAAAGAATATTATTTCAAGGAGAAAGAACTCTCCAAGACAGGCCACCAAGTTAGTCCACAAAGAATACTTAATTCACTGTACATCTGCATTAACAGCGCACATCTGGAGCTGGACTACAAGTCTCCACCTTCTCATGAGTGTAATATTCATTGGCCTATAGTCCTCTGCTGGCATTGCTCTTCACTCACTGAACACTCAAGTGCAGGAAGGACTTTTTATATCTGTATTCAACTTGCTGCTAGTTAGGAGTCTAAACCATGCAGACTCTCACGACGGTTAAAAGAGACACACATCTTTAGGAACAGAAAGAAAGCTTACAAGCTGATGAAGAACCAGTTAATTCACTAAATTCAAACCTAAATCTAGATAGAGACAGATTTTTTAACAATATCCTGTGCCGGAGTTTCATATTTTTATCAGCTGTCTGAGGATTCTCTTGTTTGGTTTTGGTTGGTTGGTTTTGGTTTGTAGTTGTTTTGATTTTTTTCCTTTTGCCTCTGCAACCCATTATGAATTCTACCCTTCAGTGTCAAACCTGGTGGAGTATTTCTATAGTGATGTAAAAAACATTGCATAACAAGGGTCTATTATTTTGTAGAACACAATAAGAACCTTGTTCGGTCTAAAAATTTTAAATCTTACATGCTATCTTATATACTACTTTACATGGTTGTCTGAGCCTGAGAATGGTTATCTCTAACTGGTAAACAGGCAGTGTCCAGTGATTTTTTACAAAGAACTTTCCTGTTCTCCTGCCAGAATATTTTAGCTAGGAATTGCACTCATGCTGGTGCAGGTGCTATATCAAAAGGTGATGCTCATTTTGTTATCTTCAGTGGCAGAAAATGTATGCAACATGCATACATTGTGAGCAATAACCATGACTGGTTGAATGACCCCCAAAACTGTTATACAATTTAAATTCTTCAGCTTGGATGCAGTAGTTTTCATTCTAATTTGTTAAATAATTTCATGGCATTCATGCAAACAAATTTGAATCTCACCTTTAAGAAACTTTACCTATATGTCACTACTTTAATATATTTGTATATCATAATGAAAAATGCCTCACAAGTGATTATTTTTCCCCTTAATTAACAGCACTATAAAGTTCAGAATTTTCAGTCTGGTGAGATTTTTATTAACTTTGTGTTTTAAATAGGCTGCATATTGTATATACCATCTTCAATGTCATTTTACAGAATTAAGTAGTTATATTCATTGCAGTGAAGTTACCACTGACTCATAAATTAATGGGTAAAAAATCCTCACAGTAAAGTAACAGGAACATAATTAAACTATAGAGCTTCTCCCAATTTTGGATGACATTTTGATAAATTAAAATTGTAATTACTTCAACTTTTTGGATAGGGCTGGCATTGGGCAGAAGCTCAGCTTTTTCCACACAGAGATTGCCTCTTAGTAGAAGGTGATTAGCCCAGTAGAAGGTTATTTAACTTTTATTACCTGGAAGGTTGGAAAAGGCAGTTCCACTGTCCCTATGTTTAACTGTTGATCAGAGTTGTTGATCAGAGTATGTTGATCGGAGTGAAATCTCATCTCCACTACCCAGAATTGAAGTGATATCAGTATCTAACATCAGGAGTAAATACTTCAGTGCAGGTAAAAGAAATTATATTTCTGCTTTTGGCCAAATTTTGCTGACACATGTACAATATGTGTTGGGGCAACACATAATAAGTTTATTAATGTTATGGAAACTTTTTTTTTTTTTTAGTTATAATTCCGTATAAATTATTGCATAATATCTAGTATTTCAGGAGCAAGTTATAAAGTTATGAACTTCTGCCAAATGCTGTGAAGTAATAAAGAACAACATAAAGAAAATGACATGTGTAATAGAAGTACCTCTTGCTCAGGTTCTTTTGTGCAATCTCAAACAGCTTCTTTTTAACAGTACTCCAGAAATTCAATCCTATACAAATCTAATTTCATTCTGGGGAAAAAAAATTGAAGGAGAGAAGAGTGGATTTCACAGTAACAGGCAGATTTTGAACATTTTTACAATACAAAATGTGTGGGTTTTTTGGTCCCTGTTCTGCACCTTATTGTGCTTAAACTTTTATTGGTTATTTGTTTGCCTTGTAAATTGAGATTGTTCAGCAGAGGTCAAGAACTGAACATTTCAGCTCAAAAAATCAGTTTTATGTAAAATTATTTTGAAGTTCAGGAAAACAGGGGATGCTGAATAAAAATTTCTGGCAGCCTGGTTGTAGTAATTATCCACAATGCTCTCTGAAGTTGTATTTGCTCATATTCTTATGCTGTGCATTTAAAAAAAAAAAAAGTCATTATGAAACAGAATTCTGTAGCGTATAGACCTTGGAAAAGTCTTGAGCAAATTGTCGTATAGCAATCTGCAAAACCTCCTGACCTAATCTGTTAGGGCTCTGCTCCTTAAAGGAAGTTAAGCCGTGGCCAAGGAGGAAATTTCAGGGCATTTTTGGCCAGGCCCTCACTCACAGTACCCAGCAAGGTAGGTAGAACAGACCTGGAAATGGTAGACAGGTTCAACAGCTAGTCTGGATCAATATTATGGTGATGAGGCAGGTCCAAGGACGAGGCTAGGAAGACAGCTTGTAGGTCAGTGTTAGAATCAGGACTAGTGATCACTCAACAGGTCCCCAGTGATGAGGCAGGACCAAGGGCAAGGCTGGCAGTCAGTCCATGGGTTGGGATCTGAATGATGGGACTACATGGGCAGGCAGGGAGCTGAGCTGGAGACTGACACTCCTCCAACATAGCTCAGGAAGGGGCTGATGGCCCTGGGCAGAGCTGAAGTGAGCCTTTGGGCCCATAGTGTGGGGGAAGGCTTCATGTGAGTCTGGTAAGAGCCATTAAGGTTTATGTGCACACTCAGGGCCCTGACATAAGCCAAAGATTTCAGGGCTGAGATTTTCATACTGTACTTTGTTGTGATTAAATAGTGTAGAGCACAGAAATGTCAATACTGTGCTCTGTGAAACATGCAAAGCCACAGAAGAATCTCACTGAAGTCTCCTTCTAGATACACAATTCTTCCCAAAACTCTAAACAACAGTTAGGATGCTTCAGTCTTAATGTTTTTTCATGCTTCCTTGTTCATAAAAACCCCTCTCTTTCTTAGACTATAGTCTATGGTTACTTGGCCCAAAATGCCAGTGAAGGAACATCAGCTCCTGCTATAAATTTAATCAACTGCATATTCATTTACTTTGCAAATCCAATCCTGCATAATCAGTGTGCAGTTTGCAATGCAGTCCCCCTTACTTGAATGAGTTAGAGCGGCATATTTAAACTACAATGATTTGTACTAAATATTGCAGAGGATACCAATTCTTGGTATCACAATAGTATTAAACTTTCCCCAATTTAGTTTTGCTACCTAATATGAGAAGCAAGGTCTGCAGGTCTGTAGCCTGCTCTTTACAATATAATATTGTGTGCTAGATGCAGTGCCACTCCCAATAAAGGTTGAAATTTCATTAGCAGCAAGGCAGATGCACTGAACAATATCCCAAATGGAGGCACGGCTCACTCCATTTGCAGTCACTATGTTGGTCAAAATTCTTTGATCAAAATTCTCTGGCCAGAATGAAGCTAAGGTCTTCTTTTCCCCTCCATATCTCACTGCTAATGTGTGCCCTCTTACACATCAGCATACCTTTTAAGACATGCTGTTCCAGACTTTTCCTAGTCACTGAAGAGGAGATCTGCTTTTAAGAAGCTCTTGTTTGGATCAACAACCTGTTTTGAAGTACAGTATCCTTTGGGGTGAGTTTCCAGAGTCCCACACAGTTGTTTTTACCATTTACACTGAAGCATGCAAACACAGTTACTTCACAAGGAAATGCAATATTTTGAACTTAATAGATCTTCAGTTTGCTGCATTTTGCAACTTGTAGGAAGTATAAAAAAGAAAATGGAAGTGTAACCTCTCAATTGTTTCCTGTGGTTTAGATGAATGTGCTGGTAGTATCCTGAGAGAAAGATATTTAAGATCTTTGTAGACATCTAGTATCTTTAGTACTCTTTAGTTGCCTTTTGAGATAGAAAGGCAGAAGGATTCAGAATCAAATGCAATACGAATATAAACTGAAGGGGTTATTCCATCGACTCTGAATTAGTGGTTAGATAAGAGAACTTTCTTTTACACTGAAATACAAACACCTGTTGCATAAGAAGTGGGTGGAGAGTGAGTATATTGCACTGCTTGCTAGTGTTGAGCATGTCCTTATTCACTGATTCTGAAAGTGAGATTTCTATACTCTATTTGCTGTTTATTAATTTGCTGGTCACTCTTTGAGACAGAAATCCCAATTTAATTTGCCAGGAAATCATCCTGCAGGTAAGGACAGAAATCCATAACAGAGATTTTTATCTGCTCATTCTTTCCAACAAACTTCTCCAAGGTCTTAATGAAAAAATATTTATAGTTTGGGGAAAAAGAGAAGCCTAGTTCTTGTAGAAATGGGAGAGTATACCCAGGCTGAATGGTACTTTGAAATGGCTTATACTTTGCTACAGGAGACCAGTAAATTCCTTAACTGAAATCAGGTTCAGGAATCAATATTTTCCTGATTAATGTATTTCTGAACTGAAGAGAACATAATGGCTGTAGCTTTGTTTGTCTTCTGACTACACCCTGGCGCCCAGTCCTAAAAATTTCTTCACAGAATTGGATATAAAGCAGTATAAAATATTTTATTTCATCTACTTTTATGAAATATTGCATGAAAACAACATCAGGCTAAGCTAAGGGTGGAAAGACATCATCAGCTTGCAAATGACTTATTTTTTTCAGGATAAGTTAAACTCTTTAAATTTTAATATAGGCTTAGTATTTAATTATGTAAAACCTTTACAGAGTATGTTGCTTTCATCCATGTTTCAGGGAAAACATATCATCTTTATTTTCTATTGTTCATAGTCAAACCTTGATGAAAATGTTCACCATACAGATTTGGGTACTTTTTTCTTAAATTGATAATTGATTTTCTGCTTTTGTATCATCAGATATCTTCCACTAGTTACAAGTCTTCTTTCTGAAGTTAATGGAATAAGACAGTGTATAAACCAAAGTGCATAGGAGAATTCATCTTCATATTATAATATAATTTTCCACAATGTTCAATAGCATAGTTGAAAGTAGATTAGCTAAAATTGTACCTTTGATAGAGCCTGAAAAAATGACTTTGATATTCATGTCATTAACATAGATATATATTTCAGTCTCAGCTTATTTACCCCTTCTGCTTTCTTCACAGTATTTTTTTGAGAAAATAACTCTTCTACTACTACACTCCATTGCAGGGGGGAGGGGAGGAACACCACAGTCTGTCTATTGTCATTACAGAAAATAATCGAATTGGTCTATGCATTCTTGATGAGATACTTTTGATGCTTAATGACTAGACTTCTAAAGAAGGAAAAAGTGTACTTTGGGGAAGGTTCACGGATTATGGTTGGACCTCTTTCCCAAATTTTAAGCTTAGGAAAACCAAAACAAAAGGTTTTCCATAGCAAGCCCAAACTTTGTTATTGGACTAACCTTTCAAAATGAACATTGCGTAATTATTGTAGATAAAAATTCCTGTGTACTGCTTATGAATATGGCTTGTCTGTGTATCAGTCGCTGGAATGCAGATAGAGCAGCAAAGGCTGCAGGATAAAGCTGGAAAAAAAATCTGATCATGATATGGTTTCTTAATTACCCAATTTCTGTATTTATGTGTTAAAACATTCCAAATTTTGAAAATGTATTTAGCCAACCAGTTATTGCTTAAATGCAATGACAAGTAAACTAGGTGAAATTGCCCTTTTGAATTGGTGAGTTTCCAATGTGATCCCTGGTGAACAACATTGCCTGTATATAGAAAGTTTAGAACCATTAGTATGGATGTATTTTTTCCTTCTCTCTTTGCTTTTGTCATTACACAACTGCATTATGAATATAAAAAGCAGTAGTTTCTCTTTTAAAAATTCACTTTTCTCTATCTTTGTCATTATAATCTCAATATATCTCATATAATTTCCCACTGGCTTTTAAGAATTCAGTGAGAATATACAGAAATATTTAGTGCAATTAAATTTTAAAAGCATAGTAAAAAATCATTTAAGTAAATTTTTTTTTTCTCAAAGAAAAGTACAGTTACTCCAAAGCAGAACTTTTTATATGAAATCTGTTTCTGCTTCTCTGGCTGTTAAAGAAAGATGTATTTTTAACCTCCAAATTTGATGATTGCTTCTTGTTTCATGTGCAAATGCCTTGAGAAATAGTGTATAATATAAATGGTGATTAATATAACTTAATGTCAACAGTGAGTTCCAGACTCCGTATTCTAAAAGAGAAAGGCACATCCTTTGCAACTCCAATTTACAAGGATAAGTTCCAAAAAAGACCAAGAGCTCACTTAGTCTCTGTGACTAGCATTTTTAGGTTTTCAAGCTTTCTAATCTGAGCTTTACTCAGAATATTTGGAGTGTTCTCTGAGTCAACTAACTTTTTTTATCTACCATAGTAGCATCCTCAGTGTCAAGCAGTAGAATGTGGAAGACATGGAATATGGAAATTTCTTATATGTACCTAAATCTTTCTTTGGTTCTCACCTTCTTTGGTTCTCACCTAAATCCTTTCTGGACTTAAGCTGTTAAGGGCACATAGTCATACACCCCCTGGGAATCTGTTTCTGAGGGCTTAGGAGTCCACAAGTGCTGGCCAGTCTTTAAGAACCACCTTTTAGAAGCACAGAAGCAGGCAATTTCACTGTGTTGTAAGTCAAGCAAGCAGGGCAGAAGACCACCTTGGCTGAACAGGGAACTCCTTGTGGAGCTCAAGAAATTTTATGATCTCTGGAAGTGAGGTCAGGCTTCACAGAAAGATTACAGAGGTGTTGTTCGTATATGAAGGGAGAAGATAGAAAAGGCCAAACATCAATTAGAGTTGAAACTGGCCAGTGTTGTGTCAGATAACAAGAAGGGCTTTTTTAGGTCCATTAATAACGAGAGGAGGTCTAAAGAAAACATTAGACTGATACTTGTTGAAGGTTGTCATCTGACTAATAGAGATGAAGAAAAAGCAATGCTCTTTTTGCCTCAGTCTTTAATAATACTGATACACCTTGGGATGCCTGGTTCCTTGAGTCAGAAGACCATGAGTATGGGAACAGTGGTTTTCCATTTGTGGACACTGAAATTATAAGGGAACAGTTGTATCCGTTGAATATTCATGAGTCCATGGCACCTGATGGTATGCATCCCAGAGTCATGAAGAAGCTAAGAGATGTTATGGCAAGACCCATCTCAATCATCTACCAAAGGTCTTGGGAGTCTGGGGAGGTCCTTGCTGACTGTAAGGTAGCCAATGTTATTCCAATTTACAAAAAGGGCATGAGAGAAGACCCAGGAAACTACAGACCTGCTAGTATAACCTCGGTTCCTGGAAAAATTACGGAGAAGGTTATACTGAGTATTATTAAGAGGCATTTAAGGACCATGCAATCTTCAGGCAGTCAACGTGGGTTCACAAAAGGAAAGTCCTGTCTAACTAATTTGATGCCCTTCTATGATAAGGTCAGCCCCTAGTGGATAAAGAGAAAGTGGTGGATGTAGTTTTTCTGGATTTTAGTAAGGCTTTTGATACTGTCCCTCACAGCATACTTCTGGACAAGCTGTCCAGCTGTGGGATGAGTGGGTTCATGGTGTGCTGAGTGAAGAAATGGCTGAAAGGCAGACCTCAAAGGGTTGTAGTGAATGGGGCTACATCTGGCTAGCAACCGGTCACCCGCGCTGCTACTCAGGGTTCAATTCTAGGGCCAGTTTTGTTCAATATATTTGTCAGTGATCTGGATGCAGGAGTTGAATGCACCATTGGGATGATACCAAACTGGGAGGTGCTGTTGACTCTCTTGAGGGACAGGAGGTCTTGCAGAGGGATCTAGATAGATTGGAGAATTGGTCAGTCATTAATGGGATGAAATATAAGAAGTCCAAATGCCGTATTCTGCACCTGGGACAGAGTAATGTTGGGCACAAGTATAAATTGGGAGAGGAGTGACTGGAGAGCAGTCCTGCAGAAAGGGATCTGAGGGTGTTGGTCGACAGCAGTCTCAATATGAGTCAGCAGTGTGCCCTGACAGCCAAGAGGGCAAACTGCATCCTGGGGTGCATTAAACTCAGTATGAACAGCTGGCTAAAAAGAGGTGATTATTCTGCTGTATTCAGCGTTGGTGTGGCCTCACCTTGAGTACTGTGTGCAGT
The DNA here is from genome assembly GCA_017639485.1 of Pluvialis apricaria. Lineage (NCBI taxonomy): Eukaryota > Metazoa > Chordata > Aves > Charadriiformes > Charadriidae > Pluvialis > Pluvialis apricaria. The sequence goes on from CM030007.1 coordinate 40,239,364, forward strand.
TCTGGATCTGATAATTTAAGAAGGATGTGAAGGTATTTGAAGGCATCCACAGGACTACAACAAAGTTGGCGAAAGGGCTGGAAGAAATGTCTTGTGAGGAGCGGCTAAGGACTTTGGATTTGTCTAGTTTGGAGAAAAGGAGGCTGAGGTGCAACATCATTGCTTGCTACAGCTTCCTGAGGAGGGGATGTGGAGAAGGAGGTGCTGAGCTCTTCTCCCTGCTATCCAGTGACAGGACACACGGGAATGGTTCAAAGCTGCACCAGGAGAAGTTCAGACTGGAAGCATTTCTTTACCTAGAGGGTGGTCAAACACTGGAGCAGGCTTCCTACAGAGGTGGTCGATGCCCCATGAATGTCAGTGTTTAAGAGGTGTTTGGACAATGTCCTTAATAACATGTTTTAACTTTTGGTCAGCCCTGAATTGGTCAGGCAATTGGACTAGATTGTTGTAGGTCCCTTCCAAATAAAATATTCTATTCTATCCTAAAAAAACTCCCAACCAGCCATCTCTTTTGTTGTTAAAATTTATCACCTATGAGAAACTTTGATTTCTTTAATTATTTTTTTTTCTTGTAATATTGTTGTCTCTGTCTGAGGTTGCCACTTGCTAAACAGTTTGCAGCTCTGTTGTTTGCAGGAGAGTTTGGCAAGTATAGCCGTTCCAGTAACTGCTAACCCAACAATCATCAGTAAAAACTTTCTATAAATATTACACACTTTTCAATATTCTTGAGGGTTTAATTGTTTTCTGATGAAAAGAATTTATAAATGAGAAGAATGCTGAAAAAATTAATGGCATGAAAACTAGAAGTAAATTGAAGATGTTTCACTTGTACTTACTCACACATTTCAAGTACATTCCTTTACTTGGAATTGAAAACCTGGATACAGAATAAAACATCAAAGAGAAAGAAAATAAGCAAATAACAAGAAAACTAATTTGTTAAGGTTTTACAGTATGTTCTCATAGTCTGTCAATCAGATTTGAGAGAAGATATAATATGATATGAAATGACCACAGTTCCTTTCTACCAATTAATAGGTCACAAATTCATTGATTTTTGAATTAAAATAGGTAATTTCAAACATATAATCTACTCACTTTATAATGTGGAACATATATTGATTGCTGGGTCCTGCACTTGGGTCACAACAACCCCATGCAGTGCAACAGGATTGGGGAAGAGTGTCTGGAAAGCTGACTGGCAGAAAAGGACTTGGGGGTATTGGTAGAAAGACGGCTGAATATGAGCCAGCAGTGTGCCCAGGTGGCCAAGAACACCATTAGCATCCTGGCCTATATCAGAAACAGTGTGGCCAGCAGGACTAGTGAAGTGATTGTCCCCCCGTACTCAGCACTGATGAGGCCTCACCTCAAATACTGTGTTCAGTTTTGGGACCCTCACTACAAGAAAGACATTGAGATGCTGGAGAGTGTCCAGAGAAGGGCAAAAAAGCTTTTAAGGGGTCTAGAGAACAAGTCTTATGAGGAGCAGCTGAGGGAACTGGGGTTGTTTAGCCTGGAAAAAAGGAGGCTCAGGGCAGACCTTATAGATCTCTACAACTACCTGAAAGGAGGCTGTGGAGAGGTGGGGATCAATCTCTTCTCCCAAGTAACAAGTGATAGGACAAGAAGAAACGGCTTCAAGTTATATCAGAGGAGGTCTAAATTGGATATCAGGAAAAATTTCTTCACTGAAAGGGTTATCAAACATTGCAACAGGCTGCCCAGGGAAGCAGTGGATTTGCCATCCCTGGAGGTGTTTAAAAGATGGGTAGATGTAGTGCTTAAGCACGTGGTTTAGTGGTGGTTTTGTCAGTGTTAGGTTGATGCTTGGACTCAATGATCTTAAAGGTCCCTTCCAACCTAGATGATTCTATGATTCTATAAAGCACTTGCTGCCTTGTACGTAGAATGAAATTCTACTTAATAACTTACCTGGTTGGCAACTTTATTAACTGTTTTAAAAGAAATAACTAGAAAGTCATTTGTGATATTTAGAAGTAGAAAGATATATGATGTTGACAAACAAAAAGTAATTTCCTTTTGGATTTTGTTAGTTGTGGATAAGGCCTCAGGATAAGTTAATCTGCTGAATCAGAGTAGTGTTCAGAAAAATATTAATCTAATTTGATTTTCAACACTGTAAAGAGCGTGTATTACCTGCAGTGGTTAAAGCGATTATTTCACAATGAAATTCATAAATACTGCTGCTGAGAAATAAAACTACCCCATGACATCTCAAATGAGCTTTCAAGATTATGATGAAAGTATGTTATGTTGAAAGTCAATAATGTGAACTACTTCACTGTTGAATGAAAGTTTAAAAAAAGCTCAGGAAAGATGATCTTGTAAAGAGCTATGCGACATAAATAAGCTTTGTTATGTAAGTGAGTGGATCCTTGGGAAGAAGCAAAGCCAGAGTTTTGTTTTTCTATGCATTGAAATTTAGCTCAAATATTTCAATGAATTACAGAATCACAGAATCACAGGATCTCCTAGATTGGAAAAGACCTGTAAGATCATCTAGTCCAATCATCAGTCTAACACTGAAAAGCCCACCACTAAACCATGTCCCTAAGCACTATATCTATACGACCTTCCAGGGATAGGGACTCCACCACTGCCCTGGGTAACGCGTTCCAATGCCTGATGACCCTTTCAGTGAAAAAATTCTTCCTAATATCCAATCTAAACTTCCCTTGGCACAACTTGAAGCCATTTGCTCTTGTTCTATCACCTGACAGAACAGGTTGACTCTTACTTCTCTGCAACCTCCTTTCAGATAGTTGTAGAGAGCAATAAGATCTCCCCTGATCCTCCCTTTCTCCAGGCTAAACAACCCCAGTTCCCTCAGCCACTCCTCATAAGACATGTGCTCCACACCCCTCACCAGTTTCATTGCCCTTCTTTGCACATGCTCCAGTGCCTCAATGTCCTTCTTGTGGTGAGGGGCCCAAAACTGAACACAGTACTCAAGATGCGGCCTCACCAGTGCCGAGTACAGGGGTAAAATCACCTCCCTGGTCCTACTGGCTACACTATTCCTGACACAGGCCAGGATGCCATTGGCCTTCTTGGCCACCTGGGCACACTGCTGGCTCATGTTCAGCCAGCTATCAGTCAACATCCCCAGGTCCCTCTGTGCTAAGCAGCTTTCCAGCCACTCCTCCCCAAGCCTGTAACATTGGCGGGGGTTGTTGTGGCCAAAGTGTAAGACCTGGCATTTGGCCTTATTGAAACTCATACAGTTGGCCTTGGCCCATCGATCTAATCTGTCTAAATCCCTCTGCAGGGCCTCCCTACCCTCAGGATTGAATTGATAGTTTTGTTTTGATTTTTTTTTCCTCTGCAGTTAGGCTATGGAGAAATTATAAATGTATTTTTTTTGTTAGTGTGCATGGCTTGCACATTACTTTAAAAATGTATCCATTCTCCTTGTAATTGCAGCATACAGTTCATTTTAACCTAGAGTTACACTGTGAAGTTTTCAACAGAAATAAATTGCTTGTAACTGTTTCCACATACTAATTAATAATAAAATCTACAGTCACTGTTTTGTCTGTGACTCTTCTCTCATTCCAGAACAGATGTGGATTGCATTTCAGCGTGAACCAAGTGACATTAATGAAAGAATTAAGATGGAAGTGAATTGCTATATCAAACTAATTGTATCTTCAGTGTCTCACATTGTGATAGAAGTTAGGGCTTGCAGAACAAACTGTGGAATGTTTTCCCATCAGAAGTTCAAATGGCAAAAATGACTTCAAGAATGCCTCTTAAAAGAGGAATATTTTTTTTCCTAACTGGTTGATATGGAACCAGTGTCCCTTAGTTTTCCCAAAACACTGGTTACCAATTCTGAGTAAGCTGGTGAAAAATTTCAATTAACGTGACACAAAAACATAATATGCAGTCTAAGTAGCTGTGTCATTCAAACCAAATGTCTTACATGCATGTTACAAAGACCTAATACTGGCAGAAAAGGAAACGTGGAATGTCTTGATATTGCCACAGTGACTTTCTAAACAGAGTACAGTGTAAAATTTCAAAGCAAGGTGTTGACTTTCATCTTCAAACCTCCAGTACCAAACACCTAGGATCAACTATGCAAGTGAGACTATTACAGGAATTTTTTTTGTATTATATATTGTATCATCAATGTTACACACAATCACAGAGTCATCTGGGTTGGAAGGTACTTTCTGAGATGATCTAGTCCAATCGCCCTGCTCAAGCAGGAACAGCTAGAACAGGTTGCCCAGGACCATGTCAGAAACCTGTTCCAGTGTTTGACCACCCACACATTTAAAAAGTACGTTCTTGTGTTCAGATGGAATATCATGTGTTTTAATTTGTGCTTGTTGCTTCTTGTCCTGTCAGCAGGCACTAGTGAGAAGAATCTGGCTTCCTTTTCTTCATTCCATCCCTCCAGATACTTACACACACTGCAAGATCCTTTTGAGCCTTCTCTTCTGCAGGCCAAACAGTCCTTCCTCTCTCAGTGTCTCCTTGTATGAAAGAGGCTCCAGATCCTTAATCATCTTTGTGTCCTTTTGCTGAACTCACTCAAGTAAGTCCATATCTTACCCAGCACCACAGCTGTGGTCTCACCAGTGTTGAGTAAAGAGGAAGGATCACCTCCCCTGACCTGCTGCCAATGCTCTTAATGCAGCCCAGAATACTGTTGGCCTTTTTGTGATGAGGGTGAACACAATAAAATATGTATTTCTGTGTAGATCTGTTTACTGATTGTTAGGAATCTGTCAGGCACGTGTATAATATCTAACGCCAAAATAAATTCTGTGCTCAACTGGAGGGGGATGCAATGCTAGATCATTTGAGGCACCTTGCTACAAGCACAAGAGACTAAGTTTAAATGTTGCTACCACATATATATGGGACCAGCCACACAGGCCACAGGCAAGACATTCAGAGCACCCACACAAAACCAGACAGCACCAACAACCTCATCCTGCTTCTCTCGTTGGCTGATCAGGATAGAGATCCAATAGTGAGAACAGATATACATATGTACAATATGGATCCCTCCAGTAGCTGGGCTCAGATAATCAGTCCACCCACTAGCTGTCCACTGGATCCCAATCTCCCCAGTTGTTTGTGGCTAGACATACAAGACCCTGAAGCTTCAGCCCTACTCCAGTTGCTGCTACAGACTATCTCTCACACACACACACACACACACGTGCCTGCGCTCGCGCACATACATGAGTTGGCCAGGATTGCCCTGGTCCTACAGCTGACCCCCTATACTCTCATCCTTAGTGACACACAGGCACTCTCACACCCAGAGCTGGCCCTCAGACACTCAGTCATCCCCTGGCTCCCAGGTCATTTGACCTATTTGCCATCTCATCCAGCTTCATCTTTGTTGGTGATCACACACTCCCTCGCACATTAGCACATGCTCCAGTTGCTGGCACCATAGACACATGGGCCCTCCAGCCCATAGTCTGACACCAGTTGCTGCACTCCCTCCTCCTTATATGCACAGATGCACACAGAAAAGAGAGTCTCTCATTTGGGAAAGAGTTAGAAGGGAAGTTAGTAAGGAGATAGGACAGACTGTGCTGGTCAGGCACAGGGCATGGCCAGACAAGCGTACTGACCAGCCAACTGCCTACATGTGATCAGCCTGTTTTTTTTCCCCCTACCCCTCCATTTTTCCACACTAGTCCCTCCTCAAATCACATAACCCCTGCCCTCTTCCCATTTGTGCTTCCTCTTAAACTTCCTGTAATAAATCCTGTGTAATCCTGCACAGCTCCTCTCCCATGCAGCAACCTCCTTAATCTGAAAAGTGGGCTGGAGAGATGCTTCTGATGATTCATCTTGATGGGTTTAACACCTGGAAAATGCGGTTTATGGTTCTACTAGACCGTCCCTGGATACGGACTAGATAAGATGCTTATTCCTCTGGAGTCCTTAATATGGTATCCTGCCTGCCATTTTGCACCCCTATGCTCCTCTGGGCTTGTGAAGCCACATGTTTGATGGGCCAACCACTCTCCTGTAATGATGGGCCTGTGAGGAGTCTGACGAGGGCATTATTTAGAATAGAATAGAATAGAATAGAATAGAATAGAATAGAATAGAATAGAATAGAATAGAATAGAATAGAATTTCAGTTGGAAGGGACCTACAACGATCATCTAGTCCAATTGCCTGACCAATTCAGGGCTGACCAAGTTAAAGCATATTGTTAAGGGCATTTTCCAAATGTTTCTTAAACAGTGGCAGGCATGGGGCATCAACCAGCTCTCTAGGAAGCCTGTTCCAGTGTTTGACCATCCTCTCAGTAAAGAAATGCTTCCTAATATCCAGTCTGAACCTTCCCTGGTGCAGCTTTGAACCATTCCCATGTGTCCTGTCACTGAATAGCAGGGAGAAGAGCTCAGCACCTCCCTCTCCACTTCCCTTCCTCAGAAAGCTGTAGCGAGCAATGAGGTCACCCCTCAGCCTCCTTTTCGGTTGGGCTCTCCCTCCTGCCATTGTCTCTCAGAATTCTTTTCTGGGTGTGCAGATGAGTTTTATCATATAACTTAAGACTTGACTCATTAAAAGTTTTTTTATAGATGTCAGTAACTACAACTTTAGTTAGGGAATTGAGAATTATGCTAGTCACATTGTTCCTTTATTGTCCTATTAAATGTAGCTAATTTGTTTCATTTTTCCCTGGCTTCAAGGAAGATCTTTGAAACCTGATCGCACTTCTCTTTACCCTTTCTGCTGGTGTGAGGGATTATGAATTCCATGGTTTGGAGTAAATGGGCAGCATCTTTTCCACAAATTTCAGGACCTCCAATGGCAAGCTAGCCAAATCTATCTATATCATTAAGTAATACATGAGTTATACCTGTCCTCTTTGCTTCCCACAGCCTGAACACTAAATCTGTTCTACGTTTTTAAAGGGAAGTAACAAATTTCGTCAAAATCCTATATAATGAGAATCATTATATGATTATGAGAAACATTTTAATGAGATTAAAACTACATTACACCTTCTATGTAATTACTTGGGTAGCCTTATTATATAGATGAACCATGCAATTACACTCCTTGATGTAACATTACAGGATTTATTAAGAACAGAAGTATAACTGTTTATCTGCCTGATTAAATTCTTTATTACACTGAGTAGTTTGACACATCCACACGAAATAAATGCATATACACACAGAAGCACATGTATACACTTAACACATACATTGGTTATTTCCATAAACATGTCTACACTAATATGTGCCATTAATCTAGAAAAGATATCGGAAATAACAATTGTCTTTACCTTATAAAAAATTCTGCTATTTAGAGGTATCCTGAAGAAATACTCTGAAACTAATTTACCCACAAAGAACCTGTCTTCAACAAGATTAAGTAATGAACTGTAGATCAAACACAAGCTCATTGCTGTACACTAAAATATCTGGAAGTAATATTTGAAAGATAACATTTGGAAGGAATGCATATAAGCGAGGTATGAGGATGTGTAGTCACAAGTTGTTAGTTTGTGAAGTATTTTCACTACTGTTATTTTCATTTCATTGCTAGACATAGTTCATGGATCAAGTCCTTTCACAGTCATGGGTTGTGCACAGATTATAAAATAGATGCATACTATAAAACCTCTATATACCCAAAGATATGAGCATATCTCTATCTTTACTTCTTGAGCATATCTCTATCTTTACTTCTTTTCCTTTTTATTTTTTTTTAATAAACTCTCCTTTTTGCCACCTGGGAGTTTCTTTGGTATAAGATATAAGGAATCATCTTTGAAATCTTTAAATCTCCAGCCTAATTTATGAATTCTTCACTAAAATTATGTTGCTACTATGATGCTTCCTCCCTTAAAGTGCAGAGACTTCTATATTCACAAAGATAAAAGTTCAAACCAACAAAAATAATCTGTTTAATCTTCCATTCCTACAATATTCAACTTTCAGTCAGAGTATAATGACTAATTGCAGACTTATTCTACACAGCAACACCATTTTATACTATTACTATTAACTTCGTTAAGCTTTAATCACATGAACAACTGCACTTAGGAGCTTTTTTCTATATAGCTCCTTTATCATAGCTGGATATTTTTTCCCTAGTTTCTTATCTTTTTGGTCTCAAATCTTAATACAAAATCTGTTATACAAAATCTGTTTTACAAAATCTGTTAATATTTTGCAGATTTGGCTTTTAGGAATGGGAGGAAACTACCGAACCTCATTCATGGTGGCACCGATGAAAACATTTATATTGTTACTCGTACACTTCTAACACATTATCCATTAATGATTTCCATATCATGAACTGTATAAAATACCAGGAAGATGGTGTATGAAATAATAATGTTTTCAATTTAGAAATTTTGCACTGAGTTTACCATGTACCTGAAAATAATACATTACATAGTTTCAAGGGTAAGCATAGGCTTAAGAAGTAGAAAGATGAAGAAATGTGTACCTTTTCTTGCACAATACACTTGTCTAAATAAAGCTATTTGTTATTATTTGGATCCTGAAGATAGGATTAATTTGAGTAAACGTTAGCTCCTCAAAATTTAGGTATGTATACTAGAGCTTGTTTGTGGATTTTTTAAGTTCTTTCTCTAGTCAACATAAATAGGTCTCACTAGAGACTTATTTACCTTAGTCACTTATTTTAAAATAGGATAGGTATATTAGCTTAGACTTAAAGTCTGTATTTTAGAGATTTCATTGTCATAATAAAGTCAAAAAGCAGATGATATAGTCTAATTGCTCTTGCATAGACTGTGTGGTTTTGTAATCATAGAAGACATTGCTAATTTATGTATTAGGATCTTGTGTAAAAAATTCTTCCATCTACTTTCCCATATTTATAGAAAGCATTCAATTTTAAAGGATTATGAGTATTATTTAGAGAATGATTTGACCCTTTACACTACCAATGAGATCCATATACAACATATGAATGAAAACAGGGTTATAGTATAGCAGTATATGCTTAGTCTGTGCTAATAAGTGGTGCTCTGCAGTAGGGCAGGTTCTGTAGAGTGAAATAGGTGGTGCTAAGGGTCTCCTTTCCACATCATAGACAATTTGGTGATTATAATCTGATCTAGCTCTAGACTGGTGCCTAATAAAAGTCCTTCCTCCAATCTTCTTGTTTTGAAAAAATGAACCAATCATTCAGGATTCTGTTTCCAGGATTTCTGTTATTAGATGGTAAAATAAAACAAGATAATTTCAGAAGTGATTCAAAGAGAAAAAGTAAGGACTATTCAGTATCATTTAACTCATAAGCCAGGAAACAATAATTAGCAATTGATTACCAGTTACCATTTCAGCCATATCTGATGATACCCATTGCCATGTGTTTAATGTGTTCCTTGAGTCCTGTATTTTAGAATGTGAGCAAACAAAACTTGAAAATATCACTTGAAAATACTTGCAATAATTGACTATAAGATTTTTCATGATAAATTTACTGAAAAAAGTCTGATTTACTAGCAGCATTATGTATATCTTTCTTACTGATAAGACTAAGAAATAGTCCATCTTTACCCATTAATCTTTAGACACAACTTATTAAAATCCACCCACTGCAAACATTAAAAAAAGGGTTCAGTTTTGTTTTGTCATTTTCCTTTTTATTTACAAAATTATTATATTTGCCTAAAATGTGTATACTATGTGCATTAAATAAGATACAATTGGCACATCTGTCAGGGGTGTCTTTTTAACTAAAAAATAGAAATATTAGATTTACTTTCCTGTATATAGTTGCCAAAATATATTTTTATGTCTTTTTTTCTTATTTTCATAAAGTGAGTCAAATTCTAACATCACCCAAGCATTACTGCAACCTTTTTGTGTATTACATTATATAAAAAGTCTGTATCAGTACATAGAAAAACCTTCAAAATCATAAAGTATGGCCAAACAAAGAATTATATCAGTCACTTTATTCTTGTTGCAGCAAACTAGGAACTAATATGTTAATATGTACAGGCAGGTGTTTCTTTGAGATATTACTTACTTTTGGTTTATTTTGTTGCAACTATAACCAAGGGCCATCATATTAAAAAAATATTATTAAAGTCCCCTGCCTATGAAAATGGATTATTCAGATATGGAACCACTGATTTTCAGGGGACAAATAAATAAAATAAATGCCTTTTTTTTTTCTCTATTGCAAAAGAATGGTTGACAAGGAAATAGTTATAGTTATTACAACTCATGGAAAAAATAAACTATTATTCAAAAATATTTTGAAAAATATGTAATTTTTGTTTTGTGGAGATATTTGACAAAAAATGCTGAAAATGGTTGGATGTTATGAACAATTTACAGCACAATTTTCATAAAGAAGTTTCATGACTTTCTTCATATATTCTTGATTTACAGTACCAGATATTATTAGTTTTCTTTCCTTCTTTCATTCTTTCTTTTCCTTCCTTCCTTCCTTCCTTCCTTCCTTCCTTCCTTCCTTCCTTCCTTCCTTCCTTCCTTCCTTCCTTCCTTCCTTCCTTCTTCTGTATTTAGAGTGAGTTTTCCCTAAAAGTTATGTTAATGGAGAAAAGTGCAGCAACAGAGATTAGTTTGGGGTTCTATGTATGTATTAATGATATCTAGAATCACACCTAAAACAGTAATGTTGCAAATGTGCTTAAGGTAAAATTTTGCCTACTGTATGCTCTTGGGCCTTTTAGCATCCACTTACCAAAGTGAACTCTGAGGTTATCAAATATTTTTTAATTATGTCACTGAAGTTACATCAGGACCTAATTTAGTTGTGCACAGAACTGTTTTTCTTTTCCACCACATTGTCTCTGCCACAATGATTCTTCTTCCCTCTTCAAATACAGAAATTTAGTTCCTGTTTTACAATTTTGGATCAGTTAAAAACCCACCAATTAACCAGATTTCTCTGAGGCTGAAAGGTATGGCCAGGATCCAGACTTGTGAATCAGAGAATGGTTCAAACTAAGCTCCCTTGAAAACTGGTGAAGACTTACAGCCATTCAAAGCTGACACAAGAAATGCAGAATACACCTGTCTCTGAATCAAGAACTTCTGACTGGCTTTAACAGCGACTGGACAGAGCTGAACTGCACATCTACATGAAGAGCACAATCAAAGGAAGAGGTGAAAAAGACACAATGAAAACATAAAAGATGAGTCTCAAATTCCAGCAAGGAAGTATCCAGCTAGACATAAAGAAAAAATTATTCACTGTAATGTCAGCAAACACTGGAATGATCTTCCCAGAAAAGCAGTGGAATCTCTATCTCTCACGAGTTTAAGGTATGACTAGGCAAAATCCTGAATAAACAGATCAGACCCTGCCACTAGCTGTGTGAGCAGGATGTTGAACTAAATGGTATCCAGGGATTTCTTCCAAACTACAGTTTTTAGGTTCCTGTGACAGTAAATCTCAAGAGTCCATGCTAGGGGCAAGAATCTAAGGGTATGGCTAATAATGCTAGACCAGAAAAAGACAGAAACCAGGCAACGGGCATGAAAATGATCAGAGGAATGGAAAACTTCTCCTATGCAGAAAGGCTTGGGGTCATTCAGCCTGGAGAAAAGAAGGCTCTGGGAAGATCTTATTGTGGTATTTCAATACTTAAAGGGGGCTTGTAAGAAAGACAGAGAAAAACATTTTGCCGGGGCCTGCAGTGACAGGACAAGGGGCAACGGTTCTAAACTGAAAGAGCATAGCTTTAGACTGGATAATGAAGAAATTTTTTACAATGAGGGTGGTCAGACAATGGAACAGGTTTCCCAGCAAAGTTATGGATGCCCCATCTCTGGAAACATTTAAGGTCAGGCTGGACGGGGCTTTGAGCAACACAACCTAATGAAAGCTGTCCCAGATCATGGCAGGGGGGTTGGACTAGATGATCTTTAAAGGTCCCTTCCAATCCAAACTATTCTATGATTCTATGAGTACTTTGTAATAGTTCATGCTGCTAACTGTTTTGCACAGAGGAATTGCTTTGGAGAATCTTAATTAGAGCAATTAAGTGAGTTAATTGCAGGTCAGTCCTCAGGCCTGAAAAAAAAAGACAGCAATATAACTTCACAGAGTAGGAGATACTGTTAAGGAAAGGAGGCTGCTGATGAATGACCAGTGTAGCTGCTGCCTACATTTTACAGAGCAGCCTACTGATTAGAAAGCTATAACATGCAAAAGACAGTATGTATATGTTATTGCCCTGCTGATGTGGAGAGTAAAACTCAACCTTCCAACCTGCAGAACGGTGTTCAATTCAGCAGGCTGTAGAACAGCTAAAGGTGAGGGTAGTGTGCAATTGAAAGAAAGAATTGTCTCCACTCCTATGGAAAACAGAAAGTTGGGAAACTAATTACAGATGTAGGGGGAGAGGATGCGAAAAGGACTTGACAGTTCTTGTGGTAAGAACACTAATAGTCTATATGCATTTTATGCTAAGATTTTCTTGGTCATAATGCATACATGAATTTTACACTACACATCAGTCTCTCTTACTAGATACCAAAGGATATAGATTAGATTTTGTTCATATCTATTCCATTCATTTTTTACTGTGATTAGAGAACTACTCATTTATCTTCTGGTGACTTTCAGTGAAAAAGGATTGCCTGTCCCATCTTTTTGTATTTTTTTAAATGTCTCCTGTACCTCATTTCAGGCTTTATATTCATACATTCGAGAAAACATATGGAGCTACTAATGCATAAACAAAACTCATTAAGTGTCCTTCCTTGATGATTTATGGAACTCAAAGCAGTTTATACTATTGCCTAAAATAATTAACACCAAAAATATTTTGAAATTTTTGTCATTGTAAGAATCCTTTTATCCCACTGATGGATCATGGATGGCTTTAATATTGTTGCAATGTTATTTGAATTTATTCTTTCCTTTCTTTCCCTTCCCCTTTGTCATGGTTTAACTCCAGCCAGCAACTAAACGCCACACAGCAGCTTGCTTACTCCCTATCAGTGGAAAGGGGGAGAGAATAAGAAGGATAAAAGTGAGAAAACTCGTGGGTTAAGATAAAAACAGTTTAACAATTGAAATAAAATAAAATCATAATCATAATAATAAATTGCAATGAAAAGGAAAATAAGACAGAGAGAGAAATATATCCCAAGAGAAACAAGTGATGCAAATGAAAACAATTTCTCACCACCAACCGACTGATGCCCAGCCAGTCACGGAGCAGTGCCCCCCTGCTAACCTTCTCCCTAAGTTTTATTGCTGAGCATGACATCATATGGCATGAAATGTCCATTTAGTCAGTCGGGGTGAGGTGTCCTGGCTGCATCCCCTGCCAGCTTCTTGTGCACCCCCAGCCTACTCGCTGGTGGGATAGGGCAAGAAGCAGAAAAGGCCTTGACTCTGTGTAAGCACTGCTCAGCAATAACAAAAACATCCCTGTATTATCACACTGTTTTCAGCACAAATCCAAAACATAGACACATACTAGCTACTATGAAGAAAACTGACTCTATCCCAGACAAAACCAGCACATCCTTCCCTTTCCTTTTCTCTTACAACCTCTTAGTCCGTACGGAATATTTTTGCTCACATAGGATCAGCTAGGAAATGAGATAAACTGTGACTTGGTTCTAAAGCATTTCTTCAAAAACATGCAGTTCAAATATATGAAACATTGTTCACTTGCCAAATATGCTGATTTGATGGGCGTATGTCATGCTGTGGAAGTTTGCTTGTGTATGCAAGTAGGAGTTATCATCCTGCCCTTGCCAACACTTTCTTGGTGCTTGTTCACTGGAGAGTTGCTTGCTTTTATGTAAAAGCAAATAGAAATAAGAAAGACAATATTTTTGCAAAATGCCAATCCTGATTTGATGATGCAGAATGTAATCTTTGTTTTGGTTGGAAAATAATATTTGTACAGACATTTTTAAATCATGCAAATCTCCAAAGAGAAGCTCTCTTTCTGAGAATATAGATATCCTTGTGTGAACAACTGTATTTGTTCTGGAAATGTCCACCCTGTAGTCCTAGTTAAATAGATAAGTGGCATTTAGGATGCAGGCAGAAAACAGGAGAACATTTTAAATTCATGGACTTCCTTGGATATGAAAAAATACACAATCATTTGAACAGAATTTGAATTTAAAGTAGCTCACTGTAATCTTCACAATTAAGACAATACAAATGAGCTGGGTTTTTTTCCCCCTGGTGTTTTTTCTTTTGTGGTGTTTTTCTGTTTGGGTTTTTTTGGGGGGAGGGGGAGGGTGTACCTTTTTAACATCACAAGGAGGCAAATGTATCTACCTTGTTTATTTCTCCCTTTGTCAAGCTGCTCATTGAGCAGCATGAAATGCTTCACAGACCACGTTCCACAGATAGCAGAACATGGAGTCAACTGCCCTCTGGGATTTATACTACAGTTATATTCACTGTAACTTCCAGAGGAAGGAACTGAGCGGACAGCCAAGGCCAACGTTGAACTAAAATATTCTAGTTCCAAAGAGTTCTAAAACATAAAGTTTCTTTTTAATTTGGACTTTAGTTTTAGGGTTATCCACTTCTCCTCTGACACTTTTTATGCCCTATAAGGAGCACAGATCATATAGCTATGGAAAATTAGTACATGACTTAGTCTTGCACAGCTTGAAGGACTATGTGTTGGACTAAATCACGTCTGATGTCATGGTCTCCCACTGAAAAAATAATTTTATACATTTATGTTAAAGATGCATAGATTGTCTTCTACTTCACCAACTCTTTCTACACACAGGATCTGCAGGATTGTCCTGCAGCTAGGATGAGTGTGCCACCTTACAGGGCTCCCTGCCCAAAGAAATGTTGCTAAAAGCTCTGCTCCCCTTATATGACCAACTCTTCTGGCCTCTTCCCAACTATCAGTTCATATGGTGTCTAATCACAGGACAAATACAAAGAAATGTGCCATTTCACGTTACCTTATTAAATAGCTGAACTCTCTTCCCCAAACACAAGGTTCTTCAAATATTGGACCAGAAATGCAACTTGGAATGCCTGCTAACCAGTAAACTAGTAATAAGAAGAATATGAAATGGTAGTAAAATAAAGATGAAATGATACTGTTATTTCATCCAGTGGGGGGAATAACTTTTGAACTTGTGAGAATACTCGTATCCAGGAAGACAACATGCCATCTCTATCTACAGTGTAATGAATCAGAAGCATAGGCAGATGTAAGGGGTGTGGTGGTTTTCTTAGTAAGTCTGGGACACCTGGCTATTACATGTTCTCATGTCTCAAAACATCTGAGCTAGGCAGGAACTAAGATAATTATCTCCTTGCAGTATTCCTAATCCTGAAACCTCTTTTAGAATCAGGTAGACAACCTACACAGTAATCTCAGATAGAAGAAATTAGAGTAATACCTTTCTCAATTCCTAGCACTTGGGAGATGAAACCCAATTTCAATTTCCTTTTTACCTGAGAGAATTAAAACATGCACTTTCTACTCCTGTTAAGCTGTAAGTTATAGGTTAAGCTCTCAATTCTTTTTGGGAAAAACTGTTCCACTTTAATATTAATTAAATATTCACTGGGACAGAAAAAGAAGAATTTTGATCTGTACAGCCTTGATTTAAAAAGGGGGAGACCCATATTTCATTTTACATATTAATGAAAATTTAATTATTATGAATTAAATACTCACTAGAACAGCACTTGGGAGGCAGATTTCCCCTATGACAGGTAACAGCCCTGGCCATTTGGTTAGAATTTCATGATGTCTCTTACTTTGTCTTTCTCTGGGACAATGTATATTTAATTATTTCGTGCAAAACCTAATAATTTGAAAGAGGGAGCTGAAGATTCCCACTCCTATAGCTGACAGCCAGCGGGTTAGTTTATTCATCTGGAAGAGCAGATTTACTGACTTTAGACCCCTCCAGCAAAAAGGAAACTGGGCTTAGATTTCTGAATTTCTGAGTAAAACTCTGGGACACCATCATCTTTTCTTGCTTTGGTTTTTTGACTTAGGAATGATGAGAACTCCTACCAGTTTAGGTGCCACAAGCAATCCAAAATTGTGTTGCCTGGATTGTGTGTGTGCAGCATCTTTATGTTTGTGTATCTATTTGCCTGTTTAGTCCTCAGTATTGCTAGAAGCAGGCATTTAGTCCTTATTGATCTTGAGTCACAGAAGCAAAGTGACCATCCATTTAGCTCTGTGGTGCCATTGCTAGATTATTAACAATACCAGAACTAAACAGTCTAAAGCTCAATTAGCTGTAATGTACAATGAAATCACTGTTGTAAGTGTTATGGAAATAGCCACTAAGGCCTGTATAACTTAACATGAGGAAGGTCAGATGCTGATGTCCTCAGAATAACCTCACAGGTAGTGAATAGTTGAAGACTGAATCCACATTTTGGAACGAATTTGTATATTAGATCGCTGTATCCTTAGGGCACACTTAAAAATATTTTCCTGCACTTTGGTGGATACTGGTGGGGTACAAATCCAATCCACTCAGCTATTTGCCCACAGAACTACACTGAGTAATACCACCATGTCTTACCTTGTATTGCTGAACCACCCATTTCCTTATTTTCCTCCTCATGGGCTCAGCAGACAGGAAAGCAGAGGTCTAGCCATATAGGCAAGGACTGATGCTTTTTCCTGACTCCTCAGGTGCAGCAGAACTCTGGAGCTAACTTTACACTTGTAAATTAAATGATCTTGGGATCATTTCCAGTGACTAAGGACAACTAATCCATGTCTGTATGATTAAATTCTCCAATCCTTCTATGCTAATTCTCAAATTGTACCCACACACTGTTTGAGAGAATACTAGCTGGCATAGACCCTTAATCTGAAATGGATCTTTCCAGCAATGTTGATGATTTAAGATTCAGAGCCTGGAGAAGTTTTGTGGAACTGACTAATTTACTTGTAGCCATGTAGCCATATATTCCATAGTTCTGGCAACGCACTTGTCACATATAATGTCTTCAAAATTTGTAATAATAATATGGAATCATTTATTAATACTTTTTAACCTTGTCAAAAATTCCTTGTAATACTTAGATATTTAAATATCTGTGAGTATTGGTTTATCCACAAAATATATTTTCACTAGAAACTTTCATAGTAATGTATTCAAAACCAATACAAAATAAACTGACTTTTATGAGGATTTAGCATTAATTTATACTTTTTGTCTAGACATCACTCCAGATCCGTATTGCTGTAATTATTACACAAGTTCAGTTAAGTCCCAACATATGTTAAAAAGTCAGCTTTGCCTGCTTTGTCTTGATTAATTGTAAAAAGTAAAGGTAAAATAGTTCAATAAATCAAAGATCTTGTAGAATATCTTGTGAAATGGTAGGAATAAAATAATTTTAAAAATTTATTAATATACACATGATGATCAACAAACACCTTTACAAGTGTCTGGGAAGAATGCTAAAATCACTATGGTGTATATAATATTAGCTTTTATGAACTACACTCTCTTCTCTGAATTTCCTCTTTAAGAAACAATATTGAGGTAATTTCACTTTTTCTTATATCTCCAGGGGAACCTATTCTATTCTGTTAATTATAAAACTGTCCACGGTTCTGCTTACTCAGGTATTTATAACTTCTATCATGGTGTTTCCCAACATGTAATAATTTATTCTTACAGAACCCTTTGGAGTAGGTATTAGTAACTCTTCATTCTGATGAGGCGCTGAAGACCTTAGATAGCATAAAATAAAATACTGGAAGTCTGAAATGAAACAGGTTGATGACTTCTGCCTGGGGTAAACACATACAAAACATGTTCTATTGTTACTTTAAAAAAACAAACAAACAAACAAAACAAACCACAAAGCATGCTTGACTTTCTTCCTGTTCCAGATTAATTATGTTTTTCTTTCTGAAACTTCTTCCATGTCTTGTATCATGATTAAATCTTCCAGTCCTCACAAAGTTGCATTGTGTATGATAGAGTCCTACTGGAAAACGCTTGAAAAATTCCATGAAGTAAGAAAATACTTTGAAAAATTATCATCTCACTCACAGGTGTTGGGTTTGAGGTTTTTTTGTTATTGCTTTGTAATTGTTTTTGATAAGTGTAGCCAGAACATGAATCAATTACTGTTATAATTTGTTACCATCCATTGGAACAGAGATCATGTCAATAAGTATACTTGCTAAGGTCACACTATGTTTCAGCTGAAGATGCTAAAGTTCCGGTGCTTGTTCTTACTGATACATTGGATGCATTCAACAGTTAATAACCACACAAGGAAACTATTATAAAACCTTTACTATTTCATAATCATAGAATCATAGAATGGTTTAGGTTGGAAGGGACCTTGAAGATCATCTAGTTCCAACCCCCCTGCCATTAGACCACGTTGCTCAAAGCCCCATCCAGCCTGGCCTTGAACACCTCCAGGGATGGAGCATCCACAGCTTCTTTGGGCAGCCTGTTCCAGTGTCTCACCACCCTCACAGTGAAGAATTTCTTCCTAATATCTCATCTAAATCTACCCTCTTCCAGTTTGAAGCCATTCCCCTTCAACCTATCACTACATGCCCCTGCAAAAAGTGCCTCTCCAGCTTTCTTGTAGGCCCCCTTCAGATACCGGACGGCCACTATAAGGTCTCCCTGGAGCCTTCTCTTCTCCAGGCTGAACAACCCCAAGCCTCCCAGCCTGTCTTCATAAGAGAGGTACTCCAGCTCTCTGATCATCTTCATGGCCCTACTCTAGACTTGCTCCTTCTTGTGCTGAGGACTCCAGACCTGGATGCAGTACTCCAGGTGGGGTCTCACCAGACCAGAGTAAAGGGGGACAATCACCTCCGCCATCCTGCTGGCCACACTTCTTTTGATGCAGCCCAGGATATGGTTGGCTTTCTGGGCTGCAAGCCCAGTCCTCCTTTGGCTCTGATCTCTGTAGTGCCAACTGCTATCCAGCCCTACACCCGCCCCTACCCGCTGCCCAACCTCTGGAGACCATCAGGGTGGCCAGGACCCTTCACCCCTCAAAACAGGGGGCTACCATGCCCCCAAGTCTTCCATGATGTGTCCCTTTCCCAGGAAGCTGTACTTGGCCTACCTCTGTGTGGTCTGAGAAAGCCCACTGGCAGCCCACAGTAATTCCATGCCTCCACAGCAGATCCCTTATGAGACCAGATCTCTGTAAGTTATGAGGACACACTGCACTGGGAGGGAATGCCTGGAGGGCAGTAACAGGTGTTACTGTGCCTGTGATGTGCCCCAATTTTGGCTCTCCCCACCCTGCCTATGGCCAAGGACCCCACTGCAGCCCCCTGGGGTGATCATCTCCTGCCCCAATGATGTCACAGCAGGGCTGTTCTCCAGCTCTCCACAGCCCTGCCCAGCCCAGCCTTGGGCAGGTATCTTTCTGGTTTAGTTCTTTTTCTAAAAATTATGTTGGTATTTTATAGTGTGGAGCAAAAGGGGAATACACACAAATATTCTTTAGTGAAGGTAAAAGAACCTTTGCTCTCGTTAAAAACCCATAGGATTAAAAAGGAGGCAGGAACAGCCATTTCCTAATTATTTAATTCTTTCATTATACTTCTGTCAAAACACCAGTCTGATAGATGTACTGTGAGAATGACCCACCATTTGCAGTGAGAAAAGCAAATGAATATGTGATTTCTGTTCCCCACACAAGTAAGTTGAATAAGATGTCCAGCTGCCCACCTCCATCAAATGAAAGATGATTCCATCCATGTACAATAAACAGAATTTTAAAATATTTGAATAATTTAAAAGAAAGCAGTTCTTCTTAAGATGCATATGGTATGTATGTATTTCCACTATTAGAAGATACAAGTCTTTAAACATTGTGTTTTGGACTTAAACACTTATTTTTGGTTTAAATTTCACATTAAGTGGCTGCGTCCTGTTTTGACTTTGCTCAAGCATTGAACTTAGGGTTTAGTACAAAACTTCCTCCCACCAGCTAGTATATCCTAACATAATGTAGCTGGAATACTGAAGAAGACCTACATACTAAAAGCAGGACTAGGTATAAAAAACTGACACTAGTCACTTAAAAAAAGCAGGTCTTGATCACTCTTCATACATTTGATTTGTGGAAAACACAAATGTTCTAAATTATTTTACAGCAACTTTTACTTATTGAGATAATCTCAGTAGTTTATTTTACAGTGATAGTAAGTTTAAGTATATTTCTGAAAATACTTTCTTTTTTCTATTGATGAGTTTTCCTCCCTTTCTGAAACGTGCTTTGAAGCTGCATGGCTGTCCCTTATTTGCAAGTTACTAAAATCTTCATATACAGCTTTATTTTTCTTTGTTATTATGATAGGTCTTTATTCTGATTCACTGCTTCTCTCATGTTAGTATTGCATCAGCAGTTTCTGTGACTGCAAGAACACTGCTTTACATGTTATCAAATGGTTTTGTGATGCTACTGCAGATGGTCTTTACAAAAGTTTATCAGCTTAATATTCATCTTATTTTCCTGTTCATTATGGCTTTGTTAATTTACTATGAAGTGCTGGATTTTTACAGGCTGTTCAAAGGCACATAACCATAATAGTTACATCTTTCTCTTCTTCATAGTTTATCAAATATCCTCATTGCTGATTTAATAAAGTCTTCAGTTTAGTCAATAGTGACTTCATAATATGAATATATCCCTGCTGCTCAATGCTAACTTTCCATTTCCATTTTCTTTGTGCACATCTGTGAAACACACAGTACAAAATAGAAACTAGGTTTGAACCTTCAGCATCAAGACATTGAGGGCAGTAACAGGCCTCAATGGCCCTAACCCATGGGACCCACGACGAGCCCCATCTCGTCCCCCCTGGGGCCACCAGCCCCTGCCCCAGTAATGTCATAGCAGGGCTGCTCTCCAGGTCCCCACAGCCCTCCCTACCTGGACATGGCCCTGTTGCCTTGCACCTATCCATGGGCCGATGTCCCGGCCGAGCCTCAGCCTGTCCCTGTCCCTATGGAGGTGCCTGATGCCAAGGTCTGGGGCTGCCCTGGTAGTCCCTGACTGCCCTGCTTCTGGCTGTGGTGGTGGGGTGGGCCCTGGCTGGGAGCTCTCTGGTCTTTAAGGGTCTGCCATTTCACACAGCACCCTGACACTAAGTTGCCTCCTGTTCAAATCTTGAACCCCCAAATTTGGGATCCTTGTCTTAGGTGTGGAAACCCACTGGCCCTTCAGCAGTCAGCATGAAGAAGCAGCTGTGTGTTGGATTTACAGACAGTGTAAATGCATTTGCATAGACTAGCCTGAGGATTGCTCTTCGGAATACTGTTACTGTCTCTTGAATTTTCTTTGAATTCTTAATGCCACTCCATCTATGCAGGCGGAAAAAAATTCTTGATATCTCCAGAAAGAAGCTTTCATTTCATACATTTTTAAGGATGTGCTTCTTTGGAGAAGAAGAAAAAGAAGAAAAAAACCCCACAAAATGCTGCTAACACAAAGTTAAAATAATTTATTTTTAACAAGTAGCTGAACCTGAGCCTCCCTGTAATTATGCAAAACACAGTGAGAATTAACACCTTATCGATTAGTTGAAAAAAGAAAGCTGGCAAAACTAAACACAAAGTTGCCTACAATCATTTAAAAAGTAATTCAAAGTAATCCTCAAATTTCCATTCCTTCCCTTTGGGGACTTTCACAAAGTTTTCTAGTTACCTATCCCCTGATGTCGACTACACATTTTCTGCCCTACTTAATCAGCAGTCTGTCAAAGTTCCTAAAGCACCAGGTGTGCAAATGTGTCATCTTTTCTCCCCTAACTTTGTACTTCTATATGTACTGAACTAGTCATCCTAGTCTCCCCGTTTGATCAATAGAAAGAAAAAAATACTTCTGGGGAACAATTAGTGTACCTTACTTCCGGCAGCTCCTTTAAGATGAAATGAATTGCTCCCTGAATGTACCCATATCTATCCCCTGACAGTAATGGTTAACTGACTATAACGATAGCCTGCAGTGCCTAAGTCAGATGTATGTGTGCATTCTAAGTATCTAGCATTAAGATGTGTATCCCATCTAAATTCCTAGAGCTCGCTGAGCCAGACCTAGATCTATGAAATGAAAAAACACAACACCTAACATGATCGTTCATTCAATTTGCAAATGAAATTACCTCATACTTACTTAGTATCTATGCTGCAGTTTGGTTGCTTTTGAGCCAGTGACTCTTCCTGGAGTTTGATGTGCATTTCTTTAGCAATAATGCTAGTTTAAGCAGTCCTCCTGCCTCTGAAGTAGCTGCTACAGCAATAGAATGAATTATCTGTGAAAAAAACAAACAAAAAAAAAATGGCAAAAATAATGGCCTAAGTAGATGCTCAAAGCAACTCAGAGACCTAATGGTGCTCAGATACAGCTAGAACTCTGAAGTACTATGATGGTAGAGATTTAGTCTTTGCAACTTGTCTTCCATATGAGCTTGGATATGAATTTCAGGAATGTAGTCAGGCAGCTCTACTAACTTAAAAGTGGAGTTTAAGACTACTCCCAGTTCTTCTGGTAGTCCCAGAATTATTTATTTAACATTTCCTCACTCTAAAAATATTTATTTAAGCTTACATTCTACAAGAAATCAAATTAAATTCACCTTAGAAGTGCTGAGTTCTCTCCAATGATTATAAAATATTAGTTGAGGTATAGACATCTGCACTGTTTCCATCTATAAGTCTGAGTATATTTATCATACTTACCAAAGTGCAAGCATACACAAAACAATGGAGATAAGACATTGTAATTTGGCCGGTTATCTCAAAAGAGACCCTGACCGTAACAGCCTTTACTTCCACAACTTCCCTCATTTTCAGATCAGACTATAACTCACCATAGGAGCATAGAAAGTAAAGAATGAATGATATCGTCTCCATGTAAAGTACTTTGATGACTGCTCACCTCAGGGGAGAATTGAAAGCAAGAGGTGCAATTTTAGGTAAACTCATTGAAATATGTTCATCTTCTGCTTAGTCCTTATGAGGCAGACCTTTGAGAATACATTCTTCAGTAACGGAAGTCAGTGAGTTATCCCATGCTTAACAGCCTAGGTCTGATTCCTCTGTCAATCCTCACTTTTCACTCATGGATGAAATTTTGGAACTTTGTCCTTGGAAAGACTGACTGTGGGCCTTTCCAGATGATATGCAGATCAAGATGTAGAAGATTGTTAAACAAACTTTATCCCCAAATCCATACCCTTTATATAACTACTTAAATCTATAAATCCAAAGTGCAAAATCACACATGACTGCGTGGAGGAAGTTGGGAGAATGCATGTTTCTCCTCCCCTCTTTTCTTGTCATCAAAAAGAAAAAAAAGAAAACTATATGAAATATATGGAAAGTCTATACTGAGGATATCTACAGTGGTGGTATTTACGATATATAATCCATACACTAACATTTTCTTTAGAAACTGAATGTGTTACCAAATTTCCTGCAAGTAACTCCCAGATTATCTGAAAGAGGCTTATGACTGAGCAGCAGTGTAGATTGAATTTATTTATGGCAATGAAGTGCAATTTTCTACCAAGTCCTTTTCCTTAGTATTTTCGTTGTATCTACTTTGCTGTAGTATGCTTCCTATCTTTCTTAGTAGCTCTGTTAATTCTGGTTCTCTTATTTTCTTTTCTTTTGGAAAGAGCTATTACAGGTATAGTTAATCTGAAAAGAGATGTGTGGGTCATTGGAAGTGCAGATAAGTACTGGGCTATATACCTGAAAGTATAGCAATTTCTTTTTTTTATATATTTTTTTTCTTTTTTTTCATTTTGTCTGAAGCTTATAGCACTCTGGCACAAACTAAATGAACAGAAACAAACTTTTACAGAACACATTCAAGTCACATAACTTTCATCACGGTTTCATTTCACTGTAAGCAATTATTAAAATTAAGTCATATATCAGAAGCTCATGTGATCAAGTTCAAGTGTTTTTTCAACTATATTAAAAGAATAATGCTCTGGATAAATTTGAATGTGTCTAGATGTTTTTCCTTATTAAAATACATTTTAAAATAAATTCATTGTTATCTTAAGACATCTAAGAGTGAGAATAAATTCTACAACAATATTAATTTTTATTTCATACACTTTAGTTTATGCTATTTAAGTATAAAAGAAATAATTAATATTAGAGTTTATTTTCTCCTTCTCTTACTTTCTCTTTATGCATCTTATAATTGTCTTGCAATTGTTTCTCATAAAACCAAAATAAAACTACACACAAATTGACTTCGCTAACATTAGAAATTAACTTCAATTATGTCAGAATCCCTAAGGACTGTGTTTTTATAGCATATTAAAACATCAAATTAAGCTCTGTACTAGCTCACAGATCTGTTAGGAGTGCACAATCTTTATTGTCTGACAATTAAAATAAATGCAGACACGTATTAACTTTAAATACTTCTGTTATTAAAAACAGTACTATGCATGATGTTAAATGCTTTGAGTTAAAAGCATAGTATTAATGTTGCATATAGTTGTTTTAGTTAAACAGTAAAAATCCTGCTTCAAAAAGGCCATGGATTCTAGCATTTCAGCAAGACAGAAGATTCCAACTGTATTGCAAGTCTGTGTAAGACACTAAAAGTGGAGGCATGATTTGACCTATCTGATATAATGTACTTTGTTTTGTAATTGCAATAGCTATCCCATTTGAAGCAAACCATTCTTCATTTCTCCAGTCTTTTCCACAATCATGTATGTACAACGTAACCCTAGAAATTCTATAGATGGATGATAATCACAGTAGCCTGCAAGATATAAAGGTCAAAAATGAAATAGATTTTGGTGGCCTTGATTCAGCCTTTGTCAATGGTCTCATGTGGCACAAGAAAATAATGAGCAGAAATATTTTGCTAGTATGAGCAGTTTGGTTGTTGATACAAATTAATGGACTTTTAAAAATAAGTCACTTTTTGGTCAAGACGAAATAGTATTCTGTGTATTCTGTCCTTGGTATTAACTTTGGAAATGGAAAACATGAACAGGAACATAGAGGTAGACGTAAAAAGTGCCGCTGTCAGTACTATCAGAGACTTTACTACCATCCAGCCTCTGTAAATAAAAAAAGTTTTTGCATCCCTGCAGGAGACATAGTTGCTCATGATTTAAGTTCTCATTTTTATCACAAGTCGAGGGTCTGAATTACATTTTCTTACACCTTTTCTCAATTCAGAGTCGTGAATTCGGTGTCATGTTACAATGCAATGAGACAGGTTATGAACCAGGGGGACCTTCAGCCTGTTGGGATTTTAGAAAAACCTACTCATTTCTTATCATATTTTTTACTGCAGCTCCTTCTCTCATTGTCCCTAATCTCAGAATAAGAGAGGGAGAGACGGACTGCAGGCTAGAGAATGGCAAAAGTAAGAACTGTAAAATTTGCCTGCTTAATTATATGCTTTTACTGAAGCAAGGTGTTGGTCAAGAGGAATCAGGCTGTTGAGCTAATATCTAGTTACAGTTTCTCTCTCTCTCATTGTTTACTCCCTGGCAGCTTGCTGTGGCACTGGGCTTTGGGAATGTGTGAAGTAGGAGAAGAATGACTCTCTGAGAGGTGCTTTTACTGCAATTTACACTGCAATTAACTGAAAATCACATTAAATCCTTATTTCTTCTGACTTTTCTTTCTTCACAACCTTAACACAATAATTTCTAACAACAACATTTTTTTTAATTAGATGAAAGAAAATTATTCTGCATCACCACCACAAACAAACAAACAACTCAAAAAACTCCAATCCCAACCACCATTGTTCTATCTTTTGCTGTAAAAGAAAACAAACCACAACTGTGAAGGCAGTTCACAGTGAGAGCTGGAGATCTTGACAACTATTGTCTCCACCCAAGCACTACCCAGTAATTTTTCTGCTTTCTTTCTGGCAACAATTCTCCCTTTCCTCCTTCCAGTCTTTTCCACTGCTGTAGGCCTGCAAAGTCCCTCTCCAGGTAACGTCAGAAGCTGACAGGTTTTGACCAAGATCATCCCCTTTTGGCACGTGTCTTTTCTTTTTCACTGATAGATATAAGAGGGAAGAAGAGTGTAAGGGTATGTGAAAGGAGTCTGTCTGCTCCTTTCAGAGTATCTCATCAAGGACATTTTCAATGGGGGAAAAAAAAAAGAAAAAGAAAAAAAAAGATACTAAGAAAAAGAGGAAGCCGTAAACAAGAACATGCAGGGACACAAACCTGACCAGCAAATGATTGGGGAGGCAGTGACAGGAACGAAGCCTGGTCAGTCACAGTAACTGATGAGGGCATGTAGGAGCATGAGACTATTTATTCCAGAGAGGTTATCCGTATCTTGTAAATTGGGAAACTAAGGGAAAAGGGGGAAACCAGAAACAAAATGTACAGAAACACAGATGTGGCAGAACTTACATGGAGACAATAACAGGAAACAAACTTCGACACTGAGACCCATTGATGGGCTATCAAGAAACTACAGGTGCCACTTCAAGGGAGATCAACCTGGTCTTTGCAACTGATAAGACTGTAAACCAGGGGGACCCTGGACTGTGAGAGGTGCAGGAATTGATGGAGCTGTACAGACCCATGGGGGCATGTGCAGGGGAAGGGGGAGCAGAGAGGAGAGAATGGGAATTATACAGAATATGGTATAAAAGAGGCTTGTGGCGTGTAAAATGGGGTTGGTCAGTATGCTTGCCTGGTTGAGCCCTGGACCTGATCACCAGAGTCTATCCTATCTTCTTATATCTTCTTCTTAAATCTTCTCATAACTGTTTCACTCTCTGTGCTATCTCTATGTATGCTACAAGAACTCAGTGCCAGCTACTGATGAGACCTTTGTGTGTGTGAGTGGAATTTGGTGCCAGGTGACGTCCTGTTGTGTCAGCTATTGGTGCCATGGGGTCTCAGCATCAGTTGTTGGAGCAAGTGGAGGTCTTTAACATCCAGCCACTGGAGTGGGAATAGTGCGTGTTAAGATTAATTTCAACCATTAAACATTACTTGCAAGATGTGAGTCTTCACAGGCACCTCACTTCTTCTGAGTTGCAACTTTCTAAGCCTTCTACATTTTTTTTTTACCTTTAGAATAAAACCTTATATGATATGATTAAAAGGTGGTGATTAGTTGCAAAAAACATGTGTACAGAAAGATATTAACTACTGACATTAAAAGCTCTTGTAAACTCTTACATGGAGACTGATCCATCCTTAGGGACTGTAGGATTGCACACAACCTCGCAGTCCCAAAAGAGATGTGAAATGATGATTATTCAAGAGCCAAGAATGGAAGGAAAAGAACAGCTTTCTACCTCTTTTTCTTTTGGCTGTAGTTTTCAGGTTTGGTTTGGTGGTTTTTTTTACAATATTACTATTTCTAAAAATGTATTTTTAGCTTTTGGAGTATATATATGATGCAATACAAATACTGTTTACTCTTTATTTTCTCTTGTAAATTACTCTATCAGGAAGACCGTCTCTTATTAGATTCCTATTAGTGCAAACACAACAATTTTTTTCCTTTCTTTAAATGCTACAATGCCAAATAAATAGGAATAATATTTTTTTCAGAATACTTAGACTATACTATGCTAAAAAAACCAAATATACACTATACTGTACTACTGCTTTAAAAAGAAAAAGGCACTTAAGCACTGATGCAATTGTCTATACTATTAAACTGCTGCACACACTCCGACATTTTTTGGTGTGGCCAACAAATTCTTTCCCAGGCAATGCACAGGTAAGACTGTTAGTTTGGATGTACTTCTACTTATGCTCAGATGTTAGTGTGTCTGGGCTGATGCTGTGATAGACTTCAGCAAACTTAACCAGTCATTTGAGTATGGTTTAATATTGAAGTGCTGGGTCATCATTGTATTTTACAGAAATAATTTGAAACTGCAACTTTGTTTTAACAAAAACATAGTTAAAATATTTCAACATATATATGATCAGTCTTGAGGTGCAGATAGTATAGCTAAAACAAAAATGATAAAGTTAGCAGTGTGGCACATACTGCCTTCCAGAAACCAGGCAAGTTTCTGTCTGAAAGACTTTGACACAACTGAACTATTAGTAATGATTAAGTTTCTTGAATCACAAACTATTTTTCTTAATACTGAAAAATAATCAGTTAGAAAGGGAGTACCTACATTCGCAACCTAAATGACAAAACCAACCTTTCTTAAAGGAAGGTGAATTGTGGGGTTGAGATCTGTATAACTGTTGAACATTTGATTCATAATACACCAAATTTCTCTGCTTGTTGCCAGTGAGTGTAAATCAAGCATTTCTATAACTTTGTTTTAGTTTGGATTGAAGGAAACACATTAACTACCAGATAATGAAAATGTCACCTCAAATTCTTCACATGTGTTCAATTTCATTTCTCTCCAATGCTGGTAAATTGGAGTGAGATGTATTTCATCAAATTCATTATCAGGTTATTTCTGGGGTAAAAATTGGGATTATTCAAGTGTAGTGTCTGAAAGTGTTTGATTTGAAATTCTAATTGTTGTCTATTCTTAAGAATCTTACTGAATCTATAGCAAGACTGTAGTCATATTATGGCAGTCATTATAATGTATAATTCAGTTGAGAAAACGGATTATTCCTCAGGCAACACAATGATCCACAATTTTCTATTAACTGACAAAGTATTCCCTAAAGGAAGCTCCAGAGGTATGAAAAATAGTATTTCTGAGTTAGCACAATCAAGGGGACGCACCGTCTTCCTCACAAGCTTTATTACAGAGCTACGTCATTGCACTTATGAAAGACAAGAAAATGTTAAGTAAAATAACTGGAATCTAATGAACAGGAATAACCTGTTCCAAGTTATGAAAGAGCAATACTAGATTATGAGCTTGTTTTTAAAAAAAGGCATACTGCTTTTATTATGCTTTTAGAGTATGAATTTTAAAAAATATTGTTTCTGATTTTCAAATTAATTTCTATTTTTGTGTTTACTATTCAATTATTAACTGACTGCACTGCTGCAAAAGAAAATCAAGAACATGATAGCTGAACAAAACATTAAACAATAACTCATTAATAAAGGAAAACATAAACTGCATACAAATTGTAATATAAATCCAGATGTGTTAATGCTTTATATCTAGTCCAGCACTAGATACTAGATGTTTCTGATGAAGGGGGATTTCTGATACAAGGGATTTCTTGTATCAGAAATACTGTGGCCAGCAGGACTAGGGAAGTGATCATCCTCCTGTATTCAGCACTGGTGAGGCCGCAGCTCAAATGCTGTGCTCAGTTTTGGGCACCTCATGACAAGAAAGGCATTGAGATTCCAGAGTGTGTCCAAAGAAGGGCAACAAAGCCGGTGAAGGGTCTAGAGCACAAGTCTTATGAGGAGCAGCTGAGGGAACTGAGGTTGCTTAGTCTGGAGAAAAGGAGTCTGAGGGGAGACTATCTCTCTCTACAACTACCTGAAAGGAGATTGTAGCAAGATGGGTGTGCGTCTCTTTTCCCAGGTAAGAAGTGATAGGATGAGAGGGAGCAGCCTCACGTTGCACCAGGGGAGGTTTTGGATGATTGTTAGGAAAATTTCTTCCCCAAAAGTGTTATCAAGCATTGGAACAGTCTGGCCAGGGAAGTGGTTGAGTCACCATCCCTTGTGGTGTTTAAAAAATACGTAAGTGTGGCAGTTAGGGATATGGTTTAGTGGTGGACTTGGCAGTGTTAGGTTTACAGTTGGACTCAATGATCTTAAAGGTCTTTTTTGACCTAAATGATCCTATGATTCAATGATTTAGGTGGGGTGGATGCAACATCCCACATCAGCCAGAGCATGGCAGGTCGCGCAGAAAGACGCTGAAAATCTACTAGCTCAGTCAGGAAGCCATGGTATCTACAGGGCAGAAGACCATGGCACCCCTGAGCTCTGCACACACCAGCTCTGATGCAGCTTCCCAGATGGAGCTCTCATGCAAACACGCTGCCACTCAGGTGTTGGGATGCAGGGTGTGCCCTGCACTAACGCCAGTGTTGGATGGCAGCGGTGAGCATACCTGTGGGAGGTGTGCCCAGGTAGAGGAGCTCCTCTGCTTAGTGATGGAGCTCAGGGAGGAGGTAAGCAGGTTGAGGGCTATCACAAAATGTGAGAGGGAGATAGACGCCTGGAGTCATACCCTGTATCCCATGACAGAAACCCAGCAGGCAGACAGAACCCCTGCTATAGTGAACTCCCTGTCCTCTCTGACCAAGTGAACAGGGTGACTTGGAGGACAGGGAGCAATGGCAAGATGTTCCTGCCCAATACAATGAGCTCTGCAGGTGCATCTGCCCACTGACTACCCCACCTTCCCAGGTGCCGTTGCAGAAAAGGTACATTGCTCTGCAAGGGCAACTGGACAATGGTGAAGATGGTAGTCCTTCCAGCTTGGAGGTATCGTCGAGGTCTAGTCGGACCACCCCCCAAATCAAAACTGTCTCATTAAAAAATAAAAGCTGAGTCATTGTCACAGGCAACTCGCTTCTGAAGGGAACAGAAGGCCCGATATGTAGATCCAACGCTCTATATAGGGAAGTCTGCTGCCTCCCTGGGGCCCAGGTTAACAATGTTAAGAAGAAGCTTCCTTCCCTGGTATGGCCCTCAGATAATTACCCCCTTTAGTCTTCCAGGCAGGCAGGGATGGAGTAGTAAGAAGAAGACCAAGGGCAATGAAGAGAGATTTCAGAGCCTTGAGACAACTGGTCAAGGGATCAGGAGCACAAGTCATATTCTCCTCTATTCCTCCAGTTGCGGGGAATGATGAGGGGGTAAATAGGAAGAGCCAGCAGATCAATGTTACCAGCAGGACTTTGGGTTGTTTGACCATGGTTTAATGTACAGAACACCAGTGACATATAGTCTAAATTTTATTTAATAAGTAGGTTGTGTATAATGGATGGATAGTGATTCCAGCTCCCAGATTTCTGTTCTGCAACACATACACATTTCACACCTACCAGTCAGGGTCACAGATGCTCCAAATCCAATTTGGATCAGCAGCATGAACTCAAGCAAGCAGGATGCTCATTGACAGGACAACATCTCAGTTCCTGGTAATGGACTGATCCACCAGAGTGGTTCTGACTTGGGTTTACCCCTCTGCATGGCATTGGGCAACTGTGGATGTGGTCTCCTCCACTCCCAAGGTACTGTTGTTTTAACTGCTTAATTCCATATGTCAAATTGTCGACAAAAGCCACTAATGGCCTCTCTAATCACATAGGCCCAGGCCAAAATCTTTGATTTTTTCCATATGTAATGGCAATTAGTGATTGTCATAAGGTTTCTGTCATCTTCTGGTGTCATATTCCAAGCATGTTTTAAATAGTGTGCATTTAGCAACATCCGTATAACAGAAGTAATTTCTTGCTTCTTTGTTTTTCCATAAATAACATGATATATGCAGAAAAATTGAGCTAGGGAAATATAGTCAAAGTCTCACCTATTTGAGCATGTCCATTTGGCTAGGCTTCACCCTGTGAGAAGGCCCCAGAACTTTTGTTTGGACAATTTTGAAGTGGGTCTTGGTGGGAAATGTTTCTGCAGAAGTTCTACAACTTTGTGGTTCCTTTACACACCGAGACATTAATTTGTATTACTTATTTATGTATGCAATAACAGTCTTTAATATTTAACATATATTTATCAGTTAAAGTGTGGCTAAATATAATTTAGTTAACATTTTATTTTGATTCCCTAGGACCTCTGGATTTTAAATTCCTTAAAAAGAAGGAACTTCAGTTTTATTCCATAGTTCCGTGAACAGTGGCTAAAATCAGGTAATAGACAGATTCAGTTTTGTCCTCTGTTTCAAGAAATATATAACCTTCTGTTATGCCTAGAACAGTGACCCAATCATTTGCCTTTAGATACATTACAGTGTGTATTCATGCATGTTTGTGTAGAGGGGAAAATAGGAAAAGGAATCTTAAGTGCAATTGGTTCTAACTAACACCAGAGTGATTCACAGCATATGTAGTCTATCTTTCAAGGTACATCAGGACTAAATTCGGTCCTTAAACATTCTAGGATTTGAAACATCAAAGCAACTTACAAAGAAACTATTTTTTCTCCAAATATTAAACCTTGGGAAAATTTTAAAATAAAGCATGTCAGTAAAAGCAAAAGATTATTATCTTAGTCCCAGACAGTTAAAATATATAGTATTTAAGCTATATGTACCAATGTTCCATAGAATAGTTTTTCTAGATCTCAAATAACTAGCTTCTCAAATCATTAACACACACCATCCAGTTGGACTTTACCCATTTTTTATTAATTCTTCTGGGAGAAATGTGCAGACAAGAAACATCAAAAAAACCAGCATGATTTAGCTTTATTCTGATCAACGCAGAAGCTAAATAATGTCAACATCATTTTGAAAGCAAGTGTCATAAGTTTAAGCACTCGGAAATATTCCACATCAATAACGAAACAAATAAATAAATAAAACATACCCAATAAAACTTGTGTTGAATCTTAAGACTGACTTTTACAAGAATACCCTGATAACAAATAGACACGCTCCATAAAAGTATATGTGTGTGCACACATTCACTTTTCTGAAGAAAGTTTGCCAACATTATAAATTGAGGTTTGACATTTGATACAGGTAAGCAAATTGCTCTGTGTGATATTTTATTCTCAGGAACGGTCTTGCTTGCAAGAAGGGTTATATTAGCTTTTAGAAGTCTGTGTATCTATCCCATTGAGTTGCTGGAAATAGAAATGACAGTAAATGAATCCAAGGACAAAATGTGGAAGGAAGGGACAAATAATGACTGAAATCCGGGTGTTGAGACATCTCATTTGGATGTTCCACTTTTTTTTTAATTATTATTACATAAGGTATATCTAAGAGTTCGTCCTGATAGTCATCTCAGAATAGGACCCAACATAAGGATCCAATCTAATTATTATCAAAGTTCGGCATTTAAATTTTCTTTAGATCACTGTTATGAATACACACAGGAATCACTAATATTTGTCATTTGGTATGTGGCCTCCAATAAAATTTAATTACAAAGGTGCTTTTGTCAAAATGAATTTTAGTAGTAAGATGGAATGAAAATGTTTTGTTATATCATTTGCTTTTTGCAGTCACAGTATTTAAGTTTTATGTACAGCAACCTTTGTTTCCTGGTTTGAAAGTCAATCCATAGCAGAAGCTTTTTATACACTTTAAAGACTATTTTTAATTACAATCTGAAATTAAATATTTGGGGGATTTGAGTTAATGCTTACTTTTCATTAAAACAGAAGCGAACAAGTTGTCATTGGCTATTGACTACACTAGCTCTAACTTTCTCGGACTTCAAAATATTTTTTTTAAATCAATATATATGCAGTGATACGTTCTGCTGTGCCTTTTCATTTTGTTGCTGGGTATGAAAGTTCACAAAAAAAAAGGAAATATGAAAGATAAGGGAAATCACTGTTATTTCCAGAAAAGATATAGAGGTGTATGTCTGTTCCTTAGAACTGTAATGATTTGCCCACCAAATAAAATATGATTATAAATTTTAGATATTGTTCTCTCTAAAAATCTTTGTGAAATAGACAATCTGATTAAAAAAGATCACTCACATTAAACTCATACACAGGAAAACTGAAACATCATCTTCTATTACAATATGAATAATAGGTAGCCACTGAATAAAATAAAAGTGGCTTGTATTTCAACAAATTTCTGTTTGTTTTTTTTTCTTTTCAATTGTTTTTCCTTTCTTTCTTTTTTCTCCTTCCTTTTAAGTACTAGACTGCAAGGTAGTTTTATTTTAAGCAGGAAAATAAGTTACAAACTCTGTGGTAAGTAACGATATTGAGACAAAGTAATTTAAGATCCCAATTCCTTTATTTGAGTATGTTGTATGGTTTGATAAGACTCTATTGGATCCTTCTTTAGATTCTTAGTACAGCTCAGGCTCACTAGTTTTTAGCTATGTGAGTTGCAATGGTCTTTAAATTATGAAGAAATTAATGAATGACGGTAAAAAGAGTCCACCCAGAAGAAAAAAAAGCAGTGTGACTATATATTGAATAGAAGAAAATGAGTGAAAACATTAATGAGTGATGAAGTGATTTAATTTTGACCTGCACAAATGCCCTCAGAGATCTTCTGTGCCTATTTGATTCATGTACTGTATTAATATCTTAGTCGTTTGATAGCTATTGTATTATTGATGTACTGATGGCTTTTAGAAGATTGATCATATTCTCACTATTAACTACACACAAAGCTAACCCAAATAACCATTTCTGAAAAGTAATAAACCTACAATGTGTAATTCTAACAACAAATACAGAAAATATAACACTTCGTTTATAAACACCTCATAGGTAATGACACAGATTTTGTCTGGGAAACTCCCAGTAAGCTCAATAGCGTAAGTTGAACTATTTACGTTTTTAGTATCATAATATCAAAGTACCTGGCTTTTGAAGATATACTTATCATGTTCCTAATAAGCAAGCTGAAGCATGATTTGTATTACCAAACCATTTTACTGTTTTATGTTGTATATATATTATACCATACATGATGATGTTCTGAAGAATTCAGAAAACACCTAGAAAGTTTTTTTTCTGGGAAGTAGTGGAAGGATGTAGTGAGATCATCCTGAATTCTCCAGACAGCAGAAAGATCAAAGCAATGAAAACAAAATTTCTGATAGTCATGCTTCTGATTTTAGTGGTGTATATATTTCAGTCAGAACTTAAAGCACTGTGGGTCAGATAGCCAATACCCTACAGGTTGTCTTCTGTAGCTGAAATTGTAAACATCATTATCTTTTCAAAGGAGTTCAAATATGACAATCATTAACTTTGTGCATCCAGCACTGCATGTTAATTCTGCAGGATCAATATATGTTGCAGCAAATTTGCAGTGCTTTTACTGCTTATTTTAAGGAAAAAATCTCACAAATATATTAACTCTTCTAAAGTGTGCTATGAATAAATATAATTAAAGTTAACAGCAAATATTTTAACATCTCAGCAATTTAATACAGAAACATAATGAACTTTATAGTCATAATGCAATAATCAGAGCTAGAGTTGGTGGAAATTAGAAAATAAAGGGATCAGTTAAAGAGGTGTTATAAAGACAGAGTAATTTAGGTATTACATATAATGGCATGATAAAATTCTCCAACATTTAAATTCTGAAGTCCTTGTATGGTGTACAGTTGTTTTCCAGCAGAATCCCCACACAGGTTCCATGCTAGTACAAGTGAGTTTACAGGTTATGCAGAGACTTCAAAAATTCCTCAAGGACTTCAGTATGCTTTATAATCTTTTATTCATGCATATAAAGGAAGGAGGCAAAAATATGTCTGAGGTGTACACATAATCAGTTTGAGTATTTTTTTATTGTTGAAAATTTTTTATTTCTAAAAAAAATGTATTTTAGTAGATTACTATTCAATTTCCATAGATTTTACTAAAACTGTACATGTGCATCACATTTATTCTGACATCTTTATCAAAATTTCAGTAATAAAAATGTCATTTTTTAACTGAAAACAGGGACTTTGTAAGAAAATTAAAAGCAATGTTGCAGTAAATTAGTACAGAAAATATTGTGAGAAATAAATCCAATCCAAACTAAGTGGAAAAGAAAACAATGCTGAATATTGCAAGATCATTTCTCTATTCCTGACAGCTTTGCTGATCATTTATCTTTGTATTTCCATTCCTGAATAGTTTGATGTTCAGTCTCATTAGAGCTGAATTAGTCCTCTCCTGCTTTGTTTTTCACTCATCACTATTTATCCCAAGATCAATAAATTCCATTTACTGAGAATCTGAGTATCAGAATACCAAGGTTATAAAAAGACGTATTTTGTAATAGAAACTCATACTTCTTTTAATCCAACCTTACTCACATATATAGAGCTAATAATTAATCCACTATTAACCTTGAGACAAAAAAATATGATTTATGCTTGTAAAAACTGTTCTCCTAAACAAACAGAGCAAATTACATGAAGATGTATAATTTTGATCACATTTTTTTCAGTTAAAAACATGGGCAAAATTACATATGAAGGAAACTGATTCTTACTATTTTATAGACATCTTACTGCCAAGGTAACATCAACAGATGTTAGCATAAACAATAGATGAGGGACAAATAGAGGCCATGGTTATGAGATTGCAATGATTAATTACATGAAGCAATACACACTCTTTCAAAAAGATTCAGAATTACTTTGGCATATCATTTTGAGCTCTTAGGCTCAGTTGAAGGCCAGAATTGTATCTAAAGTGTCAGGTTGCCGATATTTATCTTTCTCACATCCAAATACCTTAGAGAAGACAAAACAAACATCGCTCAAACACTAGAAAACTGAAAATTACATTTGCTTTCTTTGACACTGTAAAATCCTGTATCATACAAAGAATCATAGAATTATTGGTAGTTTGAGGGGAAATCCAGACGTCTCTATCATAGAATCATAGAATAGTTAGGGTTGGAAGGGACTTTTAAAGATCATCTAGACCAACCCCCTGCAATGAGCAGGGAGGTATTCAACTAGATCAGATTTCTCAGAGCTCTGTCCAACCTGACCTTGAATGTTTCCAGGCACAGTACATCTACTACCTCTCTAGGAAACCTGTTCCAGTGTTTCACCACCCTCATCATAAAAAATTTCTTCCTTATATCCAGTCTAAATCTACCCTCTTTTAGTCTAAAACCATTGCCCCTTGTCAAGGCTACAGGCCCTGTGAAAAAGTCTGTCCTATCTTTCTTAAAAACCCCCTTTAAGTACTGAAACACCACAATAAGGTCTCTCCTCAGAGCCGCCTTTTTTCCAGGCTGAACAACCCCAACTCTCTCAGCCTTTCCTCATAGGAGATGTGTTCCATCCCTCTGATCATTTTTGTGGCCCTACTCTGGACCCGCTGCAACAGGTCCATGTGTTTCTTGTGGTGAGGACTCCAGAGCTGGATGCAGTACTCCAGGTTTGGTCTCACCAGAGCAGAGTAGAGGGGCAGTATCAAGTCTCTCTCTCTGCTGGCCACGCTTCTTTTGATGCAGCCCAGGATATGTTTGGCTTTCTGGGCTACAAGGGTATGTTGTCAGCTCATGTCCACCTTTTCATCCACCGGTACCCCCAAGTCTTCAGCAGGGCTGCTCTCAACCCCTTCAACCCCCAGCCTGTATTGATACTGGCATTTTCCCCGACTCAGGCGCAGGACCTTGCACTTAGCCTTTTTGAACCTCCTGAGGTTCACATAAGCCTGGTTCTTCAGCCTGTCCTGGTCCCTCTGAATGGCAGCCCATCCCTCAGGCATGTCAGCTGCGCCACTTCATGTCATGTGCCAGTTTGCTGAGGGTGCACTCGATCCCACTGTCCATGTTGTTGACGAAGACATTAAACAGTGCTGGTCCCAATATGGACCCCTGAGGGACACCGCTTGTCATCAGTCTCCATTCAGACATTGAGCCATTGACCACTATCCTCTGTATGCGACCATCCAACCAATTCCTTATACTCCAAACAGTCCATCTGTCAGACCCTTATCTCTCCAATTTATAGAGAAGGATGTTGTGGGGGACTGTGTCAAAGGCCTTACAGAAGTCCAGATAGATGACATTTTTAGCTCTTCCCTTGTCCACTGATGTAGTCACTCTATCATAGAAGGCCACTTGGTTGCTCAGGCAAGATTTGTCCTGTGTTCTAGCACCAAAATAGGTATCTCTCTAGTACATCTGGTGAGGAATGATCCTTGTAGCTATGTGCTGAAGATCTGTAGTGTTTGTTGGCTTATGTTATATTGTCTACTGGGAAGAGTTTGACTTTATCGTTTTCATAGCTGCTTTTCAAATACTGCGGGCAGCTATTATAACTCTCCTTAGCCTCCTCTAAGCAAGCTCAGTTCCTCCAATGACTCCTTATAAGTTCTCTAGGCCCTATATCAGTGTAATACAAATTTATCTGTCTCACAAACTGGTATTATTAAAATTAAAGTTATACCACACTGAGGTAAACTTTAAATTTTTGACCTGCTTTTCTGTGTGTGTAAGTTCACAAACCATCTTCCAAATAGTAGAAACTCTGCGTTTGTTAGAATTGTGTGTACCAGCTAGCTAACATCATGCAATATTTGCCAGGCCAGGTCTTGTCATGCTTATACACCTAGATAGAACCTCGTCACTTCTATATGTAGTTAACAGGTCTCCAATGAGCATTTTAGGCATTTGGATGGCATGAATCCAAACTGTCTCTTTCTTCTACTGACTATTCAAAGAGTCTAAGATAATTAAGCTTCCCATGTAGATTGCACCTTAAGTGCCCAAAATCAAACAGAAGACAGACTTAAGTCGTTATTGGAATGCCTTAATACTGGGTAACACACAGTATTTTAATGCACAGTAATACAAAAAAAGGCATTGATGAGGAAAAGGATGGATAATTTTAGACATTTATTTCTACATACAATAAAAAATGGCAAATCTATCTCACTGCTTGGGGTGTTAACCACTTTTTTATTTCTTCTTAAGTTGAAAATGGCATAGCAGAAAAGACGAGAAAAAGTATTCATGCTGCTGCAGGCTCAGATAGTTATGTGCAGAGCTAGGTTTTAGGCATTTTATATCAAAAAGGAATTAGATTTAGTACCAAAAAAGGGAATAACATGAAGATAATAAGCCACACCTTCTACAAAAGTGCCTATATATAGTTTTCTTTTTTAGTCCATTTTTGTACACCTGCTCTTCTAATTGCCCTTTCCCAGAGGGATTTGATTTTATTATTTTTTTCATCAATCAGTTAACTTGACTATACTAAGCAGCTTGTAGCATGATCCTAAACTAACCTCCCTAAAGGTAAAACATTTTTTTGTTTGGTTGGTGGTTTTGTTTTTGTTTGTTTTTAATTACATGCAGTAAAAAGCTGATAATCTTTCATACTCTACAACCTGGAATCATGGGGAATGTTTATTAAAGATGGACATCATCTATGTCTTAAGGGAAAAAAAAAAGTGGCATCTTTGTAGGGAACACATTGCTTTAACAGGATGTAGCATAATTAGGTACAAACTGAAAACATGTGATGGGGCACCTCAAAGTATATAAGAAGCTTTTCAGCGGCAGTGGGGTTCAATCTGATCCAAGTTTTATCATTTATCTTTAGTATCTAGTCTAAGTTCATTTTCTCTCTACAGTTTGTGAAGAAAAGTCAGAACCTGCAAAGAAGGTTCATCCTGATTATGTCTGACATCTTACTTAGGA
The DNA here is from genome assembly GCA_017639485.1 of Pluvialis apricaria. NCBI lineage: Eukaryota > Metazoa > Chordata > Aves > Charadriiformes > Charadriidae > Pluvialis > Pluvialis apricaria. The sequence goes on from CM030007.1 coordinate 40,278,601, forward strand.
AGGGACAAATCACTATTGACAACAAGCTTAAATTAGATACTATCTGTTGGACAACCAACGTTAAACGAGATTCATCTCTCCTTCAGTCTGTGATGGTTCAGCAAGGAATAGGCAAGAGAAAAGCACCGATTTCCTTCTTCTAATTAAACACATTGCTGTGTATGAAACAACAGATCTTCCACTCGTCTAAGAACAATAAACTTTTTCTTAAAAAACAAACCAACAAAAAAACCCCAACCTTATGCCAGCTATTGAAACAGCAGCTGAACAGGGGTTTCAGGATCAAAATTTAAGTGTCTGCGTTCCTTTTTCTTTCTGTTTCTAATAATGAGTTTACTAATCCCTTACTAAATTCCACCCGCTCTCTTAAGACATTTTATCAGATGAAGCTATTGTTCATTAGTCTCAAACTAACTTAAATCGCATTATTATCTTTTGAACATCAGTTTCTGCTTAGAGTTCAGAAGACAGTTTTATAACATAGCAATGGCTAAGTGCTTCCAATTTACTTTTATGTCTTAATGCATTTCAAAAATTTCCAGTGTTAACATAACAAAGAGAAAGTTGAACACAGAAGGACAGAAAGGGAAAAAAAGAAATTTGTCAAACAACAGGCAGAATCTTTTATGCTGAAAAGTTCAAGTATATTTACAAAAGTGATTTTGCCTCTGTGTCCATTTCTTCCCTACTGTCAGGCTCGCAATTTGGCTTCAGATGTGCCATTGTTATTTTTCAGGACAGAAAGTCTAACAGAGGTAGGACAATAAAAAGGGGAAAGAAAAAGCGAGGTCAAGAAAATTCAAGGAAACTAGTTTCTTTTATATCTTGGACAAGTCTGAAACATGCTTTTTATACTAGGTGATAGGCAGAGACCCATTTTCTGCAGATAGACATGTCCTTTTAATAGCAGAAACTCAATGAACAAAATACACATCTCACTTTTATTCTACTGTGATATTTTCAGCTAAGTAACAAATAATTTCTGTTCTTTGATAAAGGGAACATGGCAAGTAAAATCTTCAAAGATTCTTTCACAGATACTGGACATACATTTTACATGTCTTGCTTTATGGAGTTTCATATAAAATTAGCAAATTTTTGTTGGTATAATGGAGGTTCTTAAGCATGGAATAACAAATTCTAGACTGTTTTCATGTAACTTACTTTCATATAAAAAAAGGAAACTTAGTGAAGATGTGTTGTTTTTTTTCAGACTTTGCACTAGCATGACAGGAATTCTGTGTTTGTTTGTTGTTACTTACTCCAGATGCTTCCATTTGCTATCCAAAGGTATGTATTAGTGGCTGAGGTACTTACGGCAGCCAAGATATCTGTAACTGACAGATATGACATGTGACCTAAATGAGATCTGTGCATTTATGGAGCACTGATCATAAAACATGTGAGATACCTTAAGGTTACTTACCTAGCATTAGGCAACTAAGTTTAGGCAAACAAATCCAATCCTCATTTACAGCTGTGATAGCACACTGGTGTGTTTAGTTGTTGCCAGGCAGTCAAGGCCTTTTCTGTTCCTCATATGACCCCACCAGCAAGTAGGCTGGAGGTGCACAAGAAGTTTGGAGGAGATACAGCCAGGACAGCTGACCACAGCTGACCAAAGACATATTCCATGTCATATGATGTCATGACATATTTAAAGCTGGAGAAAGAAGAAAGGAGGGAGGGAAATGAGAAGTTATGGTGCTTGTCCTCCCAGGCAACTGTTACGTGTGATGGAGCCCTGCTTTCCTGGAGATGGCTGAACACCTGAACAACCCCAACTCTCTCAGCCTCTCCTCATAGGAGAGGTGCTCCAGCCATCTGATAATCTTCGTGGCCCTCTTCTGGACCTTCTCCAACAGGTCCATGTCCTTCTTGTGTTGGGGGCTCCAGAGCTGGATGCAGTACTCCAGGTGGGGTCTCACCAGAGTAGAACAGGGGGACAGAATCACCTCCCTTGACCTGCTGGACACACTTCTTATGACGCAGCCCAGGATACGGTTGGCCTTCTGGGCTGTGATCGCACATTGCTGGCTCATGTTGAGCTTCTCATCAATCAGCACACCCAAGTCCTTCTCCTCAGGGCTGCTCTCCAGCCATTCTCCACCCAGTCTGGATACGTGCTTGGGATTGCCCCGACCCAGGTGTAGGACCTTGCACTTGTTGAACTTCATGAGGTTGGCTTGGGCCCACCTCTCCAGCCTGTCCAGGTCTCTCTGAATGGCATCCCTCCCCTCCAGCGTGTCTGCCTCTCCAAACAGCTTGGTATCATTGGCAGACTTGCTGAGGGTGCACTTGATCCCACTGTCTGTGTCACCAACAAAGATGTTGAACAGCACAGGTCCCAGTACTGAACCCTGAGGAATGCCAGTCATCACTGCTCTCCACTTGGACATTGAGCCGCTGACCACAATTCTTTGAGTGTGACCGTCCAGCCAGTTCTTTATCCACCGAGTAGTCCATTTGTCAAATCCATGTCTCTTCAATGTAGAGATGAGGATATCATGTGGGACAGTGTCAAATGCTTTGCACAAGTCCACGTACATGATGTCAGTTGCTCTCCCCTTGTCCACTACTGCTGTAACCCCCTCGTAGAAGGCCACCAAATTTGTCAGGCATGACTTGCCCTTGTCGAAGCCATGCTGGCTGTCACCAGTCACCTCCTTGTTTTCTATGTGCCTCAGCAGAGTTTCCAAGAGAATCTGCTCCATGATCTTGCCAGGCACAGAGGTGAGACTGACTGGCCTGTAGTTCCCTGGGTCGTCCTTATTTCCCTTTTTGAAAATAGGTTTCCCCTTTTCCAGTCAGCAGGAACCTCACCAGACTGCCACAACTTCTCAATGATGATGGATAGTGGCTTAGCAACTTCATCTGACAGTTGCCTCAGGACCCGCGGATGTATCTCATGAGGTCTCCTTCAGGTTCCTCAGGTGGTCTCGTACTTGATCTTCACCTACAATGGGCAGTTCTTCATTTTCCCAGTCCTCACTTTTACCTTCTGCATTGTGGGTAGTGTGGCTGCAGTCTTTGCCAGTGAAGACTGAGGCAACAAAGTTGTTGAGTACCTCAGCTCTGTCTCTGTCCCAGGTAACCAGTTCTTGCGTTTCCTTACGGAGAAGGCCCGTATCTTCCCTAGTCTCTTTTCTCACTGACATACTTATAGAAGGATTTTTTGTTTGTCTTAATGTCCCTGGCCAGATTTAGGGCTTTAGCTTGCCTAACCTGATCCCCGGCTGTTCAAACAATTTCTCTGTGTTCTTCCCAGGCTTCCCACCCCTGTTTCCACTCCCTATAGGCCTCCTTTTTACTTTTGATCATGCCCAGGAGCTCCTTGTTCATCCATGCAGGCCTCCATGCTTTTCTGCCTGCCTTCTTCTTTGTAGGGATGCACCACTCCTGAGCTTGGAGGAGGTGATCCTTGAATATTAACCAACTCTCCTGAGCCCCTCTTCCCTCCAGCGCTTTATCCCATGGCACTGTACCAAGCAGATTCTTCAAGAGGCCAAAGTCAGCTCTCTTAAAGTCCAGGGTGGTCAGTTTGCTGAGCAGCTTCCTCGCTGCTTTGAGGATCTCAAACTCAACCATTTCATGGTCACTGAAGCCCAGGCTACCCTTGAGCTTGACACTGTCTACCAGCCCGTCCTTGTTGGTAAGGACAAGGTCCAGCATAGCTCCTCTCCCCGTTGGCTCCTCTACCCCTTGAAGAAGGAAGTTGTCGTCAATGCAATCCAAGAATCTCCTGAATGGATGTCTTGTTTTGCTTTGCTTGAATGCATGGGTTTTTCTCTACTTATTAAACTGTCTTTATCTCAACCTGCAATTTTTTTCTCATTTTTACTCTGCCGATTCTCTCCCCCATCCAAACTGGGGGGAGTGAGGGAGCAGCTGCGTGGTCCTATCTGCCCATTGGTGTAAACAACAACAGACCGTTAAGCTCAAATGTTTGGCTTCCAGTGCAGTCAAGAAGCAAATGAAAAAAAGAAATAATTTTAGTTCTTAAATTCATGTAGAACACTGAGAACCAAGGTGAAGAACATGGCAGTGGGAACTACCAATTGTTAACAAAGATTTGTAAGTCTTGGGAACATTATTAAGTTTCTAACTAAACTTAACTATCACAAAATATAACAAAAAAGCTAAGCAAGATAGAAAAGTAAACCCAAATCACTTATGCAATTGTATTTATATTTCTCTGCACCAGCTTTTTAAATGTCTAAGACAACAGATCCACTTCATCTTGGTTGGTCATCAAGAAGTCTCTCTAAAAGATGTTAAATTTGTAGCTCTTATGTTTTTGAACATATCTTATGTTCTATCCTGTTAAAAAATGTAATTAAATTCTGTCGTGTTCTCAAAATACTACTCATTATATAAAAGAGCATTAAGGATTGAGAATAGACCATCTCATACACAGGAAAAACCATTTCTGATCTTTACCAGTTTCATATCATTATAAGGCCTTTTAGTCTCTTCCAGCTGTGCAAAGTGTATAAAATTGCAACTTTTTCTTTTCTGCCAAATAAGGAATCTGTTAATACCTTAAACTTGCTTGAAAAAAACATGCAAACAAACAAACAAACATTGAAGGAAACTATACACTGATAAAGCAACACAGCTTGATATTTAATTAAGACAATCCAATAATCCTATCTCAGTGGTGTGAACCTAGTTTTTGAAGTGGTGTGCATCAGTCTTAGTAAGGACATTTTTCGGACTAGTTACTTTATTTTGTTAATGCTATAGAAGCAGAGGTCATACTCATTAAGAATGTAAAGAACAGCAGAAAAAATAGATAAAACTATTATATAATACCATAGACTTTAGTATGAGAGGTCACAAGTTGTATATTAATTTTGGAGCAGATACTTCTTCCTTTAGTAATTTAGGTCTCTGCTGGAAATATGCATAAAAATGTATTTTCTTATCATTGTAAACTCAAAGTAAACACACGCTAACCATCTTAGTTTTTATAAATATTCAGAATATGTAAACCATTTTCATTTGAAATTCTGGATGTCACATTTAAATCTTCCTTCTTCGGAGATATAATATAGCAAACCATATTTATAGCCCTGATTCCAGAAACAATTTTAAACTGCACGTTTCTCAATATGTCTCTGAACTGATGACTCAGTTTATTTCTTGTCATGCTTTGCATTATAGACATCTTATGTTAAAGGATTTTAAACATCAGGATAAAAATCTTTAGTAAGCTGAAGTGCAACACATATTTTTAACCACGAAATAAATGTTAATAAAAGTGGTTTGGGCTTTAAGGACAAGCCTTCACATGAAAAGTAATTACTAACTGTGCTACTGATGTCATACTGTAAACATCTGAATTTGGGCTGAATTAGTCTGAATTTGTATGCATTCAAGGCATACAAGTGAGTTCAATTCCAATTCAAGCCATATGTCATTACACATAAACATACACACTGGAACCTTGATCCCGCAAAGCATATATTGGGTTTCTTCATATTCTTATTGTCATCAGTACATATTTTTGAATGCTGCTTGAAGTGCCATCAATGTGGAAGTGCTTTGTAATTCACTTATCAGTAAAACTAATACTGAGATTAAATAAACTAAGCATTCTCTCACCATTCTCTCTCTGAAAACCTAAGTAAGAATTATTCTTGTATCTGACAAATGAGCTCCACATAAAAGGTACCAGTCAAAGAACAACTCCAAATTTCTTTTTATTCAGCAGATTCATAGATGGAACATTCTCAGACTAGATCCTTGCATATTGAATACTAAGTGTATAGAGGACACTGATGTGTACTACTGAGCGTTGCTCAAGACCCTAGTTAGATATCCATGTTCTTAAGTATTTTCTCTTGATTAACATAAGGTGGCTTCTCTGTAAGTGCAATACAGAGATTTCTAGCTTCTCTTCAAAAATTAACTGAGAAAAAAATAACTAAAAGCTCTCAATCATTCTACCAAACAGTCACTTGTTACTATTGTTAGGTGGGTGCTTAAAGTAAGCAACTATATATATCTTGCCTGTTATCTTTTGTAAAGCAATAGTCTATTGTAACCGGGAACAATAATTGTGTGCTATGGCTGTGCAAATTTAAACAGGTGATTCCTTCTTCTAACTGATTACAATTTAATTATAAATTAAGAGGCACAAGACGTGTAAATGAATATGAAAAAAGTTAAATACCTATAAACACAGTCAATTTCATATATACTAACAGTTTAACATTGAATATTTTTTTATTCAGAGTTAAAAAAAATATTAATATGTTAGTGAGAGTTGGGTGTTGTGCTTTAATGTGTAGTAATCGTTGGCCTTTGCATTAAAATAAGATGTACTTGAAAGACAATGTATTTATGGTGGCTAATAGGTTATGTGAGCAAAACTTCTCTTGTAGTCAAGCATGTTTTATCTGAAATAAGAATAGTCATGAATATAGCAAGAATACAAGAAGTCAAGGAAAAATGAAATCCTTTAAGTTCTTATAGAAACAGTTTGTCTACAGATGAAGCTGTAAAACCAGCCTGTATGTTCAGCCACTTGTCTTGTACTGAAAAACACTGAATGAAGCACATGAATCACTCAATCCCTGTGAAGCTCCAATCACAGGCAATCAAAAGGCTCACCTTGAACCTGACAGATTTACCACAGATTATCTAAAAAGTTAAAATACGAAAAAATATTCAAATACAATTTTATATTTATGCATTAGAATATTTATTTATGTTAAAGCAAGTATTTCCATTGTTAAAATTAAGAGTTCTGAGGTTAATAAGTCTTCCTGGGCCTCTGGCCATTGAAAGAATTTAAATAACATAAAGAGACCTAAATCTCTTGTGCAGCTTTACAAACCTCTACCATTTCATCTGAATTTTCAAGCAAAGTATGACCTTGACATCACTTCCAGGAATGATTGGAATGATCTGAAAGGGAAAGCATAGTTCAACATACTGATAAGTGAGATGGGATTCAGAATTTAAAAAAAGAAAAAAAAAAGAGAAATATCAAAAATGGGTGAATGTTACCTCTTTAACTCCTATCAGTAAGAATGTGGTGAGACATTAGTTTAATGAATATTGTATTGGATTTAGCTTGAGTCAAGAAGATAAAGAAAGAAGAAAACCTTTGGCCATCAGGAAAGGAAACTGACAATCAAGATAAACAATATATCTCTGAAAAAAATGAAAGGCAACTCTAAAGAAAACAGTGCAATAACAAGTAACTAATTTAAAAGTAATTTGAGCAATAAAAGATACAACTATATAGAATAAATATATAAAGCCATGCTGAAAAGTATATGGCAAAAGCCTAGACTGAGTAAAATGACAAAAGAATTATAATTTCTTAAGTCTTAGGATAGCTTATTTTGATATTTTTATGTTGTTAATAGAACTTCAGTGGTGTGAAAAGAATAGAAAACTATGAATGGTGATTAGCAATAAAGCTGAAACCTTGCTGTAAGCCTACCTTCACAGGAAAAATAAAGTCTTCTAGACAGATCAGTACTAATCTAATTGAATCACACTACCATCTATTTGTTGCTTCCAAAGATCAAGGCTTGTTTTAGAAATCTACCCAGTATTTGAACTGGAGGGCTATAGGTGACCAATGACACTTTAATTAGTTCAGGCTCTGGATCAATCAATTCTTTGCTGGTGCCTGACAGCTCTGATGCATTCGACATTATTGATCTTTGTCCATTCATTCATCTTCTCTCACTCAAAGTTGTTTGGATTCCTTAATTCTTTGTATTTTCACTGTCATCTTTCTAATCACATGCATGTGAGTTGCTGCAATAGATCTTCATCTGCCTCACTTGTTCTTTTCCATGACATTCAGTAGAAGTCTCTTATTAAAGTGTTATTTTAAAGATTATTTGCATGTGACATTGAGTTATTTTTGCTGATCAGAGGTAAAATCTGTTTTCCAACATTCTCTGTGACTGCTACATTTCTGAAGGTATACAAAGAATGTTTTTCTAACAGTTGGTGCTTGAGGACAGTATTGAATGATATCCTAACTTTAGGAAAGGATCACTTTCTAAACGATCACTATATCTTTAGTTTGAAATACAGCTGAAAATTAACATTTCTTCAGCAAATCTCGATTCTTCTTTGTTATTTTCTGAATTTTAATAGGACGATCAGAAACAGGTTGGGTGTCCAACATTAGTGTTTGACCATTTCTAGTCTCTCATTAGAGAACATTCAGTGCACATGAGCACTGTTCAGAGTATCTGGAAATAGAGATGTGGAAACAATTAGTTGAATATTATTTGGAAAAAGACCAGCCAATACTTATTGCCAAAGTCAGAATATCTATTTTCTACTCTCTAAAAGAAGTACAAAATCCAATAGCTATTTTAAAAACAAGTCTTCATAAAACAAAAACTTTATTAAACAGAACTACATTGCAATCCAAGAAAAACAAAGGCTTACACCATATATAATGCTCTGACGTGATAATAGCATTTTCCATCTCTTTTTAAGAATCAGGAAAATGTTCATTATTGATGACAGACAAGGAATATCTTCTATGGTGGTGGTTCCTATCTTCTTTTGGTACAGCACAGTATTGCCTTAACGCTGCCTTAGTGTTGTTCCAAATCACACTATTTTTGTTTGCTGCTTATACTTTTTCTGCCTTTTCTCTTCTGTTCTAAATGATTACATGCTCAACATACAAGAATAACAATCCAAAGATAGGAAAAACTTTCATTCGTATCGGAACCAGATAGTTCTATTAATAATGAGCCTCATTAAGCTACACTCAAGCTTTCCCCAGCTACAAAGCATTACAATATATGTCACTGAAAAAGCAAAGAAAATAATTATGACCTTATCAGTTCCTTCCAGCGTGACTCTCATCTCTCAAGTTATTTTTAGAAGAGATGCGAATGAAATCATGACATTTAAAATAAATATCGAAAAAAGTCAAAAGAAATTAATAAACCATAGCATAGTTCGGAGGGTGGGGGAAAGACAGACAAAACTGCAGTAAAGATATCCACTTGCAGTTTTAATACCAAGGAATTTTCAGGTAAAATCATTAGTGATTAAACTTGTTTCTCATGCTCACTTTGTCTGTGTATGTATACATACACACGCATATATATGTATAATGTTGCTGTAACCACTGATGCCTCACCCTGATAACCTTTAAAGCTGTGGGGGAAAAAATCAGACTTTTTTTGACTCTTTTTAAAACTGCTATGTCAATCACAATAATAGCATTAAGTTTCTAATATTCCAGCAAAAACATTGAATAATTATTTTTAGTTCTTTGAGTAAGCCACGTTTGCTACTTACCTTTACCAAAAACATAGAGAAAGAGAAAAGTAAAACACACACATCTGTTACATGGGAATTTTTTATAATCCTTTTTCAGACAAATTTAGTGGGATAGATTTAGGAATCAGCTTCCCTGCTTGACTCTGCCTGCAGTCCATATATTTACAGAACAAAAGGCAACATGTCGTAATAAAGTTTGAATTAAGTTTGCATATGTACTGAATTATTTTTCTGTCAAAGGTAACAAAATTAGTTTGGTGAGTTATTCATTAAACTGAAGAGAATCGAATTTCACATATGTTAGATGACAGCAGAAATCTCAAACAAAACTAGATATAACTACTGAGAGTGTATACTGTCATGGTGGGCCAGGGTAATATATACTATCTTTTCTTTGAAGCAAAAATCTTGAAAATATGCTAACCATCTTCCATTTTAAAGAAAAGAAGTATGTCTAAAGCTGGACAGCATCTCTTAGCCAAGGGGAATATTTTATCAATGCAGAACAAAACTGGACATTTTTTTCCTTTTAATGATATCGGTATGCAGTTAAATTGTCTTTTTGGAAATATATATTAGTGCAGCAGGTAGAATTTAGTCCTCCATTTTTATAAAGGCGTGACTAACTAGAATAGCACCTGTTAAATATAACACATATAATATAGCACACATTAAATTAATGAGATAGGCAGATCTGTTTCCTACTCACCATTTTGAAACTTACCTTGTAGTCTCCTAGAAGACCATGCAGGATTGTAGTCTATTAAAGCAGTAAATAACACGCCAAAAATATTATGACAGGAACAAAGACTTCTGGTGCTGTAAGGTAATATAAATAAACAAATTGGTTTAAGTGTTTTTGCTGTAAATATACAAACTCCTATAAGCATATTTAATTTCCTTTCTTTGTTAACTTCACCTTCTTCTGAGGACTTTGGATCTGCAATGATGTCTGCTTATAAGTTTTAATGAAGCTAACACTGACTTACTGTAAACCTATTTGCAGCATTGCAACTAAAGCAATCCTAAGATGCGGAAAATAATTAATAAAATTAAATTTCCTTTTTCAGATGTGCCATGTTACCCATTTCTATCATGCAAAAGACAACTCTGATAGACTGTTATAGAAATAATTTATACTTGGCTATGAGGTGGAGTTGGGCTGTACACGAAAACACAATGTTTACAGAAGAACTACAGCTATCTGCTGTGATTGTATTCTCATCTTCGTAATTATGAGTGTTTTCATTTCTATCCTTTGATAATCAATTCCCAAACTATTATATGAATAAATGAAAATAAAATAAAAAGAAATTAAATAAAAAATCATGGGGATTTCTTCATCATTGTGCTAACAATGTCCTGTTAAAATTTAGCATTGTGAGATACAGGATGGTAAATAAATAGAGGAAAATTGATCTATTTTAAATCGGACACTAACAATCTATACAGGAGGCCTGGAAGAACAAATCCAAGAGAGATATATAGTATTGTAACTGGCCAGAGTGAATAACACTAATAACACTTAGCAATTGTTTTGGACAAGAAAATGCTAAGGTAAAGAAATTGTTTGAATTTAGGGGGTTTTGTATGTTTGTCTGTTTTTCTTCAGATCAGAAGATTACATAAAATAGATCTAATCCATCACAGAAGTATTAAAAAAAATTAATATAGGTATGGTTAGTCATTAAAAAATCTCAGGACTAAGAGATCAAGTCATGGATTTTGAAGTTTTCCTGTTTTTACACACTTTTCATTCCTAGAATGTCCATTAAACAAATAGCTCCTTAAATGACCAGTTGTGAGAGGAGTTTCTCATCTATAATATGTGTCTTATTGTTACAATAATACTGGTATTATTACATGGCACACACAATATTTTTAAAATTAATGCTCATTAAGTCTTCATGCTGTCATAGAGTCAATAAACAAAACTTTCATCAACAGAAGAAATTTTACACTTTGGGTGTCCTAGCTCTATACATTTTCAAAGACTTTTGATTCTACCATTTCAGGCAGTGGGATTATATAAACACACTAGAAAGAGACATAGAACTATATTTTAATATTAATAAAAATGTGACAGCTATTCCTGGGGTGCTTTAGTCTTCATCAATAAGAACTTCATACACAGTAAAGTGTATATGAGTGCTGCTCATATACAAACGGGCAAATAAAATTGCTCAGTTTGTCTCAAAAAGAAAGTCACAGTCTTTTCCCTCAGCATTGCCTGTTCTTTGGTATTTCTAGCTGTCCTGTGTCCATTCTGTCTAGTTCCATCTGCTTTCTCACTCAGCCCGTCTACCCCTCATTCACTGCACCTTTATCTCTACAACCATTGCCCTGTCGTTTAGACAAAGAAAGTGCCTCGGTAACGTGAATTTGGAAATGGGAGTTTACAGCTGCTAAAACTACCATCATTGCTATTCAATATTCCTTTTCTGAGTAATAGGTCTCCATCTGTTAAAAAAAACCCCAAAACCTGCAGATTTTTAAGATTGTCATTATATTGTATGTAATGGTTTCATAGCTAACTTAAAGATGTTTTGTAAGAGAATCAGAGAACAAATGGAGATTGCACAACCATGTCACCACTGCACATAGGTGCTGGTCTGAAGTATGGTATGACTGTACACTGATGGGTTGCGTACAATTATGACAAAAAAGTGTTATTGGTCCTAAAATGCTTCATGAACTTTGCTTCATGCTCCTGAGTAGCAGCTCTTGACAACTCAAACATTAACACTCCACATATATTTACATACTGAAAAAACCCTGTTTCTTCTCTTCCAAGTACTATGTTTTAACAGTTTTACAATGTACAACAAACAGGTGGTATTTTTATAATGTCCTGATACATGAATTAACTAATTTGATAAGCTTCCAAATAAGAGCTGTAAAATTAATTTTCCACTGACAAGAAAAACTGATAAAGTAAGAAATGCATTATTATATAGCAGTTTCAGTGCATAACACACTGCTTCACATTCATGCACTACTGACAGAAGAAAGCAATTCTGCATGTATCCCATACAGAACCTTATGCTGCTATTTACATTTCTTGTTTTGCAAGGAGAGAAGGGCTTGTAGTACTAAGAGTATGAGCAAAACAACTCTATTGCAGTACAAGTATCACAGGGCAAGCTTTTTCATTACAATCAGAAAAGAAAATCCATTGGATTTTGTTCTTAATAATAATAGGAAAGAGACTAGTTTCTTGTGTCCCAGGATCTGGGAAATAAAATATCAGAACTAACCGTCATCCCCAGATAGCTAGAACTATTCAAAATATGTATATTCATTTACTTCTAAATAAGTATTATCACCTAGGAATTATAAATGTTTGTAAAAAACTTTTGTTCTATTTTAAAATGTGCTGTAAACATCTGTAATTTTAAATTAATTATTGAGAATATGGAATGAACCTCTGTATCAGAAAGACTAAGGACCTCTCCTCCGTTTCCATGTTTTTCTTTCCCTTGCAGAGCAGTCACAAACTCTCTGGTTTTGAATACTCAGCATGGGCTGGGCTCTGAAAATTTGTCAAGTGAGACCTGAAGCTCCTCCTGTTCAAAATGAGACTTGCAAATCTGCCTGGATGACAGAAAGATGGGTTGTGGTGAACTTCATCTGGTCTAATAGTCTAGTCTGCCTGGGAACCAAGGGTGCAAAATCCACTTGAGAATGCACCTCCTCCTCAATGAGGACACATGGTCACCTCTGCTGCTGCTTCAATTAACATAGTTTCAAAATAATTAGAAGGCAATATGTGCAAAGAGTTATTTCCCATTAAACACAAGTAAGAAACTAATTAATTTATTAAATACATTATTTCACTGTAAAAAGAGAGGAGGAATTGTTGTGTTTTCACTTGTTAACCATTCATTTGCTGCATCATTTAATTTGGACTTGATGGCAAAGTGGTAGTTTAATAATAATAATAATAATAATAATAATACAAGATATAAAGCTTATGCACAAATGGCCACACTTAACAGTGAGGCTTCTTCACTTAAGAATAATTTCTCCATAGTAATGTCCCATTACCTGCAAGGGAGTTCTTTTTACTTGCCCTCAGTATACTTGTTCTCAAGGAAATCAGCACACAGAGAAAAACAGCCTTTGGTTTCAGTTTTGTATTTTCTGTCACAAGTAGGTGTTTTATAATTCACTTAAATGGAATAAAAGAACACGTGTTAGTTGCTGACAGTGATCATGCATATTATAACAAATCTTAATTATATTTATTCTATTTATGAACCATTAAGTACAGGAAAAACTTAACTTGTTTAGATATGTGCTTAAGCCCACGCACGTGTTCTACATTCTCAGAGACTAATTATAAATCACGAGGGATTTTGATAGAAGTAGAAATACAAAGTCAAAGATTAGTGTCAAACCAGATAATCTTTGTTAGGATTTAACAAACTAGAATCATGTATTCAATGATTCTCATTAGCTTCTGGTAGGTTTATAAATGAAGCTGTCAGTGAAAGAAGTATTGTATGAGATACAAATAACAGGAAAATCAACTCATATGAAGTTTGTGTACTCCACATTCAAAACAAAAAAAGCCACAAAAGCAAACCCAGAACGACAGTGAAGTTATTTCAAATAATTATAGAGGAAAGCAGTAGTTAACCTAAAAGCTCAGGGGTCAGACCCATGATTAGGAGTAACACTTCAGTGTGTTCATTTGAAATAATATTTTCAATGGAATTCAGCAAGATGAGTGCATAAAAGACACCTCACTTAATGAAGAAAGAATGGGAGAAGGAAGAGATGTTACTCTGCAATGCAGCATTTCCTCCATTAAAGAGAGTGCATTTCCATGCAGCTACATGGTATCACTGAAAAGCACACTATTTCTTAGTCTGAAACACATAGCTGAAATTGCAAGAACAAAAATTGTTGCAGATCTCTTAAACATTATTTAGTAAATTGGTTTTCATTTTATTCTTCATTTTTGAAAAGAAAAAAAATTGCAATGAATAACTCAAATGTAATTTTAATACAAAAACAATGCAGCCATGATTTGCTAAGTGTTAAAACATCACTAACTTCTACCATAGGAAGACAGTTAATAACTCATTAGTCTTTTCAAGGTTCGAAATAAGTCAGCAGGTAGAAAAAAATATTCCCTTTTTAAAAAATAGTGTGAATTTAATTTCTGGTTTTCCACTCAAGAAAATAATTCATTTTCCTGAATCATGTCAGGTGTAATATTTTTTCTTCCATGCTTGTATTTCAGACAGTAGATAGGTGATTCAACCTTGATTTATACAGGAACTATTTCCTCTTTTTCCTTTCTTTTTTTTTAATTTATTTTAAAATTATGGTGGCTAAGGAATAATATATTTGGACCCAGACTACCTTATTTTTCTCAGTCCTCACAATTTTAGTTCTGTTTTATATTAATAGAAATTCAAATATTTTTTCAGAAATCCATTGATTGTGATCATGACGTCATATATTAGAACTTTGTAAGTTTTAAATTTACAACAAACACTTTCTTTTCCTTTTTTTTCTCCCATCTCTTCATAAAAACACTTATTTTTCTAAAACATCTAGGAAATTGTAACAAAATTTTCAGACCATCTACCCACGTTACCAAAATATTCTACTGTGTTACCTATAGACAACTGGTATATTCTTTGCTACTGATTTTTTCAGCAGAAATTATTTATGTACTCCTGTTGCATTACTCTGATAAAGTGAATAATCCACTTAATTTCAAAAATGTTAGTCTACTGCAATTTTTGACCAGATGCAATCACTTTCTTTACATTTCAGAAATATATCCTTGTTGTTCTTATTTTGCTATTTTTCAAGAGTAGCTCGTGGCCTTGTATAGCCATATTTTCCTATGGAGTATTTATAAAACAAATTCTGGCAAGATAAGAAAGTGAAGAAAGGTAACTAATAAAATTGCGAATATTTGTCGTATCTGATCACACAAAGGATGATCTCCTCTTGTGAGATTCTGAAGGCCACCAGATTCATAAAATCTTAGAATAATTTTGGTTGGAAAGGACCTCTAGGAGTCATCCCGTTTGTACCTGCTTAAAACAGAACCAGCTTCAAAGGTTGATGAAGTTCTCAGGGTCGTAGTCATGAGTCTTGAATATCTTGAAGGATGAAAACTCGATTGCCTTTTAAATCAGCCTGTTCCAACAGCTGACTTCTCTCACTATGAAAAAAGAAGTTTCTATCTAATTCACATCAAGAGTAGGAAACAGACCATGTTTATCAAAGGTAAATTAAGACTGAATCAGTAGAGTATGTTGTGCATCACGAAAGAATAAAACCAGTCCTTGCCTGGTTCAACACAGGCCTTTGCTTTAATTCTTCTCAAAGACTCCAAGATTTAAATACACAAGCACTGAAGTACAGCTACAAACATTGTTCTGCCACATATAATTTCATAGTCACTAACAAATAAAAGTTCAAGAACTTAAGAAACTTATTTAAACAAATAATTCATGGTACACATGGAATTTTTAGGGGTTTTTAGTTTTGTTTTGTTTTTTTTCTTTTGGATATTAGAAATATCAGCAATGATTAGAGAAAAAGAATACTTATTAGTTAGTGGCTTAGAAGAATGTGGGAGATAAGCTGCACACATTAAATAAGACTTAAAATTTTATATTTTCTGAAAGCATGAATCTACTGCTGGAAAATACAGTGTCAAGAGAAAAGTTAGCAATGGTATAAGCATTAAAACTTTAGACAAAGAGACAGAACATACTTGTAGCTTTAAAAAACTAGTAACGTGACTTTCACAATAATTTGTTCTGACATCTGTGTCAAGGCAAGTATTTAAAATTTGAGTGCTTAATGTTTCTCTACTAGTAAGAGTGGGCTTTAACAGCGTATTTGCTAGTAGGGTGGGAGCACTGAGGTCAGTTTTTTGTAGCTATGAAGATGTTTCAATATTTTTAAGTGTTTCAGTCCAGTACGCTCCGAGATTCTTCATCAGAATGTCACCATGTATAACCCACTTGTGGATCTTTCTTAGTTCCAATGTCATATGGTGAATTGTTGGGAAAAGCAGAGATAAAACCCAGGAGACATGACCATATGTCTCTCTTTTATCAGCTGACCAGTCAGCGCAGTTTCACAGAGTACAAGATGAGCTATTAAAGTTTACTAAACAAAACTCCACCATTCTCATAATGCTCTGATTAAGATCCAGAAAGCAACTCGCATTCTTCCAAACTCTTTCATGGCTCCTATTAAAGCAAAATAAAAGTGCATTATTTTTAAATATTTGTTGTCTTCTCTTCACTGAAACATTTCTGCCTAAATGTCAAATTTCCAGAATGTTTTGCATATCAGTGTGCATATATTCACAATAAACATCCTTCATTTACAATTCCACTTCTTTTTACCTTGTATCCTGACTTTTGATGTCCATTTAGAAGATAGGTGGTCAGTATCATGTTTTTATTTTATATATGTGTGTGTGTGCATGTGCATGCACAGACAATCAAACTAAATAATATAGAATTTGCTTGACTGGTTAATCCCACAGACAAAAGCAAACTACTTGCACACATATATCAGTAATGCCAAGAAACTACAAAAGAAATATATATACAATATATACAATATACTGCAAGAAATATATATACAATATTCTACCTACCTGCATCATAAGACTGGCTGCATCATCCTTGTGCAGCTGAAAAGCATTTGACAAGCAGAATAAAAAACCCTAATGACTAAGCACATTTCAGGTGATGAACATTACTTTGGAGTTCCTGATCAAATTTATTCCAACTGCCCAGCTATTGATCTGATATCAGATGTAAAATTAGTGAAGAACATTGAATATTTTTATTTTATTCACTGAAATATTTCAATATTCAATTACTATCTGAAAAATTGCAGATGAAGCTTACTTACATATGAACATTTCTTACTTACATATGAACATTTACAAAGTTGTCATAATAGATACACTTGACGTGATACTTTTGGATCGTTTTTACTGATACATGTATTTAAAGCAGACATCATCCAAAGCTAACCATAATGTTCATATTCATATACACATATACACATAAATTGATTTACTGTGTTGACAGAAACATGGCATCTGAGATGCTGAAAATGAATGGAATAGAGGCTGTTTGATACCTTTTACAGGTATGTAGTTTTAGGCTGATTTGGTTATACAAGCAATAAAACTTTAGCTAGCTGCTGGTTACAGCGTTACAATTCTAAATAAAGAAAAGTTGAATGTCTGACTGTTGAATGTTTGACTATAGAAGATAATGTGGTGTAATCACTGTAGTTCTTGAGTGTTAAAGGTGCTTGGTGTCTAAAAAATCAATCTCTAATGTAGTTCATTAATTTGATGATACTCCCTGGTGAGGCTTCTGTAGCCATGATGTAGTGACTGTTGAAATAAATGAAAAAAATATTACCATACTTTTTGAAACATGAACAGTAAAAAAATCCTAATTTTAGAAATGCACACGGTTTGGCCCTTAAACAGTTTTAATTAGACTTCATGTAAATAGAAGTTCAAAGGACATAGCTGAAAACATTGGAATAGGCTGCCCAAGTGGTTGAATCACCATCTCTGGAGGTATTTAAAAGACAGATAGACGTAGTCCTTAGGGACATGGTTTAGTGGTGGTTTTGACAGTGTTTGATCAATGGTTGGACTCGATGATCTTAAAGGTCCCTTCCAACCTAGATGATTCTGTGATTCTGTGATTCTATGATTCTAAAGAAATGTGGACTCACATTAAGTATACCTTAAAAATTATTTGTGTAAATGAAAGTATGTTCTTTAATTCTACTGATTTTGATGTTTTAGCAGGCATATTTCTGTTGTAAGAGGTTCTGCATATTTAAACACAAAGAAAATCCTAACATTTGAGTAGTACATTGCCTAACTGGATCTTTTAAATAACTGAGAGATGGCAATTTTTCATGGTCAGTGCAAAAGTAATATAACTACACTAAGGATTTGATCTTTGAACTCATGATAATACAAAAACATATTAAAAAAAAAGACTAAATTTGATGTCTGATCTAACCTCAAAGTTCAATACTTAATTGATACCTCAGGGTTGTGTCCGGTTGAGTTTCAAATATCTCTAAGGACGGGAATTGCAATATTTGACTCCTCACGGTGCAAAAAACCAAACTTAACATCTAATTGGAAGTTCTGTTATTGCAGCTGAATTCCTCTCATCCTTTCACTTTGCACCTGTGAGAACAGTCTGGCTCTATTTGGTATATAACCTCCCATTCGGTGGATGAAGGCTGTAATTAGGCTTGTCTTTAGCTTTTTCTTCAGGCTGATGAAATGCTGCTCTCATAGTTTCTTCTTGAATGTCATGTTATTTAGCCCTCTAATCATTCTGGTGACTCTTTACTGAATTCAATCCAATATCTCATTGTCTTTCTTATGCTGGGGAGCCTAATCTGGTATTCCAGATGCAGCTTTACAGTTGACAAACAAAGGGTAAGAAACAATTCCTCAACTTGATGGCTATGCTGTCATTAATACAGCCTTCTATGTGGTTGGCCTTCATTGCCCCAAGAGACTACTTTTGAATCACATCTGAATTTTCTGTCTGCCGGGATCATCAGGCCTTTTTTGCATAAAGTTCCTTCCAATCCTGTTGATCCTCAGCCTATACTGTCATATAGGATTATTCTGGTATTCTGGTACGGACACAGAAATTTGTTTTTGCTTTTTTTTTAATTTTAGCCTTGTGGAAACTCAACATTCATTCAAGAAAGGACTAGCACACTCTTGCAGCCTGTCAAGTTCCTCTAAACAGCAGCCCAGTCTTCTAGAACACTGACCGCTTCCTTAATTTCATAGAATCATAGAATCACTTGGCCTTGTTGAATTCTATGAGGTTCACATGGGCCTACTTGTCGAGCTTGTCAAGGTCCCTCTGGATGGCACCTCTTCCCTCTAGTCTATCAGCTGCACCACTCAACTTGGTCTCAGCCATAAACTTGCAGAGGGTGTACTATCTCTGTCACTGAAGATATTAAAAAAGTAATAGTCCCCTACGGACCCTTGAGGGATGCCGCTCATTACTGGTTTCCACCTAGATACTGAGCCATTGACTGAAACTCTTTGGATGCATCCATTCAGCCAATACCTTACCCATCTAACAGTCCATCCATCAAATCCATATCTCTCCAATTTAGTGATGAGGATGTTGTGTGGGACCATGTCAATGGCCTCACAGAAGTCCAGGTAGTTCTGCCCTTGTCCACTGATACAGTAATTTCATATAATATGGTATCATCCATGAAATTACAAGGGACGGATTCTGTCCTTTCATCTAAGTCGTTAGAGAAGACATTAAACAGCATCACATCTATATCAGCCCCTGAAGAGCACCACTTGTAACTAGTCACTATTTGAACTTCTGCTACGGATCCACATATTTTTTGCTAAAAAGTACAACCAATACAGCCTGCTGAAGCTGTATTTCATCAATATGACAATAAGGACACTGTAGGAGAGAGTGGCAAAGGCTTTGTTGAAGTCAGGATAAACAACATACACTCCTCTTCCATCATCCACAGAGGCAGTTTTCTCATCATAAAAAGCAAGAACTTGGTCCAGAATGATTTCTGCTTGAGAAACCTGTGCTGGCTTTCCCAACCTCATCTCATCTTTCACACGCTTCAAAATGGCTTCCAGGACTTTCACGGGGAAGTCTCACCAAACTAATGTCCACCAGGTCCTCCTTCTTTCCTTTTTGAAGATGTGCGTGATACTTGTCTTTTTCCAGTGATGAGGAACCTTCTACGGTTACCATGTTCTTTCAAAGACGGTCATTAGCCACTTCCTCTCGGTGCTGACATGTGGGTCATAGAAGCCTGACTCTGGTGACATCCTTGAGGGAACTTTTTTATCTTCCCCTGTTAATGTGGCACTATACTATTTATTAAGTAGATATCATCATCTAGACAAAGATATTTCTTTCTTTTGCTAGGAGTCATATTCTGTAGATATTTTACATTGCTAGTAGAAATTTACATGCTTTGTATTGACCACCTGATGGTGGAGACTCTCAGGACCAGTCTGGGCTTATGTTGGCCTGGGCTGGTTTTAAATTCCCTAGAAATAAAATGACGACTTCCTGACCTCTTGTAGATGAATCCCTGTAAATACTGCATTAGCTGAAGGTGTGACACCCCGAAGTGATGCCACCATAACAGACAGTGTTTCTTTGTTTTCACTGAGGTGAGGGAAGGTTGTTATGGGATTTCTAAACACTGTTTGGAAACTATTGAGACTGAAGCAGAATGTAATAAGAAAACCCAAGCAGACCCAGATCCAGGTAGTAATAAGAAAACCTCAGCAGATACCCCAAGCAGAGGGGATGGAGAAAGAAACCCACACTCTGAACAGCTTACTTCTAGTGAGTATCCCAAGACGCTGCTCACTAGCTGTAATACTCCTTTACCCCATCCTTGAGGAAGTTTGAAACTCTCAATCTTAGGACCCAAAGGGTAAAGTATAACAGTAGAGAAACAAGGCATGTACTAGGAAGGTTGTATTTTCTTTGAAGTTTTGGGTTGGGGTTTGTTTTTTGTTTTTTTTTTGCAGGTGTGTGTGGGGGGGGGTTGTTTGTTTGGTTTGGTTTGGTTTTCCCTACATAACAATTTTAATATTATCATTAATACAGTTTTCTGTCACTCCCACATCAAGGACACCAGCTGAGGTTGAAGGTGTGTTCACTTCCAAGCAGAAAGCAGCAATAGGGAACAGAAGCCCAGCTCTGTGAACAGCAAACCACCCTGTGACAACTGCCGGTTCCTGTGCAATGTTGCTGAGGGATGTGGAAGGATAACATTCCCCTTCTCAGCTGAGAAGCTGAGAATAAGGACTTGTCAGACAAAAAATCAGAAACTTTACACTTTTAAAAATATTTAACAGAAAGCAGCATGATCTAATGGATTTGAAACATTACAGTGTGGCTTATGGCACATAAAATGCCTCTACAAATTCACCTTGTCCTTCTCTGTTCTTTCTTTCATGTAAACTTGAAAATTTATTTTCTCTTATGAAGAATATATTTTTTTTAAAATTTTATTTTTAGCTAAGCAGAGCTGCAGCAAGGGAATGAATGACCTTCAAAGCTTTTGCTTTGTATCCACGATACAGTTTTCATTCCCACTAAAAGCAATAGAGACCTGTGGAAGATGAGGGCCCAAATGAATAAGTGTGAAACTGTTAAAGACTGGCAGAGCTGGCAGAGGGTGTGAAAGATGTGAGTTTTGTTGTTTCTAGACAAAACCCAGAAACCTTTTTCTCAACTCTAACTAGAACATACACCATTGTCAACAGAAAGTAGAAATGGTTGGCAGCAGCATACAAAGGCATTTCCCAAAGCTACTACTAGTAATTTCAATACATTAACCATAATCAATAATAGACAGCATCTTCAATTTGAATAGACATTTTCTGGGCATTCAAAGAACTCTGAACAAAGATGTGAATATTACTGAAGAGCTGTGAGGTACAGCAATAAAAAAGAAATACTAATGGAGATTATTTTTGTCCTTAATTGTCCATGGAATGTATGAGTTCACTTCTTTCTGTTAAAAAAGGTAAATACTATATTTGCTCTTACAATTACAGGAATCTTAATAAAAGGGATTGATTTTTATAAAAGCCACACTAATTCTTATATAATTTATAATTCAATTTTTTATTTGAAAAAAAAACTTGATACAACTATGTTCACAGTAAATTTAAGTTAGAATCAAAAAAAAGTTTAATGAAATATGCTTTTGAAGAATTTTTCAAGAAGGACTTTGTTCTCCCTCATGCCATGCTTGAAGACCACAGGAAGCAGTAGGAACTTTCCAACTAACTGACGGGTTTTAGAGCAAGTTGGTAACTGAACTGTGCATATTCAAGTTGCTTGTGCTTAGCAATAGAAACAGATTTGTAATTAAGTTTTTCAATTAGTATGCTATGATTAAGCTACAAGAAGAATAGTTGTTTAATCTGAATGTTACTAAACGTCGTCACAAAACCCTGTCTTTTTTCCACCGGTGGATATTCTCAATAGTCTCTTTATCTTAGAGTGTTTCTTTCAAAGACATAATATTTTGTATCTATTTCAGTGTAATATCTTCCATTGTTCCTTTAGTTCTAACTATTTCTTTATATAGCTATAATTTACCTCAATTATTATTTTTCTTTAAGTCTGGGTTTCTTTTTGTTGTAGTATATACAATATCCTTTTCCAGAATAACAAGGTCATTGTATAAAGCCAAATATATATTAAAATGGAAATACCAAACACTACCATCCTGGTTAAAATTGATATATAAATAGAAACAAACACATACCTCGGTGTCCTTAAGTATAAATAGAAGATAATAGAAATAGATCCAAAAATTTTAAGAGGTGAAGTATACAGTTTAAACATACTTTATGTAGTTTTAATATACTTTATTTTCTAGGAGCAAAAAATGAATAGCTGCAGTAGTCATGATCATGGTGATATATTTTACTCTGCTATATGTCTTTACATTCAATGGCAGGAGAAGAAAAATGCATGTAAGTGGAGGATTGAGACAAACGAGGCTTCCGCAGAAAAATTGAGTCAAGCTAACATTTAAGAACAGATAACACAAGAGTAGAAAATACAAGGTGTTCATCTGGTCAAGCTGATGAAGCAGATATAGTGATGGCTGAGCAATACATATATTTACAATACTGTAGCCTACTGCATCAGAAAAAAACCAGAAGGAATTGGAAGTCAGTGTGCAAGTGCAAAACTATAACATCATTGGGAGTACAGAGACATATTGGGATAGCTTGCATGACTGGAATGTTGTGATGGATGAATAAAAGCTCTTTAGAAAAGACAAGCTAGGAAGGTAAGAAGAGGGGCAGGGTGTGATGTAGAGGGATGTCTGGAATGCAAGGAGCTTTCCCTTGGGACAGATCATGAGATAGTCAAGAGTTTATGGACAAGGGTCAGAGGACAGACAAACAGAAGTGATGCCAAGACGGGTACCTGCTATGCCTAATCAAGAAGAGGAAGTAGATAAAGCCTTCTTTAGACAACAGGAAGAAACTTCACAATTGCAGGACTTGGTATTCATGGGGGAATTCAGCTACCTGCACAGCTGCAGAATGAGTAATATGACTGGGTACACACAATCCAGGAAATTTCTGGGGTGTGTTAATGATAACTTCTTGATGCAGGTGCTTCATGAGCTGACCAGATGGGATTTTCTGCTGGACCCATTGATGCTCAAAAAAGGAAAGAAGTAGCTGAATATGTAAAGGTTTACAGCAGCCTTCATCAACAAAAATTGTGGACAGAAGTGAGCAAGACATGTTAGAGTCCCAACCATGGAACTTGGAAAAGCAGATTCTGGTTTGTTGAAGGACCTGCTTGAGACGATATAATGGGAGACTGCCCTGGAGGTTCAAGGGGCCCAGGACATCTGGCTAATCTTCATGGATGACATCCTCAGGGAACAGGAATAACGCACAGAAACTAAAGCAGGACAGCTGGGATGAACAGGAAATTCTTAATTCAGATCAAATTTTAAAAGGAATTATAGGTAAGAGGGAAACAAGGATGGGCTACTGAACACAGTCAGGAGTGCCAAAGCTCAGCTGGGTTGAAAATTGAAAAGGATGTGGAGGTCAACAGAATAGGTTTCTGTAAGTACCTCAGCTGCAAAATGAAAGTTAAGAAAATGTGAGCTTGGCCCCCCAGAAGGACTTGGGACACAGGGGAAAAAAGGCATGGAAAAGGCCAAGGTGATCAAACACTGGATCAGGTTGCCTAGAGAGCTTGTAGGATTTCCATTCCCGGAGAATAGAAAAACTCAGCAAGACACAGCTCTAAGCAACCTGCTCTAAGTGGACCTTGTGTGAGCAAGATGTTGGACTAGACGGCTTCCATAGGTCTCTTCTAACGTACATGATTCTATGAAAATACTTTTTAATATTCTAAGGAATTGATTTAAGAAGTAAATAAAAGTAATTCAGTTTGGATTTTTTTTTCCTAAAAAAAATATAGGACATAAGAATTAAGAAGCATAACACTTTTCTGAACTGGAGCTGCAGTGAAAAGTTGGTATGCTGGCATCTCATAAAAATTAAGTGTTCCTTGAATTTCAGTAAATAAAATTGCAAAGTAAACAGTATGTATGACCATATGGTTAAAACTCTGGTCTAACACAAAAAACATGCATTTTGATTCTTGGTCATAGACAAAGTGTGTCCTCGAGCAAAGGTCACTGATTCTCAAAGTATTTAGACATAAAATTGCCAGATCCAGAGCCAGTAAAATTACTGAGAATTTTTTCATGTGCTTTGGATCAAACTTTTACTCATGTCATGCCTTTTTCTTCTTTTACTTCATAATTTGTCCCTGCTTTCTTTGTCTTTTCTACTCACATATTGTGAAGGGGGCTCCAATCTAAGTGACACTATATTACAAAAGTAAATCATAAGGTTACTGTGAAGCTTTATGCAATGTATTAACTTACCTATTCATGCAATTTCCTGTTAGTGGAGAAAGAAACAGTAGGACAAAAGGTAGAAGCCTCTTAGCAGATGGCAAACATATGTATATCTAACACATCACTTGGCCAGATTTTAGAAAACAACACTCTGTGCAGGTTTGTTAGTCAGAAATCAAAATAAATCTTCCAACTGTATCTGCTTAAGTTAAGCTTACTACACAGTGGTGGTAAATAGATCTTAGCTAGGAAGGCTTTACACCCATCTCATCTCACTTACAAGGAAAACTCCTCAAGTACCAGGACAGTTTGTTGTAACCACATGAACGCTCAGATGTCCCGTCTCTCTCTTTATCCATTTGTGTATCCTAAGAAACCCTGGGAAAAGCTGTCTTGGAAACACAGGAAACAGTTCCAGCCTCTGAATCATGGTTCCAAAGAGATATCTGATCTTATTTTATGCAAGAAACTGCAATGTTATTATTTGACCCATAGTTTAGCACTCTGGTTGTTGTGTATCCCAACCTAAGAACTGAACTGCCTCCAAACAACTTGCATGCCTAATTTGCTTTTGGTGAATTTCCTGCCTGCAGCCAGGTGTCTTTTAAGTTTTGCAATTCTGAACATTGCAATGTCTAAGTGTTTTTTTTGGATCTCTGAATCTACCCTCACTTCTCCAAAAAAGATGCTCACCTGATGACACAGAGCTAAATCCAGGAACTTCTTCTTCTTTTTTTTTTTTTTTTGAGAGCGAGAGAAACAAATGTTTTAGCTCAGGTTCAGGTCTGAGAAGAAAAGATATCAGGTGGTCCCATATTCAAATTTCATTGAAGTTGAGGGAAATGTCCTATGCAGAAATTATCTGTACTTCAGAGGGGAAAAAGATGAGAAGTTTTATTAACAAAAGAAGGAGCAGATGAGAAATATATTTAAAGCTTTAAAGTCTCCTTATAAGTAAGCACAAAGTAATGCTCCAAAGAAAAAGAATTCACTCTCTTTAACTTCTGCTATGTCTTTGTCCATCTTCCTATTGAATTTCAAATGGTAAAAGCATTTTCATGAAAGCAAATTTTTTTTTCTATTTAACAGTTCTCGATGGTGCATCAACTGAAGTAATAACATCAAAGCCATTTACTCTTCATCCAGTTGTAATATTACAAACAGGTGATTATGACTAGCTGGGGATATAATAGTGCAAGCAAGAAAGCTCTTTAGAAATCAACCCTATGTTTGTTCAAATATCTTTGGTATACAAAGAAGATGATGGAAAGAAATAGTCAAAATTGATTCTAAATATAATTCTTATCAAAGTTTTTTGTCAGGCTGTAGCTGGTATCTAGCAAGACTGTATACCATGCTTTCTGCATAGCTTTCCCTTTGGATCATTTTTGAACTTACAGTTTGAAAAAAACCACATGCTGTTTGTATTGGCACTCAGCAGGAAGCTATTGTTTTTCTTTTCAAGAGGAAAAAAAACAAACAAAAAAACTTCTCCCCCTGAAAAAGAGAGGCCAAGCAACACCCTTCTAATAAATATAAAATTGATGTGAACACCAGTAATTCATGTATTTCAAAATTACTACATTGTGTCTAAACACATACTAGTTTCCAGAAACATTTCTATGAAAATTGTAATGAAATAGTAGGTTTTATTTTTATTCAGAGTAATTTTTTGCAGTGTTAGATGCAAACAAATTACTTATTGGCATTTCTCTGTGTTTACAGTAGTTTCCTTCATTTGCTTTTCAATCAGTTTATTTTATCTATCATGTCAAGAAATCGTAAAATTTAAGTGAACATAGTATTTTAGTTCCCTGTAGAAATGGCATACAGATTACAAATGGGTGATGGTGATGATGATGGGTGATTTAACTGAAAGATGTGCTTGAAATCTCAAATCACAGTGGTATAGAGAGGATTGTGTTATTTATCAGTGTTACCGCAATGTGTATCTCTGTACACAGAAATGAATGTACACAAGGAACGAAAATGGGGATATTGTTCAGACAGGAAAATATCTTACCCATCCTAAACTATTCCCCGGAAGAGTGTGTAGGTCTTTGTGAAAAGAAAAGAAAAGAAAACAAAACAAAGCAAACAATAACACTTGCCACCACCACCCTCCCAAAAAAAAAGTTGTATAACATTTGTTTCTGTATTTGTTTTGAACTATGTAAAAACTTTCAAATATACACAAAATTGTACTTTCTGTAGTTTTTAGTTAGGTGTTTGCACATTTACCCTGCCAGACTGATATAGACCACTAGCCACGGGCTAAACCACTGCATTACACATTTAGGTAGCTATATATTCATCAATCTTACATATTGGGGGGAAAAAACAAACAAAACCCCCATGTCAATCACGTGGTCATTAATTTCATTTTTTCTATCTACCTTTAAAAATGTACATTTTCAAAAAATTTTCTAGGGGAATGGCATTACATGTCAGTAATTATGCAGGCAACAAATAGAAGAAATCATTTTTGAGTGAGTACTGAATTGCTAAATTTGCAAGCAGTCAGAACCAAATTTTGTTAATTACCTTGATAATGCCCTTGTAGTTTCTTTTCTTTCCACTTCTTATTTTCATTTTTATTCTTATGATAGTAAAAATTCATAGGGTTGTTACTCTTTAAATAGGAGACGTAAACAACAGGTTTGTTTTGATTTTCCTCACTATTGAAACAGATACATGAAAATGACTACTGAAAATGTATTCATTCACATTTTAAGTCAGAAAAACTGAATTTATCAAGACTTATATTCTGAATTTAGAATTGAAGTAGTTTGGTATAAATCTGCATTTGAAAAACTAGATAATTTTGACAAACTCTAAATATTGATTTTATAAGATTAAATTCCTCTTAATTCACAATAAAAGAACCCATACAATTGTCAATTACATTTGTGAAATGTAGAGAAACTAATGGCTTCAAAGACATTTAAACACATACAATACTGTTTAAAAAGAACTGCCTCATTGCCTTATCCAAAGCACAGGGAAAAAACAACCCCACCAGTTTTAAATGAAGAAGAGATATTATAATTTGTCCCAATTGGAAGTACTGATGTGTGTGAAGATCTTTAGTGATAACAAGAAATTATCTGCCTGACCAGCAAGGTACAGTCTTACCTCAAGACCTAATACTTTGGTTTTGGTATAAAGACAGAAGTACACTATGTAATGTAATGTATAATAAGAAGCAAGCAAAGCTACCATATGCTAGGTTCAGTCTTGTCGTCCACAGCCGGGGGGTGACTGGGTATTTTGAGATCAAGGTTCTGAAGAGTAACTATGCTTGGCAAATATTTTGAGACACTTCTCATGTATGTTGTTTGGTATCTCTTTTTTTTGGGTCTGAATCTTCTCTGTAACCTCAGTGTTATATCAGATGTCTCATTTTAAGAGGCAGTGAAAACATAGCTCAGAAAGTAACTGGAATTTAGGTAATGCAGCAAGTATTTGCTGAACAAGTCTATGATTTGTTGTGTTCTAATGAAAAGCACCACCATTTCATTTTTATCTGCTCTTAGCAAGTAATATTCACTCAAACAATATTACAAGCAATGGATAAAGAACATTGCTATTAGCAGCTGTACATGCAGTTCCCAGAAGAAACATTCTGACATTAAGTATAAAGGTTCTTGGAAAAAGACACATAAAAGTCAACAGTATTTCTATATTTATAGCAGAGAGTTTGAAAAATAACACTTAAAAAAAAAGCTACTCACTTTTTTCATTGTTTGCATGTTTACTCATGTTTTATTAGATACCTGAAGTGAAAATTCAGATCTAGAGTTGAATGACAATTCAAGTTTTTGAAATTTCAGTGCTCATATAAGACCCAAAGATACTACTGAATCATTTATTGGGAGAGCAGCCAAAAGTAAAAACATGTGTCTCTGTGTTTTCATTTCCCCAAAGTCAGAAGAAGGAAGTTCCTGAAACAGTGTCTGGTTAAAAATAATTTCCTACTCTAATTAATGTGGTCAACATTGACACTGAGTAGTAAGTTCTTAACCAATAGATCAGCTTCATTCTGTGCCATTTAAACTTGCCATACACCATAATAAGATAAGAAGAAAGCAAGAAAGCTTTTTTTTTTTTCCTTCTTTCTCTAAACACAGACTCCAAGTTTTCAGGAAACTGTCTTTAAGACTGAGAAATACAGTAACAGAAAGTCCACAGAGTAACTGAAAGTCTGAATATTAATAAATATGTGCTTTATATAAGGTGAAAATTCCCTAGAAAGCAATTATGTAATATGGCCAAAAAGACAGCGCACTTCTCATGTGATAAACCAGAGTGAATTAACCAAAAGATGGACTCTCATTCTGACACTGAAATTCCAGCACTAGGAAAAAAAGATGCTGTCCCACAGTCTCCCTATTCCATTTGCCTTAGATAATTTTCAACTATTAGCCCAAAGAAATCCAACTTTTTCTTTGTAATGATTCTGATGGGATGTCAGGACTTTGAACTGACAATATCTAACAAAAGTGTTATGTTTATGTTTTATTTTCATTATTAAAGAGAAATGACATCAGCAAGAAAAAGATACAAGTACAAACTTATCTCAAATTGAACAAACAGTTGCTACATTCCCTGTTTTTATGGAATTTATGTTCACCTTCAGGAACAATAGAACAATTTAATGGAGTCATATTTTTTCTTAAGGGACACATCAACTGCAGCAGCTTTGATTTGGTGTCAACGCTTGGAGATATAATGAAGACTAATGTTGACTAAATGTCAAACAGAAAACATTTAGAAAAATGGAAAGTGGTCAAAAAAAGGTCTTCCATTGCTCTATGAGATACTTATGAATTTTACAGGTTCTTTTGTGAATCTTTAGTGTTATCAGAATGCTGAGCAGGTTGCCTATATTATATATGCCAAGTTCTGCTCTGAGATGCACATGCGGATGTCTCAAATACGCTAGAATATCTCAAATAGTAACAAACAGCTATGGTTAGGAAGCTGAATAGAATAGCAATCAGATATACTTTCAGAGCTCAGGCACTTGGTTTACATGAGGATACCTGCATTTGGACACCCACATTTTGCTGTCTGCACTTTGGGTTTGTCTGCCCTATAAGACTATCTCAGATATATTTCGGTTCCTATAATTATTCTCTTTTTAATTAATTATTTCTAATTACTCTGTAAAAAATACCTTCACAATTTTTTACTGACTAGTCTAAGCATTTTACTAGTGTAGGAACTTCTTTCTTAGAATGAACCCTTAATCTTTCTTTTCTATCTTATCTTAAGGCCTCTGAAGCAAGTTTTAAAATGCAGTACAAAAGAAACCCAGCATTTAATAAAAATTGAAACTTAGGGATAGAAGGTTATAGAATTCATAATAATAGAATATAATCATAGAATGGTTTGGGTTGGAAGGGACTTTTAAAGAACATCTAGTTCCAACCCCCCTGCCATAGACAGGGAAATCTGCTAGGACAGATTGCTCAAAGCCACATCTAACCTGACTTTGACCACTTCCAGTGATGGGGCATCCATAACTTGTCTGGGAAACCTGTTTCAGTATCTCATCATCCCCACTAAAAAAAAATTCTTCCTTGTGTCCACTCTAAACCTACCCTGTTGCCTGTTGTTCTGTCACTACAGGCTTTGCTAAAATGTCTCTCTCCATCTTTCTTGTAAGCCCCCTTTAAGTATTGAAAGGCTACAAGACAGGCTAAACAACCCCAACGCTCTCAGCCTGTCTTCATAGGAGGGCTGTTCCAGTCCTCTGACCATTTTTGTGGCCCTCGTCTGGACCCACTCCAACAGGTCCATGTCTTTCCTGACTGGGGACCCCAGAGCTGGAAGCAGTACTTTAGATTGGGTCTCATCAGAGCAGAGTAGAGGGGCAGAATTACCTCCTGTGACCTGCTAGCCACACTTCTTTTGATGCAGGCCAGGATACACTTGGCTTTCTGGGCTGCAAGTGCACATTGCTGGTTCATGTCCAATTTTTCATCCAGCAGTATTCCCAAGCCCTTCTCCCCACAGCTGCTCTCAATCTATTCATCCCCCAGTCTGTATAGATATAGGCAGTTTCCCCAACTCAGGTGCAGGACCTTGCACTTGGCCTTGTTGAACTTCATGCAGTTCACATGGGCCCTTATGAGGTTCACATCATTCCACTGACTATGGTTTCAAACTAGAGAATCTGTGTAAAAGTGTCATGATATATCATCAAATAGTTCTGAATGGAATTTGAAACTTTGTACCCTTTTAAAATGAAGTTCTGCTTAATTCTCATAAATTGAATATTAAACTGTTTCAGTTATTGAATTAATATATTTGGAAAAGCTTAAAGTTTGTACAAAACCTTGTGTTTTGATATACGGGTACACCTTTCTCACCAGGTTTAAACCACTGGGAATTTTGCAGTGTGGTTTTGACATTGGATTAATTTTTCCATCATGGTACTCTTTCAGTTTGATTTCATACTCCACATAAGAGTTCCTTGTACAAATTTTAACCTTCATGTTCTTCTATAAATTGGGAAGTGGCTGTTTAACCATACACTTGTGTAAATAAGTTTCACTCTCCCAGATATTCTGATATACACAGAGTAGAAGTATGCTCATAAAATAATGAAACAGATTATAAAGAAGTTTAATGAAGATCTTTCTTTGCTTTTATCGCAGGCAGACTCTTGCAACCTCTTAGCAGTATCTGAATTTAACTCTCTATTTTACACCAGCTATATCCATTGTATTTGGCTAAGATCCTTATCCCTATGCATCATTTTGTACCTTTAAAAATACAAAAATCTCCAATTTCTACATTAGTTTAACTTTATAGTGAATTGCTGGATTTCCAGGAATAATTAATGTACACTAAAACACTATTAATTCTATCATTGTTTTCCTGCTAGTTTGTTACAGACAATTATATTTATATACAGATATATTTATATGTTTTTATACTATATATATTTATTACATAAATATTATTACATATTTATATATGTTTAGACAATTATGTTAGATTTTAAACCCTTTTTGAAGTTATAAAGATTTAAGTGGTATTTTCCCACTGACATTATTGGGAATTCAGATCATGGGTCAACAGTAAAATAGCCAAAAATATGATATGAAAGAAATATGCAGTAGTGCTCAGAGATGTAACTTACCATCTTATTAAAATGAATCTTGCAGAATTTATTATTATAGTGCAGTTATTTCTTTAATTGAGGTCTCATTATTTTTATATCTGAGAATTCTGAACATAACCAGTAATGTCTTTTTTCTGTAATGTAAGCATGTATGGTAAAAAGATACATTTTGAATAAAATCTATTTTAGAATAATGTTTTTACTTAGTATGTATAATCTATGCCTGAAAATTTTACAAAATTTATGATTTTTTTCCTTGAAAAAGGAGAATAAGGAGGTCAAAGAGACAGCAAGAGAAGGCACTCACAGCTACAGCTAACATGAAATATAAGAACATCCAAATTGTTACTGCAACACTGTTTTTTAAGTGTGGGATCAAAAAATATTTATCAGATGCAATTTTAAGCAGCAAAAGTCTGTTGGGTATTACAGTGCAATTACACGAATTTTCATTACCTTTAAATCTTAACAATTATTTATTTTTAAACTGTGAATAAAATACATTGTATGTGAAAAAATCTGTACATCGCTCACAGGATCTTTTAACCATTGTCATCAGTAGTCATCTCTTTTCATACATAAGCAACAGGAAGGATAATGTAATGTGAAAACAAAACACTGCAAAACTAATAGGATGCAATAGTGCTTTTGCACTTAAATTGGCACCTGAGTGAAAAAAGTATTCTTAGATATTCCTCCAGTTGTCCTGGTCTTTAGCTCCCAATGAAATACAGTTGTGAGTGTTTTTAACTTTAAAATTTACTGGTTGCCTAGAGTAACGTTTCTATATTTGTTTCAAAGAGGTTCACCGCTGATATGGTTAAGTAGTTCAGTAGGCTTTTTTTCTACAGGGACACTAATGGGATATACAAACCAGAGGCTGCTCTCATGAAACCTTTACAGATTTTCAGTCTGCTAATAAATTTAGACGCCTTTTCAGCAAGGACACTTCTGGTCTTTGGGCTAATGAGAATGAATAAAAGCACAGCTGTGGGCAGGAAATATGTTCAAGAAGAGTTACTACTGCTCAGTGACCATTACCTCAAAGTGACATTGCCTCAAAGTATAAGAGCATGTTCTCACCATCACCACCTCTCCTGGTCAGTGAATTTTGAGCTATCTTTCAGAGTAGGTAAGCTTCTGAAGACAGACACCAATGACTTTAAAGTGGGTGATTTTCAAACATCACTATTTTAAGCACTTTCTGTGAGCTCTTAGAGGTTGCATAAAGAACATATTGACTTTAGGTGTCTTTCTGTTCTGTATGCCTGCATATTTTGCCATTATTATGTGTTCTTTCCTCTCTTAGCCCTATGAGGAATGCTTTGATTAGGATCGGGTAACTCTTAGGTGTCCATTTTCCTTACTAAATCTAGCAATTTATTCAACTTAACAGCTATAACTTGAGCTCTAAATTGCTTACTTTTGTTGCATGTTTGGTCTATACTTCATTCTATGTTTCTATAGTTCCCTAGGGGTGTCATTTTATTTAAAATGCAATCTTCTGCCAGTATATACAATACTACCATTGTCCCCAGGGATAGTCTCCTTTTCTCATTCTTATAGTTTTCCTGGATCTCAGGACAAATCCTCTCCAATGGCCTGCCTTCAGAAAGAATAGAATTTCTTCTTTTGCTTTTTCTATTCAGGGGAAATTATTTTTAGATCTACAAGGTCAATTCTACTACTTTGAAATTACAGTTAATATAATACATAAGAAATATCAGAGGAAACATTGGCTCCATGGATCAAGATGTAGAATCTTTCCATCAGTTAAAACAGCTGAAGAAACATATCTTTAGCACCCACCATCTGATGTGCCAGTGGTGATAGATATATGTGTCATATTTGTGTTGATTTTCTCAAATCATTATGAGAAATATACAGAAAGGGATGGAAAGATTTTTTTATCAACTCCGATTGTAGAAATCAGATTTGAAAAACAAACAAACAAACAAACACAACTATAGTTTCCTCAAAAATTGAAACAGAGAGAAAAAACCTAACAGCAAAACTACAGAGGTTAGAAAATTGTCATTAGTGTAATAGAGATATATATGGCATATCTATTCATCTCAAAGGAAAACTGAGGGGCAATTCCATGATTTGACTTATTGGTACTCTAATCAGTCACCAAACATGCATGATTTTCAACATGAAATAAAGAAAACAAAAAATCCCCAAACAACCCAGTCAAAGCAACAAGCAAACATTCATAGCTTTAACAGCTGACCTCATCACAAGAGAATATTTTTCTTTCAGTATGTCTGACGTCCACCTGAGGTATTGCAGTAACAGTTCCCAGCTCCCTGTCATCCATTTCAACTTTTGTGTTATTTCTGTGCTGTAGGCAAGTTTAATAAAACAAGAATTTAGGGATTTGAATTAATTATATTTTAAATAGTTAAATATTTGGTTACAGATTAGGTCCATTCGGTATTCCCTGCTGTTCTATTAATAGCGTTCTAGTCTCTTTCTTTTTTTTTAAAAAAAAAAAAAGAACAAAAAGAACCAAATCCTAACTTTCTTTTTCACTTATCACAAAGTCTCAAAACAATTCCACATGGATCAGAGGACTGTCTTAGCTAAGAAAAAAATGCATAGGCTTTTTGCCAATGTCACCTCAATTATAGTCATCAGTATTTTCACAGTAGGACAAGAAAGCTGGTGATAGGTTTGTTTTCCCCAGGGTTCATTTTTCAACTAGAAGGTTGACATGGATACATCTAAGTGACTGGACTAAGATGCCAGTTTCCTATTGGGAAGTGAATAAAAAATTTGCTACTACCATGTATGACCTCAGTCATCCCCTCCCAGTAGTAAAAAAGGTTAATCTTATGAAGTACAGAGAATCATATTTTAGTTTCACACTTTCATTACCATGTGCATTTAAAAAATATTCCAAACAGAAAGTTCTACTCCATCATGAAATCTGCAGTGTAGATTGTTGGCACCATATATTTCCAAATGATCCTGAAATTAACATTACTCACAATATTGGGGGGGGGGGGGGGGGGGAAGTGTTATAAGTAATATTTCATCTCTTCCAATTGTCAACAGAAATCTGAATTTCTCGTTGTCCTCTGAATTGAATGCAGACACTGTGCAGGATATACCGGGTCTTCTGGGAAACAAAGAGAAAGAATAATACCTTACCATAGTCAACAGTCCAATCTGTGTAAAGCACTACAATGCTTTCTTGTAGTTCTAAGACTGCCTGTAGCATTAATTTTGAAAACATCATAGAAAATAGCTCAGATCCTTCAAGTTACAAATGCTGTAACTTTTAGACGATTTCAGCATGAATATTTAGTATAGAGATAGGACTAAATTGTGTTACATAAACAGAGACCACTTTTTATGTAGTCCTGTTTGTGATACTGTAAGATATGCAAAATATTTATTCTGTCTTGAAACCATAGCTGACCTATATCCTTCAGACCAGACACTGAAGACTAATCAGAAAGGGCCCTCAAAGATCATGGAGTTCTAACCCCCCTGCCATGGGGAGGGACACCTCCCACTTGACCAGGTTGCTCAAAGCCCCATCCAGCCTGGCCTTGAACACTTCCAGGGATGGGGCATCAACAACTTCTCTGGGAAACTTGTTCCAGTGCCTCACCACCCTCACAGTAAAGAATTTCTTCCTAATATTTCATCTAAATCTACCCTCTTTCAGTTTAAAATCATTACCCCTCATCCTATCATTGCACTCCCTGATAGAGTCCCTCCCCATCTTTCCTGTAGGCCCCCTTTAGGTACTGAAAGGCAGCTATAAGGTCTCCCTGGAGCCTTCTCTTCTCCAGGCTCAACAGCCCCAGCTCTCTCAGCCTGTCCTCGTAGGAGACATTCTGCAGCCCTCGGATCATTTTTGTGGCCCTCTTCCAGACTTGCTCCAACAGGTCCATGTCCTTCTTATGTTGGGGGCTCCAGACCTGGATGCAGTACTCCAGGTGGGGTCTCATGAGAGAAGAGTAGAGGGGCAGTATCACGTCCCTCAATCTCAACCTGTTGGCCACACTTTTGATGCAGGCCACGATGCTGTTGGCTTTCTGGGCTTCAGGTGCATATTGCCAGCTCATGTTGAGCTTCTCATTAACCAACAGCCCTTCTCCTCAGGGCTGCTTTCAATCCATTCTCCGCCCAGCCTCTATTTGTGCTTGGGATCGCCTTGATCCACATGTAGGACCTTGCACTTAGCCTTGTTGAACATCATGAGGTTTGTACAGGCCCACCTCTCAAGCCTGTCCAGGTCTTTTTGCACAGCATCCCTCCCCTCCTGCCTGTCGACTGGTCCACACAGTTTAGTGTCATCAGCAAATTTGTCAAGAGTGCTCTCAGTCCCACTGTCCACGTCACCAACAAAGATGTTAAACAACACCGGTCCCAGTACTGAACCCTGAGGAAAGCCACTTGTCACTGGTCTCCATTTGGACATCGAGCTGTTGACCACAACACTTCAAGTGCAACCATCCAACCAATTCCTTATCCACTGAGTGGTCCATCTGTCAAATCTATGTCTCTCCAATTTAGAGACAAGGATGTCGTGTGGGACGGTGTCAAATACAGAGAGAGATTTCATAGAATAGTTTGTGCTGGAAAGGAACTTTAAAGATGTCTAGTCCAGTACCCCTTCCCTGGGCAGGAACGTCTTCCACTAGATTAGGTTGCTCAAAGCCCCATCCAATGTGACTTTGAAATCTTCCAATGATGGGGCATCCACAACTTCTTTGGGAAAACCTGTTCTAGTGGCTCACCACTTTTATTGTAAAAATTTTCTTCCTTGTGTCCAATCCAAACCAATCTAAGAGCAGAGGAGAGGGAGAGAATCATGCTTCTTTTGATGCAGCCCAGGATATGCTTGGCTTTCTGGGTTGTAAGCGTACATTGGTGCCATGTTGGCTGTCTCTGATCAGCTGTCTCTCATTCATATGCTTTGACATGTCTGTTTCATGGTCTTACTGAGCATGGAGGTGAGGCTGACTGGTCAGTAGTTCCCATTTCAAATGGCATGAGAGTTTTCTAGGTTTTAGATAACTAACTCAAACTCATAGGCTAGATGATTATTTAATCTGTCTCAATTAATTTCCAAGTAATGTGAAAAAATCACTGTTTTACCAAATACTTGGCTTGCCAACTGAAGTAACAAGAAAAAAGGTAGTGTACACTTAATTGATTTTTCATCTTAAATGCTATGAAATGAGTAAGTTGAAAACAGAAAAAAGCTTTGGTGGAACTGATAGATTAAGCAAGTAGTCAAAGAACTTGAAGGGATTTTTTGTGTATGTGTGTACTCTTACACTGTAAGGATATACTAAAGCCCAAGATTTTATCAGAGATTTTATTTTTTTCCCTCCTTTCCACTTTCCTCATCTGTTTTTGTAGTCTTTCTAGTGTGTAGCTAGCCTTATTTTTCTTCATTTAATAACTACAAAGAAAAGTATTAATAAGATTTTTCTGAAGAATTGGAACTATAACTATCAAAAAATGAAGAGGAATAAAATTCCTGGAAACTCGTCCAACAAGCTTTAGCTTCAGTTAAAAAAATAAAAAAGGCTATTTAATTTATTTATTCTATTTATTTATTTGTTCAGCTAACTTATTGGAGGCCCCACAGGGCTATATTCAACCATTCATGATCTATTTCATTACAGCTTTTATTCCACAATTTTCAAGGAACTTTGATTTATTTCTTTTTAAAACTAAAAGGGCTACAAACTAGTAACGTATGATAAATTACTGTATATTAGCTTTCTATCACTGTTCATCTTCACATTGCTCTAACCTTGAGCTTTACAAGCCAAAGAAATGAACTAAATATGACTTGGGGCAATGGGAAAAAAAAAAAGGACAAATTGTCAGAAAATAGATAACTTGCTAAGCTATCCATTTCACTTCATTCTAAATGTGTTCAATGTCACATTGCTTAACCTGTTAAAAATCAGAAAGGTAATAACCACACATACTTTACAGAGAGGAAAAGAACCAAGAATGCTCTACTACTTTAGGAAGAGTCCATAAGTAAACAAAAATTAAATTTAGAAAATAATTATAACTTCAAAAATCCAACCTCATACAGGATAAAGAGATAACAAGTGATCCCTCTTTAGGAAGGCAGACAACATATAGGACATCTAAGATTATATGCTAAATACCTAACCCATTAAAATATAAGAAAAAATTGAGATGGAGAAAACAAACAGTCCAAACACAGAAGTGCACAGATTTCAGTTAAAAGTGAAGACAAATACTAAAGCTAATGATCTGTACCTTTTAAAAATTTATAAAAGAATTATATATTCATAAATTGAGCAAAACAGGTTGTTTACTCCTTCAATCTAATCTAAGCAAACTGCACTGGCTTTCCAGCCTTAACTGTGATTAAAAATGTCTGTCTTCTCTCTAACAAATATTAAAGGAAAATTTTACTATGGTACAGCAGCCTGTGGAAAGGTCCTATGCTGGAGCAGAGAAAAATGTGAGGAGGAAAGAGCAGCATAGGAGAACTGGTATTAATATTATAGAATCATTTTCCAGAATGCTCAATATGTTCGACAATGTTGGATGATGTATTTGCCAAGCTGCTCTCCATCACATTTTAAAAGTCACGGCAGCCATGGAAAGTCCCCAGTGGCTGGAAGAGGGAAACATCACACTCGTTTTTAAAAAGTTTAAAAAGGAGGACCCTGAGAACCACTGGCCAGTCAGCCCAGTATTGTGGAACAGATTCTTCTGGAAGACACATCAAAGCATATGGATGAGAGAGAGGTGATGAGACAGCCAACATGGCTTCAGCAAGGGCAAGTTGTACCTGACTAGTCTAGGGGCCTTCTGTGAAGGAGTACTGCATCAGTGGACAAGGGAAGAGCTACAGATGTCATCTACCTGGACTGCTGTAAGGCCTTTGACATGGTCCCACACAACATTCTTGCTGCTGAATTGAAGAGGTATGGGTTTGAAGGATGAACTGTAAGATCGATAAGGAATTGGCTGGATGGCTGCGTCCAGAGTTACAGTCAATGGCTCAATGTTCAAGTGGAAACCATTAACACATAGTGTCACCCAAAGCGTTTTTATGGGGTCCAATACTATTTAATGTCTCCATCAATGACTAAAAGGTGGGATTGAGTGCACCCTCAACAAGTTTGCAGATGACACCAAGCTGAGTGGTGCAGTTGATAGAGTAGAGGGAAGGGATGCCATCCAGAGGGACCTTGACATGCTTGAGAAGTAGGCCCATGTGAACTTCATGAAGTTCAACAAGGCCAAGTACAAGGTCCTGCACCAGGGTCGGGACCATAGGCAGTATCCATACAGACTGGGGTATGAATGGATTGAGAGCATCCCTAGAGAGAAGGGCTTGGGGGTATTGGTGGACAAAAAGTTGGACATGAGCCGCCGATGTGCACTTGCAGCCCAGAAAGGCAAGCGCATCCTGGGCTGCATCAAAAAATCATGGCCACCAGGTCAGGGCGGGAGATTCTCCCTCTCTACTCAGCTCTCATGAGACCCCACCTAGAGTACTGCATCTAGCTCTGGGGTCCCAGGTTTGAGCAACCTGTCCTAGTAGAAGTTCCTCCAGTTGTAAGGGTGTTGGACTAGATGATCTTTGAAGGTCTATTCCAACTAAAATCATTCTATGATTATATGTTTTCATGAACATATTGGGGATTCATTGGGGATGACCAAGACAGGAGCAGGAAAAAGCAGCAGAGGAAGGAATGGCAGAGAGGAACTCTTAGTGACTTAACGCAACACCTATTTGCCGTCCTCCTGCACTGCTTGGGGAGGAGGTTGTAGAGGAGTCAGGAGTGAAATTGAGCCTGGGCAGAAGAGGTGTGGAGGCAAAGTGTTTTTAGTTTTGTCTTTGTTTCTAGCCGTCCAACTCAATTGGCAGTAAATTAAATTATTTTGTCCCCAACTTGAGTCTGTTTTGCCTGTGATGGTAACTGGTAGGTGATCTCCTTGTCTTTATCTTGACCCATGAGTTTTTCCATCTTATTCCCCCTACCCCACCCCATCCCGGGGGAGTGAAAGGGCAATGGGATGTGTTTGGCCCTTTGCCAAGGTAAACATACCACAATTAGATAGACTTGGTGCTCTTGGTGGGTTAGGTGAGTTAGTTTACTCTTTTCTAGTAAGATATAACTTTGCACCATTGTGTGGCCAATCATGAATTTGTCCCGTATTTCATCTTAAAGCCATAGAAAAAAATATAAAGCAGGAAGTTTTTATGAATGACAAGTAGATACTCGACACTCGCATTTATTCTTACTATTTTTCAGATGGTTCAGGAAATTTTATGAAACTGTAGTGCATAAAAAACACATGCATAACATCTCAAAAATAGATTTCTTAAAGAAACAGTTTCTAAATTAGATAATAAATGAGAAAAAGGAGAAAAATCATTATTAAGGTTGAAGGAAATGAGTACATAACAATCAAAAAGATAAAAACATTTTGTATAGATTATAAGGAAAAATAAATGAAAAATAAGGGAGAAATAAAATTGAATCATATAAGAATAATTTATCCTGATTTGGTCTTAATGTTAGTTCCACCAAAATTTGCATTAAAACACAAAACAAAAATCCTGTGATTTAGATACAGGCAGAATAATACAGCTTCCTGTGCAAGCTGAGATAATGGCATTCTTGTCATGCCCTATGGAATCTGAATGTCATGAATTCCTGCTTTGAAACATAATTTAATAAAGGTCACTTACCAAGGTAGAAAACAGGGGAGATAAGGAAAAACCCTGCATAGCACATCTGCTTAGGATGTACTGATCTGACACAGTTATTAATTATCATGGATGCCTTAGGGTTGGAATAAAGCTGTCAACTCAAGAGCAAAATGCTTTCCCAAAGTTAAAGTCTTAAAAAATTGCAATGAACCCAGAAATCAATTCTGCCAAATATATTTTCAGAATCTGTGGCAATATTAAGGTAAAAGACTAAAATGTATTAGCAAAGTCTTAATCAAATGGGAAAAAGATTTTTATTTGAGATAAACTATGTTTGATTCAGATGAAATAACTTTGTATTAGATTTATGAAGGCAATGACCTAAAATATTGGCTAACATTTTAGCATTCATTAAAGAAATCAATTAATATTGGACTTGGCTTTAGCATGCACAGTGATTCAGCTAAGCTATATCTATAGTATTTGCTCAAATAGATCACTCCTGTTTTCAAATGACATGGGCTGTTGTGAATAAAAGCAGGTTGTGGAACAACGTAGGGATGTGGAACATATAAATCATATCTGCACAATTACTTATACAGTCCTGTGTAATTAATGTAGTTTAGTCTTGACATTTTAGCCTGGAGATTTTTATCAAATTGCTTCTGATTATATCTGTAACGTTATATTATGTTATAACATATTTCCCCAAATACCTATGATATCATATAGGAAATGAATATGACTGTGTTAATGGTATTTACCCTTTAAGAAATACTCAACTTTGGCACATAATTGGACAGGAAAATACTTGGGAAGGCAGGTAGGTAGGTAGGGGTCATGACATCAAGGTAAAAACTTTGACAGGATTATGTCATACTGCTCAGTGAGTTGTAAGGCTTAGTTTACCATTATTATCAGTACTGACTATATAGACCAAGAAAATAAGGAAAGGAAGAAATGTGTTTGCATAGTTGCTTTTACTTAGTAATAAAATGCATTTAATATTTAGGTATCTTGGTGATTCTTAATGAGAAAGGTATATTTTAACAACAAACTTTCCCTTGCATATTCTTTGGTTCAGTTCTGTTTCATTGTTTAAAAATCTGAATGTCGGGGATTTTTTTCCAAAAGTGCACTTAGACTGGCCTCATTGGCTGTGTCCGTATTTGGCTGGGGACATTCTTGGACCCTGAGATGAAACTTTACAGCCTAGCTCATGTTTAGATACGTGAACTCTGTTTACCCCTAAACCAGGCAGGTCCCACCAAACTCTTGGGAACGGTCCTCAGCATACCTTATCCTCCACACGCATTATCTGAGATATATAATGCCAGTTAGTCTGAGCAAAACCATATGTGGGATCAGGCTAACAGTTAAGAGTTATGACAGTTTATGGGCCAGTGCTTGAGCTCATGATCTAGCGCCATGGGTTGTTTGGTTGTTTTTTTTGGGGGGCGGGGGTGTGTTGTTTGTTTTTAAATGGGATAAGTGTGTGTTATCTAAGACTTGCCATGTGCCATTTGAACCATTCTGCTCAGATCAGGCAGCTTTTAAGAGTTATGATGCCATAGTTGAGTACTCTTTTGGTAACCTCTCTAGATATTTCCTATTTAGATTCCTTTATGAAAGCTTGGGCAGTATAGATTCATAACAGCTGAGAAATGGAAAATGACAAGAAGGACATAGTGCTTCACGTAACACCTTGTTAAGAAGACGCTGTTGATAACAAAGCTGTTGGAGGCTCAAAAAGGAGCTAAGCAAAGCCATGGAAGAAAAAAAACCACAAAAGGATATACCATCTATTGTGTGAAAAGTGCCTAAACTGGAGGTGTTTAAAAAAAGGGTAGATGTACTTAGGGACATGGTTTAGAGGTGGTTTTGTCAGGGTAGGTTGATGGTTGGACTTGATGATATTAAAGGTCCCTTCCAACCTTAGCAATTCTATGATTCTATGATTCTATAATTCTAAACTGATGGGAACTATCGCTATGTACTTGCCTGTTCTCATACCCGATGCTACAGATCAATGCTGGAGAACAGCTATGAGGCCAAACAAGCATTTTGTTGACCTCACATTGACATTCTAGTATTAATATTCATCTCGTGATGACTATGCACATCAAATTTTCACAAATGGTTTAAATTAACTTACTTCAAACCCTACAATATTCTGCTGGTTGAAAACTTAACGCTGTGACCGCCTTGTTTTGTGTGATTATCGTCGCATTTGTGTTAAGATCTTAGAACAAAGCAACATTTTTGATTAACATAATTATAAATGATGAAATAAAACATGAAAATCTTTGCAAAGCTAAAATGCAAAAAAAATGGAAAATAAGTGCTGAGGTGTTTCAAAATACCAATTAAATTCACAGGACAAAAACATTTTCCAGACTGCCCAATAAATAAATGCCTTGGAAGACATGCAATAATATAGGATCTGCTGGGTTGTTTTGGGTTTGGGTTTTCTTTTGTTTGTTTTGTTTTGCTTTGTTTTGGTTTAGGTTTGGTTTGGGTTTGGTTTGGGTTTGGTTTGGGTTTGGTTTGGGTTTTTTTGTTTTTGCTTTGGGTTTTGTTTTCTGTAGTGGGATTTTAATATGTTTGCTTACTGGGGGTCTAAAGCTACTCTAAAATGGAGATGGTGGTCACCTTATATGATAGGATGTATTTGTAAAGCTAACTTAATCATCTGGTCAGCATTTTGGGGGGAAATTGTTTTTTCATCAAGATCAGCGCACTAGCTCAAACACTTCATTATTTTTAAAATGTGATTTTTGTAGTGGTGTTACAGGTGTTACAGGTAACCTAATTAAAAACTCAATGCATTTATCACCTAGGCAGGCTGAGGTGGAATAGTGCTCTTGTTGTCTCTTGTGAACAAATTAGAAGTGATAATTCAAAGCATTTTTAGCTGTACTGACAGAGTGGGGATTTTTTGCCTGTTTCTAGCCATATTAAAACCAGAAAAAAAAAAAACCAACATACTATATATATGTGAATGTTTATAC
The DNA here is from genome assembly GCA_017639485.1 of Pluvialis apricaria. Taxonomy (NCBI): domain Eukaryota; kingdom Metazoa; phylum Chordata; class Aves; order Charadriiformes; family Charadriidae; genus Pluvialis; species Pluvialis apricaria. Next base: position 40,322,210 of record CM030007.1, read on the forward strand.
CATGTGGGAATATTGAAAGTTCCCACCTTTTCATTTTGGTTTGGTTTCTCCATTAGATTTAAAAGGAATGAAACTGGATGAAAAGACAGAGTAGAGACAGAATATGAACAATGCCTATTTTGAAGTTCATTCATGACATTAAAAAAAATTAGATTATAATGTCACCTTGCAGAACTGACTAATTACCGGGAGGAAATATTTATCATTCTTCATTTTTTCTTTTTTCTTTCTTTTTTTTTAAATTAATATTTGGCTCCAGATTCTACCTCTATTTTCATTATTATAACATTTATAAAGTAGTGGTCCCGAGAGGACAGGTACATTGAACTTCTATTAGGTGAGATTTTTTTGGCATTTTTATCATAATTTCTGATACATGGTTTGATTTTATATCTGTTAGAGTCTCCAGCAAAATCTGAGACAGGATGTCTCTGAAAGATTGGATGAGTTTTACTCTCTATAGAAATGGAAGGCACACTCCATGCTGACATTGCATTATAAGCATCAGAAGAAAACAGTTTAGGTTCACTCTTCCCTAGTGCATTCAGAAAACTCAGCCTAGAATTTATGTGTTAACAACACATTTTACCCAAAAGTCTTTTGTTGATCACAGTTAGAGTCAAAATTCTGGGCTAAGGGCACCTTTGATTCGACCCAGAGCAGTCATGTGCAAGACAAAAGCATGTGGTTATAACTTGAGCATTTGAACAAAGTGGGAGCAGTTTTAAATTCCCTTCTTCTTGTACTCTTAAGCAATATTACCAACAATCCAGCTGCTAAACTGCAAACCTTAACTTGTTCAATTCTATGGCCTCACCCACTGAAAAAGTAGATGTCTGTGGAGGGGCAACAGCGAGATTTAAGTTCTTTTGGTTCAACAAACTTCAGGCATGAAGTGAAACACCACTGAAGTGGCTACAGCTGCACTGGTGGTGCCTTCAAAGCTTTTTCCATTTGCTTCTGGGGCACATTGCCGATTCTTTTCTCCTTTTCATAAGCTGTTAGAAAGTCATGCAAGTATACAGTGTTTTATATTTACTACAAGGTAACAGGGGTTTCAAAGGGTTTCAAACCCTTTCAACAACAAGTTCCATACTATTTATCACAATTAATTAAAGGAAAAGAGCAGAGTGGAAACATGTGTAACCTTCATCAGGTTCAAAGAGAGTAGGCTGATGTTTTAAAGATTTTCTTACTGTTCTGAAAACCAGATCATAGGTAGTTCAGAGAGAATTAAGGCTCTTTTCTTAATAACAAATGAGAGATTTTGAAGCTGTATTTCAGCCACCCATCAAACCCCAGTTCCCCTCCCCAACTTTTTCCTCATAATGCTTAGCACTTATACAGCACTTTTCATCTTCAAAGTGCTTCACAACACATTAACTAATTAATCCTTTGAGCACCCCTAAGAGATTAGTAGAAAACGATGTGATCTCTGGCAGCCGTGTGAGAGCCTTGAGCAAGGCAATGAATACTGCATCCAATAGGGATTATAGTCAAGGTCTCCTGAAATCCACAGCACCCTGGACTTATATTCTGTTGAAAAATTAAAGAAAATGTAAAACTATTTAAAAAGTAAAAAGCCATATTCAAAAAGGATAGGTGGAATTGAAGGACAAAGTTCAAATTTACAATCTGGAAAAAACTTATTACTCCCTAAGCAGTACCTCTTATTCATCCTATAAAATCTATATACTCATATAATAGGATCTTTAAATACCTGTAACTATTCTGCTTGAGAAATAAGAGTTCTAACATCTGTCTAAACCCTGTTGTTTATGTTTACAATAGTAAAGTAAACAGGACACAGGTACAGGGTTCAGCATTGGCATGTACTTCTCCATAATGCTAAAATCTTTGTTCAATGCTTGCTAGCCCTTTTTTTCTAAGGCCAACATACACTCTCACAAAAAAATGCAGCTTTGTTGACAGCAACGAAGTTTGAATGCAACCGTTGTATTCTGAGAGGTAAGAGACTTAATTGTGTAGGAATAAGCATTTCCAAACCTCAGGACTAGAGAATGAACCCTGATCCAATTCAGTTATTAAGATCGATATAGGCATTGTTTGCAAAAGCATAACAATGCCATAACAATGGCAAAGATTCTGAATGCCTGAAATGATGCTGAGAATATTCTCAGTGTACTTCAAGAGGGTTGCTTCATAAGAGGCAGTCATAGCTGGAGGAGTGGCAATCCACCTTATAATAGCCTGACCACTTGGTTTTGCAGTCACGCTTATCCCTACACAATCTTTTCTTATTTTACAGAAACATCAAGAGAAGGAAAGGAGATAAGTGATTTCCCAGCATGCTCAATAAAGTGGTGGTCATGGAGCACTTGTAAAATACCTGAGTTTTAAATAAATCTAGGTTTACAATTCCCCATTCTGGCATGAGTGTTCTACATTAAAAATATCATCCTTTTCTTTCTTGTAATAGTGTTGGAAATAGTGAGTCTTGAACAAGTCTTGCAGAGCAAATTTGTAGAATTCTGTTCTGCAAGGGTTTGTTCTCAACGGTGAATTTTGAACTAAAGAAAATTTTTCTTTAAATCTCATTTTTTGGATTGTAGTCCTTAGAGAAAAGCAAGGACTTGTATTTCCCTCTGTGCTCAGTATTTCCTGTTGGTTATCTCTAGAAAGCTCTCATGGAATCACCTCACCCCTCTGACATGCCTAGCTCCTCCCATATACTCTCCAGGGAGATCTGGCTACCTACTTTCAGGTTCTGAGTTCAGTGCTGAGGGACAAGCACCTAGAATGTGAATACGTCCTGCCTGATGACTGCTGCTCAGTCATCACACAACTTGCTGTGTATGCAGCTCCAACTAATGTTAATGCTCATTGTGCTTCAATTTGTTCAAGGGACTAGAAACTGCTAAGGAAGATGTCTCAAACTGCTAAGACTATGAATACCATTGGAAGTAACACAAATTCAGAATGCATTATACTCAACTCTGTGGGTTGATGTTTAGACATATACTTTTCTTACGTTCTTTTCTCGTTTCTTTCTCTCAAGGCATTGTATTTATTTATTGGATATAAACTATAATTCACTCAACGGTTTTAAATGAACATAATTTCCTTAATTCCTACCAAAAAGCATAACATCATACCACACTACACCATATCGTAAAAAACTTTTTATGGTGAGAGTGGTCAGACACTGGAACAGGTTGTCTTGAGAGGCTTCGGAATCTCCATCCTTGGGGGATATTCAAAACCTGACCAAACACCATTCTGAGCAATCTACTCTAGCTGACCTACTTTCAGCAGGACGACACTATTTCTGAGATGACTTCTAACTTCAGCTATTCTGTGATTCTACTTACAGTTTAGAATTCAAACTGGACACTTTCTGAAGAAAGGGAGAGCAAAAGACTGCAGCGTATTCTATCACAGAGCTTAGTTCTAAGTTTGGGGGTTAAGGGTTTTTTTTTTACATAGAATCATAGAATCATAGAATCATAGAATCATAGAATGGTTTAGGTTGGAAGGGACCTTGAAGATCATCGAGTTCCAACCCCCCTGCCACAGGCAGGGATACCTCTCACTAGACCAGGTTGCCCAAGGCCACGTCCAGCCTGGCCTTGAACACCTCCAGGGATGGGGCTTCAACAACCTCTCTGGGCAACCTGTTCCAGTGCCTCACCACCCTTAAAGTGAAAAACTTCTTCCTAATGTTTAATCTAAACCTGCCCTCTTCCAGCTTAAAGCCGTTCCCCCTCATCCTATCACTACATGCCCTAGTAAAAAGTCCTTCCCCAGCTCTCCTGTAGGCCCCCTTTAGGTACTGGAAGGCCGCATATCTGTTTCTGATCAAGTACATCTGTTTTCAAGTAAGATAAATTCTGTTGACTGCAAATGTAGCTCTTTACTGAGTGTAATGAAAATTTTGACAAGTAGCACACACACAGAAAACTAAATTGTACACAGAAAACTTGTTTTGGCTACTGCTAAGCAGTGCTCGCACAGCATCAAGGCTGTCTCTCCAACATTCCTCCCCCTCACCAGTAGACTGGGGTGGGCAAGATCTTGGGAGGGTACGCAGCCAGGACAGCTGACTCAAAATGACCAAAGGGATATTCCATGCCATATGATGTCTGCTCAGCAATAGAAGCTAAGAGAAAGGAAGAGAAGGTGGGTGCATTTGTTATTTACACTGTTTGTCTTCCAGAGCAACCACTACATGTACTGAATCACTGCTTACTGAGAAGTGACAGGACATTGCTTGCTGATGGGAAATAGAGAATAAAATCTTTTGTTTTCCTTTGTTTCTGTGCTCAGCCTCCACTTTTGCTTTATTAAACTGTCTTTAACTTCACCCATGAGGTTTTTTTCCATCTTCTTTTCTCCCCCTCCATTCTGGTGAGGAGGGGAATGACAGAGCAGCTTGGCGGGCACCTGGTGTCCAGCTTTATACAAAACTTTATATGCTGAGAAACTGAGAAGTAACATACATAAATAATTTTTCAGATAAGGTTGTCCAATAAATTCTATATTTTTGCCTCCTGCCTAGCCAAGTTTGTTAAAATTTATGGTCTTATATACCGTACAGTGCAGCAACAGGATTATCAAATAGTATTCTCATCCTGATTAAACAACATGTTTTTATGTGTTTAAATAAGGCACTCTAAATATTTTTTCTCATTTTTCTCCTAGGAAAGAAAGCTAGTGAAACATCTGTCAGGTCAGTTTGGTTTATTTGTTTTTAAAAATATATTTCATTGTATTATGCTATTGATTACTGGAAGAAACCTGTTTCATTTTAAACTAACTCAGATAAAATTTTAGGGTTTTTAATGGAACTGCTGTTTTAATGTCCAGCTCAGTCTCCAAACGGCTTATACTGAAACTGAGCAAAAGCCAGGAATATCATTAAAACTAAACTGTAGTGAAATTTTTAGCAGAAGTACTTTATCTTCTGTTAAAAATAGATCCAGGGCAACATCAAATATAAAAGAGGTCCATATGTGAGTTTCAAAATCCAGCAGTTTATATTTTGGTTGTATAATGTTGTTCACATTTATTCACATCTTGCACTTCCTTTTCTTTCTCCAGCATACATATGTTTTGTTTAAATATAAGGAATAGATCTTACTGGGACATCAAAATAAAAAAGATGAACCAAAAAAACCAACAACAAACCCCCTTTTTTTTCCCCTATCTAAAAAGCAAAATATTCTCTCTTTCTACATGTAAACCATATGTCTCTATAGTTGTCCAACTCTCCATAATGAAATGTTGTCTTTCGCTTTATCACAAAATCCTGTCTTTTCCCTTTCTATTTCTTTTTGCATCAGCTGGTGTTTTGAAACACTGCATTGGGGATATAAATTTAATAGACAGATGTCCATTGGCTTAAACACTGAGTTAGGATCCAACGTATTCTATTGCTGAAAAATATGATTACAAAACTATAAAAGCTTCTAGATACCTTCAAAATTCCCTTTCATCCTCCAGATAAAAATCCAATGGATTTGGTTCTGACATGAAGGATGATATTTCTAATGTTTATGGCAAATTAATTCACTAGGGGAAGGTGAGTGACAGTGTACTCCTAGCGGTCATGACTTCATACTCAGGGCTGCCACTTAACAACTTGTTTTATTTCTTAATAAAAAGAAAACTTTTTCTCATTTTGCAATTATTGTCCCTCCAGGGAAACATATTCATCCTTTCTGTCTGTTTAATAAAAAAAATAATGAAATGCTCATTAAATATGCACCAATCCCGTCTATCAACTACATAAAAATAATTTCCAGGCAATTGTTTACTCCTAGTCTGCATTTATTGGCTGCAGTACTCTCCCTTTTTCATGTTCATTCTGTGCACATCTGCATGTACACATGGGTGTGTATACACAACTTATGTTTACCTATGCCTTCTGTTCTCCTGTCATGGTTTGGGCTGGACTGGCCACTCAGGCAGAACAACAGACGCTCTCCACTATCTCTCTCTCTGAGGAGAGGCAGGAAAGAGACAAAGAAACTTATGAGTTTGGAAGGAACTAAACTACTTTAATGAAATATTCATAATAAAATAAAAAGAAAATAACGAAATATATACAAAACTGTATCAAGCTCCCAGGATGACAATCACATTACTGGTTGGCACTGGGGAAGTCCCAGACTGGACTCAGTGATGGACAGGAACTGGATTCCGGATCTGGATTCAGGATCGGGATCAAAGGCAGACGAACAGACAAAGTCTTCCTCGGACGTCGGCCATTGAAGAAAGAGGGCTGACCCTTTGATCCCTCAGCTTTTATACTGAGCATGAGGCAGATGGGATGGAATACCCTGTTGGTCAGTTTTGGGTCACCTGTCCTGTTCGCTCCTCCCTGCAGGTGCAACCCCTCTATGTTTTTCTGCTTCCGACCCTCCAACGGGGCAAGTAACAAAGTTAGCTGCCCTTGGGTGTGATAGCAATAAGTATAAGCAAGAGCCTCTCTGCATAACATGCCTGGGCATCAACTATAAACATTGGTCGTATCACTCTGAGAGACCGAACATTGTCTGCACAATATGCTGTTAATTTCAGTGGTTAGAAGAGGCTTAGCTAAAAAGTGAAGTTACTGAACAGAATATTGGCTCTGTTTTACCTCAAACTAGGACATACACACATTTTTTAAGAACACATAGATTTTTGACTCCTAATGCGACACGATATACATGCAGTACAATTTGAGTGCACAGTACAGATAATCATATTCTGAGAAACTAATCACAAATGTACATTGACAATTTGTAAATGGAAAAATATTGACATCTATCTTTCTATTCCTCCTCAAAGCTGTATCTGTTCTTGTTCTCTATTTACATTTGAAGGACTAAAATGACTTATAAAAGACCAAATACCACCTTGCTGGATGAGTATGAAATTAAAAAAAAAAGTGGCTTTATGGTGAGGCACCGAAATTTGAATTCATATTCTGCTTGGTGTTGGAAATAAAGTGACTCTATTTTTTTGTCATTGGGTACTTTTAATAAAACAGATGCCTTGCCTGGAAACATGCCTGCCTCACTGCTCTCCCCTGCTGCTATCTATAATGTCAAAAAAAGAGGGAATTTGTAAGAAAGCAAAAGAAGAAAAATAAAATAATATATGGGACTCCTCTGTCTTTGGTAATCAACTAATTTTGAAACCCATAGCCACTGTGAAGTGAATGACAATCTATTACTACTATCGGTTACCCTACGAGCTTAAAGGCTGGAGGTCTGCATTTTGGACATACAAGAATATAAATAAATAAATAAATACCTTGGAAGAAGAAGTTCTAAAAACTTACTCTGGTCACCTAATGTAGGTATATGGCTTTAAAATTAAAATATAAAAATGTTATTGGTAGCATCTGTTTCTATGTAACAGTCTTGGGTTAATAACTGTTGCTTATTGGGAAGAAAACTTGAGCTCAAGACTCAACACAGTCTCTAAGACTAAACCTGCAACTTCTGTTAGAAGAATCATATAATCATAGAATGGTTTAGGTTGGAAAGGACCTTGAAGATCATCGATTTTCAACCCCCCTGCCATAGGTAGAGATATCTCCCACTAGACCAGGTTGCTCAAAGCCCCATCCAGCCTGGCCTTAAACACCTCCAGGGATGCAGCTTCCACAACCTCTCTGGGAAACCTGTTCCAGTGCCTTACCTCCCTTAAAGTGAAAAATTTCTTCCTAATGTTTAATCTAAACCTGCCTTCTTCCAGTTTGAAGCCATTCCCCCTCATCTTATCACTACATGCCCTAGTAAAAAGTCCTTCCCCAGCTCTCCTGTAGGCCCCCTTTAGGTACTGGAAGGCCGCAATAACATCTCCCCGGAGCCTTCTCTTCTCCAGGCTCAACAACCCCAACTCTCCCAGCCTGTCCTCATAGGAGATGTACTCCAGCCCTCGGATCATCTTCGTGGCCCTCCTCTGGACCTGCTCGAACAGGTCCATGTCCTTCTTGTGTTGGGGGCTCCAGAGCTGGATGCAGTACTCCAGAAGGGGTCCCACCAGAGTAGAATAGAGGGGCAGAATCACCTCCCTTGACCTGCTGGACACACTTCTTATGACACAGCCAGGATATGGTCAGCCTTCTGGGCTGTGATTGGACATTGCTGGCTCATGTTGAGCTTCTTGTCAACCAGCATACCCAGGTCCTTCTCTCAGGGCTGCTCTCCAGCCATTGTCTGCCCAGCCTGTATTTGTGCTTGGGATTGTCCCGACCCAGGTGTAGGACCTTGCACTTGGCCTTGTTGAACTGCATGAGGTTGGCATGGGCCCACCTCTCCAGTCTGTCAGGTCTCTCTGGATAGCATCCCTTCCCTTCAGCAGGTCTACCTCGCCACACAGCTTGGTATGATCAGCAAACTTGCTGAGGGTGCACTCGATCCCACCATCCATGCCACTGACAAAGATGTTGAACAGCACCAGTCCCAGTACTGAACCCTGAGAAACGCCACTGGTCTCCACTTAGTCATTGAGCCATCGACCACAACTCTTTGAGTGTGACCATCCAGCCAGTTCCTTATCCACTGAGTGCTCCATCTGTTGAATCCACGTCTCTCCAGTTTAGAGACCAGGATGTCATACAGACATCCAGCTGGATGCATCCAGCAAGTCCAGGTACATGATGTCAGTTGCTCTTCCCTCGTCCACTACTGCTGTAACCCCCCTCGTAGAACGCCACCAAATTTGTCAGGCATGACTTCCTCTTAGTGAAGCCATGTTGGCTGCTACCAGTTACGTACTTATTTTCCATGTGCCTTAGCAGAGTTTCCAGGAGGATCTGCTCCATGATCTTGCTGGGCACAGAGGTGAGACTGATTGGCCTGTAGTTCCCTGGGTCAACAAGAGGCTGCAATGTGTATCTCATGTCTTCAAAGAAAGTACTACAGAGAGGAAGCAGTAAGGGTCAGTTACTGGGCTCTCTCTCCAGTGCTGAAAATCTGCAGAACACCTATTATCCAGTGAGGTTTGCTACTTTTCTGTAGTGGGTCTGTAATGTTACGGATATCACCAAGGCTCACTCAGTTTTCTGAATGCTGTTCTCGCTGCTCGTCTGTGTAGCCACAAATGATACAGACAGGGTCTGCCTGAGAAAAATCAAAGGTCACTATATGACTCTGAGAACAAAAAGGAAGGGATCAAGGTCCCACGTAATCACCTCATCAGTCCTTTCAGTCAAGGGAAAGGACAGAGGTAGAAGCAGACAACAATTGGCAGACCAACACTTGTCTGTATAGCGGTTGTCACCAGCTAAAATTCAACTTCTCCAAACATGGTGTCTCATTTGAGGAAGAAGGAGGGTTGCTTGGAAAAGGTGAAATTCATGTCACCAAGAGAGGAAAGAACCTTTGCAAACAGGCTTGCTAAACTGGACAGAGGTATAAACTCCACTCATCAGGGGACAGAAACTGAAGCCCTGAAGTAAAAGAGGAAGAACTGTACCTATGCAGAGAGGTTCATGAAGAAGGTGGCTACAGTGAAAACTTCTACATTTCTCCTTAGAACTGGGATATTTTTACATTTTTTTCTCAGAACAGAGGATGTTCAGAATCTTTTAATGAGTTTCTGTATGCTAATTCTTAGAGCCCAGGCAGGGAACAAGAACTGCATTTTCATGTACTGTTGCTGAACTGGCATGAACAGAAGCACAAAGACTTGGTAGGATGGCAAACTGCAGAATGGTCAAGATTAGGTGTAAGCTATTTAGGAAAGTCAGGCAAAACGGGAAAAATTTTAGTCCTTGACCCTGCTGAGCTTCAGAGCTCCATAGTCCTGAGACTATGAACTGGAGATGTGCTTGTTGAGAGATTCTGGTCAAGGTGAGAGAAGGGAGTATCACTGGTAATGTGATGAGGTTTGTTCACTTCACCTGATTGAGCTTAAATAGCAGATATGGTACTTTACAAACAAATAGTAAAAGTCTCCTGATACCAGGCCCTCATCCTCAGGGGGGGATTTCAATGGTCCAGGCATCTGCTGGGAATTAACAAAGCATTGTGCAATTTAGGAAATTCCTAGAGTGAGTCAGTGAAGGTTTCCTGATGAAAATTCTAGAGGGGACAAAAAGGGGTAATATTCTGCTTGACTTGCAACTCAGAAATAGAGAGGAAACAGGTGAATGTGGTGAGAGATGGCAGCTTGGGTGGCAGTGACTGTGAGATGGTAGAATTCAAGATCTGGAGGGAGGCTGGGGTGACAAACAGCCTTGGTAAGTCTTCGGATTTTAGGAGAGTACACTTTTGCCTATTTAAGGAACTGCTAGGCAAAATCTCCTAAGAAGCTGCCATGATGGGGAGTGTGGACTGACTTTTAAAGAAAACTTTCTGAAACCTCAGGGATAAACCATCCTGTTGTGGAAGAAGATGGAATTTGGCAGAAAACCCACTTGTCTCATCAGGAAGAACTGAAACACAAAATGTGAGCATGCCAGATGTGAAAGCATGTACAGGAAACAAAGGAGGAAAATAAAAATGTTGCTTTGGTATTTAGGGACAAAATCAGGAACAACAAAGCCTCATTGGAGCTAAAACTAACTGAAAACAGAGACATCAGGAAAGAATGCTACAAGTGTCTTAGTCACAAAAAGAAATTCAGGGGAAACACGGGTGCATCAGTGAAAAGCTGGTACAAATTACTGATGAGCAATAGAGGAAAAAGCTGGAAAATGCAACAGCTTTTTTCTTCAGTCCTCATACACAAAGTGTGATCCCAGACTTCTGGAGATATCAGTACGGTTTGGGAAGGAGAGGGATAATCAGCAGTGATAGAGACTGTTTGGGAAAGCTGAGTTTATTCACATCCATAAGGCCAGACAGGATACATTTGAGGATGCTGAAAGACCTCATGGTTTGTGTAATATTCTGTTGATTAGAGGAGGTGTCTGACATCTACAAAAGGCTATAAGATATGCCCTGATGGGCATATCAGAAAGAGCAAGAGAAAAGAACCAGGAAACTGCAGACCACTCAGCCTTAGCTCCATTCCTGGAAAGATAATGGATATTTTCCTCTTAGAATCCATTTACAGGCACCTGAAGGAAATTGACATGGGGAAAATCAATCCAGTTTTAGGGATAGTCCTGGTTCAGTCATGAGGTAAGGCTGATGATATCACCCAGACAAAATTTCTGACTGTATGACTTCAGGTTTACTTCTCTTCCACTCATAAATAGGTTAATTAACTAAAACAGGCTAAGATAACTCAACCTAAAGCACGGAACACAAGGTGATTACTGCATTGGAGTGGTAGTCTTGAGTTCATCCTTCATTATCTATAGCAATTATGCATTTATAAATACATTTATTTTACACTTTCATTCTCAGAACTTCTACCAAAAACTAGCAATCCTGCTCCAGCAAAAAATTTTATATATATATATATATATATCTTTTCCAGGTAAATGTATTCAAAAAGAGACCATACGCTCACTTTCCATTTGTTTGATTTTTTTCCCCCCACAAAAATTCTGCTTTCATTGTCTCTTTTAATATTTTTTTGTTTTGCATTTGAAAACTCGCTAAGATACCAAGTACCTCGTAGTGTATTATGGGTCTTATTTTGTTATGTCTGTATGAGCACGTACCATGGAGATAGTATTCAGATATGATCATGGAGATATAATCAGAAGAGCTCAGTTTGAGCTGTGCCTTTAGAAAGGCAAGTATAGCAACACTCAGCTATTCAGTATGCATGATATTATGACATTTTAGATAGAATGATTGACTTTTGGTTTTTCAGGTGCTGCAGACTTAATGTTCCTTAACTAATACCTTTTCTGGGACATAATGTCTTTTTTTGCCTAGAAAGACTACAAAATTTTAGGTGCTTTTTCTTTTACTTCACTGTAATATCAGAAACAACAAGCACAATCTTCTGAGATTTTTAAGACCACTGGTTCAGGGCAGGGGGATTTGAGGATGATTCGAAATCAGATATTTGGAGCTGTGAATATTAATCCCACATTGCTATTCAAGCAGTCTGCAAAATGTGCAATTGCTCTTAGCAGTTACTAGTGTAGATATGTCCTATGTAGTGTGCTAGCTACTGTGAATTCTGTGAAAGAGATCCAGATATTAGATTTACTCCTCTTTTCATGCACTTCAAATCTATATTATTGCATAATTGTGACCAAGGATGAGGAAAAGGCTGAGGTACTTAATGCCACCTTTGCCTCAGTCTTCAGCAGTAGGACCAGTTGTTCCCTGAGTACCCAGACCCCTGAGCTAGAAGACGGGGATGGAGGGCAGAATGAAGCCTCTGTAATCCAAAGGGAAATGGTGAGGGACCTGCTTTGGCACCTGGAGGTGCACAAATCTATGGGGCCAGATGGGATTCACCCAAGGGTACTGAAGGAGCTAGCAGAAGTGCTCACCAGGCCACTTTGCATCATTTATGAGCAGTCCTGGCTAACCGGGGAGGTCCCAGCCAACTGGAGGTAGGCAAATGTGGCACCCATCCACAAGAAGGGACAGAAGGAGGATCCAGGGAACTACAGGCCAGTCAATCTGACATCGGTGCCTGGGAAGGTGATGGAACAGATCATCCTCAGTGCCATTACATGGCACATGCAGGAGAACAGGGTGATCAGGCCCAGTCAGCATGGGTTTGTGAAAGGCAGGTCATGCCTGACAAACCTGATCTCCTTCTATGATAAGGTGACTCACTTAGTGGATGAGGGAAAAGCTGTGGATGTTATCTACCTGGATTTTTGCAAAGCTTTTGACACCGTTTCCCACAGTATTCTCCTGGAGAAACTGGCTGCTCATGGCCTAGCAGGTGGACTCTTCACTGGGTAAAAAACTGGCTGGATGGCCATGCCCAGAGAGTGGTGGTAAATGGAGTTAAATCCAGCTGGTGTCCGGCCACAAGTGGTGTCCTCCAGGGCTCGGTGCTGGGGCCGGTTCTCTTTAATATCTTTATCAATTATCTGGATGAGGGGATCAAATGCACCCTCAGTAAGTTTGCATATGACACTAAACTAGGTGGGCGTGTTGATCTGCTTGAGGGTAGGCTGGCCCTGCAGAGGGATCTGGACAGACTGGACCCATGGGCTGAGGCCAATGGTATGAGGTTCATCAAGGCCAAGTGCCGGGTCCTGCACTTGGGTCATAACAACCCCATGCAGCGCTACAGGACTGGGGCGGAGTGGCTCGAAAGCTGCCCGGCAGAAAGAGACCTGGGTGTGTTGGTGGACAGCCGGCTGAATATGAGCCAGCAGTGTGCCCAGGTGGCCAAAAAGGCCAACAGCATCCTGGCCTGTATCAGGAATAGTGTGGTGAGCCGGACTAGGGAAGTGATCATCCCCCTGTACTTCGCACTGGTGAGGCCCCACCTCGAGTACTGTGTCCAGTTTTGGGCCCCTCACTACAAGGGGGACATTGAGGTGTTGGAGCATGTCCAGAGAAGGGCTACAAAGCTGGTGAGGGGTCTGAAGGACAAATCTTATGAGGAACGACTGAGGGAACTGGGGTTGTTTAGCCTGGAGAAGAGAAGGCTGAGGGGAGACCTTATCACCCTCTACAACTACCTGAAAGGAGGCTGTAGAGAGGTGGGGGCTGACCTCTTCTCCCTGGTGAAAAGTGATAGGACGAGAGGAAATGGGTTTAAGTTATGTCAGGGGAGGTTTAGACTGGATATTAGGAAACATTTTTTCACTGAAAGGGTTATTAAACATTGGAATAGGCTGCTCAGGGAGGTGGTGGATTCACCATCTCTGGAGGTGTTTAAAAAAAGGGTAGATGTGGTACTTAGGGACATGGTTTAGAAGTGGGTTTTGTCAGGGTAGGTTAATGGTTGGACTTGATGATCTTAAAGGTCCCTTCCAACCTCAGCAATTCTATGATTCTATGATTCAATTCTAATTAAACACCTTTTTTTTACTTAAAAAAGTCATACCACTTTCTACCTAGAAAGCTGAGAAACGATCTGAATAAAGAATTTCAATCTTGGGTGTTTGAAATTCTAAAATGGATTCATCTTTGAAATATTCTAAAGTCAGTGCTTATGAAAGCACCCTATGGGATTTGCACTCAGCAGGTATAAACCAGTCATCTAAGACACTTATTATGAATTACACCAGCTAAGAATTTTTCTCTATCTTTTCAAAGCAGTGTACAAACAAACTAAACACTCACCTGCTAGAAAAGTAATCTGTAATATCCCTGTACTCAAACACATGCTGAGCAGAGCTTTCAGACCGAAGCACTGAGTGTGAGACTCGTACAGCTGATTCCCACCCTTCACTTCCCCGTATATACAGCTCATGCAGACTAGCAGAGGGATCTTTTCTGCTCTGTGAATTTTTGTATGAGACAGCATGTCAGAGAGTTTGTACGTGAAATAGACAAAAACAGGAAACAAAGAAATAGAGGAGCTCTGGCACTCTACTTTGGCAAGGGTGCCCTGATCAGAGAAGAAAACAGAACCCACCCTTCCATGGTTTTGTTCTGTGCGTCCCCCGCCAAGTGACCCCACTCAATCCCACTCCATCTTGTGACCAATAGCATTAGATGTGCTTGCCACCGCTGTGTCAATATGTCACTCAGGAAGCAGACGCTTGGGAAGCCTCATTAAGACATATAAAAAAATAACACTTAGATCTAAAAACCCCCTACATTTTGCCTCTGTCTTAAATGCTTACCTCTTATGATCAAAATATGAGTTCCACCTCTGCCATCGATCCCTTTTCATACATGATGCCAGGGTCTAGAGTACTTAATATTTTCGAAATCCCAGTGTAGTTAAAGAAAAATCTTTTCAGAACTAAGCCTGAGGGTGCTGCTCAAGGATATACAATAACTAGTACCCAGGAGATTATAAACTCACATATCAGATGCTTGGATATAACTCACTCCAATTATCTATATTGATCATTTGTTAAGTTAAACAAGTATGAAAATCAGCAAATTTCACAAATATGCAAAAGCTTGGCAAAACAGAGGACATCTAAGAAAGGCAACCATAACAAACATATCTACCTGGAAAGTGCATTGATGTCACAGGCTGGGCCTTTCATTTGCTGTTGTATCTCTAAAATAGAAAAATCTGTTGCAGAAGAAAAGGGCAGAAGCTGACTATAGCAGAAGAAAAGCCATTGGGATAATGACAGTCATTATAGCTCTGGGCTAGGGATCTGTACCTCAAACTATCTGATACTACTGTTTTTCGGTTTTGTTTTTGTGGTGTTTTGGGATTCTCTTTTTTTTTTTTTTTTTTGGTCACAGCAAGAAGAAAGTACAAAGAAGAAAATGTAACTGCAGAGACCAAACTCAGTAGTGCCAATTCTACTCTTCATCCATATTTATCTTCAGATAGAAGTTCTAAATAACCTTCAAAGCCTTTGTCAATACAGGGAAAGGGCTAAGTAGACAGTGGAAACATTTTATTTTCTTGCTTTCTACCAGTCACATCTTCCTTATAAACCGCAGAATTTTAAATCAAATATTAAGTCATGTAAAAATAATTCCTAATGACCTATTTATACTTTGCACAAACCGAAGTCCTCCTTCAGATGAAATCTGATCTCCTTTGTATGGTCCTTGGACAAGGAATAACAGAAGACATGGCCCACTTCTGCAACCCTTCCTTGAACATGACTTCCATCGGGTTAATGACAAAACTCACTCAACTTCAAAGAAACAGGAACAACACCCCTAAAGATCTAGCCTCTTAAGCTAGATAGCTCATCTAAAATCCCATTACATTATTAAAGCTTTGACTGTATTCATACTCAGCTATGCAATTTTTCACTTCAGTAATGTTTTTACTTTCTCTTCTTGAAGTTTTCTAAAGTTGCAAAGCAGCAATACTACATCTGCTCTTACACTGTATTTATTATCTGTATGTCCATTTCTTTAACTAGCCTTCACTTAGTTGTTAAATCTAAAAATCAGTTATTACTGATTTTTGTTACTTCACTATGCTATCAAGCTGCTATTGTCAGTAGCTGTCTGTTTAACTGAAGTACAAGAAACTGTACAAAAATTTTATCTAACCAATATTAAATGAAACGTATCATACTTTTAATGGCCATATATTTCAGTTGGTCCTGTAGTGAAAAAGTACAGTGCTGTAACTGTTTGATTTTGAAGATTTTTAAATACCTTGTCAGATGTATTATTATAAGTTTAGTTAGGATTTTTAGAGGAAAGTATTTAACATTTAAGAAGATGCACAGTGTAATACATGTTAGAAATTACATCACAGTTTGAATGAAATGATTTGGAAAGGATTAGAGAAATAGAAAAGACAGAGACAGTTTTTCACTCAACAAAGACCAACTGCTGGATGTGGCCATTTGTGTTTGCAAACAATAAATGATATTTTTGAAAGGGAAAAAAAAAAGGGTTACTTCTTCAAGTCCATTCTGCGGTTTCTGACAGCATAAAAAAGTTCATAAGCCAGCTGTTAGAAAGCTCCCTTGATATCTTCGGTGCTTGGAAGGAATTCCTTATTCTGCTTGATTATCTCAGGGACTTAAATCCTTTCTTTCCATACTGTAAATCAATGCCTTGGGGTAGGTGTCCTTGGAAGCTGCTCCAGTTTGCTAAAGCAATTAACATTTAGTAAAGTATAAAATATCAGCAGGTTTTAATAACATAAATTATTGGGAAAACTTGATAAAAGATGCTAATAGACTAACCATCAGTGAAGCCACAGTGTGCTTTGTTCACATGTTGGGGTGTAGAGTTTTTACCCTTATGGGAGTTGAAACATTCAGGCTGGAAACCAGTTCAGCCCATAGAGGTTCCAGGTTAGGGTTTGACTCAGTTGCCTTAACTGTCTAGCAGCATTAGAATCAGGCACACAGGCCTAGCAAAAACAACACAGGAGCTACAAAAAGCCTTTACAGAGACACAGCTGATTGTCAGTGAAATCCTTTAACCAGTTGAAACAGTACATCTGGTTCAGCTAAGTAGCACAGTTTAAGGCAATTGAATTAAACCCTTCCTTCATAAGCAGACCCATACATTAGACACTTCCAGATTTAAGTTTTTACAGTCTGGAAATGAATCTTAGACTATGTTCATGCTGCACAGAAAATGTTATCTTCTATTATATGGAAGGCAAAATATTTAATACAAAGGGAGGTTCACATTCCATATATTATTAATCAGTTATTTTTAAATTATCCTTATTTTCTTAAGTATGAAACAAGAAGTATGTACTAGAAGGCAAGTTTTAACATGAAGATGTAGCCCAAATGAAAATTAGCTGTGGAAGTATGAGAAAAATGAAGTATTCCAGTTCCTTTTGAACAGTCAGCAATCAGAGGTACAAAAATACAAAGTAGCTTACACAGGATACGAAATAATTACAGATAGTTAGAAGCAAAACTCAACAATTAACTCAGAAGCAACTTCAAATTTACTAAAAAAGTATCTTTCATGTTTTTCAAAAATTATGAAAAGTGTTGCTAAACATCAACTTCAGAAAACAACATCAATTTGAATACTTAGGAACATGGGGAAAGAACCTGGTGACTGAGTCAGGATTTCGAGTATATATTGATTTGTATAAGCATTTCAAGAAGTCATAATGCAAAATAAAGAGAGAATTCAAACAGAAAAAAACAGCTAAATAAGGTAGATGATAGAACAGAATCTCCTGAGATTTCAGTATTTTGTGCGCATGAATGTCCTATTAATTTCTTGAGAACAGAATTTTGGAGTCATAACAACATTTTTGATTAACTGAAAATAAAGAATTAGAGATGCAATAGATGGGAAAAAAAGCCAATTAGTCAACACAGCCAATTCTTTCCAATTTTCTACTCAAACAAAGGCCACCAGCCTTCCTGGATTAATATCCCATAGATAAAGATATTTTAAGAAAAAAAAAGGGTCATTCTTTTCTCCTAAACTAGTGCTTTTAGCAGACTTTATATTAGACACTACACTACAGAATATTCAAATCAGGAAATTCTTCCATAATATATGCTGGAGAATCACAGTCCAACTCTAAAATGATGGTAGGTATTACATAAGCAGTCCAGTGTCAGATTAAGACATTTATAGTTCCTTCTTACTCTTTAATAAAATGTATTTTAGCTCTTCTGAAAGCAAAAAAATGTTTCCCGTTAGAGTAGGTTTTGTGCTATACATGGACAAAGGAGTAATCAACAAAACAGCACTGCTATCATAAGAATGCAGCTAAGTCCATTTACGTTAAGCAATCAGAAATTTCCTTAAACATTGTATCTCTGGGTTTTTTTGTGTGAAGATTAATATCAACAATCATTTAAAACAATCCAGTGAGGTTCAGATTAACAGTAGTGGTCTAACAGAGGCTTCTCTAAGAACATTGTTTTCTGTGTCTGACTTGCCTTCTGTTTTAAAAAGATAATAAAGCTCTTTATTGACCAAGTATATTAAGTTAACAGAAGCTTTGCATTGAGAATGGAGGCGTACAAAATGTGTAACAATATATAATTTCTATTGTCATTTTCTTGGAGATTTCTTGGTCACTTTTTTATTTTTCTTTTTCTGTAATCCAGTATGTAAATTTCATAGAATGGTTTAGGTTGTAAGGGACCTTAAAGATCATCTAGTTCCAAACCCCCTGCCCCAGGCAACAACACCTTCCACTAGACCAAGTTGCTCAAAGCCTCGTCCAACCTGGCCTTGAACACCTCCAGGGATGGGGCTTCCACAAGTCCTTCTCCTCAGGGCTGCTCTCCAGCCATTCCCTGCCGAGCCTGTATTTGTGCTTGGGATTGCATCGACCCAGATGTAGGACCTTGCACCTGGCTTGGTTCAACTTCATGAGGTTGGCATGGGCCCACCTCTCCAGCCTGTCCAGGTCTCTCTGGATGGCATCCCTCCCCTCCGGTGTGTCAACCGCTCCACACAGCTTGGTGTCATCAGCAAACTTGCTGAGGGTGCACTCCATCCCAACATTCATGTCACCTACAAAGATGTTGAACAGCACCAGTCCCAGTACCAAACCCTGAGGAACACTGCTTGTCACTGCTTGCCACCTGGACATCGAGCCGTTGACCACAACTCTTTGAGTGCAACCATCCAGCCAGTTCTTTATCCACCGAGTGGTCCATTGGTCAAATCTATGTCTCTCCAACCAATCTATGACCAGGATGTCATGCAGAGCAGTGTCAAATGCTTTGCACAAGTCCACGTACATGATGTCAGTTGCTCTCCCCTTGTCCACTACTGCTGTAACCCCCTTGTAGAAGGCCATCAAGTTTGTCAGGCGTGACTTGCCCTTGGTGAAGCCATGCTGGCTGTCACCAGTCACCTCCTTATTTTCTATGTGCCTTAGCAGAGTTTCCAGGAGGATCTGCTCCATGATCTTGCCAGGCACAGAGGTGAAACAGACCAGCCTGTAGTTCCCCAGGTCTCCCTTTTTACTCCTTTTAAAAATGGGGGTTATGTTTCCCATTTTCTAGTCAGCAGGAACTTCACCAGACACCCATGGCTTCTCAAATATGATGAATAGTTGCTTGGCAACTTCATCTCCAGTTCCCTCAGGATCCAGGGATGAATCTTGACAGGTCCCATGGACTTGTGCACCTTCAGGTTCCTCAGATGGTCTTGAGAGGTTGTGGAGTCTCCCACTCTGGAGACATTCAAAACCGGCCTGGACATCATCCTGTTCAACCTGCTGTAGGTGAACCTGCTCTGGCAGGGCGCTTGGACTAGATGATCTCCAGGGGTCCATTCCAACCCTGACCATTTGGTCACCATTCTGTGATTTTGTGAACCTGGTCTTCTCCTACAGTGGGCAGTATCTCATTCTCCCAGTCCCTGCCTTTGCTTTCTACAACTTGGTCTGTGTGGTTAGAACCCTTACTACTGAAGACTGAGGTAAAGAATTCATTGAGTATCTCAGTCTTCTCCATTTCCTGGGTGCCCAGGTCTCCTGTTTCCTTCCTGAGTGGGCCCACATTTTCCCTAGTCTTCCTTTTGCCACTGATTTACCTATAGAAGGCTTTCTTGTTGCCCCTGACACCCCTGGCCAGATCTACCTCTATCTGGGCTTTAGCTTTCCTAACCTGATCCCTGGCTGCTCGGACAATATCTCGGTATATCTCCCAGGCTACCTATCCTTGTTTCCACCTTTTGTAGGCTCCCTTTTTGTGTGTGAGCATGTTCAGGAGCTCCTTGTTCATCCATGCAGGCCTCCTGGCATTTTTGTCTGACTTTCTCTTTGTTGGTATACATCGCTCCTGAGCTTGCAGGAGGTGATCCTTGAATATTAGCCAGCTTTCTTGGGCCCCTCTTCCTTCCAGGGCTTTATCCCACTGTACTCCAGCAAGCAGATCCCTGAAGTGGCTAAAATTAATTTCCCAATTAATTTTTGAGTTCAATATTATTATGACTATATTATTGCTTGCTGTTGCTTGTACGGTGCTAACAAGACTTTTTTTTCTTCATTGCAGCAAACACATTTGCTACATGTAATTGATATAACATCACATGGGTAATTTCAGTGAACAAAACTATTCATTCCCTACCTTTGGAACACAGTAAAGGAGAATGTTGTCTGGTTTTGCTGAGATTATGTTCCAGATCGCTAAGGTAGTAAAGAAAAGGGCTTTTGCTCATTCATTGTACCATATTTATAAAATAATTAGATTGAGAATCCCATTTTAACCCCAGTTACGTAAAGAATCCAGAATGCCCTAAATGGCCATATTCCCTGGCATAGTTTAAATACAGGGTGAAGTAAAACTATGTGGCAATTGCATGGAGTCCCCTTATCCATTATGTAGAAGTGTTTCAAGGGCACTATGATATCATCCACACTTGCAAGTGTACCTGTCATCAACTGCTGTAACAGCCAGTTGAGATACAATGACAGTGGGCCTTTATATTAGAGTAATCCATCAACTTCTGTTTCAGCAGACCCTTCTTTCTTCTAGCCTGGAACTAAGGAAATTGAAGGAAAAACAAATATTACATTTTGTTGTCATAAACAACCAAAACAAGATAACATTCCTTCATTTTACTGTCCATAATGAAAATTAAAGCTTCCTTATCATATGATATTTTAGCTCTGCTGTTCAAAAATTTCAAACAGCAAACAGAACTCAAGCTACATTGAAAATAATTTTTAGTTTCTTTGCAATTTTCAGCAATATTTTTTTCTAGACTGTATTGATATTGGACCCTGGAAAACTGCAATTTCGTTAGGATCTATTATCCTATTAGCACTAGCAGTGCTTCATGAGGCTGTGTGAGAATCATTACATTCTCAAGGCTCCAGTGGTTTCATGGAACTAAGAGAGTGGCAATGGGATTGATGGGAACCTTCTATTCATGATGGAATGTTTCTTTGCATTATTTAAATTTTGATTTACTCCTACATAATTATGTATTTCACAGTCAAGATGAATCAATGCTTTGTACAGATAAATGTCAGACTGTAACTGGCAAATATGTTTCATAGCAAAATAGAGACAGGCTATTAATTTTAAATTACACTGAGTATTCAACAAGAACCATCTTCAACATTAGAATC
This sequence comes from Pluvialis apricaria, assembly GCA_017639485.1. Taxonomy (NCBI): domain Eukaryota; kingdom Metazoa; phylum Chordata; class Aves; order Charadriiformes; family Charadriidae; genus Pluvialis; species Pluvialis apricaria. The sequence goes on from CM030007.1 coordinate 40,343,681, forward strand.
CTGCACAATACTACATTTATATTCCATTAATGTGCACATACAGTAGGCAAAAAAAATATCCCCAAATTTAGGGCAGGGAGAATTGACAGGGAAATCCATGTTTTTGTTGTTAGGTACACTAACAAGAACAGAAGCAAAATGAATAAGAAAAAATGTGACAAAAGTAAAATATAACATCAAATAACATTGAACAATTGGGAAATGTTTTCTTTTTTTTTGGTCCAATGTTGGAAAAATTTAAGGAAGTCCTCCCTTTCAGGATGTTAAAATAGATAGGTATTGCATCCTTTCAGGGCATGTAAATAGGCAGTGAATCTTTATGAAAGGAGTTAGTTACATTCACGATGAAACTGGAGCTCATGATGCAACCTTTATAGATAAAGATTGTATCTTTTTCAAACCATCTTTTCTTTTAAACCATGTTCTTTGTTTAGAATCCCACATTACTGATCACAGCTTTAAGTTCTATTGACATAGACATATGCTTAAAGTTAATTTTCTGAATTCAGGACCGTTGTGTCCACTTGGTATGTAGTGGGAGGAGTTATGGAATTTGGGTTCTGCAGCTTTCCTTACTTCTTGAGGTGCTGTCTCCACAGATTTTGCCTAACCTCTTCAGTATTAAAAAACTGGGTTTATGTTGAATGGACAGACTGGCTCCCAGCTCCAGAAGCCAGTGGAATGAGATAGTTCTATCTTCCCTTTATTGCTGACAATCTGCCTCAAAAACGGAAAAAGTAATGTTCTGGATACTCTTTCTCTATTGCACATGTTTTTCTAAAAAATACAGAGAGAGACAAAAAAAGAAATAACGAGGGCTTAGGAGAACAGGAAAGTGACATTTTTCTTTTTACAGGGATCTGTCCTTGCACTCCAAAAAATTCTGGACAGATTTTTTAGTTCAATGTTTCTGATACTATCTTCAGGTTTGAGATGTTGTTAGATGTTGATCACTTTATTACTGCATGACTGGCAGCAGCTACTACAGGTACAACTAAGTTTTACTTTTTTGTGTTATGGATCTTTAGATCTCTATTAGTGGGTTTTCTGTGAATTGAAACCTTGTCTTCAACATTTACAGTATAAGCTGGTCACTTAAACAACATTATATGACAAAGTCATGATTGACTTTCTTACGTCCCTCTCCCTGGAGTGTTATATTTTTCAGACTTCATTATAACTTAAACAGGAAATTCTATGCAATATTTTACTTTGTTCTCCGTCTTTGATATTAGGCAAGATGTGAGGCAACCTAAAAAGTCAGAATATATTTTTTGCAGAAAGAATTTGGGTGGAACAAGGTTATATGGGAAAATACAGTTTTGTTGCAATTATTGCCCCTAGGAGAAAAAAAAAAAAGGTTTCATTAGAACTATGGCCATTTTCAAGACAGACACAAGACAGTTAGTGGGAATATTGATTAAGTCAGTCTTGCTTGTAGCCTTCTGGCAACTTGTAGAGAGAAAAAAAATCTAGGGAATTGTTTCGTTGCCTGAACAAAATGTTTAGAGTCATTTCAAATGTCATGGGGTATCTAAGTCATCTGCCCAGGTGTGAGATGTGTGCATATTTACATAAGATGATTTTGGATCAACCCTAGCTGCATAAAAAGTCACTATTTCAGTTAATGATCCAGCCTCTGATAGGAACTGATTCTCCCAATCTGACAGAAAACCATACAGGTTAAAGGGCCTTCCTTTGCTGTACATTAGTACACACCCTTTATAATGGGTAGTAAAGTGTGACTTAGGAGACATTTGGAACACTTTTATCTTTTTAATTGGCAAATATCCCTCAATGGTTGTTTACATTACAATGTCTGAGAGACGGCATGTCTGCTTCAAATTCGATGCTTATTTGTAAAAGAGAAAGCAAAACTTTCTTTTTCCATGGACATAAAAGATTATTTTCAATAAAATACATAATTTATTAAATTTTACACAGAAAATATTGAAACCTTGAAATCTATCTTTGGAATACCTTTTGAAATTATAATAGTCACCTCTAGCATCATTTGAAATACAATCACAGAGATCTGTACTTAATAAGATGTTTCTACTGCAGCACACAGCCAGTTTAACGGGTGGTTATTTGAAGTAACTTTGATAAGGTTAGGTCATAGTTTGAGTGAGTTAATCTGAGTTCAATGACAAATGAACATGCTGTGTTAACTGGTAGAAGCATGGGAAAATCAGAGCTAATAGACATTATTTTAACAAATTGCCATTTTAAATCACCTTCCTGAGGGTCTTTAAGCAGGATTTCATCAATTACATGCTTACAGCTCACATTAGTGATACACATTAAAAAATTTCCCACATGAGTAATTTAGAAAAAAAAATTGACTATCAAACCCCTGTGTGAGTTAGCACTTGTCTATTTAAGCAAAGTTTTACTTAAATGATGCATGACATGCAATATTTCAAAAACGTTCCTTCTGAGATCATGAAGACAAGATACAGAGAAAAGAATGTCCTTGCAGTGGTCCTGTATTCTTTCATGTGCCTTTTAGTGTACCTGTTGTTCAGCACCTTGGTGTCTTTGCTGATTTTGTTATTTACTTCTCAGGACTGACTCTGTTAAAAAATCTTATGTTCCAGTAACACTTCCTTTCTTTGACATTTTTTGCAAAGTGAATGGAGGCACGATGTCTCTAATAAATCAATAGCATAAGAATGAAAAGTGGTAGGAACTTTTTGTCAAACAGTTTTCAATAGAAATAATGTCATTTTAAGAAAAAAAAAAAAAACAACACCCATTTTTCCTTTAATAACAGCAAATTTCAAAAGCTACCTAGAAGAGACTGTGGAATAAGTTTTACACTATGTGAAGATAGCTTTTTTCCATTTTTCTTTAGAACAAAATTGGGTTGTTTCATAACTTTTCTAGGGGGAAAAAAAAGACCCAGAAAAAGTAAAAAAAGAACAAACATGAAAGATTTTATCAATTTCTTAGTGCAGATTGCATTTAAGAAAGATGAATTAAGCTTCCTAGTGTTACTGATCTAGGAAGGAAACCTGGACATGTCATAGCCAGAAGTTTCTCATTTCTCTAGGCCAGTCATTATATCCTGACGTGGATCCCTGTTTGAAATAGTAACCTATGAGAGCTTGTTTCAGGAGTCTCGGAAAGAAACTGAGTCTATAACTCTCCATTTTAGAGATTTATGGCTTTGTGGAAAGATGCTGAACATGGGGAGTGTTTGCTTTAGATACTTTGGCAGGAGCGGGGAGGAAGATTCCAGGCTAAGGAGAATATTCAAACTGTATCTTTTCATGTTGAAGCTCAGCACTCAGACATGATGACATCTAACCTTTTAGGCCCTCCATAGCTTCCAGAATGATGTCCAAAATAGCAAAGGCACTTAGTCCCAGATTAACTTCTAATCAAGGCACAAGAATTAGGAGCTCAGGGAAAGAAGCATTATTGCCACAAGGGGAGAATCATTGCCAGAATGCCATCACGCAGTGATGCCCAGAGAAGTTGTTGAGGCCCCATCCCTGGAGGTGTTTAAGGCCAGGCTGAATGGGGCTTGCAGCAACCTGGTCTAGTGGGAGGTGTCCCTGCCCATGGCAGGTGGGTTGGAACTGGATGATCTTTAAGGTCCCTTCCAACCTAAACCATTCTATGATTCTATGATTTATGTTGAAGGTGGACTAAATCATCCTCTGTAGGGCTGTCTCTCCATTCACTCCATATAAAGGGAACTTTTCACAAGTGTGGTTCTGACTTCTCTGCCTTACTAGATTCCTAAAGGTAGGGTCCCGATTAATTTCACCTAAAATGTTATGTAGAAGTACACTTGATTGGGAAATGAGAATCTTGGACCTAGAGGAACAATGGGTGAGAATAAACTTAGATCTAGTTTACTGGCTATATGATTTCATTAGGAATAGAGAATCCTCACTTTCTGATGTCCACTTTTTTGATAGTTCAAGTCTTCTTGTATATTGAAGTGAGCTATATATACGAACCCCTCTACATTATTAAAATTCAAATTATTTTACGTATTCCCCGCAGTAGAAGCACTGGGCGCTTACCTGGAAGTAACCTGGATGGCAAGAAATTTTAGCTATACGCAAGAAATTTTAGCTATATAAATAACAGACTTTTGGCTGTGTGCAAGATCAGTGTTTTCGGGGCTTCAGCCTTTGAAATGAAAATTGGTCACCTGTACAACATTCTATAGTAAGTCTTGATCAACTTTCGGTCTAATGTGGGTTTTTTGAGATTCATTGTAATTTAACTAGGAAAATCCATTGAATATTTTATTCTTGTTGTCAGTATTAAACAGTAATTATGTTTGGTGAATTTAGCAATAATAAAACAGTTTTAACTACCATGGCTTAATGAGTAATGTTTTATGCAGTAATATGTATTTGAAAAGTGAAAGATTAAATAAGTTTTGGCGATGATATCTGCTTATGTATTTCTATTACTAATGTAAAATAATGAGATAAAACAATTTCAAAACATTTTTTTTAAATAAAGCATTAAAATGAAATTTCCATTTCATATAGAACTCCATAGAAACCGTTTTTCCATTGTAAAATGAAAACATGTTGTGCAATGTCATTATTTGCTATGAAATGGAAACGACCTCAATTTTGATCAGCATTTCTGTGGGTTGTATGTCAGGGGGTGCAGGGTAATTTATTTTGCTTATTGCTTTTTAAGTCTTTTTACACAGGTTTCACTTGCAATGATTGCTGAGATTCAACCAGCAGATAAGGGGGGAAGTGTTAACAGAGGAAGAAAATATTGCTTCAGACAAGAACTTCTTTGTCAGTACATGTGGAAATGCAGATTTATTACAGCTGTCATTTGCATTTTCCTGTAGAATTCCTTGAAGAATCAATTGCCCAGAATTGCTGCAGGAAAGATACTCTACCCTGCTGAAATTCAGAAAGTAGACTGAAAAGTAAGTGAATTCACCTGGCATTTGGTAATCAGAATGATTTATATCTGTCTCTTCTGGAGCCTTAATACCATCCTGGATATGGGCATACAACAATAACAGGTCAACAGCTGCCATCCACACAAACATTTAATTAGCCATGTTTCTTTCTGTATGAAGATGATAAATCATTACTAAATATATATATTTATTTTATATACATACAAAATATGTATTATATATGATGTATTATATTATATATATTATATATATTATATATATATTTATGTATATATATACTGGGTACAAAGTGGCAAAGCTCACACCATTGCAACCAACCTGGAAATAAGCCAGGTGAACCAGAGCAGTGACAAATGTTCCTTAGCTGTCTCCCAAGATGAGAACCAGAAAACCAACCACCTCAATTGTATGTATACCAATGTATGCGCATGCAGTGTGGGGAACAAACAGGAAGAACTGGAGCTCAGTACCTGGTCAAAAAGTTATGATATCATAGGAATAACTGAAACATGATGGGACAACTCAAACAACTGAGGATCATAATGGATGGCTATAGGCTGTTTCGTAAAGACAGGCAGGGAAAAAGAGGAGGAGTCGTACTCTATGTGTAGGAGAACCTTGAATGTCAGGTGAGTTATGGCGATTGTGGAAGCCTTGTTGAATGCTTCTGTGTCACGATCAGAGGGGTCATCTTCAAGGGGGATCTTAGAGTTGGCATCTGGTACCAACCTCCAAACCAAGACAAAAAGGCCAATGAACCAGTATTTCAGTCACTTAAGCAAGCTTCGGGTCCACAGAACCTGGTTTTTATGGGTGTCTTCAACTACCCAGACATTTGCTGGAAGAGCAGTGTCACATGTCATCATCCATCAAGCTCCTAGACTGCGTAGAGGACTGTTTCCTCATACAAATATTAGATGTGCAAACCAGGAATGAGGCACTGCTGGACTTGCTGCTCACAAACCAAGAAAACCTGTTTTGTAATATCTCAGTTAGTGATAGCCTTGGCTGCAGTGATCCCGATATTGTGGAGTTTTGGATCCTGCTGAGCATGTTGAAGTTTAGTACTAAGACAAAGGTTTTAGATTTTAGAAGAGCAAACTTCAGCTTACTGAGAGCTCAGTTGGAGAGATTTCATGAGGAGCTTCCATGGAGGATAAAGGAGTTAGTGGGTGCTGGGAGTTTTTCAAGAATGCTTTCCCGGAAGCACAAAAACAGTTCATCCCCTTTAAAGGTAAGGGAAGTAGGTGGAGCAAGAGATCCCTTTGGCCTAACTGCAAGCTTCTGAGTCTGCTGAAAACAAAGAGGGAAGAGTGCCAGAGGTGGAAAAGCAGACAAATAACTGTTGAGAACTGCAAGGGCATTGCCCGGGCATGTAGAAATGCATTAGAAAAGCAAAAGCTCAGCTTGAATTGAAATTGGCCCGAGATGTCAAAAATTACAAGAAAGAGTTCTTCAGATATGAAACAAGCAGAAACAGCAGGAAAGTATCGGCCCCTCAAGTTGGTCACATCATTGTACTATACCTGATGTCACTTTTCATTAAATAAGAATCATAGAATCACAGAACATCCTGAGTTGGAAGGGACCCACAAGGACCACAGAGTCCAACTCTTAACACAGGGCAACCTAAAAGTCAAACCATATATCTAAGAGCATTGTCCATTTTTTGAACACGGACACTGTGTTCTATGTCTAGGAAAAAAAAATAATATCTCTTTCTGTGCATTAATTTAGTGTTGGCTACATATTTATTCCCTGTTCTTAAACTCCTTATCTTGCTACTCTTTGTGGAGGCCCCATTGTCTGCTTCTCTCTCTTTTGCTCATCTCCTCTCACATTGAAATCCAGAAGCTTGTTACACCAATGCATGCTCAGCTGGTGTCAGGGAAAGAATAATCACTTTTCTTTCAGAGAGTTTAATCTGACCAAGAATACAGTAGCTAAGAAACTGCAAGTAGCTGCTTTCTGTTTTTCTGCCCATCCAAAGCTTTTTGCAAAAATGTAACATAGTCAATTCAGAACAAACAAGTCAAAACAAATACCATCAATCTGATGGGTTAATCATGTAAATCCAAATACATAATTTTCAGGCTTAGCCCAGTAATATTTCTGAGAAACATATATCAGCAATCTTCTCATCTATATACATAGAATAATAAGTACCTCACAAAATACGTAATGGAGCAAGCATCCATCAATTTCTTGAAGTTATTGTACCAGAACAAGCATTAGAATAATGATGTTGGTCCTAAATTTATTACCATTTACATTTTTGTCCCAGAAGAACCCTTCATTGACTGACAAATGTTCATATTAACTTCTTTTTTTTTTGCTTGCTGCCTTTTTTTTTCCCCCTTGTTCTGGAAGTCTACATAAAAAGATGCTGTTAGCAGCAATGTGTCTGACATCTTCACTTGATAATGATATATGGGCAGGTCAATATTTGTTTGGCACTATTCATTGAAATTGTATCTTCAGGTAATGAACTTTATGGCTTATTAACAGTTTAAATAATATTAAGAATGTGCAGTTTAAATCCCACATTAAAAAAAAAATTAGAAATTACAAATGTGGACAGCTATGATCCTGTTCATTTAAAATTTTCCCCTTAGGAGTCTTTAAGTGGAACATGGTGTTGGGAGGTGAAATGCAAGGGGTTTTTTGAAAGAAATTTATTTTAATTTAAGTTAATTTTTTTTTATACTACTGATAGTGTCACTGGCCATTTCTATGAGCAGTTGCTTATCTCAAATTATAATATAACTTCATAACTGATGTATTTTAATTTCTTCATTGTTTGGAGTATTATGTGTCTTATGATAAAAATATTTTGCTTTCTTCATCCTTATCTGCCACTGCCTTTTAAGAAATTCAATATTTTCTTCAAAATAATATTTAAATGTATATATATATTAAATGTGTATATATATTCTATTACCCTTAGTCTACAGAATTATTTTCTCATAATCTGTGTATGGGCACTACTATGAGTCTAATTCCTTGCTCTGTTATGCCATTTATATAGTATCCCATATAGGGATGTAATGCAGTTCTTTTGGACATATCATGTTTTCTGGGTCTTTCCATCTTCCCTCGAGGTTGGACTGTAAGGAAGTCACAAGACAAGAACACATTTTTCCAAACGATACATGCAAAGGAATGATGGAGGAAGAGACTGAAGTACCTTACTGGGTACGGAGACTAACAGATGAAAAGAAAGAAGGTGATGTCAAAGATGACATATGATTTCTTTTATAAGCTCTCTAGCTCTTTTCATATAAGCACTGAATTGTATGACAGAAGTATTGCAGTCTAACTTCAGGTACCTACTTGAGCAACACAAGTCAGAAGCCTAGCTGTCTTAAGTTTGGTGTATAGTCAAAAGTACCTTTAAAAAGAAATTTAAATCTTGAATTTCAAACACTCTTGCAGACATATTAAAGATTAAATCTAAGCTACATCACTCTTCATTTCATTTCCTAACTTGGACTGGCAGTAATGCCGGACAACAAGGAAAGTTCAGCTTGAAGAGGTATTTGCTCCATCAAGCCCTGAAGACTGACAGTGCAATTTCTGCTGTGAGCTTGGCATCTTTCCTTTGCCTCCAATTCCATCACGTAGCCTGTGTATGTTAGTATAACTAACAATGAATTAACTTCATTCTAGGTGTGACTCATGAAAATGTGGCACAGACCAGAGTACAGATTTGTGATGTATCTTTTAAAGAATACCTGGATATAATGCATCCTACTCCTTTAAAACAATTCATATCATGATGCATTCATTATGAAGTAATAGAATACAGTCAGCTTTGTGTCTGAGGTATCATAAAAATTCAGAAAGACATAAAATACCGAAGTTCTGAAGTATTTAAATTGCTTTGAATATGCAATCAACCTCACTCATCAAATGCTTAAATTACTATGACAAAGATTTAAGTGAATAATTCTAGAGAGTAACCAACAATGATGGAATGGTTAACTCCCTCACCAGCCAATAGATTTAAATGCATTAAGAATGGGTGAATTTTAAAGAAGGGACCAAGATCCACCTTAATGAAAAATTAACAATTAGGTGAAGAATTACCTTAAATGAGGCATTGAAGAAAAGATGACAGTGGCTAAACAAAGTTCACTAGAGTACATCTGCTCTGGATTTTAATGAGTACACCAGAAACGCAAAAATAGTATCACTTGAACTACAAGAAGGGGGTGACTCTGACCATAAAGGGCATTCTGGAAGAGTAACAGGATGAGAGAATACAAACTTCCATGCGATATATGCACAATCTACTATAAACTCAAAGATCATGTTTCAGCATTTTTATTTTAAGCACCTAACTTAGTTACTCCTGTAATGTGAATCATGCCTTTGGTTAGGTTACATGATAAAAAGGTTGTCTTCACACACAAAAAGGATCAAAGAGGAACAATGGCAGGTGGGGTAACCTGCATAATACCCTCATCTGCATACTATCAGGCCCACTGTGGGAGTAGCCTAGCCCAGGCATGTGATCAACCCATAAAAGGCACATCTCCACACACACAAAAGGAGCAAAGAGGCGCAGTGGCAAGCAGGCTAACCCCAGCATCCCCTTTCAGAAAGAAGCCCCTGCCCAGCCCCTCCTAGGGCTGTCCATGGAGAATCTCAGTCTCATGGTCCAGGTATGAGACCCACCCCATAAGTCACTGGGAGCAGCTCTCCAGAGCACCTTTTGGACTGAGGATGGTCACTGTCTAGAGATATGGAGCTCCTCACAGGATGCAGGGGAAGAACATTTGGGGATTGTACAAGGTCTATTATAGGATGTTAAGGGAGGAACCCAAGGCAGGGAAAAAGGATATGCCGAGTGACCTTCTATGGTGGAGTAACTGCATCAGTGGACAAGGGAAGAGCTACAGATGTCATCTACTTGGAATTCTGTAAGGTGTTTGATATGGTCCCCCATAACATCCTTGTCACTAAATTGGAAAGATGTGGGTTTTAATGATGGACTGTTAGATGGAAAAGGAACTGGCTCCATGGCCATGTCCAAAGAGTCCAATGAGTTGGCTCAATGTCCAAGCGGAAACCAATAACAAGTGGTGTCCCTCAAGGGTCCATGCAAAGACCAATAATTTTTAATATTTTCATCAATGACATTGAAGTTGTGACTGAGTGCACTTTCAGCAATTTTGGGGATGACACCAAGCTGAGTGTTGCAGGTGATACACTAGAGGGAAGGGGTGCCATCCAGAGAGAACTTGACAGGCTTGAGGAATGGACCTGTGCAAATCTCATGAAGTTCAACAAGGCCAACTGCGGGGTCCTGCACCTGGGTTGAGATAACCCCCAGTATCAGTACAGACTGGGATATGTATGAATTGAGAGCAGCCCTGGGTACTTGGGGATACTGGTGGACAAAAAATTGGATATGAGCCAGTAATGTGTGTTTGCAGCCCAAAAGCCAATTTTATCCTGGGCTGCATCAAAAGAAGCACGGCCAGCAGGCCACGGGAGGTGATTATGAACACCCTGGAGGTGTTCAAGGCCAGGCTGGACGTGGTCTTGGGCAACCTGGTCTAGTGGGAGGTGTCCCTGCCTATGGCAGGGGAGTTGGAACTCGATGATCTTCAAGGTCCTTTCCAACCTAAACCATTCTATGATTGTATGATTATCCCCCTCTGCCCTGCTCTCGTGAGACCCCAGACCATTTATCGGAGTCTGAAGTAGCAGAACAAGAGGAATGGGTTTAAACTGAAAGAAGGTAGATTTAGACTGGGTACAAGGAATTCTCTGGTTTCCCAGAGATGTCATGGATGCACCATCCCTGGAAGTGTTCAAGGTCAGATTGGATGGGGCTTTGAGCAACCTGATCTAGTGGAGCATGCTCCTGCCTATTGTAGGGGCGTTGGGCTAGGTGATCTTTAAAGTTCCCTTCCAACCATTCTTCCCTTCCATTCTATGATTTTATGATGTCCGCAATTTGTAGAGGAACAAGTGTGGGAAAACAAAGGGATGAGGGGTTAAAAGGGCCTGTTTCTTGTAGAGTTGGCTGGTCAGTACACTTGTCTGGCCATGCCCTGTGCCTGATTCACAAAATCTGTCTTGTCCTCTGATTAAACTCCATTTGTAACTATTTTCCTGAGTGAGAGACTGTGTTTTCTCGGTCTGTGTGTGTGTGTGTGTGTGTGTGTGTATGGGGGTCAAAATACCAGCGTACGGAGTCAGACCAGGGGTCTGTATGTTGGTGGTGTCAGCACCTGGAGAGAGTGTGGGTCTGTGAGTGAGTGTGTGAGTACTACTGAAGGGCAAGATGGATTAGCTGACAAGGAGGTTAAGTGGCCAGGAGGGGTGGTTGGGTCTTTAAGAGTGAGGCCATGGGAGGAACTGGTTATTGGAGGGGAGTCTCAGCCAGCTGCTGGAGACACTGTGGGCTCTGGGGTCTCTAAGGGGGGGTGTGTGTGTGTGAGAGAGAGAGAGAAAGAGAGTGTGTCTCTACCAGCAACTGCAGTGGGGCTGCAGGCTTGGCGGCTGCTGTGTTTGGGTGCTAGAAAGTGGGGAGACTGGGATCCAGGTGCAGCTACTGGGGAGACTGGGATACAGGGACAGCTACTGTGCAGACTGCTGGAGGGACCCACGCTTTACTTGTGCACATGTATATGGATATGTGCGTGTGTGTGTGTGTGTGTGTGTGTGTATATATATATGTTTGGGGTTTTGTCCCGGTAATGCGTCTCCATTCTATTCAGACAGAGAGGGGAACAGGATGAGGCCAATAGTTTTTTTTGTGTTTGTGCAAGTGCTGAGCATGTCTGTGCTGAGCTGTGTGACTGGACATGTTTATGTACATGTAAATACACATATGTGTGTGTGCCTAGTGGGAACATTAGCTCAGCCTCACTACTGGTTGGACCTGGGGGCATGGGTCTGCAGCAACCTCAGTTCCCTTGTGCTTCTGGATTTTGTAACTCCCTAACACTTTTCTTTTTAATTGTACAAGACAGGACCCTCGAACTATTCGTAACCTAGACACCTCCTCTAATCACGTAAACTTGTATTTGATGAATGTTAGCCTAAAACTCATATGGCAAGATGAAATACATAAAATCAAAGTCAGATCTATTGCCTCTGACAATAAGAGAAGACATTTTAAGGAACAGAGATTGTATATTCCCAGCCACTGAGAAACAAAATTCTTGGACCTGTTCTAGCATTTAGTTACTGCCACTTCAGCTCCCTAAATGTTTTTTTTTAATTCACCAAACTAAGAAAGTGATACTTATTCTCTTTCTTGAATGTTGTGAGGTATAATTAATTCTTCCATAGCATCCAAATTGCTAGCACAACAGATTGTACTAGCAGAAACCATGACAATTAAATTAAAACTACTAACTTTTAATTTAATTGTCCTTGCTTTTGTACGTCTAAGTCAAATCTACGATATCCCTGGTGTTTAGTATTTTATGTATTAGAATCATAGAAGCACAGAATGGTTTAGGTTGGAAGGGACCTTGAAGATCATCTAGTTCCAATCCCCCTGCCACAGGCAGGGACACCTCCCACTAGACCAGGTTGCTCAAAGGCCCGTCCAGCCTGGCCTTAAATACCTCCAGGGATGCAGCTTCCACAACTTCTCTGGGCAACCTGTTCCAGTGCCTTACCACCCTTAAAGTCAAAAATTTCTTCCTAATATCTAATCTAAATCTAGCTTCTTCCAGTTTGAAGCCATTCCCCCTCATCCTATCACTACATGCTCTAGTAAAAAGTCCTTCCCCAGCTCTCCTGTAGGCCCCCTTTAGGTACTGGAAAGATGCAATAAGGTTTCCCCGGAGCCTTCTCTTCTCCAGGCTCAACAACCCCAACTCTCTCAGCTTGTCCTTGTAGAAGATGTGCTCCAGCCTTCAGAACATCCTCGTGGCCCTCCTCTGGACCCGCTCCAATAGATCTATGTCCTTCTTAAGTTGGGGGCTCCAGAGCTGGACACAGTACTCCAGGTGGGGGTCTCACCAGAGTGTAGTAGAGGGGCAGAATCACCTCCCTTGACCTGCTAGGCACACTTCTTTTGATGCAACCCAGGATACGGTTGGCCTTCTGTGCTGCGATTGCACATTGCTGGCTCATGTTGAGCTTCTCGTCAATCAGCACCCCCAGGTCCTTGTCCTCAGGGCTGCTCTCAATCCATTGTCTACCCAGCCTGTATTTGTGCTTGGGATTGCCCCGATCCAGATGTTGGACCTTGCACTTGGCCTTGTTGAACTGCATGAGGTTGGTATGGGCCCACCTCTCCAGCCTGTCCAGATCTCTCTGAATGGCATCACTCCCCTCCAGCCTGCCAACCACTCCACACAGCTTGGTGTCACCAGCAAACTTGCTGAGGGTGCACTCCATCCCAGTGTCCATGTCTCCCACAAAGATGTTGAACAGCACAGGTCCCAGTACCAACCCCTGAGGAACGCCACTCGTCACTGCTCTCCACTTGGACATCCAGCCGTTGACCACAACTCTTTGCATGCAACTGTCCAGACAGTTTCTTATCCACCGAATGGTCCATTGATCAAATCCATGTCTCTTCAATTTAGAAACCAGGATATCGTGTGGGACAGCGTCAAAAGCTTTGCACAAGTCCAGGTAGATGACATCAGTAGGTCTTCCTTTGTCCACTACTGCTGTAACCGCTGCATAGAAGGTCACCAAATTTGTCAGGCATGACTTGCCCTTGGTGAAGCCATGCTGGCTGACACCAATCACCTCCTTATTTTCTACGTGCCTCAACAGAGTTTCCAGGAGGATCTGCTCCATGATCTTGCCAGGCACAGAGGTGAGATTGATTGGCCTGTGGTTCCCCACATCTTCCCTTCCTTATTTCCCTTTTTGAAAATAGGGGTTACATTTCCCCTTTTCCAGTCAGCAGGAACCTCACCAGACTGCCACGACTTCTCAATGATGATGGATAGTGGCTTAGGGACTTGATCTACCAGTTCCCTCAGGACCCACGGATGTATCTCATCAGGTCCCATAGACTTCTGTACCTTCAGGTTCCTCAGGTGGTCTTGTACTTGATCTTCACCTACAACAGGCGGTTCTTCATTTTCCCAGTCCTTGCCTTTGCCTTCTGCATCATGGGTAGTGCGGCTGCAGTCTTTGCCAGTGAAGACTGAGGCAAAAAAGTCATTGAGTACCTCAGCTCTGTCACTGTCCCGGGTAACCAGTTCTTGCGTTTCCTTCTGGAGAGGGCCCACATCTTCCCTGGTCTTTCTTTTCTTGCTGACATACTTATAGAAGGATTTTTTGTTTGTCTTAATGTCCCTGGCCAGATTTAGTGTGATCTGGGCTTTAGCTTGTCTAACCTGATCCCTGGCTGCTCAAACAATTTCTCTGTATTCCTCCCAGGTTTCCCACCCCTGTTTCCACTCCCTATAGGCCTTCTTTTTACTTTTGATCATGCCCAGGAACTCCTTGTTCATCCATGCAGGCCTCCATGCTTTTCTGCCTGCCTTCTTCTTTGTAGGGATGCACCACTCCTGGACTCAGAGGGCGTGATCCTTGAATATTAACCAACTCTCCTGGGCCCCTCTTCCCTCCAGCGCTTTATCCCATGGCACCATACCAAGCAGATTCTTCAAGAGGCCAAAGTCAGCTCTCCTAAAGTCCAGGGTGATCAGTTTTCTGCAACCTTCCTTTTCTGGCACTTTCCTCGCTGCCTCGAGGATCTCAAACTCCACCATTTCATGGTCACTGAAGCCCAGGCTACCCTTAAGCTTGACACTGCCTACCAGTCCGTCCTTGTTGGTAAGGACAAGGTCCAGCATGGCTCCTCTTCCCGTTGGCTTCTCTCCCACTTGGAGAAGGAAGTTGTCGTCAATGCAATCCAAGAACCTCCTGGATTGCTTATGCCCGGCTGTGTTACCCTTCCAACAGATGTCAGGGTTGTTGAAGTCGCCCAAGAGGACCAGGGTCTGTCAACACAATGCCTCCCCTATCTGTCTACAGAGGGCCTCATCTGCTTGGTCTTCCTGGTCAGGTGGTCTGTAGCAGACCCCCACTGTAATGTCCCCTGCTCCTGATTTCACTTTAATTCTGATCCATAGACTCTCAGTCAGCTCTTTATCCATCCCTAGGCCAAACTCCATGCACTCCAGCCAATCATCGACGGGCAACACCGCCGCCTCATTTCCCCTGCCTGTCTCTCCTGGAGAGCCTGTAACTTTCCATGCCAACACTCCAGTTGTAAGAGTCATCCCACCATGTTTCTGAGATGTCAGTGAGATTGTAGCCTTGGAGGCGTGCACACATCTCTAGCTCCTCCTGTTCGTTCCCCATGCTATGTGTATTTGCATAAAGGCAGGGTTTTTTTGGTCCTCGTTGAGGTTGACTTGGCTGGAGCAGTTGTAATTACTTTGCACTGCTCTCCAGGCGGCATTCCTTTGCTGTGTATTAACGGTGCCTCCCCGTTGGCTCCTGTTGCCCCAGGAATTCCTGGCTCATCTACATAAGACTTTAAGCATGCTGCAGTGTAGCCAGCACATCTCAGAGCAAACAGCTGCAGGCCTTCCCCTAGCACCCCGTTCCTCTTTCCTTGGTGCATCATCCCGTGGCTTGTCACAGGCAAGCCTGATAATTACATGAAAAGTGTTCAGATCTCATTTTCTCAAGTTCTAGAAATTATCCAACATGTGTGTTTTTAGCAGATAGGTGATGCTCTGGAGGAAGTGGGTATTACACCTTCGCTACAGCGTGTCACCTTTCTGCTTCAGTGCATGTCATAGCTTTAAATCTCTTAGATTGCATCATCTTGTGTAATGTCAACTCACATTGGCTTTTCTGCATGACACAATATAAGATGATGGGTGGTGACACAGAAAATGTAATGCAGTATGACACATCAGGAATGCAAAGGGTACTGCAATTGGATAGTTGGTGTCAATTTAGATAGAAGGCTTCAAATCCAAAATGAATCTGGCAAACACTAATGGAGTGAATGTTACAATAACTACTGTATGTGTGAAACTGTGAATTCTGAAGTTCATCATGGTGCATTGAACAGGTGTAGAAATTAAGTCTGCAGTATTAGGAAGAACAAGTATTTGTAGTTGCCATAGGTATACAAGTTTAAAGTATACTGAAAGGTCATGTATTTCAAAATGTCCCTCTCCCTGTATTTCAATATTTTCTGTAATCACTACTTGTTTAACTCCTTTTCTAAACTGTAAGCTACCATAAAAGAAAAAAAAAACATGTCATTTCTGTCTTAGATTAATCCAAATGCAATTTGCATCAGATAGTTAAATGCAAAAGGTATGGATGGAAAAGTAGTACCCAGTTATCCCAGAGAACACTTTTAAATACTGAACTCCTTACTGTTTAATTTTTTTGGACATTCTAATGAATTTTCTACCAGATAAATCTGCTGCAGAAGTAGAAAGTCCTAAGAATTTTTTCACAAGGCATTCTGTGCCTGTCAGACTGTGGCCTTGTTTTACATAAACAATGCAATGTAATACTACTGTATTAGATTTGGTTATTTTTTTGAGATAAAAAAGAACAGAAAGTCCAAAGAAGAAAAGGAGAGCAGACACAAAAAAGTAAAATATCTTGTTCTGTATCAGATGGCTGTGAAGTGACATAAGAAGTTTCTAAAGTTTTGTTTCATTTTGTTCTCTTGTCAAATCATCTGTAGGGCTGAGACTCATTGTCTTGTTCCCCTAGGCAAGTCTTTTTTTTCCTTTTTTCTTTTTTTCTTTTTTTCTTTTCTTGTGGCAACATTTGCTGCCATGTGTTAGTTATTGCTATAGCTCAGCTCTTTTACAAGGCAGGGACTCAATAGTGTTCCCAAAAGATTGAAAGTGTTTTAAGCTACTATAGAACTCTCAAGTTTTCTCATAATCTGTGCTCCAGAAAAGGAGAGAATTTATAAATGTGTATTGACACTGATTTTCCTCACTGAAAGAACCATAAAATCATCTGTGATCAGACTCTAGAAAAAGACTAGATGGGAAATGCCCTGTTTTCATCTTTGGAGTGTGGGAGAAGAAAAGTCGGTATGTGGGACAGGAGTTCTTTAGGGCCATACTTAGTATTTCAAATGAAATAAACAAACATAACTTTGGAACGTCTTTTGTGCAGGACAGCAACTCAGGGGATATCACAGAGTCTACTTTCCTGCTTGGAAAATGGAAAAAAAAGAAAAAGAATTCAAACAGTGTGCTTCAGAATAGACCTGAAAAGTAGGGTGCAACAGCCAGGGGTAATACACTGTAGCTGATAAGACACAAAGAGAGGTTTAATTCCTTTTTTGTACTGTGTAGTTTTAGCCCTTCAGCAAAAGATCTTTTTTAGTGATAACTGCTACCCTCCTCCAATCATTCTTTCTTTTGTGACACTTACAATTTTTTTGGAGTTTTTTCCCACTAGCGTAATAGGACAAGTTTAACAGTTAGAGGGAAAAAATAGCAACAAATCCCCTTTAAGTGCTTTTACCAATATTTCAAGGCAAACACAACTGCTTCACTGTTTCTGAGGAACAAGAAAATCAACTTTACTGCTAGTTTCACCAGCAGTGATTTATTCCCTCGCTCAGTCTTTGCAGTTGCCATTGTTTCCCATGAAGTTAGAGTACCATGTAATTTTTACAAAATAACATGCAATGTTTCCTGGTGAATGTTCTTTGCCATCATCGTTTTGACAGGATCAATACGATGATGTGTTATAGATTAGACCAGACAAAACACTAAAGACAAATTGTTAGGCACAGTCTCGCTCAGCAGCAGACCATCCAGAGATGGTGATGGTCAATCAACTCTAGCATCACTCACCCAAAGAAGGGTATTTACAAGCTCATGGTTCCCTGCAGGTCCCCCTTCAGGCATGCCATCAACTTGTTGCCTGAGGCCTTATACTGAATATTTCTGGATCATAATTGCATTAGCAGCCCATTGCAATCTTTTGGAAAGAAATGACTCAGCAATCACATCCTTCTTATTTGCAGAATCAATATTGAAGAGGAAGGTTGGTAATGTGATTTCATACCCCTTTGAGATAGTATCTTACTCTAAAGATATTCATTAGCTTGGACATTACCCACGCTAATCTATTAAAGTAATTCTGAAGTGGCAAGTAACTGTCTATCCCTGATGGTAGGTAGGTTAAGAAGATGAGTCAGTATTTTTCAGTTGTTTCCACATGTTAATTGTTACACTTGTTCATATATTAATTTCACTTATGTCTCAGTTCTGTAAGTGTTTATTCATATGTAGCATAAAGTTGCCTTTTCCTCTGTACTAAAGTTCTTTGCAACCATGTACGCACAAAATTAAACATAATATTTTGCAGACTATAGCCAAGTTTTATCATGTTTTTTAGGAAAATTGGTTCTTCCTGTGGATATTATCTAATCCTATGGTTTCTGGCTGTGAATTTTAGTGCTGGTCTGTCTTTCATGTCCAGTTAGTATGTCTAGTATCTCTTTCCATTTCTAAGTATGGAAACTGGTTTATCAGAGTAAAGCAAAAGACAAGATGCCTTCATTGGTGTTCCTAGCCAAGTTTCACTCCTTTGAATTTCAAATACCTGTCGTTGCAAGTGGGACTGATTTGGACAGATCAGGCTCTGAGTAAAAAGGAAATCAAATTTATTTTAGGAAAAAAAGGAAAAATGATCATCCACAACTCATATTTTTTGATGTTCATATTTCATTATGCCTATTCTCCAATATTCATAGATCCCTTCAAGCTGTGTGGTCAAACAGTCTCAGTATGTGACCTGCCACTCCAGGAGTCATAGCATTCATGAGTTTTCATATCTGTCCAGACTTAACTTGGCCGGGTTTTCTTCCTATTTTATTCACTCCTTCAAACCATGATTAAAGAAACGAGTTCTTCTCATTGTTTCTTTGCACTTGGTATGACTTTGAGCATGAAATGTACTTGGACTGTTACACAGAGAAATACACATACTGTATATGATTTTGTTTGCCTAAATCGTGCCGAGTCATTGGCCTTAGGAGGAGATCAAATGAAAAGAAAAATTTACAGGTAGGGCAGCACTTTTGTAGCACTGGATTTACTTCCTGTTCCCCAGAGCTAATTATAAAAATTATTGTTTTTATTTCTTACAGAATCCCACCTATATTCCTTTTAGGCTAGTGTTTAGCAGAAAATGACCCATTTCCTTTTCCTTTGAATTAGAGTGGGCTACAACCAAATAGCACTTTTTTGTCTGCATAGAATGCAGTTATAACACTTACTTGAATTTATCCTCATGGGATTTTCACTCTTTATGAGAGAGGTATACAGTGTGTACATTTTACTATAGTACCTATCAATGTTATTAAACAGATATAAATTGAATCACTAGACTGTTTACATTTTATTACAAATCAGTAGTTCTGTCATATTTTGATTTCTTACTCATCTGTGGTGGTCGGATTTATTTTACCTACTTTTAGGGGTGGGATTCAACTCAGATAGTAAAGTATTTGATATGAACACCTGAAAATATATACTTCTGTGAAAGAGAGGTGTCTCAAAAAATAGAGTAGCCAGTGCTGATGTGGGACTTGATTCAGTTGCTTGAATATGGTCCCTGACTACTATTCAAGATGTCTTATGGTATTCATCTTGTCACCTAGCAGCCACTCCAGCGAGGCATAATTTTCTCATAGGTCCCTTGTCATATCTGCCAATCCAATGCAGGTCTTACTGATACATGCAATGTCGGATGACTTCCAGAGGTCGCTTACAACCTTAATAATTCTGTGATTCTGTGATATCCAGTGATATGAAATAACCTTAATTACTTGTGACTGAAGATCTGAACTAGGTTCTAGCTATCACTGGTGCCTAGGGAGGTATTATCCCATCCTAAAGTAAAAATCTAACGCCTGGTAAAACATTCCCTGCAGTCCTACAGTTTATAAGACTACATGGGATTTAGCCCTTCTAGTCTCCCTTCATACTTAGTAGAAAGAAACAGGCACCTTTTTAATGCAGATTAATTTGTCCTTTGATAGACATGTAATTTAAGGGCATAATTCACCTTACCCTAAAATGCCAGTCTCTCCATTGACTATAAAGGGTGCTTACCAAGAGTCACTTGGATGTTGGCATCTGCTGATCAAATCACATTCAGATAAATGTGCCCCTAAGTTACTATAACTGTGCAGAACATAATTTAATTTTAGTGATTTGTGGCTGAAAATTTTCTTACCCTATAACAGTGAAAGAAAATGGGCTGTTTGAAAGAAAAATGTTGATTTTCATACCTGCATACATTAAAGACACAAACCAATTGAGATAGCTCTCAAAGTAATAGTCATGACACTCATGGAATTTATATCAGCAAAGAATGTGTGCAATGGCTTGGTAGACAGGATTTTTATGATTTGGGGTTCTTCTTTTTGAGTGATTCCAAGCTGATCAGTCACAAGCCACATATGAACTGAAAGCTGTGTAGCCATGGCAGTGTGACTCCACATTAAAGTTGAGTTATCTAAACTCCAGTCTTCCTTGCCCTGAGAATGGTATTGTAACGTACAATTGAACTAAGGCAATCCAGACTTGGATTCCTGACCCAAGACAGAAGAAAAGGTAAGCCTGAAACTAACTGCAAAAGTGATGTCCTGTTGGTTGAACAAAGTTTTTGACATGCTGAAATGAGCTTGGTTGTGGAATCTCAGGAGTGTGCTGCGAAATTTTTATATGAAGAAAAAATTAAATATTATTCATTAAAAAAAATAAAGTTTTGTACATGTGATAAGATTCAGAATAACATGTGTTTATTTATGCATTATAAGGCATTATATGTATCCGTTGAAATAATTGAAAGGCATCCTTTTGTTCCTTCCATTGACTGCCATTAATGGATATCTTTTTCTACAAATATATAATTTTATATATTCATGGAAAATGGTTAAGATTATGTTGCTCATATGTATTGAGTGTCCATGGCAAGGTGTTTGCAACTGGGCGCTGAAGAGGTGAAGAGAGGCCAGGACTGTCCTGTGCTGGACACAGCTGGTGCCAGCTGACTCCAAAGGACAAACCATAAGGCACAGCTGAAATTCTCAGCTAAGATGGTGGTGCCTCAAGGAAAGCATATTTAATACGGAGCAAAACACTGCGCAGACAGTGAGGAGTGAGGGGAAAAAAGTGTCAGAAACAACCCTGAGACACCAAGGTAGGAAAAGAACAAGGGGGAGACAATGCTTCAGGTGCCAGAGCAGAGGTTTCCCTGAAGCCTGTGGAGAAGACCATGGTGAAGCAGGTTGTCTCCTGAAGCCCATGGAGGACCATGGTGGAGCAGACAACTGCACTGCAGCCCATGAAGGACCCCACACTGGAGCAGGGGGATGTGCCCTGAAGGAAGGTTCAGCCTGTAGAGCACCCATGCTGAAAAAGGTTTATCTTGAAGGACTGCAGTCCACAGGAAGGACCCATGGGAAGGCAAAAGTGTGAGGAGAAAGGAAAGGCAGAGAGGAGCTGCTGCGGACTGACGACAGCCCCCCCATTCCCCACCCTGCTGCAATGCTCAGGGGATGGGGAAGGTAGAGGAGTTGGGAATGAACGAGTGAAGTTGATGCTGGCAACAGGGGGCTGGGTGTGGAGAAGGAGTTGGTTTTTGGTTTTGTTGTTCAGTATCCCAAACTATTTTAATTGGCAAAAAATTAAATTCATTTTCCTCAAGTCAGTTCTTGTTTGCTTGTGATAGTAATTCATAAGTGATTCGTAAGTGATCTCCCTGTCTTTGTCTTGACCTATGAACTTTTTCATCTTCCCCCTGTCCTTTTGAGGATGGGGAGTGAGAGAGCAGCTGGGTGGGCATCAGGCAGCCAGTCAAGGTGAACCCACCATACCATATCACCTGTATGACGACATAACTGATTGTTACACTGGACTTTCTAGAAATTTCCAGAATTTTCATAAGATGACAATGAACAACTTTTAAAATAAAAACAGCTAAATGGGTTTATGTTGTGGTTTGTT
This sequence comes from Pluvialis apricaria, assembly GCA_017639485.1. Taxonomy (NCBI): domain Eukaryota; kingdom Metazoa; phylum Chordata; class Aves; order Charadriiformes; family Charadriidae; genus Pluvialis; species Pluvialis apricaria. Next base: position 40,365,563 of record CM030007.1, read on the forward strand.
TTTTGTTTTGGTATTTTTTTTCCTCTAATGTTCTGATGTTCTGGTCTATGTGTTTGTTTCATAAGAATAAAAGCACTTGCAATTATTTTCACTAATCATCATTAAAGGTTTACACCAAGAAATTACTCACTGTGAGAAGTTACTGTAGTGATATCAGGCTAAATCATTCTCCTAGTTACACCTTTGTTGACTACTGATTAGCATACTCAAATTATTAGGTTACAACAGAAAAAACTGAAATCAGAAGTTGTTCTTTATGTCTTGATGCATATAAGTCAAGAATTAGGCTTATAGCAAGACTAACTGAAAATATATTTAAAAGAAATTGTGTTTTTTTTCATAGTATTCTCACTCAACTGGGAACCTGCTGATGAGTATTCCACATGCAACGACCAAAGAAAACTCACATAATCATTGTCAAGATCCCCCAAAAGAGATGTGAGAAACCACATTTTTAAAGAAAAAAATGAGTCAATTTAGCTACTTAATAAACTTTTGAAAATTTTTCAGGCTGTTTCATGTTATAAAAATAACAACTCTAAATCATTAAAAACACTAAGCTAATACCAAAACAATCTTCTGTAACAAAGCAGAAGTCTTATATGAAGCAGATCCCTGCAAAGGCATTTGAAAAAAAGTCAGCAATAAATGCAAAATGCTGGATTACCCTTCCCTCCTTTCCTAGTGAAAATAAATGTGTTGAATTGAATGGTGAGAGACGCTTTTCTCAAAATATCATCCAGCCTTCATTCATCCCTGAGATAGCTGCAGTCCTCGCCCTAAGGAAAATAAATGCAGCTGTTGCAGTCTCCAAAAGTTAGTGCACATTTTGGGGATGTTGGAGATGATTACTGTCTGACAGTGCTTTGCCAAACACAAAACTCATCCAAGGTTTCATAAAAATAATAAACTGTGCACCATGATAGTCTTGCAAAGCTGACAATAGTTTAATATATCAGGATGGTATGCAGAAGATGTACAGAATCATAGAATATTTGGGGCTGGAAGGGACCTTTAAAGGTCATCTAGTCCAAACTGCCCTGCAATGAGCAGGGGCATCTTCAACTAGATCGGGTTGCTCAGAGCCCTGTCCAGCTTGACCTTAAATGTTTCCAGGGATGGCACATCTACCACCTCTCTGGGCAACCTGTGCCAGTGTTTCACCACCCTCATTGTAAAAAATATCTTCCTTATACCTAGACTAAATCTTCCCTCTTTTAATTTAAAGCCATTCCCCTTTTTTCCTATTGCAACAGGCCCTGGTAAAATTTTGTTCCCATCTTTCCTGTAGGCCCCCTTTACATGCTGAACAGCTGCAATAAGGTCTCCCCTCAGCCTTCTCTTCTCCAGCATGAACAACCCCAACTCTCTCAGTCTGTCCTCGTAGGAGACGTGCTCCAGCCCTCTGATCATTTTTGTGACCTTCCTCTGGAGCTTCTCCAACAGGTCTATGTGTTTCCTGTGTTGAGGGCTCCAGAGCTGCGTGCAGTGCTCCAGGTGGGGTCTCACCAGAGCAGAGTAGAGGGGGAGAATCACCTCCTTCGACCTGCTGGCCATGCTTCTTTTGATGCAGACCAGGATATGGTTGGCTTTCTGGGCTGCGAGTGCACGTTGTCGGCTCATGTCCAGTTTTTCATTTACCAGTACCCCCATTAATGTAAATTATTGTAAAATTATTAAGTTTTGTTTTAAAGCCTTCCAGAACAGAAAGACCTTATTTTTATTTTCATAGCAAAATGCCTAAAATTTGTGCTTTAATGCATCTCAGCCTTATTTCTATGTATTTTTGTTGTACTAAATCTCGGTGTTCCATTTTCTCTTCCAAGTAAAGTTGACTTTTGTTCCTCGGTTTATTTCATTTTTCTGGTTTTCTTTTGCCATGTTCATGCCATTATTCTGTCTCGGGCATTTGTTACTGAACATAAACAGGACAATTTAGATAAAATAAGAATTTACCTAGTGCATGGATACCTAAATGTAAATAACAAGCAAAATCTTACATTTCAGATTCTTAGCTAATTGCTATGATAAATGAGATGGACCGCCACTTGTGTCTGTAACATCATTAATTAACTGTGAATGACTCTGAAATTGTAGGATCTAGTTGTGATATTTTAGATTCATAAAAAAGAACAAACTAATAAAGCTATTTTTCCACATGTGAGTTGTTATATTTTAGAATCTGAAATTGTAACAGTGCTAACAGGCATTAGAAAAAAAGCAAACAAACAAAAACAAAGCAAAATGCACTTGCCATACTTTCTTTTCCCCATCAGCACTACTATCAAGGCCTTTTTATTCCACAGACAAAATGGTTCTTTACAAAAAATGAAACACAAAGAATCATAAAATTATATGTTCAGAACACTATAAAAATAGAAATAATCCTCAGTGTATACCTGAAAAACCTGTGCAGGGACAAATCCCATTGTCATAATACTCTATATAAATTGTATCTAGCAGTATGAGTCTCCAGCAACATGCACAATGCTAGTGTACATAAAGTATCTCTCATCTGAAAATTTGGGTTTGATCCCTTAATAATTTTGCATGACTGCTGCACCTCTTACAAAAAAAAGTAACAAATTACATTTGTAAGTCTTTGTTTCTATTAAATGAGCTGCTTGTAAGGCTAATTTTTGGTTGTGTGGCAGCTCTAGTGTGTTATGCTAACTGTGGTCACCTCAGTGTCTTGCTGGCCATGGCTGTCTGGAATATGTGGGGATTACAGTTGCATTTCAACACCAGTAATTTGACAGTACAAGGAGGTATTATCATGACATATAAACACCATTAAAGTCAGTGGTTTCTTCCAGTTCTGTCATCAAATGATTTTCATAAAGTCTCATCCTTCTCATAATTACTAATTTCTTTCAATTGCAGCAGACTAAATGAAATACTCACAAGCAGAAATGTAGTGTTTATTTGGTTTATTGTCAACTGCAACAACTGATGATATTTTCTTGAAAATATGCTAAGACTAATGGTATAGATGTTGGATCACTTCTCATCTACCGAGGTTATCCAGAGAGTAGAGCAACATCAGTGCTTATACTATACAGTGCTTATTCTAATGTGGTCTAGAGATGGAGTATTATGCATAGATTCATACTTTCATTGTTTGTTGTAGTGCATTAGGAGATTAGTTTCTTAGAGGAATGTTATAGATGTACATTCTCTATTATTTCTGTTATCAGTAGCTTTCAATAATATTGACAATTCATGCTGCCACTGCTCAGTGCTGCACACAATGAGGCCACTCCTGCTGAGAAAGACCTTCTGGTATCAGAGAGATGCTTAGTTCAAGCTGTAAACATTGACATTTAATATAAGCACAATTAATTGGACAAATAATTTTAGTGCCCAGAGTCAAAGGAAGGTCAGAGAAAGCTCTGACCATTTAATGATGACTATTAATTTATTCAGTACAGGCAAGCAAGATGGTTCTATGGTGATAGATACAGTTGCTGTATCACAGAAGATTACTAAATGATGATATTTGGAAAAAAAAATAAAAGGAGGTAATAATAGTGGAATTTCTTCAGTCTAAAACTGCAGAACATATTTGGAAGGGGAGAACAAGATGGTAAAGTAGTAAATTTATTGAACATAGCACACAGACATACATTGAGGCTGTGCAGTCTCAGTTTATACGTTCAAGAACAGTAACAACGTTAGGTCAGGTGATAAGGTAACATAGATAAGATATGTTTTAATACTTGAGATCAGGAAACAAAAAAATCACTCCTGTTATTGACATTAAGACCATGGAAATTTAGGAGTTATTAGAGACACACAAATTACAGACAGGATCTTTTTGAGTGAAATTTACAACCCCACATTCATTCCTTAGTGTCTTTCATGCTTGGCAAGAACATGGAAAAGTCCCACATCTTGAAAACAAACTATTATTTTCTTAGAGATGAAAGAAAATTATCTTGGACCTAGCATTAAAAAATTGTGAGTTGTTGCCTGTAGAAATGCTTTTCTACTGCAACAGAATTTTTTTTTTCTGTAAGGTGCAAGGAGCTTGCAACAGTTATTGCTGTTTCATTGCCCAGGCTTTGTGATTAAGACTTTTGGCTTGCTACCTTCTTCCACCCAGCATTTCTGTCTTCAAAACAGTTTACTCTTTTCAGACTCTAATCCACCAATTCTTCATCCGTGCTCAAACATCACTCAAATAACCCATTACCTGTGAGACTACTATGTCCCTCTGCCTATGAAAGAAAGCTGACAGGAGATTTAGGTTATTGGCATACTTTTGACGTTGTAGTCCATAATACCCACAGAATATTTTCTAAGAATTCTATAGCCCAAGCTTTTCTACTCTGAATTCCCTTGAAATAGAGGTGAAAAAAGATAACCTACCAGTTTATTTGCATGTAACTATTACTTGTAGCAGCTCACACATACAAGATTTAACAATAGTTACTTTTTATAATGAATGACATCATTGCAGGAAAAAAGGAAAACTAGGTTGGATTATATCAGTCCTGTAACAAATGCAGTAAAATGACTACAGTTTCTTTTAAGTCATCCTTCTCTATTAAGGCAGTATTTTTTTCAGCATAGCTTCCCTTGGAACCAAAGTAATAAAGAGGTAAAATAAAATTACAGTTAACACTTCAAAGCTAGTGATTCAGAAATCTTCACATGGATCCAAACAGAGAAATGACCATCAGTGAAAAAATCTCCAACTCTTGTATGTGAGGACTGAGAGACAATCATCTGAAGTACTGTGACTTTCACTTTCAAACTTTCAATGGACACTCTCCAAGATCACGAACCCGTTGAATGGCTTGACAAGAGTCAGCTGTCACAGAATATAGAATCATAGAATACTTTGGGTTGGAAGGGACATTTAAAGGTCATCTAGTCCAAACTACCCTGAAACAAGCAGGACATCTTCAACTAGATCAGCTTGCTCAGAGCCCTGTCCAGCTTGACCATAAATGTTTCCAGGGATGGCACATCTACCACCTCTCTGGGCAACCTGTGCCAGTGTTTTACCACCCACATTGTAAAAAATGTCTTCCTTATATCTAGACTAAATCTTGCCTCTTTTAGTTTAAAGCCATTCCCCTTTTTTCCTATTGCAACAGGCCCTGGTAAAATTTTGTTCCCATCTTTCCTGTAGGCCCCCTTTACATGCTGAACGGCTGCAATAAGGTCTCCCCAGAGCCTTCTCTTAACTCCCTTAGCCTGTCCTCATAGGAGAGGTGCTCGGGACTCACTCCAACAGGTCTATGTCCTTCTTATGTTGGGGGCCCCAGACTTGGGTGCAGTGCTCCAGATGGGGTCTCATAAGAGCGGAGTAGAGGGGTAGAATCACCTTCCTCAACCTGCTGGCCATGTTTGTTTTGATGCAGCCCAAGATATGGTTGGCTTTCTGGGCTGCGAGCGCACGTTGTTTGCTCATGTTCAGCTTTTCATCCACCAATACTCTCAAGTTCTTCTCAGCAGGGCTATGCTAAATCCCTTCATCCCCAAGCCTGTAATCATACCGGGGTTTCCCTGATCAAGGGGCAGGTCCTGACACTAGGTCTTGTTGAACTTCATGAGGTTCACATTGGCCCTCTTCTTGAGCCTGTCCAGGTCCCTCTGGATGGCAGCCCATTCCTCAGGCATGCAACTGCACCACTCAGCTTGGTGTCCTCTGCAAACTTGCTGAGAGTGCACTTGATCCGACTATCTATGTCATCGATGAAGATATTGAACAGTACTGGTCCCAATATGGACCCTGCTTGTCACCGATCTCCATCTGGACATTGAGCCATTGACCACTACCCTCTGGATCCAATCATCCAACCAATTCCTCATCCACTGAACAGTCCACCCAGGAAATCTGTACCTCTCTAATTTAGAGAGAAGGATGATGTGGGGGACCCTGTCAAAGGCCTTACAAAATTTCAGATAGATGACATCCGTAGCTCTTCCCTTGTCCACTGATGTAGTCACTCCATCATAAAAGGCCGCTAGGTTGGTCAGGCAATATTTGCCCGTGGTGAAGTCATGCTGGCTGTCTCGAATCACCTCTCTGTCCTCCATGTGCCTTAGCAGAGCTTCTAGGAGGATCTGTTCCATGATCTTCCCAGGCTCAGAGATGAGGCTGACAGGGTGGTCGTTCCCAGGGTCCTCCTTTCTACCCTTTTTAAAAAGGGGTGCAATGTTTCCCTTTTTCCAGTCACCAGGCACTTCACCTGACTGCCATGACTTTTCAAATATCATGGAGAGTGGCTTGGCAACCACATCAGGCAATTCCCTCGGGACTCTGGGATGCATCTCGTCAGGTCCCATAGACTTCTGTATGTTCAGGTTCCTCAGGTGGTCATGAACCTGATCTTATTTTACAGTAGGAGGGACGTCACTCCCCCAGTCCCTGCCCTGCAGTCCATCCACTCAAGAGGTGTGGGAAGAGAGGTTGCCAGTGAAGACTGAGACAAAAATGTTGTTGAGTACCTCAGCCTTCTCCTCGTCCATTGTTACCAATTGGCCAGTCTGGCTCATCAGGGAAGGAATGGTTTCTTTGACCTTCCTTTTCTAGTTGACACAGCTGTAGAAGCCCTGCTTATTATTCTTTGTGTGCCTTGCCAGTTTCAGCTCCAGCTGTGCCTTGGCTTTCCTGACCACATTCCTACACAACCAGGCAGCATCACTATACTCTTCCCATGATACCTGTCCCTGCTTCCACTGGATGTGCTTGTCTTTCTTGCCCTTTAGTTTGATCAGGCATGGTTGAAGTCCCCCAGCAGCATGAGAGTCTGCAAGTTTAATGCCTCCTGTAGCTGGAGTAAGAAAACTTCATCCATAGGCTCCCCTTCTTCAGGTGTCTTTTAGTAAAGAGTAGACACTAACCACAAGCTTCCCTTTGTTGTCTTGGTCTCTAATTCTTACCCACATTCTTCCAACCTGCTCACGGCCATTCTTCGGAGACAACTCTTCACACTCGAACCATTCTTGATGTAGAGAGCTATGCCTCCACTCCTCCTTCCTTACCTGTCTCTTCTGAACAGCCTCTAGCCATTGACAGCTGCACTGCAGTCATGGGATTCATCCCACCAGGTTGTAGTAATGGTAACTAGGTCATAATATTGACATAAGAACAAATCTTTTTGCATTTTCTTGCAGTGATTCTCAGATCAGATAATTATGACAATAGAGTCCAAGGATGACAAATGCTTATATTTTGTTCCTTAACAAAGTTTCTGTCATAGGCATGGACCTTGTTCTATTTTGAATGGGGAATGCATAACTGTAATGTGACCAAGACCACATATACTACTTTAAAAATGAAAGTACTTATGGCCCAGGAAGAGGGACAATTAATCTCCTAGGTCTTCCCTCCACCATTAAATCTATGAAGGATCTTAGGAAGGATGTTTTCTTCAGTAAAATAATGCTTATATTTTGCTAAAAGCAATCATACTGAAAAATAAAAAAAAAAAAACTTGCTTGATTCAACTGTATATATTTAACATATGCTGCCATCTGCATGAAAAAATCAGCATTCCTATAAAATAGAGAAAATGTCATAGAAGGCTATTTCAATTAAATTGTAGATCTTGGTAAATTAGAGTTTTCTTTCACTCATGTATTTTCAGGTAGATAGGAACGTCAAAACAGAAAGTAGTTTTAAAGTATTATTTTTAGAAATTAAGGGTATGCAATGGTATGCAAATGAGCGGCCTGGTTGATTTATCTTCACTTTTTAAGTCTTCTTTTGAGATACATGCCTTCCAATCTAAAAACTCAATCTGCTATGTATGAGATGATTTGAGAACAGTAATGAATTGCCTACATACGGAAAGACTATCCTGACTATTCTCTATTTAATTCCCATAAATTATCACTGCACAACCTGCATAGAAGGCAAAATTACTATTTTTTTCTTTATGTGGAATTTGGTTTGACATAGCCTCGGGTTTGGCATAGTCACTGGAGATGTTATAAATCCTAATTTATAATAGGTAACAAATTCAGATCTGGTTCTCCTACTCTCAGTGGAATTTCATGTTGAGAATAGAATTCAATTCTTCCCTTATAACCTTAGAAAATGCAAAAATGCTGATCCACTAAAAAGTCTGAGCTCTATAGCTTTGTTCTGTTTTAGTGAAGGTAGCAACATTGTTGCTATCCTACATTTGAAATGGAAAAATTCTAAAAAATTAAAATGAATTAGAGCACACTGAAAATTGGTTTTCCTCCAAGAATATGGTTTTATTCCCAGTAGTTAAAATATAATTATCAAATAAAGCTGGGATTGTTTTTGCATTTGAGAATGATATTTGCTATACTTTTATTATCTCTGCAATTTTCAAAATGTTAATGCATGCCTACATTTCCAAATCAAGTTTATTATGTTTAAGTTAATTATGTTTCCAGTTCAGATATTTTACTTTTTGTTGGATTTTACTGTGATAGTTAATTATTCAATCAGTAGATGTGACCTTGTTCCTTAGCAGAGAGCGGGATACATATTTATTCACAGAAACAGGCTTTTACATCCTAAATTAGATAAGTCTTGTTGCATTCTGGCAGTATATACTACTACATTTTATCTTAGAAATGTGGCATTATCTCAGCAATATCATGCAAATGCCAAAGAAAAGAAATAGTTTATAAAGCAGAAGAAAGAAGGAAAAAACAGCAGGATAATGTGAAAGAATTTCAGACCCTACATTCTTCTGCAACTGGTTGATAAATTGGTTTGATACCAATGTAATAGTTGGCACTACAGAATAATGCTAATTTTACTGTCTTCAACTTTTTTCAACTGTTTTAATTCAAGCATCCACAAAAAGCTTGTGTTGGGTTAATTTGCATATTGCATAATTTCTTTCAGTAACGATGATTAGTGAGGAAATTCTGACTTTGGACATTTTTTCATTACATTTGAGTGATGGAACTTTGAGTATATAAGTTTAGACTTCATACAATGACAGCTACACTTAATGTAATTTTTAAATAAATTAATAGTATTGCAAATGAAAAAGATTCTATGAATCATTATTGTTTAAATGCATTACTGAGCTATAATTAGTACATAGATGGGACACAGTTATATATTGCTTAAATTTTATGGCATAATTGTTACACAAAAGTAACTTTAATTATATCATTAAGAACTCAGATGCATAATAAGCAATGACAGTATGGAGTCCTAATTAAATATAAATAAATAAATAAATAAATAAATAAATATAATGGGCATCGCCCAGTTTTTACAAACCGCATACCAACCCTTTTCTGGTTTTGGCCCATCAGTCTGTCCAGTCTTTCCATAAAAAGAGTCATATAAGCTGATTCCTATGAGTATCTTCTACTCCCAGACCTCTAACCTCTCTAATACAGCTGTCAGGGATCAGAAACATTCCCCTCATTGAATTAATTAAATGTAAAACGGATGATGAGGGAACTGGCTAATTACAGAAGCATCTGAGCAAGACGCAAATGGTATGGAATAAGGGGTGGAATGTCCTGGTTTGAGGTAAAACAGGACCAATTTTCTTCAGTAACTTCGCTTCTTAGCTAGGCCTCTCCTAACTACTGCAATTAGCAGCATATTTTGCAGACAATGTTCGCTCTCTCAGAGTGATAAGACCTATGTTTATAGCTGATGCCTAGGCATGATATGCAGAGAGGCTCTTGCTTATACTTATTGCTATAACACCCGAGGCCAGCTAACTTTGTTATATGCCCCGTTGGAGGGTCGGAAGCAGAAAAGTGTAGTGGGGTCCCACCTGTGGGGAGGAGCGGACAGGACAGGTGACCCAAAACTGACCAACAGGGTGTTCCATCCCATCCGCCTCATGCTCAGTATAAAAGCTGAGGGATCAAAGGGTCAGCCCTCTTTTCTTCAATGGCCGATGTCTGAGGAAGACTCTCTCTGTTCGTCTGCCTTTGATCCCGATCCCGAATCCAGATCTGGAATCCAGTTCCTGTCCATCACTGAGTCCAGTCTGGGACTTTCCCAGTGCCAGCCGGTGACATGATTGTCATCCTGGGAGCTTGATACAGTTTTGTATATATTTCATTATTTTCTTTTTATTTTATTATGAATATTTCATTAAAGTAGTTTAGCTCCTTCTAAACTCGTCAGCCTCTTTTTCCCTCCTCTGCCTCTCTCTTTGAAGAGGGGTAGGGGGAAGCATCTATCAGTTACATCTGGGGTGCCCCACATCCCCAGTAGCTGATTCAGCCTAAACCACAACAGATTATATTCAGGTAAGAACACTGGCAACAATTTGCAAAAAAAAACCCAAAACAACCCAACATCCTTTGAAATGTTTTCATTTTTGTTCAACCTCTGTTCACTCCTGAACATCTATGTTTGTGGTATAGATAATGTAGCAATGGAAAATGGTTCTATGGCAGGTAAGAGAGAGTAAAGGTACTGGAAAGATGGCAGAGAAACAAAGGCTTTTGGAAGCAACCCACTAGAGTCCTACCAAATCAAATAACTTAGTTGTCTGTCAGTTCACAAGTTCTCCTGCCTAACTTTCATGTTTAGCTCATTTCCAAGTGTTATTCTGGAATACACCATCCAGTTTGTTTTGAGACAAAACCCAGGTGAAGCTCTAAAGATTGCTTGCTCCGGATACCCGCTATTTGCAGCAATAAGGAGGAGAGTATACCAGTTTTCTCTCTTTCTCTGCGACAAATCTACATGATTCTCTATACAACCTCAGCAAGACTTGCATCTCAAATGCCTCTCTGTGTAAGAGTGTGTGCTGTCATCCACATCCCAAGAAACACATATTTTCAGTATCTTCTGAAAATATGTCTCTGGGAGTTGAGAGATAGTCCTTCTCCCATTATGTTAGCAACTATGAAGTTTAAAAACACTTAATAGTGTACCATAATGAGCCAAGGTGACTCCATGTTTGACTCTTGGTATGACCTCTGCACAAACTCATACACAAGAAGTAGATATGTCCAGGGAAGTTCTGGATGCCCCAACCCCTTGAGTTCAAGGACAGGTTGGATGGGACTTTGAGTAACTTAGTGTTGTGGAAGGCGTCCCTGCCCATTGCAGGTGAGTTGGAACTAGGTGATCTTTAAGGTCCCTTCCAACTCGAACCATTCTATGGTTCTATGATTCTATATATGATCTATGCCTGACTGCATTTTTCAATAAGGACTCAATGGAACTGGTGGAAACTGTTTTAGAAGTGAGGTGAAGGTGGCTGCAACTCATAGCTGATTACAGATATACACCTGTAAGAAGATTGAGACAAGCTCAGTCTTATCACTGTGGGAGGGTAACACCTAATTATCCATCAAGAGGACCCTCTGGAATAAACAGAGCTGCTTGTATATGTAATAAACTAGTGTGCGCTGTTTATCAGGTCCTCACATCTGAACTATTTTTGCTCAAGATCAGTTGCTGTAGTCCTTTACACCAAAAAGGAAATAAGTATTTGGTGAAAGCAACACAAGTGACAGTGCAAAATTCATATTTTTTAATCCTGAAGACTGCACTTACTTTCTCAAGCACAGCTTGATTTACATATCAAAAAGTGTTTTTGAAAGATAAGAAATATTCCAGGAAAAAAAAAAAGTAACTTCTGTGAGGTTGTGAAAATGATATATCAGTTACTATGATGTTAACCAACAGTTAAAACCATGTTTAATTGGAACTAGAGACAGATTGTCAACTCATTGCCATGGATGAACTTATTTTGCATTAATTTTTTAATGATTATTAAAACAGAATGTAGTATTATATAACACAGATTTATCATCCATCTATTAAATTCTATTTGACATAAAAGGTGACGTTTTCATATTACACAATTTTCATTATGAGTAGTGTGACGTCTATTCCTGAAGTTACAGGGTGTATTTTAGACATATGTTTCACCGTAAAATGAATTGTACCTAGGAATATTTTGTTTCTCGCAATACATTATAAAGAAAGTTTGAATTACCTATTTATGAGTAAATACACTTATTTTAGGGTGAAAGAATCTTACCCGGCATGTCTAATAAAGTATGTCTTAGATACTCAGGAGTCTGCTTCCAACCAGGACTGTATTGTTGTAGACAGGGCTGAGGCTGTTGGTTCTCTAATTTATAGGGAAGGGAAGAAAAGAAAAGAAATAGGAAAAAAAAAAAAAAAAAAAAAAAGATGCAAAGTGAGCTTTCTTATGGCTCCCTTGCAGTTTTAAAATGGTTCATAAAAAAATAAAGAGTATGGATGGTTCCAACTAGGATATCAGCTCATGCTCAGAAAAAGCAGCATTTTTTTTTAAAGTCATTAGGATGATATAAACAAAAGTTTATTCACAGTTTCATCATAAATACTTATTACAAAAATAATCACTAGATGTAATAATATTCTGACATTATCTTATCATAAAATGACTTGTAAACATATTGAGACCCTTTAATGGATGACAATATGAAACACTGTGATAAAGCAATCTGCACATTTTCTTAAAACAGTATATGTGCCTGCTACACTTAATGTATGACTTTAAGTTATGAAGTATACTATAGAGTGCCATATAATTTGATAAATATAAAGAATTACGTACGCGAAACTGCACATACAGTATAAGTAATTTCCCTGAGGAGACTAGTGACATAATAACAAACTGAGAATTCAGCTCAAATGATTTGTTAATGTCACAAGTAGCCCCAAACAGAATTACAGTTTCTTATGTACACTACAAGTGTATGCAATTTTTATAAAATAAAGTAAAAGAAATCATTCTTTCTGATCAACACTACTAGTTTAAAAATAAATGTAAGTAATATTTTCTCCTTGCTATTCTCTCAAACAGCTCTCCTTTCTGCTCTTCTCCAGTCTACTTTTGTCAGTTTCTCATTCCGCTCTTTCTTCTGTTTCTTTTCTCCCTATTCTCTACCCATACTTCTCAATCCTCCCCAGCAAATAATATTTTCAATCAAATCCACTTATTGCCATGAATTTCCCTACGGAAGGACATGAATCAATAGCAGATTAATGTTATTCAGAACGTTCAGTGAGCTACTAATAAAACTATTGAATACTCACAAAAGAGAGACATTTCTTTGCAGAAGAAAACACATTTAAGAATATTTTCTAGGGACCTACCTAGGATAATCCCCACCCAAGAAAAAAGAATTGAGTAATTCTCTATTGTATTGTTTCCCTTTCCACCAATAATTTCTTATATAAGGTCTTAAAAATGAGAACAGGTTTCCCTTTTTCTCTCTACCTCCCAGAACCCACAGTTTGTTTCCTTCCCTAACAGAAAACCAGCCACTACTTTAGAGTTTTAAGGGAATAAGCTCAGAATTCACTTGAAACAGGTTATTTTCCCACTCACAATCCATAATATCAAGAAACACCACAAACTTATTTGCTCTAAGTTAGGGAGTAAATATACTGCACTGTGTTTGAAATGAAATGCTGTTTGCTACTGAAATAATTTTACTGCCTACAATATTTTATTATTTAAATTTCAACCATCTGTTCAAATCAGAATGCAATGTAGAACATCACCTGTGGCATATATATGTTATACTAATCTTATAAAAGAGTAAAATTGAAACATGAAAAAAATCCTTGTGCACTAAACCTAAACTCTTACTGCACTAATCATATAATCCACATATATGATGGATAGGTTCTCCTTTCAGTCCTTTTTCCTTAAATCTTATAAAATTTAATGAAACTCAGGTAAAATGTTCTGCTTTTTCAAAGACAAATCCCAAAATTTATGTTTCAGACAAATACATCCTGGGTATTATATGCAATTCTTCAGGTTTCAAACAGGATGTAGTAGAGAGAGAGATGGTAGAAAAAAACACCTGAAAAGTTCAATTAGATGGTGTTTCTGACTTATGAAATGATACTAAAATGTCTAGGACTCATCAGTTTGGAAAGAAGATGACTGAGAGGAGGCAGGACTGAAGTTTACAGAATCATGAAAGCAGATGTTAAGATGAGTATAAAGCCAAATCTTGCAGTGCTAGACCTCTGAGGACATTTGATGCAAGGAGGACAAAATAAATTTAAAACAGAAGAAATTTCTTCTCTTATACAGGAGGTAGTAGTGAACTTCTGGAACTTTCTTTGCCACAGGAATTTTTGCTGCTAAACAACATCATCAGGTTCAGAAAGGGATTAAACACACTTATGAACAACAGGTTCCTAAACAGAAAGGCAGAGATCTGCCCTCAAATATCCATACTACAACAGTTGTGAATGCTCAGGGGAAGAACAAGAGGAAGAAGAAGAGCAGAAAGTGGCCAGGTTCATGTGCTCTACCTAAGCAGTATCACCTACTCCAACCATCAGAGACAGAAAGTTGCGGTGGATGGTTTCTTCGACCAAGGCACGGATGAGCAGGACATGTTTTCTGTTTCTGTGTAGTGTCTTGAAACAATTTTTCTTATTTTATCAAGATACATGCCAACGTCAAAAGCCATTCAGTCTTAAGAAAATCTAGGAAGAAAAAAAAGTCATAGCCGCTATGGAAGAGACTTTTTTTCTTTTTTATTTTCTTTCAGTTTAGACATGGAAGATTGACCAAAACAATAACAAACAGTGGCAGGTAAACTCCAGGTTTGCTGAAGTAGTCCTGTGCTGGAGGTTGTCTGTTGCAGAGTATCAGAAAAAATAGATAATGAAAAGCTCTAACTGAGCTCTGAATGAGAATTTTTATTAGGTTCAATCACAAAACTTAACCTGGCTGGCAATGCTATGTATTTTTAGTTGTTAGTAAGGTGGTTCATCTCAGCCAAAAATTATTTCTTTCTTTATTTTACTTTCAGTGATTTCAGAACTATTACTGTTTTTTTTTCAAGACAGTTGAAGATACATGCCTGGAATGAAAAATTGAAGTTGTAATTATCATTGGCCAAAAAAAAAGTTTTAAGGTATGGAAAATGGGATTCTATCATGGGAAATGCTAACCAGACATCTGTTCATACACCACCAGACCTTGTAAAAGATTTGTGGACACTATAAGCATTCTTAAAGATCCAGCAGTTTTTATAGGCATTTCAACATTATCAAAACTCTATCTAACAGAAAGTAAAAGAATAAGATTTTCTGTCTCACACAGAATTAAAAAAAATAATAAAGCAGTCTTGAATGAATACCACAAAGACAAAATAAAATGAATGTATGGATAATTGAAATATTTAAAAATAAAGTAATACAGGTAGATGGTCAAGAAATAATGAAAAATCACACTGAAAATGTTATTGTCATCTAAGATTCTAAATGCAGATCTAAGCTGAATCCTCCAAAAAGAATAATTTCCAAGAAATCCATCTTACTCTACATCACAACATTGAAGAAGACTAGTGCAACAAATAAAACAGACAGCCAGTGCAATAATTACTTAGTTATTCTAGACAATCAAAATCAGAATTGTTCTGGAAATTGATTATACCTACTTTTCTAGTTATAGAAGTTATAGAGATTTATTTTTTACGTTTTATAAAACCGACATAGTGTACTAAACTATATACTAAAAAATTAATAAATTTTGCTTGTAAATCTCCAAATACACACAAAATCTTGTACCACATTTTAAAACTAAGGCATTTATTTGCAAAACATAATATTTAATAAGGAGTATTTTTATTCCTTTAATATTAGGAATTAGTGCACTGTATTTTTTCAGAAAATTAACTACATAGACCACAAACTTTTCTTCAACTGTTTTTCAGTCCATTTCTTTGAAATAATACAGTCCTAAAATTACAAATATTTTCAATAACTGTGCAAAACCAAATGTCAAAAGATGAATAATTGCTACAATATAAAAGCAAAGTGTTTCCCATCCAATCTGTTATTTATTTTTGAGCAAATTATTGCAAGTGGCCTACATTGTATGTTTATTGATAATATTGTCATCTTTGAGGCCTGTTATTTAAGAAAACCAAGAACTGGATTGAAATAAAATGTTGAGTACAGAAAAATAATTCTAAAGGTAACATATCTGACAAAGTATTGTATGCTACTTTTTGTAGAAGAGGTAATAAAATGCTGACAACTTACATATTACTTTTTGACAGTTAATTCAGCTTTTTTTCAAATCGTGATAAAACATAGCAAGAAAGCATGGATATTTTAAATTCTTTTTTTTCCTTTCTGTTTTATATTAATGTAATTTACTTGAATGATCATACAGAAAATATTCTTTAAAAAAATTATAAATAATGAGGCTCAAACCTCATGAAGTTCAGGAAGGCCAAGTGCAACGTTCTGCACCTGGGTCAGGGAAATCCCAGGCACAAATACAGGCTGGGTAGAGAACGGATTGAAAGCAGCCCTGAGGAGAAGGACGTGGGGGTATTGGTGGATGAAAAATGACATGAGCTGGCAATGTGCACTTGCAGGCCAGAAAGACAACAGCATCCTGGGCTGCATCAAAAGAAACGTGGCCAGCAGGTCCATTCTGCCCCTCTACTCTGCTCTGCTGAGACCCCACCTGGAGTACTGTGTCCAGCTCTGGAGCCCCCAACATAAGAAGGACACGGACCTGTTAGAGCAAGTCCAGAGGAGGACCACAAAGATGATCAGAGGGCTGGAGCACGTCTCCTATGGGGACAGGCTTGAGAGAGTTAGCGTTGTTCATGCTGGAGAAGAGAAGGTTCTGCGGAGACCTTATAGCTGCCTTCTGGTACTTAAAGGGAGCCTCCAGGAAAGATGGGGAGGGACTCTATCAGGGAGTGTAGTGATAGGATGAGGGATACTGGTTTTAAACTGAAAGAAGGTAGATTTAGATAAGATATTAGGAGGAAATTTTTCGCTAAGAGGGTGGTGAGACAGTGGAACAGGCTGCCTAGAGAAATTGTGCACACCCCATCCCTGGAAGTGTTCAGAGCCAAGTTGGATGGGGCTTTGAGTAACCTGGTCTAGTGGAAGATGTCCCTGCCCATGCAGGGGGGTTGGAACAAGATGATTTTTAAGGTGTCTTCCAACTCTAACCATTCTATGATTCTGTGAAAGTTGTGCAAACTCCAGGAACCTTATACTTATTTTTTGAGAACATAGTAACTTTTTAACTTTGAAACCAACGTAGTTTTTCCAAATAGCTTAACAGCCCAGTGCACTCTCATAAAAATTATGTTTTTCTACTGTTTACCTATTCTGGTCTTCTGGAAACCTATTTTGTTGATTGTTGGCACTTAGAAATTGTTACTGGAGCTATGACTCGAGGCACAGTGCAGCTAAATACTTTTTTTTTGTTTCTTCTCATTCGATTGTTTAGAATATGAAAAGGCATTTTCCATCTTCTACTTCTGTTTTATTCATTCAGCTTGTATGTGTGGGTCTAAATGTATGCAGGTAAATGGGAGGGACTCATTTAGTATCACATAAACATCTATGAGACTGTTCTGACTTGGCTAAATGATAGTATTTGTCATTATGTGATTTGTAGGTACAAACTACTGAGTCACTAGTACACAAAAAGCAAGAAAGATAAAGATTTTTTGAAAGATGAAACATTTTAAACTTTCTCCTTTTTGAGATTGCAATTTTGAGAAAGTAGCAATGAAAGCATATTCTCATATTTGTTTTTTCTTTCTAGATTTCTTCAAACTAGAGGTGAGTGGAAAGCATGAGTATTTTCTTTCCTTTCTTTTTTTTTTTTTTTTTTTTTTTTGTTATAAAATCCACCAGAGAGTATCTTCTTCAAAATTCAATTCATCTTCTTGAGTGCTAGTGTTTGCTTTGGGAGCTCTACATTATTGGATTGTATGGTATATGTTTGCAGCTATATATCTCCCTGTCTCCCCAGTGTATTCACATCTGAAGTGTCTGTGCATAAACTATTCTACCTAAAGGCACATATAACATTTACCTCAACTGCTCTTTTAAGTGAATGTCAGAGTAGAGGAATCTGATTCAGGGAAGCACAGACCAAAGAACACTTTTTTTTGGTAACCTGTTAGCTGTTTTGACAGAACTAGATGAGACCGTCTTGAAGAAGAAAGAATGACATCTTCAGAATATAAAAGTTGGGGTTTTTTAAGTCAGCACTTGAATAATATCCTGACCAAGGAGGAATAAGGTCAGTTGTAAAGAACTTTGTTAAATCAAGCTACAGTTCTATTAATTTAACTCATTTGGGAAAGATCTAAAATTATTTTGTGAAATACAAGTCATTATTTTCTCTAAAATCATTCTTCCTGGGAAAGTGCTGACATCAGTTCCCTCTTCTCCACTGCTGGTCTCTGGCCTAAGACTCATATCTATCCATTCTCCCATTAAACCAGCAAACAAGAAGGGGAGAGATTGTTTTTCTCCCCTTATCCCCCAGTTTTTGATATACAGGCTTAATAATCTCTAGAATCAATGTCCTACCACATTCCACTCTTCAGTGGAACTTCAAATTATGAGATCTTTATTGTATCTGAGTCATTTTGTATATCTTGCGGAGCAGCTCACAGGGCTGCTAAAATGATAAATCTAGGCAGTCCAATCTACTGATGGACAAATTTTATTTTATATTATAAATATAAAATAATAAATTTTAATATAATTAATTAATTATAAATAATAATTAATAATATATTAATATAAATAATTAATATTTATATATAATAATGTTAATATAAATAATTCATATTTATATTAATATTAATATATAAAATTATATATTAATAAAATAATTAATTTAATTTTAATATAATTATAATAAATATTATAAATATAAAAATTTATATTCACAAATGTTTACAAACACACACTACTATGTAAAATTAAGCAGTAATATGTAGTCCTCACTGACAAGTTACTATCATTCTATTGACCAGATATGCTTGGAATATCAGGAGGGTGGGGCTTGTGTACTCCAAATCTGAGGATGCAGATCTTTTAAATTCAAGCTATTTGCAACTTGTGCTCAGTTTCCTTGTTTGGTCACCTTATAAGGTTTTCTGTTTCTTGTACCAGCCTGGTAACGCCTGTTCATCTCTCTTGAATGACTAGGTGTGAAATAGGGCAGTATGTAGGTGCAGTGTTCTTTGTTGGCTTGTTAGTTGATTTTTTTTTAATTGAAAAGGAACATGTTTCTTTGGACAAAATGAGAGATGATATGGTAATAAAAATAGCATGAAAGTTAATACTAATATTGTCATAAAGTTAGGTAATTTTAGTTAATTTTTAAATTTTGGTATTGTATTCTTCTGAAAATTTTGTTTATATTTTGTTTATAGTTATTTGCCTGGAAAATCAGTCAGATTTCCTTTAAATGCTGTTTTATATATTATTTCTATGGTACTATTCTTCTTGCAGGAATATGTAGCATGCATTCAATTCACGATTTTTAGAAACTGATAAGTAATTTCCAATTTTTTTTTTTTATTTGTACATATGTGATTATACATTAGAGCCATCAGAAGACTAATCCATGCAATATATTAAGTTGTGTCAACTTAGAAACTCCTGACCTACTCAGCATGGATACAGAAGGTGAAAGAAATCACTATGCCTAAAGCACTTTGAGAAGTGAATCAATCTTCTCAAATCCCCAAGTAGACTAGCACAGTCTCTATTTCTAACCAGAAAATTGATCTTATGCAAAGATGAAATGAGTGTCTGACTGACAGGAAAGGGTTTATACAGCTTTTCAAATGTCCTCAAGAAACAAAAGCTAATGTGCAGATTGTTTTCAAGGCTGCCTTTCCCAAATGCTGGCAGGGGAAGGGAAATCCATAAAAGCACCAGTGCCCTTGCTGCAATTCTAAACAGAGTGATGACTTCATCCATTGTAGGCGCCTCAATGCCAGATAATATTTCATTATGGAGGAGCACTGGCTATTATGTAGTATGCAATTTAATTTGAAAAACCTGCTCTAAGTGCCTGTCTACTGCTGACTTTTGTAAGACTCATCTCAGAATTAGTTCATAATGAGCCATTGTGAGAGAAGCAAATGTTAGCATCACAAATTTTGTGGATAAATATAATCCAGTTTTATAACCATTTGCCCGCTTTTCAAATTTTGGATATGAAAAACGAATATGTAAATATCAATTAATAGCAATAATAGTAATTTGAACGTTCAGAGAAAATACTGGAACTTAATAAACAAATATATATTTTTCATGAGAATAACCAGTTTCAATGTGTTTAATGTTTCTTGGGTCTAGAACAGAATGTCTGAGTTATTTTTGTGACTGTCATTTCTCAGTATTTAGGCCTGGACACCACCATCAAAAATAATTTTAGTCTCAGTTAAACGAGTGCGCCTGTCTGTCTCTCGTGTTCTGTGCAAAGTATATATCTCATTTTCCCATGACAAAAGCAGACCCCAATCTATGTAGTACATTTACAATTTAGTACCCTATTTGGCATTACAAACAATGTGTCCAGGCAAACTGGCATACTTTCTAGCATCAATTAAGAGGTTAAAACTGCGTTTTACTTCAGTAGTGACAGATGCTTTGTGCATATTGAGCTGCAGTATTCCCATGCTATTTGAATAATTAGTATATTGAACTATTTGTTTCATTGCAGCAGAGGTAATAATGGGGCCTATAACAAGGAATACTATGAAGATTTTCTTCTTGCTAACTTAAAATTTTAAAACTTAAAAATCACATTAATATAGATTCTGTTTTGTTAGGTAGGTGTTACATTATTAAGAGCCACAGAATCATAGAATCATAGAATGGTTTAGGTTGGAAGGGACCTTAAAGATCACCTAGTTTCAACCCCCTGCATGGGCAGGGACACCTTCCACTAGACCAGGTTACTCAAAGCCCCATCCAACCTGGCGCTGAACACTTCCAGGGATGGGGCATCCACAACTTCTCTGGGCAGCCTGTTCCAGTGTCTCACCACCCTCTTAGTGAAAAATTTCTTCCTAATATTTAATCTAAATCTACCCTCTTCCAGTTTAAAGTAATTTCCCCTTGTTCTGTCACTACATGCCCTTGTAAAAAGTCCTTCCCCAGCTTTCCTGTAGGCCCCCTTTAGGTACTGGAAGGCTGCTAGAAACTAAATATGTTTTTCCAGTTTTTTATGAGTCAGGATAAAATTTAAGCACATGTTGTCCTAGATTGGAGCCACTTTTCTCTATGATGGACTGGAAGATGACAAGCTGTTCCACTGAAAATGGCTGAAATGCATTTTAAATTTTTTGATAGAAGCTTAAATGAATTTCTCTATTGGGATAAATTTGCCATGGTTATTAATTATAATTCTTTTACATACAGTTCTTGTAGCTGTGAGATCCAAGGATATTGACCAGACCTTGTCTGTAGACAAGAAGTAGCTAAGGTTTCAGGAAGGCAAGATCTTCTTCAGGGCTATGTAAATAAATTACCTCCCTAAGGCCTACAAAAAGATATTAGCCTTTATGTACAAACTTTCTTCTAAATACTTTAACAGGCTGCAGTTTTAAATCTCGTTATCAGCTTTTCAGACTCCGGTAGCACCCATTCTGCTTCTTGAACCATGTAATGTCCCACAGAGACTGTGCTTTCATATACTTCTAATAACATAGCGTATTCTACATGATCTTGTTACTACTGGTTGCTGTGTCATATTAGCTAGGATTCTTCACTGCATATATCAAGTATCACTCAATTTCATGATAAGGAATACAGCTTTCTGTTTGTTTTGTTTTTAATTTGTTAAGAACTGTGATATAAATCCAGAATCTCATATAATCCACCATTTTAAAATGAAATGCTGTGGACTTCTGTCCTTCAAATAAGAGTTTATAATAGAAATACAAGGTTTTAAACTTCTGCATTTTTAAATAATATAAACATTTTACCAAGTTAAACTGCTACTTAGATATTTTTAAATTAATTGTAAACATAGGTCTACTGAGAGGCTTGGAGGTTTTTTTTCTTTTGTTTGTTTATGTTGGTTTGTTGAGACTTTTTTACTTTTTATTCCTTTTTCTTCTCGGTATGTTTTGACTGCTTTGGAATTCTCAGCACAGTATTATACAGACACATTGGAGCTCAGTGGCTATTTCTGAAACTCCTACAGACAAATCCAGATTTGAATGCAACTCTCTGGGCACTAGATGCATAATTTACAATCAGATTTTGTACTTGCTGCAGCATGACCTTGACATGTGTGTGCATAAAGTTTCTTGTATTTTGCACATATTTTAATACCTAGCAATAAATACTTATATGAAATTAACATTGAAATCTATGTAACCATCTCCGGGTTTTATTCTTATGCATATTCATGACTAATCACTGCAAGTATTTTTATTATGGTCAATAATCAAAATAATAGATATTTGTCTAACTTATGTTAGGATTTTTTCCCCCCATAGAATTTGTTTCGGCGTTTATTGTCAGCTAATATTGTCCAGAGTTGTCCTTACCTTATGTGAGTATATTTTCCTTAAGGTTTTCTTTTCAAGTAGAGGTAATATGTGCAGTTTGTGGATTGTTTTTATTTTATTTTCTTCTTTCACCTGAAGAAATCTCCACAGGATGTACTTGACTTTAGGATGACAAAAAGTGCAACTTGTAGTAGATCTTACTTAAATTAAATTTAAACCCAAGATTCACAAGAAGTAAGTGAGGACAGAACAGAGACCAAAGTCTTAATCTACAAAGCAGAAATCTAACTCACTTGACATGCAGTATCCTACTTGGATGTCAACAGATGGTTTCAAACTGTAGCAAAGGTTGAATTTCTTTGACATTTGAAGCACAGTGGTCTTTAACATCTGCTGTCCCCTGGTATGTGCTTGACAGCTCATTTCAGCAAGGGATACACAACATCGTATAGGCATTTTTTTTCCAGCTTGTACAGCTGGGAATAACCTGGTCCACAAAGAATAATACCTTTTAAAGTATTTAGATACACCATCATATTTTTGAGATTTTTTCAATTGTTTCAGCAACTACTAACATTTACAATTAGAGGTCTAAGCTGTTACAGGAAAAAAATACTTGTTTACATAATAGTATGTTATTTTCCATTGCTCCAAAATAGTTGAACTAAATACTGATTTTCTTATATGAATGTCAATCAAGCAAATTGCTTCGGCAGTAGCACAGATGGAAATAAATAATTATGACAAAAAGTATTGTTAATATCTCATTTATTGAACCATGTTTTTAATTCTATCCTATTGTTGCAGTCAGTTTATCTTTTTTTTCTTCTTCTCAAAAATAATAGTGAGAATACAAGTAAAAGGGGACACGTAGAAGCTTTTGATATCCTGACAACATAGCAGATAAAATTTGTTAAAATATGTTTTAATTGTGAATATTTTTTTTTCAGGTGTAAGCAACAACCAATGCAATTACTGAACATAATTTTAATAAGATGGAAATACATTGAATTCATGACTTGTTGCTTATTTCCTTTTGCTTGCCAAAATAAAGGCTCTCATTGCCCAAAGGGAGTTGGTCAGTGAGTTGAGATAAATGGCAGAACAGTATTACGTATTCATTAATTTCTGCAAGAAACATATCCCAACTATGAGATCTCCTATTTCTTTGTTAAATGATGAGGGACTTCCCCCATATAGGGTGTTACTTTGTGGTTGCCTTCAGCTGATCTAAGACTCCTCTGCCATTTCCTGTCATCTCCACTTACTGACCCAACTGAAAACTCCCCATGGTGGATGGGAAGTGGTGGTTTTTATTTTATTTTTTTTCCAGACAATCAAGAATAAAAGAAATAGGAAAAATGAAGATTAGCAGATGTTACTTTCCACTACTACCCTCATCTGCAGTATCATCAAATTCCTTTCATCAGCTTCCCTGTTCTGAAGAATAACTGTTGTTCAGTTTGGCTATATTAACTGATTTTTATCACTACTATTATATTTTTCAGTGATCCTTCTCTAAAATGATAGGTGATTTTTACAGACTGAACAAACACAGCTGACATAGGAAGACTACCAGGTGAAATTTTTAGTTTTTTTTAGATATAAAGTTCTTACAAAAGCATCAAGTCTTTAAAAATAATTCCAGAGTCTCTTTGTTCATCTCTAGAATTAACACCTAACACACTAAACTTAATTACTTCAAGGCAAATTCATTGAAGAATTTTGATAAGAAATTGGCATATCCTGTATAGGTCTTTTGTCATATCTTTCAGTCCTGTGTCATTTGTCTTAGTCATCCTGTGTCATTTCAGATCGCAGTAAACATCAGCGTGAGTCTAACTGAACTAAGCCAAAAGTACCAATGGAGGCTAAAAATTGATGAATCTTACTGACAAGTGATTAAATTCAATGGGCACCTATTGAATTCAAGGGATACCTACTAATAAAAGATGCATGAGCATCCTTCCACCCTTAACCATTATGTGATTTTTGAGAACACAGTGATAACTGCTGTATTTAGATTATAATGTGCCCTGAAATGTATGACCTTACAGCTCTCTGAACTCTGATGCTCGTAAAGTTCCGCAGGTCTGTTTGATTTATTAGTAGAGACATAGCCCAAAGAGCCTATATGTTCAATCAGTCTGTGGAATTTTGTGGCACTGAATGTCTACAGAATAACTCCACATCAGGTATGCAATAGATGAAACCTGTTCAGTATCTATTTTCTGCTGATGGTAGACACAAATTCAATGCCAAGATCTGGGGCTTCGGCAGTGCACATCCATGAAGACAAAACTGCTACTCATGCTGACTGACATGCATGATCATTTTGTTAGTGCACGATTTCTTAAAAAAAATCTGATCTCTGCAACCAGTCTTTTTCACAATAAGTAATATAAGCATTTACTTTTGTCTATGTGTGAGAAAAAACATCATTCAAACACTGTCAGCTTTAATCTGTAACTTTCTACTACTGTCTGCCGTTGAACACACTGAATAGATATCCAGTTCCTATGTAGATACTTTAGCAAATTTAAAATCTCAGCTCTTACATTCCCTCAGAGACATTTTTACAAATAAATACAATACTTTAACTTTGTTATATCAGGTTTGCTTAGCTTTATTATTATCACATATAATCTTCAGGCATGCAATAAATCAGTTGTGCTGTCTTTGAGCTCATTGTATCCATGTCAGAGTTTCTGCCCTCAGGCTTTCAATCCTAGCTTATGCAGTTTTTTACATGGATGAATGAAGTTCATGAACTGATGTGTTGTGTATTGCTTGATTTCCAAATCATTCCTTTTCTATAAACTACATTTTAAATGTTCAGAGTTTTAAAATGTGAATATCACAAAAAACTGCAAGCAAAATTTTTAGTCCATTTTAATTTTAATTCCTTATTTTTTAAGGACAATACTCTGGAAATGGTAGCAAAATTACCTTTAGATGGTAATGAGCCTTAAAAATAGGAAACTGCTTCCCCATTATTTAGATATTTAAATATTGATGAGTCAGGACTATTTATTCTGTATTAAGTATTTGAAATTTTTTTATAATCAACTGCAAATCAAGAAATAATTAACTACAAGATTACTTTAAAGCATGTAGAAAAACCCGATATTAAAACGATATTAAAGAACTTAGACCATTGAATGGCAAACAAAACCGGTGTAGTTTGGAAACTGATAGCTCTTGCTTGTGTGCTGTTCTGTTTCTGCTGAAGACCAGTATACATACATAGGTGATATATTCATATGTGGGTCTACTGTTCATGCCTCACCTATGTACCATGCTAAATTGTCTTCAGTGATTGGGAATATTCAGGGAATAAATGTTTCCTCTGCAAACTTCCCACAGACTTCTAATCTCTCTTTATACTAAAGAACTTCACTGCACACATTCATTCTAA
Organism: Pluvialis apricaria; assembly: GCA_017639485.1. Lineage (NCBI taxonomy): Eukaryota > Metazoa > Chordata > Aves > Charadriiformes > Charadriidae > Pluvialis > Pluvialis apricaria. Next base: position 40,391,253 of record CM030007.1, read on the forward strand.
CCTTCTGTCAGTCTATGGGTCTGGATTTTCTCCCTAATGTATTCCTTTCTACACTAGTCTTAGAATGCTAGAATGCTCCTATATTTTAATAAGAATGTGGTCAATTCATAGTAAATGTCACTACATCAAAATAATGTGTTGTCTGACTCATGTAATTTATTGAAGAGACAAGAACTTTTAGTATTTCTAAATGTGAATAAAAAATGTCATCACCATTGGCAGTGGGGATATAATACAATGAATCACATTACACATCTGGCAGACACATTCAGAGTTGTTTGAAATTGCCAAATGGTTTTGATCACAGATATAATAGTGGTCTCCTGTGACAAGACTTTAGACAGTTTAAGCCTGTATTTCTTGCCATTATCTCTTATTACCTAACTCTTGAATTTGAGAAATGAAATGAAGGAAATTCTTCAAATGTATATTTCTAATATGACAGAATGTGCCTTCTCTGACATATTAATCTCTTTACCCAACAAGATTTCTCAGAAACGGTGACTAGGTTTAATCCATTAAACTATTTTTTAAAGTATTTGATGATTAAAAACGAGTTTCCAGTTTGCTCTTGCCCTTTTTAACTTCACAATAAAAGTAGCTTTTTTGTTTGTTTGTTTAAACTGTATTACACTTGATCTTCAGTAAACCTTGCAGGTTTTCCTGAGATTCTGTGAATAAAAAAATTAAAATATTATCTTCTTTCTTCAAAGATTAAGGATAATGTGGAAGTGATACCACCTCTCTATCAACATACAATTACTTCATATCTTAGAGTATGAAGAGAAAAATTACTCAAAAGACTTTTTTTTTTCTTTTTTTCTTTAAAAGAAAGGAAAAATTATAGTTCACTAAACCAGCCTATAGTATATTGGCTATGGTCAAAACTACCCTCTATGTTTGATAAGTAAACAATTGAGAAATGAGCTGAGCTCCAATGTATGCAGAACTAGTAATATCAAGAGAGAAATCAATCTGCTTGTAGGTTAGATGTTCAGAAAGTGCTTACCTATGTTGCATGTAGAGTAGATGACTAACTCAGGTCTACTGGCCTGTGTGGTCTAAGATTAGATAAAGTTTACCTAGCTTCAGGTGAAGTTAGTTGATGTGGTCTTGTCTTACACATCTAAATGTACAGACTGTTAACTGTACTTTGCTCATGAGGTTAGTTGTGAAGGAAACAACAGAATGTCTGAAATAACTAATGCTCAGGTCTGTACAACACACAATTTTCAATCAAAAGCAACAACCTGAACAGCACTGAAGTGCCATTACTAAAGGAAACATCAGAGACAAAGCAGACACAATGAAGAACACCGCTGACAGGCAGAGGCCAATGACACATTCTGCATATAATAAATTGCCCTTTTCCAGTTTTATTATTTATAAACTTCAGGGAATAAACCAGACAAGACGGAATAAAACTTGAGAATCCAAAATGGTAAAATTGGCTGGAACTCCTATTTGAAAGATATGACACTGCCATCCTCCATCACTGAAATATATTACTGTTTCTTATTCACTTCTCTGGAAGTGAGCAGAAGAGAAGAGAGTTTTATAAAAAAAAATTACATTAGTACTGCCAAAATGGAACATGTAGTCTAGTCTGTGGATGAAGCATTTGGTCAGTCACTGGTCTTTTGATTACCTCTGTGTGAAGGAGAGTAGTGCTTAGAACTACTACATAAGAAAAATAACACATCACTATTATAAAATTTCAGGACGTCTTTCTAAGTAGAACAATTGCAAATCACAATAGTCACAGGAAATAGTTAAAAAATATAAACATAATTATATCATGAGTAGTTATAATATTTAAAATATGGTTTAATACTATTTTCCTGTAGTGTAACTTAAGCAGCTCTAATCTATTCAGTTCTCTCCATGATGATTTTTATGTAAAAATAAATCTTACTAAACCTTTTTTTCTCTCTGAATCCATAACAAAACTGAGTTGAAAAACAAAAAAAAGGGAAGTGAACGGCAGTGAAAACACTGAGTGAATGAAATGAAGGTTTGTTGCCACAAATTTATACAAATATACCACAACAAAAATTACATTAGCTGGATCTATAATTTGCCTAAAGAATGAAACCCATGTAAGCTTTAAGGTACACTTGACAAAACTGCAGAAAGAATTAATTTGCAAGAGTTAAAGTTCACCTGTCAAAAGTCATTCTACTTCAATCTCTGTTATCTTTTTCTTACTGGAGAATTTCGAAACTGTGGTACAAGCTAGACAAGTGAAAATGACAGGCATATAACATGATTTAATATTTACTGGACGATGCTCCTGCATTTGGAAATATAAAATGAGATTGCATTTGGTAAGGTTTGTAGATGCAAGAGGAGTCTATTAAAACACTTTTTTTCCCCTCAAATGTAATTTTCAGACTATTTCTATTTTTTCATTTTTTAAAAAGATTCATTTTTTGTCCTTATTCCATGTTAACCTAGAAGTAAATTAATGAAAAATGTAAACATTGCAAACTCAGGAAACTAAAAAAGATGTCATCCTGAAAGCCCTCATCTTTAAATCTTACAAGCCCCTTACTAATATATTCATATTACCTATATTATATAAAACCAAATAAAAGAGTTGTGACTCCACTAAGTATGGTCAAGGAGACTACTAAAAGCCTTTACACAAAAGAACGTTTATGTTTCAGAAGCCCGTAGCGATGGCCCAAGAGCTTCCTCCTTCAGTCCCCTACTTCCTGCTCTGAAATGACCTTGCAGGGAGAGTGAGACTGAGGAAATTACTCCACAACGATTTTGACCATGCAAAGAAAAACCTCCAAGAGAGGATAGTTCAGGGGTATGATACCTCTGGTTAGAATCATTGCGTTTAGTTGCTCTTCATGGAAATTTCTTTCAAACTTCTCCAGCAAAGCATGACCTCTAGCTATCTCAGCAGGACTTTGCTTCAGCAATGAAAAAATATGCTACGGGACTTTTTTTTACATCACTTAGATATTTCTTAAAGTAATAGAGTGCACCGCTGGTTAAAAAAGATATGCACAATAAGGAGGATGTATGCCTTCATTTTATTTTACTATTCTGCTGATGTGCCCTTCAGCACAGATACTGGTTTCATAATTTGCCTTTCACATCTATTTCATGTAGTTTTCACCTCAGCTTGGAGGATTTTCATTCAAGTGTTGACCTGACCTGACCCTTTTGAACTTGTATGATCTGACTGTCATAGCACAAGACAAAAAAAATTTTGAAACTGTAATAAAGAACTCAGTTTCATTTATGCACTATAGTTTTTTTTAGCTTCCATTTCCTTCTCTCTTCCTTGCTTGAATGCTACCTAATGATAAAAATGCAGTCATAAGTCAAAACCAGACCATAAACTCCTAGAATGTTAGAAGATTATGTATTATGAAAACTTTATGCTGTTTATTTCAGTAGAGAAAGACTAAAGGAAGAGGGACTGTATAACAATTCATACATACTGTATGCTCCATCTGTTAGTTATTTGGTATTGTTTAATTGATGAGTCTAAGGGGTTAACTCAAGAAGAAGCTGACAGTATATACAGAAGAAGGGAGACAATGAGTTGACAGCAGCTGTTCCAGCAAATACCTGAGACAATGCAGAAAACTAAATGCTTTGAAGTCTATCCCTGCCCTCCTGCTGAGCTGTCAAACTGGTTTGATCAAGCTCCAGTCACAGGTACAGAAAGAAAGATTTTCATTAACTTTATAAAGGGACACACTTCATAAAGCTGGACTCAAAGCTTAGCTGAAACCAAACTTCCACAACTGAGATCTTCAAGTAAGTTTGGCCTGTGTAAGTGTTCAGGTAATACAGATATGAAATGAATCCTTTCTTGTACTGGAACTTCCTTTTTAGCTGTTATTCCCATTTTAAATTCAAACAATGTTGTATTTGGCAAAGACTGTTTCAGATCACTGTATTAACCAATTCATTACAGCTCTGAGAAAGCTTGCAGGCCTTATATCTATTTAGACCTATTCATTAATCACATAAAGTTCAGTAAAAGGATTAGGTCAAAGATAATATGCAGTTCTGCTGTCCTGCAGGTCTTGACTCAGGTAGAGGTCAGAAATACAACTAGATCTGATATAATGACAAGGATGACCTACATGTGAATACATAATGAGACACGGAATTATGTCAGTATATAGAAGAATATTGTTCTAGCTAGTCTGCAAAGTGAGAACAGACATACTTATGTATCAATTACAGATTCAATGAAATAAAATTTCAAGCACCGAGAGCCCTATTTTTAAAAATTTAAACCACATAAAAACATGGTTAATATGTAATATGCAGCTTTATTCTAGAAAATAAAAATCTTTACTACTTAATAAGAGTACTTAAAATATACCTGTAGTTCTTAGATGGTTGCTTGCTTAATGGTTTTTACTGTTTAGTAGTACAACACTGAGCTCGTGAACACATCATTTGGTGTATTTTTCTTCTCTTGTTCAACCTTGAGAGAGCTACAAGGGCAGAATCTATTTGGTGACACTGGGATTCATCTAATCAAAACCAGACATCTAAAGTAGGAATGCTTATGTCTGAAATAATCATTCCAGACCTCCCTTCATAGTTAATAGTGGGAAGAAAAGCACTTATAGGGTATGATTTATACTTGTAGGGTATGATTTATTTTATTCTAACATAGTCATGTAAAGGAGGACAGAAGAATTCCATATTCTTGCCCAAGACAGCTTCCAGTTACTGTGGAGTTTAATGACACTTAGAAAGAAATTAGTATATTGAAGTCAGGAGGGCTGCAAAGTGCTAAAATCTGTGTAAAAACCTTACAGAGCAGCTTAAGGTCCTGAGAGGCTCTGTATGCGAATGGAAGTTATAAAGCTTGGCACACCCTGAGAGCTGGCATCTCTATCCCAGGTCAATGGACATGGCTGCTGTTTTCCCATTTGAAGGTTTGTCCATCAGGGAGGCTAAGTATGTATTGCAGAATGGCGTCCATGCACACACACACTCACACAGAGGACACTAACACAGCTGGCCAGACCTAGTGCCACGGAGTGCTGCCTTTAACAACACCCACACAAACACTACCACAGCTGATGTAAAACTGATGGCAAAGTCCTGATCCCCCTCTCTGCCTGATCAGGATTGAGGTTTGCTAGTGACAGCATGCACCTGCACCCTCTAGATTCACAAGCACATCCATATTTGTGGGTCTCTCGAATATTAGCACGGGCTTGCAGCCTGTCTAATAGCCCTGCCCAGATAGCGGGCCTTCATACACAGTATACAGGTGTCCACCTATTCACTGGTTAGTCCAGCATGATATTCACTGACAAGCAGATGCACACGCTCACACACTTGACTCACAAGCATCCCAATACTCACAGATCTCTCAAATACCATTACGGGCTCCCAGCCTGCTTAACATCCATGCCTGGAATGTGGGCACCCATGCCTACTCTGACCTTGTGTCTTAGCAGAATCAGGCTTTCCTCCTACTTGTCTGCTAGCCCAACGTGACATATGCTACTGAATGACACACATACATTGACTTAAAATCACTAGGGGAAAACATACACTCTGGTCCCTCCAGTTGCTGGCACATCAACAGCACTCACAGATAGGATAAATTACACAAAAGGATATTTAAGAAAGGAAGTAATGAGAAGATAGGACAGATCACCGTGATCAGTGATCAAGGCTCAGTCATACAAGCACACTGACTGGTGACAGTTTGCGCGTGACCAGCTTCTTATATCCTTTCTCTTCCCTATTTTTCCACACTTGTTCCCCTCTGATCTGCCCTGATTCTCTGTTTTCCCACCTCTAGCCCTCCCCTTAAACAGCCCAGTAATAGGTTTTTCACAGTTCCACAAGCCCCTTCTGGTAGGCCATGATAACTGTCACAAAGTCCCACAGGGACCCCTCCAGTATCCCATAATATTCATGCTAGTCTTCTTTCCCCTTTCTTATCGGTTACAAAGTTCAGGTCAACTCCCTTCAAGGCTGTGCCTGAGTGTTTTCTTAATGGCCCATCAATCAGCCGGTGAAGAGTTCTGGTCTTTGTTACTGTCTCTGTTATCACCTGCTCCTCAGGTTTGTGTATCTCTGTGTTTAATTTATCACTTTCTTTGTTATTTCTTATTTCTTTTATACTGAATAGTCCTTAACCAGGTAACTTAATTAAAAGGATGCTCTCACTTTCTCCTTTACACTGCCCAGACTGATTTTCTAGTGCCAGCTGATGCTTGTTCTAGTTCTCTTATCTTTACTGGACATTTATGTGAGCATGCTCTGGTTCCCATTTGAGGCATAAATCCATGGAGTTTGGGGGGCTTTATTTGTTTGTTTGGTTTTTTTTTTTTTCAAATGGAAACCAGAGATGGACAAAAAATATGCTCTGCCATAATATTCTGCACACTCATCTCTTTCAGATCGTATAATCTGATTTTGGTTCATTCTTAGATGTCATGACCACATGTAGTTTAGAACTGACTGGAAGGTTCACACAATCAGGAGGCAACAGATGGGTCAAAAAAAGAAGTTTATGGCTGACAGGGAGCCCAAAGGAGATCACTGTGAGAGAGTTGTCACCAACAAGAAAGTAAGCTGCAATTGTGAATGAAAGGAATTAAGTGTTTTTAAAAGCAAATGATTTTTTTGTTATTACTTTTCAAGTTATTGTACACACTTTTTGGATTTTGCACTCTATTTTTCAGTAATCCTAGCCAAAAAATCTCGGAATTTTTTTCTTTTTGCTTGGACTCTTAATCATTTCTGTTAAACACTCTATTTAGATTGTCCCATGTAGTTATGTTTGAGTTCATGACAAAGCAATGAGTTTGCCAGAAGATAACCGGAAGGAATTTGTATGCTGTAATTTCGAAAGCACAGTTCTTACATTATCTCATTTACAGTAGCCTGTCTGGACATTAATGCTTAGTTCTGGCTTTTTTTCTGGTTGCTCTTCATTCAACTTGGTAGTAACACTGCTTTTCAGGCAAAAATTGATTTATTTATAAAGGCCTACTTGATGAGAACTTTGCCTTTGGACTAAAGCAATATAAACATTAGATTGAATGACAGTCATACAGACAGAAAAATGTATGTTGGAAGGAAGCTGTTGATGCCACAAAAAGGAGGGCAGAAGTGAAGGGAAACATTATGAGTGAAAGCCTAGGGAAATTTCTGGAGAGTTTGTCCTGTTATTCTGACTATTGCTGGGAAACTAAATTAGAGTGATGACACAAAATTCTTCCCATCCTTACAGTAATCTTTATCCAAAACTCTTCTTTGATGACAATAGCACAAGCAACCAATCTAGGTTTCCAGGAATCTGTCATGGTTTTTTTTCAGGAAACATAACAGGATCTGCTGTTGCCTCAAGCAACTCCTACTTTATTAACACATAACATTAGTTCTTGTCCTTTCCTTCCACCTACATTTCCACAGCATTGATCTCCACAACACATTCCTGCACCCACACACTATATGCTCAAATCAGAATTACAGTACTTGCAGAATGAAGTTTCTCTCCTTGTACTAGCATATAATTTATCTCAGCAATTGTATTTGCAATCTGAAAATTCACAGTACATGTTCCAGTTCATCTTAAAAATATTTTGGAAATTTGGGATTGGAGGAGAAAGCCTTGATTGTTGAGTCACTAGTACTGAACTCTTTAATAGTTAGATAATTTACTAAGATTAAGGTTAATATCAGTTAAGACTAATAATGACAAGAAAACTATTGCAAGGTTTTTCAGGATTTCAGGACCCATGATAATATAGGTCAGAAACTAGCCAAATTACATGTCCAAACTTCTTCATAGCTAATTTATGCTCATACCTTCTGCATGAATATTATCTTTAAATAAGTCTTTGTACCCCACTTCCTTTTTTTTTTTTTTCCCCTTACATTAATATATGGAGAAAATTATATTCCTTCTGTTTTTGTTTTGTTTTATTAGGTCAGTGCGGGCCTTTTTGATATATTCTTCATTCCATTTCTTAAAATATCCCTTTCTTTAAAGCCTTCCTCTACACTTGTTACCCTCTTGGCCTCTTGTATCTATATGATGTTTACTTTTCATATGCAAATTTCAAATTAGTTCCTTAGACAATAACATTAATACTCTCTTATCTCTATTAGGAATACATTACTATAGGAACACATTTTCTTTTTTTAAAAAAATATTTATTTATTTATTTAAATAGCTGTATCTTATTTATGGCTCATAAACATTCATAAACATATGCCTTAATATGCATAACCCATTTCTTCTGTTCTTGTCACAACTGATGAGTCCCCATTTTATGTCTTGTCTTTCTCTACATTTGTTTTGATCCCAGGAACCTATAATGTATACTAAGTAGTAGCTCTATAGGCGTTATCGTGCCTGCTTCTGCTGCTATACAATTGCAAATCCAGTAAGATGTGAAGACTAAGGATGGAAGACAAGGCTTTATACGTCTTTCCTTGGTTTAAAAAGGTCAAAGACGTGAATTCTCTGAATTTGTTCACCTACTAGAGCCAGGTTTTCGCAACTACCTGATGTTTTGCCTGCCAATACCTTGGGGAAAGAAAGGAAAGAAAACAATACATTTCAAAAGACAAACTGGCTTTGTTCTGTAACAAATAATGAGTGACACATCACACTGAAAGCTCAAAGGGCTGCTTTGTATACCAAGGGAGTTTTGCTCACATAACACTGTACATTCAGCCTTTGAATCAAGGCACCTTTAAACAGAAGAATTTAGTCCAGCTTTGCTGTTTCATATTCAAAATACCTTTTAATACTAAAAAATCTTGGAGAAAATATCACTGTCCAATAAACTTAGTGTCATGCCCCTTCACAAAACACATTTGCAATTTTGCAAAAAAATTATTCTACATAGTTTTACTTGCAAGTCACATAAGTTAGATTTTTTTTCATTACTTGAGTTTAACAACTTCTCCTACAGAACTGGAACAAATTCAAGGAGAACTATCTTCTTATGCTCGGTCAGGATACTAGTGTGTTTTTCTTTTTCTGATCTGCAGTATGTACCTGCACGTAGAGAAGACATTCAATGCTTGTTTTTTAGATTTCAATGAAATGGATTTGTACCTGTGTGAGACTGAAACATGATCATTTTAGAACAAAAAAGAATAAGTGAAAAGAAAGACATCTTGGACCACAAGATCTGGACAGGCATAAAGTCATGAAAGAGTCAGTAAAGGGATATGAAATAAAACTCAAAGGGTTGCTATTCAATGCATGAAAAATAGATTTGAGTGACTATAAGTAAGAAAACTTCAATAATGTAAATTGAAAATGAAGATGTTTTAAAGTCTAATTCAATGCATATTTCACACATTTGGAAGTGAAAGCATGGTGAAGTAAAAATGTGTGAAATCAGACATTTTGTTGCTAAAGGGTGCAAAAATAATATGGATGACGCTAGTAAATCATACTCTGTATTTGTATATGATAATGATATTCTGAATGTTTGGATGCAGTATTATACCAAAATAGTATTGTTCATCAGGATTAAGTAACATACAAGGAAGTTGGCATACAAACAAATAAACTGAGATTGCTATGTTAGCAGCATTATACTCTATATATTAATGAGAGATTACTTCATTACCCTTTTGTAAATCTAAGCAGGAGGTAGTCGACCAAGAAAAGCTCTGAATTATAAAGGTTGCTCACTGATTTACAGAGTATTTTCTAATAAGCCAGAATAGAACAACTTAGCAAACTGGGAAGTTTTTTACTTTTGTTTCAAAAGTTTATATACTTAACACTGGCAAGAAGATTAAGACTTAGCACACAACACTTAAGCTTTAAAACTAAGTTGTATTAATGAAAAGTTTAAGAAAGAAATCTAAATGTACTTATTTTTTGCAGAAATAGTGTCTTTTGGTTTAGTTTCATTCACTCTAACATTTAAAATAAATATTCAGAAAAATCTTTATTATTCTTCATCTTTAAAAGGAACTGGATAAACAGTAATTTGGATTTAGACAAATCATCTTGTACTGAACAAATACAGAAAAAATATTAAAGGAAGTGCTTGTAGGTGGGAGGCCCATGGACATTAATTTGAATAAAGGTCGAATGGTGCCTGATAAAGAAGTTTCAACATTATTTTCATGCCTATGGATATATTTTCAAGTGACAAAACACTTTTTCTGGAGAATTTTCACTACAAAATCAAATATAATTCATACCATTTATAGTCTGTATAATAAAATTTAGTGAGCAACTAATTTTGTAAGCAGAAATGTCTAATATATGGTCAGAAACTAATTAGGAATACAGTATTTCTTGCAGTAGAAGCTCTCTAGTGTAGTGATTCAGCTTCCTTTTTAATCAGTGGGCTGAATTAAGAAGCCCTTAAAATATTTCATACTGAGGTGCCACTACATAGTTTATGTTAATGTAAAAATAAAAATGATTTGTAAAGGAAAGGGTTTCAAAAGTTTAATAACTTATATTTAAAAGGATATTAATTTTTATTACTTGCATCAATTGCAGAGTTAAGGTACCTACTGTAATCATTTATATGGTGCATATCAGTGATACTTCAAACACTGTCACCGAGGCCTCTAAAATGTTAACAAATATATTTTAGTACATTCAGTATCAGGAGTTTTATAATCCTACTACTCTAAGCTAAAAGGATAAAAAAAAAATCCCTACTGATATTTCCTACAAATAAGGAAATGACCATGTGGTGAATAATTTCCTTAGGAAGCTGTGCTGACACAAAAAACCCTTACGTGTCAATCTTTTCAACTATTTTGATGAAAACTCTAATAATGTCTTAGCTATCCTTTAAAACTTTGAAAAAAGCTTAGGTAGCAATCCTTCTTCGTATTATTTACATTTCTGCATTGGTCCCTTTTTATTACTGAAATCACATTTATGTATGCCGTGGTTTGGGCCGGACTGGCCACTGAAATGAACAAACAGATGCTCTCTGACCACTCTCTCTTCTGGGAGAGGAGGAAGAGAGAGAGAGACATGAGTTTAGAAAAGAACTAAACTCATTTAATGAAATATTAATAAAATAATAAATAGGAAATCATAAAATATATGCAATATATACAAAACTGTATCAAGCTCCCAAGATGACCTTCATGGACAGGCCCTGGGGAAGACCCAGACTGGACTTAGCAACAGATGGGAGCTGGATTCCAGATCTGGATTCAGGAATGCATGGATTGGGATCAGAGGCAGACAGACAGAGTCCTCCTTGGATGCCAGCCATTAAAGAAAAAATGCTGACCCTTTGATCCCTCAGCTTTTATACAGAGCATGAGGAAGATGAGATGGAATACTGAGGAACCTGAAGGTGCACAAGTCCATGGGACCTGATGAGATACATCCGCGGGTCCTGAGGGAACTGGCAGATCAAGTCGCGAAGCCACTAGCCATCATATTTGAGAAGTTGTGGCAGTCTGGCGAGGTTCCTGCCAACTGGAAAAGGGGAAACATAACCCCTATTTTCAAAAAGGGAAACAAGGAAGACCCGGGGAACTACAGGCCAGTCAGTCTCACCTCTGTGCCTGGCAAGATCATGGAGCAGATCCTCCTGGAAACTCTGCTGAGGCACACAGAAAACAAGGAGGTGATTGGCGAGAGCCAACATGGCTTCACCAAGGGCAAGTCATGCCTGACAAATTTGGTGGCCTTCTGTGAAGGGGTTACAGTGGCAGTGGACAAGGGAAGATCTGCTGATGTCATCTACCTGGACTTGTGCAAAGCGTTTGACACTGTCCCACACAATATCCTGGTCTCTAAATTGGAGAGACATGGATTCGATAAATGGACCACTCGGTGGATAAAGAACTGGCTGGATGGTCGCACTCAAAGGGTTGCGGTCAACGGCTCGGTGTCCAAGTGGAGAGCAGTGACGAGTGGCGTTCCTCAGGGGTCGGTACTGGGACCCGTACTGTTCAACATCTTTGTTAGTGACATGGACAGTGGGGTAGAGTGCACCCTCAGCAAGTTTGCTGATCATACCAAGCTGTTTGGCGAGGCAGACACGCTGGAGGGGAGGGATACCTTCCAGAGGGACCTGGACAGGCTGGAGAGGTGGGCCCAAACCAACCTCATGCAGTTCAACAAGGCCAAGTGCAAGGTCCTACATCTGGGTCGGGGCAATCCCAAGCACAAATACAGGCTCGGCGGAGAATGGCTGGAGAGCAGCCCTGTGGAGAAGGACCTGGGGGTGATGATTGATGAGAAGCTCGACATGAGCAAGCAGTGTGCGATCGCAGCCCAGAAGGCCAACCGTATCCTGGGCTGCATCAAAAGAAGTGTGGCCAGCAGGTCAAGGGAGGTGATTCTGCCCCTCTACTCCGCTCTCGTGAGACCCCACCTGGAGTACTGCATCCATCTGTGGAGTCCCCAACATAAGAAGGACATGGACCTGCTGGAGCGCGTCCAGAGGAGAGCCACGAGGATGATCAGAGGGCTGGAGCACCTCTCCTATGAGGAGAGGCTGACAGAGTTGGGGCTGTTCAGCCTGGAGAAGAGAAGGCTCCGGGGAGATCTTATTGCGGCCTTCCAGTACCTAAAGGGGGCCTACAGGAGAGCTGGGGAAGGACTTTTTACACGGGCATGTAGTGATAGGACGAGGGGGAACGGCTTTAAGCTGGAAGAGGGCAGGTTTAGATTAAACATTAGGAAGAAGTTTTTCACTTTAAGGGTGGTGAGGCACTGGAACAGGTTGCCCAGAGAGGTTGTTGAAGCCCCATCCCTGGAGGTATTCAAGGCCAGGCTGGACGTGGCCTTGGGCAACCTGGTCTAGTGAGAGGTATCCCTGCCTGTGGCAGGGGGGTTGGAACTCGATGATCTTCAAGGTCCCTTCCAACCTAAACCATTCTATGATTCTATGATTCTATGATTCTATGATTCTATGATTCTATGATTAATACCCTGTTGGTCAGTTTTGGGTCACTTGTCCTGTATGCCTCTCCCCACGTGCGTGACCCTCCTGTGCTTTTCCACTTCTGACCTGCCAACGAGGCATATAACAAAGTTAGCTGGCCTTGGTTGCTATAGCAATAAGTATAAGCAAGAGTGTCTCCGCATACCATTCCTTGGCATAAATTAGAAACAATCAGGTCTTATCACTCTGGGAGTGAACAGCGTAAGGACAATATGCTGTCAATTTCAGAGAGTTCAGTTAGTTAGAAGAGGCTTAGCTGCAAAGTAAGATTACTGAACAGAAAATTGTTCCTGTTTTACCTCAAACCAGGACAATGTAATTAAAAGCAAAGTGCTTATTTTGCATTTTACCTTTGCTAACTCCTCCAGGTCCTAAATAAATAATAAAAAAAAAGAGTGTCTATCATTATAACAAAACTTAACAAAGTCACAAAGAAGAATATAGCTATCGTGGTTTGTAATAATTGTCAAGGTTCTGAGGACACCAATAGCCCTGCCTGTCCCTGCCCAGGTCCATGGGGCTTCCACCACCCTACCTATGGCCCAGGAACTCATTTCACCCCCTGCCCCAGTGACACGGCAGCATGGCAGGTCTCTAGCTCCCCACAGACCTGCCCTGCCTGTCCATGGGCCCCACCAACTGGTCCACCCATAAGTCCCTGTCTCAGCCTGGCCTCGGCCTCTCCCCATCCCCATGGAGGTGCCCAATGGCCGGGGCTGGGGCTGCCCCTGGTGCCCTCCAGCTGCCCTGCTCCTGGCTGGGGCAGTGGGATGGGCCCTGGCCACCAGACCCTGCCCTGACAGACCCCTTGGGATTCCCCCTTGGACCCCTGGATGCACTGTGGCCTTACATAAATACAAGATAATTACAATACAATAATACAAAGAAGATGTCTAGAAGTGTATCAAGGCAGTCTATCACCAGTCTATCATACACTCATTTACATCTATACATCTGTGTTTTAGGAGTTCCTCCCTGAAAAGACAGTTTTAAACTGTCCATGTTCTTTTTGAAATATAAGGATAGAGTATACATTTGGGTTAGTAAGTAGGATTGTGAATTTTTCACAGAATCTGGAATCCAGTTATTAATCACTAAAGTATCTGCATGACTGCAGATCTATGTATATAGTATGTCCTTAAGACTTCATGGAATTGCTCGTGTTTAGCTTGAAAGTTGTGAAGGCACCTCCTCAGTTTACACTGAATCTTTCCTCAGTAAACTGGCTGACTAGTTAAAAAATTGCAGAAAACCACTAAATGCTGACTTCGCTGCCTTCATCTCACATAAACTGCCTATGCTGCATTTTCTGACAATGTCTGCATTTGTGTCCTTAAAAAGTTTTAGAAAGGGAATGAATTGTGCTTTCTCCACTACCAAAAGGCACTATGCAGTGCATAGTTACCTCGCATGAGAACTTTTTTGACTTACAACTCCTGATCAATTTTAGCACACTGCCAATTGAGTCTTCAGTCATCATGGATTAATTTCACAAGCAGAACACAGATATTATAATCCCCAGCTAAGCATCAGTAGTTCTTCAGTGTCTCTATTTGAATTTAGCAACAGAAAGTACATACTAAGTTGAAGTGTACTTAAAGACTGCTGGCTCAGTGTTTCTAAACCTTGGAAATGGCTGTTTCTTGCCTAATGGGATTTAGCATAATTCGAAGAACAGGTCTTCCCTTAGAAATATGCAAATTAATTTCTTACCTAGCTCCCAAATTTTTTAAATTAAGTCCTTATTTTCTAGTTAGAAGTCTCACAAAAAAAAAATAATTAAAAAAAAAAAACAAAAACACAAAAAAACCTCTAACCAAACACCAAAACACAACCACAAAACAAAACAAAGGGAAACTGCAAAATATCTAACCATTTGGGCCTTAGGGCACCTTTTTTTGGGAAGCAGAATATGACAGTTCAAAACTTCCTCTGAACAAATTTGAGTGTAGAGGCATACAATAGGCTATAATACTAAAGTGTACATGATTTTTTGTGTAGATAAAAAAAGGTGATGTCTGAAATGACTGGAAATAATAATACTCTTATTCCCTGTGTCTTCCAGTTGTCTTGTCTTGGCATGTTCTTCTCTATAAGGGTTTGTACCTTTCAGAGCGGCTTTCAAAGTAAATATATGATAGATATCTTTGTCAAAAAAAGCAGCTTGATTCCATGTTCCAGTTACTATAGGTCAGCATCTATGGTCCCTGGATGCCTGGGACCATAAGGGCTCTCTCAGCAGTCCCAGGGAACAGATTGGCTATATAAACAGCACCAAACCAGCACACACAGAAAAAAAGAAACCCTGCTGCTTCATTATTTTTCCTGCAGCTGTATGGGCTGTCTCGTGCCTCGCTTATAGTTTTATAGGGAGTAATCATATTGAGAACACCTGGGGTGACATGTAATTACAGCATGATTGTGTGGAAAAATGTGGGTCTATTCAAATTTCTCAGGGGCTATAGACAGCTGGTTCCTTTTAATTCTTACAACAGCATGTGTTCTGTAGCAGCTGGAGATGTGTTTTTCGATTCAGCCTCATTTGATGGATTGATCATGAGGCAGGTGATCAGCAATTTCTAAACTGTAATCCAAACTCTGCCACTAACTTGCTGTTAGCCTTGGGCAAACCACTTAGGGTCAGATCCACCTGAAGTATTTAAACACTTAAAGAATGACTTAGGTAGAATATAGATATTTGTGTCCAGAACTGCAGTTTTGAAATCCAAGTTAATTCTGTCTAGCTTCAGAAACATCCCAGTACAGAAACTATAGGGGATAGCTGTTTTGTTATAATTCTGTCTTAAAGTTCTATAGATAATTATTCACAGTTTGTCTGCAATCTTTGATTCTTTGCTCATATTTAAGGATGATCAGCAGACAAAAAATTGCTGGACTTGCTGAGATATCAATCCCATTGAACTCTTGAATTCTAACACTCCAACCGAAAAAAAAATAATAATTGCTTGAACAATGATACTATTGGTTTCTTTTGAAATATGACTACAGGAGAAACCTATTTTAAACCATTTTTATCCCTAATCAGTTCTCTTTTCTGCCTGGGGGAATGGATTGCATATCTTCCTTTCCTTTCCCTTCTGTCCCCTCTCCTAAAAACCAAAGGCATGCCCTATCCATCAGATTATAGGCTTACTGAAAATAATTCAAGATTTTCCAATCCACAGAGCAAGAAAAATTGAATATGATTAGAACGTAATAGTTTTTCTTTTTAATGAGAACCCCAGACTCTCTTCTTTGACACCAAAAATTGCATATTTATCTTATTCAATGACTACTTAATATCAAAAGCCTGAATATAGTCATCAAAACCTAATATCTCTTCTTCCTGGTGCATGCTTGAATCACTTTAGCTACTAAATCACATTATCTCAGGTCTAGTAAGTATTGATTTTTTTTCTAATTTTTATGCTGTGAATAGATTTTACAGAAAGGGAGAATATTGTCTTCCTGTTCTTCCTCCATCATGGGAAATGAGAGCTTGAACTTCTGTTGGATAAAGAAGTCAATGAACTGGATGTTTTTCACCATGTATTGTAAAGGAAGTCTAGGAGCTGAGCAACAGAGCATGTAGCTGCAGGTTTATAACCCTAGCAGTACAATCCAGAGACCTGCTTCACAGGAATGGTTGTATGTTGCATTGTGTATCTTCTAGAGAGCAAAGTCATTTAGGGAGAGGACCAAAAATCCCATATACGCATGCAAAGTGCCATTAAGTTTACATTTATGTGCATAGAGCAAACAAAATAGTTCGCAAAATAGAATCATAGAACGGTTAGAGTTGGAAGACACCTTAAAAATCAGCTAGTTCCAACCCCCCTGCATGGGCAGGGACAACTCCCACTAGACCAGGTTACTCAAAGCCCCATCCAACCTGGCCTTGAACACTTCCAGGGATGGGGCATCCACAATTTCTCTAGGCAGCCTGTTCCACAGTCTCACCACCCTCTTAGCGAAAAATTTCCTCCTAATATCTCATCTAAATCTACCTTCTTTCAGTTTAAAACCAGTATCTCTCATCCTATCACTACACTCCCTGATACAGAGTCCCTCCCCATCTTTCCTGGAGGCTCCCTTTAAGTACCAGAGGGCAGCTACAAGGTCTCCGCAGAGCCTTCTCTTCTCCAGCATGAACAACCCCAACTCTCTCAAGCCTGTCCTCATAGGAGACGTGCTCCAGCCCTCTGATCATCTTTGTGGTCCTCCTTTGGACTTGCTCTAACAGGTCCATGTGCTTCTTATGTTGGGGGCTCCAGAGCTGGACACAGTACTCCAGGTGGGGTCTCAGCAGAGCAGAGTAGAGGGGCAGAATCACCTCCCTCAACCTGCTCGCCATGCTTCTTTTGATGCAGCCCAGGATATGGTTGGCCTTCTGGGCTGCAAGCACACATTGCCAAGTCATGTTGAGTTTCTCATCCACCAACACTCCCAAATCCTTCTCCTCAGGGCTGCTTTCGATTCATTCTCCACCCAGCCTGTATTTGTGCTTGGGATTTCCCTGACCCAGGTGCAGGACCTTGCACTTGGCTCTCTTGACCTTCATGAGGTTGGCACAGGCCCACCTCGCAAGCCTACCCAGGTCCCTCTGGATGGCATCCCTTCTCTCCAGCGTTTCCCACACTACACAGGTTTGTGTTGTCAGCAAGCTTGCTGAGGGTGCACTCAATCCCGCTGTCCATTTTGCTGACAAAGATGATAAACAGTGCTGGTCCTAAAACAAAGAAAAAAATGAACAGAAGAAAACACCAACAAAACGCAGAATAGCAGCTGCCTCCCAAAGGCCTAACTGCTTTGGGGTATGGGGCTGCTATATCTTTTTACAACGCTATCCTAGAGATGTTGCCATTTCAGCTTGGCTGAATATGTTGATGCTTATGTTAACCTTAAGTGGGTTAGGATTTAAAAAAATAGGTAATAGTATGTTCATATTCTGTTGAGATCATACTCCAGTATATGCAATCAGCCAACAGAGTACACCTAAATCACAGAAAGATACAAATCAAGTGTAAGTAAGGTGTAACAGCCAAAGATATTTTCTGCGTAAAATTCATCTGCAGAGGAGCAGGTGATATTGATTACTAAAATGTACTATTTCGTTCAGCCAGTGACTGTCCAGGAGACAGAGGGCTTGAGTTGAATGGTTATTTCATGGAGAGGATTTCAAACATAGCTGAGGGAAGTGGAGGTAGGAGTGAGAGCTGACTACTCCTTCTGTTGAAGCAGTACAAGACCTCAAAAGCCTAAAGGCAGATGAATCTTCTGTAAAGAGCAGGGAGACAAGTACTCACTGTGGAAAAGGGAGGCCTTTATCCTTGCCTCTGCACTGCCATTTTACATTCCAAAGGGACTTTCTACAACTGCTGAGTGGTATTTGCCATATTACCAACTTTATCTGTTTTTTATCCAGGGTTTTTTTCTTTTCCCCATGAAAAATTTAAACATTTCAAATAAACATGGTGGAATCACAAAGTGAATGTCTTGCCTTGAAGTCTGATAGTATCACTTTATCCCCAAAAGTATTCAGATTGTTCTCTTTCACCTAAGACAATGTTTGGTGCTGAGCAAAAATTGTGGGGTTTTGTTTGTTGCTTACTTGCTTGCACTTCCAGAGGCAATATCCCTGCTTAGAATTTAACTCTGTGTTAAAAACTAAGAATGGACATTTTTACCCACAAACAAACACCTTTACAAAAAGAGACACCTTTACCCACTGAGAAAAGTTTTGGGACATTCAGCCCTTGATGTCTAATGTTACTGTAGCATCATGCTTTGTTATTACCTCAAGCTAAACAGCACATACATAAATATATAAATATATAAAAAAAATCTAAGAGTTTTGGTAAAATTATGTTGGCAATGATAATTACTGGAATAATACAATTAAAGTAAATGTCTTGTTATTTTGCAATGCTACACAGTTTCTTCACATTAGTTTTTGGAGTTTGTTTCTTTGGGATTTTTTTTTTAATTTTCAGAATCAAACAAAGTAATACTCATTGTTTTAACAAGTGTCTTTTCAGGTCTCCACAGAACTCATTAATCACATCAGTATCATTTGCTACTGAAGTAGGGTAAACCTTTATGATGGACACATCAACTAGGTTTGTTGAAGGTGAATTGTAATGATCATGATACTTATGAAGTTGTATACAAACACACATATCCTTGGATGCGATAAACACAGTTTATCTGGAAAGGAAAATAGCTACTACCATCACGCCATAGCCTCAGGATGGTCCATATTATTGGCTTTTTGGTCTTTACATCTTTCTAGTTCTTTCATGACTACAGAAAGTTTCCCTTCATACACACTCTTGTGCATCTAGGCTGATAGCATTATGTGTAATCAGATTGTTCATATTGATGAAAACTCAGTAACAACAATGTTATTTTCTTGAAACAGTCCTCTAAAGGAAACAGTGTTGAAACAGTTTTCTAAAAGAAAGAAACAGAATGCAAAGAACCCCCACCACCAGTTCATCAAATTGAAGAAAGTTTTCGATTGAGGTGGACAGGGGCGTTCCCAGAGAACCAGGGAAACCCAGGGAAACCCAGGGAAGAGCAGAGAGCCCCTTCAGGAGCTAGCAGTTCTCGAGAGCGAGGCTGATGCAGCTTGGGCATTGCCAGGAGCAACCACAGGAGATTTAAGTGGCCCTAGGGAGCGCTATTGACCAGAAGTGCTGCGAACAAGGCAGGCAAACAGGGCGTGGTGCATCAGCCTGCATAAGGTGTGCACAGGTTGATGAACTGTTGCATCAAGTAGCCGAGTTGCAGGAAACAGTTAAAAGGCTGCACAGTGTCAGAGGAGCTGAGACGGAGGAGATAGATAGGTGGTCTCATAATCACGTTCCTGTAGGGAACTCCCCTGAGAATGAGGCACCTTTGACCCTGGTGTCCCACAAAAGAAGGAGTCCTTTTCAGTCTCTACCCTTCAGCATCACAACCATAAACAGATATGAAGCTTTAACAGCTATAGACACCCATGAGCAAGATCTGCAAGGGGAAACTGTACCAGCAGCACAGAGCGGATACCGTAAAAATAAAGGACCAGTGCTCATAGTGGGTGACTCTGTTAAAGGGCACTGAGGTGCCCATCGGCCAACCTGACAGGGAGTCACAAGAAGTATGCTGCCTTCTGGGAGCTAAGATCCAAGACATTGCCAAGAAGGTGCTACAACTTCTCAAGAGCACAGACTACTATTTACTGTTACTCTTTCATGCAGGCATGAATGACACTGCAAGCCAGAACCTGGGCAGACTCAAGGAAGACTATAAAGCCCTGGGAGTGCAAGTGAAAAATATTGGTGCCCAAGTTATCTTTTCCTCCATTTTACCAGCTGGAGGAAAGGATGCAGCCAAAAATAGATCTATAATGCATATCAACCCTGGCTTCCCTCTCTCATGAGGGTTTTGGCTTTTATGACAACGGGACATTCTTTGATGACTATAACCTGTTAGGGAGGGATGGGATCAACCTGTCTAGAAGAGGCAAGGGAATCTTTGGCACCAGGCTGGCCAGCTTAGTGAGGTGGGCTTTAAACTGAAGGATTTGGGGGCAAGATCCAAAGTGGCAATACTCATGCCATTGTGTCCAACTGGGGAATAAGCAAGGCCAACCAGAGCAGTGACAAATATCCCTTAGCTGCCTTCCAAGACAAGAACCAGAAGGCCAACCCCCTCAAGGGTATGTATGGCTATGGTGGATCCTCTTGCACCCCTCCAGGGAAACCTGCATGGTCAATTACCTCTCTGAAATGCCTGCACACCAACACACACAGCATGGAGAATAAACAGGAAGAATTAGAGATCTGTGTGCGGTCACAGGGCCATGATCTCATTACAATTACAGAGACATGCTGGGATAGCTCACATGACTGGAATGTTGTCATGGATGACTATGCACTTTTTAGGAAAGACAGGCCAGCAAGGTGAGGTGATGGAGCTGCTCTTTATGTGAGAGAGCAACTGGAATGTGTCGAGCTCTGCCTGGGGGTGGATGAAGAACAAGTCAAGAGCTTACCAGTAAGAATTGAGGGGCAGGCTAATATGGGTAACATTGTTGTGGGTGTTTACTACATGCCACCTGATCAGGAAGAGGAAGTCAATGAGGCCTTCTACAGACAGCTGGATATAGCCTCACAATCACAGGCCCTGGTTGTCATGGGGAACTTCAACCACCCTGGTAAGGGCAACACAGCCAGGCACACACACACACAGTCCAGGAGGCTTCTACAGAGCATTGATGATAACTTTTTGACACAGGTGGTGGAGGAATCAACGAGGAGAGGTGCGCTGCTACTAACAAACAAAGAAGAACTGGTTTGGGATGTGATGGCTGGGGATAGCCTTGGCTGCAGTGACCATGAAATGGTGGAGTTCAGGATCCTGCATGGAAGAAGCAGGGCAAAAAGTAGAATTACAACCCTGGACTTCAGGAGAGCTGACTTTGGCCTCTTGAATTACCTACTTGGAGGAATGACATTGGTTAGGGCTCTAGAAGGAAGGGAAGTGCCAGGCAGCTGGTTAATATTTAAGCACCACTTCCTCCAAGCTCAAGATCAGTGCATCCCTAGGAGTAAGAAATCAGGCAAAGGAGGTAGGAAATCTGCATGGATGAGCAAGGAGGTTCTGGAAAAACTCAAATGGAAGAAGGAAGTTAACAGAATGTGGAAAAAGGGACTGGCCACTTGGGAGGAGGATAGGAATGCTGTCAGAGTATGCAGGGATGCAATGAGGAAGACTAAGGTCCACCTGGAGTTAAACCTGGCAAGGGAAGTCAAGGACACTAAAAGGACTTCTTCAAGTACGTCAGTAGTAAAAGGAAGACTAGCGAAAATGTGGGACTGCTGCTGAATGAGGTGGGTGCCCTGGTGACTGAGGATACAGAGTAGACAGAGTTACTGAATGCCTTCTCTGCTTCAGTCTTTACTGCTAAGGCTGGACATCAGGAATCTCAGACCCTGGAGTCAAGAGAAAAAGTCTGGAGAAAGGAAGATTTTTCTCTTGGTTAGGATGATCGGGTTTGAGGTCATTTAGGCAAACTCGACACTCACAAATCCACGGGCCCTGATGGGATGGACCCACAAGTGCCAGGGAGCTGGCACACGCTATTACTAAGCCACTCTTCATCACCTTTGAAACATCATGGAGAACAGGAGAGTGCCTGTGGACTGGAGGAAAGCCAATGTCATGCCAGTCTTCATAAAGGGCAAGAAGGAGGGCCTGGGAAACTACAGGATGGTCAGCCTCACCACCATCCCTGGAAAGGTGATGGAACAGCTCGTTCTGGGTGTCATCTCTAAGAATGTGGAGGAAAAGAATGTTATTGCAAGTGGTCAACATGGATTCACCAAGAGGAAATCATGTTTAACCAGTCTGATAGCCTTCTATGATGGCATGACTGGCTGAGTAGATGAGGGTAGACGTTAATGTTATTTAACAAGAACGGTTTTATTTGATTATGAGTTGTGCGCAGACATGTAGAAGTTCACGCTAGTCATCTTTAGAGAAAATAATGATCCTTTCTAATATGGTATAAATGCTACTTTGAAGTTAAAGGAGGTATTTCTTCTATTACAACTATCCGGAATTCTTCCTGTCAGTCACATTTTTTCTGCTTTTCAGATAGATAGATAGTTACTGCCATTCTACTATATAAAGATCCACAGAAACGTTTGGTGAAACTGGCACGTTCACTAAGCAGATTAAATAGTGAAACTTTTGACATAGAAAAATCTATTAAATTTACAGAGCAACTACACGAAAAAGTGGAGAAATTTTTTTCCCCCTGAATTTCTGAAGAGCTAGTAATTCTACATTTTCTAGTTAACAAAAGAATGTAAACAGAAATAAAATCTTTTTATTTTTACACTACTATATTTTAAAGTAGTGCATTCATACACTTCATAACTTTCACTCAAAATCATGAGAAGTTCTTGAATAGTATTTCCATAATTTTGCTTTGATAAATATTTTTCCCATAGTTACTTCCAAATAAAAAAAACATGATGCAGGTGTCACAGGCAAGACTGAATAGTTGACAACCCATAGTAGATTTGGATGATGGGGTGTATTTAAGAACCAACAAGATTAGAGCTTTGACTCCACTTATTTGCCTTGCGCACTCACTCATGAACTTACAGCATTGTGTTTGCTAGGTTTCAGCTTCCCTTTCCTGCAGGAAGATGGCTGTTGTGCAGTGCTACTGCCAAGGTCCCTGAGCATCCCCTGAATTTCGTCTCCATGCCGCTCTTTGATTTCTGGTATTTTTCCTCCAAGCGTACTTCTTGGTTTTGGGAATCCTTCTTTTTTTTTGGCCCCAAACCCCAGGTTTTTTAGTCTAAATAGTCAGAATGTACAGAAGCATAATGTGTCATCACCTTCCTAACTGGTGGTTCAGAATATACCAGTATTGTTTAATACAAGTGGTACCAACGTTCGAGCCAGCCTGTACTCATTTCAGCTAGCAAGTACAATGTTTCTGTTTGAGAATTAAGAAATCCAATTTTGGACTTCCACTCACGCACACATATACATAACTATCTGCCACCTGTTAGCATTTACAATTTAAGTTACTTCTTTGCCTGCAACAGGGTAGAATGAGAACTTCTGTCATATTCTTTCAATATTGAATCAGAACATCTAATGGAATGCTCCTGAAACAAGGTTTTGGATCTTGTTGTTATACAACGTTTGAATTTCACACTTATTAATATTCCCTATAATACATACTGTTCACTTTTTGACATCACTATACTAGTTAAAAACTTTTCTTAATGAAGAGCTTCATGCCACTTCCAAATGTGAAAACTGGGCCTCTGTAGAGTTTTGTTCTGATCAAATTTAGTGGTTTGGAGTTTTGTTTGTTTGGTTTTTTTTTAGATGAAACAGAAAGTCTAATGCACACCCTACTTTACTGTCAAGTGTTGCCAAAGAAACAGTGGGAAGCCCTATTACTGTCAAGGCAAAAAAGGGAAAATATTCAAAATTTTGAACAAATATCTGATTTTTCAATGTTTATTCAAAGCAAATGGATTCACTGAACCTCTTCAGATTGCACATAGCTATAAAAATTGTTTTGTGCATGAATAATTCTGATATATTTCTTTAGCTACTGAAGAATGAATTACACAGATTATTAGTTTACCTTTTGTATTCTCATTTTCTAATCCGGGACATAAATTAGGTATTTCTCTTGCTTGAAGTCTTGGAATAGTATAATTCAAGTTTGTGAGGGAACTCAGGAGGTCTTTAGTGCAACCTTTTGCTCAAAGCAGGATCAGTTATGAGATCAGACCAGGTTGCTCAGGGTTGTATCCAGTCAGGTCTTGAAAACTTCCAAGGTTGGATACTGCAGAACTTCTCTGAGCTTCACTGCTTGACTGTCCTCATAGCCAAAAGTTTATTTTTATAGTTAGTTCCCTTGTTTCAATTTATGCCTGTCATCCTCTCGCCAAGCACTGCTGTGAAGAGCGTGCCTCTTGTCTTCTTAAGAACATCGCTATGAACAGTGGACACTGCTGCAGGGTCCCCTGCAGGCATCTCTTCTCCAGGATAGACCTGCCTCATACCCTCTGCTCAGAGCAATTGCTCCAGCTCTGACCATCTTGGTGGCTTCTGCTGAACTCATTCCAGTTAGTAGATGTCCATCTTGTATTGGGCAGCCCAAAACAGGGTACAGCATCTAGAATGGATCTGACAAGTGCTAAGTAGAAAGGTAGATGATCACTTCCTTTGATCTACTGACCATGCTTCTGTTCATACAGTCTGGGAGGCCATTGACCTTTCCTGCTGCCAGGGCACACTTTCAGCTCACATTCAGCCACTCTCCCGCCAGGCCCTTTCCACAGGGCTGTTCCCTAGCCAGGCAATCCTCTGTCTGCTTTGTTGCGAGGAGGTCTTCTCTGGGGCAGGACTTTGCATTTGTCCCTATTGAAGTTTACAAGGTTTCCGTCACTAAAATGAGTTCTAACTTAAGGGTATTGGTGTCTAATCTTCCTTAAATCCACATATGCATAGAGGTTATTTCTTCTGTCTCTCTTGGAATAAGGAATATGGAAATAATACCATAAAACCTTTCTAATGATTTTGTGCTAATTATCATTTACTCAGTAAAAGACCTGATTGAGTCAATGTGGGCTACTTTGTAGCATAATCCCTTACCATTTATGTAATTTCATGGGCTTTATACTGGACTTGACGGGGGAAGGGAGTATTACCGGGTTTGCCTGTGACAAGCCACGGGATGATGCACCAAGGAAAGAGGAACGGGGTGCTAGCAAGGGCTTGCAGCCGTTTGCACCAAGATGTGTTGGCTACACTGCAGCATGCTTAAAGTATTATGTAGATGAGCCAGGAGCTCCTGGGGTAACGGGAGCCAATGGGGAGGCACCGTTAGTACATGGCAAAGGAATGCCGCCTGGAGAACGGTGCAAAGTAATTGCAGCCATTCCAGCCAAGTCAGCCTGAATGAGGACATGGCTGAAATACCTCTATGCAAATGAACATAGCATGGGGAACAATCAGGAGGAGCTAGAGACATGTGCACGCTTCCAAGGCTACAATCTCATTGACATCTCAGAAACATGGTGGGATGACTCCTGCAACTGGAGTATTGGCATGGAAGGTTACAGGCTCTTCAGGAGAGACAGGCAGGGGAAATGAGGAGGCGGTGTTGCCCTGTACGTCAACGACCAGCTGGAGTGCATGGAGCTCAACCTAGGGATGGATAGAGAGCTGACTGAGAGCCTGTGGGTCAGGATTAAAGGGAAATCAGGAGCAGGGGACATTACAGTGGGGGTCTGCTACAGACCACCTGACCAGGAAGACTGAGCGGATGAGGCCCTCTATAGACAGATAGGGGTGGCATCGTGTTTGCAGACCCTAGTCCTCTTGGGCGACTCCAAAAACCCCAACATCTGTTGGACAGGTAACACAGCCGGGCATAGGCAATCCAGGAGGTTCTTGGATTGTATTGACGACAACTTCCTTCTCCAAGGGGTAGAGGAGCCAGCGGGGAGAGGAGCTATGCTGGACCTTGTCCTTACCAACAAGGACGGACTGGTAGGCAGTGTCAAGCTCAAGGGTAGCCTGGGCTTCAGTGACCATGAAATGGTCAAGTTCAAGATCCTTGAGGCAACGAGTAAGGTGTGCAACAAACTGACCACCCTGGACTTCAGAAGAGCTGACTTTGGCCTCTTGAAGAATCTGCTTGATATGGTGCCATGGGATAAAGCGCTGGAGGGAAGAGGGGCCCAGGAGAGTTGGTTAATATTCAAGGATCACGCCCTCCAAGCCCAGGAGTGGTGCATCCCTACAAAGAAGAAGGCAGGCAGAAAAGCATGGAGGCCTGCATGGATGAACAAGGAGTTCCTGGGCATGATCAAAAGTAAAAAGGAGGCCTATAGGGAGTGGAAACAGGGGTGGGAAACCTGGGAGGAATACAGAGAAATTGTTTGAGCAGCCAGGGATCAGGTTAGACAAGCTAAAGCCCAGGTCACACTAAATCTGGCCAGGGACATTAAGACAAACAAAAAATCCTTCTATAAGTATGTCAGCAAGAAAAGAAAGACCAGGGAAGATGTGGGCCCTCTCCAGATGGAAACGCAAGAACTGGTTACCCGGGACAGTGACAGAGCTGAGGTACTCAATGACTTTTTTGCCTCAGTCTTCACTGGCAAAGACTGCAGCCACACTACCCATGATGCAGAAGGCAAAGGCGAGAACTGGGAAAATGAAGAACCGCCTGTTGTAGGTGAAGATCAAGTACAAGACCACCTGAGGAACCTGAAGGTACAGAAGTCTATGGGACCTGATGAGATACATCCGTGGGTCCTGAGGGAACTGGTAGATCAAGTCCCTAAGCCACTATCCATCATCATTGAGAAGTCGTGGCAGTCTGGTGAGGTTCCTGCTGACTGGAAAAGGGGAAATGTAACCCCTATTTTCAAAAAGGGAAATAAGGAAGGGAAGATGTGGGGAACCACAGGCCAATCAATCTCACCTCTGTGCCTGGCAAGATCATGGAGCAGATCCTCCTGGAAACTCTGCTAAGTCACGTAGGAAATAAGGAGGTGATTGGTGTCAGCCAGCATGGCTTCACCAAGGGCAAGTCATGCCTGACAAATTTGGTGACCTTCTATGCAGCGGTTACAGCAGTAGTGGACAAAGGAAGACCTACTGATGTCATCTACCTGGACTTGTGCAAAGCTTTTGACACTGTCCCACACGATATCCTGGTTTCTAAATTGAAGAGACATGGATTTGATCAATGGACCACTCGGTGGATAAGAAACTGTCTGGACAGTTGCATGCAAAGAGTTGTGGTCAACGGCTGGATGTCCAAGTGGACAGCAGTGACGAGTGGCGTTCCTCAGGGGTTGGTACTGGGACCTGTGCTGTTCAACATCTTTGTGGGAGACATGGACACTGGGATGGAGTGCACCCTCAGCAAGTTTGCTGATCATACAAAACTGTGTGGTGAGGTAGACATGCTGGAGGGGAGGGGTGCCTTTCAGAGGGACCTGGACAGGCTGGAGAGGTGGGCCCATGCCAACCTCATGAAGTTCAACGAGGCCAAGTGCAAGGTCCTACACCTGGGTCGGGGCAATCCCAAGCACAAATACAGGCTGGGCAGACAATGGCTGGAGAGCAGCCTTGAGGAGAAGGACCTGGGTGTGCTGATTGACAAGAAGCTCAACATGAGCCAGCAATGTCCAATCGCAGCCCAGAGGGCCAACTGTATCCTGGGTTGCATCAAAAGAAGTGTGCCTAGCAGGTCAAGGGAGGTGATTCTGCCCCTCTACTACACTCTGGTGAGACCCCACCTGGAGTACTGCATCCAGCTCTGGAGCCCCCAACATAAGAAGGATATAGATCTATTGGAGAAGGTCCAGAGGAGGGCCACGAGGATGTTCTGAAGGCTGGAGCACATCTTCTACGAGGACAGGCTGAGAGAGTTGGGGTTCTTGAGCCTGGAGAAGAGAAGGCTCTGGGGAAACCTTATCGCATCTTTCCAGTACCTAAAGGGGGCCTACAGGAGAGCTGGGGAAGGACTTTTTACTAGGGCATGTAGTGATAGGATGAGGGGAAATGGCTTCAAACTGGAAGAAGGTAGATTTGTATCAGACATTAGGAAGAAATTTTTCAGTTTGAGGGTAGTAAGGCACTGGAACATTTTTCCCAGAGAAGTTGTGGAAGCTGCATCCCTGGAGGTGTTTGAGGCCAGGCTGGATGGGGCTTTGAGCAACCTGGTCTAGTTGGGGTTGGAACTTGATGATCTTCAAGGTCCCTTCCAACCTATACCATTCTATGATTCTATGATTCAATGATTCTCAAGCTTTTGGAAATATCTGTATAATATACTGATATATTGTTTCTAACATTAGGAAGGGAAAAAGGAGAATCTTACACCAAATATATATTTTTATCATACAAGTTTCTGCCTTGGACAGTATCATAATGTTTCCTTTTCCTGGAGGTGTTTGCTCATGTTTGGATATAATCTAACACTTAATGAGCTACTTACTGGTTTTCATTATTTCCATAGACAAGATGCTAAATTCATAAACAGGACTGAAGCAATTTTCATGGGCCTGAAGCTTTATATACGAATAGTCACAAGAGCATACCCAAGAGATTTCTGTCCTTCAAATTCACTGCAAGTTGTACTGCTATTATCTGAATTCAGTTTCAAGTGTTCTTAAGAGTTCAAAAAAATATTTAAATAGTGTTCTTGAAAACATGCAAGCGGAACATAATGTGACCATGCTTAAACTTATATATCCACTTAAGTGAAGTTTGAAGTAAAGGTAATTTTTGCATGATCTACTGCAGATAAAACAGCCTCAGTGACTCCGAATAAAAAATGCAAGTAGTAAGCTAGATATCAGTATAGTTCCACAAATCACTTTAATATGAATATTTTAATAATATGAAAAAAATCAAATTATTTAAATAGATCTTTAAAATTTTCAACTTCTGAATGCTTCAATGATTACAATTTAAAAAAATAATATATTTGAGAGATTTTCATAATTTTCTACATTCTTATGATTTTAGTGTTTCTTATTAAAAGCACTTTTGTACATTTCAAATGCTCCAATTGAAGCTCCTTGTATGAATTTTTTGGTGTTTTATAGATAAGTATGCGTCAGTGTTCATGACTAAAAGGCCGTGAAACAGAAACTGGAGTTGAAGAATAGAAAGTCATTTATAATATATTCAGATGAAAATTATTGTGATGGTAAAGATATAGAAGCATATTCTTTAAAAGTAAATTGGCTGAATTAATGACATTGCTCTAGTATTAGATCGTTTATTAGATTATCAATTGTGTTGCAGCAATAGTTTCATTGCAGGTAAGACTGAGATGGATTTCTGGATGAAGACAAGAACTAACATTTATTTTGGCAAAACATACATTTATATGGGGGGTTTGTTTGTTTGTTTTATATTTTAACAGAAAACTTTGAGGCTGAAAGTCGGTCTGGTTTAGTCTCTGTCCCATAAACTCCTAATCATGGATTTTTTTCTTAATACCTTATGAGAAATCTTGGTGATAGCTGTTAGGGAAAATTGTGAAACTTCTGAAGGTGCATTTCTGTATTTAAAATGTTAATTCTACTGAGATATTTATTTCTTGGTTGCTTTGGGTCTTTAGTTTGAATCTGGGGAATCTGAGTCTAGGCAATTGAAGATTCTCAGAACCAAACAGTATAAACCAAAGAACATCACTTTTTCTCCTTCATCTGTTAATGACACACCTTTATTTTATTATTGTAAGGCCAAAAGAAACATAATTGTTACTGCCTTCAGACTGGATTGTTGTCATTTACTATTAATACTGGTATTGAATGACTTTTCTTTTGTACATCAGTTCTATTTGTATAAATTTTTTTTGTTAGTTCTGATCATTGACTTAGACTTTTCAAGTTATCATTGGAACAGAGTCATGGTCAAATTATATCAGTGACTATGATTAGAAAAATTTCTTTGATCAATATATCCAAGGGAGGTCAAATCAAATGCAGACGAAACTTAGTCAGCTGTGACTCAATTTTCCAGAGACACACAAAGCAACAAAACGCCTTATAATTTTCAAGTACTTAGTGAGAGAACCCCAGATTTAGACATCCTAAATGTAAAAGCCCAAATATGAAACCTATTTGCTATCTGGCCTATTTGGTGTACATGCGAAACGGATATTTACTACTATGTTTTAAGTAATACATGCAAAAAATAGATCTGTTTCAAAGATCAGTACTGTCACCAGTAGCCCTCTATATATCTAACACATATTCATGTAATGATATCATAATCATTAAGAAAATAATAGAGAAAATTTAACTAAAGTATCAACATCCTTAATTGCAGACAGAAGACTATAAAATATAAAGCTGAATAAAAAAATCACAATGTATTAGTTAAAATTGCCTGAAAAGTGGTTAGGTAACTCAATGAGGATTTATTTAGTAATTTAGCAATTTATGAAATCAGAGGTGTGGTAGAATTACATTAAGAATTGATTCGCTCAGTAACTATGTCATCATGGAGTTAACAAGTTAAATCGCGTATAGCTCATGGGTCGCTGTTTCTTAGTGGGTAATTTAAATCTTTAAACATTAAAATGTACTGCTGTTTTCTTCAGAGAGAAAATTAATCACAAAAGTGCTTTGTGCAAAGTTGTAGAGGAGTTTGACACGTTTTCAAATCAAGGCAAAAGTCAAGCTGGAATGAAGAATGAATCTCATACAATATGAAATATTTACAGCCCCAGAGATCATTATTCTGATTTTAACCTCATTTTATCAGTAATGTTCTTCTAATCAGAAACAGACACACATTTGTCACAGCAGGAGTCATAATTATATCTAGTGGTTCAAAAGCTCATTTTGAAAGGTAGAAACCAAAATGAGAGAAGACAGAAAAGAAGTAATGCCCTGTACAAAGTGTTGGTAGGAATCTGACTTGTCATTGTAATCTGGAATGTCCAGTATACTTCGGATGAATGTCCAGGTGAACTTCATTCTTCTTTGGAAAGCAGACCAACACAGAAACCTCTGATCTCCTGAACAGCAGTTTCAGCTAGACTAACTATTTTTTTATTAGTTTTTTGAAACGTGAAGTGTCTCCAGTTTCACTGATATTTAGCTTTGCAGTTTTCCACTCTATAAATCCCTCTTATATTGAGGGATTTTTTTTTTACCTATGCTTATTTTTATGTTTCTACTGTTAAAGTTTGTCTGGTGAACTTGTTTCTTTCTTCACATAAAATGGAAGGTCAATCAGTAAAAAAAAATCTTTTATTTCATCGCAAGAAACAATACCTTTATTCTGGAAATTTTACATGCAAACCTTCTGTTCCTGATCAGAATACTGGAAGACCATTGAGGAGTCAGGAATTCACGTAACAGTTGACCAGAGTAGAGCCAATTCTCTGCTGTGCTGGACCACACATACAGCCTGGCCGTCAGGCCTGTGTTGTGTTGCAAAAATCCTTTGGGCACAGGATAAATTTAGCCAGTTGATAGTACCAGAGGTACCTGCATGTTATTTTAAACACTTTCCCAGTAACATTTGGAACAACTGCTTTGTAGGACAGTCTCACTGTCAGGTCTCTAAGACTGGTTAACCAATGGCAGTTACACATGTACATGACAACCTCAGAGGATCTCTTTGAAAATTAGAGTTTTCTCCAGCTGAAAGTTCTTGCTATGAAACTGGATGTCAGGTACACACCACCAGTTTCCAATGTCTTCATGCCTAGTGTCTCCCATTTGCAACTTCTGAGGCTGCAAACCCATCTATTCTACAGGAATCTCTACCTGTGAGGACCTGTGTGTTATTTAACCTTTTTCCCGTATGTGCCAATGTGTCGTGGATCAGATACAAGTGGTTTTTGGCTGGTAATACTCAACATAATCTACATGGGAAGCAGATCATGAGTGGTCAATAAACTCTTTTAACTTCTTAATGATTATCACAACAGTCCCTAGTAACGTGATTGAATGCATCTATAAGATTGAATGTATCTGCAAAATTGAATGCAGAACTGAAACTGGACTTTCCAACACTAATGTTATTTCCAAATGATGTTGGTATTCTATGATAGGATACTTTTTTAGACTCAAAATCAGCGTACGAACATGCAAACAGATTATTAACTCTTGTCCCTGGAAGTTGCTAAATATCAAGCTGCAGGTTGTGGTCGTTTGAAACACTACTGGTTAGCACAGATGAAAAGTATTTTCTAAGAGTTGAACAGCATAGAGGATCATGTTCCAGTGCCCAGAAACTTTCTGCGGCACTGCTCTTTTTAGTGTAGGTGTAACCTAAGCAGCCAGCTGCAGATTTGCTTTGACCTAAAAGCCAAATAAGTGCATTCTAGTGGGACATTGTATTGCAACATTAGTATCTGCAGTTACTCAAGAATTTAAGGAGCTGTTTGGTCAGCTGTGGGAATTCTTTCTATTTCAAGTCAGTCATCTTGTCTTTTACTTCTCAGAATATTTTTATTTATTTAGTTAGTTAGTTATTGCATAAACATGACCTTATAGAGGCCTTCCTTCCCCTAATGTATTCCTACAACATGTAAAAGATCTCTGGGATCTAGCTTTTATATCAATGACTTTCTGCTGTAAAGAAGTTAGACATGTTTATATTTCTTGCCACACACACATGGCTGCTAGCATGCTTTTCTCTGCATTACTGATTTTAAACTCAGCTTTCCCAACATGCTCTTACATTTTACCTAGTTTAGAATTAATTACTATTTTTTTGAGTTCACATCTTTTATATGTACTATTAATGAGTATTCTGACATTTTAATGTATTTTGGTATATCCTACATGGTAGAATCAATACCCATAGCTTTACTCCTAGAAAGCCAGGAGCAGAGAGTGACATAGAAGAGCCCACTCATTTATTCATGAGCAATATTTCCTTCTCATTCTTCTCTTGAGTGATTAAGTAAAGATTCTTCTGTCCTTTGCAGCAAAATTTACTAATGTGTTGTGCTCTAGCAGAGACAACAGGGAGAAGGAAAGCCACTTATCACTGCTGTTAACAGTTTTAAAAGAAAACAAGAGCAAAGCACACTACAGACACAGACAGCTGCTCTAACAGAACAAAACCAAGCTGTGGTTTCAAAGTTTCCAAAGACATTCGGAGGATTCTGTCCCTTTGTAAAACACTTTAAAATCTACTCATGAAGACTGGTGTATGTTTGATATTGCTGAAAATTCTGCTCCTGTTGCTACGACTGCTTTTGCCATGTGAAAATGGGGAGAACTGTCTTTTCTGATCTGTCTATACCACAGGGTATGAATGCAATAGAGAAGATGCTTTGGTATTCAAAATTAACAGGAAAAACAACAGACTGATTTTTTAAAATGTTGAGCAACTTCGTAGCTTTTGCTAACCTCAGTGGGATCTGAACTTTTTGGAAAGCAGAGCACATATTTAGGCACTTTATATGTAGGCCTTTCTTCTCTAACCCCTCAGGATAGTCTGTCTTTGCACTTTTATCTACAGTACTTATTTTTTTGCAATTCTTAGAGAAATGAAGCTGGCTTTTTTTTTTCCTTTTTTTTTTTTTTTTTCTCGCTTTCCCCCTTGCTTGTGATATGTGTGATTGCATTGTAGGAGGTTTGGCTGCCTAAATTTATTTTTACCCTACAGGTGACCTTCTACACGTATTTCAGCAACAACACAATTATTTCTTTTCAAATCTGTATTGCACTGATAGAAATGGAAATGGTTTCAACTCAATTCGACTGTAGAATAAGAAGCCAGGATAGAAGAACTGTATTACTCAGCAAATATCAGTTCCATGAAAAGGCTTATTGAACAGCTAGTGAAGCAGAGACTAGGTTAAATAACTCACTGTCAGGTACCAGCTGTCATAAAAGATTAGACACAGTCATTGAGCACACAGAACTGTTAATTTGATTCAGCATTTGTATTCCTTTCTGGTATAAGATTCAAATGTTTCCACTTCACCTGGCACTGAATGGACAGATTTCTCTTATGGACTACTCTATAATCATTAAAAGGAACAGGGTAATATAGACTATTACCTTATACCACAGAGGGAAAAAAAAAGGCTACAAAAGGCTTCTTGCTGATTGAAGATATTAGTTATTTTGTTTGTTATGATAATATTTACTACACTATTGTACAGAACCCAGTGTCACATACAGGTAAATATATGCCATAAACCTTCTATTTCAAAGCCTCAGACTACACACAGAAAGAATTTTTGTGTAGGTGTTAATGAACCATAACTCATAAGGTGATAGACTCATAAACAGTTTTTAAGTTAAGGAAATATTTTTGCTTGCATTTAAGCTTTCTTTTAAAATATGTATGTTAACAGTTGAAAGCACCTATTAAAATCCAATGAAAGAATGAGTAAAAAAAGGCTTTCTTGTGCATACTTTTATTTCACATATCAGTGGGAATTCCTTGTCCTACATTCAGTGGAATTGCTCGATACATTCAGTCATTTAATGACTATTGATTGATTCACCATGTCATAGGTCTTATATGACAGGGGTAAATTTCAGGTATTTTCCACTCAGTGGGGCTATACTTATGAAAACATGACCAAGATGTGTATTTGAGTCTTTTCTGTATAATAAAGTACCTCACAGAGGACAGATGACTTCCAACATGTCTATTTATGGTTTTATATATAGAATGGTTTGTTTATTTATTTATGTATTAGAAATAAGTATTAAAATAAATATTGATTTATTGCTTATTAATTAATCCTCAAAAAAAGAATCAGTGTAACACCTTTGACCTAGTCCCTATTATCTGACTAGGCGTCTACACAGTAATAAAGCTCCTAGTTCTCAGAACTTGTCAAACTGAGAAGCTTTACTCTAGTTTTTAGAGAAGCTGAGAACAAAAGTGCAGTATTACTCTTTTGCATTTTTAACCTGAAAAACATCTTATTTTGTATAACTTGTCTGTCAGAATATTCCTTTCATAGGGTAATGATATTTCCTTCATGAAAGCATGAGAAGACAAGGCAAGGCAAGAAAAATCCTATTTCACCTTTAAAATGCTGTCAGTAGGCTGTTTAGTAGAATTACAAGGACTTTGTCTATAGCAGAAAAGCTTAAACTACAATTAAAAAGTGTATAAACCCGAGGAACTGAGATCTAGTTTATTTGTCCAGTGAACAGGTATGTGATAAGTTTACTGAGCTTTTCCTTAATTAGGCAAATTGATGTGCTAATAAAAGATATCTCAGGTAAATGAAATGTGTATCAACATGTTTTTCTTCATCCGCATGTTCGTTCAGTAATCCTGTAACCTCAATTGGAATTGACCCTGCTGGGTCAGAATGGGAATGCCAACATGAATATCCCTGTGTGAACCTACCAGCCTAGGAAAGGGAAGGTAGTAAAAGAAATACAAAGGAAGAAATAAAATTCAAAGATACCCTAGAGGCATCAGTGAGTCACAGTGTTGTCATATCAATAGGCATTCTTCAGTAACAGAATTTCCATAGAGATTGTCAAAAATATCATAGCTTATTACAAGCACTGCAGCGTGAGTTGGAGATTCTGTTATCCTGTAGAGAAATTAGCTGAAAGTACTGAATATTTCATTGTTAAACAATTCTAAAGATGTCAGTTTGCATGCCTTCTCCAGTTCTCCTTTTGACCTACCTCACCAGATAGCCAAATATTTTATCCATCAGTATGAGATGTTAAATAAAAATAATTTTCACTTCCTTGCCAGATTAAAGAAAAAATATTTTCTCCAATCTTTGAAATTTAAAGCAAAGACATTAACAAAAATCATTCATCATATTTAGTGTAACTGAAATCTATCTAAAGATTTCTGTTACTGTACAGGACAACTCAGGTACTAGCTACTCACATGCCATAATATCAGAATCTTGAAGCTATCTTATCTTTTTCTTTACTGAAATTCCATAAAGTTTTAGTTAGCTTTATGTAATTTGCTTCTTCATTCATCTACATCTGACTCTCTTGACAACTCTTCTATGTTTTTCCTTTACTTTGTAAATAATCACATGAAGCTAGGTTTGCTTGTGTATAAAGTGTGTTTATAGAACCTTAATTTTCTTTTACTTTTTTCTTTCCTTTTCCCAAGTCCATGTTCTTCCAATAAACACTGGAAAAAGTCCTTTTCACAAATAGTTATTGCTTTTTTTTTTTCTCCTCTGTTTATTGTTTAAAGTGATGGACTGAGGAGAGGTAAATGTTAGATTAATAACATCCCCTAACTATAACATAGTTCAAACATATCCCTTCCTAATTAAGCTAAACAGCTTAGAATTGAGGCAACAGTATGTTCTTGAAGTAGAAAAATTACAATCTAAAAGGTCAGCGTATAAAAATAGAGCAAAACCTTTCACTACTTTGAAATTGGAACCTTTACTTTTGTTTCAGAAGTGCCACATATTGCTAAAATTGAAATCACCACTAAGGATTTACTTGTGTTATATAGCTTGAACAGTCTCTTCTGCAAAAGCATTTCTTGATTGTTTTTGATAAAACAAATGAGTATATTGTCCTGGATTGCATATGTAATATGTTTGAAGGTTTGCAACTGGAACAAAGAAGGGTCAACAGTCATCTCCTTTTGTATTAATGTTCTTTCCTTCTCTTTGAAACAGAAGGTGAAACCTCTCTCCCTTATTTCTTATTATATACGTATAGAAACTTACTCAATTTTTCTAGAGTCTTCAGTGAAGGAAAGCTACATCTCAAGTTTGTTCCTGTTGTTGTCCTTGGTGTAACTTTTGATTTATTATCATGTTTATCTTTCCAGAAACCGTTTCCTGTGGGTGTACAGAACAATTCCTTTTAAAGTTCTACCATAGTAGTTCATTCCATCTGCAGAAACAGCAGAATAACTTAGTTTGTGAAAACCTTGACAGGTGAAAATAAGTGATCAAATGGAGATTTTTTTACTGCTACCAATACAATATGCTGCAAACATGTTAAAAATAGAATTCTAGAATTATCTTTGTATTTAGCAATTACTAACATCATGAAAAAATAAAATCTCCAAGTCACAAGAAAAAGAAAGTCAACCTCTGCATAATTCTGCTGGAAAGAATGTTCTTTACTTTACATACTCCTTTACCTGAGTAATCTACCAGCCTTGTTAATTGTTATCTAGCATGGTTCAAATGTGATCATTACACTTATGAAAAGACTAGGCCCATTAGAAATATCACCAAATTCAGCAAGGCAATCAGTAAAATTCTCTTTATCATGAATAAAGGGGACAAAAAACCTTATTTTGGGATATTCCTTTAGAAGAATTAGTGACTGATATGGAGAGAGAGAGAGACATTAATTCAGAAATGGTAGTCCTGTATTGTTCAAGATTTCAAATAATCTCAGATTGTGATTCCAGCAGATTCTGTATTTATTCATACAGACTAAAAATTTGTAACATTATCTTTCCTAAATCACAGGGAGGGTAAGAGTAAAGGGACACACCATGTGGCAGAACTGACCATTTCATTAGTCCATTAGTCTAATTATTATGGGCTAATATTAGACCATTCTCATGCTTCTCTTGTAGGTAATTTTTTTTCAGGAAGAATTCAGATTTCAGATATATGTAGCAACTATCAGTCTGACCCAGTAGACATTGAACTGAATGATAATCATTTAACTGACCTCGCTGGATTCTGGATCGGGAATTCAAACCATTTTCGCTTTTTCTAATGGTACAACGGATATTTCCTTTGGGTAAAGTATCTGGAAATGACTTTTTTAGACTTTATTTCAATGTAACCTCAGCACAAGGTAACCTCAGATTCAACAGAACCAGAATCATCTAGAATGTACCCACTAAACATCTAACCACTTCAGCCCATTTTATGACTTTAATTATTACTTTAACCACCTGGGAATGGTCTCATGAATCAAGTCAGAAGCTCCAAAGCGAGGGTTGTCTGTCTCTCATATCTGTATTTTCTTAAGTATTTACTTCTCCTTGAGAGCCCCAAAGAATAAGCTGGCAGACAAAGACTCATAAGAAACATGATTTCTCAGTTCTTCCTTCAAACAGAAAGACTAATAGAATTAATAAGTGGAACATAAACTATTGCATACTCCAATATGCATAAATTATACTTTTAATATGAGCAAAGCATACACAACATCAGCTTATGAAATTATCCAGGCATATTACTGCACTATAAGGAAGGATTTCTTCACCATTTTTAATTACTCTGATACCTTAGAACTTGCTTTATTAGCTCAATTATGATACACCTGTTAATAACACTCATGTGACTGGAAAAAAAATTATATAGGAGCAAGCAATTCTTTCCAGAAACACATTTGGTGAAGTGCTTTGCTGAATTAAGTGCCGTATTTTTCTTCAAGGTTACAGCTGATAATTGGTTATCTCTAATATTTACCCTTTATATTATTGTTTTAATTTATGTCAATCTCATTTAAATGACCCAAGATAAGATAAATGTTCAATTCCAAATGAATTTAGCCTATGAAAAGGCCATTCACAACATTTTAACTGAATTTCAG
Source organism: Pluvialis apricaria (assembly GCA_017639485.1). Lineage (NCBI taxonomy): Eukaryota > Metazoa > Chordata > Aves > Charadriiformes > Charadriidae > Pluvialis > Pluvialis apricaria. Next base: position 40,429,744 of record CM030007.1, read on the forward strand.
AGGAATTGTCTTCATTCAAGTATAGTTACCACCTTGTATATTATTTCAGCCAGCACCATGGTTTGGAAACTTTTCTTAAAACAATATTTGATCAATGTCATTAATGGAGCAAAGTCAGGATTTGAGACAAAGATTTTCCGTGTAGAGATGCTTCTGTTTATCTGTTAAATCTACAAGGAAGAATAATTAAAAAGAACAAATTCTCAAATGTGTCTATCTATCTCATTCATTCGTGCAAAATTTGCTAATAGTCACTTTGAAAAGAAAGAGTAAGAGCAGTTGGATCTTCTTGTAAGAGGATAGATTATATGTCTTGACATATATTTGTCATACTAAACTCGTAGATGGGCAAGCATGAGCAGTAAAAAGAAAAGGAATACAAACATTTATTCAGTATCTCTACTAAAACAAAATGAGCATTCTGTTTTAAAGAAGAACAAAAAGAAAAAAGAAAGAAAGAAAGATTTTATTTAATTCATAAAAGTCAAACAGTCTGAAAAGACTAGATTTATCATTAAGGAAATGCTGCCCTAAGTACAGAGCCAGTTTAATATTTACAGGTTTAAATAATCAATATAATCAAGAAATTATCAAATATCACCAAAGTGTTTCTCCTTTCACCTGATTTCTTCAGTTGTTCTTTGTCAGTCCCTCTTTGACATTTTAAATTACCATTACCTCTATATAAAATATTCACTATTTTTAAATTATGGAGTTCACATACTATGTAAAAATACACTTTGTTACACTTCATTTTTCTTTTTCAGAGGAAATAATTGCGTATCCAATAACATTTCTACAAAATTGTCTCTCTCTTTCACTTTCTTACTTTCTTCTGTAGTATAACCAAACATAATGTGTAACTCCCCTGACATGGGGTTAATACATTAACATTTTCACTTGATTTCGTCAAGTATTTGCCACTTTAGGAAGTGACTCTGTGAAAGGAAGAAAAGGAAAGAAATTCACTGGGAATACGTGTTTATTGTCTACAAAGGTTTTTGTATCCCATATTCTCCCATTTAAGTAAACATTTGGATATTCTTCTCAGCCCTGCATACTTGGCCTGTGATTTGAGAATCAAGTTGGCTCCTTTCCATCTCATCTATTATCACCAATAATACAGGTTTTGCAGGCCAAATTAGTCCCTTGTTTGCACCTGTGTCCCCTAATGCCATCACTGGGTTTGCACAGCTGTAATTGCCTTGAATATAGTAAACAGCTCAGATGATACACAAGGTGGAATTGGATCCACATATGAATCTCTTTTAGCTGTGTTGACTGTAAGGTCAACCAGAATAAAAAGCAGCAAAACTTATCCTTATGGCTGGAGTTGGTAGATGTAATTTTTTCAGGAACAGCTCTGTACTCTGATTGTTTGGAGCAGAAACGTATTTTGTTACACCTTTGGGATAGATAGAAAACAAAAGGAATATGACTTAGATTTTCTGCAGAGAACAGAATTTGAATTTATTATCTGAGTAGTGCTTTGTAGTTCAAACAAAAAATCAGGTCCATATTCATTTTTTCCAGATATGGGGAGTTCAGACATTTAGTAAATAGAAAGCTATCAATGATTAGTCTAAGATTTCAAGATAGTTCCTGACTTGAATGGTTATAGTAAGAAGTAAAATTTTAATCTTTAACCAATGGGATTAAAAACAACTAACTTCTTACTGTTATCTATAGTTTACGGGGGGTTTTTTTAAGCCAAACAGAAATCCTCTCTAAATCTAGTGATAGAAGGCCTGGGTGAAATATTTTAAAATTTCTGATTTTTTATTAAGTGTAATCATGTCCGGGCATTCTCTACAGTGATGATGAACACAGCATGCAGTGCATAATGTTCTTCCTTGCTGTATGTCAGAGTGCATAAATGCAGAAGGCCAAAAGCCCTTAATCTCGCAAGCAAACCTGTCCAGATTGCAGATAAGGGCCTCTCAAATAGTTCTGTGGTCCCAAAACACAATTCTTTTCAATCCAGCAAACTAATATCTAAATTAGCTTTTATAATTGCATCACCTGCTGCAACAGGAAAAGTAGAGCTTAATCCCAGCCTTCTATGTCAAATAGAAACATTCTCATTCATTTTAGCAGAAACAAGTTCAGAGGCTTAGAGAACATGATATTTGAACGCCAGCTACATAAAGCTATATTTGAACAGTTTAATGTTTCCATTCTTTCTGGGCATAAATATTACGCATTTTATAACAGACTTTTATTCCTTTGAACCTGTTTTCCCTTGATACCAGGTTGAAGAGTGCTATCCACCAAGGCATCTCTCCAATCGTTAAAGAGAGACCTTTTGTGATATTTTTAATTAGTTTTAACCTTTTTCACATCTTCAAGCATAGTTATGGACACTCATTGATTTTAATTACCATACTGATAGCTTACTGCTTTGCACTCCTTATTAAAATGACCCTCTAGCATTTCTTTTGAAAGAGTCCTCCATGTAGGGTTTTTTACTTTTACAACATTGATTTGAATTTGTTTGGATCTTCTGTGTTAAAAAGTTGAGCATTGTAAGAAAACTTTACATGTTTATCAATTTGCATATACATAAGAGTTTTGAAGACAGACAGGGTCTTTAGAAAATGTTTTATCCTGACTACTTATTTTGAGTTTTTTGGGGAAGAGGAGAATGTTTGCATGTTTGTCACATAAATGTGAAGCTTGTAAATTCATTATGTCCATGAAAAGAAGCAGAAATCTGTTACCAACAGCGGTGTCCAATATTAATTCTCATTTGCTCAGCTTCTAGCTAATCTCACTAGGGTATTTATCACCTAGAAACCGAATTTGTATACAGTAATACCCCTTATAAAGCACTTCTCATTAAAGTTGTATGCACCTTCTGTTCCAAAGAGAAGGAATTTTCCAGTTGACAGCCAGAACTACATCATAAATTTTTCTCACTTTTTTCCCCTCAGTCTCTGCTGTTAGTTTTCTACATAAAGATGTGCAGTACTTGGGCAGCATAAAACATTCTAATACCAGTGTGATATTCTTGCTTCTTCTTTGTCTAAGTCATACAAACCCTGTAAATTCCCTACTGTATGCTGATAAAACATGTTGTAGCAAGGTGTTGCCATGCCCTGCATGAGAGAAAAATTTGGAGACATACCGTAGAAATATTTCTCTATTTGGGAATCAGCTGCATCAAAATCTTTGGACTCCTTCAATAGTATGACATAGTAGCACAGTTAGAGGTGAAAATCTTTCCAAAGAGAACAGAAACATTATAAGCTTTTAGTCCTGCTTTTTTGTTTATCAGTCAACAATTCTGAATCAAACATAGAGGAAATTTGATACTGTCTCTTTTCCCTTTTTTTTTTTGCCTTTGAATTAGTGTATATTTAATTTGTTTGGGACCCTTTGACTTTTAGACCTAGGTCCCATATTAGGGACCTATATTCTTATTTGATTTGACCTTTCTTCTTTACTAGTAAACAACTACTTAGCTTTTATTGCTGGTTTTATGTTTTCATTGATCATTGCTTTATATCCCATTTGGAGGAATTTATTAAAGAACAAATAAAAAATAAATACAGGTATGTATTTGCAAAACCAAAGCAAGTCTGTCTAGAAACTGAAGTTAAAGATGGAAGAACAGTTTCTAAGGAAAATAACTAATAAGGTAAAAAATGCAGTAGTATCCTCAAGTGTCAGACTGTGATAACTGTCATTACTCAAACTATCTAGAGCTTCCAAGTTCTAGGGAAGGAAAGATTCTTGTCTTTTAAGTTTCCATTAATAGTAGCAAATATTTACATTAACTTAATTTTTTTTACCGGTATTGTTCAATAAAATGCTGTCTGGTCTGTGGATTTTAAAGAACATTCTTATTTCTGGCTTTGATTAGTTTGTATAGAGTCATTGCTGCAAAGTGGCTGTGAAGTAACTCTTAAGCAAGATTTCTCTGACGTACACTTGCCCTTGTTCAGTAAAAACTTTTCATAGCAAGAATTTTGAAGTCTTGGTAATGATAGGGGCATACAGACTGCTAAACTGGTTCAATTTCCACAATCCTTGGTAAAGGGAGTTTTTGGCTCTAGCTCAGGCCTGACTTGGAGGCGTATCAAGACAGATAAGAATTACCTTGGTTTCAATCTTTTTCATTGTACCACATTTTCATTACCTAGTACCACAGGTTTCTTTAATCGCCTGAAAAAATATGACACACATACGCAGACAAAATTTCCTCCTCCTGCAGCCTTTTATTTCCCTGATCCCTTTATAATACCAAATTCACCACTAGAATTTGCCCTGACTAAAAAAGATTATATTTGTGCCAAGTGAAAAAGTGATTCCCGGAATGCCCTTAATTGCAATGATATAAACAAAGCCCATTAAAGTTCATACCAGAATTTGAACTAACATATAGAAGCAAATCTCTTTTATGCAAATGCAGCTTTCATTAAACATGAAGCTCTGCATAAAGCTGAACTGCTGACTCTGCACTATTGTGCATTAAAAAAAAATAAATGAAAGTAATAATTGAACCCAGAGTTTATTATTATTGTAGAATGAAGCATATACAGTATGTATTCTAAACTACAGTGATGCAGATCATTCATCAGATGTGTGGATCTCAATCAACCAAGCATTTGAACTACTTTTCTAAGCCATTTCCCTTAGTGAAAAGTAGACTAAAGATTCTAATTCCTCTCACAATGACTCTACACAGTGAAGTGACGATATTAAGTACTTTTTTAGAGCTAATTCTCTAAGTGTTTATTTTAATTATATCTGTGTCTGTCTATCATGTGCTAATCTGTTTTTTTATGTCAAATGTAAATGAGAATCCAAAGCTTCAACATTTGGTAAAGCCACAATGTTTTATGCTTTCTGATCTCCCTAACTGATTTTGGAATTACACATTCTTATGTGCGAATGTTTCCAGATATATGCCAACTGCACCAGACATAAATGAAGTGCAAATCATGTGCATTTAAATTAAAAGGACTTATAAATAAATCATCTGCACACTGCAGTATCTCTGCACTTCCCTAATAGGAGAACTCTGCAACATGGATATGACTGATTATAGCTTTGTTTGATAACTTTCTAACTTATTCTGTTGGTCAGATTGTCCCCTATTAGAGAGTTCAAGGAGTTCAAGGCCAGAACAGACCAAAAAAGCGTTCAATTTTACTTCATATATACTCAGTCAATTAGGTTTAATAAAAAAGACTTCTAGCTGGTCTAAACCTTTTTGATAGCCAAGAGACCATTCTCTGTGCCTCAGATGAGAAGAGACCAGGATACCACGATGCCCAACACTCCTGCAGTGGCAGAGAACTGATTAGGTGAAGTAGACCACAAATGACTGTAGGCAGTAAATGGCATCCCATGTAGCAAAAAAATAGTATTTCTGCAGTCCCAGAACAGTCTCTCAGGAGAATTCCCTCCACTGTAAACTTCAGTGGACGCACAAAGCCTCAGTAAAGGATTACATTCATCCCACCTTCTTGTGCTTTGAAATCAAACAAGTGAACAGACTGTTTAATGAGTAGGTTATAAACACTCTTTGAAGTGAATACGAAATAGAATTAACCCAACAATGGTAACACCCAGTAAAAAGTTATTCAAGTGTAGAAAACTTGATATGGACTAGGGGTGTTTGAAGCCTATAAAGTTTAGAAGTAGGTGTGCAAATAATACCGAGACTAGAGCGTTGTCATTTGCTGTTCTATAACCTTCACCAAGATTTCTTTTTCTTTCCGTATTTGGGCTGTGGTACACAGGCTCAGGAACATTTAAATTATGTTCCAGTTAGAGAAATGTGAGTTATTCAAGAGTCTTGGACTGTTCTCAAATTTTTTCCCTATCTCATCTAAATTTACTTTATCTAAGATTATGTTAAAGCAAAGAACTACGGGTTTTTTTCAGCCAGTGAAGATTTAAGTTGCACTGTATGTAACTTAAACGATTTAAAAGTAATTGACCCTTAAACGTAGTGTATAATTAGCATCTAATCTTCCTGTTCCTCAGAAAACAAAATGCTTTATCACAACAAAAAATAAGAATAAATAATTTGTTTTGCACATAAAAGTTATTTGCAATAATTATCTCTATAGATGCAATAACTACCTCCATAGATTTCACTTGCCTTTTTATCACATGCTGAATTTTTCCTTATTTATTTTTAGAGTGTAGTTAATAGGTACAATACCAATTATCATAAGGCAATCAAGGTAGTGGTTTAAGATATCAAAACACAAATATATTTCTGCTCTACAAATAATTCTACAATTCAGAATGTTCCCTGTAGTATTTGTTGGTGTAGAATGGACCTTCTGCAATTATAATTACCACTACACTTCTCTACCATGAACAAAAATCAGTCAGTTCACAGATTAGCAAATCTTACTGAATGCTTCATTCCCTCAGTCCTTCTCACCATGTTCTGCCACTCTGTAACATCATGTCTCAAATCTACATGCAAACTATAATAAAATCAAAGGGAAAGTAATATTTTCGTGCTGTTAGCGTAGCAAATCCTACCATAAAAACTAGATTTTTACAGTGAAATGTATGACCATAAGCAATTCCTCAAGCAAACACAAATTGGTCTTTTTACTTAGGAGAAGTGATCTTCAAATAAAAAGGGTTGAGAACTGATGCTAAATAAAAAGCAATGTCATAAAGTTTAAAGCATATCGGTGAAAAAATGTTTATAGTTGAGCAGTATTGTACAGTAAATGAACCTCAACTTAAATGTTTAAAACATCAGAACTAAAAATACCAATCTTACTTAGAATTCATATAGATAATTTCAGCTAAACAGATGTGAGACACTGTGGTGTTACTGGACTGTTTATACACACGAAGAAAAATATATTTTTAAGGTCAAAGCTTATCTGTAGAAGTTAAATACATTAACATAACCACACTATGCAAAATTCAGAATCTTTAGTACACACAATGTAAGCCAGGTTCCTTGCTGGTGGTAGATACTGCACTGGATTCAGTAGTTGCATTGACATAAAACTGTGAAGAATTTGGTCAACAGTTAACTTCTGTTGGAAAAACTTATTTACATTGGCTCAAAATTTGGTGATGGACAGAGATTTTCAAAAGTTAGGGTTCACAAATGGAAATGGAACATTGTTTCATTGCAAGAGTTCAAAGCCACTGAACAAATGAAAAATTGTGAAACTACTTAAGCTTTAAGTTGTGAAGCACTGTACAAAGACTGGAGCCATTTTTGACACATACCAAATAGCTGTCTGTTCTTATTCAAGTATGAAATATTTATGTGGAGTAGGAATTTTCTAATTTTCAGTGTATTACATTGTTTCAAATAAAATTTTTACAGTATAATGTAGCACTAGATACTTCCAAAGAGTGAGGAGGTTTTATTAGAGCCACACAGTGGTATGATTCAGAAAGTTCAACTTGCTGCATAGACTTTTGTTCATGAAACAGCCATCATCATTATGACAAAACTTATAATTGCTACGTTGAAGAAATTATAATTTATTAAACCCAACAAAATACATTTTTCATTATAGTACTACTTAATCAGTTAGTTTGAGTATATTTCATTTAATATGGCCTGAATATACAGATACAATTCAAATAACTATCCAAAATTTTTCTTATCATAGAATCATAGAATGGTTTAGGTTGGAAAGGGCCTTGAAGATCATCGAGTTCCAACTCCCCTGCCATAAGCAGGGACACCTCCCACTAGACCAGGTTGCCCAAGGCCACGTCCAGCCTGGCCTTGAACACCTCCAGGAACGGGGCTTCAACAACCTCTCTGGGCAACCTGTTCCAGTGCCTCACCACCCTTAAAGTGAAAAACTTCTTCCTAATGATTAATCTAAACCTGCCCTCTTCCAGCTTAAAGCCGTTCCCCCTCGTCCTATCACTACATGCCCTCGTAAAAAGTCCTTCCACAGCTCTCCTGTAGGCCCCCTTTAGGTACTGGAAAGCCACAATAAGATCTCCCCGGAGCCTTCTCTTATCCAGGCTGAACAGCCCCAACTCTGTCAGCCTCTCCTCATAGGAGAGGTACTCCAGCCCTCTGATCATCCTCATGGCTCTCCTCTGGACACGCTCCAGCAGGTCCATGTCCTTCTTATGTTGGGGACTCCACAGCTGGATGCAGTACTCCAGGTGGGGTCTCACAAGAGCGGAGTAGAGGGGCAGAATCACCTCCCTTGACCTGCTGGCCACACTTCTTTTGATGCAGCCCAGGATACGGTTGGCCTTCTGGGCTGCAATTGCACATTGCTGGCTCATGTTGAGCTTCTTGCCAATCAGCACACCCAGGTCCTTCTCCTCAGGGCTGCTCTCCAGCCATTCCCCGCCGAGCCTGTATTTGTGCTTGGGATTGCCCCGAACCAGGTGTAGGACCTTGCACTTGGCCTTGTTGAACTGCATAAGGATGGCTTGGGCCCACCTCTCCAGCCTGTCCAGATCCCTCTGGATGACATCCCTCCCCTCCAGTGTGTCTACCTTGCCACGCGGCTTGGTATGATCAGCAAACTTGCTGAGGGTGCACTCTACCTCACTGTCCAGGTCGCTTACAAAGATGTTAAACAGCACTGGTCCCAGTACCGACCCCTGAGGAACACCACTCGTCACTGCTCTCCACTTGGACGTCGAGCCGTTGACCGCAACTCTTTGAGTGCGACCGTCCAGCCAGTTCTTTATCCACCGAGTGGTCCATTTATCGAATCCATGTCTCTTCAATTTAGAAACCAGGATATCGTGTGGGACAGTGTCAAACGCTTTGCACAAGTCCAGGCAGATGACATCAGTTGATCTTACCTTGTCCACCGCCGCTGTAACCCCTTCGTAGAAGGCCACCAAATTTGTCAGGCATGACTTGCCCTTGGTGAAGCCATGCTGGCTCTCACCAATCACCTCCTTGTTTTCTATGTGCCTCAGCAGAGTTTCCAGGAGGATCTGCTCCATGATCTTGCCAGGCACAGAGGTGAGACTGACTGGCCTGTAGTTCCCTGGATCTTCCTTATTTCCCTTTTTGAAAATAGGGGTTATGTTTCCCCTTCTCCAGTCAGCAGGACCCTTGCCAGACTGCCACAACTTCTCAAATATGATGGCTAGTGGCTTAGCGACTTGATCTGCCAGTTCCCTCAGGACCCACGGATGTATTTCATCAGGTCCCATGGACTTGTGCACCTTCAGGTTCCTCAGGTGGTCTCTCACTTGATCTTCATCTACAGCGGGCAGCGCTCCATTTTCCCAATCCTCTCCTTTGCCTTCTGTGTCTTGGGCAGTGCGGTTGCTGTCCTTGTCCGTGAAGACTGAGGCAAAAAAGTCATTGAGTACCTCAGCTCTGTCACTGTCCCGGGTAACCAGTTCTTGTGTATCCTTCTGGAGAGGGCCCACATCTTCCCTGGTCTTTCTTTTCTTGCTGACATACTTATAGAAGGATTTTTTGTTTGTCTTAATGTCCCTGGTCATATTTAGTTCTAACTGGGCTTTAGCTTGTCTAACCCGCTCTCTAGCTGCTCGAACGATTCCTCTGTAATCCTCCCAGGCTACCCGCCCCTGTCTCCACTCCCTATAGGCCTCCTTTTTTCATTTGGTCACTTCCAGGAGTTCCTTATTCATCCATGCAGGCCTCCATGCTTTTCTGCCTACCTTCCTCTTTGTAGGGATGCATTGCTTCATTGCTGAACGTAGTAACTAAATCAGAGTTTTATAGCAACAGACTTCTGTGTAGCATGTCAGCTTCTTCAGAATATAAGCATCATACTCTTGGAGTAGTCCTATCTTTGTTTCTGCCTCGAGAAAAAAAGTGCAAAATCTATGCCTGTATCTATAGTTATAGTCAAAATAAATAAATAAATAAATAAATAAATAACATTTAATTTGAGAGCGTTGTTTTTCTGTCTATTAAAAGCTGTTCACCAAGATCCAATTTTTAGTAGTGTCTAATGTGATGTCAAGAATTTAGAAGTGGATGCAATAATATAGTTATCATAAGTATGCTGTGTTACGATTTTATGATTTGAAAATATACATTATTGATTTTAACAGTTAAAAAAAAAAATCCCAGACTAATTTCAGAATTTACTATAGTAGTTTCTCTAGAAGTCAATATGTATATTTTCTGTGGAACTGTCACACTTCCCTGCAGTGTAACATCACCCAGAACTGCATTGCTAACACTAAGTCATCTATGGATACTGATTCTTTGTACCCTATGTAATATAATAATGCAATTACAAATGTTTCTGAAATTCAGCATGGAAAAATATGTTCCAAATGTTCATCTAATCAACTTAAATCTAGATACGATAAAAAATGGATGAATGACATAGCCATTCTGATGGAGACAAAGGTGTTACAGAATGACAGGTGTTGACACAGACTATCTGATCACACAGTCAGTGTCTGATTTTGTACGGAAGAAGAAACTTGCCTGAGTTGTGACAAAAATAGTGGAATAGTACTTAAAATATAAAAGGAGTTAAAATAACGAATGCATTTGTTGAGGTTTTTTTTTTTCTTCCCACCTCCAACACCTCAATTTAATTTAGAAGTTTCTTGGGAAAAAAAGATGTGAAAGCATTAAGAGATTTTGTCTTTAGCATAAAAAGTTATCACATCTTAAAAAAATAAATGCTAAATACAAAGTAGTAGTTGCATGGGTATTGACAGAACCTATGTTTCAAAGCTTGATTTTATTTCTAGTATGCATTTTAGCCACACTAAGTATTTTATTTAAATGTATTTTCATCAAACTTATTTTCAGTATAAGATACTGTCAACTTGTAAGGTTGTGCATGTGTTTCATTAAGATTAAAAATTGCAAAACTGTTATTATGGTATAAAATTTAATTAGTTTTAATTCAAGGTTTGGTAATTTTTATGTCCAGAAGAATTTGATAAAATATATTTTGTATACTAATGAAAACTCACTGAAGATGATAGAAGTGATTTAAGTGGTACAATATACTACAATGTACTATGTTCCAGCCTTTCAGCCAAAATATTTTCAACAGTTACAATACTCAAAATTTGTTCATTTGCTTTAATGAGTATTAAGAAAAACAGTAGCAACTTAATGAAATACTCTGGTATTTAATTTGTTTATGCTTGATTATTTAAGAAGTCATTTGATCCATGGCCATATACAAAGACTCAGGTTCCTAGCCAATGAGGTGATTACAGAATCATAGAATTTTAGGTTGGAAAAATCTCTTAAGGTCATCGAGTCCAACTGTTAACCTGACACTACTAAGTCCACCACTAAACCATGTCCCTAAGTGCAACATCTACACGTCTTTTAAATACTTCTGGGGATGGTGACTCAACCACTTCCCTGGGTGTTCCAATGCTTGACAACCCTCTCGGTGAAGAAATTTTGCCTGATGTCCAATCTAAACCTCCCCTGAGGCAACTTGAGGCTATTTCTTCTTGTCTTGTCACTTCTTATTTGGGAAAAGAGACCCACAGCCACCTCGCTACAACCTCCTTTCAGGTCGTTGTAGAGAGCAATAAGGTCTCCTCAGCCTCCTTTTCTCCAGGCTAAACAACCCCAGTTCCCTCAGCCACTTGTTCTCTAGACCCTTCACCAGCTTCGTTGCTTTTCTTTGAATGCCATCCAACACATATTTTAAAGCAGTACTTTACTTAAAAAGGAAAATGGATTTTTGATGATGCAACCAGTTGGTTTTAAGCTTCTTGGAAGTTCACGGCTGCATCCACAGAACTGTTGATACAGACCATCAGCTATATGGCATTGGCACCTTTTCCCCATAGATCAAGTCCTAATTTGACAAATCATATTATTTCAAACTAAAAGTTGTGGGAAACCCCTGAAAATGATAAAAGAAAGAAGAAGTAAAAGAAGTGATTAGATATGACTTTTTTTCTTAAGATATTACAGGTAGGGATAGTAAGTACCCTTGCAAACATTTAGAAATGTTGTCTTTAAACATCTGATCCCAGGGCATTGACAAGCATGCTATTTATCTTCAGAGGCTACTTATATAAAATTTATTCCCTATTGATCAAAATTTTATCATTATATTTAAGGCAGAGAATACTTTTTCATAGTACAATTTAGTTATGAATGAACAGCTTAGGTCACATCAAAATGTCCTTTATAATTCCATTTTCACTCAGCTATGCTTCCTTAGCTAGTTATGTTGGAAATAAAATAATCTGTTAGTCGACTGTAATTGCTCCATTTCCCTTTACCCTGAGAGTTGCTCTGATTTCTTTTTTTTATAGGACATCTCTACCTTGTAGTAGTACAGAGAAATATAGCTGCACAGCAGAGTACAGGGAAACCAATACAAAATTTGAAGTTAGATCAGTTACTGGATATAGTCAAGTTAAGTGGCCTGAAGCTCTGGCTAGGGTAATTTATTTTATCAGGAATTTGTCTTATTAAGAGCCCATGTGGGCTAATTTACCTTACGTGAAGCTCTGTGCTGCAGTAGCCGTAGTGTTCTGGATACCTAACACAGTCTGGGCATGTTTATTCTGTTCTGCAGTGTGTGATGCTGAAAAGACTGTATTAGTTCTTAGTAGAGTGGAGGAAAGAATGCAAGGGTGCAGAGTAATGGGAATGTCTAGCAGGTCAAGAACTCCCCAAATTATTTTAGCTGTCAGTAAGAAATGTGGGATTCAGGAGGGGGAAAAACAGATAAGACCAAATGCTAGATTTGTAAAGACATCTTTGTGCAACATTGTCATTCCTTATTTTTCAGTACTTATCTGAATTCTCAGTATTAAATGGGGAAAATAACTTTTTCCCTCCACAGAAATCTTAGCCTTTTTGTGAATAAGAATGGCTATAGAGAGATGGCTCTGACAAATGTGGGACTAGGATTTCTGAGTTTCTGTTGAGGATATCTGTTGATATTATTTTGAGTGTATCCTCCGAGTCCAGTGGTCCTCCTCACACTTTTCCCCTGCTCCAGCATGGGTCCTTCCCATGGGCTGCAGTCCTTTAGGAACTGCTCCAGCATGGGTCCTCTCCAAAAGGCAACAATTCCTGTCAGTATAAGGCTGCTCCAGGTGGGATCTCCACTGTCTGTAGTTCCTTCAGGACGTATTTACCTGCTCCAGTGTGGAGTCCTCCATGGGCTTCAGTGTGGATATCTGCTTCATTGTAGTATACTTAGAGATCAATTCAGTTGTCTGAACACAGGTATTTAATGCCATTTTAGCTGCTGTGGGCATCCAGCTCCAGTTGAGAAAGTGGTTCTTGTGTTATGTCTGGTAACATTATGGTAAATGTTACTAAAAGACTAGTAAAATGAATCGTAAAAGAAGTCTTTTACAAGCAAAATTTAGAATCTCTCCCAAAGATTTCTATGTGATTTTTGGCTGGCTGCTCAAGTTCAAGTCAGTTAATCTCCCTTCCTGTGTTTTGGCACTACTCTGACATGGTGTTTAGAATCCAAATAAGGATTTCTATGGATGATATTAAACAATGAATATTTAAACAATAAATTGCTATGGTATCAGAATTATTTTCCACTAAAGCTAGGAGATTCCAGCTAGTACCTGAACTGCAGCAGTACAAGAAATGTCTGTAAACACAAATATTTAATGGCAGTTATTGCTGTCTAAAAAGCATTTTCAATTGCTACCATGTGTTGGAGTACTGTTTCATGTGCATATACAGATACAGATAGGAAATCAGTGGGAGAAAATCAGGTATGTTTATAATTTAAATAAATGAACATCTAAGCAGGCAAGGTATTCCTGGTTTCAAGGTACGGAGCTGAACAGGCAAGAAGTATTTTTAGTGGAAAATATCATTCTCACCAGGTAAATATAATCGGATGCCTAAAAAGGATTTCTTTGTAGTGAACTCTAAACACAGCAAAGAAATAACCACACCAAATAAATCTAATACTGTTAAAATTCACAGCAGTATACTTACATATAACTCATCATAAAAGCAGTAACCTTGAAAGCTACTTAAACATAGCAGACTTTACAAATCCGGAAAAATATATGAAGAACCATGCCTCTATTTATTTTCCTCACACTTCCAACATTCAATTTGGCTGGGCACACAGTGAGCACAAGACTACTGTTGATGTGATTTGACTGCTACTATGTATAACTAACAGGGCTAGATGTCTTCTGTTATTAAACAGGAACCCAGAAATGGTTTTGTTCAAGGGTTGCTGTTTGTTTTGAAGGTTTTTCCTTTTGGGATTTTTGTTCTTGCTTTATCACACATGGAGTTTTCTAAAATGTGTATACTTTGTACTGAATTAGACATTGCTTAATGTGTAGATTTATGTTTATTTCTTAAAAATCTATGGTAAGGGAAAATGCATGCAAGAGTTATGAAATTTGGTAGGAAATTATTTAACATAGGTCATGTAAATAAGAGCTGGATGATTTCACACATTTCCATACATAAAACCTAATATTAACATCATGAACAGCATATTTTTAATAATGAGGAATGAAAAAGTTAATGTTTACTATAATCTTTACCCCCTTTTTCATTAATTTCAAATTATGTCTTTAAGTTGCAGAAAACCTAGGTTCCCAGATCTGCAAATGAAGACAGGAACCAAATGCCAACATTAAGGTCTTCTCATGATAGCTTTTCTCATATTGTACCTAAATGTGAAGCTATATGAAGTTTTTTATAGTAGGCTCTAAATGTCTGCAGCTTAGGAGATACAGAACAGCCTGCATTCTGATAATGCCATGAGCTAAGGTGATTAATTCAGAGTTAAATCCTAGCAAGATTTACAATCTGAGCTTTTCTAGTCCCAGCTGCCAAGAGAAAACATCAAATTCACTGCAAACATAGTCCGAGACGGTGATAATGCTTCTGTCAAGTTCGTTTTTCATTACTTTCCCCTACTTTTATCCAACAAACTAATACTTGGAGAACTTGCCTCGGGTAGAGAATTTTTATTTTTTTTTGCAGAAATTCTCTATCTGCCTTTCTTCTAAACTGTTTGTCTTTTCATACAATATTTATTAAGCCAGAGAGACAGAAGGTGAAAACAATTCGTCAAGTTAGTGATCAGGGCATTTATTAGGAACAGTGGACATAATGATTCACATTCCTATCCCAATGAATGTATGCTGAAACCCTACATATCCTGCATATCTATCTGCAGGGTAAAAATATTGTGACTGCAACTTCCTTTCTGTGGTATGCAGGGATCTACTTTAGTCTTAATTGAAATAAAACATTGGAGGTATTCACAACCACACACCACTGAAGTAGTTTAGCTTGTACTTTCCCTGTGCAAGAACATGTAAACAGCATGTCATAACATATTACTGTGTGGTGGTCTTCTTTTGCCCCAGAGTGATATCACTATATAATGCATATTTATTGAAGTGTTTTGTAGAGACCACACTTAGAGAAACTTTGATTAGAAATTCATCACAACTTTGTACACAGCAAGTAGTAAATGGCAGCTAGGTGAAGAAGGCGGCAACAGATATTTTCCACTTGCCCTGTAATTACCTTGCATTACCTCTTTAATGAGCTGATCAGATCACTGAAATTCTGTATATAAACCCAGAAAACTATCAATATAACTGGGACTGAATTGAAAATTAAGAAGTAGGATGGGAAAAAAAAGTGAAATAATGAACAACATTTTGGTACAGACCCCTTTAAGCACATCCCTTTCTTTTCTCAAATTGTCCTGATCACAAATGTCTTAATAATCAATGGAGCCAAAATGGACATCAGGCAGGTTAAGAAAAAGATACTTCAGTAACAAGCTGTCTCTGAAGCATTATTTGGCCTTCCAGTATTTTCCTTTCTTGCTGCTTTCTTATCTAAACTAGGCAAACACTGCTCTTCCCCAAACCCAATGAAAGGTTATTTTCCTAATTTTCATAGCCCAATTAAAAAAAAAAAAAAAAGAAAGAAGGAAAGGTATCCTAATTTGTCTCTTCTTTAAATACTTCAGTTCAGGATAACTTCTGGTTTATCAAGCATGTATTTTAACTTACTTCATGATAGTTTCTGTCAAGCAATGAAAGTTTAAAGTTTATAGGTGAGTAAAATATAGAATTAGTTTCCAAATATGTCATTTGAATTCTAATTTCTTTGAGCCAGTTCCTTACTTGAAGTAAATTAGCATGGTTCCTTGTATGAGTTCTTTGAACTCAGCCTTCTCAAAAAAACCCCAAACTAAAACCGCTTTGATACTGATAGAAAAAGTAGTATGCCAAATCTTAAGAAGGTTGGGTTTATTCTGGGATGACTGAGTATTTCATTATCTATGGGAATATCAAGCTTATAGGCATGATGTGACATGCTTATAGACATGAAAAAGGTTACGCAACAATGACTTGCACTAAGCTTACACATTTTAACACATAAATTATTTTCAGCAGAGATTCAAAATAATCTGCGAAACAGCAGTTGATAATATTTGTCAAATTAGATCTTTAATTAATGATTGAAATTAGAAGGATTGGCAGATATTTGCCTTAATGTTCAGCAAAGTTGTATTAATGATATTTGCTGTGGACTTTTTGAGTCTCTTACATTTATCTTTGGGGAAAAACAACGAGGCATATAAGTGTTGTTAATTTAATCCATGTACCATCATTGTATTTGTTATGAATCCTGTGTCTATCCAAGTTACCAGACAATAATAAAGATAAATAAGCATCTGACTGAGCTCTGCAGATACTACACTAAATGACTGAGTCAGACTGAAATTTTTCATATTGTCTAATGTTTAACAATGAAAGTAATTCAAGGACAGTTATGTTCTGCAAAGGTTCTTCATCATTTCAATAGCTTAAAGCCACAAGGATAGTTTTTAATTGTTTATGTGATATATTGATTGTCTCCTTCACTCTGTACCAGAAAAAGAACACAGTAAATTAATAATAAGTTCAGGCACAGCCGCAAAGTAACTGCTACAGGATAAGATTGATTTATATCTAAGGTGATGACGCCTGGACTCCAGATAACTAAATAGGGAATATAAATTTCCTGCAATATCTCAGATCACGATCACAAGTTTGGTATTCCAAATTTCTGTTGATACAAAAGACTTTGATATATGGCACTATGGTATACACTTGTGTGAATTAACTTTGAAAGTACAAGAGTAGATAGGAGGTGAATGACTTCCCAGGGTATATTCTTTAGCTCTTTCACACATTTATATGAAACAGCAGGTACTGAGTTTCTACATGAAAGTAATAATGAAAAGTAATGCAGGCAGAAATAGCTTGCCTCTAGCAAGACTAATGGCAAAATCAGATTGCATCAATTAAATGAAAAAGCCTCCAAGATAAAGTTCATTCCACACATTATGATCTTTTTCTCTCCTTCCAAACAAGTTCCTGGTTTTGCAAGTACAAGGCTGCTTAACTGTAAATTCATAGATCTACAAAATGAAGCGACTGTGAAAAAAGGCTGCTAAAAAAAAAACCCCAAGAATATTAGACAATTTAAATTAAAAAAAAACCCAACCTTCAACTGATAAAATACAGAAAGTATCTTCTTTTAAATATTCAGAAATGCAGCACAACTGCTGTCAATATGTTCTTAACTGCTAAACACTTTAAAAATTTCAGCATTATCATTCCTTTTACATTTTGTTAAAAATTCTGAATAATGTTTAGAAACAATGTTTAGTAATTAAAAAAACACAAAATCAGCAAGCAGATTGACATTTTCTCTTTTGAAGTATGATTACTTTGCAGTCATTTGTGAGAAAACTCTCTTCTTGCTAAATTTTGGTCCTCAAAGCTGATTATAGCTATCTTAACGTTACACATCCCTCCCAGGCAAGAACCTTGCATTTGGTCTCTGCTTGATCAATTTAAGTTCTAATATCAGTTTCAGCCCTTCTTTAGGTCTAAAATTAGAGGTAAATGAACTGCTGTCTCACTAAACTCTAATATGCAATTTGAACAAAATGCAGTTCCAACTGATCCTGCACACAACCTCCTTAGAAGTGTGTTGCAAGGTAAACTTTCACCATTAGTTTTCCTCCTTTTAAGCCACTGCCTTATGGCTGATGCTTGACTACAGAAGAAAAAGCAGGAAGGCAGCAAATCCCTCAAAATTTTTCAGAGCTAGATAAGACTACTGTCACAGAAATTACAATTTGCAGAGACCTCTGTGTGCCTCTACACCAATGCATGCAGCATGGGCAACAAACAGGAGGAGCTGGAAGCCACTGTGCTGCTAGAAAGCTACAATCTGGTTGCCATCACTGAAGCTTAGTGGGATGAATCCCATAACTGGAGTGCAGCTATCAATGGCTACAGGATGTTCAGACAGGTGAGGAAGGAGGGATGGAGGCACTGCCCTCTACATTAAGAAATGGATGGAGCGTGAAGAGCTGTCTCTGAAGAACAGCCATGAGCAGGTTGAAAGCTTATGGGTAAGAATTAGAGACTGTGGCAACAAAGGAAGCCGTGTAGTTAGTGTCTACTACAGGCTGCCTGATCAAGGGGAGCCTATTGATGAAGACTTCTTACTCCAGTTACAGGAGGCATTGCACTCACAACCTCTTGTCCTGCCGGGAGACTTCAACCACCCCAACATCAGCTGGGTAAGTCGCAGGTCGAGGTGGGTAATTCTGCCCCTTTACTCTGCTCCTGTGAGACCCCATCTGGAGTACTGTGTCCAGCTCTGGAGCCCTCAACACAGGAAACACATGGACTTGTTAGAGCAGGTCCAGAAGAGGGCCAAAAAAATTATCAGAGGGCTGGAGCACCTCTCCTATGAGGACAGGCTGAGAGAGTTGGGGTTGTTCATGCTAGAGAAGAGAAGACTCTGGGGAGACCTTGTTGCAGCTTTGCAGCATGTAATGGGGGCCTGCAGGAAAGACAGGGACAAAATTTTAGCAGGGCCTGTTGTGGTAGGACAAGGGGTAATTGCTTTAAATTAAAAGAGGGAAGATTTAGACTAGATGTAAGGAAGACATTTTTTACAATGAGGGTGGTAAAACACTGGAACAGGTTTTCCAGAGAGGTGGTAGATGTGCCATCCCTGGAAACATTTAAGATCAGGCTGGACAGGGCTCTGAGCAAGCTGATCTAGTTGAAGATGTCCCTGCTTGTTTCAGAGGAGGTTGGACTAGATGACCTTTAAAAGTTCCTTCCAACCCAAAGTATTCTATGATTCTATGATACCATGGCCCATCACTTTGAACAAAAGCTTCTTTGTAGTACTCTTAGGACAGTTAAACGAGGCATATTGATAAAAATATAAAGCAGTTAGAGGTTATTCTAAATAGAAGAAAGAAAATCTTTGAAGCGTTAATTTTTTTTTTCAACCAAAATGTCTTGGTTGAATGTTTACTTCGTGGGGTTTTTTATTTATCATCTCAAAATGGAAATAAGAAAGAATTTATTAATGAAATAATAAGAATCATAATGCTACTACTGTTACTGCTACTACTACTACTACGGCATGAAAAGTGCCAGCACTCTTCCAGATTAGTGAATCTTAAGAAAATATTTACACTATTTTGAGAGAGAATTTAGAAGTCTTAGAAGGAATAAATGCATTTATACTGAAGCTTAATGACAACCATGACCTTAGAGGCAGCCAAAATATAAAATCTTCATAAAAATGTGCCCTCGGCCACCCAAAATAACAAAAATTCTCACCCAACACACAGAGAAATGAAAAGTATCAGAAGTTGATCAGTAGTTACACAGAAATAAATTGTAGATTAAACAATTTATTCTGACATGAAAAAAGGGAGGGTTGGTGCAGAACTACACATGAGATTTATTTATAGTATTAATGGAAAGAAAAATACAGGTAAAATGGTGGTTAGGTTCCTTTCCAGATATCTTGTCTGCAAAGATGCACTTATGTATTAAACAGTACAATGTGTACAAAAGTTAAAATATTATTTTTCTACTGCATTTGATAAAACATGAACAATTTGTGGGGTGAAGTTCAGTTGTATTTTTTTACTGACTTCAATAGGGACAAAATTTCCGCTAAAGTAACTAAAGTAACTTGAAGAAATCTCCAATTAAATCATTTTGTTTATTGATTAGCTTGTTGTTTATGTATGTAAAAGGGAACCATGTGTATCAGAAACAAGTTATTTGTACTTGCAGCCTGAATGAGGATAAACACACACATACACAGCTACCAGTTATATGTAAATGAGTTACATAAAGACAGAAGATATGCTTATCTTTAAGAATACATAGAATCCGTACAACTTACGTATAATTTTTAATGTCAAATAATATTATAAACTGGCAAAGTACTAAATTGTATGTGGGCCTGGTTAGGGATTTCTGGCAACTTCTCATTGGAAAGCTTGAGCTGTAAACTTATACAGAAGCCTAAGAAAAGCCTGGAAAAGCCTGATCCCCTTATGCTCATGCAGTGGTGTTAGACTCCTACTTTTCTTTGTATTTCTTCTATTTTTACTTTTTCAGAAACAAAACTGTGAGTAAATGATGTGATAGCATAGTTGATCAGTAAAGCAGAAGACACACATTTAGCTCCCCTTTCTGCAAGGTTTGGAGTGAGGATTTGAATGTAGTTTTTCTGGTGCTGAAGAATAATATAGGCATATAAATATTTTACATGTATACATATGTGTTTGTGTACTATAGATATGTACGCAATCCTGGTAAGTGGATTGTGGAACTAGTATATCATGAACCAACGAACAGCCATTATAGCTTGAAAAGGAGAAGCTGAATGAAAACTCTCAAAACAGGTAACAAGTAGTCATATGTATTAGCTCTGATCAGATTCAAATTGATTAGGTCTAACAGTGATTTGAATTTAGACTTTTTACCTTCCTTGAGAGTAGGAAATGGGCTATTTCAAGAATCCCTCTCTCTCCCTTCTCTCACTCTTTATTCTTTTCGTTGTTTAAAACCTTGAATGAAGAAACAATCGACCTGAATAATTGAAATCTCAAAAAGCTTTGTGGGACAGTAAAAGAATTTCCTATGCAGTTCTACCTTTTCCCTGTGCTAAAAATAAGTGGAACTGAAGGACTTGTCTGCTTTTCAAAATACAATGTAAATTATATTAGTAGTTTTTAATCCAAACAGCTAAGCTTTTCAAACACAATGGAAATACTGTCTATGTAAAAAGAGCCCTAATTATTCCACCACTCAATCATAAATATTTAATCCTTTGTTTTATGTAAAGAAGCTTTAGAGAGAAAAAATAATTTCCTCATGTATGCAATATGATTACACTCCATGTCAAGTTACAAAAGAAAATAAAATTCTTTGTAGTATTCAATTTAAATGTTGCTTTGTCCCATAATTGTGATGATACATTTATAATTTAAGCAAAAATATCTGAAAGTCTGACAGGCAAAAGGAGATTTAGGGTACCTTGAATGTTCGGAACAGAAGAGATAAGAGTGATGAATTACCAGTGATAACAAGTAAAGACTATCAAGATACAATTTTCTTCAAACTCTGATTATTTTTGTTGTGTACATTGTAGTAATGAGTCTTCTGTAACATGTTGACTATATTCGTTCTCTTTCGGAAATATTCAATGAATTCAGAACAGAATAAATTCCAGGTTTACAATCAATTTCCTTATTGTCCTTGATGCATAACAGTCAGGTATTAATTCTGTGATAGCCAGTGCATAACTCAGAAAGGAATCTGAATTGGAGTATCTAATTTAAATAGAAATTAGAGATCTTTTAAAGGGAATCAGGAAATACAAAACTCTTTGAAAGAAACAGAAACAAAACAAAATGCCCTAAAGCAAAATCCTCAGAAGTGCTTTTGAATTATTGATCACGTTGCTGCAGAATCATTCTTAAAATGAAGTGAAATTATAAAGGTTTATTTATATTGCTGGGATGAAGAAGCGTTCCGTTTCTTCCTTCCTATTTTCTTAAGTCATGCTTTCTAGGGAGGATATTTTGTTGGTACCATTTATTTGTATCATATATGAAAAAAACCAACTAAAAACACACCACCAACCAACCAACTAACCAACTAACTTTTCTAGTAAGTATTAAGCAAAGTGATTACTGAAACTTATTCAAGGGCACTGTTTAAGACTTTTTATTTCTGTATGGTTTTGTTCAACATCTATTCAATATTTCCAGTTAAAAATTCCCGTAGAATTACGTAAACGTTTTTTTTTTTTTTTTATTAAGGCTATTTGATTTTCAGTTTCTTGTTCTTATGTTTCTACTAATTTCATCATTTCATCTCTAGGTTTTATAGGGACTTTGTAAACATTTCTAATCCAGATAAGGATACTCTACAATATACTTAAGTATATCAGTTGAGATTTACTATCCTTGAAGATAGCTACATCAATTTTTAGGGTTTTGTCTTTTAGGATGTCAAAATGATCATGTAAATAAAAAGGTTTTTTACATACTAAGGCCCAGATTTTACCATTGCACCTACATGTGTAGCTGTGGATGTATATAATATTTGTAGAAGTGTTTGTTAGGATCTATTATTTGTAAGGATTAAATGCAAGGACCCAAAGTATCTGTTAAGAATCTTTCTTCATCATCTCTCGGGGAAATTCAGAATGAAGACGTCTCTCTTGTCTTAAAGATAGACAAACTTAGCTTTTAGCATAAATCCTCACTCCACTGAAATACTGGGACAATCAATGGAATAAGATACATCTAAATTTGAATTATAGAGATAAAAATTGGCCCATGGTACATGAGAAAAAGGTATGTGTGTGTATATATATGCATTTACTTTTTTGTAACATTCTCAAGAATAAATCCTAAACCCCTTTCTTGAAAATATGTTGTCATCTTTGACATCTCTTTAATGTTTATTGTTTTTGCCAAGTTATAGGAGTGTAATAGTGATCAGAACTCAAAAGGCCATCTTGCTTGGCCTGTAATGACCAGCTTAGGACCAGAATGGACCAGCTTGTATTTTGCTCCAGGTTCTTTCTATTTGTATTCATTTTCTATGGCAAGGTTTTGGCAGCAGACGGGCTGTAAGGCTGGCTTCTGTGAGAAGACACAAGAAGTATCAGTTCCAGCCAGCTCTAAGACAGAACTGCTACTAGCCAAAGCTGAGCCAATCGGTGATGCTGGGGGCACCTCTGTGATAACATAATAAAGAAAGGGTAAGAACCACTGTACAACAGCAGCTGGGAGCGAGGAGTGAGAATAGGTGAGAAATAACTATGGTCAGTAAAGAAGGAGAGGAAGGAGGTGCTCCAAGCACTGGAGCAGAGACTCCCCTGCAGCCTGAGGAGAAAACTGTGCTGAAGCTGGTTGTCCCCTTGCATCCCATGGAAGTCCACAGTGGAGCAGATATCCACCCTGCAGCCTGTGGAGTACCCCACACTGACGCAGATGGGTGTGTCATTGTATTGGCTTTGCATAGCAATGTTTTGGTAGCAGGGAGGACTACAGGGGTGGCTTCTTTGAGAAGCTGCTAGAAGGTTCCCCTATGTCCAATAGGGCCAATACCAGGCAGCTCCAAGACGGACCCACCTCTAGCCCAACACTGAGCTCATCAGCGACAGTGGTAGTGCCTCTGATAACATATATAAGAAGCAGAAAAAGCCTGCTACACGACAGCAGCGAGAGAGGCGTGAGGCTATGTGAAAGAAACAACTCTGCAGACCACAGAATCACGGAATTTTCAGAGTTAGAAGGGACCTCTAGAGATCATCTAGTCCAACTCCCCTGCTAAAGCAGGATTACCTAGAGCACATTACTTAGGACTGCATCCAGGTGGGTCTTGAAAATCTCCAGAGAAGGGGACTCCACAACCTCCCTGAGCAGCCTGTGCCAGTGCTCTGTCACCCAAACCGTAAAGAAATTTTTCCGTGTATTTGAATGAAATTTCCTATGTTCCAACTTGTGCCCATTGCCCCTTGTCCTGTCACTGGGAACCACAGAAAAGAGTCTGGCTCTATCCTCCTTCAAGCCACCCTTTAGATACTTGTACGCCATAATAAGGTCTCCCCTCAGCCTTCTCTTCTCCAGGCTAAAGAGTCCCAGCTCTCTCAGCCTTTCCTCATAAGGGAGATGCTCCAATCCCTCAGTCATCTTAGTTGCTCTATGCTGGACTCTCTCTGGTAGTCCCCTATCTCTCTTGAATTGGGGAACCCAGAACTGGACACACTATTCCAGTTGTGGCCTCACCAGTGCAGAGTAGAGGGGGAGAATAACCTCCCTCGACCTACTGGCCACACTCTTCCCTATGCAGCCCAGGATTCCATTGGCCTTTTTGGCAACAAGGGCACATTGCTGGGTCATGGATAATTTACTATCTACCAGGACCCCCAGATCCTTCTCCTCAGAACTACTTCCCAGCAGGTCCACCCCTAACCTATACTGGTGCCTAGCATTCTTCCTCCCCAGGTGCAGGACCTTGCGCTTGCTCTTGTTGAACCTCATTAGGTTTTTCTCTGCCCAGCTCTCCAGCCTGTCCAGGTCACACTGGATGGCAGCGCGGCCCTCTGGAGTGTCAGCCACCCCTCCCAGTTTGGTATCATCAGCGAACTTGCTGAGGATACACTCTGTCCCCTCATCCAGGTCATTGATGAATATATTGAACAAGATTGGACCGAGTATTCACCCCTGGGGGACACCGCTGGTTACAGGCCTCCAACTAGACTCTGTGCCGCTGATCACAACCCTCTGAGTTCTGTCACACAGCCAGCTCTCAATCCACCTTGCTGTCACCTCATCTAGCCCACACTTTCTCAGCTTCCTAATGAGGATGTTATGAGAGACAGTGTCAAAAGTCTTGCTGAAGTCAAGGTAGATGACATCTATGGCTCTCCCCTCATCCAGCCAACCAGTTATAACATCACAGAAGGCTATCAGATTGGTCAAGCATGATTTACCCTTGGTAAATTCGTGTTGACCGCTTCCAATAACTTCCTATTCTTCAATGTGTTTGGAGATGACATCCAGAATGAGTCGCTCCATTACCTTCCCGGGGACAGAGGTGAGACTAACTGGCCTGTAGTTCCCCGGGTCCTCCTTCTTGCCTTTTTTGAAGATTGGAGTGATGTTGGCCTTCCTCCAGTCCGCCGGCACCTCTCCTGTTCCCCATGACCTTTTAAAGACGATGGAGAGTGGTCTAGCAATAACATCCGCCAGCTTTCTCAGTACTCGCGGGTGCATCCTGTCAGGGCCCATGGACTTATGGATGTCCAGCTTGGCCAAGTGGTCTCTGACCCGGTCCTCCTCAACTGAGGGAAAATCTTCCTCTCTCCGGACCTTCCCCCTTGCCTCCAGGGTTTGGGATTCATGAGGGATAGCTTTAGCAGTGAAGACTGAAGAAAAGAAGGCATTCAGTAACTCTGCCTTCTCTGTGTCTTCCACCACTTGGGCACCCGTCTCATTCATCAGTGGGCCTACATTTTCCCTAGTCTTCCTTTTCCTGCTGATATACTGAAAGAATCTCTTCTTATTATCTTTAACTGCAGTGGCCAAGCTGAGTTCCAATTGAGCTTTGGCCCTTCTAATTTTCCCCCTCCATAGCTTCGTTACATCTTGGTAATCCTCATCAGTTGCCAACCCCCTTCTCCAGAGAAGGTGAGCTTTCCTTTTTTTCCCTGAGGTCCAGCCAAAGCTCTCTATTTAGCCAGGCTGGTCTTCTTCCCCATCGACTCGTTTTTCGGGACATGGGGCTGGCTTTCTCCTGTGCTTTTAAGAGTACCTGCTTGAAGTATGACCAGCTTTCCTGGGCACCTTTGCCCTTCAGAACTGCCTCCCAAGGGACATTGTTGGCCATGCTCCTAAACAGGCTAAAGTCTGCCCTTCAGAAGTCCAAGGTGGCAGTTCTGCTGGCTCCCCACCTTACTTCACCAAGAATTGAAAATTCTATTATTTTGTAATCACAATGTAATTGTTTGTAATGCCCAGGACAACCTCTAACCTTTACATCCCCCACAAGACCTTCTCTGTTAACAAACAGTAGGTCCAGTAGGACACTTCCCCTAGTTGGTTCCTTCACCAGCTGTATTAGGAAGTTGTCTTCCACACACTCCAGGAACCTCCAGGACTGTTCCCTCTCTGCTATGTGGTATTTCCAGCAGACATCTGGGAAGTTGAAGTCTCCCACAAGAACAAGGACAAGTGATCACGAGACCTCTGCCAGCTGCTTATAGAATATTTAATCAGTAATATTAGAATATTACATTACCAATACAGAATATTTCATCAGATACCAAGGTCAGTGAAGAAGGAGGGGGAAAGAGTGCTCCAGGCACTGGAGCAGAGATTCCCCTGCAGCCTGTGGTGAAGACCATGGTGAAGGAGACTCTCTCCCTGCAGACCGTGGGCATTAACAGTGGAGAAGATATCCACCTGCAGCCCATGGAGGACCCCATGCTGGAGCAGGTAGATGCCCGAAGGAGGCTGTGACCCTGTGGGAAACCAGTGCTGGAGCAGGCTCCTGGCAGGACCTGTGGACTTGTGGAGAGAGAAGCCCACATTGCAGCAGGTTTGCTGGCAGGACTTGTGACCCCATGGGGACCCAAGCTGGAGCAGTCTCTTCTTGAAAGTCTATACCCTGTGGAAAGGACCCACACTGGAGCATTTTGTGAAGAACTGCAGCCCGTGGGAAGGACTAATGTTGGAGAAGTTCATGGAGGACTCTCTCCTGTGGGAGGGACCCCATGTTGGAGCAGGAGAGGACTGCGAGGAGTCCTCCCCCTGAGGAGGAAGGAGCAGCAGAGACAACGTGTGATGACCTGACTGCAACCTCCATTCCCTCTCCCCCTGTGCCACTTGGGGGAGGAGGTAGAGAAACTGGGAGTGAAGTTGAGCCCAGGAAGAAGGGAGGGGTGGGGGGAAGGTGTTTTGAGATTTGGTTTTATTTCTCATTACCCTACTCTGATTTGATTGGTAATAAATTAAACTATTTTCCCCAAGTTGAGTCTGTTTTGACTGTGGTGGTAATTGGCGAGTGGTCTCTCCCTGTCCTTATCTCAACCCACCAGCCTTTTGTTATATTTTTTCTCCCCTGTACAGCTGAGGTGAGGAAGTGTTAGAGCAGCTTTTGTGGGCACCTGGTGCCCAACCAGTATCAATCCATCACAGTCCTGAAGGAAGCTGCAACCCATGGAGAGGCCATGTTGGAGCAGGTTCCTGTCAGAAGCTGTGGCCTGTGGAGAGAGGAGCCCACACTGGAGCATGTTTTCTGGCAGGACCTGTGACCCCGTGGGGGATCCATGCTGGAGCAGTCTGTTCCTGAAGGATTGCGCCTTGTGGAAAGAACCCATGTTGGAGCAGTTCTTGAAGAACTGCAGCCTGTGGGAAGGACGCATGTTGGAGAAGTTCATGAAGGACTGTATCCCATAGAGAGACCCCATGCTGGAGTAGGATTAGGGCATGATGAAGAAGAAGCGGCAGACACAAAGTGTTATGAACTGACCACAGCTCCTGTTCCCCATCTTCCTGAACGGGGGAGGACGTAGAAGAGTTGGGAATGAAGCTGAGCCTGGGAAGAAGGGGGGAATTGGGGAACTGGTTTTATTTCTCACTATCTTACTCTATTTTTAATTGGCAATAAAGTAAATTAGTCTTTCCCAGGTCTAGTCTGTTTTGCCTGTGACAGTAGTTGGTAAGGGATCTCCATGTCTTTATCTCAACACAAGAGCTTCTTCATTGTATTTTCTCCCCCTGGCCTGTTGCGGAAGGAGAGTGAGAGAACAACTTGGTGGGCACCTGGCAGCTAGCCAAGGTAAAGACAACACACCATATTACAGTGAAAGCAGAAAATACCAACAGTTCTCTTTAACATAATACAAGAGAAAAATACTCCCAGATTTCATATCTAGAAGACTCTTAATATTCTGAAGAATGAACACTGAAAACTTTGTATCTGTGTAGAGTTTCTAATACTTACTTGGTTCCAAAATGTTTTTAATTTTTTATGAAAACAACATGTGAATTTTAATTGAAACATCTCTCTGTTACACATTCAACACTGGTCTTATCTCACTCAAGTCTTTGGGATTTAAGTCGCACCTTAATGACTTTTCCAAGAATGTTGTTTTCCATTCTGAAGTTTTTCCTCAGACTCATTTTGCACTGTTGAATAAGTCTTACCTAGCCTCAGTGATTTATTGGCTTTGAGTTGCCCCAGCCAACTTATCACTTGTGCCTTGCTGACCCTGAAGTAATCCAAGATAGCAAGTACATGGCCAATAATAGATGCCATCGGTTAATGTCTTTTGTATTGTGCACTAAGCATTCTCCTTATACTTCAGTCTTTTGAATGGATCCCTCAACATTTTAATTGAGCCTAAAAGTTTCTTTTATTTGTTTTCAAACTTCTGGTTTTCATTTATTAGATTCCACATGTATTTAATATATTATTTTCTATTTACTCAGTATACATGCTTCTGTTCATCTACTGACAATATCTAGAATAGCCATATAGGGGTATTATATTTCACTCAGGACATGCAAGAGACCTGTACCCTTCTGAACCAGCAACTAAAGTCATACAAAAATACCCTAGGACTCTCAAATGATGGTAAACAATTAAATTAAAGCAACTGAATGGAAGCTCTGGTGTCTGCATTCAGATGAAATTGCTGTTTAAGCTTTGCTGGCTGTATTGTCTGACTATAATGGGAGCTCAGACACATACCTTGTATAAGGACCTCTACACTGTAGATGCCTGCATTTGTAAATCTGAAGCAGTCTCCAAATCTAGGTAGGAAATTGTTGGAATATGTACTTTATTTCAATATTTTACCTCCTTTCAGTTTCACTGACCACTTCACAAGTGAAGGCTTTTTCATGGGCCACCTTCCTGCCCAGCAATCCCATCACTTGTTTCTTAGAGAGAATATCTAAATGTCATGCAGATGCTCTCTTACAACTCCTACAAACTGAAACACAGGAGGCTCTGTCTGAACATAAGGAAACATTTTTATCACTGTGAGAGCAACGAAATAGGTTGTGGAGTCTCCATCCTTGGAGATACTCTAAAGCTGTCTGGAGATGGTCTGTGGCAATCGGCTCTTGGTGACCCTGCTTGAGCCAGTGGCTTGGACAAGATGACCTCCAGAGATCCCCTCTAATCTCAGCGATTCTGTGATTCTATGATCATATTCTGGGCTGTGAAACAAGTGCGTGAAGATGCCAGATACTAAGCCCACCATTACAGGGCTTTATATTATACATCTTGAGTTTATTTTCTTTTGATTGTAGTAAAAATGGCAAGCAAAGGACCACATCTCTTGCAAGATGCTTAAAATAAATAGGATCAAGGCAAAGAACTTAAAAGCTATTAGATGTTGGAAGAAGTCCATGACATGAAATAAAGTGTAAAATATGTATTTTGATAACTTTATATTTGCTTTGAATCAGAAAGTATATATATATATATAAAAATTATATGTACACATAAGTTATGTTGTTGGGTTTTTTTTTAATATCAGTGCAAACACCTGATTTAGATTCTTCAATCTAGATATTTAAAGCTTGAAGTTAGACTTTTAAATACACTGCTTGTGCCTGTATGTTTAAGTACTATCTTCAAGCACATACTCTTGAAACATCAATAAACAGTGTAAGTTGTAGTAAATGAGCAGATAGGACATCAATGATATTTGAAGACAACTCTTTTTTTTTTTTTTTCCTATTTTACGCTCTGAATACTGAATTTAGTCTATATGTATATCCATTTCAGGAAAATTTAATTATTTTAATTGTCATAATTTTTGACCACATAATTGAGTCTTAAGCCTCCATTGACTATAGCTGTAATTTAGATACCTCACGCTCAATTCACTAACAACAGTCTCCAGCACCATTTGGAGTGATTTAAAGTTTCTGAAAAATTGTCTTGGGGATTATA
The DNA here is from genome assembly GCA_017639485.1 of Pluvialis apricaria. NCBI lineage: Eukaryota > Metazoa > Chordata > Aves > Charadriiformes > Charadriidae > Pluvialis > Pluvialis apricaria. Next base: position 40,459,504 of record CM030007.1, read on the forward strand.
AATATGACTCATTACTGGTACGTAGTGCTATTTCAAGTTGCAGAAGTTCCTATCTGGGCTTCAGTTACCACCACAGAAAAAGTGGTTGTCTAATAGAGTCAATGTCACATCTGCACCTCTGATGTGTCAGATGACATTATGCAGCTGTCCATAGACATTTGCATGTTACCTCAGATAAATAACTGTTGCTTTGGTCAGTATTACTTCCACTTATTTAACATATGTCTAAACAGTGCATGTACCTGTGCATAATATAGGGTGATTTTGTAGTTTATGAAATATTACATATGTCCTGTTGCCATTTCATAGAGCAAAATGAATTCTGGAATGTATGCTTGAGAACTTTACTGCATTATGGTAATAAGAGGTAGCTGGATAAAATTTTTGCTTGTGGGAACTCTAATTAAAATGAATGAAAGCAGACATTTGCAATTACCGTTGCAGAAGAAGGGGATCAGTTTCAGATCTGACAACTTGGTGCTTACTTTTTCCCAGCTGAGTCTTCCTATTGATAATAATTGGATCCTGGTTCCTTGAAAAGCAAAGGTATAAATTACCAAATGTGTTGCAATCTGACAGAACAGAAGTCGTTTTAATGTGAATAGAAGCTAAAAGATTCTCTTCATACAACCTGAAAAAAAGGACCACAAGGAAACTCTGACCTTGCTCATATCCAGAAAAAATATATACATGAAATACAATAATTGTATTTATAAAGCTCGTTCATGTCAATGCTATAAATTAGTGATTTTCCTCCCAAGAAATTTCAAAACTACTATTTTAAATAAACTGAGATTCCTAGAATTCTCAACAGTTGTCATGTAGACTGGTCTCATAACAGCTCTCAAGAACCATTCCCTCTCAGCTGAGATTTTGCTCTTTTGAACAGACCAGATGTCATTCATCAAGAGAAATATTATCTCAGAGGCACAACAGTGCCTGAGAGTGCCAGCATAAATTGAATGAGAAGGCTGAAATTCAAAGAAGGGGTTTTATGTGTTAAAAAATTATGGAAAATCTTTACCAACTGTCATAGACTGATACCATTTTCTTTCAAGGCTCTCACTGACAGAAAAAGAGTGCATAGATAAACACAAGAGTATTCTTCAAGCACCATTTAGTTGGCAGTTCATTTTCACCACATTCTGTAATATCAAAAACTCCATATTGATTTAAGGTCCACTGCTTCAATTGTTGAGAACAGTTAGACTCAGGCGCATTAGACTTGAAGATAGAAAGCCTTTATCTTACCGTCAGAGCCCTTCCTACAACGGTTTGATATACCAAGTATCATCAATAGTTCCAGTGATAAAAGTGGTTGATTTATTGGATTGACAAGAAACATTTTCTTCATTAAGCTTGTCCCATTTTTCTGAACACTTCTGCAAACCTATTTGTTAATTAAAATTACTTAATTACTTGGTGGGGTTTTAATTTTTATTTTTATTTTCATAAACACACTGGATTCCATACGTTTAAATGCCTTTGAGACCTATTCGGTGTATTTACAAAATTGTTCTGGAAAAATGCATGAAAAAATTTCTGTTAGCTGTTATGAAACCTAAGCAGTAAATCTCTAGGCAATAAAAGTAACTTAAGACAGTGAGAAGTACTTGATGAGAAGACTTAATAGAAGAAAATCAGTCTTAAAAATTTCCTGCATTCATCTAGATATTTTTATTCATCATTTCATCATAGTACCTACACAACTTTTCAGACATCAGTATGACTCATATTTCCTTGGGATATTTTCATAAAATAAGGGAGCATTGTTTTCTGCATTTTGCTAATAGAGAATTTAAGTACAAAGTCACCAAATCTTAGTGTCAAGAGGCCTGAACACTAAAATGGGTATTAGTTGTTACCGAATCTTGGAAATATTAAAAATATGTAGGTAGAATAGAATAGAATAGAATAGAATAGAATAGAATGGAATGGAATGGAATGGAATGGAATGGAATGGAATGGAATGGAATGGAATAGAGTGGAATAGAGTAGAATAGCATAGCATAGCATAGCATAGCATAGACTAGACTAGACTAGACTGGAATGAAACGGAATAGAATAGAATAGAATAGAATAGAATAGAATAGAATAGAATAGAATAGAATAGAATAGAATAGAATACAATATTTCCGTTTGAAGGGACCTACAGTGATCATATAGTCCAACTGCCTAACCAATTTGGGGCTGACCAAAAGTTAAAGTATGTTATTAAGGGCATTGTAGAAATGCCTCTTGAACACTAGCAGGCTTGGGGCATCAACCACCCCTCTAGTAAACCTTTTCCAGTGTTTGACTACCCTTTAGATAAAGAAATGCTTCCTAATGTCCAATCTGAACTTCTCCTGGTGCAGCTTTGAACCATTCCCATGTGTCCTATTACTGGATACCAGGAAGAAGAGATCAGCACCTCTCTCCCCGCTTCCCCTCCTCAGGAAACTGTAGAGAACAATGAGGTCATCCCTCAGCCTCCTTTTCTCCAAATGAGACAAACCCAAAGTCCTTAGCTGCTCCTCACAGGACATGCCTTCTAGAAGGTGGATCACCTTTCTGAAAAGTACATTTATAATCCTTTATTTTATGCAGCTACACCATGTCTAAAGCTGCTAAGTTGCTGGGTGTCAAACTCAAGAGAGACTTGAAGACTTGTAAGAGTTCACAAGATATGCTTTCCTTTAGCTGTCTTAGATAAGAGGACTGTTGTTTTTTTTAGATATTTCCGGAGGAAGTGTAGCCACGTTGCCCTGTAGCATTGCCATTATAATATTGCCAATATATTATGCCAATATATTATTGCCAATAATTGCCATTGCTAGTAGGTCATAGGTTTTGTACTGAGTTTGCAAGTCATAAGGACTGAGGCTTGTCAGCCCTGCTCTATTTTGGCTTTTTTGGACCTGACTGCAGATTAGTTCTATTAGTTTATTTGTAACAGTTGGTTTTCTAATTGACCAGATAGCTATGATTAACTTTTTTTACTTTTGTTAATCTTTTTATTCTAGCAACATATTTTGTGACTCTACTCAGTGAAGGACTCCAAATGTTACTGACTCACCAAAACACCCAACTATCACCACCAGAATGAAACTACCAACCTTAGGATTGCTGAAGCAGAGGAAGGGAGAATATAACATCAGGAAAAGGGGTAGAAATTAAGTGTTCTTCCTGATCACAGTGTCCTGTCTTCCAGGACAACTGTTGGCAAGAGACTGGCTGGGCATTGGTCTGTTTGTGGGAGGTGGTGAGCAACTACCTTTGCATCACTTGTTTCCTTTCCTCTTTCATAGATTCATAGAATTGTTTAGGTTGGAAGGGACCTTTAAATATGATCTACTCAAGCTGCCCCTGCCATGGGGAGGGACATCTTCCACTAGCTCATGTTGCTCAAAGACCTGTCCAAGTAGACCTTGAACACTTCCAAAGATGGGCATCCACAACTTCTCTGGGAAATCTTTTCCAGTCTCTCACCACCTCATCATAATAAATTTCATCCTTATATTCAGTCTAAATCTACCCTGTTTCAGTTTAAAACCATTGCCCCTTGTCACTACAGGCCTGGTAAAAAGTCTTCCTCCAGCTTTCTTATGAGCCCCCATTAAGTATTGAAAGGCTGCAGTAAGGTCTCTTCTCCAGGCTGAACAACCCTAACTCTCTCATCCTTTCGTCATAGGAGAGGTGTTCCATCCCTCTGGTCTTTTTTATGGCCCTCCCCTGGACATGCTCTAAGAGGTCGTATGCGTAATATGTCATGCATAATAATCAGAAAGCCAAAGCATAAGACACAGTGGATTGGAAGCATGTGCCTCCCCCAAGTAGATTACTTTTTTTTTTCTTTTATAAGATGGAAGGATATAAAGAAAAATGAGAGAAAAGAGGCAAAATAACAGAAAGTGTGCTTCAGCTAAAAGGTAGTATAACAGGAAAGCCAACTTCTATTCTGAATAAAATGAATGCCACTTTCTGCTGCATTTTTTTATCCTGGGCCCAACCTGTGCCCAACCATTAATAAAATTATCCTGTTGAAGGCCTGCATTTTTCTGCATTCCCAAATACATACACATGTGATAGACATATCTAGAGGAGCAAAACTCAAAACTAAAACCACCAAAAAAGAACCAAACCCCAAACTTGGCACCTGTTTCTGGAGGCAAAATTGGTCGCGTGAATTTCTATGGTAAAATGAGGGAAACTATACATTAATGATTGATTTGAAGTACGAATGAAATATCAAAAATATTTTCAAATATATTTCCCTTTTATTAGCTATGCTGTTGTATTTCTCTGTTTTCAAGATGTCTGACGCTTGGGGAGTACCCATCTTCATAAGGATACAGACTAGGATTACATTCATAAAATAGGAATTTTTTTAAATTCTTCTCATTTTAAAGGTACTTAACTTTTCTGTAGTCAAGAAAAGAGAAAGCTCAACAAACATATCTCTAAGGAAATTGCAAAAGTTTATGAGAAAATTAATTTCTTAGAACTTAATCCAGTTATTCAAAATGTCCGTGTGTCAATCCCACAATAACTAAATGTGAATTAATTGATTTAAAATAAGTTTATTACATATTATTAGATTTTATCATAATTAAGTAATATATTTTTAGATTCTTGTCAACTTAGCACTGTGTTTATTATAAACACACTGAACTAATTTCCTGACCCACATGAAGTTTTGCAGCAACCTTAAAAATGGTAACAAAGGTCTTCACATGGAAATGTTTACAATGCTAACTGGTTATCAAAAGTGAGATGAATTTTACCATAAAAGCAGCAGTGATGAATTAATGTTTATGCTTATAATTTTTGTGCTTTTTTCTTAACTGTGCTTTAGTAAAACAACACAAAGCTATTGGCATTAAAAAAATAGATAGTGAAAAATCCCCATCTATTTTGGCTTTATTTGACTCTTTTGTCCTTTTTTTGGTTAAAGATGAGTCAAAGTTAAGTATACAAATTTTGGCTGTTAGAAGTTTTAAACCTCCTGTTTACAAATTCCTGTTTCCCGTAACCTATTGATATATGCTGTATACTTCCATCCACTATTGCATATTCATGTAATTTATATAGCAAATCAAAATTCAGGAAATGTAACTATGCTTTTCAGTAAAATATTCACAGTTCACATTTAAGGCTTTGTCGATTAAATCATGCAGACAACTGGCTAAATTGAAAGGTTAAATTATGCAAAATATGTATTTGCTATTTACTATACTACAATTGTCACAAAGTACAGACTCAGGTACAAAACCATTGACTGACTTGGGCGTCAAATAAACATAATGAGAGAGAAGAGTTACTTTACAGTCAAGAATCTGCCTAAGTTAACAAGATAACTCCATAAAGACCTTCAGAAGCATGTTTATTTTCCTTGCTTATATAAGCAAGAGACTACAGGTGTTTATCTTAATGGCGAGGTGATTCAGATTTGTGCTTGGTTCAGACATCTAATGTCACATTGAGTAAAGGTGTCATATAAGTCATGAATTAAACCAGGTCATCCAAGAATTCCCACCTAATTCCAGCAATTAATAGTCACCAGCCTTTGCAGTGTAGGAACCAATAAATATAGCATGAGTTTATATTAGTATTTTGGTTTGACTCAGGAGTGCACTTCTGAGGCAAATCTTGCAGTCATTCCCACTAACCATGCTTTTGTATACCTTGTGGGGTGGTCTTCAGTGTTTGAACTGGATTCCTTCCTTAAGCAAAAAGTAGTGCCAGCTACTAATGAGCGCTCAGCTCAGGAGGCCATTCTGAAGCCGGTTAGAATTAACTCCCTTGAAATACATATACTGTCCATGTCGGGTCCTCAGCACTAGCTTCTACACCTTAACAGTCTTAATTTGGCTGAATTATTTGCTGATGTAGACATAAGCACACTAGTACAGTTTGTAATTGTTCCAAGGTTATATAAATTATACCTATGTAAGTTACTCTGTTTCTGATACCAATTTAGTTGCCTAAAAATTTAAAGACAAAATTTCCATTTTCTGTGATTCCCATGATGTCTTTGAGCAATATGGCCTCCCTCGGCCAGCAGGTCGAGGTAGATCATACTCCCCCTCTACTCTGCCCTGGTGAGGCTGCATCTGGAGTACTGTGTCCAGTTCTGGGCTCCCCAGTTCAAGAAGGACAGGGAACTGCTGGAGAAGGTCCAGCAAAGGGCTACTAAGGTGATTAGGGGATTGGAACATCTTTCTTATGAGGAAAGGCTCAGGGACTTGGGGCTTTTTAGTCTAGAAAAAAGAAGACTGAGGGGGGATCTTATCAATACTTATAAATACTTAAGGGGAGGGTGCCAGGCAGATGATAAGAGTCTTTTTTCATTGGTGCCCAGTGATGACAAGAGGTAATGGGCACAAACTTGAACATAGGAAGTTCCATGTAAACACGAGGAGGAACTTCTTTCCTTTGAGGGTGGCAGAGCACTGGAACAGGCTGCCCAGAGAGGTTGTGGAGTCTCCCACACTGGAGACATTCAAAACCCGCCTGGACGCCGTCCTGTGCAACTGCTGTAGGTGTCCCTGCTGTGGCAGGGGGGTTGGACCAGATGATCTCCAGAGGTCTTTTCCAACCCTGACCATTCTGTGATTCTGTGATTCTGTAATATGTGAGTACAGATTGACTATGTCAGAGCTTGCACTGTTGTAAATTTTCATGACTGCCTCACACATGTTGAAGGGGATATAGAGGATCCTTTCCATTGTGCTAGAGAAAGAAGCTGAGCTCAGTGGTGTAGAGATGGAAGTATTCCAGTCAAGCAAAGGCCTGGAATAACAGCAAATAAGGGAGTAAATTCTGACTGAAGCAGTCCATCTACAGCTGAAATCGTATCTGGATGTCAGACAATCTCTTCATCTTTCCTAAAGTAAGTCTGGCAATAAGGGATTTTCCATGAACTGTTTCAACAAATTTACAGAAAGAAAAATAAGTACATTGAGTACAAAAAGAAACAAATCCATGCCAAAAGTAAGTGCAGGTAGTCCCATTCCTTAGCTGTCTTTTCTAACTCCTGGAAAATAGTTCTTCCCCAGTTTTCATGTGATTTAATAGAACTGTATAGTTCCAAGTCTATTCCATATTGGTTGACCTGGCATTAATGCATGAATTGTGTTTTCATGTGCTTTCAGCTTTGTTTCAACTAAGCTTTTTTTCCTCTTCTCCAACTATTATTCTCAGCAGGAATTTGGTACATAATGTGCCGGTACTAAGCCAAGCATCATAATAAGCTAATACTGTTATCAACCTTGAGGCACTGTAGGCCAATTAAAACATTTTAAATGTTATTATTGGACCACCTTGACTGGAACTTGAGAATAGAAAAATTAAGATCTGAAAAAGGAACAGAACTTTTTACACAGCAGCCATCAAATCTGTACCAGCTGTGGGGCTGCAAGTCTGAGGTAGCTTGTATGCAACGTCAATAAAATCTCAAAATCCTTTCTGCGTTTACCCTATCACAAGGTGAATGTGAAAACCATTGTGCTTAATTCTTGCTGACAAATACTTCCACATGTATTGGCAAACAGTCAGCTACTGTTGAATAGAACAAAGCAGCTGCTTGCAAAGCTCAGCTAAGAGCCAATAACTGTTAGCCTTCTTTCTCCTCTGCAGTTCACTAAGGGATTGTGTCAAAAAGTCAGACACATATTTCAGATGCCCAAAAGAGACATTCTTGCATTACAATTCTTTTGTCTGTACATGCTCATGGAAGAACATCAGTTATTCCCCAGGCACAGACTGATTATGTGATCTGTTCACTGAAGAGTCTGGGAAGTCCTGGTGGGATCCTGCTCTGAAACTGTTATACTCTGCATGATAACAATAAACTTGTCTTGGGGCCATTGACTTTGTTCCTGTCAGTCAAGGATTGTCCTTCCTTAACCCTGAACATCCCTCATGCCAAAAAACTCTCAGCAGAGCTGTAACACACCTAGTACAATAAAAATTCATCCCTTGCATAGGCTCCCTATCAACTTGTCTGACCAAAATCCACCTGTGAGTACTTATCTTAAGAACAACTTTTACAATTGACCCTTAATGATTTTGTGAAAGATAGCGAGATAGCAGAAACCGTGCTTGAAGCTTCACAAAACTATGAGAAACAGTCTTCCTAAAATTGTAAGCCAAGTATGATACACTGCTTAAACTGTGTGCATACATATGGTATGTTTATTGCTTTCTAGACACAGAATTCTAGGTTAATTCTCTGCTGGAAGAGATTGAAAATAAATCATATAAAATTTAGCTTGATGTTGGAAAATTACAGTGATTAATGTCTTCTCTAGAAAGACTAGGAATTTACTTTGTATTCTTTATTCAAAGAAAAAGGAAACTATTCATTAGCGTAGATTCCTGACTATTAAAGAAATGGAGTGGGTTTTTGAAAAGTATCATGAAACTGCTTGTGGTATAAGCCCTTTCTCATTAACTAATGGCTCTTGATTATGCTATTTAGGTTGTATCTTCTTGTAACTGTGGTGAAAAAGATAGCTGGTGGATTATAACCAAGAGATCCTAGTTATATTTTTTTTTACTTCAGGCAGTTAGCTATTCAAGTGATGGTTAGACTGGGACTGAAGTTGCATCTGTACAGTTGAGCTTGTTGCCTTCACAGAAATCCTTAAAGGACATAAATTAAAATTGCTACATGAAAACATAGAGCCTGAATCTCAAACATGAGCAAGTGCTTTTTCATATAGAGAAGTAATGATATCAAATTCTATAAAAATATTTTTTGTTTGTTTTCTGCTGTTAAGAAATAAAATAAAAGAAATATTTCAAGTACCTGGAGGTTCTAGTAACAGGTCAACAAAATCATGACCATAAACTCCATAACTCAGAAGGGTCCTTCAAAATGTTCTTAGTTTTAAAATGATTTTCATTTGCATTAAAACAAATAAAACACTTTATAATCAGTCTCAGTGTTTTCTGAAAAGCAAGTATCAAAAGGAAGGACCAAAATTTTGAGTCTCGGCTTTCTTGCAAACCATTCATCAACCCTTTCCTGCTTTCAGAAATTTGTCCTGAGACATTGTTTCCTATCTTTTTTTCAAAAGGCTTCAAGTTGTATTCAGCTGATATTTCTGAATTCCAGTAATGTGTCTTCATTCAGGTGCTATCTTATCTCTCCATAGTCAGCTGTGTTCTGTTTACCAACAAATGATAGCCATTGTACTGACAGATAAGTTCAAGCTATTCTGTAGATATAAGTGCAATAGCAAGTTATTCATGCAGGACATGATTTAGCTTAAAAGCTCAAACACACACACAGAGTTTATTTCATGACTTGAACTAGAGGAAAAGTGAATAAATATCCACTTCCATTTGGCTACCTTTTTTAAGTTTGATAGTTAATAGTTTTAGATTTCAGCACTTTAAAAAGTCCATGAAGGTTAAAAGAAGGGAAGGGAAGGGAAGGGAAGGGAAGGGAAGGGAAGGGAAGGGAAGGGAAGGGAAGGGAAGGGAAGGGAAGGGAAGGGAAGGGAAGGGAAGGGAAGGGAAGGGAAGGGAAGGGAAGGGAAGGGAAGGGAAGGGAAGGGAAGGGAAGGGAAGGGAAGGGAAGGGAAGGGAAGGGAAGGGAAGGGAAGGGAAGGGAAGGGAAGGGAAGGGAAGGGAAGGGAAGGGAAGGGAAGGGAAGGGAAGGGAAGGGAAGGGAAGGGAAGGGAAGGGAAGGGAAGGGAGAAGAGTCCTTCTAAGGATAAGGAAGATTGCAAAACTGGAAAAAAACCCACAAAACTAAAACAAAATTTTCTTAAGAATCATGACAACATTGGTTTCATAAAAAATATTTTAATGTTTCCCAATTTCCTTATCTCATCTGTTTAATCTTGTCTTTTTTCCCACCTCAGACAGCATGTTGTCCTTGTGGTAATAGCTTAAGATTCAGTGATCCATTTCAGTCTTTTCTTTTCTTTAGAACATTTATTCCTGAAAGGTATGTAACTCTTCAAATGGAGTGAATTTTAAAAGTTGCTAGAAAGTTAGCAAAAGCTAGTGGGGATGTCATTTTCTCCACTTATTGTTAAAAGGTCAGTAGTGGGCTTTGCTCAGATTTTCCTCTAACTGAAGAAAGTGACTTGAGATTCCTCATGGCCTTAAATGAGATTTCCAGGATCAGTTAATTAAAACCTACCTGTTTCTTTCTAACTTTTCTGAGCATTAAAGTTGGAGAAGCAGGCAGAATTCAGCAGGATTCAGGGGAACGTACACAGCTGTTGATGAATACAGAAAAGATTGTAACTTTTTGATTTATAATATTTTTGTTAGAATTGAAGCAACAAGTTTTGTTAACAGATTTAATGGACTGGAAAGCAGGAATAAGGAGAACGGCTTTAGAATAGAATGTCTCTGCTTCTGTATTTAGGTGGTAGGTATACAATTATGCACCACTCAAGTTTAGAGCACTGTAAATTGCTGTCCCAAAGCATTTTCGCTAGTCATTGTCCAAAGTCATGGACTACTTTATAAGTTTTGTTGAATGGAGTCACATGCTTTGCCTTTGTGATCAGTCTACTTTGTCACATTGGTTTATTTCGCCTTTTTGTTACCAAATGCATCAGTATGGGATCTAATATCTACCCTTTCTTTCTGTGTAAACTCAAAAACCGAATACTGAACACTTCCCAAACTCTGTGTCATTCGCATGTATGCATGCATTGCATGAAACGTGCAGAGTTTGCAGCACTGGAGCATGTATTTGCTGGCCACTTGTGCAGGGAGCACTGGTGCAGCCGGCAGGGGTCATTGCGAGACCGCGCTGGCGGATCTGTCATCCTGGCGAAGTGTGCCTTGATTTCAAACGGCCTTGTTCTACTGCACAAAACACACACAGCTCACCCTGTAAAACCCTGGAAGGGACTTTCCATTTTGATTCAGCTTTTTTTCGTTCTGTTTTTGTTGCTATACTTAAGCACAAAAATGCATCACCTAAAAAGAACAATAAAATTTCACTTGGAAAAAAACAAACCCTGCAGTGAAGTTTTCCTAATTCAGACCAGCAAGTCCATCAAAGTTGCTAAGCTTATTTCCATTGCTAAGTAAGTTCACTTTTCTTCAGAAGCCTTAAAGGGACTCATGAATTATAGTAGTAGCCCAAAACACTTTACATAGACTCTCACAATTAAGCCAGTGGAATATTAAAACCCAATAAGCAATGGAATCAGCAAATACATCGAACACTCAAGTTACACAGAAAGGAAAGGTTTTAGCTGAAACTCATTTTCACTACATTAAAAACAAAGGAGAAAAAAAGAAGCTTTTTATTACTTTTTACAAAATAGTTTTAAAATGAGCACTGTAAAGAAGTGCCTAATTGAGACAAGGCTGTAATCAGACTAGTAACTTCTTCAAAGAGAACTTGGGGTAGAAAATGTAACAATAAAGTCCAAATAGAATGCTTTAAAGGTAATTGCTCTCTCCTCACATACACATAGGAAGATCAAGTGTAACTAGACTCTCAGAGCAGGCTGGATTTCTCATATCCTACATTATCTAAATAAGCAGATCTGCCGATGACACTAAGGACAGGGCTCTAAATCCCAGTGTTAGCACCTACCAGGCAGATTTGAAAGACGAACGCTTTTCTCTGGAAGAAATGAATAAAAGACAGAATTAAGTCCGCCCCCATTTGAAATATGCTGCTGTGTTTCTACTCGATTCTGAAATTTACTTGAAGAAAAAAGCAGGAACACCTTTAAAACCAAAAGCAAATGAATGTTCTTTTCTTTGCAATGAACATAAACAAACCCAAAGCTTACCTATGAGCCAGAAAAAAAAGAGGAAAAAGGAAGACCAATTTGATTGAAAGACTAACACTGATGACAAGAACAAGTATTTAATATTAGTGGTTTGATTCATTAAGCTTTCTGAATCTTGTAACTTGTATGCATTCATGGAGTCAAATCCTGGAGGTACAGAATTTATGTACCACAGGTACATAAATGCCACAGAATGACATCCTTGAAGCACCTGCTAACCCACCGCTTTTCGTATATCAAATTTTATGATTCACTGATTAATTTTCCATGGATTTTTCTAAAGAAATTTCCATGTTCTGTTCTTTAAATTTTATACAGTGATTTTCTTTGTTTAGAAATTTAGGGATCCATTCAGATTCTTGAAAGAAGAGGAGAGAATAGGAAGAAGTAGGAGGAGAATGTAAGCATTTTTTTAAGCTGTATTTTATTGAAGAAATTTATACAGCCTAAGAACATACAGGAATACTTTTTAATGAAAAGAACCCTCTTTCCCCTTTGAAATGCTGTAGATTTATGGGAACGTAATCTCTGAACAGGGTTTTTCTTAAGAGCTTTCTGCTTTTGCTTGTGTTTTGAATACTATAAAATGTAATAAATAATTCTACCTGCATTCTATGACTGCATAGCATAAGAAAATGAATTATAGAAAAATTATTCTCCTTCCATTACTGAGTATCTTTTAATTGAAATTATTACAGAAAATTATTTAATTTCCAGGAAGTTGTAAATGCTTCAGGATCACTTATCAGGTCTAAATAAATAAATAAATGTAAAAGTCTTTTGAAGTCTTTCAGTAAAAGGCAATTACAGGTAAAGATTAGCAACTTCCTTTTGATAGAATCCCTAAAGAAGCTTATAAATTTTGTGTGCATGGCAACATTATTTTTCTCGTAGTGATGATAAAGAATGACAGAAGTACTTTATAACAGACCAAAGTATGTTAAAGTGGAAGAGTATATATACATGTATCTCAAGAGAGAGAGATTTATAATGCTACTTAATCATTTTAATTTTGACAGAGTTTCAAAATACTGCCAGACCAGATGTGAGAGGGAATTTGGATGGTTGCGGACTGCTTCTGTTGTTATTTCTATTTCTCCTTCTTATGGGCTGATGCCAATGTGGAAGCTCTAAATTAGGAAGCTGTAATAGGAATGTATATGACACTACTTTGGTTAGCCAATCATACCAGTAAGTATGATAAGTAGGAGAGAGTAGGATTATGTCACAGCTGGTGCTATAATTACTGTATAAATTACTCTTTAATAGCTTCTGTGCTATGTATTAAGGAACATGTCTCTCGGTTTTACCAATTAACCTACTGAAAAAACCTCCCAGTAAATTCAGCTGTGTAACTGAAGAGACAAAGTATTGCTCCTGTTATTTTTACATTGTTCCATCTGAACATATATTTTTCATTAAGTTCTATGAATTTGTAGTGGAACAACAACAAACAAATGAATCTTGTATGACTATAAAATTTTCTGACACACAAAATGAGAACATATTGCATTCCCTTGACCTTCTACCTTTCAAAAATTCTCAGCATGAAAAGAAACGTGTTTCTACCCCAAAATGACATTCTCCTGGCTAACAGCTGTAAAGTCACCTTACTCAATGTTTAGATCATATTCTGTGAGCATTAGTATCTCAAAAGGGTTGATCTGAATTTCAGGTCAGATGAAACCAAATGTCAATCCTAGCAAAGCACTAAATGGATCACATCTATTTTTTGGAATTGACAAAGAAATTAAATACTGCCCTTCTGTCCTTTCCTGTTTTCTTTTTTTTTTCCCCTCTCTGATGAAATCCTGGTTTTAGTTTCTGTTCAATGCTTAATCCTGTAAGCCATTCAGTCTATTCATGATGCAGTAAATGTCCTCGAGCAATTATTTAACTTAATTTACATTATTATGAGCTCAAAAATGAAATACTTGTCTACATGTTCTCTTGGTTTAATGCTTAGCACTTCAAAGGATCAACAAGATTTCAGTGCCACTAAGCAGCTCTTAGTCAGGGGTGGGACTTATCTTAGTTTAAAGAAGACATCTAAAATAGATCACGTGAACTTTGCTGAGAAGCTGAGTATTTTCTCCACTGACTATAAAGCTTGCCTGAAATTACTAGCTTGCACATCTCAAGCCTCAGTTCAGATGCCCACATACAGATGTCTAATGCAATTTGGGATGCCATAAGGTACTCTAGCTGGCCTCCAGATACTACTGCAGAACCACATGAATTTTCCATAGATCCTTAATTATGCATGTCACCTCTGAGATAAGCTGGTCATTTTCAAAGACCTGTTTGTGGAAAATTGAAGTGGGCTTCAGCTTCTCATATGAGGAAAGTTCTCTGCCTGCATTGCACAGAAGACTGTTAAGTTAAGGAGGAAGTCAACTAGCAAGTTTTAGATGCCTCAAAAAAAATCATAGAATCATAGAATGGTTTAGGTTGGAAGGGACCTTGAAGATCATCAGGTTCCAACCCCAACTAGACCAGGTTGCTCCAAGCCCCATCCAGCCTGGCGTTAAACACATCCAGTGATGGAGCTTCCACAACTTCTCTGGGAAACCTGTTCCAGTGTCTTACCACCCTCAAAGTGAAAAATTTCTTCCTAATGTCCAATCTAAATCTACCCTCTTCCAGTTTAAAGCCATTCCCCCTCGTCCTATCACTACATGCCCTTGTAAAAAGTCCTTCCCCAGGTCTCCTGTAGGCCCCTTTTAGGTACTGGAAGGCCACAATAAGGTCTCCCTGGAACCTTCTCTTCTCCAGGCTAATGACCGACCCTTGACTACAGCTTTTTGGATTACAGTTTGAATTAGGTTTAGATATCTGAGATGGGAAGATTCTGATATGAAAGCACCATTTTTTCCCATTGTTTATAAAGGAATGGATGGCTTCTGATGTAAACAGTTGCCTTATAGGCATCTATTTTGGTATTGAGATGCTCACACATGAATGGATATCTAGTGTTTTTTCAGATAGAGTATTCCAGCTAGCCTCTACCTGCCTCTCCAGAGGCATAGTCACCTGTAGATCCTAGGTCATACATACTAGTCCCTCATAGACATCTCAGATTCTTACCCAGAACCTCAAATGACAAAGAGTACCTATATTTCAGTAACTGCATCCTACTTCAAAAGCTGGGTGAGCAGGAGCCTACCACAGTGCCAAAAATAAAGCATGACAGCAGTCATGGGTTTTTTGTATGTAGTTTGTGTGTTTGTTTGTTTGTTTGTTCCGTCAGAGTAATTTGAAGTAAATTCAAGTATATCTGGGATCAAAGGTATACAGGAAATATAAATATATATTCCAGATTAAAAAAAAACCAGAAGAACAAAAAATGCCAAAGCATTACAGAACCTCATAGACCACTACAGGAAAATCTCTGCAGTTAAGTGAGAAAAATGAAAGAGTGTCAACCTACCAATTTGTCTCATTTTCTGCATACATAAATCAGTATCAGATTATATGCTCAGAAAAGTTGTGTTGGGTTTTTTAAAAATGTCATTATATAAGCAAGTAGGTCTTGTTATTTCCAGGAACCAATGGGCTTGGTGGATTATTTGAAGCAGAAGGAATTGGAAGCTAGGAGCCAGATCACTGAAGAAATAACTATGGAAAAATACCAAATGCTGAGTAGAAAGCTCAAGTTTAATTTATGGTTTATTGCTGTTATTAGAGCACCTATTGAAGTCCCAGGGAGGATAAGTTTTAAGAACCATGTGCAGACCCAAATCAGACTTCATACAGTTTTCAGACTACTAGAATAAGAATAATGAAAAGAAACCATTGAGAGTTTAACATTTGCAGCCTTCCACTGAAGTTTGTCTCTCCTGTGATGTCAATAATCCCAGTTAATGACCATAGTGCATGAATCTTTAAAATCCTTGTCTTTGTCAATAAAAAGTTGTTCAAAGAGTTCTAGAATTTGTTTTAGAATATTTCCACACCTTTCCTGAAACAGGTAGAACTTGAATAAACATAATCTAGTTTGTTAAACCATGTAATGAGTATCAAAATTAAATTGTCAGCATATCCACCTCTGCGTCAACTCAAAATCAATAAACTGAAACAAAGCAAATATTAAATACCTTCTATTTTGGGGGGAAAATGAATAAAACTGCTTCTTTCCTTCTAATCCCAGCATTTTGTTTAAAGAGTGAATGTTCGGAATAGTAATTATTGCTATTGTTATTCACAGTTTTTTTGGGAAACACGAATCACCTTTAAAGCATAGTAGGAACTGATGGAATGCTGTAACATTTTTATCACCTTTGAAGCTGTTGCCTGGAATGATAAAATCCAGTCATAGATTGACACCAAAAGTAGACTGTAACTTTAGTACTCAATGATAAAATCTGATCATTGTAATATAGAGTTCTACTCATACATACAGATAAGGGTGTTAGGCTTTCTTCTTTTTTCCCTTTTTTCAGTAGCATATTGAATGTCCTATCAAAAAAGACATGTCTTTACTGATAAAATGTCAAGATTTCTATATTTTTTTCTGAAAACTTTAGATTCATTACAGGGATGTTCAGTGCTATATCAGACCAGTAATATTTTCTGAACTCTGTTATTAATTTTTTATATCTTGAATTTATCCGGGAAGCAGTATCTTGAAGAGATGAAAGACTGATGAAATTAGATATAGTTACAATATTGTCAGTGCTATTAGTATTGGTCTTACATTTTAAGACTTCTGCTTAGAAATACTAAATATTTTCAAAAGCATAGCGTGATATTTCCAGATAGGGGTGTGGGAGGTTTTTTTGGTTATTTTGCTTTTGGTTTTTGTTTTTGGTTTTTTTTTTCCCCAGTGCTTGAAATTGAAGTGAGAAAAATTGCTGATTTGTGGGAAAAAAAACAACCAACCTTGTTTTGGGAAATGTAATTTACAACAAAGTTTCAAACTTTCTGAAAGGCTTGGTTTATTCCTTGAAGAAATTTTCCCTTTATTAAAGGTTTACATTACATTACAGAAGGTAATTCATTGATGTTATTTCTGATGTTATTTCTGTATAATAATTCCACGATAGATAGATAGGTAGATAGACAGACAGATAGGCAGGTATAGATAAAAATATATAGATATATATTCACAGCCACATGTATGCATAATACATTTGTACATATATCTATACAGACGTCTACTTATAAAGATATTTATATAAAAACATATAGCATCTGTTATTCCACCTTTAGTGGAATTAATGAGATTAATGAAATGAACGTTATTAGTTAAGAAATGTAATGAAGAATCAGACTTTAAATAAAATAGCTCTACTGTTTATGTAGTACCTGTGAAGATCAATTTGGCTCAATACCAGACCATCTTGTTTCAATACAGTGATCCGGGTCTTTTCTGCTATCAGAGAATTCTTTCTTACAGAAAAATGAACATTTTCTTTATGATCAACTAAGTCTGAACTTTTTCCTTCCATCCTCTTGTACTAATTTAACATCAAGCATCAAGCAGAAGTAGCAAAGTCAGATTGATGAAATGTTATAAAATTTAGTGGCTATGTCTTTTGCCATCATTCTTTCTCACTATGAATGGTTTCACTCACAATCACTGTTAACACGTGTATTTTATAGTCACTTGTTTCTTGCCTGTGACAAGAGTAGAAGTGTGAGAAAAAATTACAAATGTCCCTGAAACAGCTAATTGTTATAAATGAAATAGTTTAGGCTTAAATAATTGATAAAACTGTCATTTATAGCTACATTTGAACACTGAATATGTGTGAGGACTCAACAACCACTGAAACTAAAACAAATACTGATTCTTTTGATTAAATCAAAACAATGGACATGATTATACTAGCATATTTCAATCTGCATCCATTCACTCTCCAAAATAAACACAAAATACTATATAATAAAACATTTTTTCTTATAAAAGATAACTTTTCAAATATGTTCACATTTTTCAACCTTTTTCATCCCTTTCATGATTGTTATCATAGGCTTATGAGAGTATTTCGTTCTTTGTATGAGAAGCAGTAATATGGTAATGTATTTGTTCTTGCTTAGAAAAAATATGCTGGTTTTTATATAACAATTAGATTTCACATAATTGGAAATGGAATACTCAGCAAATTTTGGCCTAGCTTTCTGCATGTCTAACTTCTTTATATTGACTTGAGCAGGCTTTGAGTCAATCTCCTGAAACTTTATTACAGGATTTTGCTTTATTCAGTCACTCATGTATTAGTATATTTATTTAAAATCAGCATTTCTTAGTTCCTTGTTGTATTCACACTATTTCCTAGGTGACTAGGAAGTTCTTATAACTTAGAAAGGTTTTCAGAAATGTTCAGAATTTTACATTTAAATCACAGAAATAGATACAGTAGAAGCAAGAGAATGACTAGAGGGAAGATTTCATTGCAAACCTTTTAAAATATTTTCAATTATTGTTCTTTGTTACTTTTTCCTCACAGAAAAGTGATCAAAATGTCGATCTTTTGGTTCAAATGTAACCAGTCATAGCTAGAGTTTACTTTATAGTAGAGTGGGCAAACTTTAATAACAAATGAACCTCAGAAGATAACTATATGCCATTTCCTTCCAAACAACACAGGCAGAATCTGTAGAGCTCACAAAAGGAAAGGTCAGATCAGAAGTTTTCAATCTTGTCTATGCAGAAGCTTAAACCACTTGGCTTGCTTTTGTCTTATGGGAAGGACAGAAAAATAGGATAATATTTCCAGAATCACAAAAATTGTTTGAATTACTAAATTCCTACATCATATAGGTGATTTTGATTTGTTTTTCCTTGAAGCAAAAGTCACCAGCTTTAAAATCGTTTATATCTATTTGTACATCTTTAATGTTTATAGAGCTCTTACTGTTCACTACCAGCCAGGAAATGTGAGCTCTAGCACTTGAATACCCTGAGATCGTTGTACCCCATTCTGGCCTATCCTGGCAGTAAAAATGGCTTTATGTTGTAAATTATGTATTTGTATTTTGTAAGATAACAGGTGGTGCTACTGTGAATGAGAAACAGGATCTTGGTTACTTTGCTGTTTGTTGCACTGCAGAACACTTAAATGATTACATCAGATTTGTTGGTTTTGTTTTCCCTGAAGGGTTTCCTGTGACACAACTGTAACTTTGTCCTTGCCAAGAAAAGTCAAATGGAATATTAAAAAGGTAGCAGAGCATATACCTGAACAACTGCAAATAAGAGAGACAAAATGAAAGCTCACCTTGTAAGTAATACAGATTTAGCAGCTTTCCTAGGCTTAAAAGCCAACACACACTGTCATCCCTTCCCCCCCACCCCCCAAAGGAAAAGAAAATCAACCCAAACAACTCATCGTGGTTAGTGCACTCAGAGATAAGTAACTATTGGAAAGGCAGTAATCTTTTTCAACATTCATCTGCAAAGTCTTTTGAGGTAAAGATATGTTTCAAGTCTTTATGTATCCCCCTGCTAAAACTTACAGAGGATGAGTTTTGTTCCAGCATAAAAGATATTTCCATACATAGGTTAACAGAGATATAATTAAAGTAATTCAGCATGTGTAAATTTTTTCCTAAAGTAGATTTCCAAAACTAAACCATGTTTCTATTACTTTTTTCTGAAATTGTGGGAGGGTTTGAGGATGATAGTGAGATCAATCTGAGCTGTGCTCCTGCATTCTTTAAATCCTGGTTCCAACTGCAATAATTACACAGTTTGCAAATAACTTTGCATTGGGTATGTGAAATGATTCATTGTTTAAATCACATAATTTTCTTTAACTTTCTGCAAATTGATCATATGCAACATTTTTCTGTGGCTTTCTCTTTCCAGACTATTGTGCTGCAATCCAAAAAAGGTTTTTCATCCCAAAAGATGTACCTATCACATCCTGCATGCCTGATCCAGCACTTGCCCTGTTCATTCATCTGTTTTCTTCACTTTCTATTAATCTCTTATGGTTTTTATTTCTAAGGGTAATAAACACGAGTAGAAACAGTAGTCCAGATTCTAGAAAATTATTTTAGTACTTAGTGGAAGCTAACTGCCAAAACAGAAGCTAGTGTCAGTGGTGTATTCATAATATGTTAAGGATATCAGTGACACCTTTACAGATATGTAATTAATTTCATAAAATCTTGGGCACATAAGCAGCTTGTAGGAACTCTTTGCATTTGAATACATTTTTCCAGGAGTTAAAAATTATACACGCATATATAAAGTACACTTAGGACAGGAAAAAATATTGGGTTTTGTATTAGACTGAAGTATTTCAAACACATTCAATTGTCTCAGGAGACCTCAGCTGTTACGAAGATCAAAAAGGTCATGGAGTTAGTTCTGGCTGTTAGTGGCATGTGCGTTGCAAACATGCTATCTATAGTGATAGACCACCTACAGTCTAAGGTACATAGATAGAAAAATAAAGCTACCAGGTGGGCAAAGATAATACCACTTCCAAACACAACAGCTTTGCCCAAAGTCACTTCAGATTTTATAAATTGTGTTATAAAGTCAAGAATGCTCCATTCCACCAATGCACAATTCAATAACAGCTTGGAATTGGAAACTGGAAATTATAACTGGCAAAGAAGCCAAGCATCATTCCCTCACGTATTTACAGTAAATGTGCAATTTGTTGCATATAACTGGAAAGGTGAATATGATTAAATACATAGACTACATACATTATTCAAATATACGTAACAAATTTAATTTATATATATATAGGATAGTTTATCTATCATTGATATGTATGCAGATTTAAAAAGTGACAAATAATTTTGAACTCAAAATTTTCTTTTCAAGTGAGTGCATGCAAACACAGTTTCATAGTTAATTTCTATCACTGGTAATTTTATAAATGCCTTTAAAAATTCTTTTAAAACAATATATTACCTTTGGGAAATGTTTAAGGCTTAACAATACAGTATTCAGCAAAACGCATGTTGTTATTTTAGGTCTCCTAATCCCCAACTTGTTTTTATAGTCTCACATTTCTTTGCATAGCATATGTGCTTTAGCCACTAAAACAGACGAATATTGCAAAGATCAGTTTAGCCTAGCATATTATTGACTTTACTCATGTAAATTGAGCATGATATTGTTTTGTCACTGTAGAAATTTTGTGCAGCAATAGAAACAGAAAATACCAGAGCACAGGATTCATTTTTAAATCTGAGGAGAATTCTGAGTTGCTCAGATTCCACTTGTGTAAACAGACACGGTCCCACTCATTGATAGTAATGACAATATGTGAATTATACTGAATAGTTCTTAACCTTGAAAGAATCTCCTTAGACATAATCAGAAGAAACTAATTTGATCATCTTAGTGTTAGTCTTGTTCCATCTAATCATAATTTCTGTTCAAACTGTTACTCTGATTTAAATTACTTTAACTTTCAAGTAACAAATCTGTAAATCTTCTAATGAGAATTAAGGATACTGAAAGTCTCACGACTGAAGCATTTCATGATTAGACTGAGGTAAAAAAGCATCCTCTAGATTAATAAGCAAAAATGGGCTAATTTCCTTTTTGTCTTGCACCATGAGCACATTATACAAGCAAATTTTTGTTTTCTAAGTGGCTTCCTAGGTTTGTCTTTAAAGGACAGCATTCCAGTGATTGTTTGGTTTTTTTTTCCGTGCCATACATAGGGGTAGCACATTGTCCCCATTTGTCTCGATGTCAGCTGACATACTGAAAAATCAATTCATTTGCCTTTCTTCCTTTCTAGTAGTAAACACCTTCCTTATTCCAGCTAATCTTTTACTTGGTATTTGTCAGTGGACCTGTAGTAGCAGGCTGATCTTGAACCTTCAGAAACCTGGGGGCAGTTGCCTTGAGCTGAAAAGCCACACACATTTTGACAGAAACTATGCCATTTTCAGTGCATGATGAGGCTTTTAAATCCCATTGTAATTCTGGCAATGAGCCCTTCTTGGAACAGACTCTCCTGTTATACAAATATTATTTAACATTGTGGAAGCATAAAATTAATTTATACAATTATTATGGTAATTTATTAATATAACCATCATATGACATATGGCAGAATGTTAGATTATTGGGTGATTATGGGCATAATGTTTTTCACAGAAAATAAAATCTGATTAACTGCACCATCTAACAGTAAAAACAAAAAGCAAATGAACAAAACCTCTTACCTTAATTCATTGTTATTTTCAAATGCAGTCCTGCAGCACTTTATATGTGGTAACACTTGCACTCCTGTTCACTGGCAGATAAAGGCTAAAGCTTTAAACCCACAAATAAGTCTGAAAAACTTATGGAGTGTATTCCGTATACCCACTAGCAATATAAAAATACATATTATTTTCATGACAATGACATGAGCTTGTCTATTTAGTATAGTGAAATTAAAAGGAGTCAATCCTATTGAAATAATATGGCATTTCTGTGACATTCAAATCCAGCAAATTCATAGATGCAAGATGTGTGGTGGACCAATCTGTCTTGTGGAAAGGTCAGCCTAATACAAAAGACCAAAGAAAAACATGCAAGCTATGCACCAGGAAGATGCCGAACTAATAGATAGGCAGTACCTGACAAAATCTACCCAGACTTTTAAAGCTAGGCATAAGTCTCCACTGAAGTGGTGATAACTTAAGCTGAATATTTATTAAACAATGAAGGAACATTTATATTTTATATACAGCAATGTCTTCATTTAGACTTGCTCTTTTGCATTCATTTTCTGCCGTGTATGCACTCAGACTAGAAATTTTACCAAACCATCACTGACAAAAATATTATTTAGCAATAGAGAGCAAAACATGATTATCTTCAGATGAGCTATTGGTGAGGATCTGAACAATACCCTGCACATTTCTATGTTTAGGCTTGGCTGCTTTTGCTATATGAGCATATCTTAGCAACAGTTTATACTCAGCAGAATTTATAATTACTAAAAACTGAGGAAGGCAATGAAGCATGCATTTTAATTGTGGAGAAATGTAACCCTTGAGAAAAATCATACATGAGAAAATGTAAGACTAATAGATTAATTTTAAAATGTTTATTTGCATGTTTTGGTCACACCCAGGAGACAATGAACTTGTGAAAGAGAGAAATGAAAATTTTCATGAGGGCAAATTCAAAACAATTGGAGATTAGTAAGTATCAGTAAATATGTCTTTGAAAATACAGGATAAGGGGGCCTAAAAGTGAAATACAGCTTATATAAATTAGACAATGTGAAGGAGGCAGACTACAGAAATGAATTTTTATTCTGCCTGTTTGACGTTAATTTTCTCATTAATTCATTCATTCGTTCATTTCATCTGCCTTTTATCTCATTTTCAATATCTAAAAGTGAAGTCTAATAGTTTATTTCTTTATTTTACAAAGTGCAGTGATGATTAATAAGTTATCACCTTTAGAGCTCTGTGGCATTTACAGCTAAAAAATATTGCACACTATGCTGACTGCTGGTTGTGGCATTTACAGAGATATCATAAGAGATTTTTGGAACTTCTGTTTAATATTTATATTGTGCATATACTTAGAACAGAGATAAGGTGTGCAAGAAACCTAACCATAACAGCTTTTTAGCTTTGCAGATCAAAGACAAGAAGTGGACTAGAGTGCACAAATAAGTAACTAATCTAATGCACATCTCTGTCTGCAATGGGAAATTCAAGTAAAATTTGGATTCTTGGATTCATGTACAGAAGATCATGGATGAAATCTTGCTTACTTAACTTATAGCTGCCTCCCAGAAGAGGGCATCTGCTTTAAGGATATCTGCTTTTAGTGTAGAGCGCAGAATTTAATTTACAGGGGACTTAATTTGAGCAAACACCCATCCGCGTGAACACACTATCCAATCAAATTTTGAAAATTGAAACCATTGTCTGTTTACCAGCCTGTTAGGCATGATAATGTGACTTAAATATTGAACAAAATTAGAATTTCAGTTGCAGACAGCAGGAGAAAAAAACCCTGATGATGGTGACTAGTCAGAGGGAAACACTACTTTTACTTTTCCCACTGTACTACGTTAAAAAAAAATAAGAAAAAAAAAAAAAGAGACCATTCTAAAGATAGAAACAGACTGCTCCCACTGAAATCAGGCAGTTAAGGTGAACAAAGCACATAGAATAAAGTACTTTGTTTCTGAAGAATAACTATAAGTATTCAGTGTCCTGTCCTTTAATAATGTAATTACTAATTCAGCAGATTGTTTTCCTTCTCATGCAGGAGTATCTAGCTCATAGATCAAACTCTTCTGGGTAACCAAGCCTGATTGGTAATACAGTTAATCTTGTGGCATGTGACTCAGGTAATCACTGCGCTCCTTCACCCCACAACCCACACCTCATACTGCTCAATGAGTATTCCTCACTTTGCTAGATACTCTTAGCAAAAAACTGCTACTTAGCCAAAAGTTTCTGCTAACCTAGATCTTTACCAATGTGTTAGCAGTAGCACACATCCAGCACAGAGAAGACCTGGAGCAGTCTCTCAGCTCACGTCAGACTTCCAAACCACTTCTTTCATCTCAGTTTATGAGCAACACAATCTCTGTCTTCCTCCTCATCCTTCCTCTTTCTTTTAAGTAGTAACTTTTGCCTTTTCCAGGACCGGAACCTATTGTCTTAAATAAGGTTAATCCCACACTCATGTTTTGGCAGTGTTTATTATTTCAGATTTTTATATTTCATTGCAATTAGGAATAAATGTGCTTATTGATCCATTTAATGTAACTGCCCTTCTCTCCATCAGGTGCTTGCACAAGGCTCCTTCTCTGACTTCCTCTAGAATGACCTCTGCATTTCTGTAGTGCAGGGGAATCGGGACAAACACAAAGAGTTGCTGCTTTTTCTTAATGCCAATCTCACAACAGAAAGAAAATAACAATGGATATGGGCCTAATGCAGCCACTTACATGAAAAAATTTAGAAGAAGGATATGGTTGTACTTTTGCCATACGACAGGAGCTTTCACTGTCTCTAGAACAGCTAAGAGGAGGTTAAGCTATAGCATGTTCTATCTGCATTACAATTAACCTCTCTGTTGTAAAAGCAGAGCTTTGAAAGGCTTTTCTGATTCCTCTGCCAACAAAATCTGTAAAACTGGTAAGTAAGGTTACCACCAGGGCTATGTTATTGGCATAACTTTGTTATTAGAAAACTCTGGAATAAAAAAACACCTAAGAAAAAAGAAATAAAAATTTCCATTCCTTCAGTATCAGAATTCAGTTGAAGAAGGAACAGAAAGGCTGGTAGACTCTAGCCTCTGACTCTTCCACTCAAAAAAGGAAAATTCTGAGCAGGTTAACAAGTAGCCTTTTTGGTGCTTTTTGCAGCTAAAAGCAGATTTACCTCTCGGTTTGCTGAATGCACTATAACAGTGTTCTATTTGCACTTCAGGACTAACTCCAGAAGCCCCAGAGGAAAAACACAAAGAAGTTTTCTAGCAGTTTTCAAAAGAAACAGCAAGAATTGAACTATATGTGAAGCTTGGGATATTGTTAAAAGGGGTGAAGAGGGAATATGGAGAAGAGGTCAGTAATTGGAGAGCAGAAGGTTAGAGGCTACCTGCTCATTTTGGGGATTTGTACTGAGAAAGAGACCAGGCTTGTTTATCTGGTTGACTGATTTCAAGTGGGAGATGTGATTTTCTGCTTGTACTGAGTAAAAGGAAAGGGAAAATCAAGAATAATTATTTTTGGCAGAGTTAGGTAATTCCCAGTCCCAGCCATCTTCATTTGGTCACCAGCTGTTACTGCTGAAAAGTATTTTGTGTTACACAGTATTAATTCTCAATTTGTGTTCCTCTTCCTGATTGCTATTGCTTTCTCTGTTGAATTTACTATAAATTTCCTGGCTTTTAGAAATCCTGTTTTGCAAACTACTGCTGCATTTCTAGAATATTTACAACCCTTAATTTTTGATATTTTTACTCACAGCCATAACTCCTTCTGAATGTATTTTTGGTCTGCAAATGTATTGGTTTTTTTCAGTTCATATAATTAATGTGCTACATATTGGGTGTATTGCCTGAAGTTCACCCTGCTGCTGAAAGCTAGTCTAAAAGACCTGTATAGGGAAAATCAGCAATGAACTTAGGCTGAAAAGTTCATGGTGTCCTTAACAATGTGGTCACACATTATCTAGAATGCTTGCAAGCAAACAGAACCATAAAATATTCCAAATCTCCATCAAAACAAACTTGTACCCTATAAACCTTTTATGTCCCAAAGGATCTGACAGCTCAGTGACTAAGGCAGTCATGCAGTAAAAGAGAAACTGAGTCTTAGAGTCCACCAGGCCAGAGATTAATTATTCTTTTTACTCCAGTTTAAGCGCATATTCAAGATTGGCCCTCAGTTATCCATATCGCCTATGTATTGGTTTGTGCTCTGACTGATCTTGGCACACATGGACTGTTTCTCCAATTGGGAAAATTGATTTGGAGGTGAGAAGAACAGAGCAACTGAGTCAGGCTTGCCAAAAGTTCACTCAGCTGTGTTTCTCCAAGGATTTCTCAGTAAAAGTCTCCCCATGTACTCAAATTTGGTATTCTAGCAAGTTTATTAATGGAAGGATGCTTTGCATCTCTGTATCAAAATGCCTGACACCAGGCTGATACCTAATGGCTGGAGGAGGCACTCTGGTATCGGAAAAACACATAGCTTAGCTCTGAGGAGGGACAAAAATAAACACGCAGCAATGGATAGCATCTTCTGGAACACTTTTCAGGCTATTGCAGAACAGTTAACAGATTCAAGTTTAAAATAAAGGTATAGCAGAGTGTATCTGATTTTTGGCATTACTAGTAAAGAATTCCAGCCTTTGTTGACCTGTTAGGGCAGGGTCTCTGGTACTTGTCTGTTCTTGCATTGGCCTAAGCTTCTTTCAGCTTGTAATAGTCCCTTAGAGATCAAGTGGTTATTGCCAATCTGTTGCAGCTGAAGCCCTGAGAATACTACATGAAGTAAAGGTTTGACACCCCTTGGCTGCCCTCAAGCAATACCCCTAGCAAGCAATAGTCCTTTTCTTCAAGTGAGGCTAGAAAATTGTACAATTTACAAACTTTAGCTGGGAGCCAACAAGAAGGAAACAGTCTGATACAAAACATACCAAAAGATCTCTAGGTGGATTTAAAACTCAGGAGGAAAAAAAACTACCATGAAAATTGTATAAATCTTAGCGAGGACCTTGGGATACTGCCAGTTCGTCATAATCATTCATTCCCTCCCCTAGTTCTTCCTGAGGAAACAAGGCAAAGCAAGGCAAGGAAAAGATTATTTTCCAAAAGATGGTCAAAACCATAGATTTGTAGCTGATGCTGTTTAAAGTGAATGAGTGAATATATCAGGTAATGCTTCTTTAAACCTAGTTTTTTATTGTTCCTTATCTCTGAACTGGCAGAGCACATCAAACGTGTGCTTTCCATTTCTTGTGTAGAATGTCTAAGCCAGATCTTCCTGTCACCCAAGAATGTAAGCTACATTCGAATCCAACAGTGGTACACCGTCTTCATTCAGTTTCTTCTTAAGGAGGAGGTGTAATATTCTCCTTTAATATTGCCTCTTGCTCCATTAATTCCTTCATGAGGAAAATGGAAGAACATAAGGAATCAGAGTGAAAGGTTTGGCTTCGAGCATCTGAGGGAGAAGAGTCCTTGGAAAATAGACTCTGTTTCGCAATGGGATGGAGAAGTAGGACCTACTTAGCCACTCTAAAACATTATTCTGTGGATGGAGTGAAACAAAAAGTTCCCTGTGTAGGGTTTCATGTAAATATATTTAGTTGAGGAGGGTTTAATTTTAATATCTTTAATAAACGGTCTCTGCCTCCCTCCACCCCCCTTCAAAAAAAACCACCTCTTTCTGTTTTCCATGCAGAATATTTTGTCACTTGTATTGGGAGGCATGTCTCTCTCAATATCCACAATTTAAGTGCATACTAAGTGCTTATGTTGTCATTCTAAATTACCTCTTTGTGTTCCTCCAGATCCTGGACAAATTACCTGACCTTTGTACTTTAAATACTGCATAGTAAAAGACATACCCTAAAATTTAAAGGCAGTTAATTACAATATAATTGGGAACTTCTGAGGTATAAATACAGGTAGAAACTGCAAAAAATTTATATAATAATGTTCTTTTGAAGCATAGTGCCTTATAAACCAAAGCCAACAGGAATAGTCAGTCGGATTACATATTGCTGACAGCTCTCTGATACCCAGCTTTCTGGTTATTCACAAGATGTTTATAAAAGAAACTTGTATTTCACATATACTTTTATTATGTTAGTTTTACACTCAATTTTGGTGGGCAGCCTTTGTTCCAAATAAGTATGTTGCATTATGTGATGAAAGCTCATCTGAACACCCACAAAGGAGTACAGAGAACAACAGGAGGAGGGGGAGCCCAAATAATACTCTGCTGTGTTACTCCCAGTCCTATCACAGGCACCAGCAGCTTATCAAAGGCCCATCAGCACAAGCCCAGAGAAGCACAGAGGTGCAAAGGCAGGCGAGAACAAAAATTAATGACCCAAAGGAAGGGACACCCAACCCAGGACCCTCCCAGCACTGACCCGGGAGATCCTCAGATCCATGGTCCAGGTGTGACATCCATCAACAAGTAAACACTAGAGGACCTTTCCGGCTGAGGGGCTGTTGCTACTTACAAGTATGGGACACATTGTGGGATTGCACAAAGCTTACTTTGGGATGTGTAGGGGAAGAATCAAAGGAAGGGAAGGGGATGGATCTAGGAGATCTGGGGAGGAACAAGCATGGTGAAATGGAGAGGTAAGGGTATAAAAAGGGCCAGTTGCCTGCAAACAGTTAGCTGGTGGGTACCCTTGTCCTATGCCCTACACTTGATCAGCGCAGGCGATCGTATCTTCTTACTAAACTCCATTTCTAACTATTTTCCTGGGTGAGGGACTCTCTGTTTGGTGTGCATATGTGTGTATGGAGGTCTGAGTGAGAGCAGCTGGAGTCAGACCAGGGGCCAGAGCCATGTGTCTGTGGTGTCAGTGACTGGAGCAAGATTGGGTGTGCAAGTCAGTGTGTGAGTGCTAGCAAAGGGCAAGCCAGACTAGCTGTCAAGTAGGTGAAGTGACCTGGGAGCCGTGGCAGGGTGTGGGTCTCTGAGGGTGAGGCCATTGGAGGAACTGGTTATCGGAGGGACCAGGAAGTTCCAGCCAGCTGCTGGACAGCTTGTGGAGTCTGGGGGTCTCAAGGGAAAAGACCTGCTGCTGTGTGTGTGCAAGTCAAAGCAACAAGCCTGGGTAATGTAAGCAACAAGGCTATTGCAGGCTTAGAGAAACCATCTAAGTTAGAAAACAGTAAATAGTGAAAATAGCAATCCCTTTGGGAGGAAGAGCTGTACACAGAGGTCTGACACTGTGGAGAAGTCAAGTTTGCAGTGGAACCATTGCAGGTGGATCCAGGACACCAGCCAGGACCTGGTCACAACAGGGGGTTGAAAGTGGTATCCTGTCTGCAGTGGAGGAACCAGCCAGACACCTCCATTGGTTTGAGTGTTGTGTACAGAATGTACAAGTATGCCCTAAAATAAAAGCTTAAGAACAGAAATTGCTTATCCCTTCTTACACCGAATCTGATTGAGAGATGCATTTTAAATGTTACATCATGTGTTCTGTCTGTGTGGCTACCTCACCCTAAATTCCTCTGTGACTGTCCTGGTTCCGGCAGGGCTGGGGTTAATTTCCCCAAGGATGGGAGGGGACACAGGTATCCCATGCCATGTGAGCCATGCCCGGGCTGTGGGGGGGCGCTGCCGGGGGGAGGGGGCAGGGAGTCGCTGCTCAGCGCGGGCTGCGGCGGCGCGGGTCCGGGTCCGGTCAGTGAGCGGCGGTGCCCTGATCGCGTTTGTATATTCCGTTATCCGTGTTATTATTACTGTTTTCTCTTCCCTTTGCTGTTCTGTTAAACTGCCTTTATCTCAACCCACGAGTTTTGCCTTTTTCTTCGTATCCCCCCCCCCCCCCCCCCCCCCCCCCCCCCCACGGCTGTGGGGGGCTGAGCGAGCGGCCGCGTGGTTCGTTGCTGCCGGCTGAGGCCAAACCACGACAGTCCTTTTTGGCGCCCAACGTGGGGCTCGAGGGTTGAGATAACGACAGATCCGACCCGAGATTGTTAACACGAGTTTGTTATATATATTTCTCATATTAGTTAGATAGTCGCCGGTTACAACATTCCTTCGTTTGTTTGCATGGCTGTGTTATGTAAATTCTTACGTGCTCTATGTACTCCCCGTGATGATGTTTGTTACCTCGGGGAGAGGGATCAGGATTATAATTTTGCTGTCCTGTGCGATATCAGCATATGGTATGATAACATCACTGCTCAGGTCGCTGTGTTGGGGTGTTTATGCAGTATTGCTGTCCTGCCCATACCTTGGTCGCCGTCTCGCAGAATTTATTAATAATCATACCCGATCTATGGGGGAAACAGGGGGGGATACTTTCCCTAGCTCTTTCACCTCCCTTTTCTTCTTCGGGCCAGGTATGACAGCTTTTGAGAATTTCGAATATCCTTGGGATGCTCAAACCAGTCTCGTCCTATTGCTATGTCTCCTGAATGTGTTTCAGGTTTTGTTTAGGGTTAGACAACTGTTCAAGACTACCACCCAGGGATCTGCCCCGAGGCTGGATAGTCAGGGGTGGCATGGCATGTGGGAGAATATGGGCAGGTATCTAGAGAATTTCTCACCTCCAATGTTTTGGGACTTCACCCCCGAACAATTACAGGACCCTGATAAAGTGGTAGAATTTTTAAAAGGAAAATGCTGTGGCTATCCCAGAGATGCACAACTCACTGCACTGTGCTGGGCCCTGGCCAGTATCTACCAAACACTGCTCAGTGTTATGCAGCACCCTCAGGGGAAAGAGGAGGAAACCAGACCAGTAGGCACTGCAGCTATTCCAACCCCTGCGGCAGACAATGCAGCTACTCCCACCCCGGTGGCCGGCCCTGTGGCTACTCACCCACCTGCGGCAGACACTGCAGCTATTCCAACTCCAGTGGCAGAAAATACAGCTACTCCAACCCCGCTGGCAGGCAATGTGGCTACTCAACCCCTGGTGATGGGCAATGCGGCCACTCAAACCCCAGTGGCAGACACTGCAGCTGAACCAGACAACCAGCCCGTGCCTGTATCAGTTGCTCCTGTACAGAAGAAGAAATACACCAAGAAATCAGTTCGCTTAGTTAGGGATGATGATGAACCAGGGCCATCAAAGGAAAGGGAGGAAGAGATGGAACCAGAGATAATCACCCGATCCCTATCCCTGAGTGAGCTGAGAGATATGCGAAAGGATTTCAGCCGACTTCCGGGCGACTTCCGGTTAATTTCCCCAAGGATGGGAGGGGACACAGGTACCCCATGCCATGTGAGCCATGCCCGGGCTGTGGGGGGAGCTGCCGGGGGGAGGGGGCAGGGAGTCGCTGCTCAGCGCGGGCTGCGGCGGCGCGGGTCCGGGTCCGGTCGGTGAGCGGCGGTGCCCTGATCGCGTTTGTATATTCCTTTATCCGTGTTATTGTTACTGTTTTCTCTTCCCTTTGCTGTTCTGTTAAACTGCCTTTATCTCAACCCACGAGTTTTGCCTTTTTCTTCGTATTCCCCCCCCCCCCCCCCACGGCTGTGGGGGTTGAGCGAGCGGCCGCGTGGTTCCTTGCTGCCGGCTCAGGCCAAACCACGACAGTGACACAGAGGAAACTAGATAAGCATACAAACAACAAAACGTTTCTCAGTTCGAAGGTATTAGTAAGGGTGGCTATGCTGCTAAAAAAATGTTTTTATGCAACTTCGGTCAAAAAATTCCCAACTTTTTTTCACATATATTGCAGGAAATTGGCATTTCACTTTGTCTCTCTCTGTGACAAGACCAATGCAGAGTAAGTATACTCTTCCCTGTCTTTAATATTTGAATCTGAGTGCTGACACACATAAAGATAGCATTTTAATTGCTTTTTGGATATTTTTCTATTGTTAGACACTGGAGGACCAAGATGCTTTTACAATCAAAATCTCTGGATGTGTTGTACAAATCAACTCCTAAATTTGAATGTACAGCTATAGCTTTGAATATGACAGCAGGAAAAAAAAAAAAAGGTAGTTGTTTATGCAGAGTGATTTTAATTACATTTCAACCAGATGTTATTTGCCAAGCATTAACTTCCAGCCAAGAGGTAGTAACCTCACGCTAAAAACTAATTTTTGATAAAAAAATCCTCTTATACAATGGATGTATTGCAGTTGCTGCGGGTTTAGTCAGTTAAAAGGCTTTCACTTACACAGTAGGTTACAGTTTAACAAACTGAAACACTACAGTGAAACCACATTATGAACTTTTCAAGAGTGACACCAAAAACAGATTATGATTTTGAAACCTGTCCCTGTCCCACATGCTTGGTAGTAAAGGAAAAATGTTCCTCTGTGTGGAACATCTGTGACTGGCCTTCTATTTGCTTTGATTTTTTAAGACAATTAGAAAGCCTATTGGCATTTCTTCATACATTTTACATAGAAAAAGTACAGATCCTTTGATATTCCCTTCCAAACACTGTATTATCAGTAAGCAGTTACCATAAATTTGTCACCCAAATGCTTTCAAGAAGCAGTGAGAGGGGACAGGCCTGAAACAAGTTGTATTTATTAGCTGAGACAAATAATTTCTTAGCAGTTATACTTCTACCAGTTGTACTTGCCATTTCTAGTATGGATATGATCATTCAATGCAAGTAGCATGGAAGTCTGTGTCCCTGAAGCTGAACTGGAAGCTGGATACTACTGTGCTTATTGGGGTATGTACCTGTCATGGACCAGATTTCAAAGTGTGTTGACATTCAAATGGGCTATTTCAACATAGTGTATTGGTCTAGCATGAAGAACAATCATCTAATCAGAGCATGTACCTATCAGTTTGGGTACATGACAAATTATTCAAACATTCCTGTTAATTGACAGGCAGTTTAATAATTTTAATTTGAAGTCTCCCTTGGTGGTGGATGAAATTAAGGATGAAATTAAAAAGTTATATTGAGTTGAATGATAAACCAGACTTTACCATCCATGAGCACCCACAATGGGAATTTTCTAAAGGGATTATTAGGGGAAGGTTAATTAGCATTTCACCTGGGAAATGGTAACAGATGAGCTACGGCAAATCTACATAAAATATTGAAATAATTAGAGAAAACGCTCAAATAAAAAAAAAACCTGAAACAAAACACAAAACTATCCATTTATTAAGTAGATAACATGGATAAAAAAGTCATTTTTATTACTGTCTTATTAACTGAAAAGGAGATGTTTTTTGGCATACTCCAAGCAAATACAATTTTGAGTTAGGAAGTTCAGAGAAAAAGCTACTGATGTATATGTTTCAAAATGGAAACCATGGAATTAAGCTATTGTGAAGAATCCAAGAGGGAGGCCCCACAACCAATCCTCAGAGTTATAATTATAAAAAATGAGCTTCGTTTTTCAGTAAGTCTTAATATGTAATTATCAGATGTTCATAAATCTAAATGCATTAGTCATCTATTTAAAATTAGAATTATCAGCACAGACATTAAAATTTAAGTGTTGAAACTGAATTTAAAAGATATGTGATTACATAAGAAAATAAGTCCTGATTTTCTTGTCATTTAATAAATAAAAATGTATTTTTAGACTCAAAATCTCATCCACTGAATAGGACTCAATCTACTTACTTACTAAGATCACTTCTCAAAAACAGTACAGCACAAATGTCTTAATAAGAGTACTCAGAAGAATATCACAGATCAAAGCATGGCAGATCACCTAATGAGTAACCAATCCAGTTAGAATGTTACCTAATTCATGACAGATCAAGCATCCTTTTAAAGTATTTAATAATGTGTTATCACAGCTCTTTTTTTTCGCTCTTCAGATCAAGTTATGGTACTCAGGCTCTAAACGTCTTGTGCAAAGAAGTTTAAGGACCAGACAAAGATGCCTTATCCTGAACAGAAATAATACTACCTATTCAGCACTGCAAATTCTTTTGAACCTTGTCTATAGGCTCAGGAGCAGTAAATGGCCTCCACTCTTATAGCACACGCACCAACAGACTGAAGTTGCAAACTCCCCCAAATAAATACATATACCAAGGTCTTCAAACAGGAACATCTGTTCCAAGTTCTTTGGGAAAACAGCCAAGAGGCAAAGACATATCCAGGAGAATAAATGCTGAAAATAGCTTGTCAATGTGAATTTTTTAAGAAGAAGAGTTGCCCCTTTCTTGCTGGTATCTTTCTGAAGAACATAATAAACATTATGATTTACATTTATTCCAAAGTAAACTTTAGGAGGGGAGGGAAAAAGACAGGACAAAAAAAAAAGAGACTGCAAAATGAACAAGGGCCTTCTAGGCTGAAAATTATAACATTTTGCAGAACTTTGGTAAACAAAATATTTTGTAGCTTTCTAGGAATAATTTAAAATTCCATTGTACTATTTCCACTTTTTTTAAGAAATGGTATTTCCAAGTAGGGCTGAATGAAAATGTCATATTTGAACCAATCTGCCCCAAACCCAGAAGAAACACTTCCACACTTCGTTACTACCCTGGCCTTCATTGATTTAGAATATTCTCTTTTCTTTCTGTTTATATCCTCTTTCTTATTAGGTATTTAGAAAATGTCTAAAGTCGTGACAAAGCATGTTGTGGCCTCCAAGTGATATTAAAAGTCAGCTAACTAAGAATAAGAAAGGCTTATAAACACAAAATCCAGTCTGGGTTACTTTAGGGTCTACCTGGAACACAACAAAATAGAGGTCTTTCAGGAATTTACATGTATGATATCTCTTTATATATATGGTGCTCTTTTCCATGCATGTACATGGATGTATATCAGAAACAGTTTCTGTGAAAGCCACTAAACTATTGCCATCAACAGCAGTATGCAATGTAAGTAAGAGAAAGAACACTAATGGGATGAGAAACAGTAAATTTTTCATCTTGTTTGCTGTGCAGATGAAGAGAGGTTTTTACATTTGGAGAGCTCAGACATTCTACTCTCAGGAGATGGGGAGAAGCCAATTGCTCATCCCTGAATCATCCACTCCATCGCCAATAAATTGAGATCACATTAGGAGAGAACACCCACATGTGTGTTACCCCTGTGTTTATGAACCTATCAGCACCAGAGAGTCAATGGGAATGTGTAGAGCTGCTTCCGTGTTAAGTTATTAGAATGGATATTAAATCTTCTTTCTGCAGGTAATGTTTGGAATGAACACTGATTTTTTTCTACAGGAGAGTTAGTATAGCATTTAGTTTAGAAAATATTATCTTATGTACCAGAATTCTGCTTGTGATGCACTGAAAACAAAGGAAAAAAAAAGAAAAAAAAAATGCTTCTGAAATATACAAAGCAATTAAAATTAGAATAATTGAAATTTATCTATTTTCATATTTGCAAGGCTTTTGCGACTTCACCCTAGCATATCTGTTTGTACAACCATTCTCATTTTAAATGAACTCTTTGGTGTGGATATAGCTTCAAGGAATAGAGTTTATAAGTTCCAGTTTAGCTTCTAATTCATGATGCGAGGTAACTGTCGTAAGATGTCTCACAGTCAGCAGGTCCACAAGGATAAAAAGGATACAATTCCTTCAGCTGCCCAAGACATCCAAAAACTTGGTCTACCACAGTTTAGTTTCCTTCTTATTGCTATCATCAGAAATACTCAGGTGAACTAGAACAGTGATATGATTCAAGTGACAGCTAATGATTTGACCTGCTTCTCCAGGAACAAGACCAGGGCAGATTCCTTTTCTGTGTAGGTGTGGAGTTTTAACATTTACCAGTCTTGGGCTTCCATGTGGCTGCACAGCTCATTATGTTCATACAAGAGAGATGTTACAGGGGTGCTAATGGCTAACCAGGGATGGGTCTGCTCCTTGTGACCACACTCTCAGCCTACCTGTATGTAGAACCTGGAAGCTTAAGTTAACAGAAGAGATTGTCTTGGGATTTATGCAAGCTACCCAACATCTTTAGTATGTCAAACAGCCTTCATCATTAACAATGTTCCCTAGGAGATCCTTCTACTTCTGGTGATATCTGTGATGTACAGATCACTTCACCAAGTGCACAGAGCTTTGTATGTGATTTCCATGTTTATCCTATCAAAAATCTGTAGAACATGATGGGAGATGAGGCAGGTTTTTCAGGCCTGTTTCATAGTTATATATGCCTGGGCAACCATTGTCTCTGGTTTATAGTTATTTTCAAAGCCATCTGATCTCCAGCCATGTCAAAAGAAAATACAAATAAAACCAGATTATTCACATCACCTGAAGCAGACAACACCACTTCACATATTTTTAAAATAAATAACTAACAGAAGGAGATAAAAAATGTCTGTAAATTTCCTATGCCAAGATTAAATAAAAATGCTTTCTTTTCATCTGATTTTCTGTATTTTACTGGTTAGTCACCTCTAAAAGGATACTGCCTTAAGTGTTATCTCCACTAAGGATATGGATATAAGCTCTTCTGGATGAAGGTTTTCCTGTGAAATCTCTCAGAGTGTTTGAGAAGAGTTTTGGGACTTTTTTCTTCGTACTTATTTTTTTCCCTCCTTATTTGTGCTGTACACAGTACAGCTAATCCTTTGATATTATATAGACATAAACACATCGTATTTTGAGACCCGGTATCACTTCCTGCACTGGACTAGCTAACTAACAATCACAGGTAATCAAGGGTAAAGATGAAACAAGCTAAGCAACATCTCTGTTATTGAAAAAGAAAGGCTTTATACTCATTTTCTGCCTCTCCAGCTAATCATTTCTTTTTAAAATCACACTCTTACCCACACAGTTCCCCACACCCAGCCATCTATTTAACCCATATACTGGTCAAATTCAATGACTTAAAACTGTTGAACAGTTGAGGTTTGAATGTAGAAGAACAATAAGAAGTGTTTTATTTTAAATTTGTGCTTTAATACATGATATAGCATTGTTTATAGTTCATCAACACTAGGCCACTAAAGACCAACAACAGACCACTAAAGATATGAACTTTCATCACAGCTTAAAAGATAAAAATCCTAGACAAGATATTTGTTATATAAGCTCAGCCCATCTTGTATATACAAACTTTCAGTGTGCCTGTTTTCTACTATATGATTCATTTTCTGAAGTATTCTACATAAATCTGTAAAGTAACACATATATGGCATTTCTTATAATCAAGCTTATGTGGCTTATTGTAATCTTCTGACTGAGACTAAATTATGTAATAGATACTATAATGGCATTAAAATTAGCTGGGTGTGATGAATTTCCAGTTTCCAACTTTTTTTTTCTTAAACTTACTGCATCAGCTTGTCATACAGTAGACTACAGAGAAGTTTGAAACCACATTCACTGTGAAAACTAGGCATTTTAGTTGCGGGGAGTGCCTCCCTTTGAAGTTCTGAACTTTATAACAGGAGGGACTGAAAGCAGTCATTTTTAATGAAATCATAGTCTCCTCCCTTTATCAAATAACTCAATGATCAGAGCACTCAGCTAGAATATAGGAGTCCTTCTGCTACGTATATTCACTACCTAAAGGGAATTAAACTACAGATACAAGATAGACTAATTTTCAGTGTATTGTAAAAGGACTTGATTTGTTCACTATAGATTTTCTTGAAAAGGACTATGATGAGGCAGCAGAGAAAAGGGAACACCTGCCTGCCTTGCTCCAGCTGCTGCGCTCTGCTGGGACCTTATAGAGAAGGGAAAACTGGTTCCTTTCATAAATGCAACTGAACATGGCCATCTGGGAAAAAAAGTGTGCAGTAACAACTCGGGGCAGGAAGGGAATGAGAACAACACCAAGTAGAGAGCTAGCAACAGAAATGAACAATGGAAGGCTCTTGAGAGGAAACAAGCATTTGCCTGAAACAGAGAGCTGATTCAAAGCTGAGCTGCTGAAATGCCAGCAAAGGGATCCATAGAGAGTTTGGTTTGGCCCAGGAAAGCATTTAAATCTCCTGGACTGTAAAGGAAGACTAAAAGAAAGGGTTTCTTGCTACTTAATGTTTCTACCACTGATATACTGGAAGCTGTTGCTGAGTGTTCTCTGCTGATGACTTTGTGGCACTTTCAATGTCTTTTTCTAATTTTTATGGTAAAGATCTCATTTTTCCCTTTCAGAATCCATGCTCGCTAGTAACGAGCGATACGACATGAGGAAATGGCCTCAAGTTACTCCAGGGGAGGTTTAGATTGGATATTAGGGAAAAGTTCTTCATGGAAAGGGTTATCAAACATTGGAACAGGCTGCCCAGGGAAGTGGTGGAGTCACCATCCCTGGAAGTATTTAAAAGACAGGTAGACGGGGTGCTTAGGGACACGGTTTAGTGGTGGTTTTGGCAGTGTTAGGTTGATGGTTGGACTCGATAATCTTAAAGGTCCCTTTCAACCTAGACAATTCTATGATTCTACAATTCTACGTTTACCTGAGCTCTTAAACTTGCATTTGATGATTTACCATAGCTTTACATCTTTTAAAAGTTTTGCTGATAAATATATTAATTTCAAACTTCTTTTTCTACAGCTATTTAGAGATGGTCTGAATTTATTTAATCACTGAATTTGTGGTGCTAGATGTTAACATTAACCATAATGCTCTCTAAAGTGTTTTAGGTTCTGAATCTCACTGCAAGAGAATTGTACTCCACTTCTGTTTTCGAGAACTAAGGTGGGGTTTTTTTGGTTGTTTTTTTTTTTTTATTTATTTTATTTTGCCTTTTTTTTTTAAAGCTCTTAAACAAAGTATTTGTAAAAGCATCTAGAAGATTTTAACAGAAAAGTCCCTTGGTTTAACTTTGACTATGTAGATAAACTATTTGCTTTGTAAAGAGCTCTGACTCAGATATGAAAAAAATCACTTCTGTTTTCTGTTCATGTAGCCTGGTTTTACATTACTCTTTAAGATCAAATAACTTTCTGATGAATCACTCTATACTATATACTGACACTTAGTTTTGACCTAGCAGACAAGAGTTCAAACTTAATTCATTTTTTTTTCTTAATTTCTCCTTGCAAATGCTTAAGCCTTATTTATAAACATTGTTTTCTGTGTCAGCCTTTATAGCAATGTAGAGAAAACAGTGGAAAAACTGGACCTTATTTTGATTTCTTTGTAAAAATATTAGGCTTGCCTTAAGGTTGGAAGGCAACCATTACTGACATTTGGGTTTTATTTCATTTTTCTTTTTGACTCTTCATTCATCTCTTTTAATTCTGAAATTAAAAAAAAAAAAATCAGTCACTGATCTTATCTTTTTCTTTTTTTTTTTTGTCCTGAATAGTCCACACCAAAGTGATCTCTGGAATCCTACTGTTCACCTATAGTTATTTCCTATTTTCAACCCATCTATTCCATCCATCCAACTGTTTACCATGGTACTGTGGATAACAGGAAGACAGTGGATGTTGTGTGCCTAGGCTTTAGCATGGTCTTTGACACACCCTCCTACAGTCGTCTTTTCATCAAACTGGTGAGATATGAGCTGGATATATAGGTGAGAAAGACGGTGGAAAATTGGCTGGACTGCCTGCCTCAGAGTTGCAAACTCGGGGGGAAAGTCCAGCTGGTGGCCAGTAACAAGTGACATTCATCAGGGATCAATGCTAGGTCCAATATTGTGTAGTGTCTTTAATAAGCATGATGACGGGAGGGAGTACACTTTCAGCAAGTTTACAGATGACAGCACTTTTGAAGGAACAGTCAATATGATGGAAGGAAGGGCTATTTGGACCCACAACAGCCCAGAGAAATGGGCTAATGGTACCTTCATGAAGATCAACAAAAGCAAATGAAAAGTCCTGCACCAGGGGATGGATAAATCCAAGCAACAGTGCAGGCTGGGGGCTGATTGTCTAGGAAACAGCTTTGCACAGACCTGGGTGTCCCATTGGACAACTGGTTGAGCAGGTCAGCAGTGTGCCCTGGCAGTGAAGACGACCAACTGCATCCTGGGTTGTGTTAGGAAGAATGTAGCCAGCAGGCTACATGAGCCTTCCCCTTTATTTAGCACTGGTGAGACCACAGCTGGAGTACTGTGTCTAGTTCTGGGCTCTCCAGCATAAGAAGGATATTGAAACACATTAGTGCAGCACAGGGCCCCAAGCTGAACTGGAGATGGTGAATGGACCACATGGCATATGAGGAAAGGGTGAAAGCTCTGGGTTTGTTCAGCCTTGAGAATAGAAGGTCAGGGGAGCCCTTATTGCTGTCAAGAGTTACCTCATAAATGATACAGAGAAGATGGACCCAACCTCTTCCAGCAGGCATGCAATAATAGGACCAAGTTGGAACATGAGAAATTCTGTTTAGATAGAAGAAAACATTTCTTTACAGTGAGGGTGATAAAATACTGGAAGAGGTTGCCTGGAGAGGTTGAGGGATTTTCAGTCCACGTGGGTCTGAGAAACCTCATGCAACTATGTCTTTCAACAGGGAGTCGGAGCAGATGGCCTCCAGAAGTCTCTTCCATCCAGAACTATTCTATGATTCCATAAGCCCTCTTGTCTTTTGCTGTTGCTGAATTTGTTAAAATTGTTCATATCTTTCTTGACAAAGGAATAATTTAATCATGAAACAGGCAAATATGATTCTCATTTTTATTTACTCTATGATTTTATTTTTGCAGTAAGTTAAATATAACTTCAATAGAGCTTTAATATGCCTTTCCTGAAGCTGTCAATTTTGTGTATTATGGAGAAGACTGTTCAAATTTAATATTGTCCACTGTTGTTCACAATCTCAGATCTCTATTACACTTATCACAGTATCATAAAAACTTTATTTTATTACCCAACAGCTTTTTTACTGGTTTAAGTGAAATTGTGTAGGAGAATGTACTATATAAATAACAACAGTTAAGCGAGCTGCTTCCTCTGTTGCAATTTTAATTAGACCTAATCAAAACAAGTCACTTTGCATGATAAACTGAACAAATGATGGGCAAACAAATTACAGTGATTACTGATAAAATACCTTCATTATTATCAACTACTTCACTTTGATAGTATACCATGAATATGTAATTGACAGTTCTAAATTGTTTTAGAGAGTTTATTATTACTTTGTCTAGTGGACATTATTTTGTGCTAGTACTTTGAGTGTGGCTCTATTTTCTACACACAAAGAAATACATTAGATTTGTCATTTATATTAATTCATCTATAAAACCCAAGCATCTTATTAAGTTTTAATCGTGCACTTCAGTATTCTAAAATGGCTGTGATTTTATGTGCTCTCGTATTTTAATTAACTAGATTCAGTAGTTAGAAGTTCAAATTGTTCTGTTTTCAGACTTTAATTAGGTTTAGAATTTGATTCCCAAAAGTTTTCCATTTGTCAACATAACAATTTTCACTCCTTAGATATTATCCCTAGGTATGTAGGTAATCATAATGAAATACGTTGTAAAATTAGTTCAGAAGTGTGAATTATGTTTCGCTTATTAAAAGGTTATAGTTTGTGACAAATCACAATCATTTCATCTCCAAAATGAGAAGACTTTTGAATCAGCAAAATAGATCAAACCAGAAAGACACTTTTCTCTGGAATCTGCTAAGTGCAGCTGTGTTTGCAGGTGTATTCAGCTCAAAAAACGTAATAGATTCCTGTGGGCCAAATTCAAAACAGTTCAGAGATCTTAACGAATCACACTGAAATTAGCTTTGAGAGATGTAAAAGAGGAGGGAAAAATAACCTGACAAAACTATCAAGACCTCAGAATTAGGACTTCTAAAGTCCTAACCTTATGTCTATTTCTATCAAAATTAGGTGGTGTAAGAACTTGGAACTCGTAAGTCTGAGAACACATCCCTCTTTGAAACTTGCCTTACTGTGTCACATGTGATTTAATTTATTTAATTAACAGTGTAACAACATGGGGACAAAGACGACTAACAAAAACAATAGCAATGATTGAGAATAAATAGTCCCAGATTTTAACAAAATTTAGCTCTGGATTGATAGCAAGTCTAAAAATACTTATTTTAATGCAGAAAGCATTGAGTGGCAGTGGGTTTGTATTCAGACCTTTTTATTGACTCTTTCTTGTCTAGCAGATCTGAGTTTTCTTAATTTAACTTGTAGTTTATATCATCAAAGAAAATCCAACTGTAAAGATCAGGAGTATTTGGAAAATTTTTGATGTGCTTATAGAAGTCGTCAGTCCACCAAAGAGGGTTGTGTTGGGAAATTTCTGAATGATCTGTTAAATCTATATGCTACCTGTTTCTTCTGTAAAGTCCGATTCCTACTCTTGGTGTAGGAAAAAATGTATCTGTTTCCAGGCAGTGCAGTAAAATACCTCTGTGTTTTGATAACTTTTATAAAAGCAGCTGTAATGGGTAACTTATGAAAATAAAGCAATTAATATTTTTTTGGAAAGTCTTCACTTTAAAAGTGGAAGTTTATAATATTGCTTAAAGTTCAATAACAATAGGACTCTAAAGACAATTCTTATGTATCCAGTATCACCTCATGAGTATTAGAAGTCTTAGAAAAGATGATTATTGCTTAATTATATCTACAGGTCTATTCAGGCTTCTTTATTCTATTACTGACAGAAAATAAGTCAGAAAGTTTGACACTCAATTAGAGTCAAATATTATTTTTTTAACCCTCCCTGTGTATATCAATGAGTTCTAAAATAAAAATGTGATACGTATCAAATTTCTGCTAGTAGTCTGTAATTTACTAGATACTAACAAACATGGAATTTTTTCTACATTGTGGCTGAAATGAGATATTGTTTTATTAGAAAATACAATGAAATACATATTTTGTATGGTTTCTATTTGTTAAATCACACTATAGTAGAAAATAATTTGCAATAGTATTTCTCATGCGTTGAGTAGAATTGTAACTACTGTATATTTTCTCTACCATCAGTTGAGAGTGAGGCATCTCTAGACAGCTATTCAGTTGATCTGAGTTCATGAGATAGGAACAAAATCCTTTTGATGCCAGGTTGCAGGTGAATCAGCTTAAAGTATTTATCAAACCTGCAGTCAAAGCTAAGTGCCCAGAGCTGGAATGAATCTGAGCACTGAGTCAGGAAGTACTGCAGAATTCAGTGCCAAGCAAATGATCCTTATAACTTTAGATAATGGAAGATCCTTGTTTGTTGTAGGTTATTGTATGCATACATATTGCATGTAGCTGGTAACTGCTAGTTGAATAATACACATACTATTTGAAGGAGATTTAAAAGTGATCTGATTCTTAGTTCATAGGTTTACAGCCAGATGGGCCTGTTAGAATCTGCTAGTCTCATTCTTTTTAAAAACAGGATAACCGGTAAAAATAATCTCTGAAATAAATCATAATTTCTACTTAATCTAGAACATTTTTTATAAATATATATTATTGATTCTAAATTAATAGCTACTATATTCCTAAGTTTTGATAATGTAAATTTTCAGACTTCATAATACTTTTGTAACTCTTTTATGAATCCTTTCCAGGTTTTAAGCACTTTTTTTTAGTGTAACCATCAGATCTGGATACAATATTTTATGAATGTCCTGCTAATCTTACAAATTCAATAAGGAATGTTTAAAGAGAATGATGGCACCATTTTTCTGCTCCTACTTGATATGCCTCTTCATTTGAGAGTGTTATTTTTACACAAATTCTTTCTGTCACTGAAAAAATGACACGTTCCAAGTTTGTCTATTGTAATAGGCCATAGGAAGGCAATAAAGTTTTTTGGGTGCAGGAATTGTATAATCTAAACTTAAAACAAATAAAACATCGCAGAATATGTACAGAGATGCAAACAGATAGGAGAATTCAAGGAAGCACTGAAATACCATTCAGTGATAAAGAAGATGTCAGTAATGATTTTTTTCCAGAGATGCCATTTTCCGAAGAGTATTTTCAGCTATCAGCCAAGTGCAAGTATATCAATATTTATTCATAATTCCTCTTTGGATTTTCAGTGAACATTTTTACTGCTGTACTGGAAAATATTTGTCAATACGTAAGCCTTAAACCACATAAGGCAGAGTCAGCTAAAATATTTTATAACACAAATATTGAAGATATTAAGTCTGGAAGAGATTTATTTAATAAATACTCAAAGAAAAAGAAAGGCAGGTTTTATTAATTTTAGTGAAATTATTTATCTAATTCTGGTAAATATTTGCACGTATTTTTCGTCACATTTTGATTTGAGGGGGAGGGAGGTGTTAGGGAAAGAGAAGAAGGCAGGGAAATGACAGAGGCATAAAGAAGGGGCAAAGAAGAATGTGTCAGCTGAGGTAACATTATTAGATTTTTTTAACTGGCTTTGGAAAAGAAGCTCACACTCACCAGGAAATCAAATTCCTGGAGTCAGCGTCTTTCATTATCTGAAGATATTTGTAACCGTACCTTTCATTTCATGGGGATTTGCCAGCAGGAAAAATTTCCCAGTTCTGTTTCTGATGAAGATTCACTCTGCTTGAATAGACATTCACTGAAGCAAAGACTGAGTTCAGCTCTTCCAGCTCCTGAATACACAGCAGTGTTCCATGTTTCATTACTAGGAATGTGTTTTATACCAATAGAAAATTTCCTAAGAAAAAATAAAAAAGGCCCTTCTTACAGCACTGCT
The DNA here is from genome assembly GCA_017639485.1 of Pluvialis apricaria. NCBI lineage: Eukaryota > Metazoa > Chordata > Aves > Charadriiformes > Charadriidae > Pluvialis > Pluvialis apricaria. The sequence goes on from CM030007.1 coordinate 40,503,917, forward strand.
TCTTCAGATGGTTTGATATTTACTCTTCCACAGCAGCTGTAGAACACCTCTCAGTTATTGAAGGAAATGGATAAATGTATATTTCTAGCCCAAAATATCTGAGTTCCTGTTAGTATTTAAGTGGGGTGCCCAAAGCAAAAGTATAAAATACCATAGTCTAACAAGATTATCTATCTTGACTATATTAGCTCAGTTGCCTGTAAGCTGAGAAATGGGACTAGAAATAGGTTGAGGAGAGATGTTAGTGTGTGTATGTTCTTTAAAACATTAGTACTACTGGATTGATCAGTTTTATTAGAATCATAGAATTATGGAATGGTTAGAGTTGGAAGGGACCTTAAAGAACATTTAGTTCCAACCCCCCTGCCATGGGGAGGGACACCTCCCACTAGACCAGATTTCTCAAAGCCCCATCCAGCCTGGCCTTCCAGGGATGGGGCACCCACAACTTTCCTGGGCAACCTGTTCCAGTGTTTCACCACCCTCCGAGTAAAGCATTTCTTCCTAATATCTATTCTAAATCTATGTTCTTTCAGTTTAAAACTGTTACCCCTTGTCCTGTTGCTTAGTAGTTTAGCTTTGTTGTCCTTTTTCTTGCAGTCATCCTTTCGTTAGGTAAAATGGAATGGCTTTGGGTGAGATTACACTCTAGATGCAGGTATTTAGATGTGGGGGTTTAAAGTATATGCATCTAAATAGGAAGCAGGTGATTAAACTCCCGTTCTCAATGAAGCTTTTCAGTTGACTGAATATATATGTTTGCTGTTGGATAAATTAGCAGCTCCCTAGACCTCCCTGACAGGCTCAACTCAGGTACCAAACATGGGTGGTTGGTGCCACCTGACATGCCTTAGGACATCACACCTGGCTTCCAATTGTTGTTCCAGGAACATGCAGATTTTCTGCAGAACTGGTGTCTAGTTTGTAAACCCTGTGAGGGTACCCTAGGGCACCTTACCTGGCATTATATCCCTTTGTTTAGACAACCAAATCCTGTCCAAAGTTTTTTGTGAAATTGCTTAAGCAAGAACTTGTATTCAGTTGCAGTATTTTGTTTCCCATTTGATTAATTTCAATAAAAAAAAAAATCATTGACAGTAGAAATGAAACCATATCCTTGTTTTTATGTGAGATGAAAAAAATGCAAAGTTTGTAGTAAGACAGTGCTATACCTCATCACTTACATCAAGTAATGTTGGCACTCAGGAAATTATTGAATAAATCCCATCTGATCTGTGACAATACAGCATCAAACATATCCTCTGCCTGTACGAGATAGCATTTTCTGATTTTAAGAGATGAAATAAATTCAGCAAAATTTGAATTAAATGTTGGTTATCTACAGCCTGGACTACGTTTAGATACCTTTATTATTAAAAGAATAATTTACATTTGTCAAATTATTATTTTTTTAAATTTTGAACTGGACTGATGAACTTAAACTTTCTATAAGACTTTTAACAATTCCTGTGCGACCATAAAAAGAACAAAGGTCACATCAAGAAAACTTTTAAGTGGCAAAGATCTTTCTTTACCTGATGAATTAAAGGTTTGCTTCTGCTTCCTATTAAACTGTTTATTTATTTTTATTTATTTAACATATTTCTCATGTTAGAAATATGCATATGATGGTTTTATAGATTAGACTTCCTCCTGAATTCTAAACTTTTATCTTGGGTGAAAGAATGTTAGAAGACAGGATAAATAACATCTCTATGATAATTAGGCCAATTTTACAACATTTGTACATGAAACATGAAAAATTACAGCAATCACAGTGGAGAGCTTCTACTAATATACACAGACATTTACACTGTATGATGGGTTTTTTAGAGATAGCTACTAAATTAAAAAAAAATAAAAAGTAAAGTAGAATTGTTTAGGCGAACAATATAGGGCCAAATGCCTTCTGAATATTTCCTATGTGTCTGCAAATTTGCTTTTGACATAGCATAAGATATTAGATTCCTACTCTGCTAAACTAAGCTGAATCACTGGAAGATACACACGTTCTAAAAAAAACTAATTCAAGCACTTGTGTCTTGAGCATCCCCACTGCTTAGATGTTATCTTACTCCCTAGCTCTGTTCTGGATTGCTTCCGATAGCTTTCTCAAAAACAAACCTTCCTTATATAACATTCCTGAGGTACAAATAATCTGCGGGTGAGGTAGGGCAAGTCATAACCTTGACTCTGTTGCAAGTACTGTAGACAGAAGTCAATTTACACACCTTGGTCTCAGGGACAAGGACTATTCTCTGGCTTAAGCAACACAGTCTTAATTTCCCTTGTCTTTGATAACCATAGAAAGCACACATGACATAGGAGATCAGGATGAAGTGATTCAGAAAATGAAAAGTTTCTTGTCTATTTTCTAATATTTAGTAGTGGTAGAGTTTCCACCTTTTATATAGGAGGGTTTGTGTTCCAGACTGCTTATGTATTTTCCATTAAATAATCAGCAGATGAATAAAAAAACGGAATGCTGAGACTGAAGCACAGAAGCCAGAACTCCCCACGCCTGCCCGAGTTCAGGAAATTCTAAGAAGCTTGGTCTTTCTAGTTTTTTCCCTTTTTTCAGGTCAAGGCCCAATGAATCTTGCATATTTTTCTGTCCACTACACTGTAACAAGTTTAACAGGAGGGATGAAGGCACCTCAGATATGCACTTTTTAATCAGAGAAGCCTAATGAAGACCCTTGAAAACTATTTTTCTTCACTGTTTAAAATGCGATTGATCTCTCAGTTCTGTAACAAAAAGGATTACCTCAATAATTATTAATACTGAGTCTTAACATAATGGTAGCTGAAACAATAATGTGAGTCTGAAATGGCAAATAAAGGCACTGCTAGTATAATACCCCAGACATTTTACTGACTTGGCAGTGCTAGGTCTCACTTTACTTTTTCAGTCTTTCCCTGGACTGATCTGGTTTGAGCTTGTAAAAAGTCCCTAGTGACCAATTGTCTATTGCTTGACTGTTGTAAATGAAGCCCTGGGAAAATTACATATGGCAAATGTCTGATGCCCCTAGGCCATCACTTCATAACAAACAGGAGCCCTTTCTGTCAGCTAAGACTGGGGAGGCTGTTGTGCAGCTTTCAGACTTTAGCAGGGAACCAGAAAGAAGGAAGCAGATTGGTAAAAGGAAATGTAAAGATGTGTGTTTGAAAATCAAACAGTGTGAAGCTGGCATAACCAGAATAAGCCTCTACTGTGAGCATTATACTCCTAGCAGAAATCTCAGGATGCTGCTGACTCATTGCAACCTTGCACTCCCAATCATGCTCAAGGAGAAACAGGTGTGTTAACTTTGGGATTCAGAGGAATGTTAGCTGGGTCAGCATAAGACCATAGCAAAGGGGGAGATACTAGGATATTTTACATAGCAATTGTAATCATATTATTAGTGAAGATTTTCAATATTAATTAGATAATGTTGACTATTACACTGTTAAAATATTAATGGGATGAACGAGGAGTTCTTGTTTCCATGTGTCTGATAGGTTCCCTTTTGCCCATAACAAGAGTTGGAGTGCAACTTCAGAACATATCTACACCAGCTCCTTTGTGGACACAAGCATGGGGTTTTTTTTCAGTTTCTGCACCCCATTGTGATTTAAACAGGACTTGGATGCCCCACTGCTTATATAGGTCAGTTTTAGCAAAAGCGAAGCAGAAACATAGATACCAAAGAACTTTATGTTTTAATACTGGAAGAATCTTCTATCATTACGCACCTCTGAAGGTAATACTCACTGTGTAATTTTTTTGTGCTGCAATTTCTGTCCTACTTTGGACTGAGCTTCAATTTCATTTTAAAATTGACACTGTATAATTGATGGAGCAAACAAGAGTTTTCAGTGCTGACACAATGGATGAATGATTGGATCTTATAGACTGGATAGTGTTAAAACTCAGTTTTGGGACTGCTCCAATGCTACAATCTTACTCAGGAGTTGTTTGGGAGAGCACTATCTTGCTCAGCTGGATATTGCCCTAGGGCCACCCTAAACAATTTGACCGCATAGACAGGCCATCTTAGAATGCTCCTTCACACCCTCTAATTCACTACTGTGGATGTAACCTCCATGTATTTGCATTTGGAAGTCACCAGGGAAGATGGGAGGGGTCTGAGAAAAAGTCAGGGAGCACAGTTTCAGTATTTTTCTCTCCCAGGTGAATGTCATATTCATTATATGAAAGAAATGCTTTCAAGTCTGTTCTCCTTCTGGTCAAATGAATATTAACATTTGATAATAAGATACCTCAGCTTCAGCAAAATCATGTGATGTACACTTCTATAGACTAACTTAAAACCTATGCCCCATCAATTTTATTTAATTAACATTGTTAGTCTATGATTAGGCAAAATGATTCCTCCTACATTGCTGTTTTTAACTGGACTCAGTAAAATCCGAGTGTTAGGACAGTGTGAGCACACCTCTGGGAATTTAATTACCGAAGGAGGAGGCTATAAGGGATCTCAAGAGGTCATCTAGTCCATCCCTCTGCCCTAAGGCAGCATTATTTATGCTTGTGTCATGCCTGACAGATATGTGTCAAACTGGTTCCTGAAGACTTTGCGTGACAGAAACTCCATAGGTTCTCCAGGCAATCTATTCCAGCTTTCCAATACTCTTTATTACTAAAAGCTGTGGGATTTCTGTGCGGTTTTGTTGTTGTTTTTTCTAATACCTGACATAATTCTTTTTAACTGTAATTTAAACCACTATTTCCTGGTTTATTTACTGTTAATATGGAATACACAAATACTGGGAGGTTTCCTTTCTAGAAATTATGAAATGTCAGGTACCTCGGTACTTCATACTGCAAACACTATTTTGTGTCTTCTGGTCTCAGAAGAATTTTTATTGAAAATTTAAGGAAGAATTAATCTGGTCTGTTGCAGATCTGCATGTAATCTAAGTAGCTAATGGGTTTTTGACAGATTGGAAAGCAATAAACAGTTTTACTGGGTACAGGTACCCAGATGCTGGCAGCCGGGGACTGCAGGAGTGGCCTCTATGAGGAGAGGCCAGGGCTGCCCCATGCCTGACACAGCCTGTTCCAGCTGGCTCCAACCGACCCACCGCAGGGCATAACTGAGCCCCGCAGCCAAGGTGGTGGCGTCTCAGGGGAAAACAAGTTTAAGAAAGGTCAAAACGCTGCATGGCAGAGAGGGGAGTGAGGAAAAAAGAGTTTTCATTAAGCTAATTCCATGTACAACAAGTTAGCAGGAATAAACTCAGTGAGTGTCTATGGGTGGATGACATGAAGTTCTCCATCCTCTGCTTGGGCCTCTGCTGTTGAACTCCAGGCATTGTTTGAAAGCTGAGATCCAGAAATAAGGAAGTTCTGAAGTCTACATAATTATACAGTAATAAAACATTTCAGCATTAGGATAGATAATTCTTCTTAATAAAGAAAAGAATTATTACAGCCCCTCTGATGAAAAATAAATACAAAAAATATTTTTAGATGTTGCTGGTTTACTTTTATATGAAATGTCAGCTAGACTTCCTGTAGAAATACTAGGAACGTGATATTTAATTTTCAGAATTATGCAATTTAAACTAGGCGTATAAGATGGGTGTGTAGAAACAGGAAAAATAATGATGATGCATAAAGTGCAGCTTTCAACACTTATTAGGCCCTTGCATGCACAGGCTGATGATTATTTTACTTAACATTATCTACCTATGCATTAGCCAATTTATTTTATGTGCACAGTTATCTGCATACATTCACATTCCTTTCCAGGCATATTTCGTGGTCTGATTATGAAAACTCTGTCAGAAAAGGTCAGTAAGAAAAGTCTATGAAGACAGCAGAAAATATTTTGGAGAAAAAAGAAGCAGAGAACAGTATTGGTTGAACTTGAATAGAATTAAAGTGAGAACAGGGACAGAGAGAGAGAGAGAGAACACAGGGGAAATGTAAAGTGTTCAAAAGAAAATTAATATTATGCTGAGGTTTATATGTGTCCTCTTTCTATAAATATATTGTGAGCAGGAAATAAATGAGCAAACTAACAAACAGCATACTGTGTGAATATGGAAGGAAATGCCAGAAGTAACAAAGAGAAAGAAAGAGTCAGCTGCAATGCATTAAATGTCAAGAAAAAGGGAGAGTTAGAAAAACTGTAGAGCAAAGTGCAGAAAAGAACAGAATAGAATCATAAAATAGAACAGAATATCATAAAAACAATGAAATAAGATAAGATAAAATAAAAAAAAAACCATTATGTGAAAAAAGATAGGAACTTTCACAGAGACTGAGAAAAATAAAAAAGTTTCAAGTACAGGAAGAAAAGAGGTCACCGAGACTGCAAAACATGTAAGAAGTAGCCAATTCATTTGCCTTGTATAACATCCTTGAGGTACAACTAATCTGCAGGTGAGCTGGGGCAAGACTCAATCATTTTCAGGCAAAATTTCCAAACAGTTAAAGGTATTGGCTCTCAAAGTATAATGCTGTTTTTCACACATCCTTCCACCCAGGATTGAGGACAGTAAATAACTGTCTTGAACAGCGTTTGCTTATCTATTTCTTTAAACATGAAATTGCTGGAAGATAGAAGGAATTGTTCCCTCTGATGTTCCTTTCAGTATGTTCAGATATTTTTCTTCACCTCTGATGTTCTCTGCCAGTGCTTAACATTAAGCACAGACCCAACTCCCAATATTTTATTTCTGAGTTTTATAAGAAAAATGCATGAAAAATAAACAAAGCATTGGTAGAAAGTTTATACCCAGATAGCAATTCTAGATTAAATGAAATAGTTGTCTCTTATTTTTATGATGCTATTATTCGAATATTAATTCATCAGTGCTAGAATTCATATTTACATTTGAAAAATATAGAGTGATCATTGAACAGGCTTTGCATCAATTATATGTATTTTCAGGTACTAGTTTGTTACTTTATGTAGTTAAGTCATTTTGATCAGATTGTCCTAAAATAGCCATATATTTATGAAAGCTAGCAGAGAAGTACTCATTTATCCTACTTTAATATTTGCCCTTTGATTGCTCAATAACAGGAAATTCTCATTCTTATTTCCATCATTCGTAAATATCCATATAAATTTAAATATTCTCCATAGCTTTTACAAACCCTTCAGAAGTAACTGCACAACATGCTAGAGGGGAGGGATGCCATCCGGACGGACCTGGACAGGCTTGAGAGGTGGGCCTGTGCAAACCTCATGAAGCTCAACAAGGCCAAGTACAAGGTCCTGCACATAGGACAGGGTCAATCCCAAGCAGAAATACAGGCTGAGCGGAGAATGGATTGAGAGCAGCCCTGAGGAGAAGGGCTTGGGGGTGTTGGTTGATGAGAAGCTCAACATGAGTCAGCAATGTGTGCCATCCCAGAAAGTGAACCATATCCTGGTCTGCATCAAAAGAAGTGTGGCCAGCAGGCCAAGGGAGGGGATTCTGCCCCTCTACTCCACTCTCGTGAGACCCCACCTGGAGTACTGCGTCCAGCTCTGGAGCCCCCAACATTAGAAGGATATGGACCTGTTGGAGCAGGTCCAGAAGAGGCCTATGAAGATGATCAGAGGGCTGGAGCTCCTCTCCTCTAAAGACAGACTGAGACAGTTGGGGTTGTTGAGCCTGGAGAAGAGAAGACTCCGGGGAGACCTTATAGCAGCTTTCCAATGTCTGAAGGGTGCCTACAGGAGAGCTGGGGAAGGACTTTTTACAAGGGCATGTAGTGATAGGACGAGGGGTAATGGCTTCAAACTGGAAGAGGGTAGATTTAGGTTGGATATCAATAAGAAATTTTTCACTCTGAGGGTGGTGAGGCACTGGAACAAATTGCCCAGGGAAGTTGTAGAGGCCCCATCCCTGGAAGTGCTCAAGGCCACGTTGGATGGGGCTTTGAGTAACCTGGTCTAGTGGAAGGTGTCCCTGCCCATGGCAGGGGGATTGGAACTAGATGATCTTTAAGGTCTTCCAACCTAAACCCTTCTATGATTCTATGATTCTGTATTATTTAAGCCATTAAATGCGCAAGATCAGAAAGGGAGCTTCCATTGGAAGTATTGCAGTGGGTAAGATGGCAGACCAAGATCTACAGAGAGAAATAAATTGCCTTATCAAATTCCATATTTTTTTTAATCCCAAAGTTTTCCTAAATTATGTGCTCAAATGATTGAGAACCAGCAAGGGGTTCAGAATTTCTAAATTTGATAGATTGGCTCAGACAGAAGAACTAGATGTTTTAAATCTGTTAAAAAAAAACAACCAAACAAAATCCCCCTTCTGTATGTGATTCATTTCCACAGATAGAACAGTTAGATTTGGTTTACTATAACAAAATACTTTCTCTATTGATAAGACGTTACACCTTTCAGTTTTCTAAATGCTCTTTATTACAGACTTTATCTCAGAATTTTTTTGCACTAGTTTAAGTGAGCCATTAGCTAGTTTTTAAAAAGGGACGATCATGTTACTGATCAAGTAACACCTATTGACTTCATATGTGTATTTCCATGCATAGTATGATATCTTGGATCTATAAAAATTAATAGCAAAGATTATCGTGGCTTTGCTTGGTCTGGGATATTTTACAAATGCCTATTACATTAGCTTTGGAAGAAAAATCCTGGTGTGGAAAATTAGCTCATGGAGTGATCTGAATTAGTTTACCATCAAGTTCATGCACAAGAAAATCCCCTATGCAGACATCTGCTGAATTTTGACTCCTGCAGTTTGTAAACCTAACAAAGTCTTGGGGTTTGTTTGTGATTTTTTAGGTACACAATGTTTACGTATACCATATACTTTTACATATTTGTCAAGCCAGTAGTATCCTTCCTTTAATCATGGCACTAAGAAATATTTAATATCTAAGTTTACAGTTAATTGGTCGTGTGTATAGTAATTCTTTCACATCTATACATCTGAATCTCTATTAATCCAGGTGACTTTCATATCCTGGGAACATTTATTATAGAGGGAGAGGTGAAAAATTTCTACTTCTAGAGAAAGAAAAACACCGGAGGGAGGGGGTAGGGGGGGAGCTAAGTAAAAGGGAAAAAAATAAAGCTTTGATAGATGTTAGGATGTACCCAGAACGATTTACAACTCTGTCCTTACATATTAAAGATTAAATAGTATAGGAACACATATTTAACAAAAATAAAGCAAGTGTAAGTTCTAACGTAAATGATTTATTGAGCTTATTTTTTAAGAGTTATTCAAAGCTCAATTAAGTAACAAGATACAATAAAATTATTACTCTCGAGCAAAGAAAGGAAAAAAATATTCACCTTCAAAGAATGGTTGGAGAAAGGTGGTTATTCTATATCTGGAGTGAAAGAATGAACAAATTTCAGTACAGATTTCACAAAGTCTGTTTATGCTTTACTCCACTACCAGAAATTTCTATTGTGGTATCTGGATAGCACATAGATCTTGTTAAGTAGATTTTTAATGTCATTTTAATCTAAGAGGGAATAAATTTGGAAAATAAAGAAACTGTTTAGAAAGTTCAGCATTGACAGGGTATTATTCAGCTGTGTGTCATTTTGTATAAATATATTAATAAAATTTAAAAAATATATTTATAATTAAGTCAATCATTTCTGGTTTGGACAATTATAAAACCCAATCTCCAAGTTCGCCCTTTCTTTGTAAAGCAGATGTTCAAATAAAAGCAATTACATTATAATTATAAAATTCCTGCAGTTGCTGTGTGTGTCTCAGTCTGCATGGCATTGTACCATAACAGTGTCATAATGCTATTGATCAAGTGACAAATTAAGATAGATTGTGCTGGGCAGACAGAGTGATTTTTAAGATGTCAAACTGGATTGTAGATATTAAGTTGCAAAGACAAACTTTCTTTGAGAATTCTTTTCTACCCTTATTCTTATAGTCAATTTTGTCCCAGCTGTTGAAAGGTATTTATGATAACACTGAATACAGAATCATCTGATGTTAAAGCCTACAAGTTACCATGCCTAGTATTTTTCATGCTAGTAAAATAAGACTTTTATAATTCTGAAGAATTACAGTAACTAGATGCAATAGCAGCAGCAAGGAAATTAATGAGACGAGGGAAATCAGCCACTCACAATAAAAATAACCTGTTTCATACTGAAGAGACAGACAAAGCAATTTATTACACCAATATTGAAAGAAAACCCATAAAATCATAGAATGGTTTGGGTTGGAAGAGATCCTTAAAGATCATCTAGTTCCGATCCCCCTGCCATGGGCAGAGACACCTTCCACTAGACCAGGTTGCTCAGAGCACCATCCAGCCTGGCTCTGAACTTGTCCAGGGATGGGGTACCCACAACTTCCCTGGGAAACCTGTTCCATTGCCTCACCACCCACACAGTAAAGAATTTCTTCCTAGTAACTAATCAAAACCTACCCTCTTCCAGTTTAAACATTTTATCCCTCATCCTACCACTACACTCCTTGATAAAAAGTCACTCCTCATCTTTCCTGTAGTCCCCCTTTAAGTAATGGAAGGCCGCTATGAGGGCTCCCCAGAGCCTTCTCTTCTCCCAGCTGAACAACCCCAACTCTCTCAGCCGGTCTTCATAGGAGAGGTGCTCCAGCCCTCTGATCATCTTCGTAACCCTCGTCTGGACTCTCTCCAACAGGTCCATGTCCTTCTTATGTTGGGGGCCCCAGAGTTGAATGCAGTACTCCAGGTGGGGTCTCACAAGAGCAGATTAGAGGGGCAGAATCCCCTCCCTTGGCCTGCTGGCCACACTTCTTTTGATGCAGACCAGGATATGGTTCACTTTCTGGGATGCAAGTGCACTTTGCCAGCTCATGTTGAGCTTCTCATCAACCAACACCCCCAAGCCTTTCTCCTCAGGGCTGCTCTCAATTCATTCTCTGCCCAGCCTGTATTTGTGCTTGGAATTGTCCTGACCCATGTGCAGGACCTTGTACTTGGCCTTGTTGAGCTTCATGAGGTTTGCACAGGCCCACCTTTCAAGTCTGTCCAGGTCTCTCTGGGTGGCATCCCTTCCCTCCAGCTTGGTGTCATCGACAAACTTGCTGAGGGTGCAGTCAATCCCACTGTCAATGTCGCCGACAAAGATGTTAAACAGCACCAGTCCCAGTACTGATCCCTGAGGAATGCCACGTGTCACCGATCACCACATGGATATCGAGACGTTGACCTCTTTGAGTTGAATTCCTTGAGTGCGGCCATCCAGCCAGTTCCTTATCCACTGAGTGGTCCATGCATCAAATCCGTGTGTCTTAAATGTAGAGACCGGGATGTTGTGAGGAATGTTGTCAAATGCTTTGCACAAGTCCAGGTAGATGATGGCAGTTGCTCTTCCCTTATCCACCAATGCTATAATCCCATCATAGAAGGCGACCAGATATGTCAGGCATGATTTGGCTTTAGTGAAGCCATGTTGGCTGCTGCCAATGACCTCTTTATTTTCCGTGTGCGTTATCAGGAATCAAAAAAATTGTTGTTGTCTTTATCTCATGCAAGATTCTATCTAGTTTTACAATGAATTCTTAGGTGCTTGTATAGCACACTCTGCACCACGTTTTCAGTGTCAGCTATAGCCTATAGATATGTTGTCCATATTCAAATACATTACAACTGCATGAGACTAGCAGTGAAAATGAAAAAAATTACAGCCCATTTCATGTGACACTGAAAGAAGGGTGATAAAGACTTATTGCCTAACACCACACTCGTGTGCCAGCTATTTTGCACTGAGATAAGAGTAAACACAGAGAAACCAAAAGGAGCTCCGTCAACAGAGAAACCCTCAATAATTAGTTTTTGATTACCTGAAAATCAGAATGTAGTATTTGATAAATGTGTGAAATGTAAGAAATAGAATGAAGTGTTGTAGCAGCCATAATAATAACTAAAAGTATGATGAAGCTTACAAACTGACCCACTGCATTACAAAACCTAGGAGATATTGTTCACCGATAGCTGTTTTTCTTATTAAAAAAAAAAAAGTATTTTAAGTTACAGATCAGGAGAGCCAGTAATTGTATACAGTTATGGACAGCTAAAGAGAGAAAATATTTAACAATAAAATATATAGAAAACCTGACTTTTGCAGATATTTTACTGTATCTAAATTAATATAGTTTAAACAAGTGGGATGAAAGATACAGTTATTATTTTATACTGATATATTTATAATCAATAATTTCTCCTTACTGATATCTTTTCTATGCAATTTATATTTCAGTTATCAGTAATTGTAAGAGAATAGATTTAAAAAAAAAGAAATAATACATTGTTTCTCGTTTCTTGCCCATGAAAATCCATTTTACTTTTGAATGATGTACTCCATGTTCTTTTTCAGATATAAAAAACTTATAAAAAAAGATTTATCAAAATCGTGTAAGAACTTTAGCATAATTAATCAAGACCTTATTATTCAGTTATTACAGTGGTTAATAATAATGGTTCTTGCAGTTCTGAAACTTTTTGAATCTCCAATATATATTTTTAAATACTCATTTATCTTTTTCTTTGTATTTTCCTTCTGATATACTAATTCCTGAAAAAAAGTGAAGTTCTGGTATAAGGTGCCTGAAGTAATATTCTGAAGTTTATTTTACAGTTTAAACAATCTACCTCAATCTCATCTGATTATCTTTCTTTATTTCTAGCAAATTGTGTGGTTTGTCTTTAGTTAAAGTCCAGTATTTACTATGAGTCAAAATGAAACCACCAAATTCATTATCTATGTGACCTGAGGCTATATTTGAATGTGCATCTCCAGAGGACACAACTCACTGATACAACAGACATTAAACATTGATGTTATCCCACTTGTGTACTTCTGTCCTCAACCTGAAGGAATTTTATATGGAAAAAAGATTTCTTTCCCTCAGAACACATGGCTACTTTGTATATTTTAATGCATAATGTGAATAGTGGTATCGGAAAAGGACGGTATTTATTTCCTTCTGTTTTTTATGCAGGTGTTTTTCAGTGAACTGAATTTAAAGGCGTTATATTCATTGTACTTAGTTATTAGAATATTTATGCTTAAAAGTCCTCTCATAAGCAAAGCAAGATATAATTTACCCAGCATAAATTTTTTATTTCTATCAAGGCTGATGAAATAGTGAAAGCTGAGAAACAGAGTATTTCTTGATTCTGTCATCACTTCAAGGTTTTAACTCCATCCCTTTCTCAAATGTGTGCAGTACAAGAGAAGGAAGGAAAAAAAAAACGGAGAAGTATTACTATCACAATAACTTGTTGTCATGCATCTATTAATAAAGATTATATAAAATTCTTTATGTTATTTATAATTATTTTACAAATATTCTACATTGAAATTTGTGGTAAACATGTTCTTAAATTCCTTAAGTTCCTCTTCTGATATAATAATTTGTTATCAGTATGTTCTTCATGAAGATTGAATATGTTGTTCAAGTTGAAGAGATACTTCAGGAAGGTCTCCTCCCTCTTCCCCCATCCTGCCTGATTTTCTTCTCCCTTTTCTTTGCTACCTTCCAATACATTCCAATTTTTTCATTTTGTTGGGCAGGTCACTGCTGGTCAGAAAATAACATCTAGATTAATAACGGTCCCATCTTTTCAGTCTTCTAAAGAGAAATAATATGCAAAAGACAAATGACTGGTAAAATGTGGATGACAAAAATAAGCAGTCTGAAAGACACGTGGGGGAGGAGCTAACAGGTTTTAAACTAAAGTTTTAAATTGAACATGAATTTTTTGTGCATGAAAGAGATGAAAGCAGCAGCAAAAACGCCTCAGCAGAAATAAACAGACAAGAAGGACTGAATCTTTGTGGTGCTTATGGGTTACTAGAAAGAAATTACAATATAAATGCTTTGATTCTTTCCGTTATTTGCCATCTTGCATGTAATACATGTTCTTGCCTCTCAGGACTTAAATATGCTTCTTGAAAAACTATCCTCTACTTGAAAACATAGGAAGAGTCACAGTGGTTGAGACCAGATTTCCTCCTAACTTTATTTCACATCTCTGAGAGTGACCATTAACATTCACTTAGGTAAAGAGCATAGGGAAAATGGAAAGAACAAAATGCTCCTTTCCTTCTTACACTTTCCTGGTTTCTAGCAAGTAAGTAGTATGTATTTTTTGTGAAGATTAGAAGCATCTTAAGCCCTTGGAATGTATATGTATCTGGATCAGAAGAGTTACTGGACTAAGCATGTAATGGACTGAGGAAATGAGGGGAAATATTATGTGTAATAGATTGGGACACTAAGAGTAGTTTGTACTTAATTAGGTCAGTTTAGTATGCCATTATGTTCTCATGACCTGGACAGCAACTCCAGACATTACATATTAAGCAATCTAATCCCAAAAAGGAATCTAAAACCAGGAGTCATTTTCTCGGAGTGTGGGAACTCTGCTTTGTCTCAGTCCTATGCTGAAAAAGGCCTAAAATTTAGATGTCCCGTTTTCTGTACAATTCCTCTGAACAGTAGGCCATTCTTTGCATGCACTGTTAGCAACACAAGAGACTTGAGAATTTCATATTTTGGTATCCTGCATCGATGGAAGTACTTACTGAATTTCCTGTTCAGGCAAATTCCTGTGCCTAGGTTTTTTATTAGGTGCCTCAGATAAAGTGCTTGTACATTACATGGTCAGCTGGGATCAGTAAGTGATTCTGAAGTCTCCCAGAGAGTCTCACTCAATTAGGCAGATAGGATCTCCCCTTGAAAGCCTTAAGGCTTTTACCTGTCTTCATGGCTAAATAAGGAACATAAGCACTTAAATGCCTGTTGTGTTTTTTTTGCATCTGAATGTAAAGAAATAGTGAAGCAAGCAGTAAGTTTATGTAACTTCCCTATTTTTACCAACATGAAAACAACATCCAAACCAGGATTAACCATCTCCGTCACTGCTTCTACATGAGTGAAACAAGAATAATATCATGTTGCCTAAGCTCTTCCTGAATCAGCAAAGTATTTATATGTATAACTGTATACACCACACAATATATTTAGTGAGCATTTATAATATATCAAGTTTTGGTTCCCCACCCTGTACATATACAGAAGAACATCAATTTTACATGTAAGTACTTGAAATAGCTGGGAGCAGGTAGCCTCTTAAATAACTCAAAAATTGAAGGTATTTTTAAACATATTTGATCAATGGACTCAAAGGATTGAATATCAGTAAAAATCTTCTAGATACTATTTTTGTTGATGCTCACATTTAGAATCTCTTGACAGCTTCAGTCCTGTGTTTTCAGCACTCATAGGTCTATTGATATAGTAGTCAAAGGAATTTGTGTTTAAAGACTTGTGAGTGGGAGAAAAGGGGTTTGTTTTGATGGTATTGAAGCCCAAAGGTAAAGGCTGAATTTATGTCTCCAAACAATGAAGAACGTCAACTATAGTATAATATAACCAGAAGTCTTTTTATTTGGTATACACTGTTGTTTTGATAGTAGGTCAGTTTATTTCGTAAATGCAATAACATTTCCTAGAGCTGTTTTTTTTTTTTATTTATTTCTGTAGTCTAACTTTAAATGTTTCACTTTTTCAACTATTCACGAAACTTCAGAAATACTTTTAATGATTCCACACAATGGATTCTGTATCAGCCTTTTGTATTTTTAATGATGTCATTTCAGGGTGAAAAGGCAGTTTGCCTCCCCAAGGTGCTACAGCTCTTCTCAGAACTCATTTTTTAAATTTTATTTTATTTTTGGTGAAAGACTTCTCTTTTTACATTCTCATGCATACTGAATGATGTTATTGGATGATAAACATCTGGATTCCTCCTGTGGGATTTATATCTGACTCAAACAAGTGTTAGCTTTCCTTTTTGGATTAACCAAAAAGAATAGGAGCAACAGAAATAAACAGAAAAATACGTGCGTAATTGCAACATGTTAAACCACAAACAATTCAACAACTATCCCCAATATGACTTTGTACTTCTGCCCTAAAGTTCTTTCAGCTGTGCCAATACAAACTTGGATATCCTCCAAACAAATAACTGTATCATACTGCATCACAATATGAAATACCTTCATGTTTGTTGGGGGGTGCTTAATTTCAAAAAAAGGCTGCACTTCCTATCCATATGGTTATATTGGCTCCTGGGGCTTAAGTTTCATCACTTTTCCAGAAATCTTTTGTTGCTTCAGTAATGTTGATACTTTTAGCAATATTTAGAAAATATTGCTGTCCCTCAGAGTACATCTGAAGAGAGAAACTGCCTTTTAGAATTTCGATGATCTACCATTGTTTTGAAATATTGTTCATTAAGTATCCCTGTAATACATAAACTTTAATTCTTTGAACTTATCAACTTTATGCAATAATACTGTTGGAAACTGCAAGAATTTGAAGTTTCTTAATCTGAATTATGATTAGGTGTTGTAGATCTAACAAAACTTGCATAAATGTAACTACCATCAATCCAATATTTTTTAAGAATCATGTATATCTTTCTGTTTATCTGCATCATGCAAGTTTTCATAATGAAATCTGTATCTATTGTGAATAGAATATCATGAGTGTGTCAGTACAGGGACAGGAAAACTGAAATCTAAAAATAAAATGAATAAACAGAAAAACAGTCTGAGTTTGAGCAATCTCTGAAATACTTCTGCTATCTATAAGTTTTCAGAAGTGGGCTTCAGAGAATCAGAGTACTCAGGTATGAGGATGAATATTTAGGAGTCTTAACCATATCTTTCTCTTAATAAATCCCGAGCCAAAGCCTGTGTTCAGCTTATATGAATTGTCTTTCGTAATGGAAATATTGCTTATGCAGGCAAATGTCATGCAAAACTTTCAGATACATTTATTTTCCCACAATAATGAGAAATATTGTATGATGGACTCAATAAAAACTGTAGTGGAGGTGTCTGTATTGCCTAGAGGCGTCCCACAGTGATGGATGGATGGATGTACTCTATGCATGGCCAAAGTGTGAGAGGGTAATATTACCCCAAATGAATAATGTATCCAAAGTCTCAATTCAGTGGAGCTGAGTGGTATTAGAAATTTCTTAAAGAAAATCTGTTTGGCCTCATCTCCCTTTGCAGATAGTCATGGGTTGCTCCTAGGCAACACACATCTGTATGTGTATGTGTGTATATATGTCTGCTTATGTGGGTCTTCCAGAATCTTCACAAATGGCACTAGGCATTTTTCTGTATATATCTGAAATGAGCCCATTAATCTTTGATGCAAGAACAAAAACTTGACAGAAGAGGGCAATTGTCATGTTAAAATAAGCTTTGTTCCCCTCTTTCAAAACAAAAACATACACCCTCTGTTCAGACAGTGTTGTATGTGGAAGATGAAAATCACACTGCTGATTTGGTGCTATCATAGTCCCAAATGTGTAGAATCAGGACTTTTATGATGTTTTCAAAAAAGTTACAAATAATGTTCTAACAGCCATCAGAGGGTTAATTCCAATTTTTCTCTTCAACTGTTTTTTTGGGAAAAATGCTACAATCATGACTAATAGGATTCAGAAGAGCAGGAGGACAAAGAAGAGGTCATAAAATATTTGTTCTGAGAAGTTCTGGAAAGACTAGAACTATCTAAGTTAAGAAAATAACATTCTTAGTTTAAAGGCTTAAAAAAGCCTGGTTGTGTTTTATCTGGTTCTGGAGGTGAAAGTCAAACAAACAGTTTGTTTATTTAATTTTAGGAAGAGAAATGAAAACCATAACAGAAAGAAAGAAAAATAGAGAGCAAGGAGAAGGAGCAGAGAAGAGTGATCATAGAATCATAGAATCATAGAATGGTTTAGGTTGGAAGGGACCTTGAAGATCATCAGAAAGTGGGTGTCGTGGTTTAGGCTGACCCTCAAACCAGGACAGGGGGCAAGGAGGCTATGAACTTATGCTATAACAGTAACACAGAAAAGTAAAAGACTGATTCAACAAAAATCTTCTTCCCAATGACCATTGCACAATTGCCTTCAGAAGAACAGTAACTGCATCTCATATGACATTTGTGGAGGGTGATAAGGTAAACAACCATAACGATGTTCAATAACGTGAAACAAAGTCATCACTATAACAAAGATGAGAGCTTCTATTTTTGTACAGTTTCATTATAAAATAAAACAAGTCACATACCTATTGAATAAATTGGATAAATGCTCATCATCTATTTATCTACTAGTCTGTACATTAATATATATATTTATAGCTATATAGATATCTAGATATATAGACATATACACATTGATAATTTTTACTGTTCTGTTCATATAAAAATCTGGGACATTATACTATGATCTTCTATCTTTGCTACAGCTAAGCAGCAGTGAGCTAGGATGGGTCTTTTATCTCCTGCTAAATCATTTGATATTTCTCTTTCTCAGGTTAGACAATCTGGAGTTTCGGTACCGCAAAATTTAATCCCCAGAACAACATAACTGAGCATGTTTAGCTGTACCTCTGTTACTAGTGCACCTCCTCAAGCAGAATAGTTTTTCTCAAAAACTGTGCTGCTAATGTCTTTAATTTAATGGGTATACTGCAACAAGGTGAGGTACACAGCCCTAATGATCCCATGAACTGCAGTCAGATCCTTCCCCAGTTCCTTACAGTGAAAGAATTATGCACATGGTCATGCATACGGCAATGTCCTGCTTTTGCCCCACACTGATTAGTGGAGATAAACGATGGAGCTGCATCGTAATGATGCTTATATCAATCCTTAAATTCATTACTTTCATGACTTGCTGTTGATAAGGCAATTCTGTTGCCTATTAAATCTTGTCTGTTGCTGATATTGCTTAACAATTTGTCGTGATCAGATAAACCCACTACATTTAAACCCAAGATGATACTTATCAACCATAGCATGTCTCATCAGCCAGTGCTACATACATGGCACTGCCATTCCATTTTCTACAATCCCAGCTCTGCTCAGACAAGTCTTTTCCACCTTCCTTTTTCTGACCAATTAACAGAAACTCACCATTTTTTCAGTACAGTGAGTTATCCTTGGCTAACAGCCAAATACCCGCCCAGGTGCTCACTCACTACCACTCCTCAGCAGGACGAGGGGGAAAAATAGGATTAGAAAGCTCATAGGTCAAGATAAAGACAAAGAAATCACTTACCAATCACAGTCATGTGTAATACAGACTTGACTTTGGGGAAAATGAATTAATTTTACTGGCAGTTGAATAGATTTGGATAGCAAGAAACAAAAAGACAAACATTAAAACGCCTTTTCTTCCCCCTTTCCCAAGTTCAGCCTCACTCTTTCACTCCCAATCCCCCCACACCCCCCTCCCAATACTCTCCAAGTGGCACAGGAGGGGTGGAGGTGAGGAGTTATGGTAGGGACCTAGCATTTTTTTTCTCTGCCTCTCCTTCCTTCTCATGCTTTTCCCCTGCTCTGATGTGAGATCTCCACGGGCTGCAGTTCCTTCAGAAAATATCCACGTGCTCTGGAAGCTGTAGTGGGTAACTTCTCTGAGCACCTCCTCTTCCTTCTCCTCCTTCTCTGACCCTGGTGTTTCCGCTGCTGCTTCTCACTTTTTCTTTCTCCTTCTCTGTTGTGTGGTGTTTTCACCTTTCTTATTTACTTTTTCCCAGAGGCTTCACCAGCTTGGCTTCTGGGCTCAGCTGTGTGCTGCAGTGGGTCTGCTGGAGCTGTATGGAACCATCTGGCATGCAGCAGCCTCAGCATCTCCTCACAGAGGCCACTCCTGCAACACCTGGACACCTGCACCTGGTACACACAAGCATTTAAGCTGTCCATAGCATTACCTTTTAACTCACAACAACATGGAGGTAGAGGAACTGGATATTGCTGTGTACCTCCAGATCTAAATCATTCCCCAGCTGTTCCAACATGACCATTTCTCTCACAAGCCCACTCGTCTCTCATTTCTGTGTTTCCAACCTCAAGGTGCTACATTGAAAAGCTACAGAGAAAGTTATGGCCTATTCAACCAACTCAAAAGATTCAGAGTCTTATTGGTTCTGGGGCAGATACCTAGTCTTAGGGAAGGCTGTGAGAGCCTATTCTTTGTCTATGGTCTGTATGAATTAAGTGTGGTATGATCTGACTAAATGAATGGTGTGTCTGGATGCCGAAATGTATATAGGTCCAAAAGAAATTGCAGAAAGTATATAATCTAAATAAACCATCATACTTATTTACTGCATTTTTATAATGAGAAATTGTGGCCCAAAAAAATCATTCCAAAACAAATTTAAGTTCAGGTCTATTTTTTAATTTGTATTCTTTTGTACATAGCACCAGTCAATTTTTGATTACCATGTGTGATCACGGCTTTTGGATTTATCTTACATGCATGTATGCATACACATATATCTGCGTGTGTGTTTCTATGTATATACAAAATATTTCATAAAAAATATCAGAACTTAACCCAGGAATAGTTAAATTATTTTCATAATTTAAAATATTATTTTGTAATAATTAATGGTAAATTTAACATCTAATGTTTAATCTTTAACATTAAAGATATATTTTTTCCCTATTTCCACTGCTGCAGAAGAGGAGGTTTTTCACTTTGTCTGGAATCACATCATCAGATTGAAAACATGAAGTTTAGCTCAGAGATTGGAAATACTTATATTTTTTTATTACATATACTTTCAAACTATTTTCAATATTCACAGCTATATACAGTATGGTAAGAACCCTAGTTCACGCTTCTAATAGCAAAGAGCTAAAATACTTTAAGCTAGCTTTACTCAGAACAGCCTCATGCATCTAATTGCCAGAGCTCTGTAATGTACTCACTCCAAGATTATTCCAGGGTGAACATCAAAGCTCTTGCTGGACTCAGATAAGTTTGCGTCCTTAACTGATTATTAGCCAAAGCTCTTGAACATGGAAACAGTGCCGAAATCCCAAGGCAATAGGCTTACTTAATGAGATATTTGTTTCTTAATTCAGGCCATGTTGGAAATTAAACCCTTTTACTACCCCACCGTCCTAGCATTTCTTTATCTAACAAAGAAATATATGAAAGGGAAAGTCATGCCTGACAAATTTGGTGGCCTTCTACGAAGGGGTTACAGCGGCAGTGGACAAGGGAAGATCTGCTGATGTCATCTACCTGGACTTGTGCAAAGCGTTTAACACTGTCCCACACGATATCCTGGTCTCTAAATTGAAGAGACATGGATTCGATAAATGGACCACTCGGTGGATAAAGAACTGGCTGGATGGTCGCACTCAAAGGGTTGCGGTCAACGGCTCGGTGTCCAAGTGGAGAGCAGTGACGAGTGGCGTTCCTCAGGGGTCGGTACTGGGACCCGTACTGTTCAACATCTTTGTTAGCGACATGGACAGTGGGGTAGAGTGCACCCTCAGCAAGTTTGCTGATGATACCAAGCTGTTTGGCGAGGCAGACACGCTGGAGGGGAGGGATGCCATCCAGAGGGACCTGGACAGGCTGGAGAGGTGGGCCCAAGCCAACTTCATGCAGTTCAACAAGGCCAAGTGCAAGGTCCTACATCTGGGTCGGGGCAATCCCAAGCACAAATACAGGCTCGGCGGAGAATGGCTGGAGAGCAGCCCTGTGGAGAAGGATCTGGGTGTGCTGATTGACAAGAAGCTCGACATGAGCAAGCAGTGTGCGATCGCAGCCCAGAAGGCCAACCGTATCCTGGGCTGCATCAAAAGAAGTGTGGCCAGCAGGTCAAGGGAGGTGATTCTGCCCTTCTACTCCGCTCTCGTGAGACCCCACCTGGAGTACTGCATCCAGCTGTGGAGTCCCCAGCATAAGAAGGACATGGACCTGCTGGAGCGCGTCCAGAGGAGAGCCACGAGGATGATCAGAAGGCTGGAGCACCTCTCCTATGAGGAGAGGCTGAGAGAGTTGGGGCTGTTCAGCCTGGATAAGAGAAGGCTCCGGGGAGATCTTATTGCAGCCTTCCAGTACTTAAAGGGGGCCTACAGGAGAGCTGGGGAAGGACTTTTTACACGGGCATGTAGTGATAGGACGAGGGGGAACGGCTTTAAGCTGGAAGAGGGCAGGTTTAGATTAAACATTAGGAAGAAGTTTTTCACTTTAAGGGTGGTGAGGCACTGGAACAGGTTGCCCAGAGAGGTTGTTGAAGCCCCATCCCTGGAGGTGTTCAAGGCCAGGCTGGACGTGGCCTTGGGCAACCTGGTCTAGTGAGAGGTGTCCCTGCCTATGGTAGGGGGGTTGGAACTCGATGATCTTCAAGGTCCCTTCCAACCTAAACCATTCTATGATTCTATGATTCATTCTATGAAACTGGGAAAAAAATCATAAAATTGTAATACAAGGAAGTATTTTTGTCCTGGAAGCAAGCAAGAGGGATGCAGCAGGGGGGGTGAGCAACTGATAGGAGCTAGTGATTGCTGTTCTTCTAACACATAAAATGTATACAGCAGCTTTAGAATAATGGCACTCCCCCTTCAGATTCACCCAAAGGTGAATACAATATATTCTCACCTTTATAGGTGAGAATACCAGAAGGTATTCTTGCACGGTGTAGCCATGAGTATTTACATAGTCATTCAAGTACAAAACTCACAAAGCCTTCCACTAACCCTGAACTGGGTTACTGGGATTTTTCAAGACTGATCTGTGATATCAAAGTAACCTCATATACCACTGCAATTTAGAGTAAACTAAGTCACAGTTTTAGTCTATCAGCATAGGAACTACCCATTTAAAATCTTACCAGGATGAAAAACACTGTAGTTACCTTGAGATGCAAAATACTTTGTCCAGAGTGTTGTCAAATATATGTCAAACCTTCTTGAATTGTTATCTTTGTGTTTTAAGACCTCTAAATTT
This sequence comes from Pluvialis apricaria, assembly GCA_017639485.1. Classification (NCBI taxonomy): domain Eukaryota; kingdom Metazoa; phylum Chordata; class Aves; order Charadriiformes; family Charadriidae; genus Pluvialis; species Pluvialis apricaria. The sequence continues at coordinate 40,526,703 of CM030007.1, forward strand.
CAGGTCAGTCCAAGAAAGACATGTCTCTTTAAAAGTGTAAAACAAAATATATCTTATTTAAGGAAAATTAACTTGTTCTAACACTGATGAAACTCAAAGCAATAGTCCCTGTTTTCAGAAAGTATTACGGATGAAGTTTATCTTTATAGTAATACCATCTGTGTAGTAAAACCGTGTGTGTTTTTCTTTCTTTGTTTGACCTCTGTCGCAGATGAAAATATTTGACAAGGTTATGATTTAGCAGCTATTCAAAATTTATTAATGATTTAAGGTAGATCAAGAGGTTGAATTTTAGCAGCACTTAATCATTAGCCGGTTTAGAGGTTTACAAAGAGAGTGAACAAAATAATTGAACAGCGACTTAAATACAGATTTGAAGATGGCAAGTTTCACACTGACTTACTATAAGGTATCCCAAATCAATACATATACATATGGGCAAAAGCACAGATCTCAAATTAATACATATACTCATGAGCAAAACATGTAAGCACGCGTGCACACACACACAGATATACACACAGGTCTCTGATTGTTAGAATCAAGAATTTATTAACAGTGGGCAACTTTAAAGAACCAACAGGTGCCATGTTAAAGTCCTACATGTGCACGGATGGACAGAAAGGCATCCACATCCATAAAGCTTATACATATATATCACAAACATATAGGTGGAGAGTTGGATGGAAGGGAGGCTAACCTGTAGTCAAAATTTCCCTTACTTGAATTTAGGATAAACACTCACGATGCATTGGTGTTCCTCAATGGGCAGTTGAGGCTCAAGAAGGATGCGCTCACCCTGGCCTTGAGGTGTCAGCCTGAGTGGCTTCTCAACTCAGGGGAGATACTGGCCACAGCCTGCTGCGATCCAGAAGAGCTCAAAGGGTCTTTACTAGAATCGTTACTTATAGGATCCAAGACAATTGACTTTTGTCAGGTACTTTTCCACTCCAGTCCATCTTGGACAATGGAATATTCCAGTACTTTCCACCAGTTACACAAGCCCAGAACTTGCTAGATCTTGGGGTCCTGGTATACCCCGCCTCTGTGGCCATGATCTATATGTTGTCAGGAGTGATCGATTATGGTTATTATCTTCAAACGGTAGGAGCCGTGGGGACCAGGCACCGTATTGTGTTCTTGGTCCGTTGCTCACCACCTTTTCTTTCTTTCATGTTAGACCATTATGTTATGTTCTGGTCCATTGTGTTATTATGTGGCTCAGGTTGGGAGGGAAATCACCCCAAGTACCAAGTGACCTGGAGGTGTGTGTGTGTGTGGCAGGTGTTGCACCACTGCAACCTCGTTTAACTATGACATTTCCTGATTTCAGTGTCACAAAAGATTTTCCTTTTAATAATTATAAGAACTTCTGCATCTCCAAAAATCCTCATCATCATTGTGCTTTATTTTGTGTCTCCTGTACAATAGCACTCTTATTTTATCCAAATTAAATTAAAACAACAACTTTTTGATGATCTTTTAGCAATGAACCAGATAATTATAGCTGGGAATTTTATAAGCCTCTAGAAGAAGACACCCTACTGCTATTGAACATTGATGAAGATGTGAGACTTTAATTCTTTTAGGTGCTTGAAAAATAATTTCATTTAAAATTGCTTCATAGTAATTAAGTTGTATTCTTTTAGACGTATAATTTACTTTGTCAAGAAACATATATAATTTTTATAACTGTTGAAATTTACAGAACTGAATTACAAGTAAGATATATACAACTCCTACGACCCCTAATATGTAAAATTTAATGCTTGCTAAATACCGCAAAATGTAAAAGGTTTTTAAACTTTCAGACTTAAGACTTTCATATATTTTAATATTTTATCTTCTATGCCCTAGAACTTTTTCTACCAACCAGCCTATAGTTGTGATGTTTAAGTGCTGCTCTATACTTTGGCATTTTCCAGGCAGCATGACTCCTGTGGGATTCATCAGGGAAAGCCATTAGTGCACTCACTGGCGTAAAACTTGCATGGTGCCATAAATCTTTTAGCAAGCGGATTTGGAAGATGTTTTTGTGAAGGTTATGTGTGTAAGGTAAGCTACATTACATGAGCCTTCAATGTGTGCCTTCAACATTACACTTTCTGACATTTAATAAAATAGTGATTGTAAAGAGTTTCATCCTCAGAGGCCTTGTTATGCCAGTATCAGTGTGAAGGGAATACCCTCAGACTGTCTTCCATGTTTCATTTGCAAAAGAATCTGTTTTATTTTTCTGAGCTACGTAGTAAAACCTGGTTCTTTAGAAGATTTTGCTTTTTATCCTTGCAGGTTTTAATAAAGTAGCATCTTACTGCATTAAATTACAAACAAGTATTTACCGTAAAGAAGACTGCATATACGTACACAGATATTTCGAAACACAATAAATTACTTATAGCTAATTTATACTATAAAGACTTTGTTGTTCTGCCCTTGTCAGTCTATACAATTTTCATACACCAGTTATAAAAGTTTGATCTTGATTTCATATGCCAAAATTGTCGTCTTTGAAGAATAAAATAATGTGTGCTATATCTACTGAAATCCTGCTCATTTTGTAACTAAACGATCTCAGTTCTTCTTTTTAATTAACATCTATGTTTCATAAATCTGGAAATAAAACTGAAAGATGAAAACTTTTTACTATCACCCACTCAGGGAAACTGAAACTGCAGTTTAAATCTAACATCTATACTGAAAGTTAGTGCATCTTGGTAGCACTCCACAGTTTTCAGAGCTTCCCTCTCATGTGAGATAATTTTTAAGCTTTGCCTTTGTTTCTATCTTTCCCCTCTGCAAAGCAAAACTAGAAAAGCAAGATGATTTGCAGCTGAATTTATTAAGCACCTGTTGTCACTTCAAGGAGTCTAATACCTATGGAAAGACCAATAAGATCTTTTATTTTTTTTCTTTCTTTTGTTTTTTACTTTTTTGGTGACTTTAATCAGACAAAAAACAGTACGTGAGAATGTTCTACAGCTGATTACCTTCATCCAGTTCCAAAGTGGAACTCTGAGAAAAAAGAGCTGTTCAGTGCCGTACTGCTGTGGAATTTGCTTGCCCATGATGCTAACCCACTTTCTGGGCTTATCTTCCTGAGTAAAACCACGTTCGTGTTCTACTTCGGATCAGGATGCACTTCTGAAGGAAGTGTCCTAATCACCTCTGTGTAGTGAGCTCTGACCAACTTTACTGAGTGGTTTCAGGGTAGCTGAGAGTCCTGTTGGCTAAAACTAACGTGGAAGCTGCACCTCAAGGCAGACCTATGGTGCTCCATCTGCTGATGGGCATTCAGTCCACTGGCCTCGGCTCAGGCTGTTCGCTGCTAAGATCACTATAATACATGGCCTGAGGGCATCTGATGCTCAGCATCAACTGTTTTACTCAGCAGATCCATTGCTATTCTGCTACCCTACCTGCTAACGCTCCCCTGGTTTCCTAGGACCAGAGGACATCACTCATTTCAGGCTGCGCTTCCACTGACAGGGGACAGGACATATCCCAAAGCCCCACCTCTCTTAATTTTAACAGCTATATAAGGAGGTGGTTAGTTGGCTTAGACAGTGTAGCTACTGGTGCCTTGAGTGAGGTGAGGTAGATCCAGACCAGAATATTATCCCAATTTTAACTTAATTACTACTTTACTATTCAATACAGTATATGCCCAAACCATGTTCTGTACTGGTGCTCTCCTTGAATCAATTTTCAAGTGTATGCAAAATAACATTTTTAACTCTGCAATCAGAGTCATGTGTGAAAATGCCTGTGCATTGTTGTAACAGAGATTAAAATTAAGAGAGAAGAATGATTCTTGTTAAAGATTCATTAAGCTTTGGATCAGCTACTCTAATAGGTTGATTCCACTACCTATAAAGTTTGATTATATAAATATTTCTCAATCTCTTCACAAACTCACTTCTTAGAGGGCACCGTTCTTTTTAGACACCAAGAAAACTGTGACAAATGCTGTATAGATATCATTAAGTAAATAAAGGTTGTTAGGTTCGTGGGTCATTGTGAATATTTAACTTCAAGAGTGCTTGCTAGTTGCAGGCTGTAATGAGACACAGCAGGATGAAAAAAAAATAAATTAAAAAGACACCTTTGGGCAATTTCAGGGTTTTAAATTAAGAAAAAATTCACTAACCTTTCCAAGGGCCAGTGAAGAAATTATTTTTAACAGGATTAGCACTGTCAGGATATACAAATAAGCATTTTGAAGTTAAACTTTTGAAAGATTTAACTTCAGAGTTCAGGAAAAAGGCACGTAACCCAATAAAGCTAAAGAAGAAATATAGAGTGAATTAGAGACATATTAGCACAATTTGTCTAAAAACCTGATCTTTACCATTATAATCATGATTATCATCATTAGCATCATGATTAAAGAGGAAGAGATCAGTGACCTGGTATGCCACTTGGATGCACACAAGTCTATGGGACTGGATGGGCTACAGCCAAGAGTGCTGAAGGAGTTGGCAGATGTGCTCGCCAAACCGCTTTCCATCATTTACAGGAAGTCATGGCTAACTAGGGAGGTCCCAATGGACTGGAGGGTGGCAAATGTAACACCCATCTACAAGAAAGGCAAAAAGGAGCAGCCAGGAAACTATAGACCTGTCAGTCTAACCTCGATACCAGGGAAGGTCATGGAGCAGGTCAACTTGAGTGCCATCAAAATCCACATAATGGGCAACCAGGGGATCAGGCCTAGTCAGCATGGGTTTATGGAAGGCAGGTCCTGCCAGACGAACCTGATCTCCTTCTATGACAAGATAACCAGATTATTGGATGAGGGAAAGGCTGTTAATATTGTATACCTGGCCTTTCAAAACGCATTAGATACTGTCCCCCATAAAATTCTTGTGGAAAAACTGGCTTCACACGGCCTGGATGAGCATACGATCTGCTGGATCAAGCAATGGCTGACTGGAAGGTCCCAAAGAGTGGTCCTCAATGGATTTAAATGCAGCTGGCAGCCGGTCACAAGTGGTGTGCCTCAGGGCTCAGTGTTAGGACCATTTCTGTTTAACGTCTTTATTGATGATCTCGATAAGGACACAGGGTGTATCATCAGCAAGTTCGTAGATGACACCAAGTTAAGCAGGAGTGTTGATTCCCAGGAGGATAGGGAAGCTCTACAGAGAGACTTAGATAGATTGGATCATTGGGCCAACATCAATGGTATGAGTTTCAACAAGGGCAAGTGCCAGGTCCTGCACTTGGGCCACAACAGCCCCATGCAGAGCTACAGGCTTGGGGAAGTGTGGCTGGAAAGCTGCCTGGCAGAAAGAGACCTGGGGGTTCTAATTGACAAGCGGCTGAATGTGGGCTGGCAGTGTGCCCAGGTGGCCAAGAAAGCCAACAGCATCCTGGCTTGTATTAGAAATAGTGTGGCCAGCAGAAGTAGGGAGGTGATTGTGCCCCTGTACTCAGCACTGGTGACGCCACATCTCGAGTATTGTGTCCAGTTTTGGGCACCTCAATACAAGAGAGATATCAAGGTGCTGGAGCGAGTGCAGAGGAGGGCAACGAAGCTGCTGAAGGGCCTAGAAAACAAATCATATGAAGAGCGGTTGAAGGAGCTGGGACTGTTTAGTTTGAGGAAGAGGAGGCTGAGGGGAGACCTCATCACTCTCTACAACTACTTGAAAGGATGCTGTAGAGAGGTTGGTGCTGGTCTCTTCTCACAGGTAATTAATGACAGAACGAGAGGGAATGGCTTCAAGCTCCAACAGGGTAGATTTAGACTGACCATTAGGAAAGAATTTTTCACAGAAAGAGTGGTCGGGCATTGGAATAGGCTGCCCAGGGAGGTGGTTGAGTCACCATCCCCGGATGTGTTTAAGAGCCGTTTAGATGTGGTGTTGGGCCATATGGTGTAGGGGAGAACTTTGTAGAGTAGGGTAGATGGTTGGACTCGATGATCCCAAGGGTCTCTTCCAACCTAGACAATTCTATGATTCTATGATTCTATGATTATTACCAATCATTAATGGATTAATAACAAAGCTCTTCCTATCTTAAAAAATCCTGTGGTATCATGGAGGGCCACAAAGATGGTCAGAGGGATCGAGCACCTCTCCTATAAAGACAGACTGGGAGAGTTGGGGTTGTTCAGCCTGGAGAAGAGAAGACTCCAGGGAGACCTTATCGCAGCCTTCCAGTGTCTGAATGAGGCCTACGAGAAGGCTGGAGAGGGACTTTTTACAAGGGCATGTAATGATAGGATGAGGGGTAATGGGTTCAAACTGGAAGAGGGGAGATTTAGAATAGATATTAGGAAAGAATTTTTTTCACTATGAGTGTGGTGGGGCACTGGAACAAATTGCCCAGGGAAGTTGTTGAGGCCCCATCCCTGGAAGTATTCAAGGCCAGGTTGGATGGAGCTTTGAGCAACCTGATCTAGCGGGAGGTGTCCCTGCCTACTGCAGGGGGCTTGGAACTATGTGATCTTTAAGGTCCCTTCCAACCTAAACCATTCTATGATTCTATGATTCTATGGTATTGGTAGAAGTCACCCTGGAAAAGTTTGTTGGAATGTATTACTTTAAATTGCTCTTGTGTATTGCTCACTTCCATTTCTAAAAATATATTCTGAATACCAATTAAAAGAATGAGCACTATAGATTGGTCAGAAGAGAATGATTTTCAGTCTTGACCAAACAAATAGACTATTTGATTTTATTATCTACCAATAGTCAAATGGAGTACAGTTAAATATTATATCATACCAGTAGAAATAGATAAACTTTTCACAAATTTAGAGATGCTGTGATCAAGATATAGAAGGAGAAATGAAGCAGTTCATTTAAAAGAGTCATCTAGCTCCTGAATGACTGCTATTGGGGAATATTCCAAATCAGAAGATATAACACCCAGACTGTTGAGCTGCAGCTCTCAGTTAAAAAATATGCAGCTGGTTTATACAAGATTGATAGTTGTCAAAGAAATGCTGGTATGTTAACATTTCTATTTCAGGAATGAAGACACTGTTCCTTGATTTCTTGACCTGCTTTGATATTTGCTTTGAGATTTTCACTGAAAATTGTTAAATATTATACTGGCAGGTGTAGTTTCATTTTAATCACATTCATTCCATTGACTTATCAAGACTATAATTAAAAATATTTCCATGTTTGCTTTGTATAGGCACAGGAAAATGATGACATTTTCTAATTGTTTCTTTTATGCTTGTTTTAGCTGGGAAATGTGTTTTCCCTGTCTTCTCTGTTCAGACTGACATTTTATCTACTAACTAAATATTTGTTTTTAATACCTGCAAGATCACTTCTGCTCAAAAAAGAACTTCCTTTTGCCCTCCCTTATACAGCAGTGTCATCCAAGAGCCTTTTGCTGACTTTTTCTACACCTTAAAAAAATATATTTGATAATTTTCACTGCCAGTTCTGTGATTGTGGTAACTGCATCATCAAAATTCTTGACCTGAATGCAGTTGCTTAAAAATAATGTTCCATGTTTTGGAAGTTATTTTGTCATACTTGCTAAATATATTAACCAGAAGATAGTCAATACTAGTATTGGTCTAGTTATTAATTCAGTACTGATTTGCCAAACCACCTAACCGAACAAAAATACAAACTACTCATTCAGATTTCTCAATTTTATTTCAGCACAGATTATGTATTTTCAAACATAACATACAGAAAGAATTATTGTCCTTGGATAGATTGACTCGATACAAAAATATCGAGGACAGCCCTCTGAGTCATATGATTTGGTTTTAAGTAGTCCTGCAAGGAGCAGGGAGTTGGACTTGATGGTCTTTATGGATCCCTTTCAACTTGAGATGGTCTATGATTCTATGAATCTATGATACTATAATAATAAAAAGATAATGGTTTACCATCTCTGGCCTACTAAAAGATGTACAGAAAAAGTAAGTTTCTTATTATACCTTTAGGAATCAACAGAAGTTGTTTGCTGAACAGGAACAGCAGATTAATCCTCATGTAGGACATTATATATGTGTCCATTTACTGCTTATATGCAAAAATATATTTTTCCTTTTTTTTTGGAGACTGTACAAACAGTACTAATTAACTCCCCAGGCATGACTCCACCTTTAGAAAGAAAGAAAGAAAGAAAGAAAGAAAGAAAGAAAGAAAGAAAGAAAGAAAGGAAAAAAGAAAGAAGGAAAGAAAGAAAATCTATTCTTTAGTCTGCTTTTGTGGGAATGGTGTTTTTAATTTGCCAGCTCAAGCAGCTGAAGCTTTACCTCTCTTTTTTTCCTCTTTCTGTATTCTGTTTACTTCTTAGTGATTTCTTGGGCTTCTTCTCATGATGTAGACTTATGGAACATGAATGCAAATGTAGATATATAAATATATTAATACACACGACTTCTACAAAATGAGAAGTGACCTGAAAAATAAAATGGTAAAATGTGAATATTGCAAAGTAAAGCAATGACAAGCTAATAAGTATCAGTATTACAATTTCCTTCTTGATCTTAATCTAGATGCACTACATTTTAGTCTTTAATTCTACAGTTGTGAGGTGAAATGCTTTTGTTGACCAGAGCTTTCATGTAGGAAATTAATATATTTATATACTTGTTTGAAAAAATGCATAAGGGTGGGAAAAAAATCTTTGCTCTGTCTCATCTCTCTCATTCTCTTGTCCCTCATCTTTAGAAGGGCAAAGTTTAGTTTTGTTCTATCACTGACAAACAACTAAACTCTGGATTAGATGGTCTGAGTAATTTAATTTCATTACATACTTCTCTTTTCCTTTTTTTTTTCTTTGTTTAGATATAGTAAGTAAAAGAGATTTCACTAAAGTGTGTCACACAGTAGCAAGACTGGATGGATCCATAAGGGTGGGTCAGAGTCAGGACTTGAATCAGTGAAGTACCTGGCCAGGGTTGCAGTCACACAAGTAGAGACCAATGGCTAGAGCTGGAGCTTAAATACAGCTTCCAAGTGAGGGTGAGGTGGAGGACCCCACTTCTGACAGCTCTTTCTTACAGCAGACTGATCCAGGCTGCCCTTCAACACAGGCAATCAAAACCACTGGAGAAGGCAAGGTTGCCATGAGGCCCCTGGCAGAGTATGATTTAAACACCAAATATTAAAACTTTTTTTTTTCCTTAGATAAGCATAATTTATTATCACATAATCTGAGTGTTAATAAATCTAATATTTATTACTAACAAGATATTTTTTGTCTTAACCTCCATAAAAAGGAACATAGGTGATATAATCTGATTTTATTTAGTGTTCGAAAATCAATGTCATAAAACATATTTGTATTCCTTTCTAAAAGTAAAAGCAGTCTTTAATTGCTAACACGCTACTGAATAATTAAACATCCACAATCAATTTTGTCGATTTAGCTTCCTGAGCTTGATATTTTTCCTTGTACAACAGAAATGCCTAATCAAATCTGAGAAATCATACATATAATGCAAAAAAACTGTCTCTTATTTTGGCCACTATTGGATAACTCACAGGAAGTAAAAAGAAACCAAACCAAAAAGTAACCAAATCATTGGACTTGCAGTCAATCATCTTGCTTGCCAATGCAAGAAGGAAAAAATGCAGAACTTTTGTATAAAATTCATCAGTTATTGTATATATTTATATTAAAAATAATTTGTGCTTGTTAATATTAAATATTTGTCCTTTCATCTCTGTTAAAACCACCCCTTATAACTGTATTGTTAGAAGATGTAAATAAAGAGTTTCCAACATTTTTAATATAAATCTACCAAGGGACAAACCAAAACTGTCTAGTTTATTATGGTATGGTGTAACATAGCATGGCGGCCTCCTATTCCCACCTTAATCATTACTTTTTTGTCCTATGAAATTTCTAGGAAAGAGACCTTTTTCTTTATAGGAACTTAACCTTCCCCCATATGATCCAATGTCCCCATGCTTAGAGCTTCTCCTTGGGATGTTATTACTTGGTTCAAATTCCTCATCTAAACCAAGTTAAACTGAAGTTCTGAACACAGGGCTCCTTTTTACCCAGGTGACTGGCATAGATTTCTATATTTAGGTGGGACTCTGTGTATTTCTGTGTATACATAGGTGTGACATAACAGCTGATAAGCATGTATGTAGAGGGGGAGAGGGAGACAGAGGAATGAAGAGGTGTAACTTTCATTAGTTGCTCCAGGAAAGTTCAACTCTGAGCACTTTAGTACATATTCTTGCATTTTTCTGATTCACATGAAATGCATAAACACCTTTTGCTATGCTGTTCTTTTTGCCATACCATCTTTTCAGTGTGTTTGCTGGTTGCTTCAGGTTGCTTAAAAACGGACACTTTGGACCCCATTCTGAGACACATACCTCTTCCCAAGTCCTGTTATGCATGCCTGAGGTATCGATTCCTCTAGCACTTCTGTAAAGCTGAAGTCATTTTGTAGGGTACAGTTTAGCAGAGAGAGCAATTATTTGAGACAAAGAAACACCTTCAGAGTACAGGGTAGGTTTTTTTATGTGATGTGATAACTTTTGTCTATCATTCTATATACTGCTTTGTAATTGCTTAAGATGCTAAGCATAGACTTGTTATAGATTTACATTATATAAGCTCATTTTTCTTTCCTGACCTTCTTTGAAAAGTTATCCCTTGCAGTGTATTTGTCTGTGTCTTCTCTGACTTACTTGTCTGGCAATCTGACCATTGGCATCCTCATAACATCTGTCATGAATGTCTATCTGCACCATTCTCCAAGTCCTTCATTTGTTGCCTTGTCTGTTCACAGTAATTGCCACATTCATCATAGGTACTTCTTTTCAAGTAGAAACAATTTCATTCTCTGATGTTGCATTTAATATCTTCTTTGTTCTTCTTTGTATTTTATTTCTATTTTTATCGGGAGATATCTGCACTCGGGAAACAAGTATACAAACAGTGCCAAAAAAAAAATTTATCACTTCCTTCACATGCTGAGTTTCTCATCTTATTGTTACATAAGAAAAGAGCTCACATCTCTATCACAATCTGTGGATCTACAAGAGGTGCTTCAAAATAATGTGAACTGGAAATTGAAGCTGCAATTAGCTGCAATGATGCAGTGAAAAGTATAGCTTGGTACTGTACAGCAGCATAATAGAAAAAGCAAAAGGTGCATTCACTCCACAGTATAAATCATGGTATTTCAGTCCTCTTATCCAGAGCCTTATGGAAGCCAGTGTCCTGGTCTGTAAAAGAACAATGGGTAATCTGAGAGAATGTACTGGAATCCAATGATTTTTAAAGGACATGTACCAAGTATTCAGCAACAAAACCAACATTTGTTAATAGATATGTTTCTTAAATATGTGACCTTTGTTTACAGCACCCTCTCGGGCACACTTATCTGCCAAGCAGATAAGCCTGTCACACTGTTCTGCCAAGAGATCTCTTATTTCCTGTTTTAGAAATAGAATCAAGAATCAGACAATAAATAAATAAATAAAAGAATGAGCTTACTCTTGTCTGATTCCTTCACAGCTTTCCTAGCACATCTGACATAGCCAATTGTACAGGTAGATGAGATTTGTAGGCATAGAAGGGACTGAGAATATATTACTTTTTAAAAGCTGTCTAATTCTTTACTGTTAGCATAATGTCATGTTAGACTATGATTATGTGCTGACATGACATCAATATATAATGATATAGCATTATCTCTGATGATACTGTCGTATGAATGGCCTCATAACACTTAACTAACATCATCATTTGTTAAATACCCACTGTTCTTGGGAGTTTTGACCCTATTTTGGAATATTTTTTGTGTACTATGAATTTTCTTTTTTTTTTATGTTTCATGTTGAGTTTCTATGGATTGCAAAAATAATCATAAAATATAGACACCAATCTATAGGGGTTCATTTTACTTTTGTTTTTAAATGTATGACTTATGGATTTTATTTTTTAACCAGATTTTAATGAGTAATGATCTTTTCAACATGAGTAGTCCTACTGATACTCAAAATACTAGTCTGAATTAGAGTTCACCAACATGTGCAAAGGCTTCCCAGTCTAGCTCAAATTTAACATGGAGATTTCCTTCACTGAAATATACACTTTAAGTGTACTTCACAGTTCTTACCCTTCGGACCATAGCTTATATTTTTTATGGGAACAAAATCTTTTCTTTCTATCCCAGATAAGAAACTGTGTAGCTCTCTAGCAAATACATACATATTGCCAGTAATGCGTACAAGTTCACTTCCACATTATACACATTTACTTTCTTTATAGAAATTTTAAGTAGGACTATGGAAAATGGATCTGTGAGTGAATTATTCAAGCAGTAACGCATTCAACTATTGCACATCAGGAGCTAGAGATGGAAGGATGTTCACTACAGATCAGATCACATTTTCTGTTTTCTTCTCAGTTTTTATTATTGCTTACATGTCCCCAAAGTGCTGTGGCATTCCACTAATAATGTTCCAGGACTTGTTTTGTGTTTTGGCATTTATGACCCTTAGACCTCTTAGAATAAAACACATAAATTTTACCTATGTCCTCATCTAATTTCATTCTTGTCTAATGTACATGTGTCTATAGCCTATGGTAACTGATTGATAGTTATGGACACAGAAAATCTCAGTTTTTAAACACAGATTGCAACAAACAAACCATATTGCCTCATTTGGATTCCTGAAGTTTTCATGTGGGTTTATAATGTTTAGCTACAGAGACCACCTTTACAAGTCACAGTATAATTCAGTGGGAGATGTACCACTCTATGCACTATTTGCTTACTCTTTCAATAATGGAGTAAAGTAATACCAACTGCAGCACTAAGTCCTTGAGTTGTGGACATTTTCCTGAGACCACAAATTCATTTCACAAAGTCTGCTGAACAGCGATCAGATAATAATGACTTTTTGGTATGTAGTTAATGATGCAGGAGTTTAGAGGACCCATACCTTATTAAGTGTGCAGGGTGGATGGTGTGCAGCTAATGTAATGTAAAGTAATGATAGAGTAAGAAGAATAAAAATAAATAGCTTTGCTGCCACATTCTCAGCATGTTGAATGTGAAATGCAACTAGTATGTAGAGGCCTTATTTATAACAATTATCCCTCATAATATGGCTTATGTAGGATGAACTAGACCTTTTATTAGCTTTCTGTACTGGGGTAGGATTCAGCTAGGAAACTGAGTGGTTCAGACAAATTATGCTACAAGCTCACATAGATTAAATCAGCTATCAGTATTTATACATTACACTAGAGTTGGGATTGTACATGAACACCTGGGTGATAACACCTGACTGACTCATTTTTCAATTTTAGAATTTTTAAATCTGTTTTTGTGAGCATTTAATCTTGATTTAGACTATGCTTTGCATCTATTATACCATTAGACTACATGGAAAAGTTGACTACACTGCAGCGCTGATCAAGAGTCTTCCTTTTAAAATCAGAATCCTTACTTTTAATTCAAGAGGATCATATCAGCCTCGATTGACACAAAGCTATTTTCTGTAACTAGTTCATCTTAAGTTCTTCATTGCTTATCAATTCTAAAGTATAATGCAGGTTTTTTTCATTGGGTCTGGTACTACCAGGTGGGTAAATCTGTCAGCTCTTATGTCCAGGGATACCTAGTCTGAAGTATTACTGACAATAGCTTTCTTCTGCTAAAGACTCCCAGAATTATGAGTCATTGTATATTTATTACTCTGGGAAGAGATCAGCTACTATATATAAATATAATCCTAAAAGTATATAGCAGACTGCCCACAATATTACATCTGAGGATTTCTTTTATTATTGTGTTCCGAGTTATGCTTTCAATTTTATCTTCATTTTTCTCTCTCTAAAAGGGAATACCAGTCAAGTTCCCCCAAAATATCTCATTCTTAAAATGTAAGATTATTTCATTCTTAAAATGTATGCATCTATAATTCAGGTTTTTTTTTCCATGACATTCCCCGGGCTTCAGGGATTAGTTTAAACATGGCAATTATTTCTACTCAACCAATTTATGCACAAATTTGAAAGGGACGTGGATAAGCCAGTCTTGCTGGGGAAGTGGTTCTCCTTTGTTTTAAGGGGAACCAGGCTTGCTTCTCACTGTCTCAAAATATAAGGTAAGAAGTAAAGTAGAGATAATACATTAAAACTGATCTTGAGAGGACACATACTTTTTAGTAAAAAAACCCCAAAACATAAATATAAATAAACAGTAATAAACAGTGAATAAACACAGAAGCAGCTCCTTTATTAAAATAAAAAAGAAACCAAACGTTTTATCTCAGTAACTGAGAAAAAAGCAATGAAAAGAAAACACTAACTCCATTCTCAGAGGAGTTCAAACACTCGACATAAATTAAACCTACCTAACTCTTAAGGGAATTACTGAGCTCTACTAAGAATTGTTGTTTTAACCTTTCTCATTCTGATTGCTCTGCTCTTGTGTGTAGTTAAACAATATTTGCTTTGAAGAAGCTGGTCTGAGTTACTGCATCTTTCAAGCGATCAAAGATTCCAAAGGGAAGATGCTCCGTAAGAATAGAGTCTTATGGCTCTGCTGGGGTGTGAGGTGGGGAGCAAGAGGTGCTGCAGTCCCACTAAAAAAAGGGAGGGATTACAGTCTGAGAAAAATACAAACACATGGCATTTGAAAGAAGTAGCCAAAAGAAGTCAGGATCCAGCTTATTGTTTTTGACTGAAAAACAATCTTTAATATCACTCCATATGTAGCAATATATATTAACTTGTTCATGCACTTCAAGCCTATAAAAACCTCACACATATTCTAAGCCTTTCGATGGTCACAGGAGGGGTTCACATGCTGTTAATCACAGCTAAGTTTAGCAGCAGAATACTGGAAATTGTTGAATGTACCATCACATCCTTCTCCCACCCCACGTCTTTTTTCCTCTTTTTTATTTTTTTGACTATTAAAACTATTCAACTATTCAAGTATGACAGCAAATAACACAACATTAAGTAGAATTCAATTTTGTTTTTAGAGAAATTATTTAAATGATGAATTGGTGATCACAGGAGGTCCTATTTTAAAGGGATGGATTATATAGATGCAGGCTAAATAATGTTTTCTTTAAAGCAGATGTGGTTTGGTTACTCATTATTTAAAACAAAAAAAAAAGGAAATAACCCACAACCATATCAATTGTGTAAGAAAATACAAATGCATAAACAAGTTTTTACAGTTTCAAAATGAACAAATAGAGACATGGGGATCAAGCTCTTTCCGTCTGTATATGAGGGCCTTGTGTCTTGGTATGGATCATTTAGCAAATCCATACTCTGGCCTATTAACCAGCACAATGGAATAAAATTTAAATTATACATGGTCCTGAGAGTATCAAAGAAATCTGACATCCAGAAAGATAAAGAAGCACAGCAGCATTTTACCAAGCCTGCAGACAGCTGAACAGATGTCGCAGCAGCCAGCAGCAGAACCAATCAAGGAGTCAGAGAGGGGAATGTGCCAAGGGAGCAGACCCAGGCCCAGATGCCAACACTAGAAGAATTCATCTCTTAACATCTGGTTGTATCAAGCATTCCCCATATGTAGGTATATGTATTGGCTTTAGGCCTAGTACACACAGAAAAAAAAAATGGACTGGAATATCTTCAACACTGCCAGGAATAAGCAGAAAATCTGCCAAGTTTGTGCTGAAATTCTGTGAATCTGACAATTGCTTTTCTATTTGTAAATGCACAATGTGTCCCTGTGGTAGCTTTGCATGTGTATATGTTTTAGACTGTGAAATAGGTTCCAAACTGTTTAAATAAAATCTTACCTAAAACAGCTTGCTAGAGTTAACCCAGTCTGTCAATAGACCCTACCCGCCCCCCCCCCCCCCCCCCCCCCCCCCCAACAAACAAAAAAAACATACAAAAAAACCCCATGAACCAAGTTAACCTTAGTTGAATAGAGGCTTACTGGATGTGTCACTCATTGGAATTGTGATTGACGTTCCAATAAACTTGCACCTCCTCTTGCCATCCACTACAGGCAACATGAATTAATAACTTTTAAAGAAATCTGAGAAAAATTAGGTTTAGCAAAAAAGGACAAGAACTTAGATGCTGTGAAATTTGACACTTCTAATTACTGCTTTACTTTCTAGGTTTTTATTTAAATACTTTGTTACATAAGGGTCTAAACCAAAAAAAAAAATCCCCACAAAAAAACCCAAAGCCATACATATCTAACTACAACTTAAACAAACTTCTGCTTGGTTACTGGTAAGCCTACTAAACACCTACAATCACAGCATTTGGGACATGTGAACTTCTGCCAATAGGTAGATGAAAAATCATCCAGGTCTTGAAAAACTGCCAGCTTAGAGTTCTCATTCAGACCTGGTTATTGTGGCATGGTTTTAAAAAAAATACATAGCAAACTTTTCTTAAATTAGAGGTAGTCAGTGCTGGCAGGCAGTCTGAGAACAGGCCACTGGAATGACCTTGCAGAAAAGCCTGGGAAAAGTTTTAAGGACAGGTATTCTGAGTAGAATAGAGACTAAAACACAACCTCTCGTGGAACAGATGATTTGAAAAACTTTGCTAGACAACGGCCAGCCAAGGAGCCTATTTTAATAGGAAATTTCACTTTCAGATAAATCCTCTTTGAGAAGAAGTACACAATGAACTTGCTACCATGCAGCCTCACAACTGTTGATTTGAGATATTTTGTATATCACTTTTGTATAAAGAAAGATGAATCTGTCTTTGTTCGTATGCTGGTGCCAAAGACATATCAGGGATCAGATTCTAATAGTAAGTCAACAACAACAAGGAAAAGGATTTTATGGGACAAAACAGTTAGTGCTGAGGCCCTGAAATCTGTTTCTCCACAGGCATTGTTTCACTCAAAATCTTGCTGTAGACAAAAGGGATCACAGTCTGTATATGACAACAGAAATGTATTGCTTGTCTAGTCCATGCTTTAACCATCTAATAGTCCACATTACCTAATTAATAATTAAAAAAAATCATGATAATAATAATACAGTTCAAATTGTTATCCATAAACCCCCTTCCAGTTGTATACCTCCTTTCTGTGGTGCAATGCTCACTCTTTCAATGTTCCCCGGGGTCCTAAGATTGATGGATGCAGTTTCCTTCAAGAATGGGATGGAAGCTTCATGCTAAATGAGTCTCATCATGACATCATGGCTAGGAGCAGAGTTCCTTACTTGACCCACGGGCCACTTGGGGCTATTTTTATATTTTTTTTTATCACTGTCTGCTTTCTTCTAGCTGGACCCCAGCTTAAGGTGGAAAATTGCACAGAGCCTAATGTAAAGGGTGATTGTCTGTTACTCTGTGATAGCCAAGAAGTGTCAGAGTTTTGCCACATATGGTATTCCCAGGGCTTCAGCTACAGAAGGGAAGACACCAGTTATCTCAGCTCTAGGGCTGTTGCAACAAACTGCAGTCAGCTCAGGCCAAGGCAAGCCTGGGTAGGTCCTGAGAGTACTGAGTGGGTGAGTTTGTGCTCTGCAACGTGAAGGGTAGTGAGGGGCAGGGGGTGATGGGGGATGTTGGCAACTGGGAGAATTACTTCAAAGTGCACAAAGTGCACTCCTGATTTGAACTAAAATGCTGATGTAGAAGCGTTCTAAGTGGGTTAGGAGTTTGTGTTCTTTGAAAAGTGATTTTGACACTTGGAGTTCAGGCATCTAAACGCTTAGGTCACTTCTGAAAAATACTAAAATATACCTTAGAATTCTTATCGTAAGCCTCTATTTCCTTGCCTGCATGTTAGGCTACACCCCCTGTGCAATTTTTAGAATGTCTTCCCAAAGGCACTACTTCGCACTGGCAGACCCAAGATATTTGCAATTCCCAAGCTGCAAACCCTGGCTGAACTGCAAAATGCTATTGCTGATCTGAGCTTTTGTAATTTTTTAATAGCTTTTATGGCTGTAGGCAGATATCTACTCTCAAGTGTTTCTGAGGCAGAGAGAGAGAGTCCAAAGGCCAGAAACACACACATCACCTCTTCCCCTCCTCATAATGAGATGGGAAAGAGAAGATTGAATCTTCAGTTATCTCTTGCATGTGTAGCACAAAAAGAAAAGCTATATGCCTGCTACAGTCACCCATCCCTGCAGGCACCTTTTGCAACACTATTCTAGCAGTCAACAGAAAGTTGTGCAGTTGACTTCAGAGAACAGAATGATATACAGAGCTCAGATTAACGTTGCATTTGCTATCAGTATAAATATGAGGTACTATGTAGATTATAGTGTTCATCACTGATCGGTTTTAAAAAATTAGTTTAGCATGTGACAAACACTGAAACCTGCACCAAACTGATATTATGCTCCCTAAAAAGAACTTGGGTAAAATGAACTGAAAATCACTCTAAAGAAGCAGGTTGTCATTAGTGCTTTCAACAATTCAAGGTAAATGGCAAATCAAGTCTGAAATTTAAGTTTCTATCCAATTCTTCAAATTAGTATTACTCATAACATTATATTTCTTTTAATATGTCCCATTTTTATAACTAAAGTAAACATGGAATATGTATTCATCCGCCTTTCTTTTTGTTTCAATGCCATCATTTTTTGGCTGGTTGGTTGATTTCCCCTCAGACACACAAATTCCTGAGAAATACATGATTGCGAGGATTTCTACAATTGATGCCATCAAAATGGCAGATTGTACTGGTTTGAGGTAAAACAGGAACAATTTTCTGTTCAGTAATTTAATTTTGCAGCTAAGCCTCTTCTAACTAACTGATCTCTCTGAAATTAACAGCACATTGTTCAGACACTGTTTGCTCCCAGAGAGATAAGATGATTCTTTCTGATTTATGCCAAGGAATGGTATGCAGAGAGGCTCTTGCTTACACTTATTGCTATAACAACCAAGGCCAGATAACTTTGTTATGTGCTCCATTGGAGGGTCGTAAGTGGAAAAGCATAGAGGGGTCACACCTGTGGAGAGGAGTGGACAGGACAACTGATCCAAAACTGACCAACGGGGTATTCCATCCCATCTGCATCATGCTCAGTATAAAAGCTGAGGGGTCAAAGGGTCATCATTTTTTCTTCAATGGCTGGCTTTCAAGAAGGACTCTGTCTGTTCATCTGCCTTTGATCCCGATATGTGCATTCCTGAATCCAGATCCAGAATGCAGCTTGCATCTGTCACTGAGTCCAGTCTGGGACTTTCCCTGTGCCTGCCAGTGGCATGATTGTCATCCTGGGAGCTTGATACAGTTTTGTATATATTGTATCTATTTCTTTTTTTTTTGTTTTTTTATTAATTAATATTTTCATTAAAGTCATTTAAGGTTTTTTTTTAAAAAAAAACTCATAAGTCTCTTTCTTTCTCTCTCTCCTCTCCTTGGAGAGAGAGGTGGGGGAGAGCATCTGTCATTCCTTTCAGTGGCTAGTCTGGCTCAAACCAAGACACAGCTTTATTGGCACCCAACGTGGGGCTCGACCGCAGCTTTACCAGGGCTCTGATAGATTGCCCAAATACTTTGAATTCTGCCTTGCTCTGATCAGAGAGTATTAGATTTTTTCCACAAGAGTCTTAAAGGGCTGTAAATTAAAACAGACAGCTCACATCATTCTTGGACAGAATATTGTTTCGTGTCTTTACAGGGTTTTGTTTAAAGTTAATTGATACAATGTTGCTGAACCTGCCATATATGTCGTACAATTTATTTGCCTTTTGTTTTTGTATGCGGTGATTTAAACATGCTGTTCTGCTGTTGTTTTTAATTCTAATCCATGTTGCAACTGAATGGATAACTACTTTACCTGCATACCTCAGGCGCTGCATAATGAATTCTGTCATGAATTACACTTTTAATTTTACCTTGGGAAAGTTTATTTTGTCCTTTAATGCTAAT
Organism: Pluvialis apricaria; assembly: GCA_017639485.1. Taxonomy (NCBI): domain Eukaryota; kingdom Metazoa; phylum Chordata; class Aves; order Charadriiformes; family Charadriidae; genus Pluvialis; species Pluvialis apricaria. The sequence continues at coordinate 40,546,540 of CM030007.1, forward strand.
GGAAAACTGACATCATGAGAGCTAGGGTATGCCTTTTGGACTTTGGAAATGATTGTTACTCTTAAAATCATGATTTTATTGTTGATTATCCTGAATGGGTTTCAGGGGTGGTTTCTAATTAAATCTTGGTGCAGGAGTAGGTGTTGTACAACATGCACTGTCACCACTTAAACTCAATCAGCACCAGTACAAGTTGCCCCGGTAACCAGGAAGCAAAAAAGAGGTCAGTTAATTCCCCTGCCCAGCATGATGAAGACCAGACAAAGAGAGATACCATGGGACAGAACTTTTCTGGTGAAGATCCAGAATGGATCCTTCTCAAGAAGATCTGGGAAAGCGTCCTTCTCAAACAGATCAGGAACACAGCCCTTCTCGGATAGTGTCAGTGCAGAAGGAGGAATCAGATGCAGACTGTCTCAAGTTTTTTCACGTTTTGTTCCTCTTTTAATTAAAACACTTAAAATGACTTTCCAGTGACTAAGTTGGAGTTGCCAAAAACATCACTATAGTACATGCTTATCAGGGTGCTGGAGACACTGTAATCTACCAAGACATACAATGAATCTAAAAGTTAAACTTTTTACAGATAACACATGCAAATATATAATAATCAGTATCCAGAACCATTCTAGAATATTAAATAAAGTTGGCTTATTTTAGGGCTACAGATATTTTTACCTAGACAGACAAATAAAGACTCAGGGTTATAATTTCATGACCAAGACTTTTAAAGGCAGTGCATTTCTGTAGTCATGTCACCAAACCAAGCCTAAGGACCACTTTTGGTTTTTTTCTTTATTCTGTCACTATATTCTGTGTGTAAGATAGCAGAAGTTACTTTTCCCTTTTTTTACTTGGTCCATTAAGTTGAGAGCTCTTTAGGAAGAAGACATTTTTATGTATGTTTAGAAAGCTGCAGGCACAGTCTAAAGTCCATGTTCTACCTTGCAGACAAATGTTAAACTTCTCTTATTTCAGTTCACACTGTTTGGTGCCTGGTGTTCCTTTATAGTTATCTTCTGACTTTAAGATCCACCACCTCTCGTCAGCCAAATGGCACCAAAAGTTATTCTGTTCCTGTCAGTCAAGTTTTCATATATATATATATATATATATATGCTTAAAACATTCTTTGAACATTACATCCCTTGAAAAAGAAGTTCTCTGCAGTTGTTGGTGTCTAACCCTAAGGCTTCCATTAAAATCTTTCTTTATTATTTAACAGTAACTATTTTTTTCTTATCTAAACAGACTACAAAGCTAAGGAATTATCTGTATTTCTTCTTAGATAATTTAAAATGTGTTTTGAGACACTTAGGAACAGAAAAAGAAATTCACTTTTATCTCTAATTGAAATGAAGAGAAAAAGGAATATCTATTAACTCCATTTTTGTTCCCTTAGACAGTATTAATTCATAACCCATAGGACTCCCTCTTAGCCCTGGCAGCAACATTTTAATCATATGTAATTCTGACACCCTAGACATGTAACATAAAATTATCAAAATTTCCACTTTCACTGATAAGTCCCTTAAGTAACAAGTTTCATTATCCACTTTAGCTCTAAGAGATAAAATTGTATTTAACTAAAATACAAAAGTTGTAATATTTAGGTTTTATTGGTTTCATTTAAGCTGCTGCTCAGACTAAGAAGTAATTTTCCTTATTATCACTAGCTTTCAAAGAATTGAAAAGTGTCAAAGCATAAAATTTAATCATAAAGCATCCAGGTCTCCTTCTCTTTAGAAATGGCTATTTTTTTCTTCAAGTCTTTCTATTATCTTCTTTTTCTTTACGTATCAAACATTCACTTTGCTAATGCTTTTCTTTATGCCACTTTAATAGCATCAAATCTTAAACCAAGTAAAACTGTATCTCGACAGTGATTACATAGAAACTATCAAAGAAGAAATTTAGAGGCCCTGGAAGCTTGTTAATGACTGATTGATTGTTGTCTTATTTCTGATATTTAAAAAATTGCTTTGTAGGATCGTTTTCTGTCCTCTGAATCTTACAAAATTGTAAAAGGAGTCCGGGACTGAATAAACAAAAACAGTTCCCTCATATGAGACATGCCAAAAAAAGATTTTGACAGGGAACTTCTATGGGAATAAAAAACTGCTAAATCAAATTGTTTTAATCAGAACAGAAGCAAGAATATCATAAAGAGTATGAATGGCAACTAGATGATTCAATAACAAAAGGACTATTCTTGAAAAAAATTGTTTGTATCAATGTCCCTATGGAAGAACTAAAAAGAAAGTTCACACATCAGAGGAGCTGACTCACAGGAGAATATCAGTAGAAGATATTTTGAACAGGTAAGTGGATGAATAGTACTCATACTGTCTTTTCAGCAGGTTTATTACCATTTGTTAACAGTTTGGTAGAAACGTATTATATGACTATGAATTCTGAAGGAACTTAACAAGGAAACTCTTCACTAGGAATGGGAAGTCACAAAAGGCAACAGCCAACTTAGAGTAGAATCACAGAATCATAGAATATAGTTTGGACTGGAAGAGGCCTTTAAAGCTTATCTAGTTCAATATCCCCTACAATGAGCAGGGACATCTTCAACTAGATCATGTTGCTCAGAGCCCTGTCCAACCTGACCTTGAGTGTTTCCAGGCACAACTACCACTTCTCTGGGCAACCTGCTACAGTGTTTCACCACACTCATTGTAAAAAATGTCTTCCTTTTATGTAGTCTAAATCTACCATGCTTTAGTTTAAAGCCATTATCCCTTGTGCTATCACAACAGGCCCTGCTAAAATTTTGTCCCCGTCTTTCCTGCAGGCCCACTTTAAATACTGAAAGGCCACAATAAGGTCTCACCGGAGCCTTCTCTTCTCCAGGTTGAACAACCTGAACTCTCTCAGCCTGTCTTTGTAGCAGAGGTGCTCCAGCACTCTGAACATCCTTGTGGCCCTCCTCTGGACCCACTCCAACAGGGCCATGTCTTTCCTTTGCTGAGTGCTCCAGAGCTGGATGTAGTACTCCAGGTGGGGTCTCACTAGAGCAGAGTAGAGGGGAAGAATCACCTCCCTCGACCTGCTGGCCATGCTTCTTTTGATGCAGCGCAAGATACGGTTGGCTTTCTGGGCTGCAAGAACACATTATTAACTCATATTCAATTTTTCATCCACCAATACCCCCAAGTCCTTCTCCTAAGGGCTGCTGTCAATGCATTCATTGCCCAGCCTGTATACATGTTTGGGGTTGGATATATTATCATACATTATCATTATTGGATACATATAGTTATCTAGACTTCACTGTTTGGCAATTATTATGAGATTTGCTTTAAAGTATTGCAATCTGTGGACATTCTCATTACCTTTTTTTTTTCTTAACTGGATTGCAGACAGTAGATAAGTAGGTACCTGTGTCTGACTAAGGATGTGTATTATGTAAAACTAGGCACCACAAGAGTGGGGTTTTTTTTAAATTTTCCCAGCAACTTTTGCCAGAGCCTATTCAGCTCTGAGATTCTCCTGCACATGAAGTTAATAATTTCTGCTCCATTGCTATTCTTCTGGAATTTTATGGTGCTTTTGTAACAATCTCTGGTTAAAAAATATTTGTTTTCCTTATTAAAAATCCTGATAAGGTGTTATTTTGGTGTTTGTTTTTTGTTGTGGGTTTTTTCCCCCCCTCAAAGAGTTGCAGTTTCACCACACCAGTCTGGAATGTTATTTGTTCCAAGCACCTACAAATACTCTGGAAAATATTTGTGAGAAGGGAACCTTGAGTGCAATACAGTGCTAATATTTTAAATGAATCTATTTGTAACCACTGACAAATATTTGGGGACCGGTAAGGATATACCATAAATCCACTTAGGTATTTGTCATATCAAAAATAATCTTATGGCATTGAGTTTTTGTTATTTGTAGTGGAACTTGTAGTTAAAGTTGTGCTGCTTACTAGCAAGACAGTGCGAAATACACTTTGATGAAACAAACAAAAAAAATGTTCCTCTCTTTATCATCCTCACTGCCTGCCAGTGTGCGTAGTCCTATACAGGCACTTTATCATAGGAATAGGGGGTTTTTTGAGGGGGAAACTTCTAGCAGTCTGTTATCAGATATCTCAGCTGATACTTTGAACTAATCTCATCTTATGTCTATGCAAAATAGTGATGTAGATAAACAAAATAAGTTGGACATTTTTTCTTTCAAGGCAAATCATTCTTTTATCACTACCTATGTCTTTGGAGCACATACATTTCCAAATCATTCTCTGCAATTTAGATTCACAGCCAAAACAAGTAAGTATAATTTTCCTTGGGTTTTTCCTTTTGTGTTCCACTATGAGAAAAGTAGCAGATATATACTTATGTGACCATTTTTCCTGAAGTGTGTGTGAGAGTTTGGAAACTGATATAAAATATAGTGTTCTTTGAAAGATGCATGTGATCTAATAATAGATTCATAGAATGGTTTGGTTTGGAAGGGACCATTTAAGAACGTCTAGTTTACCCCTGCTGCCATGGGCATGGACACTTTGCGCTAGATCAGGTTGCTCAAAGCCCCATTCAACCTGGCCTTGAACACTTCCAATGATGGGGCATCCACAACTTCTCTGGCCAACCTGTTCCAGTGTCTCAGCACCTTCTTCATAAAACATGTCTTCCTTGTGTCCAATCTAAACTTACGCTCTTTCAATTTAAAACTATTGCCCCTCATCATGTCACTACAGGCCCTAGTAAAAATTCTCCCTCCATCTTTCTTATAAGCACCCTTTATATAATGATGATTCTGACATTCCCTCAATATCTTTTTATCTCACAGCTCTTGGGGGAGGTTACCATGGTCTGACACGGCCTCATAGTATCAGCCTTAATGCTGAACCTGTATTATTAAAAGCCTGGCAGCACAGTACAAGTTGGTTTCTATTGAATTTAAATATTGCCACAGATTTGTTATTTATAGCCAGAAGTTTTTTTGAGAGCTTTACACATATTCCTTCTCTCATCAGCACTTTTCAAAGGAACCTAAAGTTCAGTGGTCAAAACACTTACCTTGGGATCCGGAGCAATGGACTTAAACATGCTCTGCAGAGAATGAAATTTGGTCTGATCTCCCATTTCCCAGGAATCACCATCTCCATGCACAGTCGATGAGAAAGAGAATGCTGAATTTTTGTATCCTCCTATCCTAAAGAAAAGTATGGAAACCAAACATATTACTTCAACAAAGTAGAGCAGTGAATTACATTCAACACACGGGAGACACTAAATTGAACTGATTCTCAAATCTCTGAAACTTCTGAGTATGACCAGAAACAATTAGATGCAAGAAGTAAATTTCACAAGTTCATGTTAGAAAAATTAATTGCTCATAACAGATTTTCCTTAGAATGAAATGATATCCTTCCACAGGAGATGTGTTTAAAACAGATACAAGAGAGTCTGAAGAATTAATTTTAATAGTTTAAAATTTTGTTTTGGATACTTACTTTGGTTACACTGATGTCCTGAAATGCTTAGCCACACTTTGGGATTACTTTGCAATAGCCAGAGGTAAGAGTTGATTGAGGTGAAGTAAAGATGTAATGAGTTCTCTTGAGTACAGGAGTGTGATCTAAACACACACTTCCTCACCCCCCCCCCCGCCCCCAAATAATTTGGAATCGACTTCTCAAATCCTTAACAACTTTTGCAATTTCAGTGTCATTAATTTTTATTCACTGCTAATAGCTATAAGTTTAATGTAGGTAGATGACTACATTTAGATGCCTGCAATCCAACTCTTGAAATAGGATTTTCCTCCCTTAACTTGTAATGTATATGAAGTTAATATGAAATAAATAATGAATACTGAATAATGAAATTAATTATGCCATAGGCAATCTAGACAGTTAGCTTAGATCCCTCTCCTATCATCATTTATATTATGATTATACCAGCTATAAGTCTATTGAGATAGAGACATTCTTTCCTTTTATGTTTGCACAACAGTAAGCACATATAAGTCCTGAGGGTACAGACATAATCATAACATAAATGACGCAAAGAATGTTTTCCTAGGAATTATTTTCAATATATACTTTTGAAGCAATTCCTTTTTTATAAGCATCTGTGTAGATATGTGGGAGGGGAGGTGGCATAGAAGGTTTGAGCAGGTTTTTGTCAGTCATATTAACTTCCAGTTCCATAATAAATAATTCCAAGTTAATTGTTGTCAAGTATTTTATTAAAAGTTGAGAACATAAATATTTATATCTATGTAAAAGGATTTTGGACTTAGATTTTGTTTTAAATAAATATTGTATCAATAATTATATTAATGGAAACATTTGGAAGTTAACTGAAACCTTATTCATGCAGGTCTAAGTAGTAATCAATTATTTAGATTCACTGCTTCAAAGAGAATGTTAGAGTTTGAAGCTGGCACGTCATGCATTCTTTCAAGCTTGCTATTAACAATTCTAAACATAAAATCACATGTAGACTCCTTAGAAAGAAATTACAATATTTTCAAAATTAAGTGTGAAATATTAGGAAATGGTACAATTGAGGTTAATCATGTATAAGGATGCTAAGTAATGTGATCTTCAATTAGATTTTCAACCCATAAGATAACTAGTTTCATAGAATCATAGAATCATAGAATCATAGAATTGTCTAGGTTGGAAGATCATCAAGTCCAACCATCAACCTAACACTGCCAAAACCACCACTAAACCATGTCCCTAAGCACCACGTCTACACCTCTTTTAAATGCCTCCAGGGATGGTGACTCCACCACTTCCCTGGGCAGCCTGTTCCAATGCTTGACAACCCTTTCTGTGAAGAACCTTTTACTAATATCCTGCCTAAACCTACCCTGGCATAACTTAAGGCCATTTCCTCTTGTCCTATTGCTTGTTACTTGGGAGAAGAGGTCGACCCCCACCTTGCTAAAACCTCCTTTCAGGTAGTTGTAGAGAACGATAAGGTCTCCCCTGAACCTCCTTTTCTCATATTTAAATATTTCTTCATATTTAGTTAAAAAAATTGAGTAGTGCCCATCAGTGTTTTAGCTATCTAATATTTAGGTATTAAGCTTTATCTAGACTGCTATGACTCTTTTCATAGTGAATGGAGAGTTTCATTTTACTGATTTTAGGAAGTATAAGACTGCCGTCTGTCATAGGTGAAAAAATAGCTTGAATTTTGAATGTTAATAGGCTGTAGTTACTGCGGGGGGGGGGGTGGAACATGTGAATGTCCAGAAATAAGCTTCTGAACTCCCAGGCAGAGGACTCTTACGTGCTTGCTGCAAGTGGTACAGGTTAGTTGTAAATTTTGCACCAATTGGATTAAACAATACTGGAATGTCCTAAGTCTTTAATAAAGAAAGAGACATGGGACAGAAGCACCCACTGATAAGTTGATTATGTATTGGGGAAGCCAGGGACCACAACCCACACAGAAGACCTGGTGCCAAAAACTAGGGTTCCTATAAAGAAGAAATTATCTTGGAGAAAAAAAGGGGGCCTGGAAAGAAGATGACAATCCTGGCTGGAGGAAAGACCTTTCTGTTGGGAAATGTAATGCTGTGGGCTAGTGAGTAAGCAAACATCTGTGGTAATCAAGCAGTCTAAATGTTCCCGTTTCTTTGGCTGTTATCCAGATCCACTATCTGGATCCACTATCCAGATACCCATTATCCAGATCTGTTACTCTCTGCCGTTTACTCAGTTTCACCTATTAATGGTGCTTGTAGGGCTTTTACCTGTTTCCCACACTCCTTTGATTAGCATCTGCAGCAGGAAAGCACGTAACAGCTATGATGTCTCCAGGAACTTTGTCTTCTACCCCTCAACCATTCAACACTTCTGTTACAAGCACAGCAAGACCCCTGCTGGTTAGACAGACCCCAGCCACTTGTTACATACACAACCATATGGGTTGTCATTTATTATGTCTTGCTTGTGACATCTTCTCAAAGTGACTACCTTCTCCATTTGTTTCATGAAACTGTCCACAACAGGTAAAGACCTGATTAGTAAGAGCTAATTTAGAGCATGCCAATTGGGTCAGGATATACTTAAGGTTATTTTTCTCCTTGCAATCACTACACCGCTTTATTAACATTTATTAACATTCAGTTTTATCTGTGATTTGACTAACTTATTTTGCGAGTCCCTAAGCAACTTTCGCAGTCAGTTTTAGCTCTCATTGCTGGAATAGTCATGTATCATCAACAACTTTGTTCACCACACTGTCCACATCATTGTTTAGCATAGGTCACAACATCAATCTCTGCAGGAATCTCCTGTTATTTTTCCCTCACTGTGAAAAGTGGTAATCTGTTCCTATCCATCTTGTATATTTAATACAAGAGGGTTTTCATTAACTTTGAAGAAATCTCTGCTCTTATCCTATGGCAGCCTTTCAGTACTTAAAGGAAGGCCCTACAAGAGAGGAAAGGGAAGGGACTCCTTATTAGGGAGTATTGTGATAGGATGAAGAGGTAAAGGTTTTAACTGAAAGAGTGTAGATTTAACTAGATATTAGGAGATATTATTTACTGTGAGGGTGGTGGAGACATTGGAACAGGTTTCCCAGTGAAAGTTGTGGATGCCCCATCCCTAGGGGTGTTCTAGGCCACGTTGGATGGGGCTTTGAGTAAACTGGTCTAGTTGAAGATGTCCCCTTGCCCCCCCAGCACCCCCCCCCCCATGTCAGGGGCTTGGAACTATGATGATTTTAAAGTCTCTTCTTCTCACCCAATACCATACTATGACCCTCTACATTTTCTTCTTGCTTTTCATTTAAAAAATAGCAGTTTGATCACCTACTGAGACTAGCATAATTAGTCTACTTTTTGGTTGTGGGAATACATTTTGTCTTTTTTAAAGAAAACAGGTATTTGTTGCTGTCATAAGCAAGATAAATGACTGCATGACCTAATGATCTGATTTGTTAAGCTTGCCTTTATTTTTCTAAATATCATTAGTATTCATGTAGCATAATACTTAAAGTGAAGTCAAACAAATACATTTTTGACTGGAAGAACAAATTTTACTGTAAATCATAATTCCCCAAGAAATATTTCTAAAACTGCTCTTACTACTTTAAAGATTTTAATGTGATTGACACTGTTATTATAATGCTAACTTTTGGCAAACTGCTAATTTATGTGTCTTTGCTACACACTTTGTAATTTACCTTTGCTGCTGTTAGATAAGATAAAGTAAGATTGACCTGCCTTTTTCATGTGAAGAACTTCACAGGTCTCATGCATTTTGAAAGCATACAGAGTAATCCCCCTTGTTCTTTTAATATTCCAGTTATTTCTGAATTTGTCAGACTGACAGTCTGAAATATTAATAGGATGAACATTAGTGGAAAAAAAAATCCTGCTTTTTGGGGAAATAAATTACTTTGGAAATCATAATAAAAATGTGGGGAAGAAAAAGGAAGGTACTCTTTTTGAAGTACATTCAGATAGGAGGAAACACTTGCACTGGCCATGGACACTGGTTGTTTTTGTTCAGACAGGAGAGTTTTGCCATGCATGTATGTGTACGGTAAGAACACAAGGCAGAGTACTCCAAGCAGAAACATTATTTATGGACTAGGTTCTTGTGAACCAGGAAAAATGAATGAAAAGATGGTGATGCAGAAAATACAGAAGTTGGAGGAGATCCACTATTGTGGGGTTGAGCAAAAGGTGTTTTCAGCTTTGAGAAGTAGGAAGAAAAAATCCAAAACCTGCATCTTCATGCAGTTAAACTACTTGAAGTAAACTAAAACATTCTCAGATCTGCTCTATAGGAGGAATGAGTTTCCATCACAGCCAGAAAATTGCCAAGAACTGCCAGAAATTTAAAATTATACAGGAAGCTTACTGACCATCTCCAATCTCTCCAAACACCAGTAGTTCTTACAGTTGTTCATTGCTTTCCTTTTAATGCACAGCTCTCCTTCTGAGACATTCAGACAAACTGTCTAAGAGGCCTACTCTGAACACTGGTACAGTTACATGCAATTTGCACAATCTAGAGACAACAATTCTTTAGTTCTCAGAGTATAAGAGCCTGAGAGCATATCTCAATTTTATCATAGGATTTATAAACTAGAATATGAGTCAAAGTATTCCTACATTATGTCTTTACATACATTTACAGTAGTGAAATGATTTCTCAGAATCTTCTAGGGTTTCTCCTAATTTGTTCTGCCCTTTCAGCGACTACTTTTACCATTAGCTGAGAGAAAAACTAAGGAAAGGAATTTTTCATAGCTATGAATCCTAAAAATCAACAAAAAGTATTTCTACAATAGCAAGTTATGTGGAGCATTGAACAGATTAAGTAGTTAGGGCTGATGTCCTGGCATTAACACTCTTTAAAATCCCTGAATGTTATTTCTGATGAGATTTTATTGGGTTTCCAGCACGGAATGGAAATGAGTTTTGGAGTTGTCATGGTTCAGCTTCTGATGCCACCATCAGCAGCTGGTGTACCTTCTCTGTGTGCCTGGAGTAGAAATCCAGTTTCATTTCCTCCAAACAAACCAATGCTCCAAAAACATTCTGCAAACTGAGCCAGCATACAGCAAGTAGGGGCAGTCAGGGTTTCGTTAGAAACCAGAATATCACTCTGAACCAAAAACCTGACACACGTGGCCAAAGGGATTCAGATATATTGTTAGTGTTTATTGCTAGATCTAACTCTAGAAACCCTCTTCCAGAGTAAGATAGGTAAGGTAATTGCTAAGCAAGATGTACAGGGTGAGTTATGTGCCAGAGAATGGGATCCATAAAACTAAAACCTAAAGAGGATAAACACTAAAAATAGTCAGTGGAAGACAATAAGGGAGGTATGAGCTTGAAGTCTTTCTTCTTCCACAGGTTTAATGCTTAAAAAGGGATTCAATTTCCTGACCTAAAAGCTTTCTCTATTATATGTGTCTAAGGAATCTTGTGTTTTCACACTCGTTGCCTTTTAAACATGATGAGTCACAGTAGTTCAAATTCCCAGCATTTATATGATTATATTTTTTGTAATTAGCATTGCTGTGGTTCTGAAGGTCAAACAACATGATGTAGGTAAAATCACTTGGAGGAGATTAGAGTTGAACCACAAATGGGCGTGACATTGCTTCCTTGAGCTTGAGGGATTATAGGGACTATAGAGAGGATGGAAGAGAACAGAGCTCATCTTTCCATTCTCAGGGTCTCATGAGATGATTTTTCTAAGTAGTAGAACAAAGTACTCTGTTCAGCCTCCTGTTTTGCTGTTACAGTGTTTTTAACTTATATCAGCTTAAAGAGGGTATCCTGCATCTGATCATCCTTCATGTTTTACACATTTTTTGTTCCTGAAATCCTTTGCACTTTTGACCATTGTCATGGTTTAACCAGCTGCTCACCTACTCCTCCCCAGTGGGATGGGGGAGAGAATTGGAAGTGTAAAAGTGACAAAACTTGTGGGTTGAGATAAAGACAGTTTAATAGGTAAAACAAAACTGCATGTGCAAACAAAGCAAAACAAGGAATTCATTCAGTACTTCCCATGGGCAGGCAGGTGTTCAGCCACCTGCAGGAAAGCAGAGCTCCATCATGCTTAACGGTTACTTGGGAAGACACCATAACTCCAAACATCCCCCCCTTCCTCTTTCTTCCCCCAGTTTTATTGCTAAGCATGACATCATATGGTATGGAATATCCCTTTGGTCAGTTGGGGTCAGCTGTCCCAGCTGTCTCCCCTCCCAACTTTTTGTGCACCCCCAGCCTGCTTGCTGGTGGTGTGGTGTGAGAAGCAGAAAAGGCCTTGATGCTGTGTAAGCACTGCTCAGCAACAGTTAAAGCATCTGTGTGTTATCAACATTTTTTTCATCACAAATCCAAAACATAACAACATACAAGCTACTATGAAGAAAATTAACTCTATCCCAGCCAAAATCAATACAATAGTAAATCATTATTTCTGAAAAATTGAGATAGTAGCATTGTTTAAGCAGCCAGCGGAAGTCACTGCTACAGGACAGCTGGTCTTTAATCTTTGTTTTAGACAGATGTAATTTCTAATAAGAAATTTCTCTTATTTAACAATGCAAAATACAACTATGTAAAATGTGGCTATTTAGTCATCAGGGTGCCATATCATATTTACTAGTGTAAATTCAAAAGGGAATTTTCATGAAAATTTTTAGGTATAATTGACAATTACAAACAACAACAAAATTTTATCAAAATGAAAATTGAAGAATCAGTGATTTCCTGATTTCTTATAGACTATGTATTTACATAAATGAAGCTGAACTTTTCTGCACTTGGATTGCCTATTCCCAGTCTCTCTTCCCCTTCTACCAAGCTTTATTCTTTTCTTGACATATTGAAAGTCACTAGGATGAGTTATTACTCATTGAAGTGACAGTATATCTTAAACCCTACTTTTCAGTAATAGCATACATGAGACAGAGAAATCTAATGGAAAAAAAAAAAAACAAACCCACATATGCCAGTTTGGCAGAAATAAATTTTACATGTAAAAAAGGCCTAAGCTTCCTAAGCTTGTGAGAAGAGTTCTTTTTCACAAACTGGAGACTAGTTTAACCTTAAAGTGTTTTTTAGTAAAACTCATTAAAAAAAGGGAAACTAAAGGCTATTCTGTTTTTAAAGTCACTTAAGAAGAGATAATAAATATTTTAGTATTTTCCCAAACCTTTAAATGCAAACGATAAATAATGTTAGCTAAAGAAAAGAAAATAGATTTTCAATACCAGGGACTTACAACATCAGACATTAGAAACATGATCTTTCATATATGGTCGATAAAAGTCTGCATAACAAACAAAAACCTCTCTAAGGAAAAAAAGATTTTTTTTTCCTGAGGAACCAATACACAACAAACTAGGTCTGAAGATGAAGATGTATTGTTAAGCCCAATTACACTGAGGGGAAACATAAATAAACTCTGTAAGCCTGTCAGATTCAGAGAAGTCTTTGATGCCAGAGGCAACACAAACACGATGGGTATGAGGTCACAGTGCCAGTTGTTATATGACAAGAATTTAAAAATAAAATCATATCTGGAATGCTATTTTTCTTTTTTTATTCTTTGTTTTTTCTTTCAATTTTGTTGACTAGCTGAGCTCATAAAGTTGAAATGCTAGAGAATGATTCACTTTCACATTAGAGAGACAGGGAACCTAAGAATTACTTAGGTACCATAGGTAAATAACACATTAAATATACCAGCGAGCATGAATATTAGTTCTATCATCATATGCATACTGCATTTACATTTACTTCAGCAGAATATTTAAGAACACCAGTCTAAAATGTTTATTACTCTCAAGTGAAGTGTTTGCAATCTTTTCTTCCAACACACAAATGCTTCCAATGCTTTCCCATAAATTAAAGCTGGGGGGGGGGGGGGATTTTCACAGTTGAAATGTGAAAAAAAGAGGTTTTTACTTTCTCCAAAATTATTGCTGCTCTTGTTCTCTTTCTCTTTAAACTGGCAGGAAAAAGAATATAATGAAATATTAGATATGATTCATAGTATTTTTTTTTCAATTTTTAGTATGTTTATCTCAAGCTCAGGAGTAAATTTACTGATATTCAAAGAAACTAGGAAGAAAGCATTATCCTACGCATAATGATTAGAACATTCTGCTCTAATGACAAATAAAAACATCTCCTCATAAACCTGCAACTTTCTACTTTTGACCACAGAGCCCACCTCATTACCGAAATACTGTAACACTTGGTTTATGGAATGAAAATTTGAAACACCAATCTGTAGTTGCTTTTCATACATTCTATCTTTTTGTAACATATCCAAAGCATTGAATTTGAACTGTATTTTTATGATCCAATTTTCTAAAAACATTTACAGACACAGGAATTATTTTCTCAGTTCTATCTAACCACATGAATAATTGCAGTTTAGTAGTTTTGAATAATTTGCTTTGAAACTGTACTTTTAATTGAATATATTATTTGTCAGGGCGAAAAGCAGCACACAAAGTCTTAATTGTAGTCACACACACAAGAATGTTCAACTGGTGTTTAATTATTTAGTGATGTTTAATGCAATAACCATCAGTGAATATTACCATTTTCTATGGTAAGACAGATGTTCCTTCAGTTGGGAGTCCTTTAAGGCAATCTATCCGTACACATGCACATGTATACTGAGAACTATTATAGAAACCTAAACCAAAGAAGCAATGGCAGTAGATATCAAGGGATCCTTTGGAAGCCCAAATAGATCCAGTCTGCCCCAATTTCATTTGGAAGGCAAGGTACAACTAAAGATACTCTGCACTTGAATCCTAGCTAGGGTTTCCTGACATCCAAATCTGATATACTTTGGGGTCTGCAGTGTGACACGTTTTAGTATGTTTGGGTTGGTCACGTCAGGTAATGTCTGTGTCACTTCATCTTTCTTTCAAGTCAAAGGAAACTTATATTCTCAATTCAGTAAGACTGAGCTTCCAGAGCTTTAAAGACTTCCAGCTTCAGAGCTGATCTTTGACACAGTATTTATCTAAAAAAAAAAAAAAAAAGCACTTTAAGTTTTTGATTGTGATCCTACAAAGCATTCATATTGCAAATATTCTTTTCCGAGAAGACCCCTCTTTCAGTCTCACATTGTAAATGCAAGAAAAATAATTCTGAAAACTATCAAAAGGCAAGATTGGGGGAAAAAAACCCCGAAACAAAACTAAACAACAACAAAAAAACCACCCACTGGTGCAACTGTTACAGTTCCTCCAGTAACTGCCTTGTTTGTAGTCTCATGTTCTACCCGTGTCAGTCAGTGGCAAACTCCCACCAACCTTTAATAAAAAAGGTCAAGGTTGAAGGTCCTGTCCACCATGTACCTCTCTTTGATAAAGAAAGAACAGAATTCGTACTAAAATTCCTACACATAAAATGAACAAGTGAGACGATGTGCTAATTTTTCACTGACTCCTGGAGTTCCACTGACTTCTGTCTGAATTTTCCATCATCTACACATTTTCTGTTTGAATTATAACTTTGGGCATTGGACCCTGCCTATGTTTCTCATGTTAAAAGAGAAATGATCAATAGGTGAGAAAGCATGGGGATTTTTTGCTTAAAAATGTTTCCAGAATTACATTTTTGTTAGGTTATAAAGATTTGCTGATCACCTTTAGATATTTATGTTAGAAACTTTCCTTTGTATACTTTAATCATAAATACTGCCTTCATCATATTACCAATCTTCATAGTTAAGTCCCCTTTCATCTATGATTTTGTAAGTATTTGACATAAAACAAGCTTCAAATAGAATAAAATAGAAAGGCAAGAAAAAAGATATTAATATGATTTTGTAGTCAAAGAATTTTAGCAAAAAAAACCCAAAAATGTGTTAAAACAATTAAAATAGGTTTAATGTTGAAACATTGAAAACAAACTGCATTAGAAAAATCTAAATCTGAGAACTGAAGATAAATTTAAGGATACATTTTTCAAGAGAACTTAGAGATAATCTACTTCTTCTCCCACATAAACCTAAGCTAAAAATATAAACAAAGTCATTAAAAGGACAACTTATATAGTTTTGGTCATTTCCCCCGAAGGGTTGAATCTCACAAATGTTTTCAGAAGAAATTTAGTAAGACTCGGGACAGATCAGTGAACATGGAGAGTAATTTGTTTTCTAACATTACTTCTTCAACACCAAAGCAGAAAGGTCTGTTCTCGCAGACTGAAAGGTGAAAGGTAATGTTAAAGAAGAGGGATGTGAAAATGAAACCCTTAACTTATTTCATATGCAGAGTGATATATGTGTATGGCGGGAAATTAATACAGAAGACATGCCAAAAATACACAAAGAAACCTTTAAAATGCCACTTCAGAATTACATTACCTGTAATTTCTTGTTATATCCTTGTGAGGATCATCATTTTAACACACCCTATTAAAATACATTTTAGTAAACCAGTCTCATGTCACTAAGCAAATAGCATACTTGCCGTGTCAGTGTGTTCCTTATTATACTCCTCACATTTTCTCCTCACAGTATTCTCATCATTTATACCCAGATCTAAGATTATTAGTTTGTTGAAATCTATAAAATAGAACTTACTTTAGTTACTTGTAGACATATTTGAATGACATTTAAATGCAAGGTATCTAATTCTTATATCTTATAGGACACCCTGTGCAGTGCTAATAAAAATGGTTTCACAATGGGATATCTCATACACAAATTTGGGCATGTGTGTGTGCGTTTGGGTTTTTTGCGGCTTTTTTGTTTTTTAAAAGGACAGCTAATCTATGTATAATCCTTTCTTGAAATTAAATTCTGGCATTATGTGACAGGATCATGTTTGGAATTAACATAAACCTTGGCATAGGCAAACCAAATAATTACTGCAGTCTTCTGATCCATCTTAATGTTCACACTTATTAACAAAGATTTAGACATAAAGCAACCACTATCATTCATTTGGTGAGGATCACCAAAGATAATACAAAGCACAGTGGCAGTGGATTGACATTGCTAAGTTTTTAGGATACAGTTCAGCTAACTATTTAAAGGTAGACTTCCTGATAAAGCTGCCATCTTTCACATAAATTTGATGAAGTTAAGAATAAATGTTTAAGAGATTAGATATATGTAAATGTTTTGAGTATCTTGATTCAGTTATCTACAATGTTTAATAATAAGAAGGCTTTCAAGGTAGGTGATACTCTTGTATTTTGAAGTCTAGTTCACGAGGAAAAGCAAGGTCTATACATTAATGGCTATTTTATCGTTGCCTTTGTTCTTAATATGTTAGAACTATCTTGTCCAAACAATTAAAAAGATGAGGTTTGTGGTAATACACTGTCATAGAGTGAGCTGACCTGTTCAAGTTGATTTCAGGACCAACACAGTCTATTAACTATTTCAGGAAGGAAAAGAAACATATATTTCATAGAGGACACTTTGAAATTGTAGTTTATCAGCAATTTTGGTAAGTACTTGTCTGGAATACACAGTTCTGCTTTATCCTGACAAAAACCTTTGGGAGAGCAAAGGAAGGCTTCTAAAGATGGGGTGGATCAGTAATTAGAATACTCTTCTCAGACCTCAGAAACGTCATTTTAAGGTGCGCTTTGTGACAGACTTCTTGTAATTAGAGATTACCTGGGACTACCAACTACAAAAATAAATGCTTCTGTATCAGATTAAAACTAAAAAATCAGAATTTGGTTTCATTCCATTTAGATTTTTTCTCCATTTGAAGGAAAATAAAAATAATTTAATAACTCATGAGGTGTTCTGCAATATTAATGTAAAGGAAACTTTGCCATTTTCTCTCACAAAAATTAATAAATGTTTCCGGTAGCTAGTGGACTATATTTAGATCAGCTTATTGGTAAATCAACTAGTTTACTGCCAACATTTTTTTTGCCATTAAAACACTTACCTGCAATCACACAGACATTGGTATTTATGAGCTTATGCCATCATGCTGATATTGAATTATAGATCTTTAGCCTTTTCAAGCAGGAAATTTGTTAAAGCTTCAAGATATTTAAATATTTTTTTTTTCATTGCATCATATCACACTTCCCAGGTGCTGAACTTTGCATTTGTCCTTTCATAAGATTCCTGTCAATCAGTTTACCTAGTCTTTTAAGGATCTTTTGGATGGCAGCTCTACCCTTCAACGTACTGACTTATAACTTGCAGCATGGTGTCATCTGCAAACTTGTTGTCCATTAGCTCTTCCAGGTCTTTGTTAACAATGTTAAACAAGACAGGTACCAGGATAGAGCCCTATAGTACCCCCCTTGATTTGAAGATCATTAGTATTTTATTTCCATTCCTACTCTGAGTTTAACATTTCATGTAAAATTACGTTTGTTACACTTTTAGATTTTGGCAAAATAAATTACTTCTTCAGGAAAAAATAAATGGGAAAACACATACATGCATAAATGCACAACAATAAACTTTCTCTTTTTCTTATTTAAATGTGTGAGCTTCCTTCTGTTGTGACATTTTAACCACGGAAAAAGATAGTTGAAAATGGTTATGTTAGGCAATGAGCTTCTACAAATACAAAATACATACATAATGTATCTGAATACTTCTGTTTCTTCTCTGGATTCAAATTAATAATTGTCTTGGGGGAAAAAAAGAAAAAATAAACCATCATTTTATCTTTCCTTGCAACTTCTCCCTGTTTATTTAATGCAATCAGCATTTCTATGTGATATTTTCTGTGGCTCAAATAGCAGAAGAATTGTTAAGTCTACTTGCCCCATATTTGTTAAGTATGCTCACCCTTACTGCTAATGTGAATTACAAAGAAATAAATTGCACATATTCTTCTGTTTTACAAAATGATGAACACTTCCAGTTAAATATCGTGTGTGTGTGTATCTATAAATTTATATATATAAATATAAAAGTATGTATGTATGTGTGTACACACACTAAATAAACACCATATAATTTGGTTTGGAGATCATAATGAGGCGCAATACATTTTTATATATTGACTTTGCCTATGATTGTAGTGCTGTAATTGTAGGCAATGAAATAAAATCCTGTTGTGGTGCAGATGTTACCAGGTTGTATGGCTTTATTATACGCAAATTAAATAGTACAACTCTGGGTTTATCTAAACCACAGATTCGGATTTCTTCTGTTTTACCTACATTCATTGCGCAGGGAATGTTTTGCATGCTCAATTACTCGTGCTTGTCTAGAAATTATCAGGAGGTAAATTTATACTTAGAATTTATGGTGAGACAGCATGCTTCTGAATTCACAGGCCTAGATACATAGCCTGGTGGGAAGCAATTGTGTACTTCAGTCAGTTCTAAGCACACAGAAGAATCCTCCCTCTCCAACCAATCCCTGTTTTCCATGGCAAAGAAATCAAAGTTTGTGGTTCAGATGAGAGCTGCGACTTCACTGGGTACTGGTAGGGGTTATCAGTAAATTCATAGGTTAGTGAAGACATATCAAAGTCTCCAAATCTTTTTTTCTGGATCACAGATCACTTTACAGCTTACTTAACTAGGGCTTCCTAACATAAAATACATTGTACTTATGATAAGCACTCTGTTCTGCCTGTCTGCCTTTTGCTTCCAGTTGAAAGTTTTGATGGCAAAAAGCCAAATTGCAGATACCTAAAATATATTTATCTTATGATAATAAAAATCAAATGGAATAACTTGAAAATTGTATTTTCAGTATGCAAACTGACAGCTCTCAAAATAATTTCCTATTAGACAGAAATTAATAACATCCTGCTAGTTCTAGCCAAAGGTCCATCTAGATCAGTCATGGATTGATTAGGGAAGAGTACATCAGGACATAGGAAACATAGAACAATGCATCCCTAAATACTTTTCCCACTTTCAACAGTTTATAGTTTAGGGACTCCCTAAACTAAAAGTATCTCTATATTTCAGAACCACAGAATGGTCAGGGTTGGAACAGACTTTCAGAGATCATCTAGTCTAACCTCTCCGCCAAAGCGGGTTCACCTAGAGCAGGTTCCACAGGATGGCATCCAGGCAGGTGTTGAATATGTCCAGAGAAGGAGACTCCACAACCTCTCTGGGGAGCCTGTTCCAGTGCTCTGTCACCCTCAAAGTAAAGTTTTTCCTTATGTTCAGATGGAACTTCCTGTGTCCCTGTTCATGCCCGTTGCCCCTTGTCCTGTCACTGGGCACCACTGAAAAGAGTCTGCCCCTATCCTCTTGACACCTGCCCTTTATATATTTGTAAGCATTTATAAGATCCCCTCTCAGTCTTCTCTTCTCCAGGCTAAACAGAGCCAAGTCTTTCAGCCTTCCCTCATAACAGAGATGGTGCAGTGCTCTGATCATCTTTGTAGCCCTTTGCTGGACTCTTTCTAGCAGTTCCTTGTCTTTCTTTAACTCCGGAGCCCAGAACTGGACACAGTACTCCAGATGTGGACTCACCAGGGCAGAGTAGAGGGGGAGGATGACCTCCCTTGAACTGCCGGCCACACTCTTTTTAATGCACCCCAGGATGCCATTGACCTTCTTGGCCACCAGGGCACATTGCTGGCTCATGATCATCCTGTTGTCCACCAGCACTCCCAGGTCCCTCTCTGCAGCACTGTTTTCCAGCAGGTCAACCTCTAACCTGTACTGGTGCATGGAGTTATTTCTCCCTAGGTGCAGGACCCTACACTTGCCCTTGTTGAACTTCATAAGTTTCCTCTCCACCCAACCCTCCAGCCTGTCTAGCTCGCACTGAATGGCAGCACAGCCTTCTGGTGTGTCAGCCAGTTTTGTGTCATCAGCAAACTTGCTGAGGGTACACTTTGTCATCTCGTCCAGGTCATTGATGAATATGTTGAACAAGACTGGAACAAGTACTGACCCCTGGGGAACACCAGAGGTCTATTTAGTAGACCTCAATGATTTTCTGCTAATTTCCCAGACCCTTTCTTATGTTCTTGTGGAATTTTAGTTTTCACAATACCCTGTGGCTAGGATAGTAATGAATGAATTTTGTATTTTATACACAAGTATGTCCTTTTGTTTGTTTGGAAACTTTCAGTTGCCAGTTTCCTCCAAAACCTAATTTCATTTCCTTTGAGTGCCATTCTGCTGTAATCATTTTCACCTGATTTTGTCATTCTGAACAACTTCAATCATCTCCTGGACAGAAGAGGGGGAAAAAGAAACAGACAGAACTGGTATTGAAGAGGAATTAAATATTTTAAGAAAAGCATTTTCTCTGTCGAAAATTTCAGCTGAAACATGATTTTAGCCACTGGTTCAACTATTTTTGATATGATACTCCTCTCAAACAAATTTTGAAAAAGCAAACAGCATGCATGGCCATTAAGAAATTTGTTTCTAGTGCTTGCCAGTGATAGTTAAAATTAATTTGGAGTGAAGAACTAAAAATATGGCAACGGTGCTACAAATTTGAAACAATAACTTTTGGTTAAGATATAAAGGAAGTGTCCTCTTGATTTCAACTTGAATCAAAAAGTTTAGGTAAACTGTTCTGCAGCAAAACATAGAAATCCAATGCTTTAAAATTATTTTAAGTGTGTTTTCTGATGTCTGCTACCAAATAGCACTGTATAGTTGGTTTTTTTTTTTAAATTGAAGGTAATATTTATAATTATTGTGACAGTCTTTGTCTTCCAGTCAGTCATATATTCAATTAGGTAAATATTTTTAACTGTGGAGATGTACAAAGGTATCTTGATGACAAAATAACTTTGGTCAAATAGTCTTTTAGATGAATAATTGTAATGGTCAGCAAGTACCCACTTCTGTTCTCGAGGTATTTGAAATTGCTCTTGTGATCAGGAGAACAGTTGCAGCAAAATATTTGTGATGATAGAATGACTGAAAATAGTTATTACAGTTTCAGTAGGAGAGAAGGTATGCTCCATTTTGATTTGTGCTGATTGCATAATATAGTTGTCTGGAATAATCTACATGAAAGTACGAGGGACACTGTACCCTGCATGGCTGCAGTAACAAGCTTCAGTTCTCATGCTGTAGGGATATCCTCTCCTCAATATTTTTTCTGCCCTATTTGCTCTACATATGCCAAGGAAGCCATAAGAAACTGAATTTGTTAGATTAAAGAAGGCATTCAAGTAATTATTTATTACCTTAAAGTTATAATATTTTACTGCTACTGAATTATAGTATGTTCTTGTTCATGATAAACTATTGGTATTGAAGTCTATCATGAGCAGAATGGAACTGTAGGAAGGAAAAGGTAATTTTTTCTCCTTTCAGATCTTGATCCTTGCTGTTTCAAAACATCATGATTACATGAACTCCGCAGCAAAGATATCTTATGTAAAAAATAATTTTGTTAGCTAAGTAAGAGTGAACAGACAAAAATTGCTCTTGCACCTTAGCTTAGGAGAAGGCATTACTAATCTAAGGACAACAACACAAAAAACGTCCCAGGTGCTTATCAGCAAATTCAATTACACTAAAAAAAATGGCTTACAAATGCAAAGCTGAGAAGGAGTTTATATTACTCAGGTGATTTTTTCATAGTTGCCTTTTCATGGATCTTTACCTGAATTTGATGAGATAGGAATAAAAGGAAACATCAAGTATTCATAGGCAGGCGACATATATTAAAAATAATGAAATTGCTCTGCATATAGTAGCTTACCCAGCAGATTGTCACAGCATGCACTCTCATTAGGATGTCTGCTTGAAGCTTAGATTCCTGGCACAAGGTAAAAATGGAATATTCAGGTGATGGAGGCTAGACCAGGTATTTATCATTATACTAAACTGTTTTTCAAAGAAGTGTGAAATCTATAGATCTTTTGTAATATATATGTACTGACAGTTATTTTAGACTGTTTTCAGACACAATTTTTGAGTCTTTAAACTAACCACAGATTTGCACTCTGTGTTAACAGAAAGCTGAGTTCTGGAGATAGCGAAAAGGTAAGCTGAGCATTTTGAGAATTGTTGTGATAGCTATTTGTATGCATTTGAGTTTATTTCTAGCCTGCTGGGGCAAAAATTGTTCTTTGTATCATTTGCTTTTTCTTCCTGAGAAAGGCAATTTTTAAAATTCTACCAGAATTATACAGTGTGTGGAAAAGAATAAACCTGTTAATTACATAAAAGAATGAAACTGATTGCTGAGAGAGAGAGACAGAGAGAGAGAGAGAAGGAGAAAGAAAGAAAAAAAAAAAAGGAAGGAAAAAAAAGGAAGGAAAAAAGGAAGGAAGGAAGAGAGAAGGAAAGGAAGGAAAGGAAGGAAGGAAGGAAGGAAGGAAGGAAGAAGAAGGAGGAGGAAGGAGGAGGAAAGCAAAAGAATGCAAGGACAAATACAGGAGTCTGACTTTCTCAAGCTGAAGCTAGGACACAATAAGGCGGGTGCCTTACCCGCAGCCCATTTCTTATAGCGTGATGACACTTCTTATTTTAGATGCCTCCTACCATTACTGCCAAGAAACCTGCCCCTGAATCCACTGAAAATGAATTTCTGTGCACAGCCTGATCCTCACAGTAGCAGGTGACAAATATCCTGACAGCAACAGTAGCCTAGAGAACCCATTAAGAACATCATGTGAGAAAAAAGGGGAATTAAAAAAAAAACAACAAAAAAATAGGTGGACCATGGAAAAGAACAAAAAGTAAAAAAGAAAAAAAAGTAAAAAAAAGTCAAAACATTCATTTTTGCAGTGGAGTCAATGCAACACTTTTTACAATAGAGTTTTTGCTGAAAAGCTCTGTCTGATAAACATTGCTCTGTCAAAAACATGTTCATCGACTCTGTGACAAATCAGCCACACAACTCCCATATAAGCGAATTTATTTAACTAAATCTCTTAGCCGCCACTTGACTACCTCACACTTACTGTATGTTTAATTTTTATTATTGGTTGTGTTTTTAGTTTGCTTTGTACAATTCAATTACTGATTGCTTAATATGGTGAAGAAAAAAAGCTCCAAGCAGTAACAAGAAGTAAACTATGCCTTGGAAAGAAACACCTACCTGACCGCTGTGTTCTAAAGACAATTTGTATTCTTATTCCTCAGCTGACCAAAGTAAGCATAGATGAATCCTATTACAAAACAAACAAACGAATGAACAAACCCAACGTAACTTCTGTATGTCCTCATTCATTTTATAAATTAATTCCATGTGTTCAGTTTTGCCTAAACAGTAATCAGGTGATACTTAGCATGTTGTAGATGAATGGGAAGTATAACTGTTTAAAAAGTTGCTCTATCAACACATGCATATAATGGAAGCTGTTGACGTTTTAACAGATTCATCTTTCTTTGAGAGTGTGTGATTTATTTTTTTTTAATTTTGAATGGTATAATAGACAACATTTGTTCTAATTGTTTGTTTATAATAAATATGTGTTCTGTTCTTTATAAAGGATAAGGATGGACAGCACAGAGGAAGGTTTCCTGTTTGCCTTTTCCTGTTGCTCTCTGGATGAGGTAGAAGTGCCTGCAAATAACAGAACATTATGCTTTTATTAGAAGTAAAGAAGTATTTTCACGGTAATACAGAGAGACAGAGCAGGAATTTATAGCAGTTTCACTACTGGGGAGATCAGTGAGAAAATACATAGATGAGTACCTTCCTGAAAACATCTTGATTGTACTGTGCAAAGTATATTGAAAACCACAAAGCCAATAAATGTTGTTTTAGAGCAAGACTGGAAGAAAACATTCAGCATGACGGGACACAGTAAGCAGAGCAGACATAAGAGTTAATAAACTATTTAATCCTCATATTGTCTTATTACGTGGGTCTAAATTTTCTCATTGCCCTAATTGATGCTTAAGTAAAACCTGGCATTAGGAGGTCAAAGGTCTTTCTGATGCTTTTGTAGTGCATGTTTATTAGCTTTTTAGTTCGGATTGTAGATTGCCTTTTGAAGCAAATCTTCAAATATTTCCCCTTGCTATATTTGGTCAACATCATAAAACAGTCTTAGAGAACATGAAGAGGACTGCTTTTGGATGAAACCTAAGCAAAAGATGCTCTCTTGGAGTGCTCTTAATGTACTGTATTGCCAATAGCCACCTCGTCCATGGCATCCACCTAGAATTTCTCTATTACCAAAAAAGTGTTTAATGCGTACACTGGTCAACAGAATGAATTATTTCTCCTTACACATGCATTCCTATTGGGACATACATTGGCTAATAATGCTTACTCTACGAAAGGAGGTGCAAGCAGATCAACCTCACAAAGCTGGCCAAGTTAGGATCCCATCTTACGCCAGTCCTCTTATTCAGAAAATGAGGATCAAACAGAAAGGAGAAGAGAATATCTGCCAAAACCTCAGCCGCTTCAGTTCAAAGTCCCATGTCTCAGCTGAAATCCACCTCCAAACACGTTTTTAGATAAGGTGGTACATTTGTCCCTAAAGTGGTAAAAGTTTGGTTATGCATTTTATGATGTACTCTTTGGTAATAGAATGGGTAAGTAATTACAGTATTAACATACTGCAGTGTGTTCAACCAAAGCATCAGAGAATTGAATCTGGGTATTAGAATCATTCTGTAAAATAATTACACCCACTGTGATATCACGAACTAATTTTTATGGTCATGTCAATATTGCTAAATAGAAAAAATCAGGGAATGTTTTCTGGCCTCAGTTTCCAGTGGCTCTGGATGCTGAGAGCTAGCCCCTTCTATACTGGATTGTTTTGTCCAGAGGTCCCTTCCAACCTCAACAATTCTGTGAGTCTGTGACTGCTGCAGTTGCATTTGACTACTGAAAAGAATCACAGTTAATAATTAGTTATAAATATTTTTCATCTGTGGCACCATTGCTGTTTTATTTAATTTAGTGAAATCTCATTATTAGAACCAGACTCTTGAAAGGTATGTGGGATGTGTATAATTATAAATTGAAGAAATATAAGATGGAAAAAATATTGTAGGCGTATTGGGACACTGATATTATTTTCCAATGTGTAAAATGCTTCAGTCCTGAAGATTTTTAGATTAAAAACATCATGATACTGTGTTGGTCTTCCAGTGTTGTGGATACCAGTACTGTAGTTAAAAGGTAACATGAAAGGATTAACAGTGAGCTCAACTTCATTGTTTTCAAAGTTGGATTGTACTGCACATTGCTGCAATTAACTTGTTTGGGTCTTTGTAAAGGATCAGAGCCCATTTAATGGTACTGCTAGCCCTCCTGTTACTAAAACCTTTTCTTTTAGGACAAAGGAATTCCGAAGTTTTGTCTAAGGACAGCTGTTTCCCACAGGAGACAGTCCTCCACGAACTTCTCCAGCGTGAGTCCTTCTCACAGGCTGCAGTTCTTCACAAACTGCTCCTGTGCGGTTCCTTTCCACAGGGTGCGGTCCTTCAGGAACAGACTGCTTGCAAAGGACTGAAATCTTTAATAATTGTTTCAAAGCTTGCTTGTGTGCGCTTGCCTAATGAAACAAGGCAGAACCCAGTGACATTGCAGCTTACAAGGGGCTTCTGCAGACTTGCTGTAAGTGACAGGAACTTGCTCAGACTTGCTGTAGACAACAGACACTTGTGCAAGCTTGCTATAAGCAGCCCCCTCTTGCTTATCAGGCACAAGTAGGCCTAGCCATTATCCGGGCTGGGCTGGCAGCCTGCCGAAAAACTTGTCCTGTCTACCACCAAGAGTATCATGCAAAAGCCGCATAATAGGCAGGACAAAAAGTGTGCGACAGGCAAAACCAGAGGTGCCTGAACAGCACATGAAACTTATGCGCATGCGCCAAATCCCAAATAAAGAACTGTAGAAGCAAGCCTCAGTGCTGGCAGCACACCATCGAAGAACAGAAGAATAAAATCCAACTGGATGCTGCTGGATGAAGAATTTGGACCAATGGGGCCCTGCTGGTTCCCCAGTGGTGACTATCTTGAGCCTATCTCTCCGAACGCTTGCTTGATTTCCTCCTAATGTTCCTTGTCTTTCCTATCGCTCTACTCTCCTGTAACCATTCAATAAATTAGCCTAATAGCCTAGCATCTGACCTCGTTTGTGTCTTAATCTCACTCTTGGGATCACTAGAAACCTTCCCCGAGCCCGTAATAAGACCCGGACCTTACACTCCTCCAGCGTGGGGTCCTCCCTCCACAGGTCCATAGGTTGTGCCAGGAGCCTGCTCCAGCGCTGGTTTCCCATGGGGTCACAGACTCCTTTGACCAACCACCTGCTCCAGTGTGGGGTCCTCCACGGGCTGCAGGTGGACATCTGCTCTACTGTTAACCTCCATGGGCTGCAGGGGACAGCCTGCCTCACCATGGTCTTCACTATGGGCTACAGAGAAATCTCTGCTACGGTGCCTGAAACACGCCCTCCTTCTTCACTGACCTTGGTGTCTGCAGAGTTGTTTCTTTTACATATTCTCACTCTTCTCTCCAGCTGCAGCTGTCCAGGGTTTTGTTCCCCCTTCTTAAATATGTTATCCCAGAGGTGCTACCTACCACCATTGCTGACGGGCTCAGCTTTGGTCAGTGTCAGGTCTGTCTTGGAGCCAGCTGGCAGTGGCTCTGTTGGACATAGGGGAAGCTTCTAGCAGCTTCTCACAGAAGCTGTCGCTGTAGCCCCCCACTACCAAAACTTTCCAAAGCAAACCCAATACATTGAAGAAAACTAGTGAGGAACTGATGTTGGACTATAAGGTCACTAAAAATAATCAAATTTATCAAGTTTTCTTCAGTAAAATGTCATATATATTGTTATCCTTAGTGATCAATTTCAGATTGATTGCTTTTAAAGCGAAAGTATTTTGATGCGTAGCATAAAAGTAAACACTGCTTTATCTTGAAGTATGAACTGTTATTTTAAAGACAAACTTATGGTAGTGCCATAAATTGTTCCTAATCTCTCCTAGTGTCTCCTAATAAATTCAGAGATAGCCTTTCATTGTTTCAGATAACTATATCATAAGAATCTTCACATTTAGAAGAATTATTTCACATTTTTTGAGTATCCACCGATGGCATAATAAGTTGAGAAGGGAATTATCTCTAGGTTGGAGGATGCTTTGCAGCTTTTTATAAGGGCAAGAAATAGTCAGGTTACTGTACTGGGGTAAAACAGGAATTTAGTTATTGGAGAGGCAAGGCGAGGCATGGTAAGGCAAGGCAAGGCAGTTAGAATGGAAAATGAGATCAGAGCAGAAAGAGAAGCTAAAATAATGTTTAAAAATTCTGGAAAACCCTTACAGCTTTTCGTTTTCACTCTCACATTAGATATGTTTCATGTGTCCTCATTCAGCAGACATTTTTCCCAGTGACAAAGCAGGGCCAAGCAGTTTCAGATTCTATACCACATTCATCTATTTTTGCCCCAGCTGTACCCCCTAACTTGTGAGGGGGTACAAATACAATTGTGAGGTTTCAGATAACATTTAATGATCATGATTTTCCTATGCACTTCTAGTCATGGATACAGATACAGTTGCATGAGCAGTGCATGGTCTGGCACAAGTCTTCAGCTGAAGGGAAAAGATGGGTAGAAACTAGTTATACTCAATTTCCTGTTGTGAGATATAGTAGTTCATATGTAGTGAATGTAAACATTGAGCTAGTAAAAAGAAAGTATCTGGAAATACTTATAAGTTCAGTTATATAATTCTGGCCATAGACACATTTAACCAATATTTATTTTTTATCATTTTATTTGCTTTGAATTTTTTTTTCTGCCAGAAAAATAACATTCAGAACTTCAGTTCAGCTTTTCTTCTGAAAGAAATACCTATAAATCTCTGCTTAATGTTAACGTATAATCTCTGTGCTATGATTTAAATTAGTATTAATGCTTTTGCCTAGAGGATAGTTTCTGAAAGAAGATGTCGCATATACCTAATACAGTCTAATAAAATACCATGAACATATCTAGTACGAAGGCTTGATGAATTATATAAGGATTTTATACTAGACTGTGTAAACTAACTTGCTTTTTTGTCAATACCATTTCATACAAAAAGAAAATATCTTAAAATAAGTAATAAAGCTGACCTAATTTTGATGCAAGAAAATCTATCACAAGGATTTATAGTGCTGCTAAGTTTCAATCAACTCAGGAGTTAGCAATTTATAATGTTTTGATCTACAGAAACCAGTCTGGCACAGATCAAAACAACTTAACAAGAACTGCAGGGTACAAAAGTACTCCTTGTAGAAATTAATATAATAAAGAAGATACATCATAGACCTTCATTAAATATTGTAATAAAATCTTTGGAAAGGTGAAAGACAATTCCCCTTGGGTAGCACAATCTACTATAGTAGAAAACAAAACAAATATTGATTTATATTTCAAGCTCAAAACCTTTGCATTTACAGAAAGGAAAAAATGTTTAAAGATCTATAGTTTCATAAACAGGTACCTCTAGGACCAAATTTATGTTATAATCTGTGCTACTATGAAAACTATTATTAATTTTTAAGCTATTCATAATCTATAGTAAGGACATATAGCTGCATTTCTAAGTGTATATCCACATTGTATCCAAATGGTGTGCATACACTGCTTGCAGCCTCTCTAGATCAGACTGACTGCATAGTACTACTTGAGATACCCTATATATTGTCCCTGCTTTGTATCATTAAAATAATTCCTATTTTTGTGGGATGGTTTTATTACAGGTCTTTGGAATGAGGGAAGGTCATTGCAAGCTTCATGGTTCATATAGGAACATATATTGTGTCATAAAGGATTTTTGAACATGACAAGAATCATAGAATCATAGAATGGTTTAGGTTGGAAGGGACCTTGAAGATCATCGAGTTCCAACCCCCCTGCCACAGGCAAGGATACCTCTCACTAGACCAGGTTGCCCAAGGCCACGTCCAGCCTGGCCTTGAACACCTCCAGGGATGGGGCTTCAACAACCTCTCTGGGCAACCTGTTCCAGTGCCTCACCACCCTTAAAGTGAAAAACTTCTTCCTAATGTTTAATCTAAACCTGCCCTCTTCCAGCTTAAAGCCGTTCCCCCTCGTCCTATCACTACATGCCCGTGTAAAAAGTCCTTCCCCAGCTCTCCTGTAGGCCCCCTTTAGGTACTGGAAGGCCGCAATAAGATCTCCCCGGAGCCTTCTCTTCTCCAGGCTGAACAGCCCCAACTCTCTCAGCCTCTCCTCATAGGAGAGGTGCTCCAGCCCTCTGATCATCCTCGTGGCTCTCCTCTGGACACGCTCCAGCAGGTCCATGTCCTTCTTATGTTGGGGACTCCACAGCTGAATGCAGTACTCCAGGTGAGGTCTCACGAGAGCGGAGTAGAGGGGCAGAATCACCTCCCTTGACCTGCTGGCCACACTTCTTTTGATGCAGCCCAGGATACGGTTGGCCTTCTGGGCTGCGATCGCACACTGCTTGCTCATGTCGAGCTTCTCATCAATCATCACCCCCAGGTCCTTCTCCACAGGGCTGCTCTCCAGCCATTCTCCGCCGAGCCTGTATTTGTGCTTGGGATTGCCCCGACCCAGATGTAGGACCTTGCACTTGGCCTTGTTGAACTGCATGAGGTTGGTTTGGGCCCACCTCTCCAGCCTGTCCAGGTCCCTCTGGATGGCATCCCTCCCCTCCAGCGTGTCTGCCTCGCCAAACAGCTTGGTGTCATTAGCAAACTTGCTGAGGGTGCACTCTACCCCACTGTCCATGTCGCTAACAAAGATGTTGAACAGTACGGGTCCCAGTACCGACCCCTGAGAATGTTTCACCATTGCTTGAGCACTGAATAATTTGGAAGAAGCCAAATTATTTGCAGTCATATTTATACTGCTCAATAGGTGTTATCACTGGAGTTACCCAAAACACATGCAAGAAATAGTTGTGTAACTCCTAAAGACAGTCCAGAGTCAATTAATATTTATGCAACCAAGAAACCAGGATCTGTGAGTGAACAAGAACAGTATAGCTATAACTTAAAGGCAACCTCACATTGGGCAATTCCTGCCAATGATGTCAAAGGGAACTGCTGGGAAGCAGGGTCTACATACATCTTAGAAAGTTAAACAGTGCTATAGAATGTTCTTGGAGAGAAGGACACGTCTGCATTACTAGCTTCTCCAAAGGAAGTTGCCACATACGATATCTTTCCAGTAAGCTTATTAAAAACTTCCTTAAGTCCATACATAGAGAGTTTTTAATGCATTTGGTTTTGGTTGAATGTATATGTAATTTCCTAGTAGATATTTTTTTCTTTGATTAGCAAAGTATCGTCTTGTTGCACAATGTAGATGGGAGTATAATTGTTATTGATAGTTTTGGAGCGCTCCTGTGTTAAGATGTTGTAATCATATAAATTCCTCAGGACAAAAACAGGCACATTTTGGATGTCATTCATTTCTACCTAAAGCAGACTAGAATTGTATTCTGTTCATTACTATTTCTCTCTGATAGTTACAAAAGGAATTGAGACATTTCGCTCAACTCCAGGGGTAGATTTCCATCTCCCCGTCATCTATTTCCTAGGTGAAATTGTGCTTATTCCCTTCATTTTATTCTAAGCCTAAATAAATTTTGTCTTTTGTTCAATGCAATTAACTATAGGCATTTAAATGAAGTGCAAAAAATAGACATAGTTTCATTTTGTGTTACTTATTTGAGTATCTAAAATTTGCTAGCATGAGTTCAAGTGATGTAAAGACTTAGTGGGGATTTCAGAAGATCTTATTTGCAACTCAGTTGCTTAAGTCCTTTAAAAATATACCCTATGTGTCTTTGGATGGGATTTATCTGGCCACATGAAGACATACATTCTCTAGTCGCACTAGAACTAGTCACCCTTTTCTCCCTTTAAAGATACTTTCACAGTAGAATTCATATTATTGTGAAGTAAATTTCCAGCATAAACTAGATTAAATAAGTTCTAAAAATGCATTTATTTCCTAAAAAATGCAGAAGGAGTCAAAGAAACTAGCTTGGGTGTACGGACCTACGTTTAGTCAGATATGTCCCAGCCTTAAGTCCAAGTTTTCTCAGTGAATTTTCAGGGACAAAAAAGCTTGATCAGAACAATAGGTTTTTAGCAAAGGTAGTCATATGAGAAAGAAGAACCTCAAATAGCAATCTTTGCCATTGTAATGATATGTATTTCACCCAGGTTGCTCTTAAGAAGCTATCCCCTCAATTTGAATTTTGTTTTTAATGAGGGTTTTAAACTCCCACAATTCACCACATTTGCCAAGGCCTATGACCAGCTAACACTTCCTTTATTTAACCCAGTAATTAAGAATTTTATTTTATCATTCAGAATGATAAAATTTTAAAATGAAGTTATTCTGATATCAGGCTATCATAGCTACTAAAAAAGGTATCATTTAGGAACAAATTCCAACTTGACGCATAATCATTATAACTGTTTGGATACAGTATAATTTTCAGCATTAGTCCATTATCCCTGGAGGGAAAATGAACCTGGATCTTTTTACAATATTGGTATTCACTGCATCAAGTGCTTCGGCAATAACCTGACCATTCAAATAGTAAATATGTTAATTATTATTTAAGATGATAGCATAAATCTCCTTTAGGTTAAAAAATTGCTATAAACCAGAAAGGAATCAATTATAGCCAAATTCATCACAAAAGATGGTTGTAATTTATCTTGGGTGGCAATTTAGAAAACCTTTTTTTCCAGAGTAGTCTGGTTTTAATAAGGAAACTAATATTGAACTACAGGTATCAACTCAGCAGTCTCTCCCAGATGCATGTTAAAATATACATATATTTCTGTTTGATTACAATTTATATTACCATCTACACGAGAAACAATTTGCCTCTGGATGTAAATACCACCTACATATACAGATCTTGTACTAGAAGGTACAATAACATTTGGCATTTTGAAGTACAAAACCCCATGTTTTCTGATGCTCTGGATTTAATCCAAGTTTACAATGTATTCAGTGCAAAAGACAGATTTCATGATTTTAAGTACCTGAAATGTAGTAGTTTGTGATTTCCTTCTGAAATAAAGCTTTCCGTCTAAGCTATCTGATGCTTTAATTAACATAGGACAGTCTAAAAGTAGGGATTTGTCCTGTTGCTCTGATATAGTAAAATAAAGTCACTTATTATCACAGTCTGTGATTCTGCCTGGTGTGCACATGGCTTCAGATATCTCCTCCTTTTGCTTGTGTTGGCTGCATTCACCACATTCATTCATCTAGGACCTGAACATTTACCAACTGTTTCAGTTAGCCTGAATCACCACAGAATACTGACATTTTTAAAAAGCCAGCATCAATGATAACATGAGGGCAAAATATTTTTAGGTTATATAAGGAAAGAAAATTGATTTTTTTCTGTCATAAGATAGTATCTAGATTACTTTGACATGTTATTTAAGAGTCACAATACCATATTCATGCAATGCAAGCCATTCCTATAATTGCATTTTGACTTCTTGTAGGAATCTGAAGTGAAATATCAAATTTTGGTCACTATATACAAATACGTCTCATACAAAAGCTGAGTGAGAGGATGTAGGGTCCAGCCTAAATGAAGAGAGAAAAGGGATAAGGGAACTACTTAACATGGTGTGTTGTAATGGAGGAAGGAGGCACCTTTCTTATCCTACAAAGTAGATTTGAATACTGAATCTAAAGGATCACTTGTTTTTTACTATGATTCTGTAATCCAGTTTTCAGCTAGGTGGAACTAACTATGGGTTATATTATTTCTGTGGTTGTGATGAATATTCTAGTACTTTCTAGTGAACCTTTCTGCTAAAATATGTTTCAAGGTTATTAGACTGGGAAAGTGTGTCCTGCAAACAGGTGAACCAGAATGATACCTGGTACATACAGGCGAGGCATTGGATGGAGGAGGTCCTTCTGGGTGATCAGCCTTCTTGAGCTCATAGCTCTGGGAACCACAAGTTGTCACAGGTAGAATTAAGTGTTTTCCTTTACTTCTTGTTTCCGTTCTCAGTGTAAAAGTTTTTCATAACCCTGCAATGGGCTGTGGTCCTATCAGACCTGCAATTCATCAAAGGTTAAATAGCTCTCATACCCAGCACTTGGACTGTGATTGTAGTTCCATTACTGCACTGAGAAAACTTGGGTGCACACCAATGACATTTACTGTGCCAAGTTCAGCTATTGGAAAAGACAGTTTCTGAGCACCTTATTATGAGACAATAAGAAAACATGGTGCATGGAGAATATGTGCAAGTTGTGGAGGACCTGTGCCTGCGGTGTGGGCAGAGTGAAGTATTTGTGCACAGACATATCATCAAACACTTGTGGAATGCAGCAGCTCTTTGGAGACCATAAGAGGGATGCCAGATTTGAAGGGAAGCAGGAGGATTCACTTGAAATAATTCAGAGAAGCAAAGGATTAAAAAACCCCCAACAAACAACTAGGTGAAATATATTTCAAAATGTCTGAAGTTTGTCCTGACACTGGATTTTATATTCACTTGTCATCCTGTTTGCATTTACTTGTCTGCTCTTATAAATACTTTCACTGTATGCATATTCTTATTTAAAAAAAATAATTGAAAGAAACCATTGTCGTCTCAGGAAGAAAATAGATGACAACCATGTCACATTTTCATTTAAGGCTGAGGTGTATATAATTTTGCAATATCTGCTTTTGTCCACTTTCTTCACCCAACCAGTAAATAAAATTGAGACATATCTATGTAACCTTTGTAAGTTACTGAGTGCTCCCGGACAGTCCTGAGGCTAACATTTGCAGAGTTTAAAGTGATCTGATATATTTTAAAATAAGATCAGAACAACACATTTCCTGTAATTTTCTACTTCATTTTACTTCGTAAGATTTCCAGGTGGTGAGGTTTTTTCATCAAATTAGGAAATGCTGAATTAATGAGTTCAGAATAAAACTTGTCCAAAGTAAATCCCTAAAACATATATTATATAGGTCACAGGCCCAAAACATCACCGTTTTCACTCTACAGACCCACTCCTGTCACACCTCTCTAGAAGCTAATATAGATTGAGCTTCATCTGGTGTTTATAATGCTCTACCATCCATAGTAGCTGTAATGCGCTATTGTCCTTTGCCCTCCATTTCTTGTTCAGAGGAGATCTGTAAAGTGAACTTTGAGAGATTTCTGAAAGTGCATCATTCCAGGCAGAGATTATAGAGCTGGGTTGAATCCTAAACTAAGGACTTTACCATTTACTTTCTGTTCATATTAAACTATTTTTCTTTCAGACTCACCTTGAAGAAAAAACCTTGCTGTATACAATATATTATTTCTATTGAGTAATACCACCAACATTACATCGACTACACAGAATCTTCACTCATACCTCAGAAGGATTTCACTGTGTCTGATATATCAGTCGTAAAAGCCACTCTCTTTACATCTAGCTACCTAAACTGAGTTATCTTTTACAAGGATAATAATAGGAAAACAGTATTCTATGAGCACAGTACTCATACCATGACTATTAGATCATTACTGGTCAATGACCTGATTCACGTTTACCATGTGCATCTTGCATCTCCTTCTTTTGTGAACTTCACTCATTTTACTAAAAATTTTTGCTACTCTTCTTAAAAGTACATAGGGAAGAAGGTACATCTCTTCCTGGTGTCTTGTTGACAATATCCAGGATTAAGACCAAATGATGAAGCATCTGAGGACAAATTCCAAGACAAATGAAAGGCATCTGAGAATGACCTGCGTTCAGCAGGTCTAAGCAAATGAAAAAAAAGAAGACAAAAGGTATTTCCAAATAGCAAATACACAGTTTACAGTCAATTATTCCTATCCATATACAAATAAACTGGTTCATTCTAGGGATGGGAATTTTTAAAAAATCAAAACATCTGAAGAGGAACATTTCCCAATCCTTACCAGGCATTTTTTAAATTATTATGAAATATTTTCTATCGACCAGTCATAGTTATTGTTTCCCTCTTTTCCTGGAGAATGATAGTACTCATTTTGTAACAGCGGTGGAGTTCCCATTGTCTGCCTTGCTGTCTCTCATCAATGTCAGAAATATTGAGTGTGCTCTTTTTTTTTCCTTGTAAGAATTCTACAATACTTGTCTAGAACGATATGATATAGTGCTCCATTTCTAAATAGTTAAGTTAGTCATGCCCAGTCCTATGTCCATTAAAGTGAATTTCTCTTAAACAAGTACTTTTTACTAATGTGCATAACCAGGTCAGGTAAATTCTACAGTGTAAGGCCAGTTTCTAACTTAAATATTCTGGTATCGCTCCAGTTGATATAATTGAAAGTGGCACACACATGTCATTCGGCATGGAAGAAATTTCCTTACTTTTTAAATCTGCAGTTGGGGGAGCAAACATTTTAATGTCTAGTGATATGTTCAGACAAGCACATTCAATAGAAAGTATTTGCTTTTTTTTTAAAAAAAGGACTGTCATTTTTATTTGTTGCTGTGGAATGATTATTTAACTTGATTCCCTGGTAGTTCATTCTTCCTCACTCCTTTAGAGGCTAACTTCATACATCAATATTTATATAAATGTTACATTTTTGTAGCACAAGTACTAAATGATGCTTTTCAAATTACAGTAATATATTGTATCCACCAATGTTCTTTATTTCTTGTTAACAAAATGGAAATGAGAATAAAAGGAATTGCATGACTGATTTCTTTGCTTTCCGAAACTCATTATATCAACTAATGTACATATGAAAATATCCCATTTAGGTTATTCTGAGAATTTTTTGTTATGCATCTAAACCAGATTTGATGTTTTGGATATCAGTAGATGCAAAGTATCAGCCATAAATCACAACTTAATTTATCCTCAGATCCCAAAAGGCAAGAAAGCAATTATTAGACAGAGAACAGATTTACAGACTTACTCATTATTCAAAGTGCATACTCTTCTTCCATAGGTTAACATTTGCTGTGTAAGGGAAGACCAGTGGCTTTAATTTAAAATCATATTTTGCTCAAAAACTAATGAAGACAATCTTTCTGCTTTTGTTCCTTTCAATGTTTTCTGTACCAGTGTGTTACTTTTTCATAGTCAGTCACTGAGAAAGAATAAAAAAGGTTTAAGATACAGAAAATGACACTAGTGGGCACTCTTAATCCATGGTACTTCTGAAAACAATTATTCTGAAAAAAAAGATGTAAAAAGTCCTCCTAGTGCGCAGAGAGAAATTAATATCACAGCAAAAAATTACTGTGGACAAATACTGAATAACAATATGTTGTTAAGTGTTAAAACCCAGGAATCTGAGTGAGATGGTAGTTTGTCTATCACTTTCTTCATAATGGTTCATTATACAAATGTCAATTTGAATATCTTTTATTCCTGTTTTAGATGTTATTTGTATACCAGTATTAGAAGAACACTAAAATGTTGAAAGGAGGGAGCAACTAGATAACTTCTGAGACACTGAATGAGTGAGAGAAAAGACATTATACCTATCTATGCCAGAATTTTTCCTTCTGCTTGCTGATGTATTTAGCTGAAGCAGGATAAGGAATGATTCTGTGGCCTTGTGGAACACAAGATTGATATTCAAGCCTGACAGAGATGCCCTCTCCATCCCTAAATGTTTTTAAAGCTTTTACAAGTTAGTTCTCTTCCGTAATTGTAATATTGCTCTTCGTCATTTTCAGGGTGCTTATGTGTTTCAGGAAGATTTTTCTCAATTTAATAAGCATAGTAAGTAGGATCATATTTACCTTATGTACACCATTGTGGAGGCCCAAGAAGTGCAGGGTTGTAATGTTAAGCAGTAACACAGCTATTTGCAGTTATTTATTGCATTCATCTGATATAGATGGAAGGTTGAAAGCGCTAAGACCCCAAGGTAAATGTGAAGGATAAATGGGATGTGTATGACATTAGCATATAGTCAGAAGAAGAGTTCCAACAGTATTAAGAGAAGAAAATGTCTCTATTCCTTCTCATAAAGAGTGACTCATTGAATCTTTATGTGATGTTAGGTAGAAATTTAGTCCAAACTGAGTTCTTCATATTTCATGAATAGTTTTGACCATAACTCTCTCGATGAGCTCCACCTTTTATGCTGAGCTTCCTGTTGGCTGGAGACTGACAAATTATCCTGGGAAAAAAAAAAAAAAGGAGTCAAATTCTAACTCAATAGTCTGCTGTCAACAGGGTGAGTTTATGCCAGGATATACGGCATCTGAGGTAACAGACCAGTCAGACCCCATTGAAAATACTCATCTACAAAACAGTAAACTCCAAATAAGAACAATGAACTACCTGTGCAAAAGAGAAGTTAAGGAAAGAAGCAGGTCCCCAGACCACACTAATGGAAAAGGAGATTTGAAAGAATTTGAAAGTCTCTTTTTGTAAGGAGGAGAGCAGATGGTGGGACACAGAATGGACTTATGTGAGACGGGCTGAGCTGACAGAGGGACTCTGTGCTCTGAAAAAGGGATATCCTGCTCTTCCTCGGGGCTCCTACTTGGGCTTCCTCTGTCCTTTTCCTTGCCTGACCGCATGCTACATCATTTCAGCTGACGAGTTTGGCAGAAAGCTAATCCAACAAGTGAAACAGAAAATAGTTTTCTGGCAGGCTAGTGAGCTGAATCAAATTGCTATGTGGTCCAGCAGATTTCAGCTCCAGCAAAAAAAGGAGGGGAACAAGATACCCATGAATGCAGAATGGTAAGAAGAAATAGAGGCATGGAGCTTCTTCCTTTGTAGTGGCAGAGAACATTAGCTTGACTCAACCATCTCGATAAAAGCAACCTTAGGAGAGCAAGGGGAAGAAATGTAAAAAGACTCCACTCCCTGTTTTAATGTCCATACAAAAAGCTTGAATATTCACAGTTTAAAAGTTAAAGTTAAGAAATGTGGCTACAGAATTTCCGCACTACATTTCTTGCCTTCACAGGGTGTTAAATTTCCTTAAGGACTTCAACCAGTATCTAGAGCTTGCCATGCTTGGAGCAGTCTGGGAAAACAAACACATGAATGAATAAAAAAAAAAAAAAAAAAAAAAAAAAAAAAAAAAGAAATATAGCTATTTTGGGAGTTAGGAAGTTTGCTATCAGGTATACATATCAAAACTGAATTGTACTGCTGATAAACTCATCCCTGTGGTGTTCTAATCAAAGAGGAGGCATAATAAACAGTAAGATCAGAGATAAGAAAAGGTTGGTTTATTTCTGTTTGTTACACATCACAAAATTATTAAGATATTTGCTATATGAAATGCCAGTCTAAGAAATGTCCTGTCAAAGTAAATCACTATTGGGCAAGTCTTGTGACCTCTTCAGTCAGAAGCACAAATTTTGCAATTAATAACAAATAATTATGATATGCTTATGTTGAGTAAGAAAGTTGCTGAAGAAAGAGTAACCCCATTAACATTTCTATGGCAGTAGACCTTGCTGTAACTACCTGCATAACACCATAAAGTAGTGACAGAGGTGGAAACATGGTCTGTGGACTCCAAAAGTAATGCATATCCACCGAGACAGAAATCCCAACATAGTGAAGTGTTATGTCATGGTCTTGCTTCACTAATGCGCTGCAGAAGTTTCTGACACTATTGGAAAGGCTGCCGCAGACACTGCTTGTAGATTTGGGAGAGAAATCTAATTTCTATCCCTAAAGTACACTGAAATTCTGCTTTCATTTGTTATCTTATTTAGACTTTACTTAAACCTATGAGATCCCATCTTCCTTTACCAAACTATTTTAGTTATTCTGAATAACTGTTAGGGTAACTCTCAGATTTGTTTCTTTCACTGAGTTCCCCAGCACAAGAGAGATATGAAGTGAAGGTCTGCTGAGATGGTTAAGGGACTGGAGCATCTTACATATGAGGAAAGGCTGAGGTAGCTGGGACTGTTCAGCCTGGAGAAGAGAAGGCCTAAGGGGATGTCATCCAAGTGTATAGATATCTGATTGAAGGGTATAAAGAAGACAGAGACAGACTCTTTTCAATGGTGCCCAGTGTCAGGACCAGAGGCAAAGGGCATAAACTGAAACACAGGAGGCTCTGCCTGAACATCAGGAAACTTTTTCTATTGTGAGGGTAATTGAGCAGTGGCACACGTTGCCCAGGGAGATTGTGGAGTCTCCACCCTTGGAGATATTCAAAAGCTGTCTGGACATGGTCCTGGGAAACCAGCTCTAGGTGACCCTATTTGAGCTGTGGTGTTGGACAAGATAACCTCCAGCTGTCCCTTCCAACCTCAATCGTTCTATGATTCTGTGATTCTCATAATATTGAACAACATCTATATAGCGGAGGTGTGGTATCTAATTCATGTGTTTTGCAAAAAGAATGATGTTGAAAGAAGTCACTGATTCTATTAATGAGTGACATATACTACAGAGGGGGCTTTGAATGAAGGTTAATACTGTAACAGTATGTGGAGACACAGTGGCATAAATGTTATAATTATTACTGCTATTGTTGGAGATGACTAATCCCATTGCATCTTTTAATTTAAAAAAAAAATATGTTACACTAGAAAATTAGTTTTGCATGGGCATTTGTTTGCTTTCTTGTAACTGGAACATTGTCTTGATTAACTGATCAAAAATACCATAATAAAAATAAGAATTTTCTGTTTTGTTTTGTACCCAGGGAATTTGGACTGGTATAAAATAGATTACATTATGTAAATGAACTGCTGTGCAAATAATCCTGCCTAATTAAATCTGTAACTATAAACTATAATTGTTTAAACAAATACATCTACCCTACTTTTATTGTGTTGAATATAAAATAACAGTGATAAAAATTCACATCTAACAAATATTTGAAAATTTTATCACTTGCTATACTGTAGCACTTTTCTTTTTTTTAAGCTAATTTTTTCATAGAGTAGAAATTTCTTTGATGGTCATATGGAAAGGCCTCCCAGAAGTTTTATTTATGCCATGTTATTTGAGGGAAAACAATTGTTCAGATTTAAATAAGATAGGTAAATAAACAGTTAAATCTCTCTGAAAACCTGCTGATTTCTCTCTGACAGTGTCACCAAAAGCAATTGAACCTTATTAAACAAATATTAAAAGGTTATTCTATATACTGGAACAAAGTTAAAATTTGTGTGCTCTGTATTGTTTCTAATAAGGAACTTAGTTTGTAGTAACCTGAAATTCCAATTTCTTCCAAAATAAATAAGTAGAGAAGCAAATAACACATTAGTTAAGATGTTTATGTGTTGACTTTTTACTGTTGCAGTCTTTTTATAGGCTGCTTCTTCATTTACCTTCTGGGATGTTTCTTAGTTACATGGGATCCTGCAGGGCTGACTGCTGAGATTGTTTGGCTGTGCAGAAATCCACGTCAAACTTTAAAAACCAGCCATCTGAATTCCCTTTTTCTTGCGAAAAAGGGAAGTAGAAGATGAGAGCTTGTACCCAGCTAGGTCCAAACACAGCATGCTTGAGCTCAGAACATTTCTAGTTATAGCAGACTAGACATAGTTATACTGAACATTAAATGAGTCTCTAAGTTAAATTCTGTTGCCTGCCCTTCCTGCTATGGGTAGAATTCTGGTTTGCAGGAGCTTCCAGGAAGTTCTATCAGAAGTCAGGAGAAATTAATTTGCTTTTTATTGATTCAGGTTCGACATTATCCCATTTCATGAAAGAATGCAATTTAGCTAGTTATTAAAACATGTCTGCCTGCTACAACCCATACCAGTAGCTCCAATTGCTTTTAACACTGACTTGAATTTTGGGGTAAATTTTTCCTGAGAGAAACAAGACCATTGTATTGTAAATTCTACCCCATCTATCAGAATTTCTTCTGTACCACTGGTACTGGTGCCATGCATTTGAGTTCTGAACACACTGTCAGTGGCCAAGAAATAGTAACAAATAACTGTGTGACATATGTAGTCAATATTTACATCCATAGCAAAAAAACCCAGATTTTTTTTTAATATTACAAATGCTTTTAATTTGTCTTGTTATTTTGTGCTTTTCTTTTTTTTTTTAAAACTCTGTTGAAAAGATTGTTTTTCAGCGTTTCAATTCCTTTTGTTTCACTTGCTACTGGATGTATCAGAATATCCTTAATCTATATTTGTTTCCAAGTCTGTATCCCTTTGGAATACATTTCATTTAGCCCTTGCAATGTATCATGCAGAGGTTTCAGTCCACTTTGCAGTCATATATTTCACCATTTTGTGTGTGTGTTTGTTTTGTGGTTAATACGTCTTAGTATTTTAAAAGGTTATTGATAAGTTTACCTGGGGTTTTTTTGCATCATTGGCTTCACTTAATATCAAATGTACAGTTCAACCAACTCACTTGGTTGAATTTGAACAAAAAAAGGGGAGTAAAATGATTTGTCAGCATCTATTATGACAGCAAAGCAAAGTCAGGTATTATACATCTGTCTGAACATTAGGTAAAACGTTATGCAATTAAGGGAGGTAACAAGATTCTTCTTAAACTTGTAAAAAAGTATTCATGTCTACTAAGATCAGCTGCTCCTGTTAGCATTAATAGAAATGAAAAAAATGTATTAATTAGCTTATCTTTCAGACATCATGCATTTTTCCAATACATTGGCTATTTGGCCAAATATTCTCACTATCTAAAATGCTGTATTAATTTTTGGCTTTGTTTTAAATGGAGCTATGAATTATTAGTTTCACATGCAGGAAACAAGGAGAACCAGCTACAGAAATAAGTTCAGAAAATTCTGAGTCTAAATCTTGTCCTATTAGAATCAAAATAAACTTTATCCTTCCACTTTTGATTTTTAAATTTTAATTTCAATTCAAAGTCATTATGTTCTGGGTGTTTGCCATAGTGCTGATGTCATAGCACATTATATAATTGCGGAAATTATAAAAAAACCCAAAACAAGCCCAAACCAAAACACTCAATATCCGTCAAAATAAATTGCTAAAGTATTTTACATATGTATCAAGACAAATAATCAAATCAAACCCTAACATTCAATGTAGGGTTGGTTCCCCAAAACAAATCAACACATCATTGATTTTTCATTGCTTTGATTATGACTGAAATCAAGGAATCAAGGATGGTGTAAAATTGACTTGTGTATATATGAGCACAGACATTGATTTATTTAACTAATATCCACACCGAGCATTAGTAAAGAGTCTAGGTAAGACATTGGATCTTTTTTACCTTTTCTGGTGTTATAGTCTTGTTTGCATAAAAATAACAAAAATACCCCAGTCCTCACCAGTAAAAAATCCCATTTGATTTACAGACCAATTTCTACACAAGGAATTATGCTTTGATATTACATTGCCATTTACAATTTCTTTTTTCCATAAGACTGACTAGGCCCTGTCCTATGAAGGTTATTTAGATATATTTCTTATTTTCCCTTTAAAGTGCAAGTTTAAGGGAGTAGTCTTCAGTGTAGGCAAAAGGATTAAGAATTTGTTATTCATTACTGAAAATAAAGACTAACTTGAATCTTTAAGGAAATTGATTAGTTAATCAGTTAGATTAGAAATTGATTATGTGACCAATTAAATTTTATATTAAAGTAGCTACAGGTTTTGATTGTCCTATTTTCAATCCATAGCAAGCATATGACTCCAATATTCTTGGCTATTTGAGCTATTTCTAACTTTTTTTTTTTTTGAGTTTATGTCATTCATCTATGAAGCTTTATTTGTCAGAAAAAAGACACTTAAAATTAAGGCTTTAGGGAAATAATTAGGTAACAGATTGGAGTTTATGGAATATGTTTTCTTTAGTTATTTGATTCTGAGGTAGAATTCTGATCTTAAGCATATAGAGAAAAATACTCTGATACAATAAATTACGTATGATAGGTAAGTTAAGTGCTGAGTAAGTTAACACAAATGAAGTATCTTCATTTCTGTCATGCTGTGATACAGTTCAGAGCCAGCATTTTATACTCTTCCTATGCCTAAAAAATCTTCAGTGAAAAAGTCCCCACAAAAGACCTTAAAATTCCTAATAGTCACTATAGTACTGAATTCTTATGAAGATACAGTACCTAATTTATTTGTTGTTTGGGGTTTTGAAATTCTAGGTCTCTGACACTTAAATATCATCCTTGATTGGATATTACTGTCAAATGATATGTTGACAGCCACTCTCTGTCCTTCCGACTTCAGTGGAAGCAGGAAGAGTCAGGTTGGATGGAGCTTTGAGTAACCTGTTCTAGTGCAAAATGTCTCTGCGCATAGCGGGGGGCTGGAGTAGGTGTTCTTTAAAGGTACTTTCCAATCCAAACCATCCTGTAACTCTATGATTCTACAGGGATTGGGGAAAAATTGCTGTAATTGGATAAAAAAAACCCAACCAGAAACAACACCAAAAACATTTAATACTTAATAAGTTATCTAAAACCACTGAGCATTGATATTCAAAATGCTACAAAGGGCTATATATCTGTGTCTGCTTACTATTCATAGTTAATTAAACCTGTTAGCAATAATGAATGTCCATGCATTTTTTTCTTATGCGTAAGCCTTTAATCACCTAATTGTTTATGGTATGCTTTCTCAGAGTTTCATGCTACATATCTGTCAAATATCTTATATGTCAGGCTAGACAAACAGATTTATTTCTTTTTTACCTCTCATATTTCTTGAATCTTTCCTGGTTTTTAAGCCTATGGAATCTAACAACTTTGTTTTACTCTAGTCTTAAGGACTTCATGTTGTTTTTACAAACATGAAGAGCTACTAATTCAATACCTGGATTATCTTCTGAAAAAAGAAAACAACCACAGTAGCTTACTAAAACAACCACAGACTGATTTTTTATTTTATTGAGAGCTATATTTATTTATTTGCTGGAAGAGGAATTAAATTTACAGTACAACAAAACCATTTTTATGCACATAAAATTAACAAGCAATAATTTGAAGAACACCTGAGTTAACATTTGCATGAATTTTGTCATTGCTGGGTTATTTTGTGTTAGGAAAGGAAACATCTTAAAAGAAAAACAAACTGTGCAAAGCAAGTGTTGATGAAAAGAGACCATGTTTGCTTCATAATTAGCTGTCCATACACATATACTCACACACACATAC
Organism: Pluvialis apricaria; assembly: GCA_017639485.1. Taxonomy (NCBI): domain Eukaryota; kingdom Metazoa; phylum Chordata; class Aves; order Charadriiformes; family Charadriidae; genus Pluvialis; species Pluvialis apricaria. The sequence continues at coordinate 40,590,964 of CM030007.1, forward strand.
AGAAACCAACTTAAGAAATTTTTATCCATTCAGCAGGGCCGGGTAGAAGCTCAGCTACAACATAACTGAAGCCTAGCCTGAGCACATGAGTCTGAGGAGCTTGAATGTCACCCCTCGGCCCAAGAGCAGGGGTCCCAGGTGACCATGGTCTGTTAGTGTACTAACTTACCTCATTACAGCCACACATTGCAGAGGGCAAACAAATGGGTTTTGTTAAATGTCATGACACCTCTATACAGCTGACTATAACAATTAAAAATGGAAGCAGTCAGAAATCACTGGAGGGGATGGACGTTATATCCAAGGTAATATTTGATGCCTCACAAAATAGGGCATGCTCAGCAGATTGTACAAAATTACTTTGCAACTTTAATGATGCGGCCAGTAACACTAAATTTTGGTGCTGAATTGTTTTGTTCTGTTTGCAGTGCTTTGTGTTTTTTCTTCCTGTTGCAAACAACCTCAATGAGTACTACTTTTTATATTCACTGTTATGATGAACAAGACAAAAATAAAATCAGAGGAATTTTGAAAAATTGTAGCAGAAGGGGATTTGCAAAAAAAATTATCTCAAGTTGGATTTTTCTAAAGTTTCTGGTCCCTAACTCCATTCATGCTTAGTACTTCAGCAGTATAAAGTATGTAGAGAGTTGTACTGAAAAGTTATCTAAAGATACCCAATTGTAAGCTTTTTTCCAATTGTAAGGCTTGGGGTTTTTATTTACTTATTTATTTTTAAATTGTTTATGCCTCTATCACGAATGCATTTTGCTGCAGATGTATTAAAAAAATGCATCCTACTATAGCACTGGAGAGAGAACATAGCCTTTATGGAAGGCACATCTTAAAGTAGTTCTCAAAATTATCTTTCTTTGCTTTAAGATTTTAGGTCAAGATGCAACTCAGGTGGACAAAGATTTTATGCATAACAGTGATATGGATATAAAAACTGTTTTGGTCTGACTGCATTCTTTTTCGGAAATCCCCATAAGCAAAAGATGGGGTGGGATTGAGCTGCCCAGAGCAGCTGAGCAGACAGTTCAGGGGCAGGTGGAAGTATTTCACTTTCAGCAGGCTTGTGTAGTGACCAGTGCTAGCTGGACACACTCTTTCAAATATATAAGGCCATAAGCATCCGAACATTTTTGCTACTGAAGGACTTTGTAACAATTGCCTGAACGCTCTTACAATGAGCACTTCTATGCAGAAACATTTATTTTAAAAATAATCCTAAAAAAAATTTAAAATCATGTTATCAGTACTCCTTTAGAATTGGCAAATATGAACTTTTTAAAATAATTACAGAATTTCACTGAAAGGTGACTGTGTGAGCCAGGGCTGGCCTTGGAGATTGTTTCTGCAGCAATTACTCAATGCTTAATAAAGAAGACCAATTACTGATAAAACTCCTTCTTCATAATAATGTACACACATATTGTTCTTGCTGAGTTCCAGAATTAAGGGCCTTTTACAAGTCTCTTGACTGGCTGCCTTTAGCTGGTACATGTATTTAACTAGAGGTGATAATGAGAAAGCAGCAAAGGGTGCAAAGAATGCTTGTCATCATGTATTTCTTCCTATGCTTCATGTATTCCTTAGTCAGCACCTATCATTCATGCTACCAGTTAAAAGAAGGATGCTTTTAAAGGGTTCTTGTGAAAATACAGAGGCAAAAGTTTATTTTTGAGTGAGATTTTTGTTGAGCTTTTCTGTTAAACCTGTAGGAAAGATAAAGTTAATCTGATGCATGCTATTACTAAGGGTTGAAATTGTTACGTGTGACTTTTGCATGTGACTAATAGCCACATGTACAGTCAGAGAGGGTGCAGAAATGAAACTGATTTGTGGAAATTAGTTCAAATGGTGCCTACACATTTGAGATCTCTAAGGCTGAAGGTGGCAAGCTTGCAGGCTAAGATCCAAAGACATATGTATCATGATATTTATAAATTCAGAGTCTAATTTGACAGAAAATAAAATACAGGAACATGGTTCTACAATCATACATATTTTTGTTGTAGGGTTGCTTAAAAATAGTTGCTGGTAAAATAGGACTTGTACTATGAAAAAAGAATCATACCTTTAGTCAGTCCTTTGTTAATGTAACAACTTTCAATTTCATCAGACAGGAATGTCATCCCCAGGGATTCCTCTGACAAAGGGGTCTCCCAGAACTGGGAGATCATGCAGTTACGATTTCATAGAGTCATAGAATGGCTTGAGTTGGAAGGGACCTTAAAGATCATTTAGTTCCAACCCCCCTGCCGTGGGCAGGGACACCTACCACCAGACCAGGTTGCTCAAAGTCTCATCTAACCTGGCCTTGAACACTTCCAGGGATGGGGGCATCCAGAACTTCCCTGGGCAACCTGTTCCGGTGTCTCACCCTCCTCAGAGACTGAGGGATTCAAAGAAACTTACAGCAAACATGACTGACTAAAGACAGAAGTCTCTCAGAATGTTAGTAGAAAAGAAAGAAAGAGTGCATGTGTAAGAGAGGGAGTAATGGCAAAATGGGTTGTCTCTTTTTCATATGGGCAAAGTAAGGATTACACCTGCCCTTAAGTTCTGTGGTGAGCGGAGTCAAGGTCCCTGGTGCTGGGCTTGGACGTGCTTGCTTTCCATCCTTTCTTCTTTTCCTCTCTCTCTCGACCTCCTTTTTCCTATGTGCAAACTCCATAGAATCATAGAATCGTCTATGTTGGTAGGGACCTTTAAGAACATTGAGTCCAACCATTAACCTAACACTGCCAATACCGCCACTAAACCACGTCACTGAGCACCACATCTATCTGTCTGTTAAATACCATTTCTACGAAAAAAAATCTTACACTGATTTTTATGGAATCTTGTCAGATTTTCATGTGTTAACAAAAAGGGGCTCTTAAAAGCTCTGTTTTGGACAGTACCAGCAAAGAATAGAAGATTGCTGTTAAATCTGGACAAAGCATGGGGAATAGCATACAGCTGCTTCTGAGATCCAAAACAAGGTTCCAGAGGTAGTACCTTGGAAATCCTTCCCAGAGCAAGATCATCAAGAGCCACCAGCTCTTCCTATCTCCTTCTAGGTACTGGCAGTTGTCCACAGAAGGAAACTATAGTATTATGCCTGGAAAGAGAACTGCATGATCATGCTTTCCCATTCCAGGTTCATCGTAGATATCACCACTCCTGAGCTAGCACAGAGAGCACCTAATAGATACAGAAGCATTTGAGATTTACAGAAGATCAAGCCCACCTACTCTTCTCTATTTCTGACAGCTGCTGCCCAAGAGCCACTCCTACTGTTTAACCCTTGCAGCTTCACATGTGACCTGCTTCAGCCAGCATGGCTGTAAGTCACTAGATCACCAGGGTGCAAGATGCAAGTGCTGCTTACGAGATAGACTGATCAGCTTCATCTTTATCCTTTTTTTCAGCTTGATCAAAACGTGCTTAGAGTTAAGAAAGGGGAATATGGAGTTAATCCATGAATTATCAACAGCGTTAATGTTTTCAAAGGTACTTTTATTTTCTTTCTCTTTGTTCTTAGGCTTTGCCGTCGGTAACTTAATTGTATGCTCCTATGTATGAGTAAAATTTCTTGCAGAAAACCTGTAACAGTCTCAGAAAACAGTATAATGTTATTAAAAAAGTAAAAAAATAATCCTCATATTTCTATTTATGTCCACTCCATTCTGCTGCTCATGAACTGTGGCTGTAGTAGTCTAGCAGTTACTTTATTTTTTCAAACCAGTACCTTATCGCTTGCAACACTGACATTTTAATTCTCAGAAATAAGTAGACAGTAACATATATTTAACAGAAGGAAACATTGTCACTTTCATGTTTTGCTGTGAAAGTAATTTTTTAGAGGTTTAGGAATTCTTGAGGAAAAAAAATAAAAGAAGCACTGAAGATTACTAATGCATACTACAGGAGCCTCATTCTTCTTCCTGCTAGTTGTGAATAGCAAAACTCTGAGACTGCCTGAATTAATGGATTGATGACATCTCTGCTCATCTATGTAGAAATGCTTCTAATCTTGCAGTAATATATATTGCCCCAGTTACAATCAACAGTAGAGGTCAGAGATTCCCCTCCCCCTTGCTTTCATTATTATTATTATTTATTTAATATATAGCCTAATGACCTGTGAGAAACAAACTATCTGCGAGTGCTTCATGAAGCCAAACACAATTTATGAGCAATATGGGCTTTCCTACAAATAAATAGCCAATAGTATTTACTGAGAGGTACTCCATATCTTATGGAAGGCTAATTGGGGTTCATAACTTGTTGAATGCATTGCAGAATTTTTGTCACGTTTTCTGAAGACTGTAGTTTCTGACCACCTCAGCATTTTTATTTCTGGACATAGTAAAAACTTCAAAGTGCACATGAACTAAAAAAATGTAGAAAATAAAAAGAGTTCACAGAGCATATTTTAAAAAGACAAATAAGTAGTAATAATTGCAAATTTAATAATCAGGCAGTATGGGACAGAACTTACTTGTCTTTTTCATGGTGAATTAAGAAAGTAAAAACACCCACCCAAACAAACAAACAAAAAACAAGAAAAAAACCCAACAATTTCAGGATTAAACATGAACATTAAGATATCACTCAAAATTTTTGAGATAACTTTTTTCAGCCAGCTGTTTAAATGTCATAGAAACAAGTCTGTCATTAACTTAAGTCACCAAATTGGGGTTTTAATGTACTTGTGCCAAAAGAAGTATATGTGCCTCCAAGAGTCAAAATCTGCAGCAATATCTGATGATATATACTAGCGAGAAGCTTTTTTTCTTCTTGATTTTTTCCTTTAGAGAAAACCATTGGTCATCTTCCATTTCGTCTTGAATGTTTTAATCATCCAGATGTTATTTAAAATATAAGACCAACCATTAATTTCTCTTTGAATACTACTTATTCTTAGAAAAACAACAAAGCAAATCAAATTAAGCTATTTTCTTTTCTCAAGCAATGTTTTGCAATAAAATAAAAAAAACCCAAACAGTGCTTAATGTTTTTCTGTATTTTGTTTTTATATTTTTTTTAAATACCAGTAAACACAGGAAAGGGTATGAAGTGGGTTAAATACACAGTCAGATAGCTTTTATGAAGCAGAGTTCATTAGCTACAGTCGGTTTTATAGAAATAGGAATAAAATCTAATTTAAACTTTTAAAGAACATTTGCAGTTGAATTTAAGTACTTATGTAACAAAAACTTTTTAATTAAAAAAATTCTTTTTAATTATAGAAATTTTTAATTATGACATGAATATGAAAACAGAGATGGGGTATTCATTTCAGTCTTTCAAAGAAAATGTGAATAACTGCATGAAGAACTGTGTGGGATTTTGCATTTTCTTATGTGGCGTATTTGAATCCTCGCTCATTATCTCTCCTGCATGCACCTATTGGTGTTATATACATCTAAATCCAAGTTTGCTAGGTGCTTTTTATTCAGGTTGTACATCAATTTGCTGTTTATGGGGAGGGAAGGAGAGAAGGTAAATGCTAGACTTGGGAACTGGTGCACATTCTTAAATTGTTTAGGTTAAGTGCACAGACACACAAAAAATGTATCTGCTTTAGGATTTGTCTCACCTATCGTCTACCTACTACAAGTGAACAAGCCACCATCTCTCCATAATCAATGAGGAGAAATAGCGTAGGTTAGGACAGGATTCATCTAATCCATATTAAACACGTCCTTTAAGATAAGATGAATTTTGCCTTGAAAGCTTTGATTTTTGTTTATTGACCGTATAGAGTCACCCATTCATGTGTAAGCATCAACAGCTCAGGTGTCCTAATTCTGAAGAAAAGGTTTGTCTTATCTCTGATATCATGGGAGATTTGTATCAAATGGCAAAAATCCTTTCGTTGCTATTGTAGTCCTGCATGCAGTATTGCCATTGCTAGTCACTAATTGTGCGGGGTCTGTCTGGGATGGAGTTAAATTTTCTTCATAGTAGCGTGTATGTTGCTGTGTTTTGGATTTGTGATTAAAATAGTGTTAGTAACACATCGATGTTTTAACTATTACTAAGGAGTGCACTGTGTCAAGGTCTCCTCTGTTTCTCGTGTTGCCCCACCAGTGAGCAGGATGAGGTTGCACAATAAGTTGGCATAGGACACAGACCCCAACTCTCCAAAGGGTTGTTCATACCATATGATGTTGTGCTCAGCAATAAAACATCAGGGCAAGGAGGAGGAAGGAGGAACATTCAGAGTTAAGACATTTGTCCATCCCCGTAACTTGCTTTCCTGGAAATGGCTAAACACTTGCCAGCCAATGGGAAGGTAGTGAATAAACTCCTTATTTTGCTTTGCTTGCATGCACACCTACTAAAACATGCATACCTATTAAATTGCCTTTATCTCAGCGCATGAGTTTTCTCTTTTGCTCTTCTGATTATCTCCCTTGTTCTGCTGGGGGAGTAGGTGAGTGAGCATCTGGGTAGGTGCTTAGCTGCTGGCTGGGATCAACCCACCACACTAGCCATAAACTCTTTATTGAGTGTGCAAGGTCCCAGGACTGTCAGTTCTTGTCTGCCTGACTTTCTGAAAAAACAATATTGGCTCATTTTCTTTACTTCTGGTTTGTCTTTCATGGTGGAGCCATAGTTTTACATGGCTAGCAGTAATTCAGTTATTCTGTGCAGAGTGAGATATTTATGACTGTAACATAATGATGTAGTGTAGTGGTATGAGAACGGAGACCTTGAGGAATGGAGACAGGACGAGGCCCAGATGAGTGCAGTGTCAGGTGATAAGACAACAATATATCAGTGCTCTATCAAAGAAACAACAGACCTGGAGCTGGATGAAACTACTCTTAATGGAACCAAGGATAGCAAAGTAGTATGTAACATGGCATTAAGGGATACCATACACAGGAAATGCAGATGTTACATGAAGCTGCAGACAAATGAAAAAAAAAAGCAAGTATGTAAAAGCAAGTTAGAAAACATACAGAAAATAGGTCCGGGTTGAATCTTAGAGTGAGGAAGAAGAAACGATCACATGATCATCATATTCCTTCCTGGCAAAAAACGTCCTCATATGACAAACTCACCACAAACTCCCAGCCCACCACCACCAGAATAAAACCACAGACCTTAGGATCCCAAGGACCAGGGGAAGGATGTGCATAACCTCAGGAAAAAAAGGTGGAAAATAAGTGTGTGTTATAACAATTTTTAACTGTATTATTAGTATTAGTGATACTTTCTTAATATAGAAGTATTCTTTCTTTTTGTGCAATAATTGAAATTACTCCTGGCTTAGACTCCCAATTATATTTTGGTTAAGGTTCCAATTATACTGACACTAGATACTTGGCTTATATATAAAATCTATTTCCTCTCATCTCATCAACAAAATTTGAGCATTAACTGCTATTTATTTCAACCTTATAATATTATACATTAATATGGAGGGCAAAGATACCATAAGTACCAGATCAAAACTTTGTCACTGCTTGAGAATACAGGAAAGATCCATTTATATTTTTTTTATGAGGAATACGATCTCTGTCTTCAAACCTCATTTTTAGAGGTATTAGAATGTGTTAAAGGGTCATGCTCCCTTATATCATCCCAATATTTCTTCTGCTAGTTCAGATCTCCTGAAAATCTATAAAGTTTAATATGGATCTAAGGTTATCTGGATGGAACAAAAATATAGATAATGGAAAGCACATGGAAATTTACACCAAATATATACACTAAATACACTAAACATAATAAAAAAGGGACAAAAACTCCAACCTACCAACCAACCAACAAAGCCCCCTCGTATTGTTCTCCACAGAACTATTGACATCCTCCAGCTTACAAGCAACCAAAAAGGCAGTCATATGCCATGCTGCATCAGCATAGTCGTTTAGAAGCTGTGACACAAAGAAAAGACATTCACAGGAAATTCAGCTCCAGCAGTTTCTCTACTCATAGGAAAATTTATTTTACTTTTTTCTACAAAGATTTCATTCCCTTCTGATAAACAGCTTGCCTACCTTCCCTTCATCACCAGAATTTTCTACAAAAAAAATAGGTTTAAAATAGTTTAAAAACAGTTTTACCTTTTGGCTGAAGAGGCTTTAGTCTGAAAACTAACTTGATGTCATGGACACCTTTTCAACATTCAGAAATCCAAATCTTTGTTTAGCTTTTACATTTGATCTGCACAGCATACACACTGCTGTTGCATTTTGTCCTACAGTGAGATCAGTTGTCATCATTAATACAGTTTAGATATTAAACTTGCACCACAACTGATGCAGCTTAGAAAAAGAAAAGTGCTTCCCCCAGTGACGCTCCCTTAATGAAACATCACTTAAATTAGACCAGGATGAAACAAAACAAACAGAGAGAAACAAATGTGAATTCAGTAGAAATTAATTTTGGAATCCACGAGGTGGGTAGAAACACTTCTCTCAGTGACAAAAGGATAGCTCACTGGAAGTTTTGTGTCAGCCCCCCTGTGAATTGTCATAGTCCTGTGAATTTGTCACCTTTTAAAAAAGAATAAAATGCCAAAAGTGCAGTGTGCAATCTGCTTCTACGCATGAGGCTCCACTTTCCTTTACACCCCTGCCAGTCCCTTATTTTATGACTGCAACTTCAAATCAATGCATGGACTTCTATACCATTGAGGAAATATAACTTCCAAAGCTTTAGGAAAATATTTTTAATACTGTTTCTCTCATATAAGATCAAGATGAGCTAATATTTGAAAGGGTTCATTTTGACACAGTTTTCTATGCTGTATGAGCTTGTGGCTTGCACAACAGAAAGACAGAAAGGTCTTTCCAATTGTTCCTCAGAAATTGTTTTTTTTCCTCAAGTGTGAGAATAACCTGAAAAAGAGAAAGAGTGGACATGTTATTGATTCTTTAAAAGGAATTTTAAGTGGTTTTTTCCTCCCTGGGAGCAGTTCATAGATAGAGAAGAGGGCTGAAGGGAAAGTACAAAAGAAGACATACAAGTATTTTTAAGAGTCTTCTTTTCTGCTTGAAGACCAAAAGCTATACCTGTTCATTTCCTGTTATTAAATTGGGCAAGTGTTATTCTTTTTTTCCCCTATATGCACATATTTACCTGGGAGATTTTAGTAAAACCTTTCCCCTTGGGTTTTGGGTTCAATAGTGTAATGCAAGCTGCCTGGCTAAATTTCTCATGCAACACTGTTGTAAATTTGCACTAATTTTAGAAGGTTTAATTCGGTGAACTCAGTTCTACAAAGGAAATTCCTTTAAAAGTGCCTCAGTTACTCTTTTGCATGTTATGAGTTTGCAACTTAGCTGATATGCAAATGATTTTTTTTTCTTAAAATCAAATTCTACCTTAATGCTCATTTCAATACTTGAACAAATCATTTGAAAACTAGGGAATTTGACTAAACTTCGAAGTAATTTTCTGCATTGATTCACTGATATAAATAAGATAGCACTTGTGAATGAGAGCCGTGATGACCTCCAGTAATTAAATATTTACTTCCACTTATTATCCAGTATGATTCCTCTGAATGTCCAAGTAAAAGATCTCAGTAGACAGTGGGAGAGCAGAAACAAGTTTTACAGAGACTATGAGGGGAGATTATTACCTCTGGTCCTGTCACTGAACACCATTTGTAAAGAGCCCTGGCTCCATCTTCTTTGCACACTCCCTTCAGGTATTTGTATGCATTCATATGATCCCTTCTGAGCCTTCTCTTCTCCAGGATGAACAGTCCCAGTTCTCTCAGCCTTTCCTTATAGGAGAGATGCTCCAGTCCATTAGTCATCTTGGTGGCCCTTTGTTGAACTCTGCAGTATGCCCATGTCTCTCTTGTATTGAGGAGCCCAGAACTGGACCCAGCACTCCAGGTGTGTCCTCACCAGTGCTGCATAAAGGGGAAGGATCACCTCCCTCCCCCTAATGCAGCACTGTTAGCTTTCTTTGTGGCAAGGGCATGCTGCTGACTCATATTCAACTTGTTGTTCAGTAGGACGCCAGGTCTTTTTCTGCAAAGCTGCTTTCCAGCTGGGTAGCCCACAGCATATGGGCTGGAGTCAATGAAGTTTTTCCTCCCAGGTGCGTGACTTTGCATTTCTTCTTGTTGAACTTCATGAGGGTTCTTGTCGGCCAAATTCTCCAGCCTGTAGAGGTTGCTCTGGGTGACAGCAGACCCTCTGGGCAGTATCGCCACTCCTCCCATTTGGTTGTCATCAGGAAAACCTCACCAAGGGTACACTCTGCCCCCATCATCGAGATCATTAATGAAGGATGCTGAACAGCATTGGACCCAGTATTTACCCCTGGGTACAGCACTACTTACTGGCCTCCAACCAGATTTTATGCCACTAATTACCACACTCTGAACCCATATTAGGTCTCCATGTTAGGTTTGTGTATACCAGACTATCCCAGTCTGTTATAACAGCTATTTATTGCAGGGAAATTATGCATAGAAAGATCTTCACATTAATTCTGAACATATGTCATGGAATGAATAATACACACCACAGATAATCACATTTTATTGCTAAAAAACTTCATCAAGTTTCATCCATTTTGTTTTCCTGACAATGTATTATACTGGGAACATATACTTCCTTTAAATTTTTGTGGGACTTTATGTGAATCTATGTATGCACAGTTACCACTCATCTGTACATTACCAAAATATATATATTAGAAAGCATGTGTGCATAATATTTAGTGAAAAGGTTTTTTTCAGAACTATTCTTCAACAGTACCGTGCATCCACGAGCCAATATGATTAAATACTTCTTCTGGAAATTAAGCAGCATGACTCCTGTTTCACTTAAAGTTTGAGGCCCTGCTATTTCTTGGGGGATTAATGCATTCACAGTTAAAATTTGCTTCTCTGACACAGCAGGAATGTTCATTTCTGATGCTTCTGCTTTATGTTAACAGAGCATGAAATAAACATAAAAAATAAAATCATGATTCGTATCACTAATTAACTATATGTGCTGACATACCACAGATTTCATTTACATCAGTCTCACCAGGACAAAAAGATTAAATTTTTGTAAAAAACATTCATATCTTTCCCTACCTGAATAATGTGTAACTAGGGAAGAAAGAAAAAAATTTTAAAAAAAATATTTTTTTAAACATTTGGTACTACAAAAAGACTGTTTACTAATATAGTTAGACACAATAACAAGAATAAATTGCATTTATCATGAAGACACATGCAAATAACCTTCTATTCAATCCAACAGATTAGATGTTGTTATTTATACATATATTTATTAATTAACAGTAACAATCATGTTCCCGTGGAAAAACCTTAATTTGTCCCAAATTATTAGACATACATTTTTCTGTTCTCTTTTTTCCCCCACTATCCTGGGCTGAGGTAAAACAGAAACAATTTTCTTTTCAGTAATTTTATTTTTCAGTTAAGCCTGTTCTAACTCTGAAATTAATGGCATATCCTTCAGACAATGTCTGCTACCAGAGTAATAAGGCCTGATGTTCACAGTTAGTACCAAGGAATGGTATGCAGAGAGGCTTTTGATTATACTTATTGCTGTAGCAACCAAGGTCTCCTAACTTTGTTATGTACCAAGTTGGTGGGTTGGAAGAGCATAGAGGGATCGCACCTATGGGGAGAAGCGGACACCCAAAACTGACCAACAGTATGTTCCATCCCATCTGCATCATGCTCAGTAAAAAAGCTGAGGGATCAAAGGGGTCAGCCTCTTTCTTCAGTGGCTGATGTCCGAGGAGGACTCTCTCTGTTCGTCTGCCTTCGATCCCAGTCTGTGTGTTCCTGAATCTAGATCTGGAATCCAGTTCCCATCCATTGCCGAGTCCAGTCTGGGACTTTCCCCATGCCTGACAGTGATGTGATTGTCATCCTGGGAGCTTGAAATTGGTTTTGCATATATTGTGTGTATGTCACTATTTTCTTTTTTTGATATTATTATATTTTCCTTTTGCTATTAATATTTCATTAAAGTAGTTTTAGTTTTAGGCTCTCCCTTATTTTCTCTCCTTTCTCTTCCCTTAAGGGTAAGAGGGCTATACAGAGGGACCTGGACAGGCTGGAACGATGGGCCGAGGCCAATGGTATGAGGTTCAACAAGGCCAAGTGCTGAATACTGTGCTTGGGTCGCAACAACCCCATGCAACGTTACAGGCTTGGGGAAGAGTGGTTGGAAGGATGCCTGGCAGAAAAGGACCTGGGGGTATTCAACAACAGCTGACTGAATATGAGCCAGCAGTGTGCCCAGGTGGCCAAGAAGGCCAATAACGTCCTGGCTTGTATCAGAAATAATGTGGCCAGCAGGACTAGGAAAGTGATTGCCCCCGGTACTTAGCACTGGTGAGGCTGTATCTTGAGTATTGTGTTCAGTTTTGGGTCCCTCGCTACAGGAGGGACATTGAGATTCTGGAGTGAGTCCAGAGAAGGGCAACAAAGCTGGTGAAGGGTCTAGAACACAAGTTTGATGAGGAATGGCTGAGGAAACTGGGGTTGTTTAGCCTGGAGAAAAGAAGGCTGAAGGGAGACCTTATCACTCTCTACATCTACCTGAAAGGAGTAACAAGCGATAGGAGAAGCAGAAATGACCTCAAGTTACGCCAGGCTAGGTTTAGATTGGATATTAGGAAAAATTTCTTCCCCAAAAGGGTTATCAAGCATTGGAACAGGCTGCCCATGGAAGTGTTTGAGCTGCCATGCCTGGAGGCATTTAAAAGATGGGTAGACATGGTGCTTAGGGACATGGTTTAGCGGTAATTTGGCAGTGTTTGGTTATCAGTTGGACTCGATGATCTTGAAGGTCCCTTCCAACCAAAATGATTCTATGATTCTAGGGAGAGAGAGAGATGCTCTCTTTAGAGCATCTGTTGTTTGTTTAGTGGCTAGCCCAGTCCAAACCACGACACCCACTGAAAAACTTCTAATTAGAGTTAATAACTGAGTTAAGAGGGTATTTCTGTGCCAGATATTCCCACCAAAACCATAATCTGACCTGGTGATACTATACAGAGCTACATAAGCTGTAGTTCTGGTATCTGCCTTTTTTTGTGTAACATTGCTCTAAGAAATTTTGAGTTATCTGTTGATCTGTTAAATTTAAGAAACAAGATATAATGCCTAGGAGGTATTTATTGGTGACATTTTTCATTAGATCATAGTTTTGCTCTCTGCGGCACAATGTGTTGAGGAGGTTTCTCCTTTCTTTGTTTTGCAGTAGACAAGCTTGAGATGCTCAAGTGTTGGAATCTGATAATTTGGTGTTTCCTTTCTGTTGCTCCAAGACAGTATTTTTTCAAACTTTTATTTCTTTTAAATTAGATCTTTTCTGAACAGTTTTACAGAAATTGTGATAATGATTAACTGTATCTCTTGTGTATGTTTATGGTTGAGACTGTGACCTGCAAAGTTTAAATTCATCAGTCACTGAACTGTTTATGTTTCTTCGATGAAAAACATTGACACTGTGATAATCATACTAACTAGAAGATCAAGACTGTAAAGAAGAAAAACTTGTGCCAGTCAGTAAGAATTATATGTCTTATGGAAATCTATTTAGATGTAAGACTAAACACACTTTTGACCAAATTAACCACCTAATCTCAGCACTGAAGTTTGTGGTCATCAGCTGTGAAACACAGACTGCCTATATTAGGCAGCATAGCTCTAAGTCATCCAATTATTTTTTTTTACCGCACCATGTAAAAGCTAGGAATAAGGTCACAAATTCTCAGAAACACCCTTATCCAGATGAATGCTCGATCTCTCTTATCTTCTCTTATGGTCTTGGCTTTAAGTGATGCAGTTTGCATCCATAAGAAGGGCCGGAAGGAGGATCCGGGGAACTACAGGCCAGTCAGTCTGACATCGGTGCCTGGGAAGGTCATGGAACAGATCATCCTCAGTGCCATCACACGGCACATGCAGGAGAACAAGGTGATCAGGCCCAGTCAGCATGGGTTTGTGAAAGGCAGGTCATGCCTGTCAAACCTGATCTCCTTCTATGATGAGGTGACCCGCTTAGTGGATGAAGGAAAAGCTGTGGATGTTGTCTACCTGGACTTTTGCAAGGCTTTTGACACCGTTTCCCATAGCATTCTACTGGAGAAACTGGCTGCTCGTGGCCTGGACAGGTGTACCCTTCGCTGGGTAAAAAACTGGTTGGATGGCCGTACCCAGAGAGTGGTGATAAATGGAGTTAAATCCAGTTGGTGTCCAGTGACAAGTGGTGTCCCCCAGGGATTGGTGCTGGGACCGGTTCTCTTTAATATCTTTATTAATGATCTGGATGAGGAGATTGAGTGCACCCTCAGTAAGTTCGCAGACGACACTAAACTGGGGGGGCGTGTTGATCTGCTTGAGGGTAGATTGGCTCTGCAGAGAGATCTGGACAGGCTGGACAGATGGGCTGAGGCCAATGGTATGAGGTTCAACAAGGCCAAGTGTCGGGTCCTGCACTTGGGTCACAACAACCCCATGCAGTGCTACAGACTGGGGGCGGAGTGGCTCGAAAGCTGCCTGGCAGAGAAGGATCTGGGGGTGTTGGTGGACAGCCGGCTGAGTATGAGCCAGCAGTGTGCCCAGGCAGCCAAGAAGGCCAACACCATCCTGGCCTGCATCAGGAATAGTGTAGTGAGCCGGAGTAGGGAAGTAATCATCCCCCTGTACTCGGCACTGGTGAGGCCTCACCTCGAGCACTGTGTTCAGTTTTGGGCCCCTCACTACAAGAAGGACATTGAGGTGCTGGAGCGTGTCCAGAGAAGGGCTACCAGGCTGGTGAGGGGTCTGGAGGACAAGCCTTATGAGGAACGACTGAGGGAGCTGGGGTTGTTTAGCCTGGGGAGGAGGAGGCTGAGGGGTGACCTTATCACCCTCTACAACTACCTGAAGGGAGGTTTTAGAGAGATGGGGGCTGACCTCTTCTCCCACGTGGCAAGTGATAGGACAAGAGGAAACGGGTTCAAGTTATGTCAGGGCAGGTTTAGACTGGATATTAGGAAGCATTTTTTCACTCAAAGGGTTATTAAACATTGGAATGGGCTGCCCAGAGAGGTGGTGGATTCACCATCCCTGGAGGTGTTTAAGAAAATGGTAGATGAGGTGCTTAGGGACATGGTTTAGAAGTGGGTGTTTTTAAATCAGGGTAGGTTAACGGTTGGACTTGATGGTCTTAATGGTCCCTTCCAACCTCACTTATTCTATGATTCTATGATTCTATGATTCTATGAAAAAAGTGAAAACAGTTTTCAAGCTGGTGCTTAGGTTACTCTTTTAGAATTTAGGAGTTGTGGTGACTATCCTTAGAAACCTGGGAATAGTCTAGGACTTAGATGTCCAATTCCTTGGGAAACTGTTAGCTTATTATAAAACAATTTCTGGCTGTATTCACTGTAGAATGAACCCTGAAGATCTTAGGCAAAATCTCACATCTAACTTCTCAAATGTTTCTGAGAATGGAGTGTTTTGGAAATTCTTCAGTAATATCTGAATGGCAATTAACTTTGGGAAGGATTTAGATGACTTCCCACTCTTTCTACTCAAAAATGTGACCTAGAACATGCAAATTTCAACTTACAGGTTAGTTATATCTATATCTATATCTATATATCTATATCTATATCTATATCTAATCTATATATATAGGACATATAATTCTTTACAAAATTACCATTCAGTACCATCTGAAATTCGTATGTGATATGATTATATGATTATGATATGATTATCACATATGAGTTTCAGATGGTAGTGACGAATAATTTTTCTGACTTGCTATTTGATATATTGGTGTAATTTAAGCATCCAGGCTTCCTAGGTAGAATTTAGGTGGACACCTTCTGTTTTTGTTGTGGTTTGTTTTAATGTCTAATTTGGAAGCTGTCATTAAGAGCCACAATGTCCCATAACATTTTGTATAATAACTAGATGAATAGCTGTCTGTCAAATGAAAACATGCTTTGAATGTAACAACACGTTTCTTAGGATTCTGTGATAATGTCTGGCAAAAACATCAGTCCATGTGCTGCTACTGAAATATGGCCAAGGTTTAAAACCAGAAAAACACTTATTAATTTGCGATCTATATTACCTATGTCAGAAAGTTTCTATGATAAAACATGAAGTTTAATTTCGTGAAAAATTCCATTAAAAATTAATTAAATCAATTGATTAAAAACATTAAATTGAAAGCTATTCTGCAGAATTGCTAGTTCTCGAAATACACGGCTTCTATACACACCATTTTTTTTGCCTGCTGCATATGGTTTTTCTAGCATGACAACTGTTTGCTTACCTTGTTTAAAAAGCCCATCTCCAGTTTTGGCTTCAGCTAAGCCTCTGAGCAACTTGTTAACCCTTGGCGTTTAGGTTGTTATGCCTAAATATCAACTGAAAGAAATTCAGAGGTAGTAACCTTCCCCTTTCACTCTTCTGGGAGAAACTTGGGCTAAACCAAAAACCTGATAAAATAGTCCCCAGAAAACCACTGCTAAGCCTCTTTATTTATGATGCTTTCATGCAGTATTCCTTGGCCAAAGAATGGAAATTGAACACACAAGGCCATTTCATGTCTTAAATGTATGGTCCTGGGAAAGATGTGAAGAATGTCTCCATGGGGACTGGAGATTTAATACGTAACATTCTACTGTACAACATGAAAATGGAGTCTAGCTTTTACCAAGCTTTTCCTTATCCTTCTTTCTGTGAAGAGAGTGCTACCTCCATGCTTTCAAGTCCTGTTAAATCACTGGCATAGTCCTGTTGGTAAGAAAACGATACTTTCTTTTCTCTTCATTCTTACTGCTCATGCATGACCAAATACAATCGAGCATATATCCTTTGATATTGTTCATGAGACTTAGTTGCAGTTCATTTGAGGGATTTTGATATCTGCTCAACCTACATCAGACTGTTTATTTCTTAAGTCTTTGTAAGCTGTCATGGACGCTTCCATGACACATTCTACTCTCATTCAAATCAATGAAAATCCATCTCTCAAATCTTTGTTTGAGTCAATAATATCTTAGGCTAATAAAATGATGTTTTATTGTCATTTGGGTAATGTTGCCTTGTGTACATTTTCTGTTCAACTTCCCTCTGAAACAACGAAACAAGATGAAGAAAATTGAATCATTTCCACATGGCTTGGCAGCCTACATTCATACATCTAAACTGTGGCAGTAAACATTCTACACCTGATAATGGACAATCCCAGGAATGGGGATGGAACATAGGGATCTAAAGACTGCTTAAAGGACAGTTTCTAATAACCAAAGCTGGAGCAGTATTGGTGTATTGGACCATCCTCCAAATTCTGAGCAATGCTGAGACAGAGTATTACTCAATACGTTATAAAAGTGGGACTGCATTATATGATTGTAATTTTTGTATGATGATGAAAAAAAATAAAACTGTAAAATTAGACAATTTTAAAATTGTATGATTTTCTGGCAAATATTTTTTTTGCAAATGTAAATTTCTGCAAATGTTTTGTGCTTATTTCCAAAAAAGTGCATACAAAAAATAACAACATATACAATCGTTTTTGCCTAAAATTTTTTTCTACTTCATGTTAATTTGAATGAATAAAATATAAAACCTACAAGTCTTAAAAATAGTCATGTTTAAAAAAAATGATGTTTGAGATATAAACAACTTCAATTTATATGTGCATATCAAAATATCTAAGAATTACAAAACCAAGCCAAACCAAACCTCTAATCACTTTTTTGTGATCAGGAAGCTCCTGGGGACTCACCAATCAGGAACTTCCAGAGCTTCTCAAACAAACTAATTACAAAATTACGATGCCCATATGGATCACATCATAAAAAAATAAAAAGGTTTGTTATTTATTCTATGTTCCTTTGATAAAAATCTAACATGGCATCTGGAGATGTAGAGTGGCATCAGATGTCTATGCTATCAACAACGCAAACCAAGGAGCTCATAGTATTTCCAAAGTTTTGATAACACAATATATCTATTTTGCATCATACTTCACATCATAGGAAGTGAACAAACTGAAGTAACCTTTGAAGAGAGGGAAAGAAATGGTGATTAGAGGTTGAGAAAATATGACTAATGGTGAAATACTTAAGAACTATGTTGCTTAGCATAGACAAGGGAAGAAGAAAGGGAGCCCACGTAGTTATCCACTAATTGGTAAAACTGATGCAAAGAGATAGATAATAAACTGTTCATATTTGAGTTATAGAAGCAATTGTTCTCAAGAAAATAATGACATTACAACCAGTGAAGATGAATTTTGAACTCAAAAGAGGAAAGAGGAGCAAGAGTATAGGCTGGAAGGACTTACAAAATGATTAATTAATCCATAACATCAAGGTCACTCAGTCATCTCTTTTATGAGGAAAAGAAGTCATAAGAATTTTCTTATTAAGTTTCTTCTTTATCATGTTAACTATGTGTTTGCTAACAAGCAAGCCAAAAATGAGTCCAGGGAATAAGATGGAAGATTTATGATTTTACATATACAGGTATATACTAGGTTTAAACTATTACTGATGAAAGTATCCAGCAATCACATTCAGGAGGAGTTTACTTCACAGTGTCAACAGACATTGTGATAAAGAGTCTTTGCTGATGTAAAGAGTTGTGAAGATCTGGAGTAAACACAAATGATACGTGTGGAATTAATAACATTTTGATGTATTTTATAGTATATAATTAAACAGAGATAAATCAGATCGGAATTCTCTGAAAATGTGAGCTACCTATGAGTTGTGGAAACCATCACTAATGAAACATTGTTAAATTCACATTTTAATTAGATTAGATACACATTTTAATTATGTTTTCTTTGATGAAGCAATATTTCAGTATAATTCCTTCATCCTTATACAAAGTGCTTTAGCAACATCTCTTGGTTAAGAAAATAACATAAGTCAAGAACAAGTGTCATTTAGGGATAATTTCACCCCTTGGGCAAAGATTTTAAATGCATTTGTTGTTAAAAGTGCAATAGGTCAAAACAGTACTGCAACAGTTAATTAGAAAAAGAAGGAGGAGGCAAATCATAGAGGAAGTAAAAATAGTTGTGTTACAAACATGAAGCCCAACAACATAGGCACTGAGGAAAAAAGTTTATCTCTGGAATACTATTTTCCTGCCATTTTATCAAACTATCAGGTGAATCACTCATTAAAAAGCTGAAGAACTTTTGAGGAAGCAGTTATACCAGGCTATGGAACTACTTAAATAACAGATTAATAATCACAACATTATAGCTATAAGAATCAGAGGAAACCCACTAAATCTGTTGTTTGAAGTGCTAACTACAGACAGAAACTGCCCCTGACTAAATACAGTTTGATAGGTGTTTGCTCAAATGTGTTCTTGTTTGCATATTGGCAAAGTTAATGGCCATTAAAATAAATAAATAAACAAACAAATAAATAAAAGGCATTATGAAAGATAAGAATAAGACTACAATTTCTCAATTTTCTGTTTCTGGATATTGTCTTATTTACTTATATGCTCCCAGTGAAATGCTTAAATCATTTGGTTTCAGGTTTTTTTTACTCCACCATTTCAAATACCCTTCAAAGTGTTTACTCCCTATGTCCTTAAGAACTATGTTCTAATTTCAGATCTAAATTTACTCATGGCCAATACATACATATGTGAGTTTGTGCAGATATTATCCTTTAACTTAAATAGTTTTCCTCCCTTTTGAATATTTACCTCAAAATTTATTTATAAAGAGTTCATTAAATCCCCCCTTAATTTTATTTTGGCTAAGCAGAGCAAACCAGGTTCTTTGGTACATACAGGAGAATGTGCTGAGAGGGACTGTTGACACTAAACTATATTCATCCTGTCCTGCAGGGAAGATTGTGGGCTTTTTCCCCTCTCATGCAGAATTTGATTTCTGAATGTAAATTCACAAAAGGGTGTTGGTGGTGGCATAATTTCCTCAAAAGCATTAGTGATTAGTCACATCTATAGATACAAGTATCTCTCCTAGAATAGATTCTATCATGTGCCTCTGCCATGATGAATCATAGGATAACCATAACAATGTGCATTGACAATGGGCTGCATCAAAAGAAGTGTGGCCAGCAGGTCAAGGGAGGTGATTCTGCCCCTCTACTCCACTCTCGTGAGACCTCACCTGGAGTACTGCATTCAGCTGTGGAGTCCCCAACATAAGAAGGACATGGACCTGCTGGAGCATGTCCAGAGGAGAGCCACGAGGATGATCAGAGGGCTGGAGCACCTCTCCTATGAGGAGAGGCTGAAAGAGTTGGGGCTGTTCAACCTGGAGAAGAGAAAGCTCCGGGGAGACCTTATTGCGGCCTTCCAGTACCTAAAGGGGGCCTACAGGAGAGCTGAGGAAGGACTTTTTACTAGGGCGTGTAGTGATAAGATGAGGGGGAATGGCTTTAAGCTGGAAGAGGGCAGGTTTAGATTAAACATTAGGAAGAAGTTTTTCACTTTAAGGGTAGTAAGGCACTGGAACAGGTTGCCCAGAGAGGTTGTTGAAGCCCCGTCCCTGGAGGTGTTCAAGGCCAGGCTGGACGTGGCCTTGGGCAACCTGGTCTAGGGGGAGGTGTCCCTGCCTGGGGTAGGGGGGTTGGAACTCGATGATCTTCAAGGTCCCTTCCAACCTAAACCATTCTATGATTCTATGATTCTCCACGTTATAAATAGTTGTTCATTTGACTGCTGTGTGTTGTTAACAATTCCACCACTAAGGTGGTGGAAAAGTTTTGAGCCAGCAAGTAAGTATGACTATAAATCAGGTTAGCAGGCTCCATGAACTTGCCATTCTGCTCAGAATCCTCTTGTAGTTTGAGTTAATTTGGTTAGCAGGTAAACTCTGTGATACTTGACCCTTTCAGTCCTCTTGATCTACTATAGCTGTGACTCTCACTGGGTGTGTCTTTCGATCTTTCCTTACAGACGAAAGGCTATTATATAGAAGTCACCTATCATTTTTTTCACATATGAACAATCATTTGAAATTGGACCTGAAGACCTATTTGGTCATCCCTATTTCTTTCATTCTGTGAACTGATGAGTTGCTTTCATATAACCACTAACATCTCTAGTAAATTTCATCAGTCAGGAGATAATAGTTCAAATGAGTCTAGTAAAAAAACTTTCCAGAACTCAAACTTATTCAGGTGAATTATTATTGAGCACAGTACTATAAGGCCTGAGAAAGTTCTTTAGCTGAAACTATCACACTATGATTCTCTTTATTTACCACTTTTGACTTATATAGGGCTGTGAAATTCAGAAAGTAAGTGTATTTAAAACATAGGAACACATATGGATCTGTATGCTGTTGCTACTTCTCAAGGATTACTTTAAGTTATGCTGTCATAAACAAAACAAGTATCTGGTCACAGTGAAGCTACAGCTTTCTATATAACATTTTCTACACAAAATAATGGCCAACCTGAAATGGGCAGAATTTGAATTTGGTGTAGCTTTTGTCTACATAGCTATGCATGTTATATATTCACCCTCCACTCAACTCCCCCCTGAAAAAAAACACCTTGCTACAGACATCTGGGCAAAACACAGAACAAGCAGAAATAATTCATAACACTGTCTGTTAGGCTAAACCATTGTCTAAAGTTTCTATTTACTCCCACATGAAGTCATTGCCATGTAAGCATTTGCTGTCTTAAGCCATTGAAAGGCAGTGTTCTATATTATAGACAAATGTGAACAGATCAATAAGCAAATTAGCTAAGCTACAAGAGTAGTTTTGAGGTTGCAAATGAAAACATTGTGTTTAAGAATTCAACCTGTAAAGAACATTTAGTTGATTATTATATCAAGAAAAGGGCTTTTTTAAGTGGACCATAAATATTCAGTTGATTAAAATGCAAAATGTCTTTGAAGGACCTATTCGTAACAGACATCTAAGACATCCTGATTTTATTGGGGTTTTTTTAGCCAGGGCTGACACAGATATGCTCTTCAGGTTGTATGTTTTCATCTGTGAAAACAATTGTAAGCTAGAGAAATACTTTTAAATTGTCTCAGACAATTGTGGACATATTTTGCTCTAATGTTATTGGTAAATAAAAAAAATAAAATTTATTTGATGTAATTTGTCTCACCTATTTTTAGATGTCTCTGTAGTGAATCATCTTACGCTTGTTTTATTCCCAGTAAAAGATGAGTAATTTAATCTGATGCTTATTTGGACAGTTTTAAATATCAACTTTGGGATGAGAAAAACTGAGCCAAATGGAGTATCCAGATACCTATGTTTCATCAGCTATATCTTTCTTGTAGCATGTGAAAAATATGCTTGAAAAAGAACGAAAATGTGCATACATGCAAAAGATCTGCAGCAGATGTTCCTGTGCCCATTGTGTGACAAAAGCCACCTGGAAATGGTAACCACCAAGCCTAGGTATTCACAGATAATGAAACTGTCATAGCAAAAGGTTATCCTGCTACCCTGTAACATGTAGCCAAACCTTGGGGCATAAAAGAGAGAAAACTGTGTGAATGGTCTCGCTGGGAATTAAACTTGTACACGTAAACCCATAACCAGTGAAAACAAAACACAAAGTGAATGATATTACCCACATCCAAGGGTTAAGATATGTTAGGAGTGGTCACGTCCTCCTTTTTTTTAAGCTTTATTCTTTTTTAAGTTTAAAGTGATGGTTAAACTACAGCATATATTCCTCTAGCTTCTCTGCAGCTGATACCCCTCAGCTGTCTTGTAATGAACTATTTCTACGGGTATAATCTCTCCTTGCAGTTTCTGCTCAGTTAGCTCACCTCAGCTGCTGAGCTGTGGCCTGTGTGGCATGTTATCTGCTGTGTGATATTAACCATGCCACAAGCCAAATTTTCAAAAATGTCAAACAATTTTTCATCTCTCATTTTTTTAAATTTCTTATTTACAGGGCACTAAGGACCTCTTCTGCCCTAAAGGGGCTCTAACTTTATTACCTACAAATTATAACAATATTCAAACCCCCAAAAGTGACTTAAGCTGGAAAAATATTTTTTTTTTATTTGAAAATATTGTTCTTAATCACTGTGGTTCCTGTCTCTATAAACATAATACCTTTGTAAATATGAAGGACCGGGCAAGAAAAAAGAAAAAAAGTTGATAGTTTTGGGAAGTACCCAGACAAGGCGGTGATACAGAAACATAATGTTAAGGGCTGTTGCAGGCAACCACCACCTCCAGCAGCTCCAGGCCTGGGGATTCTTCTTGCCTGGCCACTGGAGCCCAGCCCAGTGCCTTGGAACCTGAGGTCTCTGCCCAGGCTGAGAGATGCGACTTCTGCTGTCCCCTTTGCAGGTTCAATAAGCAACAAACCTGAGAACGTATCCCAGAGACACACAGGCACACAGAGGACGCACGCAGATGCTGCGAGGTCAGAAAGAAAGGTTTGTTTCGACCAATACATTGACGTAAACCCTGGTTAATGTGACAAATTGTCATAATGGACTGTTTTATCCACAACAAAATTTCCTGAATAGAAAGGTAGTGTCCAGGAACTGGAAAAAGAGAAATAGTATGATCAAAATAATAAAGGGAGTGAAGTGCGACACATTTAATTTATTTCTCAGATTGTTCATATTCACTTTATTGACCAAAAACGTGCAGCTGGTCAAGGGATTTAATAATCTTTAAGCTCTCCATATTGATTTTTTTTTTAATGTAGACTTGAATTTTAGTCTAGATATTCTCTTCCGTGATAGCTAAGAAAAAGAAAAAAAAAATCTTTAAATATTGTTCTTTTTCACATGGCTGTTAGTGATTGGTAATACAGAGATATACATGAACAAAAGGAAAAATATTTAGTCACTTGCAATGCACACAATACACAGTTTAAAAGGGATTTAGAAAAGAGTGGCTTTTGTTGTTGTTGTTTTTTCCTCTTAATGGAACATTTAGATAAAGACTAAATAGTTTAACAATTGCTGGATTTGTGGTGGCAAAAAGTTGCATTGCTCTGGGACCCAGAAAGGAAGATAGCGAATTTGGTCAATGAAAGAAGATAGAAGTAATTGGATTTTTTAAGGTAAAACAAAGCAAAACAAAGAACCCAAAAGATTTTGTCACGGTTGTAGATATTCTGTAGAAAGCCTTCAAAGCAGGTTATAAAGATCAGGTATCTAACTACAATTAACTTTTTGTGGTAATCTGTGAAAATTTGTGATTTTTCTCATAAAAAATTCTATCATTTTTAATGTGTTTGATGTTTTTTTCATCTGCTGAAAGGTGACCCAATGTATCAATGGTTGCTCAGCATTTGCAAATAAATGTAGTGAGTGGTTTTGGGGTATGGAGCTGATTTGGAGGAAGGGAGAAAGGAGGGGTAGGGAGGATGAGATTCTTGTAATGAAGTTATGGTGTTAACACTGAAAAGTTAAAGGTAAAATGTAACAGTTTGTCACAATTATGCTTCATATTGGCAGGTGTTCTGAACTTTCTGTTTGATAACTAGACATATAAATTTCAGTTCTTAAAGCTTTGCAGCCAATTTAAGGGCTCATTTATTTCCCTGACAGCAAGATGTATATGCTGCCTGGCATAGTGGATGTCTGGGGCCAAATCCACCACTTTGTTGCTTGTGTGTCTCGTGGGAAGTAAATAGTAGCAATTTTTCAGCATAGGCATACCGGCACAAGGTGTTTAGCAAATAAATGAGCATAAGATGACCCGTGGTGTCCTGAAATTACTAAAATTCATGAATAATAAAATGATCTATAGATTGTTAGCAGAGGGCTATAGCAAAGGCTAATTTGCAGTCACTGAAGCTTTACAGGATAATTTGTAACTTTTGAAAATTTAATGACTTCATCAGTTTTTACCTATTTTTTTACCAATACAATTGTCTGAAAGCTACTTTCAGCAGAGATCTTTTGTCAAGATACAACCACAATCACCTATATCGTCACATTATGAGTACTTAACTGACTTTATCTAAAGACTTTTTCTTTCTTTCACTCCTGTATTATGGTAACTACCAAAAATGTGTCTTTATCCTATGAAGCCATATTTCTTATTTTGTTAAATTTTGTTAAATCTTGTTAGCATACGAAACAATTATAAGAAAATAATCAATCGAATAATGCAAAGGGAAGATGAATTTGAAAAAAAAAAGAAAGACCTAGTGAGCAATCTACTAATTGGAAATAAGTGAAAGCACCCTAAAACAAGATCAAAGAAAGCAGAAGGAAAATTAAAAGGCTCAGCACATAATATCATGCAAATTCTGTGGCATTTAGTTAAGGCTCTGAAAAGAAAAGAAAGGACCCATGGGTTCAGGTCCTTGATCACATTCTATTTTATTTATTTATTTAGATTATTCACCAAGACATGCATACTGAAATAACCCAGAAATCAGGGACTGAAACCACAGTTGTTCCCTCCTTCACCTGAACGGCTGATCAGTTAATGCAGTTATTTTTTTTTCCCATTTTCAAACATTCCAAATTCTTTTCATTATATGACATCTTCACACTTGCTGTCTCCTATATACACTACAGTTGGAGACAGCTTTGCATTACCTTGGGTGTTATTGCAGGAAAATTGAATACAAGGCAATAATCAGGCATAGTTCAGACTCTGAAAACTGGTTATATTCAGCACTGCAGGAGTATGCTTACTCCTGCAGCTCATCATTTCTTTTCCAAACAATATCCCTGTTTTAGCTTATCTGAATTCTCTGTTTTACCTGTTTCATCCATTTCCTTTACAAATTTAGAAAAACATACAATCTTCACTACACTTTTGCATGTCCCTCTTTCTAACCATCGGTGCCCACCCCTCAGTTGTATAAAGGTAACCATAAGTTGATGGTATTTCAGCAAATGTCCTATTTTTGAGAAGGAAATGATCCACTTATTACTACTGAAGAAATAGTCCCACACTAGGATTTAACGGGGACTAGCACCTTTTAATACCAAATGTGAGTATCAGAGGAATGTTCTGTCTGCAGTAACACACAGTATTATCAGGAAACATTTGCACCTTCATCTAGAAAAGCAGAAATAGAAAATGGGAGTATCCTCTTTGTAATTTCTGCTTTCTTTAAAACATTCTTAACTAAGGAAGATGAATTTTGAAACCATTTAAAACTGGAAGTTAATTAACATCATTCTGTCAATATAGAGAAATAATGACATTTGACAGATATTGAGAAGCACTTTACGGGGATATTTGCGACGAGAATAATAGAGAAAGACAAAGTACAAATGAAATACAACAATATCTGGAAAATACAATTTAAAGAAAAAAGTATTCAAAGGAGGAAAGGGAAAGATAAAATAAATGAACAGCTAGTCTGCTTATTTTACAATTTTAATTGCTTTTTAACCTTTACAATATATCTAAAGGAAAAAAAATGTAAAATATATTCATTTATACAATCTTCTTTGGTTTTGTTTTTTTTTTTTTAAAGTAGTTATTCTCTGACAATGAAGAACAAATTTCTCTTTTTAAAATGTTCTTGAGTGATGATTGAAAATTCATGACTTAGTAAGTACCATTCCGTGGAATATTTATATTGCTCTTCAAGTTGTATTTTTGAGGAAAAAGAAGAAAATGATTCATTGGCAGCAATGAGTTTCTCTAGACAACGGGCTTCCCGGATGAGACTTCATGTAGGTAATCACAGTGACCTTGCTCTTTACAAAAGTTGTGCATAATGTTTATAGTAATCAGAGCATATGGACCTTCTAATTAGTCCCAAAGCTTCAGAGTTGGTGCTTAAAACACAGTAAGTGTGAATTGTTCCTTAAAAAGGTCAACACAAATAGAATATCTGGGGAGCTTTTGATTTTTGGTTTTTTCCCCTTCTCAGACAATGAGATAGTATATCCTTCTGAGGTTTCTTGGGCAGACTGTCTAGAAGGAGGATAAATAAATACATAAATAAAGACTTGGGATCCTGATCATGCCACTTTTACTAGTCTGCTACTAACCCCACCCCCCGCATCTCACCCCCTCCGCAACTTCATCTTAACCTGATCGTGCTTCTGAGCTGAAAGTAGTAGAAAAATGAAGCAAAAGTTTAGTAGCATTTTTACCTTTCGCTATTTTCCACTTTTTTCTCAATATCATTTTTTTTGTTCTTTAATGCTATGAATAGGCAGACTGAGTGCTGTACCTTTTTTTCAGTAATAACATCATTAATAACTTATAGCATTCTAACTACATCATACGTTAAAAGTGGCTGTGAATGCCCCAGAAAAGACCAGCCTCTTGCAGACACTATAAACTTGTCAGGTTGATATTGGGCAAAGACAGTGCACCTGAAATGCCTGCAAATTTGATCATACCACTGACACACAGTGCTGGCTCTGCCTGTTAGGCACCCAGAAGGCTGAAACTCAATAAACATGAAAGTGTCTGGAAATTATCTTTTCAGATCATACTAAGCTTTAACATTGTTATACTTCTCTGGCTGCATAAAGTGTATTCTGAATTTGTAAGGCTGCTGGATACCTACATTCACTTCATTCCTACATTCCATCCACATACATACCTACATTCAATTCAAAATTGGATGGCAAATCTCATATGGTCTGTAGGTAGAGAAAGAGAAGTTAACAATATCTATGAGTATGAAGGAGAGACTCCTGCAACACTAAGGCCGTAGAATAAAGACATTCAATTTTTTTATCATCTTTACACCATGTGAAGTTCACCTGCTGATTCAATCGCCTTATCAAGGTCTAAAATGAAATAATCAGGTTAGCAGTTGAAGGAGAATGTAGCACAGACTTGTCTATGTGATACATAGAGTCATAGAATGGTTTAGGTTGTAAGGGACCTTCAAAGGTCATCTAGTCCAACCTCCCTGCAATGAACAGGGACATCTTCAACCAGATCAGGTTGCTCAAATCCCCATCCAGCCTGGCCTTGAACACTTCCAATGATGGGGTATCCACAACTTCCCTGTTCCAGTGCCTCACCACCCTCATAGTGAAGAATTTCTTCCTGATATCCAATCTAAATCTACCTTCTTCCAGTTTGAAGCCATTCCCCCTCATCCTATCACAACATGCTCTTGTAACAAGTCCCTCTCCAGCTTTCTTTTAGGTCCCCTTTAGATACTGGACAGCTGCTATAAGATGTCCCTGGAGTCTTCTCTTCTCCAGACTGAACAACCCCAACATTCTCAGCCTGCCTTCACAGGAGAGGTGTTCCAGCCTGGACCCACTTCAACAGGTCCATATCCTTATGTCGGGGGCCTCAGCGTTGGATGGAGTACTCCAGGTGGGGTCTCACGAGAGCAGAGTAGAGGGGCAGAATCATGTCTCTCAAACAGCTGGCCACGCTTTCTTTGATACAGCCCAGGATGCAGTTGACTTTCTGGGCTGTGGGTGCATGTTTCCTTCTCATGTTGAGCTTTTCATCAGCCAACATTTCCAAGTCCTTCTCCTCAGGGCTGCTCTCAATCCATTCTCCACCCAGACTGTATTTCTGCTTGGCATTGCCCCAACACCCATGCAGGACCTTGCACTTGGCCTTGTTGAACTTCATGAAGTTCGCACAGGCCCACTTCTCAAACCTGTCGAGGTCCCTCTGGATGGCATCCCTTCCCTCCAGCATGTCAACAATATCTGTGATCTAAACCATTAAATCCATTAGTCAGTCACTGAGTTTAACTTGAGACCATGATCTACAAGTGTTTTTTTTATTGGGGACTGTGGTATGTGCCTCCACCAGAATTTTATCAAGGGTTACCTCTGTACAGGTTGGCCTTAATTTCTTTCTTTGCACTAAGCAGACTTTGCACTAACACAGCACTTGCTTTGCACTACAACAACATTGTACATGCCAGCACCACAGCTATCAAAAAAAACCTACACTGTGCCTGCTCAATAACCTTCAGGTAGGGAGATGTGTGAACCTCACCAAACAGATACATTAGACCTATTAATTCTCTGGTCTGATAATTCTAATAGCCGGCATTCAAGCCAGTGAATTTAATGAGCTTAGTGCAGTAAGAGCAATTTCAGTTATTTTCACATATTTGAGTACTATATTTCCTTGTTTCACCTTTTTAGTAAATCTCATTAAAACCACACAGACTCAGTTAACTTTTTCAAATAAACTCTTTACAGAACTGTAGGAAATAAATGAAATTAGTGAAGTATTCTGATAACTGCTTGGCACTGCCCTTGAACTGAAACTTTTATCATTTATATATGTCTGAGTAGGGCACACTGGATCAGACCCTGAATTACAGTGTAGTTATGCTTAAGGGTATAATATATGTGCTTTATACACCAATTAATTTTAAAAAGTCCTTCTTTTTACCTGGTTTGGTTTTTTTAATAGCAGAAAGTGACTGAAAATGTAATGCCACTTCTTGAATATCTGAATGCTGATGGATTTTTTTTGCTGTCACTAAAGACTCTAACTAAATGGTAAAAATGGTAAAGCTAGAAATGTTAAGAACAGAGCCAGAAAGTCTGATTAAACTTTGCAAATGAATTTTTCCAACATAACTATAGGTACTTGGAGGATTATTCATTTTAAAAAGCTAAACTAAATTGTATAGATGAAATAGGTGTTTGAAGATGGCAGCATTTTGTGCAAGCTTCCACATACAGTGGCTGTACAAATGAAGCAAAAAACCTCTTATGTAGTATGGTACAACTACCTCTGAGTAACAACCTTTGTCTGAGGAAGTCTAAGAACTTATACAACAAAAGAGTTGCATAGATGCAGTAGTTAAATGATGTAACAAAAAGTTGTGTAGAGAAATACCAAGATCATTAGCTTTTCATCTTCTCAGACTATAGAGAGATTCTCAAAGTAAAACAAAAATAGACATAGATTTTAAAATTTTCAAGATATGTTTTTCCAGATAAATGTTTTCTATTTTGATCCTTCATCACACAAGTGATAAAAAAAATCGACTAATGTCTATGGACTGATGGAAGATACCAAACTGTTTTGGTAAGAAAGAGAAATATTGTCTAGCTGGTCCTAAAGGCCATACCCATACTGGTGAATTTACCAGCACTTCTCATATGCCGATTCTGAAGATGTATCTGCCCATCTTCCAATTTCAGTCTCGCTCTATGAGATCCAACAG
Source organism: Pluvialis apricaria (assembly GCA_017639485.1). Taxonomy (NCBI): domain Eukaryota; kingdom Metazoa; phylum Chordata; class Aves; order Charadriiformes; family Charadriidae; genus Pluvialis; species Pluvialis apricaria. The sequence continues at coordinate 40,621,024 of CM030007.1, forward strand.
CAACATTGCTGGAAGGCCAGGTGCATGGGGTGGAAGAAATGGTGGTTCCATAATAGTCATTGCTATTACACATGGCCAAAGATCACAGCCTTGGAGAAGGGGAAAAAGAGGGTTCCCTAATGTTTGGTGGAATGACAATAGCTATACAGATATGGAAAACATTTATAGGAAACATACAGAATTCTCTTTTTTTTTCTTTTCCTTTTACTTTATTTTTTCAGACATTGCATCACCTCAGTGTTTGATCTATATTACAGTCATTTGCTTTCTGCTTAAGTAATAATATCAGTGTATGTCTACACCATAGACATTGAAAGCACAGCATTAATATTGCAGAATAATGTTTTGTAAATTAACTTATATGACATCCACAGCCATGACACTTGCCTTAGGCTGCAAATCTTCCCAAGAATCACAGTATACACTTAAGATGATAATCCAAGTCAAACTCCATGTTACTTTGTGTAACATCCTACTACTGCCACACTATTGTGACTGCAAAACGTAAGTAAGGCATGCTTCATAAGTCACTAGGTTTGAACAGATGAAACAGGCAGGCAGATTACATTCAAATAAATAATACTTCCTGCAATTGTTCAGGACTATGTGAGCTATGACTTGGATTAAAAAAAAAAAGCATTTTTGATAGCTAGTAATGTAATAATACAGTAATGTAGATATTTATACTTCAGTAATTTGGGGGAACTGATTCTTACAAAGAATTATCTTATTTAAAACAAATATATTCTTTGCCATTATGTTATTGAAATGTAATTTCTCAGTCCTGTTATGGAATATTGTATTCTGAGTTACTTCTAATGGTTACTGCAAATAGTCTTTTAACACATCTTTGGTTCTGTGCATCTATCTGCAGCAATTAACAGCCACAAACCCCAGATAACTGTACAAAAGGTGTTTGTACCAACACAGAGTGTATGGACATCTTTTGCCAGAACTAGCAGCTCTACTGGAAAGTCACAGTAGTGTCGTACTTCAGGATTACAAGTTTATATTTTGAATTGCACAGTACATCTTTCGGCTGCATTCATAGACTGCAGTTCATTGTACTACATAGTCTGCATAAGAGCTTTGAATTAAACGGACCAAGAAATAAGAAGGAGAGGTGACTAAAGAGAAAGACACATTTTTTAATTAAAATGAGAGGCAGCCAGTTTGGCACCTTTATGTGTTGCAGTAAGAACCACGGTGAGAATCACAGTCTATTTTTGTTCTGATGCTGACTGACTCCTCCTAAGATCTCAGCCAAATTAATTAGGGCCTAATTCTGTCAACTTTAGTCACAGTGATTAATTCGTTACTCAGTGAGTAATCTTATATATATCAGAAAGTTGGGAAGTACTCTGAATCTTTCATGAATATTAGGAGGCTGAAGCCCGTCAAAAAATGATCACTTTCAGTATGAAATGTATCTCACTAACTTCCCTCTAATCACCAAAAAAGCTCTGTGTACAGTACGGCAATGGACATTGAAAGGACCAGTTATTTTTTTGCTGAGTTTCAAAATTTGTTACGTCTGTCCAATAGTGTGGTATTTGTCTTGGACTTAAGATATTTGTAAATTATATCACCCTATAGGTTTCGTGACTCCAAAGCATAATTTACGTCAGGGAGTTGTCAAATCTGGCAGCCTGATAGAGGCAAGGTTACTGCACCAGCCCCATACATTCAAATCCAACCAGTATTGAGGCTGGGCATGTATTCCCAGTAGGCACATGCACACAGAGCACAGATATACACCGCATTAAATACACAGCTGGCCACACAGCTCAACACAGACAGAAACATTCATCACTCATGCAGACACTCTCTAGCTATATGTGGGTCTGTGCGTGTTTGTATACATATATAAATGTGTATGTATGTATACACATACATACATACCTGGTGGACCCCTCCAGCAGCTGAGCTTACCCAGTCTGCCCTTGGATGTGGTCTCTCCAGCTGCTAGCACTTGGACATAAGAGCCCCCAAGAGCGCAGTCCCACTCCAGTTGCTGGTACAGACCATTGCACACACATACAGAAAAACACACATGCAAGCAGATATCCCAATCAAAGCCCAGACCTGATGATTCCTCCAGCAGCTCTCTGGGACTCCCCTGGTCCCTCTGATAGCCATTTGCTGCTGTCATCTCACCCTTAGAGGCACACACAGTTGCCTAGCTCCTAGATCACTGCACTAACTCAGCTGCCTCATCTGGCTTGATCTTCGCTAGTGATCACACAGTCATACCTGCCCTTGCTCTGGTTGTTGGTACCATGGAAAAATTAGCTTCTGATCCCTGGTCTGACTCCAGTTGCTGGCACTCAGACCCCCATACACACATGTGCATGCAGAAGAGAGATCCTCTCACCCAAGAAAGAGGTAGAAGATAATTTAACAAGAAGGTAAGACAAACCGTGTTGATCAGGTGCAGGGCACGGTTGAAAACTGTACAGCCCAACAAACAATATACATGCAAATGTTCCTTTCTACCCCCTTACCCCTTTATTTTCCCATGCCTGTTCCTCCCCACATCACCTAGACCTATCCCTCTATCCCTTTCCCTGACTTTGGTTCCTCCTCTAAACATTGCATAAGAAGTACTGTAGTCCTAAATGCTCTTCTTTTGCATCCCATAATGTGTTGCAAATCCTCTAGGTAGTGATTCAACCTCATTTTGTAAAATGATTGGAAAGATGTTCCCTTTGACTCATGAGATGGGCGTCATGCCCAGACCATGGGGCTGACGTTATCCTGGGACAGCCCTGGGAGTGGCCTGGACAGAGCTTCCCTTCCTCTGAGTCTTTTACGTGGGTTGCTACTTGCCGTTGTGCTCCTGTGCTTCTCTGAGCTTGTGCAGATGGGCCTGTGATGGGCTGGTGACTCCCATCGTGGGTCTGGGTGTGGCCCAGCAGCTCTCCCTCCTGCTTCCGTTCCTCTAGGTTCCCTTGTGTGTGTGGACATGAGCTTTTTAGCAGACAACCTAAAAATTGGTTCTTGAATGTGGTGTTCTTCCCCACGTAATTGTGGCACCCATTCTTTAACATTTAGTAAATACATCCTGAAAAGGCTGAAAAAAAAAAAAAACAACCAAAAAAAACCCACAAAACCAAGACAAAAAGATAGAAAAGACATAAGTGAGTGAGGAACGCAAACTGTAAATGTAACCCAGGAACCTTGAAAAGTATAGTATACAAGTTAGTGTAGCCTTGGACAACTCAAACTTTTGTATTTAGCATTTATATAGTCAATAACCTCAATTGGCATTGACCTTGTGAGCAAAATGGGGCAATATTTTCACTTGGGTGAACTGTTATTGGAGAGTTTCTCTAGTGTATTAGGCACAAACATGCATTCCATCAACATCAAGTGCATGCTACCTTTTTCATCAATTTTCTTTTATTTTGTGCTAACATTGTTATTGTGGTCAGTACAGGGAAAAAAAAATTACTTTGTCTGAGCGTTGACTTCATCTGTGGCATAATACTATTGAAATCAACTGACTTTGCTATATTTTTTCTTTGCAGGAATCTCTGGACATATCTTTTACCAGTAATAAAATGGATCATATCACTCAAAAAAAAAGGTTACTTTACTGTTATTCTTTTTAGATTGTAAGACTAATCTATTTTTAATTTTCAGGAGTGAATCTCCAGTTTGAAAGGTTCTAAGTGCAGTCTGAAATGTTATAGATAAATGTAACTAAGGTACATACCCAGCTGTTCTGCCAATGAGAAGGAGCATTGACGGAATGTCAGAACGTACATGACTTTTACTGTCAAAACAGATGACTGACAGCAGTGATACTGACCATCCAAATAGCCACATACATCAGTAGGTAGGAGTTAAGAGAGGCCAGACAAACCAGAAAGATGGTTGCTGTGTTGCAGATTACACAGCAACTAGGTTTGCTCAGCCTGCTCTACGAGGATGGACAGAAGTTTGTTTTGAGCCCACTGTTAGAACTTATTTCTAGAATATGTTGAAATTGCAACCAGACCTTTTGATTGCTCTTAAGACCTAAGATTTCATTTCAAGTTTCCACATCATTCCAGGAAAAAATCTTCATGCCCACAGAAATTAGTTCCTCTGCAGTGTTGGTTCAGCTACACATGGAAATGGCTGAGAAGAAGCATTATCTGCTCCTTTTCTTCTGAAATGTTTTATCTGCCTACCACCCTCCTTAAAGCCAGAAGAAAGAAAAAGGGAAATGGTACTACTAAACATACTGTAATTAAAGTAAAAATAGATGCTGCTAAAGGGAAGAAAGAAAGGCCATGTCTAACTGGACCAGTTGTCCATGTTTTACTCAAATTGGGTTTACTAACTCCATCCTGTCTTGCATGTGGACAGATGCAACTGACCATATTCATTCAGGCTGTGTTTAAATATTTACCAGTAGCATTTCAGAAAAGCATCACTCAAAAAGAAAGTAAAACCAGGTTAATATACAATCAAATGTTTGTATATCTTGATGTGAAGAGAAAAAAAATAGAAAAGTAAAATAAAACAAAAAAGAAACTATGGGGAAGAGATATTATGATCCTAAAAAAAAAGTTATAGCTTTCCGGCATATACTATTGAAAGTAGCAAGGAAAAAGTCAATGTATGTCAAGTAATGGTAACAAATTTGTAGAGATTACATTAATGTTCCAATTTACTTTTTGTATTTCGGAGACATGCACAGGCAGCAGGAAGAGGCCCTTTCATTCTGTGTAGACTTATGCCTTGAAGCTGTCTCCCCCACAACTGCAAAATAAAATGGTATTCTTTATCTTGATCAGAATGAGCTTTATACTCATGGGAACGCTGTCAGCATGGGCTCTTTTTCTGATTTTAAGACTGATAACTGACCATTTATTTTCTGCAGCAGCTTCAATTTCTCCATAAAAGTAATTATATGCCTTTACATCTCCAAGAAAACTCTATTACGGGTTTTACTTTAGTGAAGCTAACTCAGAAACAATAAAAAATAAAAACACTAGCACACTTAAGGGTCCCATAATGAATATAAGCCATCAGAATTTGAAAACATTCAGGTAGGTTTTAACACGTTGGATGTTGTATAGGAAGAATTTGGGGTGAGAGGAGACAGAAACCATGCATTCCATAGATAACTGTGAGGGATAGAACAAGTGTGGGACAACTAGCAAACTAGCTATTTGGAAATTATAAGCATGGCAAATTAAAAATGAAATTATATCCCTTACATGAAAAAAATATTTTTACAATACCTTTGTATATCTCCTCCCTTCAGGCAAGTATTGCTTTATTTGACCAAGCAAGGATTCTATTTGCATTTTTATCTTATGTCTCTCATTTTTTGTTTATGTCCATAATATGTCTACTAATGATCAGATCAGTTTGATGTTACTTAGTGATTTAACTGTCCCAAAGCCAGATACAAGAGGCATCATGGTCCTGATACCCTTTTCAGGCAGTCACAGTATCTCAAGCATGGTAAAGTTCTATGGTTCATGGATTTGCTGTGATGATATATATTGCTCCTGCGCTTTCTCATAAGCACTAAAGAGAAAAGCAGAAAAGTAAAAAAAAAAGAATAGTCACTCTGTAATTTCCTTTTGTATCAAGGAAGTAGAATATTTTGGTAAACATCGGTTCCACAGCCGAAGCTAACTTTATTAACTCTCTCTTTAAAACACTTGCCTCACAGTCTTTATATTTTGTGTACTGCTTCCCCAAGATCTTTCTTCTTGTAATGTTGTCTCTTCCAGAACCCTCTCTACACTTTTTCCTGTCTTTTGTTGACCTTTCTATTATTTTATTCTTGCTGTCCCTTTATTTCTCTGAATTTACTACTCACGAGCATATCACTGGGGAAAAAAAACCAAAACCAAAAAAAAAAAAAAAAAAAAACAAAAACAAAAACAAACAAACAAAAAAGAAGCCTTGGTGTCGCTATTGCCACTGCATGAGAAAAGAATAGGAGCAAAAAAAAGATACTGTTTTCCTTCACTTTCGGTACTATTATTTTTCTATATTATTAGGATTAATAGATTCTACCACCATCTGCTGAAGCAATACATAGAACAACGTTTTTCTTTTCTAGTTCAGAAAGTAAGAACAAAAGCAAATAACAAAGAAGCTCAGTAGGAGCCTGGCAGGATTCAGGTTAAGTATGCACTTGCAGTTTTGAGAAGGGTTCCCAGATATTGGGACTTCTTATTTGCTTAGTTTATGCCCCAAGACCAAGACATTATGCTTATGTACACTGTTTGTATTGGGGTTGGGTTGGGTTGGGGGGGGGGGGGGGGGGGGAGTGGCTACAGGGGTGACTTCTGTAAGAAGCTACTAGAAGCCTCCCCTATGCCCCATAGATCTAATGCCAGCCAGCTCCAAGATGGACCCACCGCTGGCCAAGGCTGAGCTCATGAGCGACAGTGGTCGCACCTCTGGGATAACATGTTTAAGAAGGGGAAAAGTTGCTTCACAACAGCAATTGCAGCTATAGAAAGCAGTGACAATATGTGAGAGAAAGGACCCTGCAGACACCAAGGTCAATGAGGAAGGAGGGGGAGGAGGTGCTTCGGACACCGCAGCAGAGATTCCCCTGCAGCCTGCGGTGAAGATCATGGTGAGGCAGGCTGTCCCCCTGCAGCCCATGGAGGTTAATGGTGGAGTAGATATCCACCTGCAGTCCGTGGAGTACCCCACACCGGAACAGGTGGTTACTCGAAGGAGGCTGTGACCCCATGGGAAGCCAGTGCTGGAGCAGGCTCCTGGCAGGACCTGTGTAGAGAGGAGCCCATGCTGGAGCAGGTTTACTGGCAGGACTTGTGACCCTGTGGGAGGACCCACAGGGGAGCAGCTTGTTCCTGAAGACTGCACCCCGTGGAAAGGACCTGCACTGGAGCAGTTCATGAAGAACTGCAGCCTGTGGGAAAGACTCATGCTGGAGAAGTTGATGGAGGACTGTCTCCTATGGGAGGGAGCCCATGCTGGGGATGGAGTGTCAGGAGGAAGGAGCAGCAGAGACAACATGTGATGAACAGATCACAACCCCCATTCCGCATCACCCTGCACTGCTTGGGGGGAGGAGGTAGAGAAAATCAGGAGTGAAGTTGAGCCCAGAAAGAAGGAAGGGGTGGGGTAGGCGAAAGGTGTTTTAAGATTTAGGTTTTATTTCTCATTATTCCATTCTGATTTGATTGGTAATAAATTAAATTAATTTCCCCAAATTGAGTCTGTTTTTCCCATGATGGTAACTGGTGAGTGATCTCTTCCTGTCCTTATCTTGCCCCACAAGCCTTTCGTTATATATTCTCTCCCCTGTCCAGTTGAGGAAGGGAAGTGACAGAGCAGCTTTGGTGGCCACCTGGCATCCAGCCAGGGTCAACCCACGACACAGCCCCACTCCGTCTTTCCCATCATTGTAAAACCTAACAGGAGCTGCAGCAATCGGTAATTTTAAGTTCTTGGATTCTCACTCCCTAATAAGCTTAGACATCACAAAATCTTCTCAAGCGGAGAGATGAACTCCATCAACGAGTTATCAGCAAGGGCTCCCAGACCTCACAAACTCTGGACTCACCCTGAGCCAGGATTTCCTCGTGGTTGCAGAACGAGGATCTCTTCTATCTATATGTATTTTAATAGTGCCAAAACAGACTGTATCAATTTTTCAGCCATTGGGGTAGGAAAAATTCTGTGGAGATCCTAAAAAAATGTCTGTTTACATGCATCTGTAGACATATGGTACTGATCCCTCCCTACACTAGACTTCTTGCATCTGTGCTGTAGGAAACTGAAATAGTGTGCTATGATTTAGCTGGAAAGGTTATTTTGAAGATGGCTGTGTGATTTGGGAGCATAAAAATACCAGAGAAAATTATTCATATTAATACAACTTGAAGCCGCAAAAGATTTCTGCTCTTAAAATGCACATTGCCTTTGAAAATTCCTGTGAAATACAGACATTAGAAGAAGCGGAGACATTAAGTCCTGTTAAAACAAGCTTTGGTAAAATTTAAAATCTACTCTTAAAGAGAGACACAGAAAGAAGAGAGATGCTTCAGCTGATAACTAATTCCACTGACACCATTGACATTCTAATAGTAAAAGGATTCTTGTTTTAAACTCTTTCCATTTCTTCTGTTTTCTGTCATTCTGTTCATTAAAGCCTACACAATCCTCTTTTCTATACCAAACAATATGGGGCACACCAGCATCAGTCCAAGCATTGAATCTTTAGATAAAAATCCTCTTGTTGGCATCACTCTGTGCATGCACAGAGCCCTGCTCAATTTGGGCACGTCCCTTAACTCGGGCTGCAAAGTACTGCCACAGACTTGGTAAGAAGTGATGGCATTCTCTACAAACTGCAAAGAGTTAATCTGGCACATAAGCCCTTGTTACTAGCACTTGACTTACCATGTACATACATTTATAGGACTGTGAGCATATTCCTTGGCATAAGGCTTTCAGAGAAATGCAAACAATTAAAAAAACGTCCCTGATGGAATTAATTTTGCCTAACTCTTTATATCTGCATGGCAGACTGCAAATAAGTTTGCCTTTGGAGGTACTGAAGAGAAATAGATACTGTTAATATGTGATTTATTACACCCTGAAGTAGACATCCAAGTTGACCGTTTCCAGCTAATGTTTACTTCTCTTCAACTGCTGCAATGGAGCATGTTACAGATCCTAAAGCTGGGTGAGATAAATCCCTCTGTCTAATTCCACTCTCGGACATATGGAATGGCATGGAAAAGAATGTAAAGTATTTGTTCAAACTACAAATAGCCATTCATCACTACAAACAGCCATTATTCATTAATACCTATATAAAACTTTTTTTTATTCCTTAAATATCTTAGTCTGAATAAATTGTAACAGTCTTAGGTGACTAAAGTAGTGCTACCTAAATTAACTCCAAGCATATTGTAGCAAGAAAATCCAAGTGAATTAATTGTTTTCTATTGTTCTGCAGAAACAGATATCCTCTATTGATTACTTATCTTAATGGAAACGAGGTTACTGGAGTACCGCAACAGTACTTATTTTGAATTAAAAATCTTTGGTACGCTATATAATTTATTAATCTTAAATGTTCTGTGGTTTCTCATTGTGATCAACATATGAGGAAAACAGTCTCATAATATTTTGAATCTGCAGTATGTGTGGTCAATATTAAAACACAGAAACATATTTAGAGACATAGATGAATGAAGGATGGGAAACAGTGTAACTAGTTTAAACCAAACTTGTTAATACACTGTAGTGAGAAATACATGCTCCACATCATAGAAGTAGAGGAGGCCTGGTGGCCATGCAGCCCTGACATCTGGACTGTGGTTTCATCCATCCCCGGATGCACTTTTTACAGATTTCAGTGTTTTTTTAGATCTCACATGCTAGTATTACGTAGGAAGAGATACTTCTAAATAGCAAAACTCCCAATGCACAGATGGTATTAGAAAGACATTAATATTTTAAGTAATGCACTGGTCCTAAAACTGAAGTAGTACAAAAAAAATTCTCTGCAAACAGTTTTATTGCTTTCTTTTTCTGTTGCTTTTATGTTGTGGGAAACATATATTCCAAAGTAATTAGAAAATGGCAAAGTTTCAAAACTGTTATGAAATATGCTGGAAAACAGAACAGAAAATGTAAGAGAAACCTGAATATTCTGAAAAGAAATACAGTGAAACAACAGCAGATAATGCAAATAGGTAAAATACAAGTATGCATTTGCCAGGGGATGGAATCCAAATGGGAAGAAAATCTTACCTTTTTGGCTCCATTTTCATTAATCTCTCTCTTTTGTATTTTACTTTCCTTCTGTTTCTTCAGGGATTGTTTTTTTTGCAGAGAATGCTATAAGAAAGTGTGCCACATTTCATGTAAATTAGTTTTTTGCTGATTTGCTGCTGTTATGTTGTGTATTTTGTGTATTACAGTCATTAGGTTTCCATGCTAATATCCTACCTATAAAAATTCTGTTACTTTTAAAATAAATAGAATAAAACATATTAGAAAATAGTGGAGTATTTCATCAAGCATATTTAGCATGGTTATAACAAGAATGGCTGACTTAAAACAAAAGTAAAACTGCTAGTACAAACTTCATATACACAAGCAGCATTTTAAACACAGGCATATGCAATTGCTTACAATTAAAGCCACTCTTATGAGGAAGGGATTGTAAAATTAATATGCTTTGCTGCAAGAATAAGGTTTGCCAGAGAATGCTCAAAGAGAAGGTACATATGGGGGAAGCTGCAGCATATAATTTCACCATGGCCAGTTATCTTGTTGCCCTGTTGCATCCCTTTAGACGTGGTTAACCACAGAAGATATTGGTGAATAATTGTCTCTGCATGAACAGGAATACAGTTTTGGAAAGTATATTGTCTTATTCCTTTCAGATTGTGCCCATGGTTGTTCGTTTTCACAATGTATGCCCCTCCCTTGGTCCATAAATAGTCAGAAAAAGCCTGAAGATACTTGGGTGCAGATTGGTTTCATACTGAAAAGTAGACAGGGTCTAAGTCTCACAGCTGGGTGATAGAGCTGCAAGGAGATTAACAGAGGAGGGAGGAACTGATCAGGCATTCAGCACTTGTTATCTGCCTCACTGGCATCTTTAGAGGCCTTATCTGAGCACACTGAAGTAATAGTAATTCCAAAGCTCTTCTGCTCGCGCTGTCATTGCATTGGTCATCTGCTATTAAGCTTTCCAGCATCTGTTATCTAGTAGTGGATGAGGTGTTCATGAGACTGGGTGAGAGCACATTCTTGTCCTTACTCAGCTCAGCTTTAACCATGCAGTTTCTCAGCACAAAGTGAGAAAAAGTCCTGGAATTTAGTGTCTGAGCCTTTTGAAATTGCCTTCCACATAAACTAAATATAAAGTACACTGTTCCAGGACAAAATGATGCTGAGAATCTCAGCTATTATCCACTGGGTGTCTGCTTTCTTGAATACCTATAGAAATTTTATAACCTCCTGTCAGACCTGCCATTGGAATAATCAAGAATTCCCATTCAGAAAGATTTGTTTGTCCTTAGTGGCTGGACTGCATTAGCTTCAAGGTCACCAGTTGTGTCCCATCCAGATCTGTATTAGATGCTCTCTATTCTGATTTGGGAAGTGAAGTAGAAATAAGGAAGTTAAAAAATAAGTCTGTGCTATGATTGCATTATTTACCACAGAAATAGAATATAGGGGTTTTTTTTGTTTTTTTTTTCTCATGTGTAGTAAATTATTGACTCTGCTTCATTCAGCCCTCAGAGACTGATACACAAGTTCTAGGGTGTTCCAGGCATTTTCACCACTAAACAGAACATTAGACTCATCTGCATCTTTCTTGGATATCCCGCCTGACTCCCAGTGCCACAAAGCACCGAATCTACAAGTCATTGTTGCGCTTCAAGTAACAGAGAAACCTTCATGGAGCCATTAGACTCTAATTAGGAATAAGTAATAAACGATGCAGAACCAGGGAATTCTTACATATACTTATACCCCGGAAAAATTAGCAGGGTGTCATAAAAAATAGTGTCTCACACTAAAGAAAAATAGATGCATTGTTACAGAAGAAAACAATGACTTTCAGGGATAACTTTTGTCTGGCTTTAATTCAAAGAAAAGAAAGAATAAATGCATGTTAGATAACATGACAACAAGCACAAAGAAATATCTCAGAGAGAAAAGAAGTAACAGAAAGAAAATATGTCAGTTAATAAATGAAGGAGCTGAAATTAATGCTGAGTAAAAAATGGCCTGGATGCTGATCCTTTTTTCTTTTCCTTAAATAATCTGTCTTCAGCAGGGAAACTAAGAGAAATGTTGATATGATTAGGAATACCATGAAGATTTATTACAATGAAGACAGGAGATAGGAGCATAGGCAGCACTTGGGAAAAATTAGCATATAAACATCAATCTATTTGAAAAGAATCATGGACCAGACTTCTGAAGGAACCCACTATTTACAGTTGCCATTTACGTGCCTGGACATTTAACAGACTATGACCCTATCAAAGCAGTTATGTGAATAACCAAGTATCTTGATGTTCAGCATACATGTACCACAATGAGATCAACTGCCTCAGATCACTGAACTCCTCTGAAAAGATGAACACTCCAAGCAGGTGAAAAAAAGTAGGATTTTAGCTATCTTTGAAAATCTGGCTTTTGGAGGATAATTTGAAGTTTGTGAATTGGGAATTAATACCCTTTTCAAGAATGTCAACTTTAAAACTAGACAATGAAGAGACAACAAAACATGCATTTAAAATTTAACAAAGCATTTGTTTAAATGCTACAGTTGGAAACCTTGATTGTCTCTCTCATATGTGGCCAGAAAGTTTTGAAAAACAAAAAAATTTTTATAACAGCGATATTCAAAGGCATGCTGAGAGCTATTCTAATGTTCTTGAGTGCCACGGACAACTTAGGAGCCAAAGTCAAGAGTTGCAAAGAAAGATGGAAATTATCTAAGCAGCTTGAGAAAACCTTAATAAAACTTGTTAACTCTATAGAGCCAATGACAACAATGCATGTCCAGATCTGTTAAATGCATGTATTCTGGAGCATAGTTTCTGATCTGTACCAGATCTATACTTTCATTTTATCTCTTAATGCTATGTTCAGTCCTTAAGTATACATAACCATCATGCGAGTACGTATACATATACATGTAGACATACACATAGACATATACGCACATATACATAAACATTTTCAGTACATCTTTTACTCCTACCTATTGACAAACAGCAGTACTTCACAAATATTTTTGCAACTTGAAAAAGGGTAACAAAATGGATCCCTCAGATGTTGAGTTTGATGTTGACTTTCAAATATTTGCAATTATGAATCTTAATGTTTCTCCAAAATGGCTGAAAGATGATAACAAAATGGTTCCAGTGTCCAAGAAACAATTTCAAAGGATTTATTAGCGCAGGCCTGCACAGATCTTAAATGGCAGCACCATTTCCTTTTTGGTGTTTGCTGTTATCAAGCGCGATTAAAACATAAACTGAAAAAATACATAATTATCCAAGCTCATTTATCTAGATACAGTTAGGTACCTCTGGAGGACTTGTACCTACAGACCCGAGACAAACTGTGCTATGTCTTCAACTACCAGGAACAATGAAGTAGTAACCAAACTGCCACTCAATAAATAATTTAGCCTTATTTTATTAATTTCTGAATCTCTCGCTATCAGAGAAAAATGAAGGTAAACTGAAAAGAATTCACAGAATAATTGAAAAAGTTTTCAGAAGGCTAGATGGACTGATTCCCAAAAGGAGATTGTGCAACTAAATATGTATACAATTGCTTCATTAAGCAAAAAATAAGAGGGCATAATTACAATATTTAGATGTTTTTATACCATTAACAGAAAAATGTAGAATAATATCCCATAGTAAAAGAGAATATGGCTTAAAGAAATAGAGTGGATTAAGAAAAGGGGAAAAAAAAAAAAGAGAACAATTTTAAGGAGATCTTCTGTTGCAATTAGGTCTATTAGCCAGTGGAATCTTTTTTAATGATAAAACTTCCATTACTTGCTAATACCAGGTAGACAAAGAAACTGAATACTGAATGGAATATATTAAACTAATTTGAGGTTCAGTTGTGCCACACTCAATCATATTGCTGATTTAGTAACAGGCAGATGGACTGGATGACTGTAACAAATTTCAGGCACTTTAATAATTGACACTTTGGCATTTGGTTATGAGATTATCTAATACTGTGTGGCTACTCATATGCTACAACAACTTGAAAGGGCTTTCTGATATTTGTTTAGGGTTTTACTTTTTTACCATGAAAATCAAGCTGGTTACAGACAATTTTGAACAACATGCCAAGACACTGAAATTTTGAAAAGAAAGTAAGGTGATCCATTCAATTGCCTTAAATGAAAAAAAAAAAGAGAGAAAAAAAGAAAAAAAAGAATTTATATTTTAGAGTATGTTTAGAAGATACTAAATAACCATAAAGGGAAAGCAAAAAGCTGCTGGGTAAGGGAATATAGAGGTTCTGCTGTCCATTGCAAAGTATATAATCACTTTCAGCTGAAACAATTCTAGGATACTGTTTAGATTCATTTTTCCGGTGGTATGCCTATACTGCAGTAGTAACTTCAGCATAGGATATTAGAATTACAGCATAGAATATTTGGGTTGCACTCGCAATTCACTTGAAAATGACAGCTGGTGCAGAATTCAGCTTTTCATTTCCTAAGTGGAGTGAAATATTGCATGTATTACACTTGGTTTCTTGTTTACTACTACACACATTTCATAGACTTCTGCTTCTGAAGTCTCACATGAAGTGACATGTGACTTCCAGATAGACTAGTCCTCACCATTTTATTTACTGTTATTTCTGAACAGCTTCCCAACATTCTTCATAATTTCTCCAAAAATGATAATTCTGAATGAACATGGATGGAAGTTCTTGATGAAAAGTTTTTTGAGATTATCACTGTATACCATTGTTTTTAGGCGCTGTATTCTGGAATTCATTTTTCATAGAACATGAGTCTAGAGAATGGAAAACAGATATGAAGCAGTGATGCTAATACAGTTTTATTTTCAACCAGTTTTCCACCTCAAATATTTTTTGCAGGTTGTTTTTAAATAAGACAAAGGGCAGAAGCTGATTTTCACAGAATCACAGAATGATTGAGGTTGGAAGGGACCTCTGAAGGTCACTGCCTGGTCCAACGCTCCTTCTCAATCAGGGCCACCTGTAGCTAGTTGCCCGGGACCATGTCCAGACAGCTTTTGAACATCTCCAAGGATGGAGACTCCACAACCTCCCTGGGAAACCTGTGCTGGTGCTCAGTCATCCTCACAGTAAAAAAGGGTTTCCTCAAATTCAGGTGGAGCCTCCCGTGTTTCACTTTGTGCCCATTGCCTCTGGTCCTGTCACTGGGCATGACCAAGGAGACCCTGGCTCTGTCCTCTTTGCACCCTCCCTTCAGGAATTTAAATATTTTTATAAGATTCCCCTGAGCCTTTTGTTCTCTAGGCTGAACAGTTCCAGAGCTCTCAGCCTTTCCAGACCCTTAAACATCTTTGTGGCTCTTAGCTGGGCTCTCTCCAAGACGCCTATGTCTGTATTATTTTTTTTTCTAGAAGCCATCTGCTTCTGCAGGTGACTTTATATCTTTGAAAGAGTTCACCTCTACAGTGATACTTATTAAAAAAAGAGGACTGCTAGATGAAGAGAGCTTTTGAAAACAGGGTCTCACCTGGCACTAAAAGACTACAACTCATCTATTTTATTCCATACCATAATTCCTGCCTTTTTTTTGGTGTGTTTTTCTTTTGTTGCCCCCCCCCCTCCCCCCCCCCCCAGTCTGTACCACTGGTGAAAAAAAGTATATGTATACTCTTTATTTGTCAAAATCATACCCACAAAGCTATTTAATATCATTATTTGGTTAATGATTTAATGATTTTTTTATTTGGGAAGTTAGTTCAGCAAGGAAGACAAAAAATGCATGAATCTGTGGATTTGTCACATCACCCAAGCAAGGATAGACTGTTGTTCTATTGTTCTTGAAGGATATTATGGTTTTGACCATTGCAGTCTCAGCTTTTCATTTACTCTGGCAGTAAGCGATCACTTTACGTCTATGTTTGTTCTCACGACTGACGCTGTCACATGCTCCCTACATTGTTGTTATCTGAGCCACGAAGCAAACATAATAGCCAAAATGTTTCTTGATCTGTTTGTTTTTAATTTCAGAGGGCAAAAGCAGTGAATACTAATAACAACACAACACCTTTATAGATAAAATAAATACTTCTTCCCAGGTAAACGTTACAGGAAACAAAATGATAATTCACTGCAAATACTATACAATTGTTTATAAGGCACAATGAGAAACTGTGCAGTTTAATGTGCCTTTGTAATTATGACTAGTCTGCACGTTCTGCAGTGAAATCACATGGAATTACAATATAAACTAAAATAACGTCACCATTATTGAAGGTCAATGAAGACAGAAAAAAGGATTCATTTCTTTTTTGTTTGTTGTTAGCAGAAAACAATTCTGAACAAAAATACTGCATGACTGCAACAGACAATATAGCTACTTCCCAAGATTTTAAATGCCTGCTATTTCATACCTGTAAGATAATTAGTCTTAGACATCAGAAAAGATTTTCTCTCATATGTGAATTAATAAAAGAGAGGATGGACTTCTTTATTATTGCAACTTTTTATTTCTAACTTATATGTTTTACTGCAGTTTGGTTAATATTATTTTTGTTAACCTTTCTATTATCATCATCATTATTATTGTCAGTTTGGTGCTTTGAAACATATACCTCTTCTAACCGCTAGATGGAACTAAAAAACCTTGCAATTTATCTTTTTTTCTGTTACATAGATGCATACCAATTTCTTCAGGATAAAAGCTTGGAAACAATCCAGATCTGGCACTTACCAAGTTAGGGAAGGGGATCTAAAGCACAGTAACTGCTACTTGGTGTAGCGCTACCTTTTTTGCTTGCAACTCTGCCAAAAAAAGAAGATATTTCAAACATATTATAAATGTTGCACCTTCATAGCAATGAGGGTAAAAATAAAACCAAGACAATAAACCAAACCGAAACAAACAAAAAACCCCCAACCATTATAGCTTTCCAAACTGTAATAACTAAAAGTCAATATTGATTGATTTTTTGGGAGATATTTTGGAGATAAACCAAGGCAGAAATATGTTCACTTTCAATATATCTGACATTTAACTGTAGAAAGGCATGTTAAAAAAAAGAAAACTTTTTTTTCTTTTATATATTTTTTTGATTCTGGGTATGCAGTGGGCTTATTCCTTTACAGATCCTACAGAAACAAATATTTACTCTTCTTCTGAAAAGATGTAAGCATGCATGTAGTTGAAGATGTCCCTGCTCATTGCGGGAGGGTTGGACTAGATGACCTTTAAAGGTCCTTTCCAATCCAAACTATTCTATCATTCTATGCTTCCAAAACTATTACTTTTGTGATGTATTCAAATTAAAATTGCATAGTATAATATATTAGTTGCTTTTGGTTTCAAGATCTATCACTTATTCCTTTCCGGAAAGTTTATTACTGTAGCAGGATAGTATCAATAGACTGATGTAACAGTTCCTGCACTCAGTTGATCTGCATTTGAATCAGGTGTTGAAGTATTCTCCGTGCTCAGCAAAAATTATTATTTTTTAAACCTTTTAATTAGCATGATTTGTTTGATATCCCTCTGATCATTCGGATTGCTTTAACCTAACCACATTATCCCCTTTTTAGACTAAATACAAGTGTTACTACTAGTGAGAAACACTTTTTTCTCTCCTGACCAGTTCCTCATCTGTCAACCTTTCTGTTAAAATTTTCAAAGAAATATTTTCTTCCCAGTCCCATGCTGCATTATTCTATATGTATATTTTTTATATATGGCAAAGCTGCAACAAATGCATAAGAAATTAAGGCTTTTTAGCATTGTTCTACAAATTCCAGGAACCTGAGTGTTGCAGTCTTTCAACTTGATAGCTGGAAGCTCAGTCATATGAAGATCAACTAAATGTATTCTAATTTTGTTGAATGGTGTTTCCTTTGGTGCCTTTTTTTTTTTTTTTAAATGAGGTTGTATTTGGAATTTAGAAATGAGCATATTGAACACTAAATAACCAATATGCAAGCATTACAGACTATGCATGCATGTTTCCAGTTTGGCCTACCTGTACAATAGAAGAAAAACCAACAGACAGTGTCAGTGAATGATATGCAAATAAGCTTCTTGATACTTCTCACATTTATTTCACTGAAAACAACTAACAGTTGTGGGTTTTTCTCCCTTTATCTCTATTGTTATCAGTTTTTCTTATTCAATTCTTTGACCTTTTCCTTGATCTCTCTTTGGCATAACAGTCACTTTAATTCTCTCTGAAATTCTTCCCTTTCTGCAGTCTCCACCTAGATGTCCTGTTTTCTAGAAATATATCACATCCCTGGTGTTGCCAATATCTATACAGAAGGCCAAAACACTGTGATAATTAAGTATTACAAACAAAAACTGTGACATACCATCAACTCCTACATAGAAAAAAAAAAAAGCTTTTTGTTCAACCTCGTTTGTTTCTCCTTAATAAACTAGGATTCATCACAGAATCACAGAATCTCCTAGATTGGAAAAGACTTGTAAAATCATCTAATCCAATCATTAACCTAATACTGACAAGCCCACCACTAAACCATGTCCCTAAGCACTATACCTACACGACCCTTGAATACCTCCAGGGATGGGGACTCCACCACTGCCCTGGGCAACGCGTTCCAATGCCTGATGACCCTTTCAGTAAAGAAATTCTTCCTCATATCCAATCTAAACTTCCCTTGGCATATCTTGAAGCCGTTTCCTCTTCTTCTATCCCCTGTTACTTGACAGAACAGGTCGACTCCCACCTCTTTGCAACCTCCTTTCAGATGGTTGTAGAGAGCAACAAGGTCTCCCCTGAACCTCCTTTTCTCCAGGCTAAACAACCCTGGTTCCCTCAGCCACTCCTCATAAGACATGTGCTCCAGACCCGTCACCAGTTTCGTTGCCATTCTTTGCACATGCTCCAGTCCCTCAATGTCCTTCTTGTGGTGAGGGGCCCAAAACTGAACACAGTACTCAAGATGTGGCCTCAACAGTGCCAAGTAAAATCACCTCCCTGGTCCTACTGGCCTCACTATTCCTGATGTTAAAGGAAAGATGGGTAAAATACTCTTTGTTTACTGTGGAGTTCTGAGGAGGAAGGGTAATATTGAAAGGGTAGGTAATAGCTTATGTTTGTACCCTAACAGCCTTACAGCAAGGTTTCTTTGACTGTAGCTTTAAGCTACCAACTGCACAGAGCAGGTTCCTAGTTACGTTTATTTTTTGTAAAGCAGCCTGCATGTTGCCAGCATTCTGCAGCACCAAATGACAGTCTGCTAAAGCCTGTAAAAGAGCTGAAGACAGTATGCATGTTCTGTGAAATCCCTGAAAAAGATTAAGAAGAGAAAGCAACTTCTTGTTTTTTCAGAAAGGATGCCGAAATAAAGTCTGTATGAGAAGGTGTGGTTACTTCGTTTAGTTCATGAATGCCCCACAGAGTCGGGAGGAGGCAAGGGGGCTCATGTGTTAAAGCTTCATGGCCTTCCTTCCTTTTTCTTTAGGATGACCTTCGGAAAGAGATTTTGTTGCTATAAAATAGTGGTGTAAAGTAAGAACCCATTTCAAAAATGAATACGTGAATTGCTCTATAATTTTGTTGATGGGTTAAGTTACAGTAGAATTACCCTCTTTTTCTGCCAAAATGGGAACTGCTCTTCAGGAGTGTCTCTATTAAGCATTGCAGTGATTTTGTTTAGTATTTCATATTTTAGTACCTAAAAATATGTCCAATTTTAGTACCTTAAAATACATCCACATGGTGCCCCAGAGGTTCTTGCTTTTGCTTTATACGATTTCATCTTCTAACTTCATATGGTATAATAGCATTATGTTATTATTACTGAGCTTCAGACTTCTCAGGAAAGTTGACATACATTAACATTAGATTATACAATTTACTAGTACAATTGTACTAGTGTGTAAGGTATTTCAAACACTCTGGATACATACTGTGAGTTTACCTGGTGTAAATCGAGTATCTTCATAGACTTAAAAGGGACTAGTGGTCTTTTACCAGCAGAGGATAAGACAAAAAACAAAGTAAATTTCATTTCTTGCTGAGACTTCTATTCAAATTGCGATGCTTTAAGCATATTTCCCAAGTGAAAATCTTTAATGCTGTATGTGATTATACATTATTTTCAAAGTTACTGCCTTAACAATGTTGCAGTTCATACTCTGAGAACAAACAAATGGACAATAATGCAAAACTGAAGTAAATATCCAGTTCTGAATGCACATTAAATTGCTCTTTACTTGTTCATCACTGTTGTTTCAGTAGCTTAGGTGTTGAGCTAGACTATTGTCAGAAGTTGATTAGGACATATTCTGAGCTGTAACTCAGAAATTCCAAACGTTTCATGTTATACTTCCCATCCCATTTTTTTTTTTACTTTTTTCTTCATTCCAGCTTTCATTTAGTGACTGTCATTGTAGTAGTTGAAGTGGTACTCAAAAGGAGTATTTAATGACCAATTTTTGCAATCGTGTACCCTCTGCTTAAGTAGCCTAAACTCAGTCAGTGAAAATAGTCTAGTAAGATGACTACAGTGAGTAAGTTTTTGCAAGTAAATTATCAAATTACTTTATATCAGAAAATATTTTACTGGAAGATTAATGCACCGCTATGCCATCATGGACAGTTTTATTTATATACTGCAATTTTGCCTGATGCATCCAGTTTAGAGACAATGTAATATAACTATAGAATGACCAGCTTGTGCTCCTTAGCTTTTTGTTAGATGCCTGGCATCACAAGAGCTCTTCTACCAATTAAAGATCAACAGAAAGTTTTGCCCTTGTTTCCCTCTGCAAGTCTTGATTTGTTCTTTGCACTCACAGTGCAAAAAGGGTGATGGAAGCTCTGATTCTGTGAAGGACACCCACAGCTGAGAATAATACAGAAGCTACAAGTCAGCTTTTGGTTTACCCTTTCATTTACTTGAATGACTTAAAAGTCATCCATCTATATGTTTTTCAGTATTGTCAATTTTCAGGAGAACTTCTAGGCTGAAATGTGCCTCTTCTTTGTACACAGTTTGTATCTCAATTTGTTTTTTTCGGAAGTCAATGGCAATTCCAGTTTTGGCATTAATTTAGGCCCCAGAGAATATTTAGAATACTATTTAAATAGTTATATACAGTTTCTGTATAGGTAAAGAAACAGCAGCTTTCTCATAAAATCAAATGAATAATTTCTTGGGTTTGACTGTCCTGTATCCATGCAGTATTTGCTTTGATAGACACCACAGTTGTCTGTGACCTCTTATGTTAATTCTATAATCACCAACCTAATCTCTCCAAATGGAACTTAAATCCTTTTACATAGAAACAATAGATTAGAGAAAAAAAAACACTGAAGAGAAAATCGGTTACGAAGAAAAATATATCTGCCCTGAGATCCTAATGAACTCAAATATGTAATTGATTAGCCAACACTAGGAAAGATATGAAAACAGAAACAAAACATACCCATGACCCTATATCTCATCTAATATTGAAATATGATTTCACTGATTTCCTGAATTGCTTTATTAAGATTTTTATGCTGCATGGCACAGAAGTCCACCAGCCTCCTGGGTTGCATTAGGAGGGGTGTTGCCAGTAAGTAAAGGCAGGTGATCTTTCACCTCTGGTGGGGCTATACTTTGAATATTGTGTCCAGTTCTGAGCTCCTCAGTCCAAGAGAGACGTAGACATACTGGAGAGAGTCTAGAGTAGGGCTGCAAAGACAATTTAGACACTGGAGCGTCTCTCATATGGAGACAAGCTGAGACAGATAAGGCTGTTCAGTCCAGAGAAGGGAAGGCTCGGGGGGATCTTATCAATGTGTATAAATACCTCATGGGAAGGAATGAAGAAGATGGAGCTAGACTCTTCTCAGTGGTGCCCACTGACAGGACAAGAATCAACAGGCACAAATTAAAACACATGAAATTCCATCTAAGTACAAGAAAACACTTTTTTCTCTTTTTTTCTCTCTCTTTTCTTTTATTTTGCTGTGAGCACGATCAAACACCTGCACAGGTTGCCCAGAGAGGCTGTGGAGTCTCCAACCCTGGAAATATTCCAAACATTTATACAGTCTTGGAAAATCTGGTCTAGCTGGCTCTGCTTTGTGTAGGAGCAGGATGGACTAGGCAAACCCTAGAGGTCCCAATAATTCTGTGATTCTATGTTTGTGTGAATTTTATATAAAGTATAGACAATAGATTTTTCGCTTTATTTTTAAACCTTGATCACCAAAGTAAGACTTTGTATTTGTTGAAGAACTATAAGGCAGTGAGGACCTGTCCTTTCTATTTTTAAAGCTAACAAGAATTTATTAGCCTGTTAACATTTTTGACTTAGCTTAATTACAGCAATTAAGAGATTACCTGCACTGAAGCACTTATCTGCAGCTGATCTAGCCTAGAGGTGAGAATCAAAGGGAAATGAGAAAGGAAATAGTTCATTTATTCTTGGTTCAAGTTGACAACAGACTTTGAGGCATATTTCTCACCTTTCCATTGTTTTTAAAGCAAGTCTGTAACTGACTGAGCTATTTGGAGCAAGAAAATGCAATTAAAGGTCTCATGGAACTTCCAGTCTATTTACAACTTTTCCTCTGATGATGCATGGCTTTCCTGCATCATTCCTTGAATTTTGTTCAAAGTGTTGCCACATTTGAATGCCCTAGAAAGATGGAAGTTCTAGCAAGTGGAGAGGGAGATGGTAATATCATAGAAATATGATTTGTGGTAGATAAACAAACATATGTATGTGAACAAATATAGATATATAAATGTGATTTTTTTCTTTATTTAAAGACTGGTGTCTTTTAATGACTTCTGGATAACAGAATAGACTACTGATTCTTCCAAAGCAATTTAAAATCTCAGAGTTGTTTTACATGAAAATTCTATTCTAATTTGTCACAAATTACCCTTCTTATATTGTGCATTTGTATTACCTCTTGTAACCTCTCTTTTATCTGCTCCTAAATATCTTAGTGAACTAAGCGTTTTTCAAAACCGGTAAGAGACGGGATGTTTGCTTGTTTGTTTATTTGCTTTTCCAGAACAGGCAGCTAGTTCTGTGATTCTCTTCTGAATTAAAATTCTGGTAGACAGATTACCTTGTTTTCCAGTTATTCACCCTTAATACACAACACAAGTTTTTCTAGAATGAAGGAAGCTACACCCAAAGTGTTAACTAGTGTTGGCAACTTCTTCCATTTCACCTTGTTTACTAAAACTTTCATCTTATGCTTATTGTTTTGTCACCTTGATTTTTATTCTTTTGTTTATTTTTGGTTTGCTTGTTAGCTTTTTTTTCCAATTAGTTGCCATCCTTGTCTCAATCTACAAGTAGCTAATAATCCCCTTCAATCCCAAAACTCATATCACTGATGGAAAGTGTTGCGTGTATTTCTATTGTCATTAATCTCTGGATGCAATAGACTCTGGTCATTCTATAGTCTTAGAGACAAGTACTGTATCTCCTGTGAATTGATATAAAAGCAATATATGTGAACAGAATGCATGAAATAGGTCCAAATGGGCACACATGCCATATGAAACTCTCTCTTTATCTCCAAAGAGCATTTTGTGTTCCAAATGGGAAAGTGCGTTGGACCTAAAGGTGAGATGATGAAGACATGGCTCTACTGGAATTTAGTAGAGAAAATATAAGATGCATAATTCAGCATAGAAATTTTTGAGATTTTATCTTGCCTTACTGACTAAGTTGGGCAGCAAAAACTACGTTCGTTTTATCCCCTTAGGGGAAAATAAAGGTAATATTACCTTGTGTAGTCTTCTGAGGAAATAAGTCCTACTCATAGATCACTATATTATTTGAATACAAACAGCTATTTAGCTGATATAAAGAAATAAAGGCATAGCTGTTCAGACTTTTGAAACAGGGGGAAAAAATGTGTGTAGCTTTAAGCAAAAGGTCATCCATCTGTCTTTGAGTGCTCTCTAACACATTTCTTGCTTGAATCTACTGCTTTGGTATTATATTACTAGCTCATCAACCAATTCTGAATTGCAGTTCAGAGGGAGCTATCAGCTCTCACAGTGATATAGTGGTATGCCCATGTTGTAGTTTAAACTTAAACATACAGTGAATCATATATACTGTACGTATGTAAATATGAATTTGCAGTGCAAATGAGCTGCAGGGCCTTGAATACTGGAAAAGTGATTGAAGAACAAGCTTATTTGAAGAATCAGTTTTTCACTTTCTTAGTCTCCAAGATCAGAGACATAACCATGACAAGAATATTTGCTTTGAGAACTTGCTTCTCACTTGTTACATTGAATCGGTTCTGTGAAAATTCCTACAAGATTGATGGATATCACACTTCTGCTGGGTGGAAAATTTTCTTCTTGTCTTCTGGGCCAAACCAGGATTCAGTACCTCTGTTTCTTTAATGATTAGAGGAATGGACTGACGAGATGAATATACCATGCATACTATGGGATTCTACACAAACAATCCAACGATGTTTTACAAGGATACTTTGATCTTGCAAGTAAAGACTTTCACATTCATATAAGGAAGGCAGATATTCATAGTCAAATACCTGGTATGTGTCAGCACACGTTTAGTTCTTCCTGTAATGCAGTAAGAAACAACACCTTCATTTAGAGTATTTAAAGGGAAAATGCAAGACACGCAATACCCCACAAGAAGGATTATGAAAATAGGAGGAAAAACTGTGTAATAACACAGACTAAAAAAATGCAATAAGAAAAAAGCATTCAACTATACATGACCAGATGTTTCTTCGGTAAAAAGTTTTGAGTTGTTTTTTTTTTTTTTGAAGTCTGATTTCTCTTAAGATCATCTAAAATCATTCCCAAAATCACAGAACCACAAAAATCACCGAAAAGCGCAAAATCACTGAGGTTGGAAGGGACTCCTGGAGTTTGTCTACTCCAACCAGCTCAGGGTTTTGCAGGACAGTGTACAGTCAGGTTTGGAATATCTCCAAGGCTGGAGACTTCACACCCTCTCTAGGCAGCTTGTGCCGGTGTTTGATCATGCTCACAGTAAAAGAAAAAAAAAAACCAAAACAGAAAAAACCCAAGTGTTTTCTTGTGTTTAGATGGAATCTCATGTGTTTTAATTTGTGCTCATTGCCTCTTGTCCTGTCGGTGGGCACCACTGAGAAGAGTTTGGCCCCATCTTCTTCATTCTCTCCTATCAGGTATTTATACACATTGGTAAGATCCCCCTGAACTTTCTCTCCTCAGGGATGAAGTCCTGGAGCTGACTTTCCAGCTGAGAGTCCCAGCTCTCTGACCCTCTTTCTATACGTCCGATGCTCCAGTGTCTGAATTGACTTCGCAGCGCTACTCTGGACTCTCTCCAGTATGTCCATGTCTCTTCATGTCTCCCTGGGAAGCCTGGAACTGGGCACAGTATGAGGTGAGGCCTCATCAGTGCTGACCAGAGTTTAAAGATCACCTGCCTTGACTTAATGTCAGCACTCCTCTAAATGCAACCCAAGAGGCTGGTGGACTTCTGTATCACAAGGGTACATTGCTGGTATATGGTCAGCTTATTGTCCTCTCAGACCCCCAGGTCTTTCTCTGCAGAGCTCCTTCCCAGCCATTTGACCTCCAGCTTGTACTGGTGCATAGGGTTATTTCTCTCCAGGTGCCTGGCTTTTAATTATTTATTAATCAAATTAATCAAAACTGCCTAATTTAGCTTGGAAGGTGAAGAAAAATACAAACTTGATCCCGAGTATTTAGGATTAAAATCCCTAAATCGTCATTGATTGCTAGTTATTTTAAAAAAAGTGCAGCAACATTAAAGAAGCAGAATTCAATATGAAAAGGAAAGAAATACGAAAAGAAAGAGATACTTTTACCAGAAAGATAAATATCAGTTCTTTTGTGAATCACAGGTATCCCGAAACTTTAAGGATTAGGATATGATCCAATTTAGTTATTTTAAGAGCCACTTTATTATCTTTAAAAAATTTCTTTAATTTAGTAATTAAAATTAGAAAGAAAATAAACTTTAAAATCAGCATTACTTTATTGTAATTAAAAATCATTTTTATTTGACAAAAGTTTAAAATAGGAGTTATGTTTCTTTTTATTTCCAATTTTACATGAAAGATTCACATTTTTAATGATTATTTTGTTAACTGTCTTATGATTTTGATGACTCTGGGATTTTTTCACCAGTTTTTGGGGATCATAAGACATTAGCAAACCTTTGCATTTCCTATTCTTATCTTGACTTTCTGATGATGACAAATATAAACCCAGGCTTTTCAGAAGTCTTCTTTTACTAAGAAACTGAGCATTAGCTGTACATAATATCTGAAACTTTACACATGGAAATAACAAAACAATAAATTCCAGGGATAAGGATTGCATTTGACAATAAAAACATATTATCCCTCCAGAAAGTGCATTCTATTTTAAATACATTTTGTATGACACTTTTGAAAAATATTCTGCATTCAGCTGTCTACTTGAAGCTGAAATTGCATAATTTCATGTTACTTCTCCACTGTACTATATGTGACACTTTTTGCACCAGAAAAGCATCATATTTGAAAACAAGTCAAAAATACTGAGAAAAAAGTCATTTCACCTTCACACAGATCTCTTTCTTATAAAAAAAAAAGGAAAAATAATAATACATAAACCTGAATTCTGTACAAGGTCTAGAAATAGGTATCCTTTGCATGTCACCTCAATGTATAACATCTCAATGTATAACACTTTAAAAACATGAAATTATGATTGGATATGTAAAGCTCAGATTAATCTGTTCTTGCAACAGAAACTTTCTTGTGCATTATATAGGGCTTATGTGCTACACTTTAAAATTTTGGGGATTTAGAAGCTGCAAACATTTCTAGATGGAAAAAAGAACTCTAAAAAAATGGGAAGGGAAAAGAAGGTGCTTATTTAGACTATTGCCCTGGAAAGAATACTTGATACTGCTCCCTACTCCAATGTCTTCCACTGTTTATCTGTTTAGTTTTTGTTTGGTTGTTTGTTTTGTTTTGTTTTTTTTTTTTTTTAATTGCTTCTGTCAATATAGAGGAATGGTTAAAACAGAGGGGAAAAAAATTCCCATGTTTCCAGAAACTACAGTGTCTTTCATATTCTCCTTCAGTCCCATAAATCTTACATGTTCGCTACACTGAAATGTTACCTCTGCTCTTCTGGTTCAGTTTGTTAGGGCATAATTAGCCAGGTGCAAAGAGACTTCTGGCAGAACATACAGAGTATAAAACAATTATTAACTGTTTACCATGCAAAAAGATGGCTAGGATTTAATAGACTATTAGACTAAGCATTTGTGTACTTGCCTCCCCTGATAAGGTACACAAAAACCATTTCTTGGCCAGACAGGCCTCAGTCGGGAGGCAAGCCCCCATATGTCCCTGAAATGATTCCTCACTGCTGTTGAGTTGCCGTCCTCCCCCATCTCTGTCAAGAGCAGACACCCAGCTAGACCCCAGCTAGCACCCCTGTTTTGTTTTGTCTGTCCTTTAAGACTTGAATCCTTGAGCTAGTGACAGTCTGTCTCAACAGTCCTACCCCTATCCATAATTTTAACTTTCTTATCCTTTTGTACCCTTTTCCACAGCTTGCTTTCAGAGCTTGACCATTTTCTCAGAAGTTGGAGCAAATGTTATGCTCCTGAACTACATCCAAACTGGTCCTTGGACCCTCAGTGCTCTGGACACTGAGCCTCAGGGGTAGGGGGTTTACAGCAGGGCTTGCAGAGAGAGAGCGTTACTGTGATGGCCAGGAAAGAGAAAACATCCACCCCAGTATATGTACCTATGCATGCATGTTTGCATTTATGTAAAGTAGATATGATGGTATTCCCTCAGGGAAAGACTGAGCTTACTCTGACTGAGATGGACAAGTTTCCTGTTTCTGGTGTAAATGGCAAGTGGTGGTAGCACCAACCCTCCACCTTATGAAGACTTCAGTGCTGCAGGTGTATGCTAGATTTTACCACCATACCTCTACGAGATTGTGTACCACTGCTCTAAGAGAGACTGCTTCCAGCACAGCTGAATCTCGGGAAGCGTAAGGTGAAGGAAACACTCTGAAAATATTTAGCAGATCAGTGTCCTAATTTTTTATCCATATCAACTGCTTTCCTACTGTTGACACATAGCTGAGACTTTGAAAAAAATCATGGCTGAACAGCAGGCACCCTACTTAGATACCAGAGTATGATAAGATCCTCCAGAGGATGATTCAGAACATCTGCCTAAATTAGCAATCATTAAATATAAATGCCGTTTTTAATATTTTTCACGCTTTGGGCAGAATTTTTAATACTTGTAAAGCAGACTTGATCTACATACCATCTTTCACCTATAGATGATCATATTCGTATTCAAATTTGACCATGTGTTTTACTCTTTTATTATCTTAGCTTCATCTGAGATTTAACAACAGCAGTAAGCATTTTTAGTTAGCTTCCTTGGTTTTGGTGAGAGGGACAAGAGGACCAAAATAGAAGAAAATTTTGTAGACATCAGCTGGAGTTATGTAGGTTCTGTTGGTAAATCTGACATGTGGTATATTCATCTACCTAAGGATGTATTTATAATCTTATCACTCTTCTCCATTTTCTCTTGTGCCACGTTAGTTACCCTCTTTTTTAACACTAGAAATGGCAAGTGAATCTAATACTGTCTTCATAACTTTGATGTTGCTTTACTTCACAATCATAACATCTATGCATGAGAAAATAATTAATAGAAACAGGTCATTGAAAAAGTTCAAAAACTTTATTGATTCATGAAATCCCTAATTTATCAAGAAATGTGTCAATTGTTGTGTAATCTTCTGTTTCAATGCTATTTGAAAGGCATTCCCATTTTTTTGTGCTTTTACTCACATTATCTTAAAAAAACCCCAAACATCTACCAACCATAGAAATCAGGGTGTCCTCAAGATCCTAAGTACATCATTTGATCCTTTTGGGAGCCTTCCAAAAACCTCCAAACACAAAGTAAAATCAATAGTCAGGATACTCCTCTCTAGATTCACTCAAATATTATCTTACTAGCCTCTATGAAGCAAACAGGTGAATTTCTGTCAACTTTTTTCATTCTGTCATCTGACAGTTTTGCACATTAGTTCAGTTAATATCAAGTTAAATATATTCTCTTTGACAGATTTAGCAGTTGCTTAATATGAAGATGCAGTATCACAAGACACAGACTAGCTGAAAGACATATGCAATAACTTCTAGTCACTTCACTGTACTTCTGGAAATCTGGGTAAACAGTTTTCTCCTCTGTTATATCCATTTACAACAGTTAAGTGAAACAGCGTCTTCTATTTTCTCAAGAATGGAGTTCTGAAAGATGGTGTGAATTTAATTGTAAATTGTCTCAGCTTTATAATTTATTCCTGTTTAGAGACATTTTTCCTCGCAGACTTAAAGCACGATTCTCTGAGATATATACTACTTCCTTTCAAATAACACAAGCAATACTGAGGCAAAATATGTCTATTATAAATGGAAGAGCATATATACTTTTGAATCTAAATGAGACTATTTATTGTTTTCCAGTTACAAATCCATATGTAAGAACTAAAAGTCTACATTACGCTCCTGATAGATTTTTATATGTAAAGCTCTGTTTTGCCTGACAAATCTAAATTTCTGGCAACCATATATGTCATTAAGGTCTACAGTGTATACATGGTAATATTTTTCCATCAGTACTAATACTGTTTTAGATACTTCTTCCAGTGCTGGTTCAGCTGGCAGGTTTAGCGTGTATGGGTATTGTTCGAATAAGCATTTTAAATACTATATTGAAAATTTCTGCTTGGAGCATGGCAATATTGTGTATTACTAAAAAATTTCCCAAGAGGACCTATCTTCTAAGAATGAAAATCACTCTTCACTTCCCTCAGCTTCCAGAAGATTAAGGAAAGGGGAAAATGGGATTCACACACAGTTTAATTCAAGCACTGGCAACAGAATTTTAGTGCAGGTTTTCTTTTTTTGATATTCCATTCATATTACGGCTATACGTATTGTACATATATGTACACATATTGATATATATATATATGCAGTATACTTTTTAATGCTGCAGTATATTTTTTACATCTGCGTTTTTCATATACCCTCCCTAAGGGATTTAAAAGCTCTTTTTCACATTTCTAATGCTTTTATTTTCCCATTACTCTAATCTTATCACACATTCACTAATCTTCTCTACTCCCTTTTTTATTGTGCATATGTTCCCCTATGTGATCACTGTCAATTCATAACATTCTTGTAAGGCATAAATAGCATCAGACGTTAAGGCCACAGAACAGTGGAGCTACCAGTCATTTTTTCAGCAGTTCATCAAGAATTTCCAATTTCTAGTAGTCTAATATGTCTTTAAATTGTCAAGGTTTTTTTATGTTGTTCGTATGTTTTGCATTTTACTGATTCTATCTAATTTTAGTGGATAAATGAAGAGAAGTAAGATTTATTTTTTTTTTTCTTTTGGAAATAGAACAAGTGAGTCGCAAGTAACATGAAAAATTCCTTGTGTCAGACAAATTCTGCTTTTCTCTCACTTCAGCTTGATACTTCACTTTTTCATGCGAAATGTATTCCAGCTCTCTTCTTCCAGCAACAAAGAGCAGGGGCAGATGCTCAAAGACTGTATGGCCTTTTATGATTCTATGCTCAATCTCTCCCTAAATGTGAACAAGAGCCCATTCTCTCTCTTTTTGCATTTAACTTCCTGCACATGAAGAGTGCTACTTGTCACAGTAGTTTCCTCTAATCTAAACTGCAATTATTTAAATCTGCTTGAGGTGACATTTCCTGCTTGCATGATTCTACTCATGTTTCTCCTTTATGCTTCACCTTTCCAGAAGCGTGAGCCAATCATCTCTATCATTATTTGTGCAAAGGTTATGCTATAAAGTTGCATCAGTGAAATTCCAACTAGTAGATTTATTTTGTCCACTTTGTTAAATTATTCTTATGAACACTAGTTACAAGAGCCCATAAGTGTTAACTTGTAAAAAATGCTCAAGGTGTAAAATATGGTAGGTATCTTCCAAAAGCATGACGTTCTTTCTGAAGATTTACAATAATTTTGTGACTTTTCATTAGTTGATTTTCTATAAGATCAACTACAAAATTTAGACTTTTTTTTCATTTATATATAAAGTCCTTTTTTGGAAAAACATGCAAAGATTATAGTTTCTTAGTTAAAAAGCAAATTTACAAAGTAAAAATCTCACAAATACATGTCATGTAAAAAATAGTTGAGAATTTTCAGAACTAAGCAACTGCAATTGATTCATAATTACAGGCTTCCACAGAACTTAATATGACATTATTTTCAGTTTCTTCCCAACTTTGTTGTTACTTCATTTTAACACATTCAAGTGGAATGTTTGCTACATCTCTTAATATACACATATCACTGCTACACATGTACAATCAGTTAGTAAACTTGGTGTCTGTGTGAAATAATCCTGTTCTGTATTCATTGCATGCATCTTTATAACCAAAAACTGGAACTGCAAAAAAGAATTTCACAGTGCTGCAAAGGGGCGTCATGAATTATTTACAGTAAATCAAATTTTATAACCCTCCTCAATCTTTCATAAACTGTATCTTCCTATTTTATTTGATATTTTATCCAGAGACTTAAAGCAGTGTAAGCCAGGGAAATCTATTAAATTCCTGAAAGATTTGTAAGAGTACACGAAGAAACAGTTCTTACAGTAGCTTTTGCATTTGATGTAGCTGTAAGACTATTGATATCCTATAAGCATTTAATATTTAAGAGGAAAGGAGCTAGATTTTCTAAAATGTTCAACACCCTGAGCCTCCTTTTATTCTGAATTAAGGATACTGGAAGTTGTTAAGAAATGTTAAAAACTTTTCTCAAACTCATTCATTGACTTGGGCTTATCATCCTCACTGTTTCTGCATACGCAGAGCCAAATATGAAATAAAATTTGAAATGTATGAGTCAAAATGTAGGTCATAGCTGAGGAATGAGAAGTGCTTCTGCACTTACCAGAAGACACTGAAAAATTGAGAAAAGTTCACAGAGGAAATCCAAGAACAATTAAAATCCGTGAACATCACCTTTACAGTGAAACACCTAAAAAGCTTTATTTATGGTGATAAGGGAACACATGTGACTTCATTGTAGCTGTAGATGTAGCTAAGAGATTTGTTTGTTTGTTAGGTTTGACAGACAAAGGCATAACAAAGAAAATGCAGTTCCTGGAAGGAGAGCTTGTATTTAAAGAAGTAGGAAAAAAGGTGTCTGGACTTAAAATGGTGTTCTGTTAGGCCATATATGGTTTCCTCATCACCTAAAATTACTGGACCAGCCTCCCCAGGGAAGTGGTCACATCACCAGGTCTGTCAGAGTTCAAGGAGCATCTGGAAGATGCTCTTAGTCATATGGTTCAGTTTCAGGTAGTCCTACAAGGAGCAGGGAATTGGACTTGATGCTCCATATGGGTCCCTTCCAGCCAGAGATATTCTATGATTCAAAATTATGATCTCTCTGTTATAAATATCCTCAGAAATCTCCCACACATTTACAATATCATCAGAAAAAAGGGAATATAAAGAAGCCATAAGAAACAGGGGCCTTAGAGCCTAGTATTTTATTGAGACAAGAGCATGCAGAAGCACTTGCTTCCTTCTATCTCTGGCTGAAAGCTGCAAGAGACTATCTTCAAGAAGAATCCCTCATATGTTTTCATCTTCATATCCCTCCAGGTTCTTCCGTGCTCAGAGCCAATTAAGCTTCCCACTTAACAAGACACAACCTGGAGTTATTGTATCTGTAATGATCCCCATGGTTTTCTGAAGAGAGTTTAATGCCAAGAATTACAGTGCAATTGTGATGCTAGCTCCCATCACATTTAAAGCCTGAATTATGCGTTTTATTTGTTTAAATCCATTTTTGGAGTATATATAAGCATATTCCTTCAGGAAATATAAGACAATGTGAGTAAAAAAATGTTTTCAATCATACAGTTTTTATTACCTCTTATTTGCAATTGAAATATCTTTTTTTTTTTTTAATGAGAAAATAAAACATTCATGTAATATGTCAGTTGCTGGGACCTATAATGTCTTGATAGCTCTTGGAAATATTAACGCATGAAGAAATGCATTACACATGACACATGGCAAAGCATTCAACAAAGCAAAATGATTGCATGTAAGTAAGGGTGTGTGTAGTGATTCAGACTTTGCGGTTAGAAAATTCAGACTTTGTATTCACACTTTCAATATATTTATGAAACACTGAGTCAATTTTTTGCAATGTTCTATGAATGCTTGAGTTTCACTTTTTGTTTGATGTCTAGTTTGACTTTTTATAATGAAGCCTGAAACTTTAGTTTCTCTTTTTCTCATTTTTGAACAGTATTTGATGATGATGACAATCTCGCATACTGTAATGTATAAGATTGTGAAATAATACAGGACGATTCTAAATTATTTTGCAAAAATATTGCTGACTGTTTAGAAATAATGGATGATATCACGTCCTAACTGCTGATACAGAAACATTTTCTCTTCTAGTAATACAAATATTAGGTTTATCATGCTCTTATTGAAATGAATGATTACTTTTTCACTGATCATAGCAAAAGAAGTATTGGGCCTTTATCCAAAAATTTGTTGGAAACTATTGAAATGCTTATCATCTGAAATATCACCTAAGAACATAATTTACATTTTTTTGTTTACTAAAAACTTTATGCTTCTCATTTTCCGTGAAATATACAGGAGAAAGATGAATTCTATGAGAAATTGCAGCATATGTGACATTGAAAATATGTTTGTATTCCCTTACAGAGCAAGCGTTTTGGGATCACACAAAATCTAGGAAACATCAATTGATGCTTAAATATCTGAATATTATTATGAAGTAAAGCCAGAACTAAAGGGATTTTAAAATAAGGTTTCTGATTAAAACCAGAACTGTAGCATTGTTTATGCAATAATATTAATTAAATTAATGAATTACTTAAATTGTAATTCATGAGCATTAATTAATTGGCATTTATGTGTGATATAGATTTTAAAGATACATAGCAGTGATGATATATAAGAAATTGACAAAATTATTAATGTTATGTTATAATTCTGTTGCAATTAACTTTAAAAAAATTGGTAAAATTAAGAATAAACATGGCACAGAACTACACCTCCTGTGAGGGACTGTTATTTAGAATTAATAAAAGTGGTTATGGAAGAATTTAGCACTAAAACACTGTAATATGATATGTGAGAAAAAAAAACTTCATCTGAACAGACATATCTAAGTAGTGCAATTTCAATAGACACATGAATATATATACATGTGTGTTTGTGTAAGTATTGCTTATTTGTTACAGTATTTAAGCAAAATCTGAAAATTCCTCAGAATGAATTTCTGGGTTGGCTACAGTTTCCAAATTCTTTCTAGTATTTAGTATTGCAAATTGATTTTTTTTTTAAATAGAATTCAATCAAAAAGATGCTAAGAGTTTTTGAAAAGTTAGGAGCTCGAGGAACTTTTCTCTTGTCAGGAGGCACTAAACATAATGCACGGTATGGAAATCCTCAACATTTGTAAAGATAACTGATAAAGTTTGATCATTTTATTAATTTTTTTCAAGTTTTCTTCTTCAAATGTTATCATACCATAACATGCTACAGTATGATCATATGGTTCTTTTTTTCTTCCCTGTTTTTATTAGTCTATTTTCACGTCTTTTTTTTTCATAGGCCAATATTATTCTTGGAAAATGAAGACAAAATAATTATTAAGTGTTCCCAACAACTAGATTATACCGGAGCTATTTAAAGGCATTTTTTTCACGTAGCATTTTGTGCTTTGTAAAGATGGCTCTAGCTTCCCGAGCAATCTAATCAGTTCAGGTCAGCATACCCCAATGGGAAAACTCACTTAAGATATTCCATAAATGACACTTTATGTTTCATAGTTCTGATTGCTAGCAGTCTTTTTGTTTGCACATACACATGTGTACCCTCATGGACAAGTTCTGATACCCTCTTTGTTCTTTGAGAAAGTGATTAGCACACTTTCTGCTAATCATTATCTGTTGTTCATACAACTTTCATGAAGAAACTTCCCTATGAGTTTAACAAGCCACAATTCAGTCACATACTAAGTAAAAATACAATTTAATTTTTTTTTTTTCTGGTGGCAACAGAAGCCACTGTAAATTAGCTATTACTGAATATGAAATATTCAAAGATGGTTTAATATTAAAAAAAAATATTTTGTCAATTTGGAGTTTGGCAATTAAGACACAATTAAACATCATTAACAGATTGATAGGAAAAGTCAATTGTTTTGATTAGTTTTGTCTTTATGCAGAACAACTTAAAAGATAAATATCTTTGGAGAGCCACATTGGTCAATAATAGACTTACAAATTCATTTAAGAGTAAGAATTGGCTTATGCCAGTCATTTGTGAGACTGAAAGGATTCAAACAGGTTGACTAGTAGAAATTTTATGTCACAAACATTTCAGCAATATAGTCCTGGGAAAAAAACTGCCTTGGAGTTGACTATCATTGGAATGAGAAAGATGCTGAACAGTTGTAATTTGAGCTTGTTTGTAAGTGAACAGTAATGTTCTTGAGGACTTTGCTTGACACAATTTGTTTAAAATGTTTCATTTAATAATGCTGAATTGTTGCCAAGGAAATAAAGCATAGTACTTTGCCTAAGGAAAACAACGTTTTATTAATTTTATTTTTATTTCTTTTTATATTCCAGAAAACATGTTACATTTTCTATACACAGAAATAGTTTAAGAACATGATGTGACATTTCACTGCTATGAAAGATTGTCAATTGCTGAAATTTTTGTGGTTCTTCTATTTTTGTATCATAGAATGGAGTGATAACGTTCATCAATTTCACATACAAGCACCCGGGGATATGTTTTAAAAACGCCTTACTCAAGAAACCTTGGAAAAATAAAGTCAAATGTTTGGTCTACTGAAGAGTATTAAATGCTGCATCAGACAGAAATATTAACTAGAGAAAATAAATTAAGTTAGAAGACTTGAATGGTGTTAAATGAAAAATAAGCAAAAAACCATAATCCACTGAAATAACAAAAGTAAAGGTAGAATATATATAATAATATATTAAGCCAAAATGCTATTTCATTTTTTTATTAACAGCAAGATTTTGGTATTATGCTATGTCCTCCCTATAAGACAGTGAAACAAATAAACCAAATCCCCAGGGCTACAGATTAGTTCAATATTTCATAACAGATTCTGCACTTTTATAGAATATTGTATGAATCATTGAAGGATCAAGCAAAGAGCGGTGTTACGCAGTTCAAGATAAAGTCTAATTATGAGAGGAATCAGTGCATTTACAAAAATACAGAATCTACTGTTATGCGTATGTATTACTTTTATCCATTTGGTACATTCGAAATATTGTAAAGCCATATAAATACAATTTTTAAAATACTGTTTAGCTGTTAGAAGATTAAAATACAAAGACTTTCAGTAGAATTCTAAGTCTCAACATCTGATTTAAAACTTACCTGCACAACACAATGCACTCTGGTGTCCTGGCTTTCTAGTCAGCCCAATGATCACTAATATATAAACTTTAAGTTCAAGAGCCAATTTGTAGGAACTGTGGAAGGTGACACAGTTGAACGTCTTGTTTCACCCTGAGACCCAGAGCCAGAAACAGTAAAGCAGCTCTGATTTCTGATGATTGATCTAGTAATTAATTATAAAATCTAGTAGGTGCCACTGCAGTTACTTGCCTCTATCATTTACAATATAGCTTAGTATTTTTGAAGCATGACATGCTTTAACATTTGATTGGAGTGCATGAAACCTTAATATCATTGCATTGTTCAACCAACATAATGCATGCTTACATATCTTCATAAAAAATAACAAAAAAAAAAAAGAACACAAATTAAAGATTTGTTTAAGAATATCAGTGAAGCAAAATGCTTAAACAAGCAATTCTCCAAATACACATTCTGGTCATTGTTGATTTAATCCACAACACGGTTTCCTTCAGAAGCCTTTCCCCTCCCTTTTTTTGCTGCCTCTTGCTTCACAGTTATTTGTGTTTGGCAGAGGCAAGCACCCATTGGCCAAAAGTAGCCATTTTGCAGAGCAAAACTTCTGACTGCTGTCAGCTGATTTCTGGTAGACAGTACTTATCTGTGTTAAGTTCTGGGTTACTGTGAGTTGCTGTTTGCTTCACATGTTTCAGACTATTGAACTTCAGGTCAGCAAGGACTACAGTGCAAACCAGGAATTCTCTTACTGAGAAGTTTGTGGTTGACTTTTTCAAATTGTTTCCTTTTCAGATGATAATTAAAGACAATTGTAGTCTTTCCAGCAGTATTTTGGAATATAGTCTTTGAGTGAAAGTAAACATGAAGAAACTTTCTTCTTGAAAGCAAAATTCAATCTAAAAAATGGTATGTGTAGTCCTAACCTTAGTGATTTGGTTGAAAAATAAATACAATAGAAACATTCTCCAGATCTCCAGATCTCTAAAACCTGTTATATACAAACGTATCCCAACAAAAAAACAGAAATGTAATAATCTATTTTTCAGTCCATTATCAAGAAATATTTTATAAAATTATTTTTACTTAATATTTGTTTCAGAAGATAAACCAAAGTTGATTAAGGTTAAAATTATGTGAAATTGCAAATGATTACATAATAATATTAACATATTTATTTTTAGGAGTGGACCTAGCTTTTGTTTTATTATAGCAAAAATGTTATACTTAAGAATTGTTTTCACCTTATTTAGAAGCAAATATAACCACAGCTTGTTGCTAAGAAATGTGAATGAAATGTCAACTTTTAGTTTTTGTTGTAAAAGCTTTTGCTGAAAACCTTAGAAATGTTAGCAGCCTGAAAAATAGGCTGAAGTTGAACAATTATAGAAAACTGAATATTTCTCTTCCCTGTAAATTTATATATTGCTTATAATATACTTCATTTTTTTCCAGTTAATATTTGAAAATATATCCTGTTTCAGCTTAAGCTTTTCAAAGTATTGCAATGGAAACTGTGAATTTATTTGAAAACTGCCTATTTAAGAAAATTAGATTTAGAGACTATCTTAAAGTCTGTAAATATAATCAGAAAGTTAATTTTAAAATGCCCTGAAACTCTTCCAACATATTGAAGGTAATTATTGACATAGGTTTCACATAACAGAATGGAATAAAACTTTTCACAGTACAAAACATCCCAGACTGAAAACAACATAATTTTGTTCTATGAATGCATGTTGGCTTATTGTCTCCATCTGTCTCAATTTAATGGAGTAATACCTTCTCAGAATAAAAATTCCACTAGCACAAATTGGACATAATAAAACTATGAAGACATTTCACTGAAAAAAAATCCTTGATTTAAAACTAGTTTGGTTAAGAAATAAAATGTCCTCATACCTTTACAAAGCAAAACAAATTACTGCCATAACCAGATTAACTTGGAAGAATGAAAGGAGAAAGCTAATATGCCCAAACAGAAAAACTTAATTCAAATTTTGCTTTTTTCCATTTCTTAACATTTCCAAGATGCAATTATTTTCTTACAATAAAGTTTTATTTCACATTTGACTTCTCATATCTTTATTATTTCAACATGGTCTCTTGTAATGCATATAACATTCTTCCAAATATCCAGTTTTCAAAATATAACACGGAAGACACCTTCATTGCATATTAATTTTGTTCTATCACTTATAATTTTGCAATAATTTGATGTTTCCTAACACATGACAAACAAGTCTGTGTGTCATGTTATTTTTCATAAACTTTTATAGCTCTGTATCTTGTTATTTGTTAAATTATTTTTGCTAATTATAATTTAAAATTAATTTATTTTCTCCTTAATATTTATTTACTAGATTATAAAATCTGCATCCAGCATTGCCCTCTTACTCTTTTCAGATTCAGTTTTTCGAAAATCATTAAAGCATCATAAAAGAACACCCCCCCCTAAAAAACCCTATCAACAAAGAACGACTTTGGTACAGGGCATTTTGTCTTAATATCTGATTCATCATATCACTGCTATCTGCATTTCACATTGTTGTATAATCTTTTTGTGGCCTACCACACTCAATTACAGTCTTTTGGTTTTGCTTTAAGCACCAACTACAGAACCTTCACCTAACAATTCTTACTAAGACTGTGTTCATTACATGTTGTCAAGCTCAAGGCCTTTAATTGCGTCGTGTCACACATCTTCCCATCTGGCTTGGCCATGTTTCAGTTCTGTGATGATTTTACAATAGTCAATAACTCAGTAATCAAATAAGACAATTAGATATTTCAACTATTAGTTCCGAACATTCCTAATAGTGAAATACGAATTAACCATTTTGCCTGTGGCAACAGTAGGAATTGCATAACTAGCTGACCAAACACTAGTCCAGATTTTCAGTCCTGTTTTTTCAGTACTTAGCAATAGTTTTTCTTAGTAATAAAAAAAGGCACACAAATCAGAAACAGGTTACAAATTGTATGATAGCATCACATAGTGATCTCAGCTGGAGCTCTTATATGATAACAGAATTCCCCAATTAAGCCAGGGGTGCCAGGTTAAGTTATTCAGAGATGTCTCAAACATATAGATGAGGTTACAGCAAGGTTGAAACTTGATTTTTTGCTAAAGTGCATTTATCTCCTTGAGATTCCAGGGCTGCATATGAATATTCATATCCTTGAAGACAGCAGTTGTATTAAAACCCCACAAATCTGTATTAAAGATATAGACCAAGAAGAGTAGCTAGTGATTTTTAAAGAGGTAGCAGAGAAGTGATAAATGAGTGACAGATGCAGCAGAACACGGGCGAAATGAGCAGTGAGTGTGGAGATAAATTAAAAATAGTAATGGGGGAGTAATTGCTTTTTAAGAAGTAATGTTAATTTCTCTCAAAACCAGACAAAATAAGCCAATAAAACTGAAAATAATGGGACTAATATTGGAGGGGTCTTTTTCTTGCATATCTAATGAGCATGTATTTTGCAAGGTTAAAACTAAATTTCTGAGGTCCATAAGTATCATGTGAACAAATCAATTGTGAGGGAATAAATGATAATAATTTGATTAGTAGATTGATTCTGAGTTAGCCGGATTGTTAAGTAGACCTTGCTGTACCTTTTTGTTATAGAGTTCACCTCACACAAGCCCTCCCACCCCCAACAAACAAACAAAAATAATCTACAGCTATTCTTTATTTAAAATGCAAACTAAGACAACAGAGCAAATTCAGCATAAGAAAAGAATTGACATAAAAGAGCTTATAAACAAATTTACCATTTCGAGTTACATTGGAGGTGTGTCCGTGTTTTTTCTCTTCTTAAAAGTTTATCAGTTTCTGAACATGCTAAGATCACCTACTTGCTCTTTCTCTTTTTTAGTTTCCTCCACCCTGCCCTCCAGTATTTGCTCTCACTAAGCATGTTCTTTCTCTGTTGAGAAGAAAAGAAAGAACAGAACCATGGCATCCTCCTTCCAGAAAATGTTACTACTACTATTGCAGCAGACCACACAAGTGAAAAAGAAACCTGTATTTCTCCTGCAGTCAGTGCCTTTTTAAAGGCAGATAACACGCAGTATGTACACTTCAAATAAGTAGGTACCATCTGTTATGGTTGCTGCTGTAGAAGCAGTGGCAATTTTCACAACTCCATATTCATTTATATGGAAGAGAAAATACGACTTCCATTTGCAAATGTGGTCTTAGATAAAGCTGTGATAGTACAAAAGTAGTCAACTCTTTAAACTTATTGAGAAAATCTCTATCACTCTTTATATCAAGCCTAATCCAGCAAGATCCCGACATTTGTGTCTCTGGAAACTTTCAAGAGTTGCATATTTATTGATAATGTGCATATTTTCTGTAACAATCCAGAAGACCATAATGCTGCTATAAAGACACTCTGTTACTGAATTTCTGGGAAGCTCTGGAAATAGGTACTGGTAATGGGAGGAGACTGCAGTAAAAATATGTATAAATTACAAATTATGCCCAAATCTAAGCCAAAAGACCAACTTTAGTTGGCAAAATACTTTTACCTGACCTCAATGAATGCTGGCTGATAGCTGCAGTTTTATGCAAACGTGGGCAATTCATCTGACTCCAGGTGAGTTGTCTTGGCACTCAGGGCCAATGAAGACTAGAGATAGCAAATAGCACCTAGGCTGGCTAAATAACATCAGCCTCACATTACTCCTTATCAGATACCTCTTGGTCTCCTTTTGCGTCTTATGGTATTGTATGCTATAAGAGGCAGCTGGGGGAAGAGGAGGGATGGATGCATCATCCTTTTCTGAAGTTAATAAAATTTCAACTTTCTATTTAATATATTTCCATATCTTTCAACTCAAAGCTGCATTTTTTTTTCTGAGCTTTTGTTCTTGGTGGATTCAACTCACGCTTATTGTATTGAATAAGGTGATACACTACAGAAAATATATATGAAATATAAGAAGTATAGTGTCAGCTTTTTGAAGGACTTGTGCTATTCCTGAAAAGATCACCACTTTATTAAAATAATAGTCTTTTCAACAGAATAAATAGCGAAGTTCATTTAATAAGGGATGTGTTGACACTGGTGATACTGTTTCATTAAAACTTAAACAACACTTTATTATTTCTGATAAAAATGATCCACTTTTGGCCTCCTACTTGTTCTTTAAAAAATTTAGATGTTAATTATACCACATGTGGAAAAAGCTCAAAGACATTATGTTACCGAATATTGGAGGAAACCCATTTCAGTCTAAAGCACCATCAAGGGAACTGAAACAAGTGTGTGTCAGGATGTTTAATATTATAGCCTAGGGGGACATAACACTTGCTATATGTGGGAAGTAAACAGCAGGGATTTTCACTAAAAAATGAGACAGAGGAAAAACTTGTGATCACAAAACAGAAAACCATATTGCTGATCAGATATAAGAGCTTTTCCACAAACTCAAGCTGTGCCTTTCCCAACTAAAATCTCATATTAATTTTTGTGAGCCTGTTTTCTGTTGCATAGCTAGTTTTTCTTTTCCCAGAGAGTCTCTTTGTGGCAAAACTCTTGCCATGTTTTCACTATAACTCAAACACTAGACTATGATTAGCTGATTCATCCTCTATTATATTACTTAAATTAACAGAACAGAAAATGGAAGCCTTCAAAAATTCAGTCCCCTCTTCACAAAATTTAATTGAAAGTATAATATTATTTGGGGGGTATTCTCATGATTTCTAAACTAAGAAACCAGTATTTTGTCAGATGCAATTTCTGGGTATTGTCAAATTATATTTTTGTCTATTCACTAGTTTTTGATTTAATTTTGAAATTATATTCTGAGTCAGACCACTAAAGGAGTGTTATACTTCCACCCGAGACTTACATTATAATGAGTGGAATGTTCCAGAAGAAAATTTTCTAGAAAATAATTTCACACATGCATTTGCATTAATTCTTTCAGACAGTTATTAGGCCTTTTTTATTCAACAAATGTTGACTTGATAATAAGGACAATGAGGTACGTTGGTATCCTCTTTCAATGAGTAAGAAAATAGGAATTCATATGTAAAAC
Source organism: Pluvialis apricaria (assembly GCA_017639485.1). Taxonomy (NCBI): domain Eukaryota; kingdom Metazoa; phylum Chordata; class Aves; order Charadriiformes; family Charadriidae; genus Pluvialis; species Pluvialis apricaria. The sequence goes on from CM030007.1 coordinate 40,663,341, forward strand.
TTTTCAGGTGAAACATAATTGTAATTTAGATTTGTGTGACAAATTGGTGAAAATGGTATAAAATGACAGCCCAAGGCAGATTAATATTCCTGATGTCAGATATTAAGTTGCTGTCAAGAAAAAAATATGTGCATTTAAATAATACAACTTCATAAATGTCTTCAGGAATTCCATTTCACCATGTTTTAAACAGTGTCAGCAGGGAAAAATTCGGAAGGTCTTATTCTCTAACAGAAGAGATCCAGTAGCCTTTCTCAAGCTATTCTTGTTCTCACTTCAGCCTAATTGAATTAGATGCAAACGGCTTCAGTGATATGAAGGTTAGTAGCCAGTCATGGAAGCTAATAGTAATATATCTGAGTTCTTAAATAACCCCACTTTTTCAGACCCTTGGAATTATCAAACTTCATTGTAGTCAACAGGCAATAGGGTGAAAGAAGGACTTTGATTATTTATGGTCTGCTCAGCTTTCTGAGTTGGCTTGATTACTTAGATAGCTAGTAATGAAAAGGAATTTTTCACTAAATTCATTGAAATTTGAAAGGGCTCTCATTATTCAAATGCTTTTTGGTTAATAATGATAATTTTTCAGGTCTGAGTCTTTTGTTTTAGTTTTTCAATTGTATTCATAGCTAAGGAAGTACACAGAGAAAGAGACTGGGATGGAAATGTATCCTGGACTTAAGTATCCTCTAAATTCTTCAGGAAGAGAGAATTTAAAAATATATACCTGTCCTTAGCATATTGCAGTTGGGTAACTCTGAGTCATTACTCAGCTGGTAGATTTAATGAATTATATATTTAAACTTCGAATTTTGTCAGCTACACTGGATTCTGTATTCCTTGGCAGGAGTTTAGAATATTGTTGTGGTAGTTCCTCAGTCGCAGGTAACAAAGTCCCTTTTGAATCTAGCCTGTCTGCAATGGACATAACAATGGTATGTATATATCTCATGACATACAGGAGCAAATAAAAAAGTATGGCTTTAATGCCAAACGTGTTCATTATACCCACTAAATACTGAGGAGAAAATTTTGGTTCCAGTAAGGGCGACCTTTCAGTCTGGGTGACAAAAAAACCCTCATAAATCAAGTCTAAATAAATAAATAAATGCAAAATCCATCTTTGTATTTGCAAAGACTTGAAGTTGTAATTCAATATTTAAATTAACAAAACTGGTTGCAGTGGCATCTGGCACTAGAAAATTGCTAAATCCTATGACATTTATTCCCTTCTAATAATTAGAATGAAAGATTATGTTGTGTCTTGGAGTAGCAGAAAGAGCCCTGCTCATAGTAGAAACATTTGGGTGGTTCTTTCCCACCAATGATTCACTGTGAAAATATTTCACCTTCCTTTAAAATGATTCATTTTAATGGCTTTGATTCATTCTCCTTGTTTACTCTTTGTCTTTATTGTGATCAATGGTTCTTACACTTTCTTTAAAATAAGTGGTATAGGAAACTCTCTTAGGATGTAGATTCCCCATTTGGTTATAACTGCTTTGATAGCACAAAGTATCTGCAAATGATGCCAAATAGGACAATGTGGATGAGTGTCTGACTGCACTGAATTGCTTAATTTAGTGTAGACACCATAGAATACTACCAGAATAAATCCAGGATCATTAGTCCAATTGCTCTATAGTGATGACTGCTTGAATGAACATTTCAGACAAGGAACTGGATGTGTCTGCAACCTGAATTAAATAAGCTCCACAGTCTCTCGAACACAAGGCAGTAAAAGTTAGTATACTTTTAAATGGAGATTTTGTTTATGTGTGGAGACTGGAAATAATAATTGAAAGCTTTTAGCTTGTTTTTTTCTTTTCCTAGTCACTATACTGACATATCCTTTTCCGTATTACTTCAATAGCTGCAGACAGGTGCTGAATCAGAATAGGAATCAAACAAGGGAGGAAAGGCTGCATATGCTAATTGTTGAAAATAGAAAGTGAACAAGCTAAGGACTTACACACGTATCAGAAAAATAAAGGCTTCTAAAGTGTGTGTGTCTGTGTATATATACACATTTTGTATATTATGTATATAATTTTCCTTTTTCATATAACTGAATCAAAAAACAAGCATTTAGCTCCTGTAATGTATTGTGAAATATCTGACCTCCTAAATGGGTTCAAGTGTAACTTACTGTTTCCCATCACAAGGTCACTGCTGTATTTAAGAGCCTTGAGAAAAAAAGATAATTGATTGAGCTGATCTATGTGCCTTGCCCATCTCACTAGGCCTATTTCTCAGCTGCCCTGGGTTAATCATCAAGTCCACAGCATGCTGATGTCCTCTATTACATCATAATTAGAATACTGCAGGCAGAGATGGGGAAAGCTGGTGAAATTATTCATATTTTCTTCTGAGGAGCCAGATGTTGCCAGATAGATTCCATTTAATTCTATGACAGCTGCAATAATAGTCTCTGTGTGTAGAGAGCTGATAGTGACATCGATAAAGGTGTAGGGAAAGTGAAGTGAGGCATGCCTCTTAGCTAGTTAATTATGATTATTCATTGCTGTGGATCATCTCATCTTATTTGACAATAATAGTAGAGTGGGGAAGGATTTAACATACACAAATAGAAACTACTTAAAATATAATTTTGCAAAAGTTAAAATATGTTCTCTAATGTAAAGGTTTTGCCGTGTGTTGCTTATAAGTACTTAACAGGCTTGATTTTTCTTAGGACATAAAATTTCCTATTTGTTGACATATCTAAGAGAAGATATGTACAGAACTTCTGCATGGTTCAGCTGAAGCTGAGACATCATTTCTTTTTAAAGTTTATATATTTAAAACTGATACTGACTGTGACGAATATCAGGATTTCAGAGGAAGATTGCAGTTTCTAAAATGCATTTGCCTTTTGCATAAACTAAAGTCAATTTTTAACTTTGAGGGATATTAAAATAAAAAAATATATGAATACGTGAAATGAACGAAACAAATTCTACCTGTGAAGGTGGGGTAGCAGACAAAAAGATCTGTCTTGCATTTGAATCCAATTACTATATTGTCATTATTTTGAAATACGTATTTTTAAATATTTCTCAATGTTTTAATATCAGGAAATGGTTTCTATAATATTCATATGTTGCAAAAAGTTTTACTTTGCATTTCCAAACTAAAATAATAACAGTAAAATAAAAACAGAAGTCTCGCAGAATATTCTTGTCCTGTAAAAATTAATACATTTTATTGAATATGTAATGCAGAGTATGTGGATGTATGAGCACCTGTATTGAATTGTTATACATTTTATCATTCCTGCCTTAGAATCCAATATATCTGCATATATAAAAAAACATATATACATACACATATGTACGTATACGAAATGTCATGGCACATATATTCATGCAAGTTAAAAGCAAAACGTTTGTGAAATATTTTCTCCGTAAAATTATTAAAAATTACTGAAAGTTTTTCTTGATCATGTTGCATGCCAAAAAGTCTTTTTGGGTTTGTGTGTATTAGTCAGATTAAGACTATTCCTGAGTTCAAACAGTCTCAAAGCGTATTTTAGTGTTCCTTTGGTTCTGACTGCTCCTTATTTCTGCAATGAATATGACAGAAAAAAAAAAAAAAAGAATACTTCATTCATATAAGTGATTAAATTTTTGGGGGTTGGCATAATTTTTTTTGTTGTGGTCATCATCGGTTTTTTCCTTGTCCTTTTTTAAAGAAGAAGCCTATGCTGTCTAGCTGAGGTACAACTGTCTCATTTAGTGGGACGACTCTTGCTCAATTTGTTTGAGAAAACTCCTTGCTTAATTTATTTACAATAATACTTCAGTAAACAAAGATCGGTAGCTGAAAGAAAGAAAAAAAAAATGAAATAGAGTTTTAATTCAAGAATATTTTTCCAGAGTTCCGTCACTTCGCTTTTTCTTAACTAAGGTTTCTGCCTGGGTGTATACTACATTCAGGTGTACATAAGTAAAGCTCTGACCCCATCTTTTATATCATTCTGTTCATTCTTTTCTCAGGGCACAGTGTTATCTGCCACCACCTGACCACTTGTGAGTCCTTATTAATAAATTAGCTTCACGGTAGTATCTAGTGTCCTTGGTAAAATAAATCACACCGTACTAAAGCCCCATAGCATAAAGCAATGTAGAAATATATAAGAAAAATATATTTTATAACTTATACTGCTAAAATTAATAACTGTGGGTATTTGCTGAGTGTGCACAGTGTAGTGCATAAAATCAATAAGACAGTTCTGCTGTACAAACAAAATTGTTTGTGATCAGTAGAAGATTTCTTCAATCCATTTAGATACCTGTATGTAAAATGTATGTAAAACAGATGTTGATTATTTGTTGTGGAAGATATTACGTATGTCATTCATGTTTGTCATTTTCACCATAAGCACAAATGTACAAATCAGTTTCATAAAAATATAGTTAGATTATGTTATAAATTCTGACATAATTCCCAGGGAAATTCCAAGGAAACTTGGTTACTAATCAAAAGTTTCTCTTGAATAATGAGGTCACTAATCTTCATGAAGATAAAACTTTTTACCAGTTGGTACTATCCTAATGATGACAGATATCGGATCACCTTGAGAGATACTGTAGTTACTATCCACAGAGGCAAAATACCTGACAACAGAAAAAAATGTATAATCACTTTTCAATTACCTTACATATGTGATGTGACATGTTAAGCAAACAGTGACATACAGAAGACCTTTAACTGTGTTATCAATGTGTGTGTGGATAGTTCCTTACTGTGCTCCAGTCATTAGCAAACAGTTCAAGTGTAGATTTTTTTTCCATCATCACTACCATTTTTTATAGTGTGATTACAAATAATTCTGTGTTTTATCTGATTCTCAAATCATAAACAGAATATTTGAATGGTGCATTTGACCATGAAATTAAAATCACAGCATCATTCTAGACTAGCCATTTTGCTGTAGCACAGGATTGTGATGTGGAGATGCTGAGCCATTTTATGCTCACTCAAGACAGCAGTAAGACAGTCAAAAACCAGCTGAATTGAATATCTTATTTTAAATTTCTTCTATACAAAGAGGTTACCATTTATCTAATCTACAGATACCCATGTGAAACGCTTATCTTCAGCTGAATTTTTTATGGATAAATATTATAAGTATAGTTACTAGACATTTATTTATGTACAAATACTCCTGCTAGAATGTCAAAGCTTTGGATACAGTTTGATGTTATATCACTTTCTGTCCATTCAAACAAAGATAACAGAACAGGTAGTCATTACATGTCAGAAGTACTAAAAAAGTTTAACTGCAGAGAAATGATCCACAGGAAATACTAAGCTTGAGTTTGATGATTTTAGGCATAGTCACATCTGTTCTCACTCTAAAATCATTACAAATAGAAACATGAACACAACAGGTGATTTTATATTAATATCTGTATCTGAAGAACAAATCTGAAATATATATCATTTTTAACACTATGTGGAATTCATTTGAGCTAATGGTACTGACCTTCATTTTAAGTCATTTCATGCTGAAATTTAATGCTGGTTTAAGCGTAAATCATAGATTATGTGATTATTGTTCAATGTTTGTATGTTTATGTACCTGTAAATAAATGCATCAGTGAAATATTTCCTACATAGAGCTTACCAGTTATAGTACTATATGAAAAAATAAAAATTAGTTCTTTATTTACTCTTTATTCTCATAGTCCCTGCCTTTGCCTTCTGCAACTTAGATGGTGTGGCTAGAGTACTTGCTGGTGAAGACTGAGGCAAAAATGTTTTTGAGTACCTCAGCCTTCTCCATATTCCAGGTAATCACGTCTCCTGTCTCCTTCTGTCAAGGGCCCACATTTTACTTAGTCTTCCTTTTATCACTGACATATCTGTAGAAGATTTTCTTGTTGCCCTTCACATCCCTGGCCAGATTTAATTCTATCAGGGCTTTAGCTTTCCTAACCTGATCCCTGGCTGCTCGGAAAATTTCTCTGTATTCCTCCCAGCCTACCTGTCCTTGCTTCCACCCTCTGTGGGCTTCTTTTTTGTGTTTGAGTTTGTCCAAGAGCTCCTTGTTCATGCATGCCGGCCTCCTGGCATGTTTGCCTGACTTCCTCTTTTTTGAGATGCATCACTCCTGAGCTTGGAGGAGGTGATCCTTGAATATTAACCAGCTTTCCTGGGCCCCTCTTCCCTCCAGGGTTTTATCCCATGGTACTCTACCAAGCAGATGCCTGAAGAGTGCAAAGTCTGCTCTTCTGAAGTTCAGGGTACTGAGCTTGCTGGATCCCTCCTCACTGCCCTAAGGATCCTGAACTCCACCATTTCACGGTCACTGCAGCCAAGGCTGCCCTTGAGCTTTGCATTCTCCACCAGCCCCTCCTTTGTTGGTGATAATAAGGTCCAGCACGGCACATCTCCTCATTTGCTCCTCTGTCACTTGGAGAAGGAAGTTGTCATCAATGCATTCCAGAACTTCTTGGAACTGTTGTATTGTCCCTCCAACAGATGTTGGGATGGTTCAAGTCATGGTCTTGGGATGCTCAGCAGAAGTTGGCAAATCTCAAATGTTTCTAACATTTCACTCCATATTCAGAAAAGCAGTTTTATTTCATATTTGGTATTTTCTTGCATCACTTTTTAATTCCAGTCCATCCATTAGGTAGTATAAATACTATGAGGAAGATTTGACAAAAATTTCAGATGCTTTATTAAAATGGAAAATTAAATGAGGAGCGAGGAAAACAGAAAGAAAAGGAAAGTCTAATATTAAAACATCCCCTCCAAAAAAGGAGCTTGCTTATGATATACTGATATTTACACTGTTTTAAACAATCATCAAACCTCTGGCATGTTGAATCTTAGGAAACTGGAGTGTGAAGCAGCAAATCTTAGCAATGATTTATTGTCTTTCAACTTTCACATTACTTCCTGCACTTCTTTTTCCTTCACTGCCTATCCTAAACATCCATCACATCACAGACTCACAGAATGAAGGAAGTTGGAAGAATAGAATAGAATAGAATAGAATAGAATAGAATAGAATAGAATAGAATAGAATAGAATAGAATAGAAAAGAAAAGAAATTTCATTTGAAAGGGACATACAATGATTGTCTAGTTCAACTGTCTGACCAGTTGACCAATTCGGGGCTGACCAAAAGTTAAAGCGTGTTATTAAATGCATTGTCCAAATGCCTTTTAAACACTGACATGCTTGGGGCATCGACCACCTCTCTAGGAAGCCTGTTCCAGTGTTTGACCACCCTTTCGTAAAAGAAAGGCTTTCTAGTGTCCAGTCTGAACCTCCCCTGGCACATCTTTGAAGCATTCCCACATGTCCCGTCACTGGATACCAGGAAGAAGAGATCAGCACCACTCTCTCCACTTCCCGTCCTCAGGAAGCTGTAGAAAGCAATGAGGTTGCCCCTCAGCCTCCTTTTCTCAAAACTAGACAAACACAGAGCCCTTAGCTGTTCCTCATAGGACATTCCTTCCAGCCCTTTCACCAGCATTGTTGCCCTCCTCTGGACGCATTCGAGTACCTTCACATCCTCTTAAATTGTGGGGCCCAGAACTGCACACAATACTCAAGGTGAGGCTGCACCAGTGCTGAATACAGCAGAATAATCTCCTCTTTTGACCATCTGGTTATACTGTGTTTGATGCACCCCAGGATGCGGTTTGCATTCTTGGCTGCCAGGGCACACTGCTGACTCATATTGAGCCTGCTGTCAACCAACACTCCCAGATCCCTTTCTGCATGGCCTCTCTCCAACCACTCCTCTCCCAATTTATACTTATGCCCAGCATTACTCCATCCCAGGTACAGAATCCAGCATTTTGGCTTTTTTAAATTTCATCTTATTAATGATTGTCCAATGCTCCAATCTACCTAGATCTCTCTGCAAGGCGTCTTGCCCCTCAAGAGAGGGGCAGCACCTTCCAGTTTGGTATCATGAGCAAACTTGTTAATGGTGCATTCAACTGCTGCATCCATATCATTGATAAATATATTGAACAAAACTGGCCCTAGAATTGAACAATGAGGAACACCACTGGTGACCAGTTACCAGCCCGATGTAGCCCCATTCAGTACAACACTTTGAGCTCTGGCTTACAGCCAGTTCTTCACCCAGCGCACCATGAACCTGTTCACACCACAGTTAGGCAACTTTTCCAGAAGCATGCTGTGAAAGACAGTATCAAAGCCCTACTAAAATCTAGAGCAAGTAAGTCCACTGCCTTCCCTTCACCCACTTGGTGGGTGACCTTAACATAGAAGGATATCAAACTAGTTAAACAGGACTTTCCCTTTGCAAACCTATGTTCACTGTGCCTGATGATTGCATTATTCTTCAAATGTCTTTCAATAGTACCCAGAATAATCTTCTTCATAATTTTTCAAGGAATGAGGTTATACTAACAGGTCTATAGTATCCTGGGTCTTCCCTCATGCCCTTTTTGTAAAGTGGAATAATATTGGCTAGCTTCCAGTCAGCAACGACCTCCCCAGACTCCCAAAATCTTTCATAGATGATCGAGAGGAATCTTGTCATAATAGCTGCTAGCTTCTTCAGTACTCTGGGATGAATCCCATCAGGCCCCATGGACTTGTGAACTTTCAACAGATACAACTGTTCCCTTACAATTTCAGAGTCCACAAATGGAAAGCCACTGTTCCCACACTCATGGTACTCTGACATAGAGGACCAGACAGCCCAAGGTGTATCAGTATTATTAAAGACTGAGGCAAAAAAACCATTTAATGCCTCCACCCTTTCTTTATCCCTATTAGTCAGGTGATCACCTTCAACAAGTATCAGTCCAATGTTTTCTTTAGACCTCTACTTACTTAACAGGTCTTAAAAAAGACCTTATTTTTATCTGACACAACACTAGCCAGTTTCAATTCTAATTGAGCTTTGGCCTTTCATGTCTTCTCCCTGCATATATGAACCATAGTTCTGTAATCTTCCTGCAATGTCTGGCCTTTCTTCCAGATGTCATACAATTTCTTTTTCCTCTTGAGCTCCACAAGGAGTTCCCTGTTCAGCCAAGGTGGTCTTCTGCCCTGCGTGTTTGTCTTACAATACAGCTGAATTGCCTGCTCCTCTGCTTCTAAAAGGGGGTTCTTAAAAACTGACCAGCACTTGTGGACTCCTAAGCCCTCAAAAACAGATTCCCATGGTACTCTGCTAAACAGACCTGCTGGCGATACTTTGCCTAATGCAGCCCAGGATGCCATTAGCCTTTTTTACAGCAAGGGTACATGGCTGACACATGTTCAATTAGGTGTTCACCAGGACTCCTTTTCTGTCAGGCTGATTTCCAATTGGATGGCCTCCAACTTATATTAGTGTCTGCGGTTGTTCCTCCCCAGGTGGAAGACTTTGGGTACACTGCTAGGTACTAGGCTCCAAGAGTTTCTGATCACCTTCCTCTGGGTCTTGTCATTCAGTCAATTTTCAACCCACCTTACTGTCTGTTCTTCAACAGCTTCTCCATGAGAATCTTACGGGAGACAGTTTAAAGTCCTTACTGAAGTCCACATAGACAATATTCACTACTCTCCCCTCATCTACCAAACCAGTCGTTTCATAACAGAAGGTTCTCAAGTTGATCAAGTATGACTTCCCCTTTGTGAAACCATGCTGTCTCCTCCCAATGATTTTCTTCTCCTTAATGTGCCTGGAAATGCTTTCCAGGATTAGCTGATACATCACCTTCCTGGGGATCCAGGTGAGGATGACCATTTTGTAGTTCCCTGGGTCATCCTTCTCTCCATTCTTGAAGATGGCAATGTCATTTGCTTTCCTCCAGTCTTTGGACACTTCTCCCAGTTGCCATGATTGATTAAAGACTATCAAGAGTGGTCTTGCAATGAATCTGCCACCTCCCTCAGCATTCTTGGGTGTGTTTCCTCAGGAATCATTGCTTAAATATTCCCTGAACTGATCCTCATCCACCAAGGGTACATTTTCTTTGCTCCAACCTTTTTCTTTCATTTCCTGAACCTGGGATTCTTGAAGGCCAGACTGGCTAGTAAAAACTGAGACAAAGGCTGCATTCAGTACCTCCACCTTTTCCATGTTCTGTGTATCCAGGTTCCCCCTCTCATTGATCAATGAGCCCACATTTCCCATAGTCTTTCTTTTGTAGCCTATGTACTTATAGAAGCCCCTTTTGGAGTTTTTGATGTCCCTGGTCAGATTAAATCCCATTTGGGCTTTATCTTTCCTAACTTCATCCCTAAATGCTTGGACAATGCTTCTATATTCCTCTTAGGTTACCCATCCTTGCTTCCATCCTCTGTAGGATTCCTTTGATGTTTGAGCTTGGCTAGGAGCTCTTTGTTCACACACACAGGCCTCCTGGAACTTTTGCCTGACTTCATATTCATAGGGGTGGAGCTCTCTTTTGCCTGGAGGGGTTGATCCCTGAATATCATTCGGATTTCCTGGCCCCCTCTTCCTTCCAGGGTTTTATCCTATGGGACTTTTCCAAGCAGATCTTTGTAGAAGCCAAAGTCTGCTCTCCTGAAGTCCAGGGTCATGAGCTTGCTTTTCACCCTCCTTCCTGGCCTCAGGATCCTCAACTCCACCATCTTATGGCCACTGTATCCAAGGCTGCCTTTGATCTTCATATTCCAAAAAAGCCTCTCTTTGTTAGTGAGTATGAGGTTCAGCAGAGCACCTCTCCTCGTTGGCTCCTCTATCACTTGGAAGAGGAAGCTACCATCAATGCACTCCAGCAGATATCAGGGTGTTTGAAGTCCCCGATGAAGATCAGGTCCACTAAGAGTGAGGCTGCTCCTATCTGTCTGTAGAGAGCCTGATCCTCTTATTCTTCCTGGTTATGTGACCTATAGCAGAAACCTACTATGATGTCACCTTTTCTTGTCCTTTCTCTAATCCTAATCCATAAACTCTCATTTGGCCGCTCATACACCCCCAGGCAGAGCTCCATGCACTCAGCTCCATCCACTCCAGCTGCTCTCTCACATAAAGGGCAACTCCCCCTCCTCGTCTTCCCATACTGTCCTTCCTGAAGAGCCTGCATCATGCTTGTAAATCTCATTAGTTCTTTGCAGCACATGCAGCTTAGCCCTACGCACCACTCATTTGATCTTCCCTTAACTTTGGGACCTAACTGTGCATCTCTATTCTGAGAGCCTATACAGTTTGCAGAATGGGATTTTCTGACAGCTAATAGAAATTTCTTTACTTGTATCTCAGTTTTCCTTTAAAGATAATTTCACAACCCATGCACAGGATGCACAATTTGCTGTTGGATCATGCTGTGCCATAAGGAGAGGTCTACTGTATCCCACTGATAATGTGACAATAATTTCTAGGCAAATTCTGGATTCATTTTCTTTGCTACTTATGTGACAATATTTTATTTAAGAGTTTTGAGATAAATGGCCTTGTTTGTTTAATCATTTGCATGCTACAGTGTTTACTCCTTGATCCGTAGCAACAAGAAAGGCTTTTCATCTGCTTATAGCACAATGATGGCCTCATATCCACGGAAGCAGAACTCTTTTTTTTCTCAGTTTCTGCTTTTTCTTGTCTAGATATTTCCCCCCTTCCCTCCCCCAATGCATGTGCCCTGTAGCTGTATTTGGAATAGATTTTATGTCACTTCTTCTTTGAGGGCACAGCAAATATAATACTTATGTAACTGGCATTTTTTTTTTCTATCTTCTGTACTAAGAATTTTTCCTAGTAGAGCACAGCAGAGTGTGACAAAACAACAGACCTTAATATTGTAAATGTGAAAAGAGAGCACATATTCACTTACAGTGAGATGATTTATTGAGAGTTTTCAATGAACTAACTTATTTTCCATAGGTTTGAGTCTTATTACCCTAGGTTACAGATTGGTTTGGAAGATCTCCAATAACTGTCAAAGCGGTGCAGTTCTATCAAAGACTCTGGAATGTATCCTTTTAACTCTAGGAATGTCTCAGTGGAGCAACAGTTAAAGAAGCTTGGAATTTTATGAAGCAATATTTCAAGGGTTTGCCAGGCTAAAATGTTGGGCTTGATTTTTTTTTCCACTGTCTTGCCCTCTGAACAGTATGATATAAAATACTGTTTTGAAAAGGTAGAGTTCTAGACATGTTTTGTAGATGCAAATGATTACACAAGCTGTTCAATGACTAGGAATTAAACCCTGATGTCTTGCAGAGAATCACTAGTCAGCCTTGGTAAAAGACAGCTAACCCATATCCATATCTTAAATCCATATGGGGTTGCATATAAGTTATGTGTCTGTTTCAGTTTTCTTTCTGTGAAACAGACAATATTATCTGAATTTGCGAAGCATTGGTATCAAATAACTGACAAGCCAGAAGAAAAACCCACAAAGCAACAAACCAACCAAATTATAGTACTATTTTTCCTTTGGAGAAGGTTTTTTATATTGAATTATGAATAAAACAAAAAACCCCACAACCATATATCCTAATAATTAAGAAGTAAATAACCCCAAATAGGTGATTATTCATAATCTGACTGAGTCTGCAGGAGGGATGTTATATTCTGTATCATCCTGAAGAATGGTCCAATTTAATTTGCTTTATTCCTGCCATAAAAATGGCTTACTTTCACAAAACACTCATTTGTAATAGCCAAAAATTATTAGTAAATTCAGATCAATATTTTGTAGAATAAGTATAGAAAAATAAATACATTATTAATAATAATAGCAGCAATAACAACAAAAATGATAATGATAATGATAATGATAGTAATTATAACTATAAATGTCCTTGTTTGAGGTAAAACAAAACTAGTTTTCTTTTCAGTAATTTTACTTCTCATTTAAGTCTCTTCCAACTAACTGCACTTGTAATAATAATAGCAACAACAGGTGAATGAATAAAGGAAAAACATTTTTGGGTGTATTGAAGAGGGTTTGATTTTGAAACACAGGACGTACTGGAAACATCTCTATGGTATGGTACTTGGAGACACAGGTTTTCAAATGTCGTTGGAAGAGATTTTAACTTGTTTTTAAACTGCTGGGAGCATATGCATACTAGCAAATAAACATGTTGAGAGCTCTAAAGCTAGCATCCAACAAGTGTTTTCCAAAATTAACAGGACCATATTCTCACAAGGATTTTTACCTGAACATTGTTCCACAGTTATCTTTATTTCTCTGTCTAGAAAACTGCAGTGTTGTGACAGACCTCTGTCTTTATCATGCAGTACTGTCTAACTCAGATGACTCCCTACTCAGCATCCCAGAAGCAAAATATTGTATAATCAGCCTGATCTAAGGTAATACAGAGGGATATTACATGCAAAGTTTCATACTTCACATGTGCAGTCATTCTATTTTAATGTGAAGCAAATAAAATTACTGTCAAATTTTCATTTTATCAAACTACAAAGCTGAATGGGACAAATATATCCTACCCTTAATCCATCTAATTAAATATAGTAGGTAAATATCTCATTTTTCAATTTTACATATGGTCAGACTCTCAAATTTTCTAGGCTTTTATGCATGTAGACCAATGTAGATAATTGGTTTTTCTTTACAGTTTAGCAGTGTATCTAATGTAGTAGGTACTACATCCAGTTTATATACCTTACTGCATATGAAATTGTAGGTTTTATTGTGTCTGCTACCTATACTTCAACATATTTATGTGTGCACTTTCTTATGTGCTATTTGACACACTTGCCGAGAAGAACAGCAAACAAATCTAGCTTGTCAGAGATCTGGGTCACCATATTGCTACAGATAAACAAGCTGTTGCAGCTACAATATCTGTTTACGCATTTTTGAAAGTTACTTTCATAATGTCATAATTTGTGCAGGGCACAGATGTTCACCTCTAATCACTCTTAAGAAGAACAGAAATATAAAATAATTTGCTAGAAAACTCTACAACAACAGTCTGTATATAAAACAGCTCCAAACACTAAATGAAAAATTAACTGCAGGGAGAACTCCTACAACAAGACACTGTGTATTTGGGGTTGAAATATGCTCCTGACTATCTAAGCTGTGGTTCCACTGACCTTAAAGGGTATTTCTCAGGCATCATTCTGCTTTATTGACTTTAATCAAGAGATTCCTTGACCCCTCTCTGAAAACATTTATCACAGGGCTTATTCACATAAAGCACCTGTTATTTATCAATGTCTTTCAGAGTAGACATTTTTATAATCTGTTGATACTTTTTTGCTTTTCTCTCAGAAAACCCATTTAAAAATATTTCTTAGGGTTGGGACTTTGGATTAGTCAGTAGAAACTAAAATCGTGATACAGAAAGTTGTATTCAATAGACAGAAAGAGGCTAACATACCTGGAAAACACAGACGTAAAGCCATATTTAAAAGAAATCCAAAGGTAACCAGATACAGGGATAAATAGATTAAGCATCTTAAAAATATCTCATTGCAGAAAAGTTATCTGAAGGCATGTGTTTATGGGATAAATACAGGGGATTAGATTAAATACAGGATAAATACAAATCTTTCTTTCTTTTGAAGTCAGTGGCCAAAGAGTTTCATCTTACATCTAAAAGGAATATTTGTAGAAAAGGTACAGTCCGACCAACAGAATATTTTCATATCTTTGAAAGTGTCTATTTTTTTAAAGTATTGTTAATTCATTAAGTGATTTTTTTTAAATACTCAAAAATAATTCCACATTGAAAGAGGAAATTTCTAATTTGCAGAAATAAATGCTACCAGTGATATGAGACAAAGACAGAGAGGGTGTTATACATTAAAAATGCAATTTGCTGAAAAATGAAAATCATGTTTAATTATAGATTATGGCCACTGACTCCATTAATATCAATTACATAAATGATCTAAAATAACTTCATATCTAGTGAACCTAATTTTATGCATTTTAACCATTTTTTTTTGTAATTCATCAATATGATATTTGTATAATTGGTAATACAGATGATTTTATCATAATTCCTAAAAAACTTCTTACAGAAAGGAAAGCATCGCGTCAGTTTCTAAAGTTTTATACATTTTATTTCAAAAAGTCTGAAGGGATGTCCTAAGGAAAAAAAAAATATTCAAATCAGGGAGCTTCAATCAATTTAATTGTCAATTAGCAAACTTTTGGTTACCGATTCTGGTGTGACAAAAAAAAAAAAAAGAAACAGATTAACAAACACCTAGGAAAAACACCTTTCCTCCCCACTTCCTTGTCTCCAATTCGCCTGCCACATGTTGTACTCAGTTCCTTTGGTAAGCTGATGGGCAGTGCAGGAGTTAGAGGTCAGCACACCATGGGTTCTGCTTCATTGCTCTGGTGTGGGTTCCTCCATCAGCTGAAGTCCTTTTGCAGTTTTACCCCCTCCTCAACCTCCTCACTGTCACTGCTCAGGGTGGCATTTTTTGCTCCTGCCCTGCTCTGGGTAGCTATTCTGCTTTTCTTCAATATTTCTTCTTCTCTGGCGTCTCTCCTGCCCTGGCATCTCTCTTGTACCTCTGCCTGTGTGTCTCCTCCTGCATAATTGCGCATAGGTCTCTTGAAGAATCAAATCTGAATAAATATTATCTTATTTGGTAAAATAAGTTCATATTTTTTAAATTATAAATGAGAATGGAGATCATGAAACATCTGGGCATCTGTCCAAACATACATATCTGTAACTGCATATTGAAATTATCCTAGACCTAGGGAATTCTGCGTCCTAAACTGTTTGAAAGGTTACTGTGGCCAGGTGTCATGAATTGGCACAGGAATAAGGAGAAGAGCATGGACAGTCACCAAGCAGGAATGCTAATGAGGGAAGAGCAGAAATCAGCCTAAAGGACAAATGTCATGACATTTGTGAAAAGAACATCATACCACAATGGTGGACCTAAAATCATATATTTTATGAATATGAAAGAGGAATACAAGGTTAAGTAATGTAAATATGAAAACAGTAAGCTCATCATAGAATCATAGAATATCTCAAGTTGGAAGGGATGCATGAGGATCAAGTCCAATTCCCTGTTCCTTGCAGGGCTCCCTAAAACTAAATCATATGACTAAGACAATTAGTGAGGACACAAGAATTATCTTTGTATTTACCTTATCTATTTATTTATTTGCCTTACATTTTCAATCATGAGTAGTGACTTTCAAAGCTCTGGTTTTGGTGGCTCAAGCTAAGATGCCAGAAAAATGGGCAGATTCAAAGAGTAATATTCACTAATTAGTGAATACTGCTTTGAAATCTGGAACTGCTCAAAGTGCCTTGAATAACACTTTCTTTCTGTCTTAATTTATCATATCTGCCTTCTTGTAATTAGGATATCCAGAAACTTTATTTCTTATTCCCCTTTTGTATTCCAAAATGCTAAACATACCTTTATTTTCATATTCTGTTTCAGAATTAAAATATTAAAACTTTTAAATTAGTAACAGGTTGACTATTTTACCTCTTGTGGTCTACATAGTCCCTGCTATTGCAATTGGTAGGTTCCTATGCTTAAATAAAGTAGGTCTCATAGAAAACTAGGAAAACAGTTACTAGAAATGACAAGAACTGTTAAATTGAATAGTTTTATAATGGTTTTTTTGTTCTCCAAAATTGCTTTTTCAGTCTCCTTTTTTAATTAAATTCTCAGTCGATCTCCTTGGAGACTATAGTTCTTGTCAAAGCCACATCTTCTACTGTTGTTAAACATCAATAAACAAAGTTCATCTTTTCAAGAAAAGTTAAGTAAAAAGGCTGACCAATTACCATTTTTCTAGATTCAAGTTACTAAAAACATCAGACATTCATGAGGTTTTGCCATATGCTAATGGTGTTAATAGTAGTGATTTGTGGAAAGAGCTTTTTTCACTGGGTTTCACAGTCTATTGAGTCAAAATAGCAGGAAAAGAACAGTCATGAATTTAATGAAGTTTTTTCTAGAATAATGGACATCATGGAACTTTGTCTTATAGTTTTATTTTGGCAAAGTAGAGGAAAACAAACAACTGGCTCCTTGCTCAACATTTCCAGTCACAGACCATAAAAATGTTTTCTGTGTTGTTAAACTGATATTTTTCTCAATATAACTAATATTTTTATACATGGATTTAGCCTCAATTTGAGATTTTTTTGTCAGATCACACCTAGAAAATATTTTTTGCACAGAATAAAGATATTACATATATAGTCCTACCCAGTCGTGAGTACAGGAGAGAGCCTACTAGCAGCAATTGCCTCAAGCGAAGTGCTGTCACAAACTCCAAAGCTTTGATGTGCTCAGAAAGGGTGGAAAGCATAAGGCGCAGAGTGAGAGGCGGGTATGAAAGGGAACAGCTGAGTCCCACTCTTGTTTCTATGTTAGTCAGCAGAACAGAGAATGACAGGGTGTTAGGGGAATGCATTCTGTAACCTTTCAAAAGGAGTCACAGCAATTGCTTTCACATATGTTACTTAGCTCCCCTGAGGATTTACTCATTGCCTTGGATGTGGAGTGAACACTGTTCTCTCCCAGCATAGGCCGTACTTGTAAAAGCCAGGCAAGACTTCAGAGGAAAGAGAGCAGGCAAAGAACAATAGCACTTCCTTCTAAAGTGCCTTGTACCAGTTTGTTGTTAGGCACTCCAAGACTTTCTCCACAACTGCCAGTCACACACTTAGAGCTTAAAATAGATTTTACACAGAAACCCTGATGTACCTGTCTGATAGATTTCATCTGTTTAAAAAAAAAAAAAAACTGCTTTGTTTCCTGCTGTCCTTGGAGTTTTCAGACTGTAGATACGGTTCCCACCTGCCTCACACAAGGACAAAAGGTTACCTGCAAGTAATTCAGTCACAGACTGTGGATAAGCTAAGAAGCAACATGCTACACCATGTGACAGAGAAAGTTTAGGTTAAAATAACTGGCTTACTTACTCAAATCAATGGTTCCCACTGACACTAGTTGGACCCGTTTTA
This sequence comes from Pluvialis apricaria, assembly GCA_017639485.1. NCBI lineage: Eukaryota > Metazoa > Chordata > Aves > Charadriiformes > Charadriidae > Pluvialis > Pluvialis apricaria. The sequence goes on from CM030007.1 coordinate 40,681,239, forward strand.
ATTTGGTATTCATGCCCTTCCACTTCTTTCAGTATTATATTTTCTGTAAAGTTAAGTGTTAGTAGCCAGTACTGGGGTATCATTCTACCCTCTGGTGTGCTAAAGCACTCAGAATCTTGTTAGGAGTAAATATGTGGAACTAAAAAGATATTGTTTAACAGTCTAATAAAAATGCAATTTATTACTATTACTATTAATTACTATTACTATTACTAAAATAATATAAGGATAGAAAGACAATAATACACATATTAATACACAAACTCTCCAATAGCTATCTTTTTTTCTTTGATGTTATGTTCACCTTTCCAGTGCCTCTCTGGGCCTAAGGTACAAATCTCCTTGAAGAAGAACAGGAGAAGAGTGGCAGAGCACCCTAGTTTCTTTGACAGGAAGAATGTGAGATTGTTGGGGGAGTTTTTACCTCCTCAGTTTTGGGTCCAATTGGAGAAATATTTATGTTTCCTACAGGTGTAGCAAAAAAATAGATGATAAACGTACAAAAGAGGAAGACAAGGCTAAGGAGTGCACAGAGCATATGCAGCATTTTCGTTGGTATAAATTTTATATATAACACCTACTTTTTGACACAGTTCTCTGTTATTTTAGCAGCTTTCTGCCTGATTAGTAATTTTCTTATAGTTGTCTTTATATATTTATATACTTGGGAATTGGTGATTTTAATGCCTAGTGAATTCAAATGACCAAACCGAGGCATTATGGTGATATTATTACAGAAATTATCCTCAAAAAGATTAAGTGCTGATTTGTTCAGATTTTTCCAGGTCTGTCAGCAAGGTCCAGAGATATGTGGTCTGGTGACAGGAAGTGGACTGCTGCAGTGGTTGCTTAAATATTTCCATATTCTGGAATTTCTCTGTTCAACATCTTGAATGAGTTTGCAGATCTTGACCAATAACAATTTTGGTCAATACCAATTAGTCAATACTGACATTTGACCTGCCAACACCAATTTTTTAAAAATGGAAATGTTTGATAAGCTCAGCTAGATGAGGAGTAAAAATCCTAGTTTTTGTTCCACTACCTTCAAAACTGTGAAATAATTATATGTTCTGACATGTTTGCCTGTGGGGATCAGATTCTCCTCTTCTTTTGTACCTATGTCAAGCCAGTGTAACTTCACTGAACAGCATGGAGCCTCACTTCAGACTTACAAGGTAATTTGTGGCACAATGCGGTAAATGGATTGTTTTCATTACGAAAAATAAAAGTTAAGTACTGTTCATTAGTTAGAGAAAAGATGTAAAAAAATTAGAAGAATAAGAAAAATATATACTTACGCAAATATTGTATATTAATCCTCTTTCAACATTCATTTTGTTTGTGTAGTGTAAACCTGCTTTAATATAGTTTTATTTAGAGAACTCAGGACCATCAAAAGAAAGCCTGATACTCAACAAAAGGAATGTCAGGGAGTGAAGCATTAGTGGCACATGTCTCCGATTTCAGTATTTCAGGTTTTTTTCAAACAGATGGGAAAACTTTCTCCTGGGATACAGTAAGGATGGCGTTATTAAAGATATGCCTGTACAGGTCATATCATAGACATCTTTATGATTTGTTATTATTATACTTAAAAATTGAGGTCATTTGTTATCCAGAAATGGTATGATCTACTCTGACCTGTTAAATGCCAAGATGCAAAAGAAATACACATGGCACTGCCACAGAAACTGTCAGAACTCTTGAAAGTCAACAAGCATTTTAAGACTGTTTCCGTGTCCCAGAAACAGGATTTACAGCTCCATGCCAGATTTTTATTGGTTCAAAATCAGTTCAAAACTAGCAAGTCTACCAACACTGTAGTTGCTGTAGTCAATAAGGCATAAAAAGTGTCTTGTTTCTAGGAGGTTGCTACCTTGGGATAATGTTCTGACATTCAGAAAGTGCAGTTTTATCCAGAACCAAATACAGGTCACACGTAACCTTTTAGTACCTACTAAAAGATGTGCTTGATTGTTATAACTTCAAAGTGTGTAATTTAATCACGTTCCATGTACCTCATGTGAATCACACAGCTTCCTTATGGAAGCCACACTGTCTCCCAAGCTGGTTGGATGCATGATGCTTTCATGTTTCAGAATTCTGGTTTTTTGATATTTGGAGAAACCTATGTCTAGTGACATATCATCAAGTATGTTTCAGCTGTCTCTGATTCAAAGCATTGATAGATGTAAAGCAACAGTGTGACATTGATTTAGGTTTACTGAGAAAATTGGTAAGCTGTGAGACAAAAGCTTTGGGAAGGTACATAGATTACAACAGTACAAGAATGGAAAGCACAGATAGAAGTTACATTGCTTGGATGCAGATAGTGATTCTAAGAACCTCAAAAAATAAAAAATGAAGTGAAAAGGTATTAAGCCCTAGGAATAAAGCAGGGAACTGCAAGGCAACAGCTCAGCAGCACCAAGTACCAAATCAGTTCCAAGAAACAGAAAGTGAACTGTTCCTTGCCTATTAACTACCTGGCCAGAAAAGATTTGTCAGGCATCTTATCTGGGACAGCGAACATATTAATACTTAGCCTAGCAGCTCACCAATCGTAGATTTTTATTACATGTGCATTAGTCTATTTAAATAAAAAAAAATAGCTGTTTAATCTTAAACTGAATATATCCTGTATGCAGAGTCTCTGTGCATGGTAAAAGATGCCATAAAAAATGTGACCTGTAGAGGGAGTATTGTAGCTTGGTACATTAGACTTAGGTCTGCTACTGCAATTATTGTGCTGCCTCAAGTACCTACAGCCTATCTATAGTTTTCTCAGCGTATTCATCTATGATTAAATCTATGACATGCTAAGGGTACCCATGAGATATCTTTTACAATCAACTTTTACAATCAACTCGAAGAGCATATACATCAACCCAAGGCCAGAAAACTTTGTCACTTGCCCCGTTGGAGAGTCTGAAACAGAAAAGCGCAGTGGGGTCCCACCTGCATGGATGAGCGGACAGGACAGGTGACCCAAAACTGACCAACAGGGTATTCCATCCCATCTGCCTCATGCTCAGTATAAAGCTGAGGGATCAAAGGGTCAAGACTCTCTTCTTTCAATGGCTGGTGTCTGAGGAGGACTCTGTCTGTTTGTCTGCCTTTGATCCCGATCCTGAATGCAGATCCAGAATCCAGTTCCCATCTGTCACTGAGTCCAGCCTGGGACTGCCCAAGTGCCAGCCGGTGTCGTGATTGTCATTCTGGGAGCTTGATATGGTTTTGTATACATTTCATTATTTCCTTTTATTTTATTATTAACATTTCATTAAAGTAGTTTAGTTCCTTCTAAACTCATAAGTCTCTTTTTCCCTCCTCTGCCTCTCTCTTTGAAGAGAGGTAGAGGGGAGTATCTGTCAGTCCCATCTGGGGTGCCCCACTTTTCCAGCAGCCGATTCAGCCTAAACCACAATACTAAGCTTCCATATCTCTCCGAACTTTGCAACTGAATCAATGATGCGTTAAGCCCCTTCTCCATCTATTTACTGTTGAAAATCAAGTTACTTTTCTTTCTAGACTGAGTAGTTTTAACAAAGTAGAGCCATAAAAAATAGTTTTTATCTTTGGAATAAGTACCTTTTTAAAACTATTTTAATGTGTGTGGCAAAAGCAATAAATAGAATTTTATTCCTTGATTATGGTGGCTCAGGGAAGTAAGTTATCCTTGATTTGCTTGCAATCCAATATGTCTAGGCTGTAAAAGTTTGCAATTAAAAATGTATGCATATAACCTTTTTTAGATTTGCTTTGTGTCTCTGGGAAATTAGCTGCAATGCAAACCAGTCTGTTACTGATTTTATCCCATTTATACCCTTGAGTGACTCATAGGTATTTCTGGGATATCTATGATGAGCACTGTGGGGAAAAAAAATCTGAATAAAAGTCTGTGTTCTCTGAAGCAAATCTCTGGCATAGATGGACCATTTCTCAGCAAGTTAGTGCTACAGATATACTCTGTTAGTTCCCTTGCTCCTCTGGGCAAAGTTACACTGAGTATTGGCACCAATGGGCCTGAAAAACAGGAACATCTGTTTGAATCTTAAGACACTTGTTGATGGAGCTTAACAACACAACAGTATTTAGTTTGTCTCAGAATACAGGAGGTTATTTGTAGGAACAGGGGCTAGAAATTACATCTGCAATGCATTCTTTTCTACCGTGTTTATATGCTTTTTAGTTAGATATGAAATCCAAGACGTTTATAGTAATGTTTTATTTAGATTTTATGTGTGCATTGTGCGTGCATAGCCGCTTCCTTTGTATTCTTTTAAATTTATGCAACTTGCATTCTTTTTATCTTCAAAAACTTTCAGTTTTTTTCAGTATTATACTTTACCCATTAAAGTGTACTTCTCTTTCCTCATGATTCAGGTCTTTCTTTTAATTGCTCCTCCACCGTGAAATCCATTATTATTACTCTATGCTCATAAACAGTGTTGTTATGCACTATGTAAGAACCTAAAGACATGAAAGTTGAGGCTTATTTATTTTTCATGTGTAGCTCAATAATTTATATTTACAGGAACTCTGTGTATTAAACCTCATATCAGAGAAAGAAAAAGAACTAGATTTAAAAGACGGCTAGCTATTTTCTGTCAGAGTATATGTGAAATGAAATGGAACACAGAGGTATCAACAGGTATCAAATATGTCTAGTTCCTGGTTTACATGATTAATGAAAGAAATATTGTTTTCTGTTAATGAGAGATTATGAAACTCATTTTCCATGGTTTTCAGCTAAGTAATAAGGCATAGCTATATATAGATTTTCACAAAAATACTTGCTAGAAGCTATGCCATTCATCAGAAAAGAAAAAAAAACAATATTGGTCGCAAATAAAGTATTATATGTGACTTTTTTTCAGAGATTAAACTGAAGTCCTTTTCACCCTGGTGTTCTTTGTCTTTTAGAGGTTTTCTGTGGATGCAGCATATTCAAAGGCACATTTGAGAACCACAATAACAGAATGAGGGAATCTACTTTATTTATTGTTTCTGTTAATAAATAGTCCAGAAAGTCTTTATTCAGTCTTCACTGAAAAACAAAAAAAAGAAAAGAAAAATTTTCGGTATATCACCACGAAGAATGTGCAAAAGGGTAAGGAAATATGTCTAACAATATGTACATATTTGATCCGTTTTAATTGTTACAAATCAGTAAGGAAATCAAGAACCCCCAAATGAGGGGATTCATCTCAGCTGTTAGTCCTTCAGCATTCATATGCCTAGTTCATGCTATTTATGTAGTAAGTGAAAAAGGAGATTCACAAAGGGAATCCCACACTAAGGCTCATATCTTAAACAGGTGAAATGAAGTGCTCCGTAGAAATGTTTAGCTGGCTTTAAAAAGAACCATATGATTAAAAAAAAATAAAAATCTTTTGAATAAAAACACTAGAACCGATTCTTTGCTGTCTTGTCTTCTGGTACTCAGCTCTCACTGATTGACTGCTCAGTGCAATTTTTATTGAAGTCTACAGGAAAATTCCTCTAGGAACTGCTTTCACAGAATAAGTTTAAAAGTTTTTGAAGAAAAAAAAAAACTATTCCCATTCTTCTTACTTTCCTCTCCTCCCCTTGCCTTCTCAAGCATTGATTGAAACTTTTGTTCCAGTTGAAATCACTCAATATTTCTACTATTTAGGACATGAGAATAATTCACTTTTTATTAATGCTCCTGAGGTCTTTGCTTATAGGAGAATTGTTTAGGTTTTTCTTCACTGGAAGCTGAATAATGAATATTTTGCAGCATGGGTAAGAAAGCTAAGTATACTTAATGGAAAATCCAGTCAAGATGTTTTTTTTTCCCCTAAATACACACGTGTTCCATTCATAGAAATAAATTAGGCATGTAATGAAAATATAAACAGTCTTTTTGAATATTGCTATTGTGTTCTAAAAGAGTTTATCACTTAAAAAGACACAGTTTTAGACAAAACCTCACTCATTTGAATTTGCTTAGTTGCAATTAGTACTCAACTTTTGAAATATTGTATAGAAGACAATTTAAAATTCTAATTTTGAAATCTCTTGAAAGAAAATTCCACAGCCACATTCCAAGGTGGATGGGTACCAGAGGTCAAATTTGCAATTAGTATACTGACAGAATAAGTTTTATTAAATGATAATAAAAAGCTATAATTTATTGCTGATTTTAGCATGCATTGATTACATTAAGGAAACCTATGGCATGTGTTGTATTTCTTATTTTAAAAGACTGAATATGCTGAGTAATTTAGTATTGCATACATCATGCTTATTACAACACTGAAAAACTCAGATCTACTGGTCTCCTGATCGATCTGTTGTTCTTCAGTCATAAATATGGGTCTCAGGATTTATTTTTTTTTTTAAATTATTTCAATTTGTTAGTGTTAATGGTTATGAGTGGATGACACTGTCAGCAATCAGTTGCTTAGCATAAGGTCTTCTGTCACCTTTATTACAGAGGAGGGAAGTAGCCAGTTTATCCATCTTATGGGAAATTTTAGGATTAAATTCTCCTCACCTTCTTTTAATAAAGATACAAAATTACGCATTGTGACATTGACAGAGAAAAAGAAAACACCATGGACAAAATCCCCTTAAGGTGGGAGTTCACCAAATCCCAGATTGCTTGATTCAAAAAACCAGGAACCTTATTTTCCTATTAAGATTTTATTATATGCACATACTTTTTTTCATCCTATATGAAAGCCTTTCAATTTGAAAAAATAATTTAATTTCTTTCTCCATCCATTTTATGAATTCTGAATGCCATCTGAAAGAAGCTAATCACTATATTCGTGGACAGTCATTTGCCATTAAGATCAAGTCAGCTTGAAAAAAGTATATGTCTCACTGTGTCCTGGGCCTGATCTTTCCCACTTTGGAACCTAGCTGGAGTGCACTGCACTCTAAATGGAAATGAAAAAGAAGATAACAAGTTATAAAGAAACACAAGTAGATACCCTATATAATTAATGAACGACTTGATTCTGAAATCTCTTTTATTCTGATCAACTGAGAAAATTAATAGAGTGCTTTTTTTTTCTTCCCCTATAGTCAGTTAATCATACTAAGAAGGGGAAGGTAGGCAGGGCAAATTATCCAGAAGTGTATAAGGGAGTCATAATACTATAGGGCCCTGATGAGAAAGTAAAGTAGCATGATCTGAAGTTCCCCAAATAGTTTTTTGGTTATAACCTTTCAAGTTATCCAAAACAAATAAAAACCATTTTAAGTACTCAAAAGAAATATTCACATGTATGCCTGTTAGCTGTAGGTGTATATCCAGCTGTGTAAGATGGACAAAATATAATACAAAGGCATTTTAAAAAGAAATGTTTCTCCTTCTCCACCTTCTTTCTCTCTCTTTCTCCAAATAGTCTGCAACATCAGATTTTCATGTTCATGACAACCTGCAAGTTTTTGAACTACTGTTGATTTCACTTCACAAAAAATATATACTAATTTTGCGTTTTCAGTGCCATAATGAGCGTATGCTTCGGCTATGTGAAAGATCTCTAATTGTTTTAGCTCCAGTTGGATGAATATTCCTTTAAATGTCTGCAAGCAGACATATGACACACTGTGTCAGCTATATCCCTCATGTCTCAAGAGATACGGAATATACTTTTCACAAACATTACTGCATTGACAAAGAAAGAGAAACACAACACTATTTAAAAGCAAATATTCACCATGTTTAATGGTAGAATTACTGTTGAGTTATGTACATATCAGGCATATGGTTTCTCCTTCAAACTAGAATACCACTAAGAAGATTTTGCTTGTCTCTTAATGAAGGCAAAAATATTGAAAATATTATTAAATAGAATCATCTGCTTTATCAATAACATTCAGTCCTTTCCCACATATGAATAGTTGGAAATATACGTTGATGAACTTGTGCATGGGCACAAATTCATTTGAAATAAATGTGTAGGCACTGTTAAGAGGGAAAGTGGTTTTGTGTTTAGATTCTGACCTAAACGCAACTTCCTGGTTTGTAATTAGGCATAAAATAAAACGCTATTATCACATATATTTTGTTCTTGGATTACGTTCCTGAAGTCTTGTTTTCTGAAATGGTGGAATTATTTTTCATTGTTTGTTTATTTTCTCTATTAATATTTTTCTGATGCTTTATCCAGTTGCTTGACAACTAAAATAATTAAATTAATCAAACTTCTGAAAAGGAAAAAAAGCTGGTGTTACCAAAAGATCTTTTCTTCACAACTATTATTAAAAAACATATACTTCTTTAGCTGACAATTTGAACAACTCTGATACATGTTCAGTTCCTTCTTGTCCTGGACAGACATGAAATGTTGCTACTAGTATAATGACCTTCTGCAGTGCTGTTACTTTTTCAGCTGCTTCACCAGAATCACAGTTCTGTGCAACTCTGCTGATGTCCTCCTTATCTTTGGCTAGATTTTGAGACAGTACTGTGACCTGAAAAAAAAGTGTCAAGGACTTGCTATTTAAATTTCTGACATGAATAATGATAAAGCTTGATTCTCATTCCTGGCCATTAATTCTACTTCCTATATGAAGTTTCATACTGTAGGCAGCTGCTCGGAGAGTCCAAGGTTACACTATTCTTTTGGGTAATTCATCCATTACTTTTGAAAGCTTTGTGGGAGATCTGGAGAAAGATTTGTTAATTCATGATTGGAACTGCAGCACAGAGATAAATGCAAGTTTTTTAAAATGATTACCAGTTAGCTGCCTCAGAGGTGAATAAATCAGGTACTTAGGTTACTTGTTGCAGTTCAATAATACAGTAACGACACATAACAAACTTTATCCCAATGAAGACAGTTTGTCTATACATATGCCTGAAGACAAATTCTTGTGTCATTATGAAAGTTTTCTTCCAAATAGTAGCAACCTTTTACTACATTTATGGTAAATGGGATTTTATCTGTAATCCTGTGGAAAATATTAAACCGTAATGTAGCTCCTTTTTTTCCCCTTTTTGATTTAAATACAAAGAGTATGTCAATGCCACCAAAAGGATTCCGATTAATTTTTCAAAGATTCTTTGAAAATAACTAAACTTGTGTTTCTTATATTGAATTCTAATCCTTCATGTAAGAAATTAAATGGAACATTTTATGTACGTTTTCATAGTTTTCATTTTGGTTTGGTTTATACCTTAAGCACTGAACAAGAGTTCAGAATATATAGTCAAAATGTATTCTATTATGCAGGAGAGAAGAAACACCAGCCACACATGCATATACATATACAATTCTGAATGTTTTGCTCATATTCCTTTGTGTTTAGATGAACTCAAAGAAATATGAGCAAAACACATGGAATCATGACTGTGCAAAATACTATGTCAGATGAATCTCCATAATACAATCCTCATTTGCCTTTATTCTCACATGTTCTCGAGTGTGAAGACAGCAGTAGGATAAATGCATAGAATGATGTATTTTTATCATCCTTCACACCAAGGAAAACTATATTATTTAGTCACAGTCTGAAATAGCAAAGTCATTCAGATGGAGAAGTCTATGATCTTTCTGGTGACTGAGACTTTGCAATCTGTTTAACATATCTGTTAATCAATCAGCTAGATTTATCTGTAAAGACTCCTTTGCACTGCTACTGGTCAGGCTGAGCTGAGTCTTCCGTGTTCAGCAATTCTGCACTGCTGGCCCACTGATGTTTCACAGCAGGCTCAACACTTGATATGGATTTCCCCATAGATGGACAAGTCCCTGCTCTGTGGAACAGAAATTTCTGTTTCTAAAACAGACTTTCTGTTGAGCATAAAGTGTATTTTCAAAACAGAAAATAGCAACTCATATACATTAGACTTTGTTCATTACTGGCTTTTCTCTTCTGCAGGGGAGATGAGACTCAAACCTTCCAATACTTTAATTTGGCTATCTTAGGATGTGTTTCTGCTTTTTGTTTATTTGTTTGTTTCACCTCTCCAATGCCCTATGAAGTGTAAATGGATACACACAAGAGGGAACATTAACTAGAGGACAAAAAAATTCCTGGACGCGTAGCAACAAAGGTAAAGAAAACTATTTGGAATATGAGGTAAGAGCTGAATAATTCTGAATTACATTTGATGGTGGAATGTTTTTATGATACTGTCAAAATGCTTTAAGTTAGAATGCAAGAGTCCTATTGATGCTGTTTGAAAGAAAAATCTGCCATCGACAAACGCTTGCAAATAATAGATATATTAGTCAGACTCCAGATTGGCTTGAGTTTGGCTAGAGAACTGTGAAAAAAATGCATAAAGATTTTGGATAACTTTGTGAATTAAATTATTTCACTGGAGCAAAAATGAAGCTATGGTATGTGAGATTGACCAGGTATTTTTTTATAAGCAATTTTATTCTATAAAACATGAATTTATTTGCACTGCAGTAATATATTCCTCTACTCATCACACTGGAAAACAGAGCTCAAGTTAAAAAGAATGACCTGCTGTTGTAAAAAAAAAAAGGTGTACAGTAAAAGAAGTTTGTTACAGAAGAAGAAAAGATTTTTCTCATATTGTTAGATATTTAGGGTTTTTCCCCCTGCAAGACATTCATATTGGCTATACAAACTGAATATCAAATCTGCAGTATCTAAGCTTCTTTTTTTTCTATTTTTCTGTTTTAATTTCCAAATACTTTGGTCTGTTTTCTCTATGTCTGAAAAATATGCACTGCAGTATATACTACAATGTCTACATCTAGAATCTGAGATCAGTGTTGCTTAGGGAAATTCTTTCTGCATTTAATACATTTAATACAATTTATAAGACCTATTCTTCATGTTCTGTTACAAATATTTAGTCTACAAAAGAACAAAATTAGTATGAGAAAAGCTGCCTGCGGTAGCTTCTATGTGAAATCTTCAATTACATGTTAGTAAAACAAGATGTGAAAGAAGGCGTTCATCCTTTAGTCCTTTATAACCTAATTTATGAGTGTGATGCACCAAACAACAGAACAGGAGATATGCATTATTATATATACACACAAAAATGTATTGACTTTGTAAATCCTTGCATTTGCATCTTTAGAGGTAGAAGACCTGCTGTTCATCAAGATGGTAAGGAAAAATAAAATAATGGAGCTACGTCATGTCAACAATAAGCTCTACAGTAATTCTTTGAACATAAATCAGTAGTAAGACAAAAATAATAAAAATTGGCTTGGTGTGCATGTACTGGATAAGTATCCCACTGTATTCGTATATTTGTTTCTTTACTTTTGTCAACACTTTCAGCCTTTAAATCTCAAAATATATTTTAGAAAAATCACAGTACTTCCCATTGTATTATATTTTCTGTTAAACGCAACACTCACAGGATGTATTAAATTTGAGTTTGCCTCTCAATTAAGACTTTTCAATGGATTAAGTATGGAGTTGACCATTGCATAAGTATAAGCATCAGATAAATACTGAGACTTTTAGCACAGTCTGAAGCTGTGACAGAACAAATTCACTGTCAAAGCCTCTCTTCTTCAAATCCATGCATTGAAGGATAAAAGTAGGGATTTGTGGTTCACCCTCTTAAGTGAATATACCTGTGAACATTAATTTGCAAACACATTCAAAAATACATTTTAGGTGTGCAATTGTTGTCCCTAAAGGCCTATGCATCAGCTGAGCCCTGGACTTCTGTGCCTGTTTCGGTTGTTCTCAGCCTGAAGTGAGTAGCCCAAATTATCACACATCATTTGTTTCAGTGCAAAACATACATGAATCTCTTAAGTCCCATACTGGAATTAAAAAAAAAACCAACCTCATAAAAAAGATTGGCCATATAATGTATAAATAGTACTAAATAACTTAATCATACTCAAAGTTAATTGTCCGATACTATGTACACACCAGCAAGTGTCAGTCTGCATCAGGTGCCTCATTTCCACAGGAATGTACGTTTTTGAAGTGAAGATAAAATGATATTCATAGCACAACCATGTTTTACATTTTTCTTTCTTAATAACAAGTTAAAAAAGCTTGTGGTCTGCAAGTTCAATATTATTTTCAGTACCAAAAGCAAGATCTTTGAAAGCATTTGTATTTAAGATAAGACAGCAGCTCAGTTTCACTCTTGGTTTGCTTTCTCAGTTTTAAAAGAAATTCAGTGAGAATATTCAGTATTCTACAGCATATACTTTCCCTAACACAGTTTAATTGTATTACAATGAGTGCAAGATCTCAACTGTGGAACAGGAAGCTGTGAATATTGGCTTTCATTATGCTAGAAATCTTAATTTAAGCTCAGTTTCATTGTTGGTTTACCTTATCAAAATGCTCTCCAGCAAGCTGAGCTGACGAGATAATGCAAAATGGAATATTTGTTATCATCTGCCAAGTACATAAACACAGAACAAAAGTAAATAACTGTCATCCCAAAATTAACATACTCTTCCCTAAAGAACTGCTGTTCATAAACATGTAATTAATTCAATAAAGGTATGACTGGGTATATTCAATAGAGGAGATTGCTTAGTTATTTTGTCCTCTTATGGTGAAAGATGTGGAGGGTAAGTGATTGCAATGGTAGTACTTTTGAAAATTCCTAAAATTCCTGTTTTGAAATTACTAGAATTTTAGATTTTGTATCACTTGAATCATTTTTTTATATATAAAGCCTAAGACTATTGATATAATTTCTATTCAATCTTTCCTTTATTAGCATCTCAGTATGTTACATATTACATCATCTTCACATAATGAAGATTATGATTACTGTGAAACCAGTGCATGGTCATTCATTTAAATCAGCACAAATTTTTGCAGAATAATTTAGAGAACATCTTTGTCTTGCTTTGGTGTTTTTTTTGCTTTTGTTTTTTGGTTTTTTTTGTTTTGTTTTGTTTTGGGTTTTTTTGTTTGTTTGTTTTGGGTTTTTTTTTTTTTTTTTTTTTTTTGCTTTGTTTTCCTTGACCTGCCTAAAGAGTCATTCAAGTCATCACTTACTTACCTGGAGCACATTATTATTCTCTCAAAGCCAGCACCATTTTGGCATTGACTTATGTGTGAGAATGACTGATTAATATCTTTATCAATGAACTGGATGAGGGCATCGAGTACACCCTCAGTAAGTTTGCAGATCACACCAAGTTGGATGGGAGTGTTGGTCTTCTTGGGGGTAGGAAGGCTCTACAGAGGGATCTGGACAGGCTGGATCGATGGGCCAAGGCCAACTGTGTGAAGTTCAACAAGGCCAAGTGTTGAGTCCTGCACTGGGGTCACAACAACCCCATACAATGCTACAGGTTTGGGGAAGATTGGTTGGAAACTGCCTGGCAGAAAAGGACTTGGGGGTGTTGGTCAACAGCTGGCTGAATATGAGCCAGCATTGTGCCCAGGTGGCCAAGAAGACAAACAGCATCCTGGCTTATATCAGAAATAGTGCGGCCACTGGTGAGGCTGCACCTCGAATACTGTGTTCAGTTCTGGGCCCCTCACTGCAAGAAAGACATTGAGATTTTGGAGCATGTCCAAAGAAGGGAGACAAAGCTGGTGAAGGGTCTAGTGCACAAGTCTCCTGAAAAGCAGCTGAGAGAACTGGGGTTGTTTAACCTGCAGAAAAGGAGGCTGAGGGTAGACCTTATTGCTCTCTACAGCTACCTGAAAGGAGGTTGTAGTGAGGTGGGTGTGGGTCTCTTTTCCCAAATGAGAAGTGACAAGATGAGAGGAAACAGCCTCAAGCTTACACCACGGCAAGTTTAGATTGGACATAAGGAAAAATTTCTTCACCGAGAGGGTTGTCAAGCATTGGAACAGGCTGTCCAGGAAAGTGGTTGAATCACCATCCATGGAGGTATTTAAAAGACACGTAGATGTGGTGCTTAAGGATATTGTTTAGTGGTGGACTTGGCAGTGCTAGCTTAATGGTTGGAGTCAGTCTTAAAGATCTTTTCCAACCTGAATGATTCTATGATCCTTACGGTACTCATAAAGCAAGGATTGCTTATTATATAATTATGCTTTTTACACAGTAAGAATGAAAATAACTATTTATAACTGGCTGAATGGTAGAACTCAGAGGGTTGTGATGAGCAGTGCAGAGTCTAGTTGGAGGTCTGTAACTAGCAGTGTTCCCCAGGGGTCAGTATGAGGTCCAATCTTGTTCAACATATTCATCAGTGACATAGATGAGGGGACAGAGTGTACCCTCAACAGGTTTGCTGATTACACAAAACTGGGAGGAGTGGCTGACTAATGAAATTCAACAAACGCAAGTGTAGCATCCTGCACCTAGGGAGGAATAACCCCATGCACTAATACAGGTTAGGGGCTGACCTGCTGGAAAGCAGCTCTGCAGAGAGAGACCTGGGAGTGCTGGTGGACAACCACCTGACTATGAGACAACAACGTGCCCTTGTGGCCAAAAGGCAAATGTTATCCTGGGGTGTATCAAGAAGAGTGTGCCCAGCAGGTCGAGGGAGGTTATCCTCCCCCTCTACTCTGCCCTGATGAGGACACATCTGGAGTACCGTGTCCAGTTCTGGGCTCCCCGGTTCAAGAAGGACAGGGAGGACTACTGGAGAGAGTCCAGTGGAGGGCTACAAAGATGATCAAGAGACTGAAGCATCTTTCTTATGAGGAAAGGCTGAGAGACTTGGCTCTGTTTAGCCTGGAGAAGACTGAAAGGGAATCTTATAAATGCTTATAAATATATAAAGGGCAGGTGCCAAGAGGATGGGGACAAACTTTTCAGTGGTGTCCAGAGACAGGACAAGGGGCAAAGGGCACAAGATGGAACACAGGAAATTCCATCTAAATATGAGGAAAAACTTCTTTACTTTGAGGGTAGCAGAACAGGGAACAGGCTGCCCAGAGAGGTTGTGGAGTCTCCTTCTCCAGAGATATTCAAACCCGCCTGGACGTGATCCTGTGCAACCTGCTCAAGGTGAACCTGCTTTGACAGAGGGGGTTGGACTAGATGATCTCCAAACATCCCTTCCAACCCCTACTATTCTGTGATTCCGCATGATTTAAATTCCCGTTTTTATAATTTGAAAAAATAACATCAAAAATGTTTAATAATTTTTCATTTGAACCAGACGCAGCTGTGTTGTCAAGCTTTTATAGCTGCAGAGCGTTAAATTTGCACACATAGACAGGACTTTGAATAACTTAGGAAAGTTAGGCTAAAACCTCAGTAATGTTTTCATTATGTCAGAAAAGATCTGTTGTATTTCTCTCTTTTCCCATGGATGATGTTTAAATTACTGTAGAGGAAGAACTTCTAAGTATAGGGAAACATCTTAAATTGAACATGATCAGTTTAATAACTCCAAGCTAAAATTCCTGTTAAGATAAATACATGGTATTTAATTTTTAAAAAGGAATCAAAGGCAGGTATGACTGCTGGTTTTGAAAATAAAGACACTAAGGACATAAGGACTAAAGATATTAAGCTGAAGTCTAGACATCTTATGAAAACAGTAAGGAACTCAACTTTTTGTTTAAGTTCTCTCACAGGTGAAGAACATTGAGAATAGTAGGTGGGCAATAGCAATTTGCTTTATATGTTACTACATACGCTAGACACTTTATAATTATTTATTTATTTATGCTAAACTTGCTTTTTTTGTGGCAACATTTATTTTACAACTGTTAAGTCATTTTGGTGTGATTAATATGTATATCATAGAATGGTTTAGGTTGGAAAGGACCTTGAAGATCATCGAGTTCCAAACCCCCTGCCATAGGCAGGGACACCTCCCACTAGACCAGGTTGCCCAAGGCCATGTCCAGCCTGGCCATGAACACCTCCAGGGATGGGGCTTCAACAACCTCTCTGGGCAACCTGTTCCAGTGCCTTACTACCCTTAAAGTGAAAAACTTCTTCCTAATGTTTAATCTAAACCTGCCCTCTTCCAGCTTAAAGCCATTCCCCCTCGTCCTATCACTGCATGCCCTCGTTAAGAGTCCTTCCCCAGCTCTCCTCTAGGGCCCCTATAGGTACTGGAAGGCCGCAATAAGATCTCCCCGGAGCCTTCTCTTCTCCAGGCTGAACAGCCCCAACTCTCTCAGCCTCTCCTCATAGGAGAGGTGCTCCAGCCCTCTGATCATCCTCGTGGCTCTCCTCTGGACATGCTCCAGCAGGTCCATGTCCTTCTTATGTTGAGGACTCCAGAGCTGGATGCAGTACTCCAGGTGGGGTCTCACGAGAGCAGAGTAGAGGGGCAGAATCACCTCCCTTGACCTGCGGGCCACACTTCTTTTGATGCAGCCCAGGATACGGTTGGCCTTCTGGGCTGCGATCGCACATTGCTGGCTCATGTTGAGCTTCTTGTCAATCAGCACACCCAGGTCGTTCTCCTCAGGGCTGCTCTCCAGCCATTCCCCGCCGAGCCTGTATTTGTGCTTGGGATTGCCCCGACCCAGATGTAGGACCTTGCACTTGGCCTTGTTGAACTGCATGAGGTTGGCTTGGGCCCACCTCTCCAGCCTGTCCAGGTCCCTCTGGATGGCATCCCTCCCCTCCAGCGTGTCTACCTCGCCAAACAGCTTGGTATGATCAGCAAACTTGCTGAGGGTGCACTCTACCCCACTGTCCATGTCGCTGACAAGGATGTTGAACAGTACCGGTCCCAGTACCGACCCCTGAGGAACACCACTCGTCACTGCTTTCCGCCTGGACATGGACAACAATATATATGCTGTATATTGACATTTTACAAGCCCTGTGATAGATAGACAGACAGAAAGAATAGATAGATGATGTTGTATGGCAAATTTTCTTAACTCTCTTATCTGTTCTTATACGTCTATGAAACTAGTTGCTGCTGGCAAGGTCAGATACCCCACACAGAACTGCAGACCTCTGATCACCTTATTGCGTTTTCACATATTGCCAGATGTCAGCAGAGCCACAAAACTGTTCACATTTATACACTTACACAGAAAACTATTTTTCACGTGCTGAGTAGTGTAACGCTACTGTTGTGCAGTAGATTCAAAGTAACCCGTAACCTTGCTCATGTGTTTAAGTCCTTAATCAAAACAACACAGAAAAAAAATCCTGAGTGCAATTCTAATGTCTTCAATGCATTTTCAAAAGAAAACTTTTAAATATCTTTAAATGCTCTTTTATAAGTATTTAAGAATTAATTGTACTTTCACAGATATTCAGTGGAGACATCTGTGGTTGCAACTGAGACCTAAATAGCCCTACTACTACTACTATTACTACCACTACTACTTCTACAACAAAACCCACTATATTCCTATTTTTTAGACTTGAATCAATTCTCAGTGTTTTAGTCAATAAACAATATCCTGTTCCCATTCCTTTTCTGGTGCATGTCTATTTGAAGAGTCTAGTCCAGCTAGGGTGACCTAGGAAGACAGGAAAATAAAAAAAACAAAACATTATCAACTCTGAAACATCAGGAAGTATGTAAGCAGGTATTCTCAAAGGCTGGTTTGAATTTAGGGAGCTTGTCTCAATTAAATAGACAAAACACAG
Source organism: Pluvialis apricaria (assembly GCA_017639485.1). Taxonomy (NCBI): domain Eukaryota; kingdom Metazoa; phylum Chordata; class Aves; order Charadriiformes; family Charadriidae; genus Pluvialis; species Pluvialis apricaria. The sequence continues at coordinate 40,698,706 of CM030007.1, forward strand.
AGACAAACATTGTTATCTGAATTTGGACTTTGCAATCTTTTAAATAGCTATATTACTCCTTTTTTTTTTTTTTTCCAAATAGGACAGTGGATGGTCACAATAAATCCAAATTTTTAGTTTTGTGTCAGGTTAATATCAATACTAATACTATGTCTGCTGGCAGACATACATTTGGGTATTTATTGTACCTATTCTCCTAAATAGTCTCACTGGTCAGGACACACCTTCCATTACAAATTTCTCATATGTATCTTTCAAGTCAGGTATCCATGACACGTTAAATGAAAAGTAATCTGTTTGGGAATACAAATTAGAAAATAGGAAATTGTGACAAGAAAACGATTACCATGAGATTCACAACTGTGCAGAGAGAAGTAGGATAATGCTGTACAGGACTGACTATTTTCAAAAGGATATTATTGTCAGTTTCTCTTGGGGAAAAAACCACAACATTTAAAATGTGATATTTTGGCTTTTTATCCCATGAAAACAAATATTGAAGCTTTCTGCTTGAAACACAGTGAAATGTAGTGAGTTATACTTGTTATCAAATTTTTGAAATTATACATCTGGAAAGGGTGATCTGCAGAGTGTTGCACTTCATTTGAGAATTAACGTATAATAATTGTAGTTTATTTTTATGTTTATATAAAACGTGCAGAGTTTGTTTCTCAAAGTATCTGGTGTCCAGTCATTAAGATAATTATATAGTTAATTTACTGAAATTGGTTGGTCTGATGAGACATTATGAATACCATCTTTTCTTTAAAAGAAAAAGCTCGTAAAGCAATTAATTTTAACAAGTGGAAGAATCAAGAAACAGAAGAAGGGCTTCACAGTGACTAATAAACAGCAACTGCTGCTACACTGCATATACTCTTGCTTTGCATTAGCTTTCTCTTTACACTAAATGAAATAAGACCTTTGCAACTTTGTGTATACTAATATGTAAATATTTTTTTAACTTTCAGTAATAAATATAAAGCCTAAAACCAATGTAATAGGAAAAATTTGTTGTAAACTATTTCTTCCTTTATTGTTTGAGAGGAGTGTGGTACTTTAGGGTTAAATTTTTCTAATGAGTGACAGTGGGGACAGGAGAAGGAAAGGACAACTAGAATGGAGAGAAATGACCATTCATGGGAGGAAAAGAAGGAATGCACTGAAATATTCTAGAACTTTTACGGTGATATGATACAGGTTTTACCTGCACATCTGAAGAAATTTAATTAAGGCTGTTCTTTTTACGCTTCTTTCGATTCACTTGGTGTGTTTAACTCCCATTCTTTCTCACTACACTGAACTTGCACTCTGAGCACAGATTGCCATTGAAATACGTAATGTACAAGGTATTAAACCGATTCAACTCCTTAGGTAGGTTTCTTCATCTAAAAGTACGTAGACATTGTGAACCTATAAAGAGTTTTAACTGGAATATAGATAAAACACTAATTATAGGTATGCTTAAATGTACATTTATATATAAAAATGGCCTTTTAAAATTAACATTACTTCCTGAAGCATGCTTAGATGATTGCTATTATCTGTTTACTAATTTTGTCAATGAGGTGACACACACAGGCTCACTGTGGGGAATCTTTACAATATCTTTGAAGTATTCTGTGAGTCAGACTCTTATTTTCTGCTTCGTGGTGTGTGGTAAGAAGTACAATAACAATAATCTGGAGGTAATTACTGTCTCTAAATTACTTCAGCTGAGCTTTCTCTGCAACTTTACACATTAATTTCTCAAAAGGCAGCGCACAGAATCTGTTTCAGAGGGAAAAAAACAACTTTTGAGAAATTAAAATATTTTTTATTTGTTTCTCTCAGATGAAATCAATAGGCTAGACTTGTGAACAAGTCAAGCATTTTCTGTGTGTAAAACACATATCCAGTTATTTTATGTGTGCAGAAGAGCGAGAATTCTGTATAAGGCCTGTGATGTTCCATTTGCTTGGATAATGACCCTGTTTTATCTGTTCACAGTTGTGACAAATGCATCTGCAAAGCTCTGTAAGTGTGTGCTAACAAATATGTTTACAAATCTGTTGGAGTTTTCAAATAAATAGTGACATATAAAGAACTAGAAGGAAATATCTCTCTGGTAAAGCAAGAGTATATAGAACAGACAAATTAGAGATGTATCTAAGTAGTGATAGGAAGCTGGTATTTCCATAAACAGTGGGTGTTAGTTATGAGTCTGTTCCTTTTATGGCTAAGCAAGAAGCTTTTGAGAAATAGTGAAGAAACCATTTGTACTTCTCAACTCATAAAATGTGATTAAAATACAGATGAGGAATGTGCTGGAGCTAAAGGATAGAATTTAATCAGATCATCAGTACTGAATGAAAGAAGAAAATCTGAAAACTAGGTAGTCTCAGCAGTGACTCACACACTTGTGGTCCTCTAAAGTCATTGTGTGAAATGAATCTGTGCAGATTAAATTTTAACATCTTTAGATTACATTGACAAATGTGCATGTTTCTTTCTGAATGTATCATTTTGTCCGTTTATTACATGGGTATGAGATTCATTTTTAGCACTTTAAACGCTGAGCAGCTAAGTTTTGGGTACTTCTATATCCAAGTTTCAGTTCTGATCAGATGAGAGCTTCAAAAGTTAATCTCACAGAAAATCAGTTGTTATCTGTGACTGACCAATAAACCCTTACTATGGAAGAAGGCTCAGTGGAGATGGGTAAGGGTGATGTGCGCATGAAGTTCAGGGAATAATGTAGGGTTTATTTCAACACAAAGAGGACTAAAGAGGGTGGATTTTGTTTTAGACAAACAGCTATGTCAGTTGGATGAATCAATTGACTACATCACAGTTAAGTGGATCAACTGCTGGAATAAATGTTTCTTCCTGAATTCATTAAAAGAGTGTGAATGTCTCCCTGAGTTAGCCAGACCAACATGGGGGAGGTGTATATATAGCTTAGTCCAACACAGAGTATAAGAACTATACAAAACCCAAAAGAATTTCAAAGAGAACAATGGGCTTGAGCAGGCTTCAACCAAGGTAAAGTCATGGCCCTGCTTATTCCAGCATAAATTGTGATTAAAAACCACCCAAATAGCACATTTTGCCCAGTACTCAGAACCAAACTGCTGCAAATAAACACAAAGCACAAAGGAATACAACATATATGGCAGGTAAAGCAGCATTGTGTCAACTAATTTTAAACAAAACTCTACAGACATGATATAATATTTTGCTCAAGAATTATATGATGTGAACTCTCTGTTTTCATTTCCAACCCCTCAAGATTCTCAAAGGGAAAAATGTGATACTCTCCAATTAAAAAGCTGGAATTTGAACTATTCAGGCAATCTGTCAGAGCCCTGGTTGAGCCCCAATTTGGGTGCCAATTAATCTGTCATGGTTTAGTGCGGGCTGGCCACTAAATGAACAACAGATGCTCTCTTTTAACCTCTCTCTCCTTTCCCAGAAGAGAAGGAAGAGAGAATAATAGAGAGACACTTATGGGTTCAAATGAAACTAGAACTACTTTAATGGATTATGAAACTGAAACTATTACCAATAAAAAGAAGAGGTAATAATATTAATAAGAAAATAATGAAATATATGCAAATATATACAAACCTAATACTGAGCTCCCAGGATGACAATCATGTCACTGGCAGGGACTGGGAAAGTCCCAGGCTGGACTCAGTGATGGACGAGAACTGAATTCAGGGACTGGATTCAGGAACCCATGGATCAAGATCAAAGGCAGATGAACTTGGACACTGGCCACTGAAGAAGAGAACTAACCCCTTTGATCCCCTCAGCTTTTATAACTGAGCATGATGCAGATGGGATGGAATACTCTGTTGGTCAGATTTGGGTCACCTGTCCTGTCTGCTCCTCCCCACAGCTGTGACCCCTCTACGTTCTTCCACCTCCAACACGGCACATAAGAAAGTTAGCTGACCATGGTTGTTATAGAAATAAGTATAAGCAAGATCCTCTCTGCATACCATTCCTTGGTATTAGCTATAAATTTCAGACATTATTTGCTAGAAGCAGACACTGTCTGAAAATCATACTGATAATCTCAGAAAGAGCAGTCAGTTAGAAGAGACTCAAGTGAAAACTAAAACTACTGAAAAGAAAATTGGTTCTGTTCTATCTCAAACCAGGACAACATCATTTAGCAGGAAGGGTCCATGGCGAGGCAGAGAAAGGAGCAGTTGACATGTAATTTTATATAAAAGTGCTTTGCAATAAGGACAGTCAAATGCTTCGAAAAGAACAACAAAAATCCACCAGTGAAAATTATGTTGATTTAATAGTATCCATAACTGTAAGGAAATGGAGTTAGAATGGTAGCTTAGCAGAGGGTTGGGCCTGCTTCGATATTGTTTGCCCACAGATGGCTCACCTGTAACAACCCTTTACCACCAGCACGGTTATCACGATGACAGACGTGGCCAATTGCCAGGCATCGTGGGAATTTGAACCAATCAGAAGTGGGTGTTCCGTACCCACCTGCCCCTATGACTGAGGGGTCAGGGATCACGCTGGGGAGGGGCTCTGGAAGTCCGTCCAGACAGCAAACATCCAGTAATTTGTTGCTGGTACAGCTTTTGGCCAGGATGCACTTTTACCAAAACTGCCTCAAACTTGTCTTACTGTTTCAGTAAAATCCTAGCCATGGTCCAACGTCTCCATTGCTCCACATTTTGCTGTGAAGAAGGCAGGCTGCAATCATCCTGAAACAAGGAAGAAGCAATAAAACACACTGCTAAAGTTACCTCTGCATAGTTCCTGACATGCTAATAATCACAGCATGGTTTGGGTTGGAAGGGACCTTGAAGATCATTCCAGTTCCACCCCCCTGCCCTGCGCAGGGACACCTCCCCACCAGCCCAGGTTGCTCCTAGCCCCGTCCAACCTGGTCTTGAACACCTCCAGGGGTGGGGGCAGCCACAGCTTCTCTGGGCAACCTGGGCCAAGGGCTCACCACCCTCACAGGAAAGAATTTCTTCCTGATATCTCACCTAAATTTCCCCTCTTCCAGTTTAAATCCGTTCCTCCTCATCCTGTCGCTCCCCTCCCTGACAGAAAGTCCCTCCCCACCCTTTTCACAGCAGAAGCTCGTAGCTCCTTGGGGGAGGCCCCTCTGTTGTGGTTCGGGCTGGGCCGGACCAGCCGCTGAAGCGAAGGACAGATGCCCCCCCATGGATTTATTGGCACCCAACGCGTCTCCTACTAATGTAAAAGCCTTATTCAACCGCTTCACTCGTATTCTGTTAATCTGTATGTATTAAAGAAAACCATTCTGCTCAGTTTCACTTAGTACAGCAAATAACATCGCTGAGCCCCTCTGCACCCCCACAATTGGCTACAACTGGAGAAAACTATATACTTCTTTTCAGTAATGTTTTTGTCCAGAGTTGAGTGTCCCTTTGTCAAAGGAAAAAATTGCTTTATCCAGTTTTACTCAGTGAGAAAGAGAGAGTGACAAAAGAGAAAGGAAAGAGTAAGAGGGAGCTTGTTAACTTTGCTGCCAACCTGTTATCTGGAAAATCTATAAATGGATAATAAAACTAAGTGTCAAGCTTTGTATATGTTTTGATGAAAGTTTTAAAGATAGTGCAAATAATTCCATAGTGGAACAAAAAATGCCATACAATAAAAGCATAGGAACACCCTGATTTGCCATAGCCATACCCCACTGACAGAGTTTACAATTGTCTCCCTAGACTTTTGGCATCATCTTGGAGCATACTGATATGTTTTATCATAAATGCTGCCTCAACAGTAATCCTTATCCTGTTTTACCTATTTAAATGTGTAACTGACCTTGTCCATGGAAAAACTTGTCATCCCTAAGATGGATGGAAATATTAAGGTGAAAAGGGGCTATTTCAAAAACCTATAAATCAAGGTCATCAGTTGTTCTCATCATATGCCCCAATGACCAAGTACAATTTAATGTTCTTATAGCTCAGCTGAAAGTATTGAAAAGTGCAGAAGGATTTTTTTTTTATATATTTTTGCTGTCAACCAACTATAAAATTCTAAATATCAATGTTTTCTGAGGAAAAAAGCACAAAACTTCAGTAGTCTTAGTAAAAAGACTTACTGAAATAATACTAAAATTTAAAAGAAAAATGTTAATGAGGAATCGATCTCTGCAACTATTATAGTTGTAATATGTGATATTATAAGACTTAGGAAAATTATTTAGCGATGCACCAGTCATTATACTATGTATTTACATTCCTTCATTCCACCACTTTATCAACTGAAAAATGAACATCAGAGTTACTGTTTTAAAAAAAAAATTACTGTAATTTTCAGTAATAAAAATAATAATTAAAAAAATATTACAAGCTCAGCACGGGTGTATTTCTCCTGAGAATAATGTGCATTTGTCATATTTAGCATAAATGTACATTTTGGGCTTCAGGATCTACAGAGCTGAAGTTGTACTGTCTAATGTTTTTCTGAACCAAATATACAAAGGAGGAGGAATGGCAAAATAAAATTTTATGTGCAAGCACAAAATACCTGTTACATTTAACTGAACATAATTTTTAATACAGTAACTCAGATCTGACCATGGGGAAAGCATAATCTTCTGAAGAGTTTTTCTTTGTTGGAATAAAATATAATGTACTTCATAACTTAGAGTATTTCCTTCTGTTATGTAGTGATTGGATCCATACATTCTGCCTGTACACAAATTCATACAGCAGAAGCAAACAAGACATTAAAGTCTTTTAAATTTAAATGAAAGTTAGATTTAATTAATTAAATTTAAATTAAAGTTTGAAGAACTAGGATCAAATTGGGACTGCAGATATGTGGTGGGATAAGTTGCCTGACTGGGTGCTGTGATGGATGGTTATAGGCTTCTTAGTAAGACAGCTTGGGAAGACAAGATGTGGCTGTCTTGACATAGCTCAATGACATGAATGAGCAGACAGGGGAGATGTTCTGCTTGACTTAGCAATTACAACCAAGGAAAAACTTGTTCGGGATGTGAAGCAAGCATGATATGTTGAATTTTGAAATCTTTAGAGGAGTTACCAAGACAAATAGCAGAATCACAAACACTGGACTTCAAGGGACGGAGATTTGGCCTTCTTCAAAACTGTCCTTGGCAGAATCCCTTGAGACACTTCCCTGAAGGGCAAAGGGTCCAAGCAGAACTGATTGATCTTGAAAAATAATGTCTTCAAAGCACAAGAACAGTTCTTCTCAACGGTCATTGTAGCCGGAGCAGCAGAAGACTGACATGGATAATGTCATGGAAGTGTAAGACCCCAAAAATATGTTCCAAAAATCAGGTTTAACGGTTTCACAAAAAGGTAGAGCAGTCCAACTGAACAGGGATCTTAAACTATAAACACTTCGGCAGACATAACTTTTTTACAGGTTCAGGTTGTCAGTTGGGAACTAAATACTACATGGTGTGTGCTGAATCTAAGCTTAGAACAATGACTTAAAATGTGCAAACCGCTCACCTATAAGGCAAGGACACTCAGTCTCAGGGAGGTTAGTTTGGATGACATCTCAATCCACAGGGAGGACTTCCAATCATAGACCCACTGTTCCGAGGAGAACCACTCAAAGGGGGTCTCTGGCGGAGGCCCCCATTTCATAGCCTCAGTTGGATCTGAACTGTGGTCATCTATTGGTCATGGTCATATATAGGTTTCATTGGTTGAGAGGGCTTCTAGGTAGGCTTATTGGCTGAGGTTGTCTCTGGGGCTCGGGTATCTGGGGTACGTGACTGGGAGTTGTTTGTGTACGTGACTGGCAGCTCGCACTCTTCCTCCAAGACAGCCACCACACCCCTTTAATGTGTCATTAGACCTGCAGAGGGGAGAGGTGCTTCTGCCACACATAAACAGATAAGTACTCAGAAAAAGGAAGTATACAGGAAATGGAAGTGAGAATGAGCTACCCAGGAGGATTACAGAGATAACACCTGGGAATGCAAGGATGGAATTAGGAAGTCAAATCTCACTTGGACTTGAAGCTAACAAAGAATGCAAAAGTCAACAAGAAGGACTTCTGTAAGTTTATCAGTAAAAAAAAAAAAAACAAAACCAACAAAAAAATACCTAAGAAAAATTTGAGTCCACTACTCAGTAGACCAGGTTACCTAGTGACAAAGGAAATAGAAAAGACAAAGATATTTAGTGGTGTGTGTTTGTTTTTGTTTGTTTCCCCCCCCCTTAGTTGTCACTGGTCAGTTCTTACCTCTGACTTCCCAGTTTCCAAAGCTATTTCCTTCCAAATAAAAGGAAATACAGAATCAAGAAAAATATAGCTAGGGGATGTTTAAAACAGCAGGACAGATAAAAGTCCACGGAGACAGGTGGGATGTATCTAAGGGTGTTGAGAGAGGTGGCCAATGCCATTACAAGGCTGTTGTCTATGATCTTTGAAAAGTCATAGGAAACAAAAGGTTCCTGAGCACTGGAAAGGGCTAATATCACACTAATTTTCAAGACTGGAAAGAATGAGGATCTGGAAAACTACATGGTGACCATTTAATCTCTGATCCTGAGAAGTTTATGAATCATACTTCATCAACCTGATTGCCTTCTGCAATGAAATAACTAGCTCAGTTAGACAAAAGGAGAATAAACAGTAGATGTTATTTACCTTGACTTTAGCAAGGTCTTTTACATACTCTTCCATAGTCCCCTTAGAGTCAAAATGGTCGTGGCCTGAAGAAGCAGGCGATAAGTTTGGTGAAAATTCACTGATCTGTCTAAATTAAAATATTGTCATCAGGTGCAGAAAATCCAGCTGGGGCTTGGTAATGGGTGGTATGTCTCAGAGGTTAATACTTGGCCAATACCATTTAATTTCTCTATTGGCAACCTGGATGATAGCATAGAGTGCCCTCAGCAGTTTTGCAGATGATACCAAATAAGGGGAAATGGCCAATGTGCTGGACAAGGCTACTACTTAAAGGGACCTTGAGAAGCTGTAGAAAAGGCTTACTGGAATGTCATGAATTTCAACAAAGGCATATGCGAACCTTGCATCTAGAACAAAATAACTACAGACGTCAGTTACAGGCTTCAAGCTGACTCACCGGAAAGCCCTTCTGTGAACAAGAGTCAGCAGTGTGCAGTGAAGGTCATCTGGATACTTGGCTGTAGCCAACAGGTTGAGGGAAATGATTTTTCTCTGCTGTTGGGCAATTGTGAGATCACATATGGAGCATTATGTTCAGTTCTGTGTTCCTCAGTACTAGAAAAACAGGGCTGTAGCACAGGGCATGTGAGGAAAAGCTGATAAAACTGGATTTGTTCATAATGTTAAAGAAGAATCTTACTGCTGTCAAGGGAGTGTATAATGATGATGGAATCAGATTCTCCCTACTGGTGCACAGGGATAGGACAAAAAGCAACAGGCACAGCTTGGAACAGTGGAAATTCTGTCTCAATATAGGGAGAAAAAAATTGACCATCAGGATGGTTGAACACTGAAACAGGTTAGCCAGAGACACCATGGACTCTCCATCCTTGGAGATTTTCAGAACTCAAGTGGACAAGGCCCTGAGCAACCTGTTCTCAGTGGATGCACTTTGAGCAGAAAGTTGGGCCAGGTGGCTCGCAAAGATCCCTTCTAATCTCTACAATTCTATGAATAAAGTTTATAAAGAAAACCAGATTACTTACTATGTTATTTTTCATAATACACACTACTTAAGTACCGAGGGAAAAATACTCCTCTGCATAAAATTATGAAAAAAGAACAAATAGAAGTACTAGGAGAAAATTATAGCTGTCTACAAGAATATGAATAAGAAAAAAATAAATGCTTCAAGTTACTATTATATACCAAGATTAAGACTTTCCTCTACTTTTTAAATTTTTTTTTTTCTTCAAAAAATAGGTTTTTTCAGAAAACTTTTTTTTTATTACCTTTTTGGGAAAAATATTTAAATTGTTAATCCTTAGAAATACTAGGCCTTTGGGAAGCCTGAAACAGAATGTAAGGCACACGTTTGCATATGTCAGCTTCAGTCTACAGAAAAGTAAATAAGCCACAAAAAAAATTAATTAATATGCATGATCTTCCCTTATTTCCTTTAAATGCCTCTTTAATGAGCATTAGAAGCTTTCAAAAACCCTCTATTGAAACTTCATGTTTTAACATGCGAGTCTTTGGAATGATAATAACAAGATCAAAATATGCCTATAAAATTTAGTGGAAATAATACTTTCTGTAAAGAAATTCAGTTCTTGCTTCTCAGTCAAGTTTGAACAGCTTAGTTGATAGTGCACATTTAATAACTGTGACAAACCAAAGCATGTAGAATTAAACGCAAACAAAAAATTGCCTTAGATAGATTTTTGCAGTCTTCATCCTAGGAGATTTTCAGAAACACACCAGATATAGTCTTAAGCAACCTGGTCTGACCTCACATCTGACTCTACTCTGTCCAGGATGTTGGACTATAGACACCTTGAGGTCCATTCCAATCTGAATTATCCTGTTATCTTAGTATCTTATGCAGACAATAGTATTTATCCCGTGTAAAGTTTAACACAAATTTCTTCTCAAATTCTCATTTTATCAAAATTTGCAAGTCTAGCATTTTCTAAATCTTCAGGGGAAAGAAAACAGCACCATCACCAACAAAAAAACCCTCTATACTAGAAATCTCAATTGAAAAATAAAATAAAATAAAATAATAATAAAAAACCAACACATATCCACAGAAATATTTCTGTTTATTATTTTCTTTATTACAACAGCACCTTCATTACATAATGTATTAGTCCTTCATTCTTTTCACTTCACAGATTGGACTTTCAAACACTGAAATTAAATATAAAAATAATTAATCATGTCTGATGAGGAAATCACATACCTAAACAAAAACAAAAAGGCACAACTCTTAACTATGTTTCTCTTGAACTATTTGTCTAATGGAATAGACTTCCTTAACAATGTTGTTATTTCCTCCAAGAAAATATCTCTTTTACTTTCTCTTTTACAGTAAGATAAATAGAGATATCCTTTTTACAGCACATTATTCAGCACATTATAAATTAATATGATTTCCCTTTGATCCTTTATAATTAATCATATGTGTATAGAAATAATTTCACTGTCCTTCATATTCAACTACATTTTTACATCTATTCCATTATGATAGTAGTTACTGTTTTTGTGAAAACCATGAAAGGCTTACAACTCTCCCGCTTTGCTGGGTAGAATGTTATAAAAACAGTGCTAAAAATTCACAGCTGCTCCCAAAGTATAACAGCAATGAATAAAATTTACTTGCAAACATTGTCAAGGAACCTTTGCATTTTGGTTAGATTTCTTTCTCTTTCAGAGTGTATAGCTACCACAATTGCATCTTACGGGCTATATACAAGCTTAAAGCAATGCCAAAAAGAGGAGAGAAGTCAACGTGAGTATTATTCCGCAGTATGATAAATTTGTACTGAGAATTATTGAATAGTTGTAGTTTACTAGAGCACAGGGAGTACTATAAAATTTCTTGCTCTATTTTATGAAGCATTAAACTGTTCAAAATAACTATTGCTTCTAGATGCGTCCATAAATCAAGTCAGACCAATGGCAGCAAAGTGATGGATATCCACCCATCTAAGGGATTTGATCATAAGACACAAGCTAAAACAGTGACAGGGCAGAGATAAATGTTTGTGTTCAGATTAACATCCCAAGGTCAGAGTGCCTAGGCATATCAATGAGGAATTTCAACTGACTCTCTAAGAATATTAAATCTAGAAATGTATAATAGCAAACTGAAGAAGAAATTGAATTTTAATGAAGTTGTCTATTTTGATTGTCTAAGGAAAATATTTATAGTAAAACTAATCACACAGAGACTGGAATTTGTTCTTGCACAGGGCCTGTTTCTCTGAAAATATCAACCTTGTCCTGGGGTTTTAACGACAATTTTATTTTTCATTTATTTACTTTTACAAGGATGTTAATAAAACATTAAAAGAAAAACTGTAATGTAACATCTTTATTTCTTGAATGGAAAAGTAGAACAAGATAAAATAATGTCATGACAGTCACGCAATACTAATTCTAAAATGACTGTGTGTTTATACAAAGTCTTGTTAAGGTTGTACAAGATTATCTAACATTTTCATTTGTAGACGTTAATAACTGAAGATAGTGAGAGAGACATTTCAAGAACATAGCAATTAATGTCAAAAGAACTCATCAGCTTCCTAAAGAAGCCTGGTTGTTTTCCAGGGCTGTATTAACTGTATTTGCAAATACATGGTATTTTGTTAAGGTACATAAGATATTGAAAATATAATTTTCACCATAAAAAAATCTGAAAACTAGGACAGTATACCTCGGGCTTACTTCAGATATTAGATTTTCAGTGTGTATGAGTGTAGTAGCTGTTTTAACAAAATGCTCAGCAATGCATGCTTGTTTATCTGAGATCAGGGTCAAGCCCATAGGACATATTCTTGTTCTGGTGTGGTATTTGTTTGGTTTTTTTTCTTTTTCTTTTTTTTCTTTTTCTTCAGTGCAGTGCTCTTCCAATTTGTTTCTGTGCATTCTGTGAATTGCAGTAGCAAGAAAAAAAATCTGAAGTCATGAAGAATTCATTCAGTCTATAATAACTCTTAAGAAAATCGATTTTGTGAACTGCACTATACTAGATCATTTAAACCCTGTATAATCATAACTGAAATTTACTGGATTAACAAGCTTTGGGCCCTGATGCTTCTGTAAACACAAGCTGAAAAGAAGTACTAGTTTTTAAATTTCCAAAAAAGAGTACTAAGCCCTTCTGTTTAAGTAATAGATGACAGAGTTATTTTGAAATGTAAGTACTTACATGTATGTATGTATATATTTATATATATAAACACATACATATATCCATCCCCTCTTTCCAGGTGAATCATCCATTACACTATTTCACATTAAACAATTCTAAAGCACTGATTACTTGCTCTGCCCCTTTACAAAATTCAGATGAAGATAAAGAATTGATTTATCTATTGAAGTCACCCTGTCATTCCTAATCCTTTTATACTTAGGCAATAGTTTTGTTCCCAGTTTTCAGAGTTTTGGATGAGCTCAGGTATATCTAAAGTACATGTGTTACAACACATACAAAAAAACCCCTATACAATATATTAAGCTGTTATAGGGTATTGGCAGATCAGTGAATAAACTATAGTGAAAGAAAGGTGTATTTTGAAATAAAAATTCAAGACACAATATTAATTTATTCAAATTATTTCTAATTAAGTAGGCAGGTATTCTCAGTTACAACTAGTATTTTTGGAGAGATATAATGAGGAAAAGAAAGGGTTGCTGCTGTAGAAACCAGTTCAGTCTTAAGGTGATGATTCTCAGATGTTACCTAAATTTCCTAAGCTTTATCTTTCTTTTTAAGACAAAAAAGTTTTAAATAGCAAATTCATTCAGAATATTGATCCGTATAAATCTTTTAAATTTAAAAAACAAACCACCCTCCTCTCTATTGAACAGCTCCCTAATCATGAGCGTACAACAAAACAGAAAGACATATGGTTAAGCAAAATTGATCTGAAAACATTCTAACTCCTGTTATTCTTTAAGAATCTTTTTCTTACTTCTTCATTTTAACTGTGCAAAAGGAAAAAAAAAGTATACTTTGAGTTGTAGGTTGATTAGTTAATTTGGCTCCACATCCTTAGAGAACTGAAGCAGTTGTAGAGAAAAATCTCTGGAACCCTCTGCAGGCCAATTTTGATGCATTAAATCAGTGCAAGAAGAATCAAAAAATAATTATTAATCATTAACTGTGAAAAATAAATGCAAAGGAAAAATGTTAACATCCATTGCAATCTTCATGGTCTTCCATTTCATTGTGATTCTGAAAGTATTTCTGAACACTTGGGAAACTGCAAAAGAACAGCTGTTCAAAGTTATGAGGAGGGGAAATTGGGTAGGAAACGTGTTTCTAAAAAAGGATTGGCATAACTTTGTCTGCAAGGGAGATCAATGAAAATAATGCACTGTATTTAAATGTTTCATCCAAGAAAAAGAGAACAATATTAATTATAGCCTTTAGCTCTTTTCATGGTAATCCTTTGGTAATTATAGTTCAAGAGAAAGAACAGAAGTAATTTAAAGATGTATTTCTTCATAAGATATCCAAGTGGTTTTTTTTCTTAGAAAAATGTACATTTCAAAGGACGACTTTGTCTTAAGTTAGATATGCATTGTTTGCACAGAAGTAATGAAATAAACTGTAAAGAAATATCTTTACTGTATGGTATATTTGCAACTGGTGGTGCATCCATGGTGGTAAACTTGGTTATTGATGATATGTTAAATGACATCAACTTTCATGGTACGTGCTGAAGACCTTAAAATTATTACTGGTGAATTTTAATATGAATTTTTATGAGGGTTGAAGATTTGGGGGTATTTTTGTGGGTTTTTGTTTGGGTTTTTTTTCCTTTTAGTACTGTCTTACAATATGAACTTAAATATCAACTTAAATAAATATGTAGAAACTTAAGAATCTTTTAGGGAATATGCAGTGACATAGTAAGGAGAGAATAAAGTGTTACAGGCCAAACTTGACAGAAAGAAGGAGATTTAAGTTAGAAAATGTATGTGAATTGGTGGGAGTTTGCAAGTTTATGTAGAGTGTCTCATCACACAGACATGTAGATGCCCATCTGAAGAGAAGAGAAGAGAAGAGAAGAGAAGAGAAGAGAAGAGAAGAGAAGAGAAGAGAAGAGAAGAGACGAGACGAGACGAGACGAGACGAGACGAGACGAGAAGAGAAGAGAAGAGAAGAGAAGAGAAGAGAAGAGAAGAGAAGAGAAGAGAAGAGAAGAGAAGAGAAGAGGAAAGTAAGTAATTTCAGTTGGAAAGAACATACAATGGTCATCTAGTCCAACTGCCTGACCAGTTCAAGGCTGACTAAAACTTACTAAGGGCATTATCCGAATGCCTCTTAAGCACTGATAGTCTTGGGGCATTACCCACCTCTCTAGGAAGCCTGTTCCAGTGTTTGACCACCCTCTTGGAAAAGAAATGCTTCCAGTCTAAACCTCCCTTGGCACAGCATGATGCATCAGACTGCTAAACCCCATCAGGCATCTTTCTTACATTAAAAAAAACAACTCTGATTTTCATTTAAGACCAGAGATATCTAGCTCACCAAATTCCCAAAAGTTAGTTCTTAAAAAATAATCTTGTAATGTAGAATAATACAATTGAATGCTCTAGTAATCTTTTATTTCTAGGCAGCTGTTTAGAACTATGAACAATTTCTGTATCAAAAATTCGAGTAGCATCACATGGAGTAGAACAAAGCTACCTGTTGTAGTTTAACCCCGGCACACAGCTCAGCCCCACAGAGCCTCTCGATCACTCCCCTCCCAGCAGAACAGTGGAGAGAATCAGAAAGGTAAAAGTGGGAAAACTCATGGGTTGAGACAAAGACAGTTTAATAGGAAAAACAAAGCTGTGCCTGCAAGCAAAGCAAAATAAGGAATTCATTCACTACTTCCCATCAGCAGACAGATGTTTAGCCATTTCTGGGAAAGAAGGGTTTCATCACGTGTAACAGTTATGTAGAAGGACAAAGGCCATAACTCTGAATGTCCCCCCTTCCTCCTCCTTTCCCTGAGGGTTTATTGCTGAGCATGACATGGCATGAGATATCCCTTTGGTCAGTTGGGGTCAGCTGTTCCAGCTGGGTCTCCTCTTAACCTCTTGCACATCCCCAGACTCCCCGCTGGTGGGTCAGTGCAAGAAGCAGAAAATGCCATGACACTGTGTAAGAACTGCTCAGCAACACCTAAAACATCGGTGTGCTGTCAAGACTGTTTTGGTCACAAATCCAAAACACAGCACCACAGAGGCTCCTGTGAAAAAAAAAACCTCCCAGAAAAAAACCAATATACTACCAAACCCAGCCTATTACAGAAAGTAAATGAGACAGAAAGCGGTCAGTACTAGATGATCTCCTGACATAGGTGTTTGTTACAGTAGTTATCAGTGAAATCCTTCCTACGAAGAATGCAAATGAAGCACAGCATCACATGAGGTTCATAGAATCATAGAATCATATATTGCTTTGGGTTGGAAGGGACCTTAAAGATCATCTAGTTCCAATCCCCCAGCTATGGGCAGGGACACCTCCCACTAGACCTGGTTGCTCAAAGCTCCATCCAACCTGGCCTTGCACACCTCCAGGGACTGGACATCCACAACTTCACTAGAAAACCTATAGCAGTGTATCACCACCATCACAGTAAAGAATTTCTTCTTAATATCTGACCTAAATCTACCATCTTTCAGTTTAAAACCATTACCCCTCATCCTATTGCTGCCCTCCCTGATAAAGAGTCTCTCTCTATCTTTCCTGCAGACTCCTTTAAGTACTGGAAGGCCGCTATAAGGTTTTCCTGGAGCCTTCTTTTCTCCAGGTGGAAGAATCCCAGCTAGCTCAGCCTGTCTTCATAGGAAAGGTGCTCCAGCCATCTGATCATCTTTGTGGCCCTCCTCTGGACTCGCTCCAACAGGTCCATGTCCTTCTTATGTTGGGAGTCCCAGAGCTGGATGCAGAACTCCAGGTCAGGCATCAACAGGGTGGAGTAAAGGGACAGAATCATCTCCCTCAACCTGCTGACCACGCTTCTTCTTGATACAGCCCAGGATGTGGTTGGCTTTCTGGACTGCAAGTGCTCATCGCTGGCTTATATTGAGCTTCTCATCCACCAACACCCCCAAGTCCTACTCTTCAGGGCTGCTCTCAATCCATTGTCAACCCAGTCTGTGTTTCCTCTTGGCATTGCCCCAACCCTTGTGCAGGGCCTTGCATTGGGCCTTCTTGAGTTCATGAGGTTCGCACGGGCCCACCTCTCAAGCCTATCAAGGCCCCTCTGGATGGCATCCCTTCCCTCCAGCATGTCGGCCACTCCACACAGCTTGGTGTCATTGGCAAACTTTCTGAGGGTGCACTCAATCCTACTGCCCGTATTGCTGACAAAGATGTTAAACAGCACTGGTCCCAGTACTGACCAATGAGCAACTCCACTTGTCTCTGGTTGCCACTTGAACATCAAGCCACTGACTGCAACTGTTTGAGTGCAACCATCCAGCCAATTCCTTATTCACTAGGTGATCCATCTATTAAATCTATGTCTTTCCAATTTAGATGTCATCTGGGACACTGTCAAATGTCTTGCACAAGTCCGGGTAGATTATATCAGTTGTTCTTCTCTTATCTGCCAACACTGTATCCCTGTTGTAGAAGGCCACCAAATTTGTCAGGCACGATTTGCCTTTATGTAAAGACATGTTTGCTGTCACTGATCACCTCCTTATTTTCCATGTGCCATAGCATGGTTTCCAGGAGGATCTGCTCCATGATCTTGCCAGGCACAGAGGTGAGACTGACTGGCCTGTAGTTTCCCAGGTCTTTCTTTTTTCTCTTTTTAAAAACAGGGTTTGTGTTTCCCCTTTTCCAGTCAGCAGGAACTTCACCAGACTGCCCCAACTTCTCAAATATGATGGATAGTGTCTTAGCAACTTCATTTGCCAGTTTCCTCAAATACCCATGGATGCATATTCAGGTCCCATGGACTTGTGCACCTTCAGGTTCCTTGGATGATGTTGAACCTAACCTTCTCCTGCAGTGGACAGTACCTCATTCTCCCTGGCCCTGCCTTTATCTTTGGTAACTTGGACAATGTGGCAAGAGCACTTGTTCATGAAGACTGAGGAAAAAAAGTCATTGAGTACCCCAGCTTTCTTCATATTCTGGGTAATCACGTCTCCCATTTCCTTCTGTCAAGGGCCCACATTTTACTTAGTCTTCCTTTTATCACTGACGTACCTGTAGAAGATTTTCTTGTTGCCCTTCACATCCTGGGCCAGATTTATTTCTGTCAGGGCTTTAGCTTTCCTAACCTGATCCCTGGCTGCTCGGAAAATTTCTCTGTATTCCTCCCAGCCTACCTGTCCTTGCTTCCACCCTCTGTGGGCTTCTTTTTTGTGTTTGAGTTTGTCCAAGAGCTCCTTGTTCATGCATGCCGGCCTCCTGGCATGTTTGCCTGACTTCCTCTTTTTTGAGATGCATCACTCCTGAGCTTGGAGGAGGTGATCCTTGAATATTAACCAGCTTTCTTGGACCCCTCTTCCCTCTAGGGCTTTATCCCACAGTACTTCACCAAGGAGATCCCTGAAGAGTGCAAAGTCTGCTCTCCTGAAGTTCAGGGTAGTGAGCTTGCTGTGCGCTCTCCTCACCGTCCTAAGGATCCTGAACTCCACCATTTCATGGTCACTGCAGCCAAGGGTTGCCCTTGAGCTTCACAGTTCCCCACTAGCCCCTCCTTGTTGGTGAAAACAAGGGGCCAGCATAGGTAACCTCTCCTCCTTGGGCTTGTCTATCACTTGAAGAAGGGAAGGTTAACATTAATGCAGTTCCAGGAACCTCCTGGATTGCTATATGCCATGCTGTATTGACCCTCCAACAGATATCAATCGGGGTGATTGAAGTGCCCCATGAGGACCAGGGCTAGTGAACATGAGGGCTGCTCCTATCTGTTTAGTAAAGAGCCTCATGTCACTTGGTCTTCTCCTAGTCAGGGTGGGCCTGTATCAGACCACCACTGTAACATTCGCCTGTCCCTGCCCTCCCTTTAATCCTTACCCATAAACTCTTGGTCGGGCTCCTCATCCATCCCTAGGTGGAGCTCCGTGCACTCCAGCTGGTCAATTGACATTGAGGGGGCAAAACCCTTCCTTGTCTTCCCTGCCTGTCCTTCCTAAAGAGCCTGTATCCTCCATTCCAACACAGCTAGTCATAGGAGGGTGTATTCCACCAGTGTTCTCCATGATGCCAACAGAGATCATAGCCTTGCAGGCATGTGCGTGTCTCTAACTTCTCTTGATTTTTCCCCATGCTATGTGTGTTTTCATAGAGGCATTTAAGTTGAGCCCCTGATGAAGCTGAGCTTACTGTCTGGAGTGGCTTGAATTCCTTTGTACTTCATTCCAGGTGCTCTCCTGCTGAGCCTGGGATCCGTCTCCAGGTTCTGGGGCATGTATTGCTGGGCACTGACATCAAACTGGTAGGACTGGAATGGGTCGAGGTTCCACTCCCCTGGCTACTTTAGTTTAAAGAGTCCTCTTCACCACTTGGAAAGCCTATGACAGAAGATGCTTTTTCCCCTTTCTCTGACAAGATGGACCCCATCAGGGCCCAGTAGACCTGGTTTCTCAAAATGAGTCCTATGGGTGTAAATAGCCAAATCTCTGGCTGTGCACCAGTCCTGTAACCATCTGTTAACACAGACAGATGTGACTGGGCCCTTTCAAAGCCTCTTCTCTTTGACCAAGAAGACTGATGAAAAAACTATTTGCTCTCCAGAGTCCTTTACCACCACTCCAGGGCTCTGTAGTCCTTCTTGGTTCTCCTTAGACTGCTCCTGGTGGTATCACTGGGTGCCCATGTGAAACAACAGCAGTGGACAATAGTCAGTGGGACTGTACGAGGCTTGGTATCTCTCAGTGACATTCCCTGATACAAGCCCCTGGTAAGCAGCACACCTCTCTAGAGGTTCTTCAGATGTAATTAATTTGTCTAATCTAAGATAACAGTCTAGGCTTTCAGCAATGAACTGTGACAAATACATGCTTTCAAAGACTATTAACCTTTTTGCTGTTGCCCTACTCCTTTTCAACACCTGGGGCCTCATACTTGTGCTTGAACAGTGACCTGCTTTCAAAAAAAAGATGAATATCCTTCCTCCCCATTCACTCACAAGCTGGTTCTTAACCTATTATATCAACCTAGGCTGAAAGAATTCACCTGGCTTCCGAAGTCCATATTTTGTCAGTCTAGGAGTCAAGTGTATCATCTACTAGATATGAACTCTAACTACTAGATTAGTAGAATTATGCAGAAACATTTAGATTAAGGATATGCACTACATATGTTTGTGGGTTTTATGTTGGATGTGCCAGGAGGATTATAATGGCATGCAAATGTGCAGTCTTGGGTTTGCTTTTGACAACACACATGCTTAAAGTATGCTTAAAATTGAATTAGATCATCAACATTTATCCTGTGATATCTTCACATAGATTTTTCCTCATATGCATTAGAATTTCTTGGGTTTTAGTTTTGTGGTTCCATTTTAAAAAGTATGTTATACAGAAGTCTGTTTTTGGTGGAGGATTTTTTTCTTTCTTTTTTTCAGCTTTCTCCTTGTTTTCCTTCCAGGAAGAGGAGGAAATAAATAATAACTACAAAAAGGGAATGAGGTAAAATAGTATTTCATCCTTTTATTTATTTTTCACTCAGTGAAAAGGATATTTTTAGAATGTGTTTGTTACCATTTTAAAAAATATTTTATGTGAGAATTACTTGTATTTAGACAATTTTTAAAAAATTTAAAAGCTTAAAAAAATTTCAAACATTCTTATTTTTTCTTAACTGCCTTGAATATGTCCCACTTTTGAATGTATAGTTCCACTTAGGACAGTGAGGCCAGTAAAAAGTCATTTTCAGTGGTAGATGAAAAATAGTTTTTTTCTCACATAGTTTCTGAGGGGTTCTGAACATTTTCTTTAGTGACCCTGAATCAGAGGTGAAAAAGGGAATCTTGGAAATGTTCAAAGGATGATGATATCTTAAAGATAAAATGAAATTGATAAATTAAATTTTTTTTTTTTTTATTTTGATTATTTTTATTTTGATGAAGATGATTTTAATCTTCTTACCTTCTAGGAAAATGAATTTTAAAACTATTTGTTAACAGAATCACATTACTTTTAGTGTAAGGGCAAATAGAAATTTATTTTCTGACAATTTTAAAACTAATTTTTCCCATTTTTATGGGAGATTTGAGGTGCAGAAAAGAAGTAGGGACTGAATATTGACCCAAACTAACTTTTCCTGTTTGTTCCCCGCGTGTTGCTGCAATGTTTTGCTTCAGTGCAGATAGACTTTCCAGCCAAACATATTTCAACAGTACTTAGAGCACTTAAAGCATTCTAAAAATATTATTTTACTAATGAAATCATATCTAAAGAATAGATTTTGAGGCAGAAGATGGTTTTTTCCCTAGCTTTTATAGCACCACAGGTGTGATATAAGAGTACATCCCATAAGTGAATAGATTTTGTTTTAGCCTTAATCTGTGAGATGTTTCCAGTGGGCTTCCTTACAGACAAGTTTTGCCTTTCCCCCTGGAATTGTAGTCAATCCATTTTTCACTAGGTTCATTTATATTGTTAATGGTTCAGGGAGCATTTTGATTAGGTAGGTAGGTATTGGAATTATGAGACAAAACTTAAAAGCCTTGGAGTTTCTCTGTTCAGATAGGCATGATGGGACTGCTATTTTATATTGCTATTTTATACTTGCAACCAAGCTTCAAAACCATTGAGCCTGAAACAATGGCTTCCCCTCCCGAGGGAATTCATTAAGATATTGCCATAGCACCTGCAGTGTCCTAGTGCAAACCATGAACTATTGTAAATTGAGACTGTAGAAGGAATGTATGAGATATCTGTAGCCTTTTCCAGCACCATTAACATGGTATTGATTTGTGTTGGAGGCTTTTTATAATGGAATGGGAAAAAATCTCTTCCTCGTGCTTCCTTCCCAGCTCTCAGGGAGAAGCTTTCTAATAGAAGCTGCAGCAAAGGATGGTAGAGAAAAGTTAGAGCTGTTAGCTTCTACTACTGTCCTTTTTAGAATTTTAATAAAGGGAGATGCATCTTCTCTGAATCTGTCCTTAATCAGTGATTTTGACTATTACGTTTGACTAAGCAGTTTCCTTATTTTGTTTCACGTTGCTACAAATAGTCTTTATTTCAGATACATAAAACTATCCCTAAAATTTCCTCTATTTCCTTCAAAGTAAAGGTGTGCTCTATGAAACTCCTTTAACTGCAACACTTACATCTGAGCTGATCACACTGCTCATTTTAGGTTATGGTCGTAAACTGGAATGTCTGGACCCGCGACTCACTCATCTGTAGTAGATTTCTTTATTGGTCAGATTAACCTTGATGTAGTGGGAACATATTTCTCTCAATTTTTTATAAAAATAGCAATGTAAAAATGGAGACTAAGCTCAAATGTAGATGTCTATAGTATGGGTCAAAGGAATTATCATTCTGCTTATTTGGAAACAGGCAAGTGTGTTGTGTATTTCAGCTTTTCATTCACTCAGAAGTGAACACAGTTCTGGGAAAGAGTTTTTGTATTAGAAAGTATTCTTCAAAAATAGTGAGTGTGGGTCATCTGCCTATAAGATGGGTTATACAAAGAGGTTTTATTCATCAAGGATACGTTGAGACAGTCCAGCACAGAAGTGTATCAATAATACAGCCAGAGTGTTGTGAAGATAATTCCTGCACTGTGGTGTTCTGATGTTGGAAGTTCAGAACCTCTCAAATTCAGTAAGAAAAAAGCTTTCATCTGGGGCTAGGCCAAGGATGTTATTCATAATCTTACTACTACCTCCCATTTACCAATGAACTGAAGAAAAATCATTTTACCTGCTAACACGATTGCACCCTTGAGTTTTGCCACCTGTAGCTGTTATAGCCTTGAGTCATTTATTCCTTCTAGCAAACTATCTCTTTTTTGAACAAGTATGTAAAAAATATGTCTGAATGTATACCGTGCTAATGAAAGACATTTTCAGTATTAAAATAAATTGTTAAGATCGTTGATTTTATAAAAGAGGATTATGCTTTCAGTGATATACTTGCAGTGTGAAAAAAGACTGACAATGACAGGATGAACAAGAACAGATGAGAAACAGAAAAGGAAAAATTAAGGACGAGGCAGAAATTTATTTTAATTCACAAGCATTTCACTGTTATTTAAATAGTTGTTCACGAGCACAGCAGCTAACAAAGAAGAAACTGCCAAAAAAAATGTTCCAGTTTTACCAATCTTTGTATTTTTCATAGGTTTATTTGAAAGTCTCAGCTTGGGTACAAACTCACTATAAAGAATATGTAAAAAATCAAAAACAAGTTTAAAACTGTTTGAAGGCAACATATATTGTTCTCATCTTTTTTTTGTTTTCTTAATTGTTAAGTGGGAACGATATGTTAATCACTTCTTTTTGTACTAAAGATGCTGCAACTCAAATGAAAATACTATGTACAGCAAACTAACAATAATGCTTTATAAATAATCTCAATCTTATTTTAATTTTAGTTATTTAGTGATTGTTTGGTATTTGGAAAGGCTGTGTGTAAACAAGTTTATCTCAGCAAAACAAACAAACAAGAAAATAAACCCCTGCTTTTTGTTGAAAATGTCATCACACTGGAACCGGCATAATGAGTTTATGTGAATTTATTTATTATTGCTGTCCCCAAGATGTCGTCTCTCATTTCCAAGCAGTTTCTGGAACATTGCAGATAGCAGTAGCATGCATTTAAACTTTTGCCAAATGCCAGAGACATGGCTCGATGCACTGTAGGAGGGAACTGTAAAAGTCTGATGGTTTTGAGTACTGGTTTTCTAGTATTGCTAAATCTTACTGTGTGTCTAATGTATCATACTATAAGAACAGCTAGCAGTATTAGAAATTGCAGTATAGTTAAAAAAGGACTAGTCTGGCCACATATTAGCAAATGGTAGCTTCCATGATGGAAGATATGTATGTTCTTGATGATCTAGTCCCCGGTATTTATTTTAGCAAGCAGTAGAGTTGCTTGTATGGACACAGTTATTTATTTTTTTTGGGGGGCAGGCAGAAATTAGTTATTGCATATTTGAGTTTTTGATTGATGTTTCTCTGTAACTACAGGATGACTGCTTTGTTCTAATAATTCTGCGTTGTATTTAATTCTACATGTTGATGATATTTGGATAAAATCTTAAAACAGAAACACACTTTTCTGTGATGCTTGTTTGTTCTATATTAAGTCAGAAGTCTAGTTGAACTTCTGACACAGATGTTGCTTCTGGTCACGATCAATAAATCAGCAATACAAGATATACCACAAGGGAATGCTCATATGCCAGAAATGGACAATAGAAATTGGTAACTTTTGGTTTTTATTTCAGTAGAATTTCAATAATTTAGTTAATAGTTTCACAGGCTAAAGCCAATCTGAAAGCTAAGACAAGTGAGACCTTGACAATATATGTCCAGCTCTTATGCAAAACTGGTCTAATACTAATCCAATGAGCTAGAAAAAATGAGGAAAAAAACATAAGGCCATATTATATAATTGTTGCTAGCCACACAATTTTGTAACAGATTGAGGTTGGAGACTGCAAGGTGATAGAAACTCTGGTGACAAATGCTAATTTGTTTTAGATGCAGTGAAATTCAAAAAAACCAGACCTGGGACTACATTCCTAATGACACCACTGGCAGTTTATGCTAAAAATCTAGAAAGTAATAAATACTGAAAGCAATAGCCCTTAGGTGTAAGAAGGGCACCCATCCTGCCTGACATCTGACACTGCAGAAGGCTGACCGTGGGTTAGAACTGCTGCATATGGTGAGCTGGGAGCCCGAGGACAGGGATGCAGGTCAGAGCACATGTCCTGTTCCTCTGAGTTCATGATCTAAGTGGATCAGAGGGGCAAGACCGGGTCAGGTCTTTCGTGTGTCTCTGATGCAGAATAGAAATCTTAAACTAGAAATTTCTATCCTCCTGCTAGATCCATTCTGCTGAGTACATGGTTCTTACAGTATACGTCATTGAATGATGTGGTTTTCTTCTTGTGGCCCCTCTACCCTTATGTGTCTGTGACAAGCTTTTTTGTGATACCTTATCTTCTTTTATTCCTAAACAACTATTAAGTATATATTATAGCTCTAGTCCAGGATCTCAAAGGTTTGAAGCATTGTTTATGCAATTTCTTTTGCCTTGAAACTCATGTGGGGAGCAGGAAACTTCTACTTGAAGTGCATGAATCTGAAGGATTCCTGGGGAACCCAAAGGCCAGTGATGAATTCATGCTGAAGATTTAGCTCCCATTGGTCCTGCCTATGCAACTCAGATGTTGTGACTGCTAGCACCATGGTAATTTCATTTCTCTTTTATCCCTCCTCTTCCTTATATGTTTCATCTTCCTATGGATATCCTGACTGGGCATGCAGTTTATAGGACTGTGGAGCCACAACTACCAATTTTGTATTGAATGACTGAGGATTTTTGTGTTTCTCCAGTAGAAATAATAAGTGACAGAAGATAGCAAACAGTGATCGATTTTTGCATAAGTGGATGCATGATGTGTAAAACACTATACAAATCAAACTTTCTGAAAGCAAAGGTATTATTGGAAGCACCTGATAGTTCTTTTCACCTTAAGGAAAAGCTATTTAGGGGGAAGGGAAAAAGAGAGAGAGAGAGAGACAGAGAGAAAGAGAGTGAGAGAAAGAGAGAGAGTGAGAGAAAGAGAGAGTGAGAGAAAGAGAGACTGAGAGAAAGAGAGAAAGAGAGTGAGAGAAAGAGAGAAAGAGAGAAAGAGAGAAAGAGAGAAAGAGAGAAAGAGAGAAAGAAAGAAAGAAAGAAAGAAAGAAAGAGAAAAGGGAAGGGGAGGGGAGAGGAGGGGAGGGGAAGGGAAAAAAAAAGCTGCAGGCTCCAGGGATGAAAAATAGTAGAGGTAAGGAACTTGGAACTTTCAGGTATCTTTTTTTCTGTAGCTTTCTGAATAATGGGTGTGTTCTCTCTGCTTCTTTTTCTTCTGGGGGTTTTTGACTTATGATTTCCTAATTACTGAACAGGAGAGAAGAATTGTATTTCAAGATCGTGAGTTTCATTCAGTTCCAAGTTTCAGAGAGAAAGCAAAAAAGATTGAAATTACTTCAGAATATTGTGAAATTAAAAATATAGCTACTTAAGGAAATGGTTTTGCATATGGAACTTTTACTATGTGAGTTTCTCCCTTTTAAATGGCATGTGGACGTTTTTTAGATTATAATAGAAAGATATTATGACATCTCTTTTCCATTTTGCTTTTTCTTTTAGACACTTAACATCTCTCTTTTGCTTCACCACCGAACTGAAATAACACACTAAATTTAGGAAAAAATTAATTTGAAACAGAAAGGAAAAAACCATTATTTTCTACATCTATATTTTAGAAATATCATAATTAATGCTTTTATTTTTTTAACCAATGGGCTTATTTTTTATTTATTGAAGAAGTTATGAAAATATCTTATTGGAGATAATGTACAATGATTTTTTTATACCTTTACTATATTTAAGTTTTAAGTAAGTAAAATAAAAACAGGTTTTGATTTTCTGAGAATCCAAAAAAAGCATTAGAAGTCCAATGGTTAGATGAAAGACATTAGTATAATAGAGTATGTTTACTATTTCCTTTATTTACTACAATTTTTTTTTGTGCTGTACATGTATATACACATTATATATGCTAAATCATGAAACTGTCTCACCCTTTTTTACCTCAAAGTTCTTTAATGAGAAGAAAAAAAAGCTTTAGAATTGAGACCTCTGGCATGGACAAGAAAAATACAGCACTTGGTCTATATCCCAGACTACCTTCCCAATATAACAACAGTTAATGTGACATTCTGAACAAAATCACGAGAGAGGTGAGTGCATTCTGCTACTCCCCTGTGGATGGTGCAGGATGTGAACCAAGGACAAAATCCTGCATGGTTTCAGTGATTCTTTTATGAAGCAGCCAGTGAATAAGCCTTTTGAAGGAAATGTAGTGTCTAATTTGATTTTCTGTAATAGTCAAGAGACGTAGTTTGAAGTCATTAAGTGGAACCACCATTTTGTAACATTGATCAAAATGTACAAAATCATTTAACATTCTTACAGCAGTAAAAAAATCCTAAAATATCCACCCCATTTGCATTAACCTTCAAAATCTTATTTATCTAAAAATGAAGGAACTTTTAAAAGCTCTAAAAGTACAAAGGAGCAATTAGGTGAATCAAGTCCTTACAGGTGTCATGGACACTACTGAAAGATACCATAGTGGAAGTGATCTGCTGGTACATACCGTATGTCAGGAAAGCCTCAGGACAGGTTAAAAACAAGTGTATATAACTAATCAGCAAAGTCGTTTGCTAAAGCAGAAAAGTTCTCATTAAAAAAAGCTGAAGGTGCAGTAAATTAATAGTAACATTCATAAACACTTTCAGCTTAAATTAAAACATATACACCAGTCAGTTCTGCTATTGACATTACGCAAGGTGTCTTGACACAGAGATGCTGTGGGAGAAGACATAGTGGTTTTGGCAGGAGACTCTGCAGCCACTGGAATGTGCAAATAGCTGACAGGTTCATGCCCCTCTCCTCTCCTCGCCTCGCCTCGCCTTGCCTCGCCTCGCCTCGCCTCGCCTCTCCCTTTACGAATAATCGGTGACCAATTTTATTTATGATTAAGAGTGCAAGATGATTGAGTCTATTTTGTCATGCAAGTAATTACCTCTGCTTCAAAAACTGTCTTGCATTCTTTCCTTAAGTGTATTTTAAAGCACATTTTGGTGCACTTTGCAGTCTATGTGCTGAAGCATGTCAACACAGTTGTTATATACTTCCATAATTAAGTTACTACTATATCTTATCTAGAATGTATTTTCGTTTCCTGTTGCTACCTCTTTGACTCAATCTGTACCTCTTCTTAATTGCTTTCTTCACTTGAATTTACCTTACAGAATGCAATTTCAAGATTTTTTTTAAGACCTGAAGAATATTTAGTTGTTTTTTGTTTTCACAGATATAATTACAAGGTAGTTTACAAATAAGCATAATTTTGATGTATAGTAGCTGCCTTCCCCCCCCTCCCCAGGCATCCCAAGGGATGAAAGCAGACCTTTAAAGATAAAAGTGAATTTAGAAATCTAATGAAAGTGTTTTTAATATCTTAGCTTTTGCCATAAGCTTCGCTATATAACCATGCAAATTGACTGTTTCTGCATGTGGCAACTGTATTGTGCATTTTTCCCTCTTGGATAATGTGCTTTCTCATACTTCAAAGAATTCTAAAATAATTGAACTTGCGTTATGCGTTGGAAACCAGGGTAAAATTAATTGAAATTGATGTTAATTGTATTATTTTCTTAATTGCTGCAAATGTGGGTCAACACTGCCTTGGACTTCATATAGATTTTAATAGAACTGTGAATTCTAAGATATTTTTGGATTTGCTTCAAGCATTAAATTCTTAAAAAAATGAAATAATTGGACCTCATATCTGATGCCTTCCCAGTGAAAGCAGATTTTGAGTGGCCTTTTACAAGTGGGTATTCACTTTAGGTGTGTACAAGATGTATAGCTCACTGTTCTAATGTAGGAACTCAAAGTATGTTTTCTAACAGACTTACCTAGCTTCAGAAGGAGAATAGTGTTATAGATAAAGAAACAAAGGGCAAGGTTCAGTTGTTAGCATAGAGGTGTCTAGTGCCGCTTCCTTTGAGTGCTCTGTGTGATATCCAGCTGCTGGTGTAAAAGCTCAGAGATCACCCTTAAGTCCTGTGTCACACCTCTCAGCTCCATGTAAAAGCTTCCATTGCCTCAGGGCATCTGAAATGGCATTATCCATCTGTGTTTAAGGGGAGATGGGAAGTTGTAAAGGAGATTTCAATTACTCCATATAATGTAGGTAAATGTTCATGCAAGACACAAACAATAAATTAGATGTCATCAATAACTGCTTCTTGGAAAAATTAATCAGAGAACCACAAAAAGAGAATTTTTATAGCTATGCATATAATTCAGATACAGTGCCATAAAAAAATAACGTGTAATAATGACCACAGAAATTTACCCAAAGAAAGTTTACCCAAAAATAAAATTCTCAGAGGAGAAAAAGGGTACATATCAGGGCCTCAACAGTGAAGTATAAGGTCAATAGAGAAAGCTACTGAAAAATGGTGTGATTATTTTAAAGAAAAATAAAATAAAAAAAAAGATAAAAGAGTAAAACATTTGCATGTGGCAAGAAGACTTTTCAAGGATATTTTTAAAAGAAAATTTTCAGAAAAAATCTTTTAAAAGATATATTTTTTCAGAAAAATGTGAGGTTTTATCAAGAATGAACTTGAAGTATATAACTAAAAACCTAACACAGTAGATCAGAAAAAAATCACCAAAGGTAAATTATCAGAGAAAGGTGGTTATTTAAAAAAAAATTCAGAAAAGACAAATATGTATTCAAATGAAGAGAGCATGAATTCTAACACTGTAAATGTGTATGCACTATTACTTCATTTGCACTTCACATATGAAAGTCAGTAAAGCAGATATTAAGTTTTTGAGAAATATTGTGTCAAAACTAGTTGTATGAGAAGGAAGAAACCTCTCAAAGATTCTGTACAGCTTAAAAATGACCAAGGTGCAAAAGGAATTAAAAAATAGGGCCCCTGTTGCAAGAGTGCTCAAAGAATTCACATATTAAATTGTGGATGTGCTAATTAACATGAAAATCATCACTTCAATTGGTTTAAGTAGCAGAAGTGGGGAAAAGCAGGAAATTTGTTACTATTTTTAAAGGATTCCAGGGGTGATATAAGGTACAGACTGTAACTCTGACTAATAGAAATTTTAGTAAAGAATATGCTTTGTACATATTCTTTAGCTGTACATATGCTTTAGCCGTAAAAAAAAAAGGGTATGTCTCAAAATCTTTGGAGATTCTTATAGGACATAAAAGGACATATAAGAGAAAAACAGCAAAAACTGTAACTACGGGAACCACATGACAATCAGGCTCACCTCAGTCCCTTGGAAGGTAATGGAGCAAAGAGTTCTGGAAACCATTTCCAAACATGTTAAGGACAAGAAAGCGGTTGGCACTAGTGAGACACATCTGGCATGCTGGGTCCAGGTCTGGGCTCCCCAGCGCAAAAGAGACATGCACGTCCTGAAAGGAGTCCCCTGAAGGGCCCTGAAGATGATTTGGAGTGTGAAACATCTCTCATATGAAGCGAAGCTGGGACTGTTGAGCTTGGAGAAGAGAAGGCTGAGAGGGATCAATGTGTACAAATACCTTATGGGAAGGTGTAAAGACGACAAAACCAGACTCTTCTCAGAGGTAACCAATCCCAGGACAAGAGGCAATGGTACAAACTGAAACACAGGAAATTTGGTTTCAAGATAAGAAAATAGTTTATTTCTCTGAGGGTTGTCAAACACTGGAAAGTAGGTAGGAATTTGTTTTTAGTCTGTAATTCTTGCCACATTTATTTTTCAGTCCCATTGTGGTAATTCTAGCTCTTTTAGTCAAAATGAATAAAAGAAAAACTCATTAATAATTCCCTAAGATTTTTATGCTTGAAAAGTTACTAATATCTATGCCCTCTTTTTGGTGTTTTTGTTGCTCATCCATGCTCCTCTAGGCCCTGAGTTTGATCACATCTCCCTGAATCAGTGACTTGTTGGGATGTCCACAGTGAGTTGTCAACATCCTAAGTTCTCTCTAGCAGGAGTTCACGGGGAGTTTGATGTTCACTTAAAGTCTGAAAGCTGCACCGTAGCCTCCACCAGTCATTATTATGCAGTGACTTTATGACTGGATTTCTCACATCTTTACAGTATGTGGTGTTCACGGAGCTTCAGCTGTAGCACGGTAGGAGCAATAGTCACTTGACCACTAGGGAACAGCTAAAACCAGGTCAGGCCAAGGCAAACCCTAACAAGCCCTTAGACCCAGCACTGTCTTGTAAGTACAAAGTCTATGGTCCTTTATTATTAACAGCAAAAATAATGTTTACTGCTTGCTTACTTCACCCTGTTTCTTAACGCGTTTCTGTAAACATTCTGTACTGCCATAGGTAGAACTTAGAGCTTAGGCTCTTAAGATGCTTGATTTGTTGAGGTGAGGAAGGTCTTGTACAAGGTGATAGTCTGCTCAGGGTTTGTGCAATTTATCCTTCAGGATTGCCCCCCAGAAGAGAGAGTTGTCTAAGCAGAAGGATCTCAAAAACTACTCACTTAAGAAGCACAAGGTCAAACCAAGGCTTGAAGCAAAGCAACAGACACAGTCTGAATAACAGATTGATCGCTTTTACCAAGTATGTGTGCCTGAGATTTGAAAGGGCCTGCCCTTCCCCTTGCTTTGGTTATTCCTGCTGTTCTCCCCATCTTTAAAGTCTAGAGTCTGGTACACACTGTATCTTGATACCTAATTAACAAGGTGCAAACTGATACAGTTAAAACAACAAAGCTTGTGATCTGAAGCTGGGTTTTATACATCTTAACACAGGAAAGCTGAGCAGAAAGGTTAGCTCCTGCTGCTGTACTTCGCATTAT
Organism: Pluvialis apricaria; assembly: GCA_017639485.1. Classification (NCBI taxonomy): domain Eukaryota; kingdom Metazoa; phylum Chordata; class Aves; order Charadriiformes; family Charadriidae; genus Pluvialis; species Pluvialis apricaria. Next base: position 40,729,948 of record CM030007.1, read on the forward strand.
GAGTTGGTTTAGGGGGGGTTATTCTAAGTGTTTATCATCAAGGGTTTAAAACAGAGGAAACTTTTCAGTTGTTTTTCAGAAGCTGTATTGTCCTGAGTTTTATTTAAAGCATTTCACAGCCAAAATTGGCCATAATGAGTGGGTTCTTTGGGAGACATCAGGGTATTGGAGTATAAGCAGCCTCAAGAAAGCAAAATGAAACAGGTTAAAATGTTTGTCTTGAAGATATTTGAGTAATAAAAAAAAGTGAGAATACATTTAGATCCTAAAGAATTTTCTTTTTTTTATTGCTTTGATGGTTTTTTTCCTTGTTATTTTTCTTTTCTATTTTGTTTAATATTTATTACTAAGTAGTAGTTTCACATGTCTAGGCACTACTTCTGCTGAGGTGGATCTGAAAGCTATTACAAAGCTGGGCAAAAGTCAGTATCATACTGTTGTGAAAAAAAAGGAAAGCTTTTTTCTGTCTTAAAAAAAGTGTAACTTGTAAGATGGGTAAAATAATTTTTCTGCTCTTTTCTGCACTCTTTAGACATCAAATGAACTAGATTTGGGCACTATACATCTGGGAAGATGGGGGCTAATTCAAGAAAATCCATATTAGAAAAACAAGAGTGGTTCGAGATCAGGTCAATATGACCACAGATTTAGGACAGATTATACTAAGGGGATATGCTAATATTAAAATATGCAACAAAGTTGGGTTTTTTTTTTTAAAAACAAGGCAATAATTGACTTCCTGTATCTACAACAAAACAAAAAATAAATGGATCTAAATTGCAGCAAGGAAAACTAAGGACAGATATTAGGAAAAGCTTCACTGTGATACGAACATTAGCATATCCTGCCTGGGCTGCTCCTTTCCTTAGTTGCACAGTAGGTATGCTGCGCCTGCTCTTGTACCTTACTGAGCTTGACCTTGCTTTGCTGACTTGGTTTCCTGGTTTGAGCTCCAATCTGCCTTTTCATTACAGACTTGCATGGCAGTCTGTTGGCTAAACCTGGTTACCATCATGGAGCTACACTGCTTTTCTTGTTTGGGTCTGCACTTTTATTGGAAGGGGTCATTGTCTTGCCTGCCTCGCTGTCACCCCCAGTTACCTTACAGGGCAGTTCAACCCTGACATCTCCATTGCAGGATATCCTTAACAACAAGGTGAAAAACTTTTGCAAAAATGACACAGATGTAGCTGAGCTTGTTTTAGGGCAGGAAGATAGGTTACATAAATGCTTTGAAAGCCTTCTAGTTTTGCATTTGTGATTATAGTTCAGGTTATTCTTACAATAATTTATTTATGTGTTCAAAGCTTTTATTATTTACAGGTATTTCATGTGATTAAATTTCAGATTATTAAAGGATCTATTTTTTTTTTAAATTATTATGGATACAACGTATATTATACATCTCAAAGAGTTTGAATTTTATTTGTCTTTTGTATTTTATACAGGTATCTATTGCCAGCTAAAGAATCAGATCCCACTATGTTCCAAAAAATTATAAAATTTACTGGCAGAGAGAGGAAAGAGAAAGGATTAAAGAACAACTGTCTATGCCAGGCATCCAACAGTGAAACCCTCTGAGGAGTTAACATTACACAAGATATCCCTATTCTAACAAGTTGCTTTATGTTCATCCTTTGTAGAAAAAGGTATTAGAGAGATAAAGGAATATATTTCTTTTATTTGTCCTGCTTTTTAAAATACAAAGTCATCACATCCCATTGCTACACTGCACAGTAATTGATCTAAGATAAGATAAAACAAGGACTTGGTAACATCATGTGGGAAAAAAAAGAATCTTCTTGACAATGTGACTCTAGGAATTCCCATCTAGATAGCCAAGGTAAAAGGCAAGGGGAAGGCTTAGATTTAAAGTAGTTTTAAAACCAACTAGAAAATGGGAATTCATGTAATTGCCCTAATGACTCCACCATGATAAGTTTATTTGCTTAGTCACTAGAAAGCAGTAAGGGCATAAGCAGACAGAGAAAGTATTCCCAGTCTTTTCACCTGTTTTCTGGTGTGATCCAGATACTCTTTCATATTAGTTGGTTTCTTATAAAAGCTCAATGGATCTTTGTTGACTGTAATTATGAGCTGAGTGGTAGCATAAACTGTCAGACTTAATAGCAACATATAAAACCAGCAATGAGTATTTTTTTTAATATTTCAATGACCGTGTCTTAAGCAACTGACGAATACTTAAGTTCCTTTCCTAAACTTGTCAGTAGACTGAAAGATCTATTTTTCTGTATTTGGTTTCTGTATTTGTAGATAGATATTTTTATATAATTGCAACTGTAGACGCTTTGTGGATCTACCTGACAGCAGCATTTCTCCCTCTGATTAAGTACTTCATGATTTTTGTGAAAAAACTTTTCTTTCTCCCTCAGTTCCTATATTTGAAGTTTATATTTTTGTTGAATTTTTAGTATCCCCGAGGATGGAGAAGCCTAGCATTTCTGGGAAACCTGTTCCAGTGCTGCAATGGTGAAAATAGAAAAATAATCTGTATAGTTAATCTGATTTTCCCTTGTTGCAACCTGCATTCATTTCATAGAATCATAGAATGGTTTAGGTTGGAAGGGACCTTAAAGATTATCCAGTTCCAACCCCTCCTGCCATGGGCAAGGACACATTCCGCTAGACCAGGTTGCTCAAAGCCCCGTGCAACCTGGCCTTGAACATTTACAGGGATGGGGCCTACACAACTTCCCTTAGCAATTTGTTCCAGTGCCTCACCACTCTCACAGTGAAAAATTTCTTCCTAACATCTATTCTAAATCTACTCTTTTCCAGTTTGAAGCCATTACCCCTCATCCTATCACTACATGCCCTTGTAAATAGTCCCTCTCCAGCTTTCTTGTAGACACCCTTCAGATACTGCAAAGCTGCTATAAGGTCTCCTTGGGATCTTCTCCAGGCTGAACAACCCCAACTCTCTCAGCCTGTCTTCATAGGAGAGATGCTCCAACTCTCTGATCATCTTTGTGACCCTCTTCTGGACCTGCTCCAACAGGTCCATGTCCTTCTTATGTTGAGTGCTCCAGAGCTGGATGCAATATTACAGGTGAGGTCTCACCAGAGTGGAGTAGAGGGACAGAATCACCTCCCTTGACCTGCTGGCCACAGTTCTTTTGATTTCCTCTCATTCTATCTATATATACTTCTGAGAAGAGTCTGGGTCCATCTTCTGTATACTGTGCTGTTACGTACTTGAAGACAGCAGTAAGATCTCCCTTTAGTTAGCTCCTACTAAGTCTAAACCCAGTTTTCTCCTTTTCTCTTCACATGGTGTAGTGAGCTGTGGCAAACAGGGCAATGGAAACAAGAGCAGAATGTGATAAGCCTTGATACACCCTGTGGATCAACAAGCGACAGGAGAACAATACCTGAAACTGTGGGAAAGCTGCACCATGATATCACCGTGGGCTGATCTGATTAGTGACTTTTGCAGATATCTCTTAAGGAAAGCTAGGAGTGGCCACCTCCTCCAGCTGCCCCTGCCCAGGACCCTCCTGTGCAGCAGCTGGAGCCCAGCCCAGTGCCCCAGGGACTTGGGGTCTCTGCTCAGGCTGAGGGATGTGTCTACCGCTTCCCCTTTTGCAGGTGCAACCAGTAGCGAAGCTGAGCACGTATCCCAGGCACACACAGAGGACACTGACATGGCTAGTCACGCAGATGGCCACAGACAAGACACTGCCTCCAGCAGCACCCACATTCAGGACTCACATGAGACACAGGCACAGACAGCTACATTTCCCTCTCCCCTTGGGCTGGCAGAGGCAGAAGGTCACTAGTGCAGCTTACACACCATGCTCTCCAGGTTCACAAGCACATGCACATCCGCAGATCCCCTGAGGACTGGCATGACCCTTCTGCCCACCTGGCACCCTGCCCAGATCCCACCCCCCTTACCCGCTCCACAGGTCCCCAACTTACCGGCTGGTCCAGCTGGGTGCTTGCTGCAAACACGTAGCACTCACACACTTGTCCCACAGGTGCCCCACACTCGTGGGTTTCCCCTTGACCCACCTGATAACTCTGCCCAGACCCAGGGTGATCAGGCACAGGGCTCAGACATACAAGCATACTGACCAGCCTGTTTTACGCTTGACTGATCCCTTTTATACCTTTGCTGTCCATTTTCCCTGCTTTGTTCCCCACTGCATCCTGTTGTCCTGCCTCCTTTATCATTTGTCCCTCAGTTTTGTGGCCTCGTATGTTCTTATTTATGACTTTCTCTTCTTTTATTTGTTTATTTTTTAAATTGAAAAGACCTTTGACCAGATACCCTTAGAGAAGCACACACTCTGGTTTCACATACCCTTAAAGTATCTAGCTGTAAAGACACGCAGCAGTAGAGACTGAAGGGAACACTGTTAAACAGGTGTCCAAACTGCATAGTGCCATGTCACTGGATTAATAACTATGGTGGGTCTCCATCAATGTGTGTGCATGAGTTACAGGAGAAGTTTTTCCCTGACAGCCTATCTCTTGCTTTCTCTGCTTCATAAATTAAACTAGGCGGTGTCGCTTTTTCCCTCAGTGGCATGTCCTGTGCTCCAACCCCCCAACCATCCTTGATAGCGCTCCACTTGACTTAATTCCAGCACGTCAAAGTCTTCCTTGCATTGCAGACCTGAGAGTGCAGGACATTGCTCCAGGTTCCAAACAGTGGCAGCTGGCTTCAGTGTTGCTAATACAGTCCGGCAGGTGATTGGCTTTCTTCGCTTCAAGGGCCATCAGTAGATGACTCATGTTCAGCTTCTTGTCCCGCACACTGCAATACCTTTTCTAGCAGCCTGCCTTTTAGTCAGCAGGAGTCTAGTCTGCACCCTTGCACTGGAATTATTCTGCCCACATGCAAGACTTCACGTTTGCCTTTATTGAATTTAATGAAATTCCTCAAACCATGTCCCTATGAGCAGCAGCTCTCCCCATCATATCAGCTGCTGCCTATAACTGGTTATTGAGGCTTTCTGGTCCATCTTCTAGGGCTTTAATAATATTAAACAGTCAACAAAACTTATTTTATCTTCCTAGAAGGCTATCAAATGGGCCAGGCATGATTTGGCCTTGCTCCTTCTTTATCAGGTCTTCCTAATCACCTTCTTGTCCTTCATGTCACTGGGCATGACTTAGAGAGGCATCTGGCAGACTGGCGGGCCTCTAGTTCCCTAAGATTTTATTCTTATCCTTTTTAAATAAAAGAGTGGAGATTTGTCTTTTTTAATACTTGTGTGTTCATACTAACAATAACGTAAAGGTAAAGTACTGCAGTTGCAGTGAACAACTGTGGGATAATTCCCATACAATATCCTGTCCACAATAGTGAATGTGATTTATAGGAACAAAAAATAATTAAGCTTTTCTAAGGTTGCGTATTTCACCATGTTGCTTTTCATTTATGAAAACTGTGACAACTTCAAAGATCTGTCATGCTTTTGTAGTTTTCTCTCATCAGCAGCAGGCAGAATACTCTGTGTCTGTGTTGTGATTTAACCCCTGCTGGCATCTAAGCACTACATAGCCGCTCATTCACTCCTCCTGTGGTGGGATGGGGCAGAGAATCAGATGAGTAAAACTGAGAAAACTTGTGGGTTGAGATAAAGACAGTTTAATAGGCAAAGCAAAAGCCTGACACACAAGTAAAACCAAAAAAAAAGGAATTAATTCACGACTTCCCATCGGCAGGCAGGTGTTTAGTCACCCCCGAAAAAGCAGGACTCAATCACACTTAATGGTTACTTGGGAACACAAAATGCCATAATTGTGAATTTTCCCTCCCCTTTCTACTTATTAGCCCAGCTTTTTTATGCTGAGCATGACATCATATGGTATGGAATATCCCTTTGGTCAGTTGGGGTCAGCTGTCCCAGCTGTGTTCCCTCCCAGCTTCTTGTGCGCCCCCAGCCTACTTGCTGGTGGGATGGTACGAGGAGCAGAAAAGGCCTTGACTCTGTATGAGCACTGCTCAGCAATAACTAAAACATCCCTGTGTTATCAACACTGTTTCCAGCACAAATCCAAAACATAGCCCCATCCTAGCTACTATGAAGAAAATTAACTCTATCTCAGCCAAAACCAGCACAGTCTGTAAAGCCACGTGACTTCTGCACTATGCATGGGGAGGGAGGTTTGTCCGCAGCTCTTCTTTTGGGATGACATTGGTTTCAGCCTTTTTTAACTCCACATCATCAATAATCAACATTTCTCTGCTCACAGCAAGAGCATAACAACCTTCAGATTGTTCCAGAGTGCTATCATATTCCTGAGAGAACAAATTTACAATAAACCACAATCAGCAAAGACACTGGTCAGAATTCATTCTCACTAATACTGATGAAAAACCAAAGCCTGCTAAACTTAGTTAAAATGTTATTATCTGACTCAGAACTGAGTTCTCAGACAGTAACAGAATTTGTCCATTTGAACCCTGAAGTGTAATTCCTTGAGTTTATGTTGGTACATCTGAAATATTATTGACCTTTGCCCATGTAGCTGATGCTTGGCAATGTCTGTTCAGTAGCTCATACAGCACTGTGTTTAATTATAATTATGAATTTTGATGATAGTATGAAATTATTCTTTCAAAAAGAAATTAAAATAAATGGGCAGATAAAATACACATATATCTAAAATCTAAGAAATACAAAGTAAAGAGAAATGTTCCAGCTTCAGGATTACCGTGAGCTTGACCCGATATTAGCTTTACATTGCAAATCACATAAGGAGAGCACTTAATTCAGAATAAATACATAAAATTAATGAAGTCCAGCACTCATTAATCCTTTTAGAAAGAAGTGGTTTAGTAAGCAATTTAAGGTTTTCTGTTTCTTTTAAATCCTTAGCAAACTTTAATATTAATGTCTATATGTGATACAAAGCTCCAGAATTTGTCTTTTGACATATGTCCATGTGTCTGCGTCTGCCTGATTATGAAAAGTAATTGGGAGTTCTCATCAGTTGGAGCTTGAATAGGATGCCTCCAGAGCATCCTCCTTCATAAATGTTTCAGTAATTTTGCTTTGTATTATTATTATTATTAGTAGTAGTAGTAGTAGTAATAGTAGTAGTAGTAGTAGTAATAATAGTAGTAGTAGTAGTATCGGTATCAGTATCACTATTAGTATTCACAAAGCTGGGGGATAGCAAAATCACATTTTTTGAATACGCAGCATATAGAGGTAGAAACTGCTAATATTTCTAGCAGTATTACCGATTTCCTGGTGAGTCAGTTCTGCAAGCATCAAGCTGCTACCACAGACAATGATTCTGTCATCTGTATCAAATATATGTGGGGCATAAACTTTCTGATTCAATTCCATGTTAGGTTTTAATTTATTCCTGTCAAGCTTTAGGTATTGGCAAGGCAGGCAAGCAAGCAGAGTTAGTAGGAAGATGTCCAAATAATTGGGATTATCCTAGAGTCAATCCTGTGCAGAAAAGAGAAAATTTAAGAGAGTTAAAGATTAGTGCTATACCTTTTAACATGGGTCCAGGGCCTATGAAGTCCCTGGGTAGAATGTAAAGGTCTTTTGTTTCTGGGCCTTCCTGAATTCTCCATAGAAAAAGACAGGCATCTTCTCTGAACCTCAGATCACCCTCAGAAATATTTCTGCCACCATGGTGATCATCATCAAGAGAGCTCAACTTGACCATGAATAAAAGTCAAATTCTGAATCCTAAAAAAGATGGAATTTCAAGATTTGGAAAATTATTGTTTTCTTATTTTAGTTTTCCAAGTTAAAATCTTGCATCTGTCTCTCACTAATTAACAAAGAAAGGATATACATCTTTCAACACAGAAGAAAATGTTCTCAATCTATTGTGTTATGATGAAAAATGTCCCCATTAAGACTTCATTACTTTTGATTTCAGAATATTTTGAGGACTTCTTAAACTGGAAAATGTTACCCAGCCAGAATATAACAAGACACCTACTCATGATATTTATTTATCGACATTGTTTGTAGTATTCTGACATTTAGTTTACAACTTTTAGGGGGTTTACAACTTTTTTAGGGTTTTTTTACAACTTTTTAAGGTTGGATTTTTTTGTTTTGTTTTTATAACTTTAAAAGTTTACAACTGTTAAAGCCTCTAAAATGGTGAACAATGTATTATTTTCCACTATACAATAACTCAAAAGTAGGCTAATATAATTTTTCTCCACAAAAATAAGAGTAGCAAAACAAAATTAAACATACATTTACAAAAACATTTCATTTAGACCATGAGTGTTCAAGGAAGAAAAAAAAAAGCTGTAACCCTATGAAAACATGAGATTACAACCGAAATTATAAGAAATATTTCTCTTGACCATTTATATATGTGATAATGAAGATTTCACTCAAAGATAAGAAAATATTCTCCTTAATTAAATACAGAAAAGTTCAATATATTTTAGGCTAATTTTGGTCACTATCGGTGTATATCTATTTAAGTGAAAATATATGGTTTGTCTTGGCCAGCTTCCTTTATTTTTCCACTACTGTTTATTTTCCCTAAAAAATCCCATTAAGTGGCAGCAGTATCCCATTTTACTTGGCCGTTAGATTAGTATGGAGATGCCTTTTCTGAGTCAAAAGATGAGAAGGTGGTGATGTTGCTTTGAGATTTTCACAGTGATAGGAAGATGAGGTTTTTGACAATAAAAAGAGCTGTACCTTCTAATTACAGACAAATAATACAAATCATAGTAATAGTGGTATTTTGGTCCTACTTTTCAGACAAGCACAAAATTGCAAGAGCAGCATTTGATATATGAATTGTAGAATCATAGAATAGCAGGTTGGAAGGGACCTCAAGGATCATCTGGTCTAACCTTTCTGGTAAAAGCATGGTCTTGATAAGAAGGCCCAGCACCCTGTCCAGCTGAATCTTTAGTGTCCAACATTGGGGAACTCAACATGTGGATATTATTTCTTATGATCACAATGATGATAAATATTTCATACAAATGCCGTGAAGTTACTCAAAATAAAATTAAAAAAAAATAATTCAAGGTGTTATGCAAACTGAAGCAGAAAAAGAGGTAGAGTGCAAACCCTGATATAAGTATGCTGCTGGGTTGAGCGCTTATAATTTTGACTTAGTTAACCTCGTTTCAAAGTTTCACTTTCTACTACAGGAAACATAGCAGAAAATAAGTGCTGTTGTGACTCAGCTGAGAAATCTCTACCCAGTAATGCATCTTCAAAAAGTTAACAACTGATTCAGGTTGGGGTTAATTTTGAACCTATGTTTAGAGATCTAAAAGCTAGCCTTCAGAATCTGAACAAAGATCACTTTGAAATCAATGAAGAGAAAAATAAACATCTGCAGAAGAAAATTCAGTTTGTTACAACACAGACATCTATCATGAATTAAATAAGTGTCTTCTGGAGATATTTATTCTTCTCCTTTGGCCATAATGAGAGCTTAGGATAACTCAGATGGCAGCCAGTAGAGATCTAAATTTAGATGAAATTGCTGCATGCCTTATTACATGTCAGCAAGTTTAAAAGGTTCTTTTCCATGAAATTCAACTTACTGTAAAGCTCATTTCAAGGAATAAAACGTGTCTACTCTTCAGTACTTAATCATCCTTGTCAGGGACAATAAATTAAACATATCCAGGACCATTTTCTGACATCAAAGCCAGCTGCCACAGAAAGGTTTGTGCCTGTACTGTTGAACTCTGCTGCTCTCCAAATGAGCGAACCCACAACCACCCAATGGGGACTGGACTCTTGCCTGTACAGCGGTGCAGGGTGCCAGCCGGTCCAAGTCAGACTGTGCCTGGGATTGCTTCCATGAGTTAGCTTGATAAACAGTCAGTCCGAGAGCCTGGGAACACTCTGTGGCACTAACTTAATTTATGAAATTCATAACACCTTCTTGTCTGTCAATGCACTTTACTGAGGGTGTATAAAATACAAAATTACTGCTACATTAATAGATTGCATTACCAACGAGCATCATTGTGTGTTTTACCCATGAAACAATTACATTCACCTTAAGTGAAATGGACAACATGAAGTGAAATGGATACGTGTTAGCAAGAATAGCAACAAACAAGTGGTTTCTTAGTACACACTTCAATGGTTTTCAGATGCTTAAAAGGATCACTGAAGCACTGTGCAGATATATTCATCCAGTACTTCAGAGTAAAGTAAAATGATAACACCGTATTCCTTTTAATCCTCTAGTTTAGAATTTTAGATCATAAAGAAAGCAAAGTTTTAAAATGGATCTTTTTGTTCCTGCTCTACATAAGAATTATATATACTAGGGTGACCTTAAATTAGCATTTTAAAGTCCTGGTTTAGTGCCACGCAGAGCTAATTTTAGGGACAGCAAACAAGAAAAGGCTGGTTTCTGGCCAAGGAAAAGAGCCTCCTGGGTCAGTTAGAGAACAGTGAAAATGGGAAGTAAAAGTGGCCAATACTGGGTTCCACTTACAGGCCCTATGAATCAATAGTTGCGCCTGCTACTTGAAAGAAACAAGCTGGTGCTAGAATGTACAAGGAAACAATCACTTTGTAACTTTGCATTTGAATGTGATTACATCTCAATGATATCTTAAAGACATTAAATGAACACCTGAACATTGAACCAGTAAAGAAAATTTAGGGTATGCCCAAATGAATATAATTTATAATATAATTATTTTTTTCTTTTTAATTTGAACCAGACACTTTTCTAACCTATGTGCTTTTGGAACTTTTTAATGGAAAATTTCATTTCAGCAGCTATGCTTTATGACATTTTAATATCTTAGGAAAGACCCCCAAATATCTTAGTGTGGAAGAACTAGAAAGAGACACTGAAGAAGCCACCACTGAGGTTTATGTTAGAACCACTCTGTGCTGCAGCACTTTGGCCAAACTCTAACAGAGGGAATAGCAGCTAATTCTGCAAATGCAACTGTCAGAGGGTTTGCTTCTGGAATTCAATTCCAAACATCAGAACTGGCTCTTTAGTTTTTTCATACTTAAAGGATAATGGTTGCAAATGTCAAATATCTTCAGTAAACACTCTTATTCAGTAAAATTTAGTATAGGCATAAGGCCAAATTATTCTCCAAATGCCAGAAGTTGATGGTATTACAGAATGTAGGTCAAAACTAATTTGTAAAAGATACACATTTTGGGGAGGAGATGAATGTATTATCAGCTACTTTACATTCTTTATATGACTGTACTAGATCTGTGTACTAAGTGCTTCAAAATTTATTGAACAAAAGACAATTTTATGGTTTAATCTGCTCCATTTGTTTAATCTTCATTCCACTGTTCTCCTTTGTCATCGTGCCTTTCTTGTTTTTTTTCTCTAACAACAAGTTCCCTTAGTCTCATTTAAGTTCATGAGATATTAGGCAAGTAGAAATATTTGGGTTTGGATGCCCTAACGCTCATGAATAGTAACTAATGTAATATGAAGAAAAAAGAGTTCAATTGAACTATTTGTGCATGTGTGTTTAAATTTTACTTTGTTTTCCATTACACACATCTTTTATTGTCCCTAATAGGAAGGGATCACTTGAAAGATGTTTCAAAAACACAGCATTTGATTCAACATAGTGAATTAATTTTTTTAAGTAGAAGTCTCTTTCTGCAAAAAGTGGAAGCCAGAAACAAAAAATAAACAATGAAATAAAATAGCTAAGGTCACTTATCAACAGCCACTCCATGTCATGCAATGAAATCCTAGTCTATTTGCCCACTTAGAATGTAAAACTGATTCTATACTGAAATTACTAAGTACTTTTATAAGTCAAAATGAACAGAAAATGTATCTGCAGTAGCTCTGCAAGGCTTCATAGGTTTCCGTGTAGGCAAAAAAAAAAGCAGAGTTAAAGCCTTTTAAGAATGCTATTGGTGTAATCAGGCAATGAGATCAAACTGAAGACAGTGCTGCTACTTCCTCACTGGTACTGCCACCAGAATTCATATCTCATATTTGTATTTTGTATCACATTTTCTTTTCCTTCACAGACCAATTAACTATCTATCTATCTATCTAATCTATCTAATCTATCTATTATTCTCTCATTCTATCTATATATATATATCTTTTTCTAAATACACACACGTATACACATACCAGGTTTGTAGAACTGATATGTTTGTAAAGGTAAAAACCCCCAAATTAGTAGGAGTTAAGAAAACCCAAAAAGTCTTTAAGCATCCTACTCTTTTCTGTAAGAATGAAATTAAACTGTAACAGCTGAAACACATAATAAATTTATGAATATAAGAATAGATACCGATATAGATATATTTAAGTTGTGAAAATTAAGAAATGCCACATTCTTACATTTTGTTTCTTACTTTCCGGATAGTGATAAGACAGAGACAGATCCAAACCCTGGACATCAAATCTTTGTTAACCTACAATTTAATAACATTACAGAAAGCAACGTCTGTAAAAGCTTATTTAAAATTCCAGCAAGGCTGACACCCAATTAACAGCAAAACCTGCATGAACTATGGCAACAAGGAGATTCCATTTCGTGAACAAGAATCAATTACTAAAAGAGAAATCTATATAAGAAATACTATAAAAGGTTCTCCCTGCTCTTTTCATCAGACTTCAAAAGAACTTTTCTCAAACGCATTAAGAGTATACTATAATTCAAAGGTTGCATTTATGTTGTGATATTAGCCGCAAGAAGCAGCAGAACTGAAATATGCACAATGTAGAGAAAGTAGCTTTTGTTTCTTCTGAAGAGAAGTGATAATTTCAGCAACAGAAGTTTTCCACAGACTTTTAAATTTCAAAAGCAAAAGAAGCATATCCTAAATTTTCTGGAATTATCTGAAATAAAACAAAGAAATCAATATAATCTGAATAAAATACAAATGACTAAGCCAGTATGATTTTGGTAAAGATTAAAGATTGGATAAAAAGAATAGTACTGAGCAATGAGAAGGACATTTCTGCACTGTGCATGGGTGGAACCAGTAATGGAAAGCCATAACTAGTTCTAGTATCTGCAGTGCAAGAAGAAAGTGTTAGTTGCAGAAGACTCAAAGAAGACCAAAGGAACTATTCTTAGCTTGACTACTTTATATGTGAAAACACCCTGGAGGCATAACTGTGAACAATGACAAACAAATGAAAGGAGGTTTACAGTATGTATCACAAAGAAGATACATGAAAGAGAAGGGAAGGGAAGGGAAGGGAAGGGAAGGGAAGGGAAGGGAAGGGAAGGGAAGGGAAGGGAAGGGAAGGGAAGGGAAGGGAAGGGAAGGGAAGGGAAGGGAAGGGAAGGGAAGGGAAGGGAAGGGAAGGGAAGGGAAGGGAAGGGAAGGGAAGGGAAGGGAAGGGAAGGGAAGGGAAGGGAAGGGAAGGGAAGGGAAGGGAAGGGAAGGGAAGGGAAGGGAAGGGAAGGGAAGGGAAGGGGAATGAACAAGTTTTGTAACTTTCAATAAATGTAGTATGATAATGCATTTCAAAGGTAGATTTAAAAAAAGAGCTACTCAGACTTTAAACACAAGTTACTGTATTCTGTGCTGCACAGTGAAAAAAATGGGTCAGATTTGTGGTGGAAAAAAAAAAACAAAAAAAGGAAAAGCAGAGTTCAGGAAACATTTGATGGTGCAGAGATTTGTAAACATGTAGACTAGCCTATGAAGCATAATCATGGAGTCAAAAGCATTGTAGTTATTGCAACAATTAGATGGTGTCCTAAGAGACATGCAATGCTAAAAATGACTTTGATGGGGTTGAGTGATCTTTAGTCATTTCACCAATATCTCTATCTTGTATGTTTGTTTGGTTTTTTTTTTTTCCCTCCGCTGCGTAGGGCAATGCTTTTCTCTCCATCTGTTATAAATTGTTCAGGGTATTGCGCAATAAATTAGGGATTTACAAGTTCATCTAGAAAATTTCATTATAGAGCTTTATTTTTTTTTTTAATTTTTGTTTTTAAGAAAAGAAAAAAATAAGGAAAAAACCCTCAGTAAACCAGAATTTCTTTGTCCTGGTTTGAGGTAAAACAGGACCAATTTTGTTCAGTAACTTCGCTTCTTAGCTGGGCCTCTTCTAACTACTGAAATTAACAGCATATTGTGCAGACAATGTTCACGCTCTCAGAGTGATAAGACCGATGTTTATAGCTGATGTCCAGACATGGTATGCAGGGAGGCTCTTGCTTATACTTATTGATATAACAACCAAGGCCAACCAACTTTGTTATTTGCCATGTTGGAGGGTCAGAAGCGAAAAAGCATAATGGGGTCCCACCTGCGGGGAGGAGCGGACAGGACAGGTGACCCAAAACTGACCAACAGCGTATTCCATCCCATCTGCCTCATGCTCAGTATAAAAGCTGAGGGATCAAAGGGTCAGCCCTCTTTCCCTTCTTCCTTCAATGGCCGACGTCTGAGGAGGACTCTGTCTGTTCGTCTGCCTTTGGTCCCGATCCTGAATCCAGATCCGGAATCCAGTTCCCGTCCGTCACCGAGAGTCCAGCCTGGGACTGCCCCAGTGCCAGCCGGTGTCATGATTGTCATCCTGGGAGCTTGATACGGTTTTGTATATTTCTCATTATTTCTTTTTATTTTATTATTAATATCCCATTAAAGTGGTTTAGATCCTTCTAAACTTGTAAGTCTCTTTTTCCTCCTCTACCTCTCTCTTTGAAGAGGGGTAGAGGGGAGTATCTGTCGGTCCCATCTGGGGTTCCCTATGTCCCCAGTAGCCGATTTGGCCTAAACCACGACATTCTTATACTTAATTTAAACAGAAAATTATAGTTTGTATACTGTGAAAATACTATATTCGATCTTCCTCCATAGGAAAATAAAATGAAATAATTTGGAAAAGTAATGGGACTTCCATTCAATCCACCCATCATTACTAATCTGTATGTTGATAGAGATCTATCTGTGGAGAAAGGAACCATCTCAGTTGTATTACTCATTTATGCTAGTCCCAGAGAAGATAATGAGACGATTCATGTAATTAACAACTGTAGAGTTTGGCTTATGTGTTAGAAATATTAATTGTGCTTGGAATGCTTAATAAGTACTCAATTATAATGAATACTTCATAATCTTTACTCCTCTGTTGGTGTAAATCCTTAATGCTTTGCTGAAAATATTAATACCTTGTACTCCTTTCACATAAAATTTTTGATAAGTAAAAATGAAACTAATTTTAAGGAGAATTTACAGTAAGTTAAAAACTTAAAATTTTATGAAAGTACATATTACTATAGTTATAAAATAGCAATATTTGTCATTTAAATTATGAAAATTTACAGAAATTTACTTTTTTCATTTTATTTAATCAACTATATCATTTCTTATCCTATATTTTTGTTTTAAATTCTAAAACTATAATTAATGAAGAAAGAGTCCTCTTTGTAGTCAGTGAATGTTAACCAGGTATTGTGTAACTATTATTTCATTCTGAGCTAGATAGAATAATTTAAATAAAAATTTATTAGTTTATTTTCAGTAATTTTAGGTAGCAGTAAATTCCTTTCATTTCTCACTCATACATATACTTCCAGTATTTACTCCTAATGATGTAAATGACTTTTGCTGCTCTCCTTGTGTTGATATCCATGTCCCTACAAGAGGTTACTTTCTCTTAAGCCAGAGTACCGTACTGTATCTTTGGAGGTTTTGTGGTTTAGGCTGGGCTGGCCACTAAATGAACAACAAGTTAATTATTAGGTCAACAAACTGCAGCTGGGATGCAAGTCAAGTCATTTAGGTTGTTCACAGTTATATTCTACTCTTAAAATTCAGCAGACAAACAATATGCAAAGTAATTTTCATTTTTCCAGGCAACTCAGGCAACTCCATGTTTTATTCAAAGAAACTCTTGAAAAATTTGGCCTGGTGGAAAAAAAAGTGTTTAAAAATCCTTTTTGCAGCACTACCTCTCTCCTTAATCAACATGACCAATCTGGAAAGAAAGAAAGAAAGAAAGAAAAAAAACAACAACAAAGCAAACAAACCAAAAGCTACTGCATAGAATCAAAACTGTCAATGTCCCTTTGGAAGCTAAGTTAAAACACTGTCCTGGTTTGAGGTAAAACAGGACCAATTTTGTTCAGTAACTTTTCTTCTTAGCTGGGCCTCTTCTAACTACTGAAATTAACAGCATATCGTCCAGACACCGTTCGCTCTCCGAGTAATAAGACCTATGTTTATAATTGATGCCAAGGAATGTTCTACGGAGGAGCTCTTGCTTATACTTATTGCTATAATAACCAAAGTCAGCTTATTTTGTTATTTGCTCCATTGGAGGGTCGGAAACTGAAAAGCGCAGTGTGGTCACACCTGCAGGGAGGAGTGGACAGGACAGGTGACCCAAAACTAACCAACAACGTATTCCATCCCATCTGCCTCATGCTCAGTATAAAAGCTGAGGGATCAAAGGGTCAACTCTCTTTTCTTCAATGGCCGACGTCTGAGGAGGACTCTGTCTGTTCGTCTGCCTTTGATCCCGATCCCGAATCCAGATCCGGAATCCAGTTCCCATCCATCACTGAGTCCAGCCTGGGACTCCCCCAGTGCCAACCGGTGTCGTGATTGCCATCCTGGGAGCTTGATATGGTTTTGTATATATTTCATTACTTCCTTTTTATTTTATTATTAATATTTCGTTAAAGTAGTTTAGTTCTTTCTAAACTCATAAGTCTCTCTTTCCCTCTTCTGCCCCTCTCTTTGAAGAGGGGTAGGGGTGAGCATCTGTTGATCCCATCTGGGGTGCCCCATATCCCCAGTAGCCGGTTTGGCCTAAACCACGACAAACACCTAAAGAATCTGGGCCTAAGGTATGGAGTGGATGCAAATTAAGCTGGTTTAGAAACAAATTTGTCAGGCATGAGGGAGGGCTAGAAAAAGGGACTGCACTGACAGTAGAAGAGTAATGAAGAAGGAGGCTTTGAGGAGAACAGAACTGCTCCTTTTGGTGATACTAAACTATTTGATGGTCTTGGTGGCACCATCAAACTACACTTTCAGGATCTGAGCGGGTGAAAGAGCACCAGTGAATGAGGTTAGACACGGGATGCAGATCTTCCACACTGCTTGTTTCAGCCCGTTTCAGCCCATTTCAGTTAAGTCTTTCCAAGCTAAAGACTGGACATTGCTTGGAGCATGGTTCCCTTCAGTTACAGCTCCCAAAAGGCAACAGGATGCTGCTGCAACCAGACTGACCCTTTATTCTCTACAGGGTTCTCTAACATTAACCCCAAAATGTTTTGTACTTTCCCATACTCTCACATTCTCTGAAGTCATACCCAAAGACCTGCAAGATATACCCACTGCTTTAGAAGCACTGCTCAACGCATACAAATAAATCCTAACATTTCAGACATTTTGGCCTGAAAAACTTTAAAAATAACAGTTATGACTGAGTACTTGTGGTCTGAATAGTAATGGACTCTGACAAAATATTATAAAACAAAGCTTTATTGAGCCAGTAAAAAAAGATGAGTAACAACATGCCCATGCAGCTATTCACCTGATCACCAATAGCAAATACAGGTGCTATGGCTCTGGCAGAGTGCCAGGGACACTTAGTATCCAGGTTATCTGGCAGCAACAGCCAATCATGCAAATTCATTTTGAATGCAGATAAGAGTTGTGTCGCCCCTTGACTCCACCAGTGCGGTTTGAGAGAATCACACCTTGCATGAATAATATGGGCAGCATCCTGCCCGTGTTGCTGATATAGAATCAGAGGATAGAATCAGAGAATTATTTATATTGGAAAAGATCTTTAAGACTGACTCCAGCTATGAACCTAGCACTGCCAAGTCCACCACTAAATCATAACCCTGAGTGCCATGTCTACTCATCTTTTAAATACCTCCAGGGATGGTGACTCAACCACTTCCATGGGCAGCCTGTTCCAATGTTTGATAACCCTTTCCGTGAAGAACTTTTTCCTAATACCCAATCTAAAACTCCCCTGGTGTAACTTGAGGCCATTTCCTCTGATCCTGTCACTTGTTAGCTGGGAAAACAGATGGATATCCGCATCACTACAACCTCCTTTCAGGTAGCTTTAAAGAGTCATAAGATCTCCCCTTAGCCTCGTTTTCTCCTGGCTAAACAACCCCAATTCCTTCAGCCGCTTTTCATAAGGCTTGTGCTCTAGACCCTTCACCAGCTTTGTCACCCTTCTTTGAACACGCTCTGGCACCTCAATGTCTTTCTTGTAGTGAGGCACCCAAAACTGAACACAGTATTTGAGGTGTGGCCTCACCAGTGCTGAATACAGGGGCACAGTCACTTGCCTAATCCTGCTGGCCACACTACTTCTGATATAAACCAGGATGCTATTGGCCTTCTTGGCCACCTGGGCACGCTGCTGGCTCAGATTCAACCGGCCACCAACCAACACCCCCAGGTCAGTTTTCTGCTGGGCAGCTTTCCAGTCAGTCTTCCCCAAATATCAGTAAAGGGTCAGAGTACCAGGAGCAGGATTCTGGCATTCTGTCTACAGCAATGATGTCTCTCAAGGGGCAGGGTATTTGGAGGCAGGGTGTCAGTACTGCATGAACTGAAATGAAACTTGGACCAACACCAAAATATTATGGATACATCTAATCGGCTATAAATGGCATGAGTTCTACCTAGCCTCGACTTGAGTCTACTCATGCCACTTATATCTGGAGCCAAGGAGTAGTCCTTGCCTCTGTTTTATTTAGCAATAGAAAATACAGGCATAGCATAGTATAGCCATAGCCTCAGGTTCAAACTTTATCTCAGTAATCAAAGTAGAAACTTTAACCTCAGTTCATGTAACTCAGGTTTTGCCAAACTCATCAGGTTACAGCTATGGGCTACAGTCTACATCTATCTTAATTTCTCCTGCTAGAGAATTTCTATTTTATATTAATAATTAAATATTTTCTGCCTGCAAGAAAAAATGCTTCATATACCCAAGAAAAGAACTGTAACTGTCAAAGGTACAATTCTGAATAATGACTCTTTTTTTGTGGGCATGACAACCACCTCTTGTCTCCTTTCACAAGACTGTTTCATTTAATGTAAGTGGGAATTAAACTTCTAAATCATATAGGTAGCTTATGAAAAAGTGTAACATCAAACAAGCTGCCTGAGCCCAATACAATGATTAACCTTGTGGTAGCTACTTGTATACTTGAAAGTTATATTGAAAATAACATCAGAAAAAAGAAATGACAAACAGCTCCATTACAAGTCGAAGAGAATCTTTTATTCTTATTTGAACGTTGCTGACAGCATGAGCTATAAAGAAAATAAGAACTGTGTTGTAGAAAGCATTTTTTATTCTATTTTCATTTTTCATTGAATAGTTTAAAATAAGTTTCCATCTCATGTAGTTTGACCAAAAAAATTCATCTGAATTTAAGGATCACTTCCTTGTTGTTAAGCTAAGTTAAACCAGCTCTCCCAAAAAGCCATCACAGTATTTCATAGTTAGTCATTATCAAAACATTTGTCTTACAGGAAGAATGAAAGACTACTAAGAACAATGACACTGAATGAATTAATTAGCAATCTGCAGAATAGAATAGAAGTCTGGATTGGGAAAAGTAATACATACTAGCTCAGACCTAGCTATTGACAATTAATGAAATAGCAGAAATCAGTTCAACTGCCTCTTAGTGGCTTCTCAGTGTGTATAATTAAAGTACGGACCTCCTTGTCACAAGGCATTATGGTTGTTAAAAATTTATGGGGGAAA
The DNA here is from genome assembly GCA_017639485.1 of Pluvialis apricaria. Taxonomy (NCBI): domain Eukaryota; kingdom Metazoa; phylum Chordata; class Aves; order Charadriiformes; family Charadriidae; genus Pluvialis; species Pluvialis apricaria. Next base: position 40,749,640 of record CM030007.1, read on the forward strand.
TAATTCCCTTGATGGCCATTAAAAAACAAAAATATAACTTCAGGCTCGGGAATTTGCAGATTGCTGGAGGCTGTCAGAGTAGTCTGGGAAAATATCACTGCATATGGGTCCTATTACTATGCTGCTTCACAGTAATCCCCTTTTAGCTACTGTTGCAGAGAGAATGTTGTACTGATGGGCCTCTGGGCTGACATCCTGCATAGCATGGTCATTTATCTGTTCATTTGCAATTGTCTTTTTTTTTCAGTAGCTGAGCTGTCTGTAGGGACAAGAAGTTTTCTGACAACGTATGCCTGTGGAGTCTGAAGTCATCAAGGTAGACTAAAGCTACACTCTGTTTTCTGTTAGTGGATAATAGTTCCTTCCTCTGGAAGATTTTTCAAGTTGTTAACCTAGCCTTCTGCCTGAAAAACCTCTTGTATGGTACATTAATTGCATACATTATCTTAAGAATTAGTTTTAATATCAGAAAGGCAGACATTGTTGCTGAAATCAGCGACACCATTCTATGTTCAACAGCAACAGTGTTGACAATGAACAAAAGAATTTTGATGAGAGCAACGGGCTTGAGCTGGCTTTAACCCACGTACTGCTTCCCAGCAACAGGGGATGCCCAGCATCATGACAGTGAGCATATCACAGTATCACAGTATGGTCAGGGTTGGAAGGGACCTCTGGAGATCACCTAAGTCCAACCCCCCTGCCACAGCAGGGTCACATACAGCAGGTTGCACAGGACGGCATCCAGGCGGGTTTTGAATGTCTCCAGTGTGGGAGACTCCACAACCTCTCTGGGCAGCCTGTGCCAGTGCTCTGCCACCCTCAATATCATAGACACCAGTAATGAGAATCCCATTGGTATTGTGATGGAACTGTTTATTGCAGTGTCTGTATTTTGCTAAGTGTATCATACATTTGATTGTGTTATGCGGTATATTTTATATCACTCTGCTAAATCAGAAATCCCATGTAACATCAACTATTTTTGAAATAAGTAAATTCAATGTCAAGCAGTACACCCTCCACGTGTGAAGTGTCTGAAAGAACCTGGTGAGAGAGTATTTGACTCTGGCAGGGATGGTGAGGCCTTCTATTATTTTTTGCAATGGACAGCATTCATAGAAAATTACTTTTCTATGGCATAGTAATCAGTAATAAAAAAAAAAAAAAGAAAATTCACATGTGTATATGTATGTATTTATAAACACATATATATGTGTATACACATGTATATGTACACAATTTTGTGTGCAATATGTTGTGTAGAGAGGATGAACTAATTCGGACAGCTCTGTAAGAAGAGTCTGGGTTTCTAACTTCCTCAGAGTCTCTGGGCAAAAAATCAATATCTGTAACCAGTGTCTTTTTTACTGTCATTTCTGTTCATAACACTTCTCTATCTAATCATGGTGTGGTAAAGAGAAGTCTATGAGCGATTATGAGACAATGAGATATTGCAAGAGCATCATACAAGTAATGACATTAATACTAACTTTGAATTTGGCATATTGACTTAAAGAGATGAAGTCTATTTTGCAAAATTGGCTGAAAGTTTACAGGGTAAAATCAGTATTCCCTTGTTAATAAAAAATGGTGACTGTAAACAGTATATTTCTGGCACTTTGTCACTTGCAGAATCTTTGTTTGGGTTTTGTTTTTTTCTTTTCAGAATAACAACTTAAAACCTTTTTAAGATCACTATGTTCAATGACTGTTTCATTTAACAAAAAATGCCCACCATTAGTAACTTGTCACACTAATCATTTATATTTCTTTACACTGAATTACATTTACCCTCTGTTGTCCCAATCACATAAATCATCTAAAAGTTTTTGAATCTAGTTTCATGGTTACTACTGTTTGCTATCGTTTCAGATTTAATGCTAATTTGAAAACTGTTTGAAAACTACCATTTTCCAAGCTCTCTGTGGGGCATTCTCTGTAAAGCTACATCCCCCATTAACAAAATTTTACACTACCACAGGGTTGCAAAGCAGCTTGACACTGAAGCAAAGACTTCTAGGGATATAGAGTCACACGATAATTTTGTTTGGAACATCTGCTAGTCCAATCCCTGCTCAGATCACGGTCAGCTAGAGCAGGTTGCTCAGGGCTGCGTCTGGTTGGGTTTTGAGTATCACCAAGGCTGAACTCCACAACGTCTCTGGTCAACCTTTTCTGACTTATGGTTATGTCATACTGAAAATCTTTTTCCTCTTATGTGTATTTTATATACGTAGCCATAAATATTTATCTTATAATCTGTTTATACATAAGAGAAACTTCAGCTGCCTTTCTCTTCTTTTCTGTCAAGTTTTGCCAAAATGGATTCTGTTTGTGAGAAGAAAAAAAACACCTAGAAGAGAGAAATAAGAGAAATAAAGGAGTGGAATATGAACAACAAAACTGAAGGAAAGCTAGATAGTGTACAGCAATTTTTAGCCCTGGGACTGAAAGATAAATTGGATTACAGAACAGTTGGATGGATTTGAAGAACTGTATTATCTTTTGTCAACAGATTAACTCTTTGATACAGCTGTGTCCTTAAGCATAATTTTGTAATGATCCTCCACAATACTGGAGTTACGTATGACAGTTTATAATGGATATTCCAAAAAATTGCTTAGTGGACAGAATAAGATGGGAGACGAATAATAAAATATTTCTGCAATACATTTTTATTTGCAATATTTGCAGCAATTAAAAAATGACTTTACAGGTTTCGTATATAAGCCCAGTATATTTCAATGGTCCAGAGGCTGTTTTGTGGGTTGCTGATGCACATTTTAAGGTTCCAGAAAACCATTACAACTCACATTTCAGTGTAGCTGATTGTTTTATTTGTTGGAATAAAATAGTAACCTGGGTTAAAAAACCTGCTTGAATGAAAACCTCAGAACTGTAGTCTTACCATACTTTATCATCGCTTTTTTGCATTCTTACTTTAAGCAAGGGTTTAGATTTGGTAAATCCACGGTGTAGTCAATGGAAAGAGGCAAGTAGCTCACAACATTTCCGGAGAGACACTCACCAAAATTTAGAGAAAAATCTAGTGAATTAGACATTCTTCATTTATTAAGTTGGAACTTTATATACCCAGTGATTCACCAAAAATGGAATTTAGCCTCAGATTCAAAGACTGAATCCTAAGTGTCTACAAACTTTGTGTCCATCTATAGGTGAAGTGCTACAGCTATGGCTACTCACAATTATAAGGTTCTGTATATATTATTTTTTTATCAGCATATATTTTATCTATCATATGCATTATGACATAAATACCATAAGTTTGGGCTTAAATAAGTTGTAGAGATAGGACATAGCACCCTAAACCGGCAAAAGTATACATGGAGGAAGTCTTATTCAGCCTATCAGTATACACCTACCTGACACAGAGTCCTGATTCCTTCAGCAGGAAACAAGAATTTTTGCAAGAACAACAGGTTATAGGAAAACATCTGAATGTGCCTTCAAGTGTTTATCACTTAAGAATACGTTCTAATAAAGTGAAAATCGGTGCATCACAAGGTACAACTCTTCCTAAACACAAGTTCTGTAATTTTTTATTGAAACATGCAAATGCAGATTTTGTCTCTCCGCATCAGTATTCTGCCTTCTGTAGGAATCTGTCAGGTGAAAAAAACAGATGAAAGATCTCATATTGCAAAAATGTTTTGAGCGATGAAAATCTTTGAATACTCTTGGGATTTCCTTTTACTCATGCAGGTATTTAATCTTTTATTCTACTCTTCCAATGCATGGAAAGAGTCAAGATTATGTTCTTCATCTCTGAACAGAATATGCCATTTCTTTTCTGTATGCACAATACTCAAGTTGTAATGACAATGGAAATCCTTGAGGGAATCAGGCCTTTCTTTTCTGAAATACTGTTTATGAGTTATGCTTATTATTCAGTTTTGTATTTAAAAGCAATTTAAGAATTTTCTAAATGGAGAAGAGCATGATTATTTCCAGAATGAATTCAGAGATAGATTCAATATTTATGCAGAGGTAGAGATTCTCTAAAAACAAGCTAGGTAAAACCAATTTTTTAATTAGTTTTGCAAATTATCTTATAGAGTAAATTCAGAGTTCCTTTACCTATTAACATCTTGATTGCCTTATCTGATTGAAAATAAATAAATGGAATAATATATAAATATTTGTTTATTAGTTTGATTCTCTTAGTGTTCTTTGGTTGCTATACTTATGATTTATACGTAGAAAGTACCTCTTCATATTTATCACCTTAGTTTCTCATATCTAATTTTTCTGTCTGCACCTTTTTTTTTAAACTCTATTTCCAACATACACAAACATCTTTAGGATAAGTATTTAAATAATTCTGAGATAGACTTCTGTGTACACTACAGATGTTTTTAAAGTGAATATGATTATGTTGGAGATGTGACTATAATGTTCAAATCTACCTTTATCTCCTTGGGAAGTAAAAGCTGCAAAACAGATTTTTTTTTTTAATATTATACAGTAAAGACATATGGATTCTTCGTCACTAAGATTCTGTCACTAAAACATCTTAAAAGGGGCTTTTTATTGAGTGTGCTGTCTAAATCAGCTTTCCCATCAATTTTGCAGCCATTTGTAGTCAAAAGTAATGAGTGTCTCAGCTCATAGGTTTCAAAGTAATATATTAGAAAATCAAAGTAAGAGTGCACTGAATGGAAACTGCATTGAACTTCAGAAAGCAATATTGATACTTTTTTTCCTGCTGAGGCAATTATAGTGAACAGCAAAAACTGGTTTTGATGCTATTAGCTGTTGACAATTTAATTATTCTAAGGATTTTCTTAAGAAGTTCCTTCAAAGTATTAATGTGTTGCACAAAGTGAGTTGCTTTTTTTTTTTTTACAAGGAATTATAAATTGCTACTAGATTGCATTTAAAATGTAATATGTATGAAAACTTTGAAACTAGAAATATGTTTTCACTGAAGGGAACTGAATTATTAGTGCCAATGCAAAAGGTCCAATTTTTTAATATATATATAATATTCAGAAAATAAAGAAAGGTTCTATCTTCTTTCATATCTATTTCCTCTGCATTTAAGAAGTCAAAATAGGCAAGAGTAACATTTTATTTCTTCAACACAAAATGCTATCAATGGACCCTTTAAAATCCTAATTCAAGGTATATTCACCATAAGAAAGGAGTGAGAAATTCAAATATATAAGAAGGAAATCAGAAAAGAGAAAGAACAAAAGTTGGTAAGGAGAACATAAATATTTAATCCCTGGAAATGGTGGAAAAATGGACCCAGAAGGATTAAGGTGATGTAGAGAAATTACAAGAAGCAACTGACCTGTCATTGCAAACTCTTTGAACTTTATTTTGGAAGCATGTTACTTCTCCTCAGAACAATTGGTGTTCTTGGTCTAGTTTAATGATAACTGCAAGAGGACCAGAAGAAACAATGTATTTTCAACTTTATGTTGGAAAAATAAAACTAAAAATGTAGTATTTTTCATTCCCAGTGATGGGAAAAAGCATTTTTTCCAATATCTGCTAGATAGTTTACCTAAATTGCATTAAAAGACCCAAGAAAATCTCATGCAAATTTCTTATTGGGGAAAAATAACTTTGAAAGAATTCTGTCCTACTTAACAAAGGTCTCCATTGTAGTTTCCGCTTTCCAGTGAATGTTTCTTTAGATCTCTCACAGGCTGAATTTAATTCAGTGTTGATTACATATTCCTACTGTGGCATTCCTGTAAAAGTGTCTCCAGTACACATAACAAAAATAGGTAATAGAGCAGTTTATCCCCTATTGTTGACCATAAAACTTAGAATGACCAGATTCTCTAAAGAGTTTGCCCTGCATACTAAAAAAGGATACTACAAGCAAAGACTTCTGCAGCACCAGTTATCCTTTACTTTGTAGGAAAAGAACAAAGGGAACAATTACATAATAGGATTATTTTCTTATACTCTGTCAGTTAAGGAATAGAAGAGCGGATTAGTAGAAAACTGGAAAAATTGCTGAGGTTTTGTTACAGAACAGATAGTCATCCATTGGTGAGAGGATGTTCACCTTGTATTATTATGTCTGTGTTTTGCCCCATATGAAGGTTGCCGTAAAAAATACAGAATGGGTAAGAGACCAGACAGCATGCAATTTTGTTGTTCTTTCTATCTCTGACATTTCATCTAAGTAGGTAGGAGATCACTGGCAAGAGCTTTTGGCCTTTGGATGTATAATTCGTTGAACAGCAGCCAAAGATCCTTCTGTGGCTGACAATTTAAAACCAGTTATGTAAAAAAAAAAAAAAAAAAGTTTGTTTTTTCTTTTTCATTGCCATACGATAACTAGAAACAATATTCTTCTCATGGGATGGCTTGGATAAGTATTGAATATGGTCACATGGTAGAAAGGGGTGAGTGAGGGGATGCCACCCTTGTTAAAGCTGTCAGAAAATCCTAAGTGTCTTTTTGGGGTAAGATGTAGAAGGTTCCCTAACGGTCTGTGAAAAAACATCTACATTTAAATAAATAAAGTAGTTAATAATTAAAGTATTGACCTGGCAATGATACAATGACAATTTTTTGCTGTTGTGTTTTGTTTTTCATCTTCTAGTTGTTTCATTTTTTAATTTCACTTACAGTGATCAGAAGCAGAAATAGTCCATAAACCATTGCCTAGAAAAGGAACCTGTACTCATCAATGAAATGAAGCAAAAGGTACTTAAAAGAACCCAAGAGAGTTATATGATTTGAAATTTTCAGTTACATCAATTCTGAAATGTTGGAAGAAATTCCAGGTAAGTATTTATTGATTGCATATATTCCTATGTTGTAGATCTTGCCAAAAATTTTATCCTCAGAAGTCAGTATGTAATTATAGGAATGGTCTCAGATGCTCGCAAAGTTATTTAGTGGTCTGTTCAACAGTGAAATATAATTACAGAATTATATTTGATTGATTCAGTTGTAAACTGGTAACCTCTACGAGTCATTCCACCCCAGAAGCAAAATGGTATAAAAATGGCATCTTACTGAATTGTATCTCCTGTGATGCTTTCCCCTTGCTCTCAAGCCATAAAAATTTGCACTGGATCTTTTTCAGAGAGCCTACTTTTTCATCTAAGTGTAAACCTTCATCCAGACGAGCTTGCTGCCCAGACTAACCATTTGTTGTCATGATTCCTGCTTCCCAGACGTTCATGTCTTCAATGATAACCTAAGCAGATTAACTAAGCAAACTAGTAAGTAATGGAAGGTCATGTTTCTCTGTGTAATGATTGTAATGATGTTCAAGTCTCTGTGAAATGAGTAGTGTCTCTCATTGTAGTAAATAGGAATTCAGCATTGCCACTGTTAAGAAAACAGGCAAAAAATGCTGTATCATTATTGGAAAACAGAAATCTGTGTTCCAGGCTTGGCATGGTGAAAGAGTTGTATTAAACATACAAATGAAACAATGAAACATAAATACTACAGTGATAAAAGGTATTTGGCTAGAGGCTTTGCTAATTTAAAATCTGTTGCTCCTGTGTACCAGCTATTGTAAAAAAAGAGATCTGAAACCTTGCATTAGCTGTTGTCTAGGTAAAGAAAGACACAAATTCAAAGGCACTCTATATATATGCAGTTTGTCCCTGGATGACAAGCCTTAGAAAAGACATTTCCTTTCTTCCCAGAGCATTGGAGAAAGACTCATAGGTTCCCAGGTGCAAGGATAATAATGCTTTAGTCGCTAAGAGAAAAGCACTTAAAAATCTAATTTCTTCTCTGCTATTTTTTTATTTTATTTATTCAGTACTTATTTAAGGAGAGAGAATAATTTGTGTTGATAATAATTTTTTTCACATTGACTGCTTAATTTACCAAATTGTTTCAGTAAATATAGATAACAATTTATATGTATCTGTTAAGATGCAAGTTATAATAAGTTTTAAATCTGAGGTCTTTTAGCAAGGGAGGTTCATAGTAGCGGAATTTTCTTTTAACTTAAAAACATCACTGTCATAAATATAAACTTTTACTGGAGGTGAAGAAAATGTGCTAATTAACCTTTCCTTAAAACAAAATCTAGATTTATGAAGGATTTGGTGTTGTTATGTTATGCAGATCCACCAGGGAGAGCAAGAGCTAAAAAAATTGTAAACTGCAGTGGAACTCTTAGCATTCATTTCACACGCTACCTGTAGCTGCATGAGCAGTGGTAAAGAAACTTTAAAGTACATTGGTCATCTGCTTTAACATTCAGGTTTGTTTGTGCATTAAGTTTTTTATAGTTAGCTAAATGAACCTTCTCTTCTCCAGGCTGAACAGTCCCAGTTCTCTCAGCTTTTCCTCATAGGAGAGATGCTCTAGTCCCTTCATGATCATCGTGGCCCTTTGCTGGACTGTCTCCAGTATGGCCGTGTCTCTCTTGTACTGGGGAGTCCAGAACTGAACACAGTACTCCAGGTGCAGCTTCACTAGTCCTGAATAGAGGGAAAGGATCACCTTCCTCGACCTGCTTTGTCTAATGCAGCCAGGTTACCGTTAACCTTCTTTGTGGCAAGGGTACATTGTGGCTCCTGTTCAACTTGGTTTCCACCAGAACTACCAGGGCCTTTTCTGCCAAGAAGCTTTCCAGATTGGGTGGCCTCCAGAATGTACTGGTGAATGGAACTGTTCCTCCCAGGTGCAGGACTTTGCTATTCTCCTTGTTGAACTTCATAATGTTCCTGACAGCTTGTTTCTCCAGCATGTTAAGGTCCCTCTGGATGGCAGCATGACCCTCTGACATGTCAGCCACTCCTCCCAGTTTTGTGTCATCATCAAACTTTCTGAGGGTACACTCTGCTCCATCATCCAAATCATTAACAAAGATGTTGAACAGGATTGGCCCCTGAGATATATTGTTATTCACTGGCCTCCAACCAGGCTTTGTGCCACTGTTCAACACCCTCTAGGCCTGGCAATTCAGCCAGTTTTCAATCCAGTTAACTGTCTGCTTATCCAACCCATACATCAACAACCTGTCTATGAGAATCTTATGGGAGACAGTCTCAAAAGTCTCAGTGATGCCAAGGTAGACAATATCCACTGCTTTCCCCTCAACTACCAAGCCATTCGTTTCATCACAGGTTATCAGGTTTCTCAGGCATGACTTCCCTTTGGTGAATTCATGCTGATGATTCCTGATGCCTGTCTTGTCCTCCTTCTGCATAGAAATGTTTTCCAGGATTAGTCGTTCAATCACCTGCCTGGGGGTAAAGATGAGGCTGATGAGTCTGTAGTTCCTTGGGTCCTTCTCGCCCTTTTTTGAGAATAGGAGTGACAATTGCTTTTCTGCAGTCTTCAGGCACTTCTAATTGCCATGATCACTCAAAGATTATCAAGAATGGCTGCGCAATTACATCAGCCAGCTCCATCAGTGCTCATGGGTGTATCCCATTGGAGACTATGGGCTGCATACCCAGTTTGCCTAAATAGTCTCTAACCTGATCCTTTTCCACCAAAGGTATGTCTTCTGGCCTTTCCTCTTGGTGTCAGGCACCTATGATTCCTGAAGCCTGGTCTTGCTAGTAAAGACTGAGACAAAGGCAGTATTCAGTACCTCAGCCTTTTCCATGTCCTGTGTCACCTTCCCCATTCAGCGGCAGGCCCACATTTTCCCTAGAGTCTTCCTTGTGTTGCCTACATACTTATAGAAGCCCTTCTTGTTGCCTTTGACATCCCTGGCCAGATTCAATTCCAGATGGGCTTTGGCTTTCTTAACCAGGTCTGTAGGTAAGAAGGCATGCTCTAACAACGTCTCTGTATTCCTCCCAGGTTACTTGCCCCTGCTTCCACCTTCTGTATAATTCTTTTTTATATTTGATTTTTTCCAGGTTCTCCTTATTCATCATGCAGGCCTCCTGGCTTTTTTGCCCAGCTTCCTGCTCTTTGCGATGGACAACTCTTGAGTCTGGAGGAGGTGATCCTTGGATATCAATGGAGTTTCTTAGGCCCCTCTCTCTTCCAGGGCCTTAGCTCATGGCACTCTTTCAAGAAGATCCCTGAAGAGGGAATCTGGTCTTCTGAAGTCCAGGGTTATGACCTTGCTGTTTGCCCTGCTTTTCCCTCAAAGGATCCAGAACTCATCTCACAGTTGATGAAGGCAAGGGTGACTTTGACCTTCACATCACCAATGAGTCCTTCATTGTTTGTAAGTATGAAGCACAAAGTTTTTTAAACATAAGGTTTTCAGTAAAAGTGAAGCTGGGTATTAAACATGCAGTTGTCCTGCATGCTCATCTACTGATTCTTGTAAAAATTTATTGTGATTAACTTAGAGAAATAAAGGAAGCAGTGTTGAAATATCTTGTCTACACACATTTTCTTAATTATCAGTGTAAATTGCAAAGTGTTAACTTCTGTCTGGCACAATTAAACCTGCAGTCTGCATCAGATTAGAGTTTGGGAAAAAATGTTGAATTATGCCTCATGTTTTTATCAAGAATATATCAATGTGCTCTACTACAGCTTTATTGGTGGTTACTGTTTCAAGGATAGACTCCAAAAATATATTAGTCCAAGACAACTGTGACTACATTAAATCCATATCACATTATTTCTTTACTGTTGAGGGTAAGTTTGCTGTTTTGTTGGAGGAGAAGATAATGACATAGATGCCTGTGGACTGGTAAAGTATAAGGATGGAAACTTTGGCTATCATCTGAATATTTTCCATTGAAGAATATCACAGTGAGATGTAATATGATGGTGAAAATGTAGATTAGAAATGTCTACATATTATCTCATAGGAGATAGGTTGGATGTATCATTACCTTGTTCTCTGCTGATAAGACTACTTGCTTGAATCGTGTCCTTTGTAATGAACCACTAAAACAGCTTCTGTGGGTATCACAGCACAAGAATAAAAGGGAATTCTAAGAGCTGCAGGTGGGATTTGGAATGGAAGCTATTTGATTTCAATGTTTTGTAAAAGAAAAAGCAGTTGCATGCTAATCAGCTGTGTTCATTGACTTACCAATTATACTAATCTTCTAAAAAGATTAGTATAACTAGTAAGTTGTAGTATATCTGAGTGTTTGAAAGCAGACTACACTGAGACTAACAGCACAGACTGAGTGTCTTACATCCATAATTCTTACATTCAAAGTATCTTCAAACTCCGTGATTATCTGTAAACAGGAAAATCTCGAATCGTGGAAGAATAAAGATGAAGCTTTTTTCCAAGCTTGTTTTTTGGAAAACATATTGCAGACAATATATATTCATAATGGGACTTCTTTTTCTCCGATACAAGATGAAAAAGAGGTGAAGTAGGAGTGTATAAACTTTTGCTTTTCCTTTTAAGGCTTTTTTGGTTTTGTTTTTTAATTGATAATGCTTAGTGGGGTTTTGTCTTCCAAAACACATTTCCTAGTTGTGATGTTCTTCAGTGTCGTGGTTTGGCCTGAGCCGGCAGCAACAAACCACGCGGCCGCTCGCTCAGCCCCCCACAGCCGTGTGTGTGGGGGAAATACGAAAAAAGGCAAAACTCGTGGGTTGAGATAAAGGCAGTTTAACAGAACAGCAAAGGGAAGAGAAAACAGTAACAATAACACGGATAAAGGAATATACAACCGCGATCAGGGCACCGCCGTTCACCGACCGGACCCGGACCCGCGCCGCCGCAGCCCGCGCTGAGCCGCGACTCCCTGCCCCCTCCCCCCGGCAGCTCCCCCCACCGCCCGGGCATGGCTCACATGGTGTGGAATACCTGTGCCCTCTCCCATCCTTGGGGAAATTAACCCCAGCCCTGCTGGAACCAGGACATTATCCACCCCTTATTCCATACCATCTGCGCCATGCCCAGATCCTACAGTTCCCATTCATCTACCACCACTTTCCCCTGTCTTATATATATATATACATATGTACATCTATATACATACAGATTTAATCCCCACCGTCCATGGGCGATCCCTCTAAAATGTTCATTGAGTTAATTTAGTCCATCACTGTGGGCCGCATCTGTGAAAGCAGTCTCTCAGGACAGGCGAGATGGTGGGTGGTGCTGGACTGGTTCACGCTGCATTCGGAGCTCGTGGCTGGTGTACCCGTTGTGGCCCATGCCCGCAGTTCGCAGGTTGAAGATGTTGATCTCCAGGAAGTTGCTGGGCGCCAGCTGATGAGGTCAGTTCTTATTACCTCACCGCTGCACTTTACTCCGCTTTATCAAAGTCCATCTGTCATTGGTTTGGGAGATTCTCACCGTAGTACCCTTGATAGCAGTTATAGTAATGATGACATGCAGTGACAGCGTTATTTAGCACATAACATCATAAGATTTGATTCATTGACTATTCTCACCCAGAATCAAATCCCCATGAGGTACACATCGGACCTCCCCATCCTCCCGCATCACCCACCAAGTGCACCCAGGTCCTTGTGCAAAAGCAATCCCACGGATGGGTTTGCCTTTGCCTGAGGCAGGGCTAACCCAGACTGTCTTCCCTAACATATTCTTCATGTGCACTACGGGGACTTTATCCCCTTCTATTGTACGTGGAAGTTTTGATTGGGCAGGGCCAGCTCGGTTGGCAGATCCCCTGGTGTTGACTAACCAGGTGGCTTTTGCTAAATGCGTATCCCAGTGTTTGAAAGTCCCACCACCCATGGCTCTCAGCGTAGTCTTTAACAGTCCGTTGTATCGTTCTATCTTCCCTGAGGCCGGTGCATGATAGGGGATGTGATATACCCACTCAATGCCATGCTCTTTGGCCCAGGTATCTATGAGGCTGTTTCGGAAATGAGTCCCGTTGTCTGACTCAATCCTCTCTGGGGTGCCATGTCGCCATAAGACTTGTTTTTCAAGGCCCAGGATAGTGTTCCGGGCGGTGGCATGGGGCACAGAGTATGTTTCCAGCCACCCGGTGGTTGCTTCCACCATTGTGAGCACATGGCGCTTGCCTTGGCGGGTTTGTGGGAGTGTAATATAATCAATCTGCCAGGCCTCCCCATATTTGTATTTTAGCCATCGCCCTCCATACCAAAGAGGCTTTAACCGCTTGGCTTGCTTAATTGCAGCACACGTTTCACATTCGTGGATGACCTGTGCAATAGTGTCCATGGTCAAGTCCACCCCTCGGTCTCGAGCCCATCTATATGTCGCATCTCTTCCCTGATGGCCTGAGGCATCATGAGCCCACCGAGCTATGAATAATTCACCCTTATGTTGCCAGTCCAGATCCACCTGAGCCACTTCAATCTTAGCGGCCTGATCTACCTGCTGGTTGTTCTGATGTTCCTCGGTGGCGCGACTCCTGGGTACGTGGGCATCTACATGACGCACTTTCACAGCCAGATTCTCTATCCGGGCAGCAATGTCTTGCCACAGTTCAGCCGCCCAGATGGGTTTACCTCTGCGCTGCCAGTTGCTCTGTTTCCACTGCTGTAACCACCCCCACAGAGCATTTGCCACCATCCATGAATCAGTATAGAGGTAAAGTACTGGCCATTTCTCTCGTTCAGCAATGTCTAACGCTAGCTGGATGGCTTTCACCTCTGCAAACTGGCTCGATTCGCCTTGTCCTTCAGTGGCTTCTGCAACTCGTCGTGTAGGACTCCACACAGCAGCCTTCCACTTCCGATGCTTTCCCACAATCCGGCAGGACCCATCAGTGAACAAGGCATGTTTCCTCTCATTTTCTGGTAGTTTATTATATGGTGGGGCCTCTTCCGCGCGCATCACCTCCTCCTCTGGTGATATTCCAAAATCTTTGCCTTCTGGCCAGTCCATGATCACTTCAAGTATTCCTGGGCGATTGGGGTTTCCCATTCGAGTCCGCTGTGTGATCAGTGCAATCCACTTACTCCATGTGGCATCAGTCGCATGGTGTGTGGCAGGGACCCTTTCTTTGAACATCCAGCCCAGCACTGGCAGTCGAGGTGCCAAGAGGAGCTGTGCCTCAGTACCAACCACTTCCGAAGCAGCTCGAACCCCCTCGTATGCTGCCAATATCTCTTTTTCGGTTGGAGTATAGCGGGCTTCAGATCCTCTGTATCCCCGACTCCAAAACCCCAGGGGTCGACCTCGAGTCTCCCCTGGTGCTTTCTGCCAGAGGCTCCAGGTAGGGCCATTCTCCCCGGCTGCGGTGTAGAGCACATTTTTAACATCTTGTCCCGCCCGGACTGGCCCCAGGGCTACCGCATGAACTATTTCCTGCTTAATTTGTTCGAAGGCTTGTCGTTGCTCAGGGCCCCATTTAAAATCATTCTTTTTCCGGGTCACTTGATATAGAGGGCTCACAATCAGACTGTAATCTGGAATATGCATCCTCCAAAACCCCACAACACCTAAGAAAGCTTGCGTTTCCTTTTTACTAGTTGGTGGAGACATAGCTGCTATTTTGTTGATAACATCCATTGGGATCTGACGGCGTCCATCTTGCCACTTTATTCCTAAAAACTGGATCTCTTGTGCGGGTCCCTTGACCTTACTTCGTTTTATGGCAAAACCAGCTTTCAGAAGAATTTCAACTATTCTATTCCCTTTCTCAAAAACTTCTTCCGCTGTGTTGCCCCATACAATGATGTCGTCAATGTACTGCAGATGTTCCGGAGCTTCACCCTGTTCCAGTGTGGTCTGGATTAGTCCATGGCAAATGGTGGGGCTGTGTTTCCACCCCTGGGGCAGTCGATTCCAGGTGTACTGGATGCCCCTCCAAGTGAAAGCAAACTGTGGTCTGCACTCTGCTGCCAAAGGGATTGAGAAGAATGCATTGGCGATATCAACTGTTGCATACCACTTGGCTGCCTTTGACTCCAGTTCGTATTGAAGTTCTAGCATGTCCGGCACGGCAGCGCTCAGCGGTGGCGTGACTTCGTTCAGGCCACGATAGTCCACTGTTAGCCTCCACTCTCCACTAGATTTCCGCACTGGCCATATGGGACTATTAAAGGGTGAGCGGGTCTTGCTGATCACTCCTTGAGTCTCCAGTTGACGAATCAGCTTCTGGATGGGAATCAGAGAATCTCGGTTAGTGCGATATTGCCGCCGATGCACTGTCGTGGTAGCAATCGGCACCTGTTGTTCTTTGACCCTCAACAAACCTACCACAGAAGGGTCCTCCGAGAGACCAGGCAATGTAGACAGCTGTTTAATTTCCTCCGTCTCCAAAGCAGCTATGCCAAAAGCCCACCGGTATCCTTTTGGATCCTTGAAGTATCCTCTCCTGAGATAGTCTATGCCAAGGATGCACGGAGCCTCTGGGCCAGTCACAATGGGATGCTTCTGCCACTCATTTCCAGTCAGGCTCACCTCAGCTTCCAATACAGTCAACTCTTGGGATCCCCCTGTCACTCCAGAAATACAAATGGGTTCTGCCCCTCTGTAACTTGATGGTATTAAGGTACATTGAGCTCCAGTGTCCACTAGAGCCCTATACTCCTGTGGCTCTGATGTGCCAGGCCATCGAATCCACACGTTCCAATAAACCCGGTTGTCCCTTTCCCCCACCTGGCTGGAGGCAGGGCCCCTCTAATCCTGATCATAGTATCCATTACTCACCTGTTGCACAAATGACTTGGAAGGCCCTTCAAGAGGATCAGAGGTAAGATCAGGCCTTCTACTCTGTTTGGGGAGCTGTCTGCTGGAAATGGGAGCAGCACTTTTCCTAGATGGATCCCCTTTTGTGATTGTTCTTCCTTGCAACTCGTGTACCCGTGCCCGTAGGGATGAGGTAGGTTGTCCATCCCACCTCCTCATGTCCTCACCGTGATCGCGCAAGTAAAACCACAGGGTGCCTCGTGGTGTGTACCCTCTATACTCTCTCTCTTGAGTAGGAAAACGCCTGCTCCTAATAGCTGAGATGCTGGCCTGTACAGGTAGGGAGTAGGATATATTCTCTTCGAGTTGCTGGACTTTCTGGGACAGTTTCTCCACAGCTGAGACGAGGGGGGAAGAGAGACTTTCTTCATATTGCCAGAGTCGGCCAGCCACCTCATCCACCGTTGGTCCCTCTTCACCTTTCCATTCCATCACCGCCAAAGAGTTGGCATACGATGATGGTGCGCTCCGTACAAACTTCCGCCATATGGGCCTTGTGCACTGGACTTCATCAGGGTCTGTGGGTAACTGCGCATTATCTGGGTCATAGTAAATCATCTCCCGCACGGCTAGTTCTCTTAGGTACTGGATACCTTTTTCCATGGTGGTCCACTTGCTTGGACGGCATACAACATCTTCACTGAAGGGGTACCTTTCCCTCACACCTGACAGGAGTCGCCTCCAGAGGCTAAGGGCTTGTGTCTTTTTTCCAATCGCCTTGTCAATGCCCCCTTCCCTAGACAGGGATCCCAGCTGCCTGGCTTCCCTACCCTCTAATTCCAAGCTACTGGCCCCGTTATCCCAGCATCGGAGCAGCCAGGTGACAATGTGCTCGCCCGGAAGTCGGCTGAAATCCTTTCGCATATCTCTCAGCTCACTCAGAGATAGGGATCGGGTGATTATCTCTGGTTCCATCTCTTCCTCCCTTTCCTTTGATGGCCCTGGTTCATCATCATCCCTAACTACACGAACTGATTTCTTGGTGTATTTCTTCTTCTGTACAGGAGCAACTGATACAGGCACAGGTTGGTTGTCTGGTTCAGCTGCAGTGTCTGCCACTGGGGTTTGAGTGGCCGCGTTGCCCGTCACCAGGGGTTGAGTAGCCACATTGCCTGCCAGCTGGGTTGGAGTAGCTGTATTTTCTGCCACTGGAGTTGGAGTAGCTGCAGTGTCTGCCGCAGGTGGGTGAGTGGCCACAGGGCCTGCCACCGGGGTGGGAGTAGCTGCATTGTCTGCCGCAGGGGTTGGAATAGCTGCAGTGCCTACTGGTCTGGTTTCCTCCTCTTTCCCCTGAGGGTGCTGCATAACACTGAGCAGTGTTTGGTAGATACTGGCCAGGGCCCAGCACAGTGCAGTGAGTTGTGCCTCTCTGGAATAGCCACAGCATTTTCCTTTTAAAAATTCTACCACTTTATCAGGGTCCTGTAATTGTTCGGGGGTGAAGTCCCAAAACATTGGAGGCGAGAAATTCTCTAGATACCTGCCCATATTCTCCCACATGCCATGCCACCCCTGACTATCCAGCCTCGGGGCAGATCTCCGGGTGGTAGTCTTAAACAGTTGTCTAACCCTGAACAAGACCTGAAACACATTCAGGAGACATAGCAATAGGACCAGACTGGTTTGAGCATCCCAAGGATATTCGAAGTTCTCAAAAGCTGTCATACCTGGCCCGAAGGAGAAAAGGGAGGTGAAAGAGCTAGGGAAAGTATCTCCCCCTGTTTCCCCCATAGATTGGGTATGATTATTAATAAATTCTGAGAGACGGTGACCAAGGTATGGGCAGGACAGCAATACTGCATAAACACCCCAACACAGTGACCTGAGCAGTGATGCTATCATATCATATGCTGATATCGCACAGGACAGCAAAATGATACTCCTGATCCCTCTCCCCGAGGTAACAAACATCATCACGGGGAGTACATAGAACACGTAAGAATTTACATAACACAGCCACGCAAACAAACGAAGGAACATTGTAACCGGCGACTATCTAAGTATTATGAGAAATATATATAACAAACTTGTGTTAACAATCTCGGGTCGGATCTGTCGTTATCTCAACCCTCGAGCCCCACGTTGGGCGCCAAAAAGGACTGTCGTGGTTTGGCCTGAGCCGGCAGCAACAAACCACGCGGCCGCTCGCTCAGCCCCCCACAGCCGTGTGTGGGGGGGGAAATACGAAAAAAGGCAAAACTCGTGGGTTGAGATAAAGGCAGTTTAACAGAACAGCAAAGGGAAGAGAAAACAGTAACAATAACACGGATAAAGGAATATACAACCGCGATCAGGGCACCGCCGTTCACCGACCGGACCCAGACCCGGACCCGCGCGCCCCCGCAGCCCGCGCTGAGCAGCGACTTCCGGCCCCCTCCCCCGGCAGCTCCCCCCACCGCCCGGGCATGGCTCACATGGCATGGGGTACCTGTGCCCTCTCCCATCCTTGGGGAAATTAACCCCAGCCCTGCTGGAACCAGGACATTCAGTCTTTAGTAAGGTGGACAGAATGTTAAAAACAGAAGACTCTTCTGCTCTTCAGCTGGAGTACGTTTTTTGAATTGATACTGGTTAGATATGCTGTGCAGTGGGAAAAATCTCTCACTCATTCAAAATCTTATGTGGACTTCTGTGGAGAGGTTAAACCAAGCCACAGCTTGGGCTTCACCCTAATATCTGTGCAAGTATACATAATATCTGTAATGTAACAACAGCCTTTTTTTCATTTAGACAAGCCATTTGGACAAACCAATGTTTTGGTCCTGTTGTCCCTCTGTGCTTCATATCTTATCCCTAATTTGTGCAGTAAATAACTTAAATTCAGGTAACAAGAAGCAGCTCTATAGAAGCTGTTTGCTTCGCACAGCAATATTCTTTAAACTACTGCTATTTAAGTGAAGCTATGGCAAGTGTGCATTTTTTATTTATTTATTTGTTTTTACACCGGGGATTGTGTGCATGTACATGTCTCTCTATTTAAAACCTACATGTCAAATGTCCCTTATTGTGAAGGATGTCACTTATTTAATACTCAAACCTGACGTTATGCTAAATTTATTCTTTAAATTACTTATCTCAGAAATGCTGAATCAGTACATTGAAGTGATTCAAAATGTTACGCTGAGTCTGCTTTCACAGTAGGACCGTGACGGTGGGCCTCACGACTGGGAACACATTCACTGCCAGTACTCTTCCTTATTTAGCTAACAACAAAGGAACTTTCCTGCTGAAGACATGTGCAGGGAAACAATTTTTTTTCAGTGCTGAATAAGAAAAAGTGTGAGAAGATAATATCACTGTCTTGAATATTGTGATTAATACTTGATTGGACTGTGTGTTCACTGTCCCTTATCTCCCATTTGTCTAGGGGAAAAATGTGAGTGAGTTAATTTTAAAGAAATTCTAAATGCTTCTCCTGGGATTCATCAAAAGAAGCATGGCCAGCAGGTCAAAGGAGGTGATTCAGCCCTATACTCCACTCATGTGAGACCCCAACCCCACCTGGAGTACTGGGTCCAGCTGTGGACCCCCCAGCATAAGGACATGGACCTGTTGGAGTGAGTCCAGAGGAGGGCCACGAAAATTATCAGAGGGCTGGAACACCTCTCCTATGAAGACAGGCTGAAAGAGTTGGGGCTCTTCAGCAAGGAGAAGGCTCAGGAGAGACCTTATAGCTGCCTTCCAGTACCTAAAGGTGGCCTACAGGAAAGATGGGGAGGGACCCTTTATCAAGGAGTGTAGTGATAGGATGAGGAATAATGGTTTCAAACTGAAAAAGGGTAGATTTGGGCTAGATATTAGGAATAAATTCTTATTGTGAGGGTGGTGAGACAGTGGAACAGGTTTCCCAGGGAAGCTGTGGAGGCCCCCTCCCTGGAAGTGTTCAAGGCCACGTTGGATGGGGATTTGAGCAACCTGGTCTAGTGGAAGGTGTCCCTGCCCATGGCAGCAGCGTTGGAACTAGATGATCTTTAAGATCCCTTCCAACTCCAACCATTCTATGATTCTATATAAATTTGCATGTATAATTGTATGACTGTTTTCTTGTTTAAGAAATAAGTGCAAGGCTGACCAGATGATTGTACCACCAACATAAATATTCAGAAATCATGTGTTATATTTTTACTGTCTCTATTTTCCTTCAAAAATAATTTAAATAACAATACTTTAAAGATGCCAAATTCAGTCCTTTGTTATTGCATTTCTGTAAATTACCTTGCTATATTGTAGATGACTTTGCACAAGGTCTTTGTTCTTTTCCATGAAAGTATGTCTACCACCTTTTCAGTGCTCAGAAACTGAAAAGATAGTAGTAATGAAAATGCTTTATATGAAACCCACAACATATTGAGCATAGTATTTTGAGGCTGAATTAAATACTTTATTGTGGGGTTTTTTTGTTTTGTTTAAGATGCTAGTGTAGTATCATTGCAGTATCTGATACCTGTAGCAGCTTGACCATTTTTTATAGTAGCAGTAAGATTAATGTGGTTGTTTAATAGCCTAATTAGGTATAAATTTGGTTTCTCGGGTGTCTGAAAAGTCCTTGAGGTTTGTGAAGAAGAAAGATTAGAGAGAGGATATTTCTTTCTGGAACAGGAATTGAAAAATATTTCACAAAGAAAAAAAAATTGTATTTGGGGATTTTTTTACTTCTAAGAAAGAATAAAAATTACAAACAAAATGTCTTCAACAGAAAACAACTTTTTTTACATTTTTTCTTTCTGTAGTCTATATAAGGTGTCACTGTGATTCATAAAATGTCCTTCTTTAGAAATGTTTCACCCTACTTGTGGTGAGTCAACAATGAAATGTATAAGGGTTAATATTTTTGATATGCAATAGTCATCAGTAATGCTTCTAGTTCTTTTACTGGCTAAGGAGTCATCCTCTGTGACAGAGCATGATTTATTGCCCAGAAAACTCAAAGAAATCTCTAAGTTTAGGCAAAACAAGTAACAAATCATGTACTGAACTGTGAGAATTGGTAAGTAAAGATTCTTTTCATTCTCCAGAGGAAGAGAAAGTTGCTAATGGGAAACATAAGCTGCCCCATAATAACATATGCACAACTCTTTAAAAGCATAGGCTCTTATTTAATGGAATTTGCTTACCAAAGAGGATCTTGAAAGAATTCACTGTGGAGCATAGTGTGGTTTATGGTTACACTTTGTTTTGTTTTGTTTTGTTTTGTTTGCTTTTTTTTTTTTTTAAAGTACAGGCTACATATGCCTTGCTTTAATTTTACCATATGATAGGCTTGAGTATTTTCAGCACTGAAGAAAATAAAAGAAGTTTTTTCTCCCTTTCAGCTTCTCTCTAAGCGCACATCAGACAGTTCTTCACTTCTGTGTTCAGTCCTGCTCAGCAGCCACAAAAGCAGGTTTTAGAACTGTCCATCATACAAGGCAATCTCTTATGCTCTGCAATGTACCTGCACATTTTTATCCTGCTTTTCTCTTCCCTCCCTTCAAGAAGTTTTTTCACAGCAAATCCATAGATCTTTTGTGGCCTTTCTGTACTGTGCAGCAGAAATAACTGAAACTTTGTGTTTGTTTCATTTTTTTTCCTCATGTCTTCAGTAAATTCTTCACTCTGCACTGATTTTGGATCCTTCTATTTTTTCCATGTTGTTGTTTATCACTACTACACCTGAGAAAATGGATTTTAGAAAACAGGAAGTCATGTCCTCAATACAGTACACTTTTCACCATTTTATACTTATTAGGACTTGTTTCATATTGACTGCCTGTTCCATTTTCCCTGTCACATTCTTTCCATTAGCTTTCTGTTCATCATGTGTGACTTCTTATCACAGAAACTTCCAAACAAGGTTTCCAGTCTACCTGCCTCATTGTACTACACTTTTACTCTTGAGCTTTGCACCCAAAGTATGAACACATTAATCCTTCTCCTTTGCATTTCTCCTTCCTCTGCAATCTTAACACACCTTTTTTAAAGTTCCTTTCACTTATCATGGTAGTAAATTAGTAGAAAAAACCTAGCACAAATAAAAAGCATTTGGTACACAATGGAGTTGCACACAGAAAGCCATCTACTGCCATTTGAAATGCTCAGAGCTGTTTAACTTGCACCCCAGAAGCAAGCACTTGAAATTATTTCTCATCTGCATGGGAGATTTTAATGGTTTTTTTTGCAAACATTTATTCTATAAACCTTAGGAGTATGTTACTGATCAGAAACCGAAACAAAAGTCTTCCAAGTTATCTGTAATATGAGATTACCTCTGGTCACACCCATGTTGTGACCAAAAGTTCTCCTTTTGATTCTTCAAAATGACAGATTGTTAGCATGATACTTCAATGTTTCAAGGAATGTGAACAATCTGACAGCAAGCATTATTAAGCAGATTAATTTTCCATACACTTACAAAGTAAAATGCAAAGGAGAATGTTCTCTTATTCTTGCAGAAGACCCCCTGCTCCAAAAAATATCCACAGATCAAGCTTGTTTATTAAAAATTGTTTAGAAAAATTGTTAGAAATAGGAGACATGGAAACAATCAAGAAATCCGTGAGCAACAACCATGGATATTTCATATGCCTGGTTCAGTTTCTACAATCCTGTTCTAATTTTCTGACACCTGCCTTTTCAAACTGCAGTGACATTTTGTTAACAAGGCATTAATTTATGGTGCTAAACAGGCACAGCTTGATATCCTTTTGGCCAAAGCATGTCTTATCTTAGTATTGCAAAATCTGTCATCTTCCCTTAAATCTTTGGTTACTGAGTGGACAATAGTTTCACTTGAATTTATCCAGACTGATTTTATAAAGAAGATATTGCATAGAATAATGTGTAGAATTTCTGTACTAGTAACAATAAAAAAGGTGTTTGTTGTTCTTTTAAACTGTCAGTCTAACTCTGTCTCTCAGAGAAATCAGCAGAAGGTGTTCTGATGGGCCCTAGATTAATAACAAGTATCCATGAAAATCATTCCCCAAAGCTGCATGTACTACAGTACCCCCTTTCTTTTAACCATACAGTATGAGCTGAGTCTGGAACTCTCAGAAGATTTCTAAAACTCTAGATAAACTTTGGGCAGTGTGTCATACTGCCATTAAAAAAATAGTTTTATAACTTAATAAAAATGGTAAAAGGTGAAATTTCAGAGGGAAAAAGCTTGGAAGGTTTATTACTTTAGCTAGAAAATTCTTTCAACCAAATCATAGAAATTTAATTCCTGCTTTTTGTCATTAAAATGGTTTGTCTTCTGTGGGTTATCATCAAAACCTAGATGGCTTCCAACCAGGGAAATTGAGCACTGCAGTCTGCAGCTTTTACATTAAAAAAAAAAAATAAATCTTAACTTCCTATTAAATGTCATCTAAAAGGGCTCAGATGAGCATATAGTGTTCATGCAAAATATGAACCATCAACAAAATAAACTTTCTTTGGACTCAAGCTGGGAAAATATTTCCATTTGATAAGGTAGTGCAAATTACTCTTTTTGTCATGTAAGATAGCCTTGGCATGTTTATTCAGAGGAATACAATGATCATGACACATTAAACATCATATTTTATACATTTTATACATTTGGACATCTCTTATGAAAATGTAATATTTTATGTTTCTAGAATTTGTCCCAAACACTGCCTCAGATATGGAAAATTGCTAAGGTATGTTTTGTGAAAAACTGAATTTCTATTTTCATGTGAAGCTAATTTTTTTTTTATCTGAGTGTTTTTGGTCTTTATCATTTGGGGTGGTTATGTTGGTTTCAATTAATTAAGTTTTAAAAATATATAATCACTCAACATAAAAATGTACTTACATTTTCAAAAACCTCAAATGTTTTGTATTTAGT
This sequence comes from Pluvialis apricaria, assembly GCA_017639485.1. Taxonomy (NCBI): domain Eukaryota; kingdom Metazoa; phylum Chordata; class Aves; order Charadriiformes; family Charadriidae; genus Pluvialis; species Pluvialis apricaria. The sequence continues at coordinate 40,773,018 of CM030007.1, forward strand.
TCTAGTTTCTATATATTGGATTAAAAACAATCAGATTTTGTTCTGTATCTTCCATAGAAAGTAAGATTACATATCAGCATAAATAGCTGATCTATACTGCATGCTCTGACGGCAGTGTCAAAAAATTGCTGTCAGAGATGCAAGCACTGTGATGTGTATATTTTTATATCACTTTCTTCATAAAGCTATCACTTTCTTCTCAGATGCAACCACCTCACTCAGCATCCGTGTCATTACATTTTGTCATTATGCAAGGGATTTTACTGCTGCTGCAAAATCGTAAGTTGCATCTTTATCACTATACCTGATAAATGTGTATACTGACAAGCCCTCTTGACACACAGCAGACATAATTCCACTTCACTCACTCTGGTTTGGACGACAAGTTAAAATATAGCTCTATCATATCAACTACCCATTAATAGTGAATGTGGGTCAAAAGAGGAACAGTAAAGATACTGACTATGGGCCAAATTTTTCAAAACACTGAGCAAGAATATACTAAGATTTAGCCATTGTGGTATGTTAGGTGAAGATACAAAGCTTAAGTCTTCCCTTTGAATGCCTCACTCAGGAGATACAGAAAAGTCCTTTTGCAGTCTGAAGTTCCCAGGTAAGGTCAGGTATCTACATTCATTCTTCCAAATAATTGAGCAAAGATCAGGTTGGTTTGTTTGCTTGTTTGCTTGTTTTTTTAAACCAGTTGTGAATCTGCCTACTTTTTCAACAACTGCCTGTATGTTAAAGAAAAATTACTTAGGAAGAGGGGGATAGAGGTCCAGTTCCTTTCTGCGTGTGAGTAGATTAAAAACCATATTTCAATTTTCCACTTAAGTGCTCTAACCATTGTCTAAGCTACTAAGTCTATTAGGATGGTTCCACTTTGCAGAACATAATTCAAGAATCATTGGGTCATGCAAAGAAAACATAAAAAGGAGCATGGTTTTGTAGCTTTAGTCGTTATAGACCTTACAAAGCTGGGAAGAAGCCTAAATCTTGTGCTGACTTATGGGACAGCTTCTGTGTTTTAACTAATGGGGATTTGCCTATAAAGCTCATGTTTTTTCATACACGTTCATGTTAACTATTCTAATCCCTAAATTTCTTCTTACTTTTTTCATTTCTTTATGAATTCTTTATTTTGCTGGGCCTTGTGGAGTAGCTACAGTGGAATAACTGATAATTGTTAAGGATCTTGTCATATCATGTATTTTCATGGCATCTGCAAAATGTCTTCAAGTAGAAGAAAACACAGAAACCATTATTTCCACCATTTTTCTGAATCTTCTAACTAGTGATCTATTTAATAATTAGCATAGAACAACTCCTTTATATATATATATATATACACACATATGTACTTACAATAGCCATTTTTCAAAATTTTCTCATACTATTACAATTTTTGCAGACCTCAACTACATCAGTTACTCACAGAACTGCTGAGGTCTTACAAGTTCAGAAAAGCTCTGTTATATGGAGAAGCACATCTTGAAGAAACTAAGGAATCTTCTAGTCAAAGTGTCACTCAAGTCAACTTTTTTTTTTCTGTGCTTCATTGTCAGGTAGTGGTTGACAGTGGACAACCATGTTTGCAATTTTGCATATATGCACCATTTTCAGCAAAAATCTAAATTCAGGTCTAAAACCTGCTGCATCCAAAACCCCTGGGTTTTTTACATTGTTTTACATCAATATGAGCTTATTACTAGCCTTGTTATATATATAAAATGTATACATATTTGTGATATCAGTTTACTAATAGTGAAACATGTATGAATATGCTGCAACGTTACAATATAAAACATTTCAGGATGTGCCCAATATGTTGAGAAAATAGATTCGATTAACTGATTATCTGGGGGTGAAATTGATCAAATCAAAAGAAGTTTGCATCAAAAGACTTATATCCATAGAGTGTAACTTCTATACACAATAGTTAATAGCTGTTATTAAAAGTAAAAACAAAAAAACCCCAAACCCTCTTAATTTTGTATCATTGCATCAGTGTTCCTATATGCAACACCACTACTAAATAAGCAAAATCCATCTGTATCATTTAAGTATATTAGTACCATTAAGCCAACCAAACAATTAAAGTGTGTTTTGTACATTAAAAAATCACATACGCAACCAGCTCATGCTGTTTTTATGAATTTTTTATGTAACAGAGCAGAGGGTTGCAGGAGGCATATCCAGCTTTAGAGAAGAAAAGATCATCAAGGATTTATGAAGGTATGTGCGTTTGGTTTTGGCAGGAATTAAAGACTGGAGAGTATCATGCTGAAAAAATCATGCCTGATTGAATAAAGAATTGATATGATATGGCAATTTATATAAGGACATTGAAGGCTGGGTTTTGTTATCAGATTTCAAATGCGTGTTTTACAAGGAATGCTTTAGCAGAGTCTCCTAGATATGTCTGTATAATAAACTTTACAAATCCAGAAATTCATTTCTGCCAATTTCATTACAGTAATGTATATAAACATATGCATATATTTAATGGAACTGCACCCCGTAAACACACATTCCATAACTGCGTACAGAACTGAGGAGGTAGTGTGGGCTCCTTATCACTACATGTTAAATAACTTATACTGCTACCTAACTGTGCCTAGTTTTCCCATGCTGCCAGATGATTGATGCTTTTAGGCAAGTGTTGCAATGTCTCATTCTTAACATCTGCTGTGTTGATGGGGAAATTGCCTAATAACGATACATAAATCCCAGAGAACTATGATTGCTGGGATTTTAGGCAGTGCAAAAGAAAACTGAGTTAAAGCTGGTTGTTATACAGAAAAAAAAGAGGTCTAGAAAGGTAACTGAAGCAAAAATGCACATGGAAATTACAGGACCTGAATCTAGAATTAGACTCTTAAAAACTCATGTTCAGTGCTGCTTAATCATGGGGATGTTTAACTGTGCAATCAGTCAGCTTTCAACCTTAATGTTCCGTACACATTTAAGATGTGTTTTTTACACAACAACAAACATTTTTTTCTATCCCTAGCATAGGATGCAAAAACTAGGTCTTTTTCTGTTAGGCTATGTTGTAAAAGAGGCCAGGACCCATTCTCTGTCCCCATTGGTGTGTGAAATGGCGATTCACATCTGTATGGCTAGATTTTCCTCTATGTCAGAGTAGGGGGGCCTTGACCAGGCTGTTTACAGTGAGTTTGTTAGCCTCCACACTGTGTCTGAACCTCTTCTGGAAGTATGCTAGATGGCGTGGGACAAAACGTGCCGAGGAGCATGCAGGCAGTCAAATAGCACGGCGAAGCATGTGCCAGCCTTTGAGCCCGTGACTTGCCTTTTTAGTTTACTGGGATAGATGTAGCCTGAGAGGCGCAATCCTGTGAATCTTCTATTCTTAAAGAATAATTTATACAGCTCTTCAGGATCCTATTACCTATAAAAGACAGTTGCCTGCCTTAAGAGAAAATACCTTACTTTTAAGATGTGAGCTTTGAGGTGGAGAAACTGCTGTGCCTTTCTATCTGCTATCCAGTGTCTTGGAGACATCTATTTCTTGAACTAATTCATCCTCAAATTTCGTACTTTTGTGTAAAGTACTTTAAGGCTAACTGTTGCCTAAAGGTAAGAATCCTAATCCAAAATGTCAGAATGCAGAGCTTGAGTTTTCTTTCCAACACCTCTTTGTGTAACAATTTTACATGAAACAGCACTTGCATGTGTTGTACTAGGAATTGGAACTCATTATTTGTGGATCAGTGTTTCGGCCGCTTTGCTGGAGAGTCATAATTCTGCTCCACAAGTTCAGAGTGTTGTTTTTGTTTTGGTTTTGTTTTTTTTTTTTACCCCTATATAGCAAAAGCTGTGGGATTAGATCCTTATTGAGCAGCTTTTGATAATTTTTTGATAAATAAGTTTGCATGAAATTAAGATTGTCTTTTTAGATAAAAACTCAAATATTAATAAGAAGACTTAAATATAAACTCATACTTTAATCAAACATATACTTCTTCATTATTTGAACAGCAACAATAGATGGTTATTCAGGTCTTTGAAAACACTGTATAAACTTGTTATCAAAATAAATATTTATTTCATATTTTTCACTTTCTTTTATCAGTAAAAAATCTGAAGAATATTAATAAAATGAAAAGTAAGTCAATCAAGAATCATAAAGCTTCAGAATGAAGCTCTTGGACCTCTTGTAACATTTTGACTTTATTATACAAACATATTGATGAAATTGACAAAAAGTCTTGTCCCATTTGGGTTAGGATCTACACTTATGACTATTGTAGTGAGTGTTCATTCACAAAAAATAATATTGTTATGAGTTTTAATGCATATTGGAAATATAATAGTTGTTTCCTTAAAACTGAAGTTTATAAGGTCATAGAAAAATCTCTACGTGACACTTTATCCTGCAGAAAAGTGAAGACAATGCCAAGTTCTTGGACATCAGGAATTTATAAGACTCCATTAGTGTCACAAGTGAATCCTTTCTTTTTCATCCTATGTTGTAGGGCACAGATATGCTTTTAAGTGAGTGATTTATTTTTTTTTTCCTTCACTGATCAAGGATAGGATTCATTTTGCTTCTTTTCATCCTCCTGTAAGTTAAGTAACTATCAAATCATCTATGCCCTGTGATCTACAGAAAAAAAAAACACCTGAACAAGCCTATTTTTTCCCTCTATCTTGTGGTCATATGTCTTCAGTCTCTTTTCATTGACTCTGAAATTGAATTAATCACCATAGTTTGTCTTAGGCTATATGCCAAATTTAAAGACAGCTAATGTTTGCCAAGATAAATCTCATTCTGAACCAGTGATAAGTGAAACATCTTAGCCATCATATTTTTCAGTGAAAATTATCAACATTGATTTAATATATGTTCATAGTCTGAAGAAGCTATATAGTTTTGGGGTTTTTTTTTAAAGGCAATTTTCATGTGAAAAAAGTTAAATCGTACAGTGGGGTAAAAGGGGAGAAAGAATTGATATAATTGCAATTTTTTACTTTTTATAAGAATTTTGAGTTTTAACATTGTGTTCAATCTTGATCAAACACAATGACCTATATTTGTACTTCAATAATTCCAAGAAAAGAAGTCAGAGATAAAAATCTTAATAAAGACTGATTAATGACAAAAAGTTCAAACATCAGAAAATTTCTGAAGCCACAGTATTTTCCAAGGGATTGGAAAATTTCAGTAGAAAACAAAATGACATATTTCATCATATATGCATTTCAGATATGTACAGCTACATCTATGTTTTCAAATAACATAGCTGAACTGAATATTTGTCTTTAACAAAGATCATCTTTTATCAAAATTATTTAGACTTTTGAATGCAAAGAACATGTAGACTGTCTATCCAATAATTTATTTTTTTGTTTGTTTTTAAAATTTGCATACCACTGTATTGTCATACGAATTTTAGTTGTTCTGATTTCTTGATACATTGAAAAATAAGCCATGGAATTAATTATTTAAAATCAAAAGTTATGATCAGTTTTCACAAGCCCATAGCTATCTTTCAAAATAGAAAAAAAACATTTCATTTCACTGAAGGTATGGTGTTCAGCAGGACCATTTGCTGCCTTACTTTCACTGGGAAGCAATTATATATTCCTCTATGTGTTACAAAAGTTCCCATTGTTTAGTTCAATCTAGCACCATTACTGCCAATTAAATATTTCAAATTTACAGGAAAATAAATGCCTAGAGAAGCCCTCTGGCTTTGCAATAAATGTGTGTGGGAGAAAAAGTGATTTTCTGATTGATTCAGGTAATATGAATAAATTATTAGTCCTTACAGTATCAGAGAAAATTAATCTTTTGAGCACAATGAAATTAAAAGGTTTTGGCTTGCCTGATCTGAACAAAGTAAGATGAATTTTTAATACAGCAAATTAATTAGGCACGTAATGAGGAATAGGATGCATAATAGCTCTAATTCTGATAAATAGCAAAATAGTTCAGATCCTCGAGGAAATAAATATCATCCATCACAAACACACCTTAAATTCTGTTTATTGGGAAATATTAATGGTAAGAGAGCTTGCATAAAGGAGTTAGATAAATTCTATTTGCTAATTTTGTTCAGTACAATTACATTATGTGTTGACCCTCATCTGTAACTTTTTGTGGAATTGATTTTAGGACATTATTCATTTCTGAAGGTGTTAATGTACCATAAAGGATTTGTATTATCGTTAAACATACTGTCTATGCCAGGTGTTACATGTTATTTGCTTCTGCCCTGAAGATCATTTAACAGCTTATAAATCTTTATGGCCCCATGATGTTTTGCTACAATAATTTGCATTTTTAAATAGCTTCTGAGTGATGTATTCTAAAAATAAGTAACAAGCAACATTTTTGTTATTAAAGTACATACATCTTCTGTTTTACAATAGTGCTAGTTACAAAACTCAAGCAGCACTAGTATGGGAAAGAATAAAGTTGATTAGAAATGTGAGAACAAATGTTTTTATCTAACTTTTTACAGCATGAAGGTATTTCAATGCAGATTAGGTAGTTAATCATTTTATGAAAATTTCCTTTATCAGACCTCTTCATGAGCTTTAAAAAAAAATATATAAATGTATAAGTCATGGATGCTATATATAAATGTGTTTCAAAATCTAGGAACTGAATATGTATTAATAAATTCTGACATAATCTCATCTCTTCTATAGCATATAGAAACAATGGAATGAGAATTTAAAAATTGCTGATTTGACAGATCTGTCACAACCTCTTGTTACTCTGTGTTTATTTTAATGGCTATGTCTATGTACCAACTCTGGGGGCTTGTCTTTGTTGGTGCACACAGTCTGAACCACCATGGAAGAGGGAGTCCTGGGGAAAAACATCAAGCTGAGATGGACAGGGAATAATGAATAATGGAAACAACAGGCATTTTATACCAAGAAGGAAGCTTCTTCAGGGAAGCATGAAGAAAATAATCATCAGAATTTACAGAAGAAAAGAACATTTCCTATGGATCCTGAGAGGAATTTTACTTGGCAGCTTATGTTTGATCTTCAACTCTGATCAGTTAGTACCTCCTTTTTATAACTTGTAATGCCCTGATGTTTCTGATGTTGCTGTCTTAGTGGTCACCTGGTGGTCCAGGCGATCCATATGCCTACTTTGAACTGTCTTTTCAGCTCCAAAGGAAATTAATGGGAAAGTTCCCTCTGACTTAAGTTTGTAGATCTTCCATTCTGAGCTTCAACAGAAGGTAATTACAAAATTTGTCATGTTTCAATTGTCATTTTTGCGATTTTCTGCCCATCTATTGTATATGATGGCTAATCCATTTTTATAAGTAAAATAATCTGAAAATAGATGGTAAAACATACATTGACTTTTAGCAGTTGATGACCTAAGGCAATAATCATAAACCCCACTGTAAAACTTAAATTACTTTCCCATACTTCTATCTACTAACAGTAAAAAGTCACTGTTTTATCTATATTGTCAGTGTTATTTATTTTCTTTACAAAAATATTCTATATACTCACATTATTAGTATTGATTCTCTCTTCTGTAATTTAAAGTTGGGATTTTCTTAGTAGGACCTTTCACAATATTCAGAGAAGCCACTTCTTTAACTTTCTATTAAAACTTAGAGATTACAGCCTGCATATAAATCTTGATTTTATTTAAGAAAAAAAAACCAATTTAAAGGTAAAAACTCTGGCCCCTCAGTACCATTAGGTTAACTTGTATATACAGTCATTGATGTGCATTCTAAATAAGATATGGACAAAGACGGTGATGTGAATGTAGGTCTGAAAGTCTTGAAAAATTAGTTAGATGACATTTAAGAAATGCTAGGGTTACCAGTCTTCATAACAATTGTGGTACATATCATACTGACCTATTTGCAGAACTCTTTTTATTAGTAAATAAATTTTTCTCTATTTCAAAGTATGAGAATATGGCTGCTGATACATTTCTACCCAGGATAAGAGAGGCTATTTAGCGTATAGCATACTGTATACTGCTTTATAATAAGCTGATATAAGCTTTTTAGTTCATTGTTCGTTGTTAAGTCCTGAGAAAACAAATATTATGAACATTCAGTATTAAAATAGCGGTGGGGGGGGAAGAAAAAGACTACTGAAAGTCATAATTATTCAGTTTTTAATCCTGTTAGCCATAGTAATAAAAATGCACACAACTGCAAAACAGCATCAAGCCATCAGAAAAGATCCCTTCTGTAAATCCTACTAATTCTCTGATAATAACCTTCTACAGAAGTGTATTATGACTTTCAAACACAGGCAGAGTATGCTATCTCTCATGTGGTCTATCCATTCATATTCTAATCTCAGTCAAGGAAAAACCTAGTACACAAGGAAACAGAAAGTTTTGGTCTATTTTCTCTTTTTGAACTAAAGGCTAATTGCTGTATTCTATTTGATATATATTTATGAAGCTTTTTCACAGAGGCTTCATTACTTTAAACAGAAAAATTATTTAATATAGTAGTGAGAAATATTAATATCATGGAGAGCAAAGATACAATTGTTCAAATATACAGGCCACAAATAGATTTTTACTTATTTTGGTTTTATGCTTTTTTTAATTAATTCTAAATAAAGATTTCATCATAGGTTTAAAATTATATTAATTTTCTTTAAAATTTCTTGTTTATCTAAAAACAAAACACTGATTTCTTAGTACATCTGGATTTTTATGGGACATATGGGTAATCAGGCCTTGAAAAACGTACCCTTTATCTATTATTCCCAGAACTAAAAGCAGTAGCTCAGGAGGAAAGCATTTCTTTTGCTTGCCCAGGTACAGCTTCTCCAAAGCTGTTTTCTCACTAATCTTGAATTTCCAAAAAAGTGATTATAGGATATTCTTGAAGTCATCTGATCTACAACTTGCAGTATCTAATGGAAGGTAGGAGAGATATGCCATCCATTTACAATCAGTTAGCTGTGAAATACTGTTCATAAGCTTTCTATTTAGTGGGCTGGTTTATGAACATAATTTGTATTATTTCTTTTGGTTGTATTCTGTTTTTTCATTCCTGAGTTTGTTCCATTTCAGCTGGGTTAGTAACAGATGGTCCCTTAGCTCTTTTTTTCCCCTTTCATTTCCTTATCTTTCTCTTCAGTTCTTTATGTGCATTCCTTATGTCTTTTCTAACTCTATTTCTCTCTGACATTTCTTTCTTCTGATCGCCTTCCTTGTCTTTCTCCAGAAACCTGATTTCAGATAAGAGTTTTCTCATTTTTATTTGTCTACAAGTTGGACATGGACTTTAGGCAAATAATCATGACTGGATAGTTAAGGAAAAAGTTAAGGACACAGGAATGGAGGACAGAGGATCTTATAATGAAGTGAACATATGAAAACCCAAGAAATTTATTTTCCTCTCCTGTGTTGTAAATGAATGTATGTATGCTTGTTCTGGGCTCCCCGGTTCAAGAAGGACAGGGAACTGCTGGAGAGAGTCCAGCAAAGGGCTACTAAGATCATTAGGGGATTGGAACATCTTTCTTATGAGGAAAGGCTCAGGGACTTGGGGCTTTTTAGTCTAGAAAAAAAGAAGACTGAGGGGGGATCTTATCAATACTTATAAGTACTTAAGGGAAGGGTGCCAGGTAGATGAGAAGAGTCTTTTTTCAGTTGTGCCCAGTGATAGGACTAGAGGTAACAGGCACAAACTGGAGCACAGGAAGTTCCATCTTAACCTGAGGAGGAACTTCTTTCCTTTGAGGGTGGCAGAGCACTGGAACAGGCTGCCCAGAGAGGTTGTGGAGTCTCCCACACTGGAGACATTCCAAACCCACCTGGATGCCATCCTGTGCAACGTGCTGTAGGTGTCCCTGCTGTGGCAGGGGGGTTGGACTTAGATGATCTCCAGAGGTCCCTTCCAACCCTGACGATATCGTGATACTGTGTAATTAGACATCACTGTGATGGAGTATTTAGAAGACTGACAAATTCGGTCAGTTTTAAACTTTAAAAGTAGAGTTTACTAAATACATTCATTAGCAAAACGTTTTTTGCAAATGGTCAGTTCTTACGAATTATTAATGGTGATTGCTACATATACAAAACCCGATTTTAACAATTACATTCTAGATCATGTGTGTATAATTTGTGAGTATGTTTTGCCATAGAGTTAGAGCTGTACAGTTAGCACTGACAGCTGTGTTTCTTGTTGGCTGTTATCTTCAAGTTCAAGGTGATCAGGTTTGAGAGCTCATCGACAAGAAAGTTGTAACAAAAGTGCAAATTTTATTTTTTCAATTTTCCTTGCTTGTCTTCACATTGTGTTTTTATACTGTTGCACCCTCTCACAGAAAAGGGAAGTCTTCTCTGCTACCTATAAGGCTTATTCCCTTCCCTTTTCCCTTTTTTCCCCTTTTCCCTTTTTTAGCCCCTTTCCCTTCCCTTCCCTTCCCTTCCCTTCCCTTCCCTTCCCTTCCCTTCCCTTCCCTTCCCTTCCCTTCCCTTCCCTTCCCTTCCCTTCCCTTCCCTTCCCTTCCCTTCCCTTCCCTTCCCTTCCCTTCCCTTCCCTTCCCTTCCCTTCCCTTCCCTTCCCTTCCCTTCCCTTCCCTTCCCTTCCCTTCCCTTCCCTTCCCTTCCCTTCCCTTCCCTCCCCTCCCCTCCCCTCCCCTCCCCTCCCCTCCCCTTCCCTCCCCTTCCCTTCCCCTTCCCTTCCCCTTCCCTTCCCCTTCCCTTCCCCTCAGTAACCCTTGTGTATTTAGGAAGACGTCCTGCCTATTTCTGGTTCTTTGTGTTTTTCTTACCATTTTTCTGGAAACTTTTCTTCTTTGCATGCTCCCTAAGTGCAACTACACTCATCTTTGCCCCTCTGATGATCATGTTGCCTACATAGTTTTGTAAAATTGAATCTGGCTGTGCCATCATAATGTTTCAAAACACATGCTATAGTTAGATGTGCCTTTTTAGTGCATTTCTAATTTACATGTCTCACTGGTCTCTGCTTTGACTCCACTTGGTTACAGAAGTAGCCTGTACAACTAGTTTAAAACAGACAATAAGTGTGATAGAGTTGAACAATTTACATTTTATACCCTTAGATGTCTAATTACGGAGTCTACCTGAAAGTCATATATTTAGTCTTCCATCATAATGGAATTCCAGTCTAGCCTACTCCTATTCTATTCTATTCTATTCTATTCTATTCTATTCTATTCTATTCTATTCTATTCTATTCTATTCTATTCTATTCTATTCTATTCTAATACAGCTAAATTTTTGTGTTCAAAATCTGAAGTTAAACCTGTCCTCTAAGTCTTGGATACCTAAAGTTAAATTAAAAGAACTGAGATCTCTGTAATATATTTTTCTTTTTTATTGGACTATTTTTCTCTCACATTCATATAGATACTGGTTACAAAATAGAACATTGCTGTTAAGAAACACTACCAACCAAAAGTTTACAAGAGTATAATTTTAAATTATTTTTTTTTAAAGTAAGAATATAAGAAGAGTATAATATATAGAATGGTCTAAAAATAATCAGAAAATACTTTTAAATTACCTGTTAGAATAATGAGGCTCAGAGCTATGCTATGCATACGCTACACATTTATTCATATCTGAGAGAGCAAGTCGTCAATACTTAAGACCATATTTAGTCTTCCAGTTTTAAGAAACTTCAACTGAGTTAAATTTAAAAAACATCAAACTTTTTTTTTGCTTTGAAATCTATGATTTCAGTATTTGGTCCTTAACTAATGATTTGAAATGTTCTAAAAAATAACTACTTATTCTTATAAGTGTGTACCATAAATATATGCATACTTATGTGTATATAGTATCTATACATGATATAATTTTGCTAACCCAAAATAAAGGTATCTGGAAGAAGATTTAGAGAGGCTCAGCACAGGTAATTTTTTTAAATGTTTATCCAACATAAGAAAGTCTATTTACTTTAACATGAATCAGTGGTTTGATTCTGTACTAGTGAAAGCAGGAGAAATATTGCCATTAACTGTAGTGAACAGTTAAATGAGCAGATAAGGTTATAAAAGATACTATAAGCTTTGCTCTTGATATTACTTTTTAATACTATTTTAAATTAAATATTTAAATTCAAGGAAGTGTATGTAGTCAAAGATAAATACTTATGTAACCAGAAGACTTTTTAGATGTGGCCAATGCATTGGTGTTGACATCTTGTTTTATGCTCCAATCATATATGTCTTTTAATACTGTATCAAATTAAATGTTATCTTCCAAATTAAATACGTAATCCTTGTCTTATCTTCACAAAGATATTTTAGCTGGAAAGCTTTTTACTTCAAAGCATTTTTTACTTTTTAATATTCAAGTTATCTTGCTGGGTAGAAGAAATAAAAAAATTTCCATATCCATTAAATTAAAAATAAAAGTTTACAAACACATTTTTTAAATATTCATCCTACTACAAATTACTTTCCTTCTTAGCCTCTTGTCACATTGTTTAAAGACTAGTTGATTTTTTGATTCTTTGAATATGACCATGTCTTTTTCTATTATTATTTTGTGTTCTTCATCTACAGCACGACTCAGAAATTATGATAATTCTTGTTATACTTTACTCTAAAAAATTAACTCTTATAACTCTGGATAAGCTTCACAAAAAAAACCCCAAACAGAAACAAGAAGAGAATACTCATAATAAGAAAACTGAGTATCTTTAAAGACAAAAAGACTGGATATTGGGTACGAGATGAAAATTCTAGATCATTACATGATATCCATGGTCTTTCACCCAGTAGAAGTCTGAAAAGGTTAGGGACATTGAATCCAATTAAAACAAAAATGTCATGGCAAATTAAAATAAAAATCCAAGAAGACTGCAAGATACTGTCCACAACTACCATTTGTTATTTCTCTAATTCCAGCATTTCTTCAGAGAAGTCATAGCAGGTTTATGCAGACCAGAACTTAACTTCATCACATGGGAAAAATAACTTTGATTCAAAATACATTAAATCTCTCAATATTTGTTTAGCACTCTTCAACAGACATATCTGTGCAGATAAAAATTCTGATATCTGCTATCTACCCCTTTTTCCTCATGTTGAAGCTTTATTGGACAGTTTCTCAGACAAATTAAGGGCAGCAATTAGACAGATTTTACATTAACTGTGTATAGTCTTTTGAGCTATTTGAACAAATAGAATTAGAGAGTATAATAAGAATGTTCCCTTTTCTTTGGCAATCTTAATTACCCTGGCAATTCATTACCAATTGCACTGCCTGCAATCAGAAAACAGCACAGGAGTATCAAGTCTAGTGATTACTGTATAAAAGTCTCATGCAAGATGTGAATTAAAATGATTAGGTGAATTATAATTGGAGTTATGAACCAGGCTTGACAAAGCTAACATTTTGGCTTTTCCTTGATCCTTTTGCTTCCATAATTACATTTAATCTTTTTGACCAATTTTTTCTGCATTGATGAGGTCTTAAGGATCATTTAACTTGATGGCTAGTTTTCCCTGGAGAGAAGGCAAGGGCTAAAATATCTTCACTGTCCCTTTTCTAACAAGTTGCTCCTTTAGTCTTACACATCTAACTCATCTGATTAAATCCTGCCTAACTCTGGGCTATAGTGCCTGACTATATTGGGATACTAATCCTTCACTTCAATCCATACTTCCTTCTAGACTTGCTACAATTGCCCGTCTCGATAGCAGAAGTCCTAAGACTCAGTCACCGCAGCTCTACAGCTACAGTAGTTCGTATCGCCAGGTCCCACCTAAATGCTTTGGTGCACACCTCATGAAAGAGCAGACTCTGGGTCTTGAATGTATCTGAATATATAGTACTTAACATTCCAGCACACGGACTGAAACAGTACTTTCTGTCCATGCTTTTGAAACTGGGCTGACCAGATCAGATATGAGGAAGCCCAATTCTACCAAGAGTTCAGTCTACTCAGGTGATGGAAGCATTTGGGGACTCAGATTCTTGCTCTCAGATAGGTTCTGTTTGCATTGGTAGTCTCACATGCCCTCACGAAAAGAGTTGTAAACCCAGGCTTGCAAATTCCCAGAGACAAGATTTCTCTGTTCTATTTTCCCGCTGAACTGCATTCCTGGTGGCACAGCAACTTTACTTCAACAAGAGCAAAGACTTCTTCTACCTCCTCTTCTCAAGCATTGAGCTTTCCCAGTTAATAGATAACATTAAAAGCCTACTTGGGGTGGCATAGATCCCATTTGTTTCAAAAATACCTACCTTGTTCACTTTTCTTGGGGATTTCAATACATATTTTAGGACTCGATTGCCACATTCTTCTGCAATTTAGTGTAACTCCGGAAACAGAGAAAGCACCAGCTAGATAAGGCTCTGCAATTGGACACAAAGGTTCTTATTGATAAACATTTCCTATGTATGTCTTTTCCTCTCTTTTGCTTTTCCAGCTTAAAACTTCTGAAATAAGTTATATTTATCATTTAGTGAAGAATCCTTCTCTGGTGGATCTTCACAGCATTTCACAGGGAATGTAAATGATCTGTAAGTTTTAAAAATTAGAATCTGTAAGTTTTAAAAATTAGAATTTATAATAGCAATCTGAGCAGCAACCCAGTTAATATAACCCATTACTGTTATCATACATAAGTTTAAATTCTTCTGGTGTTAAGGACTGAAGTATTAAAGAACACTATTCCTTAGCTACAATAAGAAGAGAAATAGTTATGTTCTCCTATGTTAGGAATAATATTTTGCTTAAGTATTATCAGAAAGGTGCTAAATGTCATGAAAATCAATTTGCTTCCTAGGAAGTTGAAGGCCTATTTTACTACATAGGATACATTTAATGTTGAACAGAAATCAGACTCCAAGTTTTACTGGTTTTCTGCACAATTTTCATTGCTATTTTTGCTTTGGCAATTAAAAATAATGAAGGAATGATATAAAATATATGCAAAGGTAGTAAGAAAATGAGGTATTACATTATTACCATTGCTGCAACAGGAGAGGAAAGTAAGCTGATAAAGTTTTATTTGAAAATTATTCAAAATTATTCAGTAATCAGCAGTCTTTTACACTGTGCATGAGTTGCCAGTGACTGACAATGATAAATGATATTCCACTCTGTTATTCAGTTGATGATAATGTGCTATTCACATATGAATAGTTTTATCTACCCATTATATTTTTGAAGTTCTTTGTATTGTTTAACTGTTATTTAGTAATAGACATTTCCCAAATTGCATGCAAGAGCCACTGAACTTAATGTTTCTTCCAAACCCAAAGAATACACAAGGTCCTTCACATTTTATTTGTTCAAAGAGCAAAATATAATTTTAAACCAATGATCCAGATATTTCAGTTCAAATCCTTCAGTGAAAATATTCCAGTTGTATAGTAATGTATTCTTTTTATGCCCTTTAACGTATACATGGTTTAGCTACTGCTAGATGATAATGAAATATATCTTGAAGGGAAAAGGATGCTGCATGGTCCAAATTTCCACTGATGTAAATGAAAGCAATCCTCTGAATTCAAGTGATCTGTGCAGAACCATGCAATCTGAGGATGTGACCTATATTTCATTTTTACCATAAGTAATTGATACAGACACATTTTCGCTTGTTTCATTATTGGAATCACTAACTTGTCTGATATTTGAAATATGCAGGTTCAAATTACTCATAAATTTGAGGAAGCTTATTGCTTACCGGCAATTCCAATTGCTGTTGATTTCTTTACATCACTTCCTCTGATCTCAAGTAGCTAGGAGTCCTTTGGCTCCAAGAAGAATCACACTTCACTACCACACTGCTACATTAATTCCAGACCCTCATTAGTAGCTGTGGTTACATTTCTATATACCAGATATACGGCAAACGTTATTTCTCTAAAGACAATGGCATTCAAAATAATTTTTATACTCATATGCAGACACATATACCTTCTATTTATCTTTCTAATTCTTATCCATCCTCTGGGTACACCTAAGAAAGATGAATCCTTTCTTCTTTCAATTTCCAGTTTCAAACTCTTTTGTTTTTCTCTGAAATCTAACTTAATGTGCATTTTCTAACTGGTCACACCATTTTCCTTTCTTCCCTCCCCAACCAGGTAATCTAAACAAAGACATTCTAGAATAAAATATGTTTATGGTTTGTAATTATTTTTTAATTTAGAAACTCTGACAAACCCAGTTTTAATGCATGAGAGAAAGAGGAAAAGTCTATGAAGTTAATAGACTCCCTGTGATCTTTCAAGAGAATATCTGGGAATTATTTGCTTAGAAGTTCTTGTTTTATTTTCTCATTTTTTCTTCATAGGACCACAATATAAAGTAGATCAAAGGAATGACACAAGAATCTTGAGACAGTTTTACCCACCAACATTTCAGAAAAGTTATCAGATATTATTAAGTAACAGCATTATATCTGTTCTACTTTGCCCCACTTAATTTTAGCTGCCTGAAATTTAGGCCTGTAAGCTGTGTCCATACTGCTAAACAAAAGAGGATTGGCTAATTCTTAGACCTAAGGTCACATGCCAGGTGGGGAGGAACTCTATCAGGGGGTGTAGTGATCAGATGAGGGATAATGATTTTAAACTGGAAGAGGGCAGATTTAGATTAGATATTAGGAATAAATTCTTTCCTGTGAGGGTGGTGAGACACTGGAACAGGTTGCCCAGAGAAGCTGTGGATGCCCCATCCCTGGAGGTATTCAAGGCCAGGTTCAAAGGGGTTTTGAGCAACCTGGTCTAGTGGAAGGTGTCCCTGCCTACAGCAGGGGGGTTGTAACTAGATGGTCTTAAAGGTCCCTTCCAACACAAACCATTCTATGATTCTACCATTCTACCATTCTACCATTCTACCGTTCTATGTTTGGCACCCATGATGCTTAAAGCCAGTATTCTCTGTGTCAGATTTTCATGAAGATGGCTAAATGGAATAATCAAAAACAGAGTCAGGAAATTATCTAGAAGTTAAACAATGTGAATAATGAGTGCACTCCTTGACTTACTTTTGTTTGGCAGTTAGGATGTGCCTTATTTCTAAATCTTTTATGTAAACTCTCTCAATTACTAAGGTAGAGAGACAGGTGTTTTTGGAGGAATATGAATGCAACCCTAAATTAAGGATTTAAGATGCATATGCAAGTTCACCCTGTAGTAGCTCCTCTCTCTGTAGATACAAAGGAAGCTCAGATGATTAGTTTACCTAAAAAACTAATTTTATACAGTGAAAGTTGGTATAGAAGTAGAAAAAAAGTCCTTTGAATTAAGGGTCTAATGAAAATTTCTGTATTCCTTCCTGTGAGTATCAGGCAAAAGCCTGATAGGAATATATCATTTATCATATCATAAACATCTGAAGTATTTCAGGATTGACATTTATATTTCTTTTCTAGTTTGATGCTAATTTTTTATTTAAAACATGCAATGAAAATGTGCTCTACCCCCTCAGTGTATTATTCATAGTTTTTGTTTCTCCTAATTCTTTCTTTTCTTCCCCATAAAGACCTAGAAAGTAATTGAATAATTTTTATTTGTTTTCAAGCATAGGGGTTTTTTTTTTTGGTGACAAGAAGAGTGTCTTTTACAATTGTATTTAAAGTTTTTCTTTGCCCTTATGGTTTTCTCTGATCAATTCATACTGAAGTCACAGATGCTCTTTCTCTTCTGTAAGCTACACATTCAATAGTGGACTCATTTTTTTGATTGCATGTACAAAAATGATATTTTTTGTTAGGGATATTTTTATTCTTTATCTAATTACATTCTTTTTAATCTACCAGTCTGGATTTTTAAAGACTGTTCCTTCATACTTGGATATATATAATTTTATATTACAGAACTACAGATTTATACAGTGGAAGTTCTGCATAAATATACTAAAATATAAGGATGAGTCATAATTATTACTATCATTCATAACAGATGGACTAATAAGATTGAAGAACTGTTTATACAGATAAATATAAAAACTTATCTTTCCATTTTGTCTTGCCTTTTTTTGTCATATAGACAGGAATTTGTATACCAAAATGGTAACTACTGCAACATAGCTTTTTTTTGGCTTTGTTTTTATAGTGTAATTTAGATTGCAGGACAAAATTTGTGTTCTTTAACACATAGCACCCAAAGGATACACTGATATCAGAAATCTGGCTTTCTACTCAAAAGAGAGGAATAGGAACATCTAAAGAACAGTTCATTTCTTGGATGGATTCACTAACTTTATTCCTAATTCCACTGCTGTCATGTCTGCACCTAAATCAGGTCTTATGATTCTGAACCTAAGGAGGTTGTGCCCAAACTCATGTAGTGCATAAGCTTATTGCCTCAACAAGTTCCTTACAAAACACCAGGCTGAATGCTAATAATTGATATCTTACACCTTTCTTCTCAGTTACTTTCTTTCTTTCACAAAACAACCTTTCTTTCCTTTCGGATTTTTTTTTTTTTTTTTTTTTTTTTTGTATGTGAAAGAGCTTGTGTTTGTTAAAAGGAAAGCAAAACCTGGTCTTGACTTGAAGCATCAGGAGATTCCTCCCTTCCCATCTGGCTGGATGAGAATGCTGTGCTTCTCATAGATGGGTCCTACTAGCAGTGAGATTGAGCATGCACTCCCAAAAGGCTCGCTCAAATAAACACACACAATGCAGACACAGAGGGACACAAACAGCTGAACACAGGCGACCGACACTTCTACAGGCATCCACATAAACACAAAAAGCACTGAAATAAACATGAGCAACAGAAATGGTGCAATCCTATTCCTCCTCAGGTCTAATCACTAGTAAAGTTTTCTTACAGGAACTTATACATACCACCGCTTACTAATTCACATGGCCACTTGCTGGTCCTCCAAACACTGAAGTAAAGATCATCCACTATCCCTGTCCGGAGCTTGGGTGTTTCATCTGGTCTCTAGTTTACAGGCTATGTCTTTCCAGATGCTGATCTTCATCTCCTCACCTGTTAATCTTGCTCACAGTTTAATAGTGAACCATGTACTGTCCCATCAAGTCCCCAACAGGATAGAAAGTAAGATCACACAGAAATTAGATGGGAACAGAGTTTAATAAGAAGATAAGATGGACTGTGGCAATCAGGTACATTAAAATCTTCATTAAAATAATCTTCAGTTAAATGCTTTATTAAATGTAAGTAGTTAACTGACAAGTTACGCTACAGGCCAGTCAGCCTCACCTCCATCCCTGGAAAGATGATGGAACAGCTTGTTCTGGGCGTCATCTCCAAGCATCTGGAGGAAAAGAAGGTTCTCAGAAGTAGTCAACATGGATTCAACAAGGGGAAGTCATGTCTGACTAATCTGATAGCCTTATATGATGGCGTGACTGGATGGGTGGATGAGGGGAGGGCAGTGGATGTTGTCTACCTTGACTTCAGCAAGGCTTTCGCCACTGTCTCCCACATCATCCTCACAGGCAAGCTTAGGAAGTATGAGTTAGATGAATGGACAGTGGGGTGGATTGAACAGTGGTTGAGAGATAGAGCTCAGAGGGTTGTGGTTAGTGGTGAAGAGTTCAGTTGGAAGCCAGTAACTAGTGGTGTCCCTCAGGGGTCAGTACTGGGTCCAGTCCTGTTCAATATATTCATCAATGACCTGGATGAAGGGATAGAGTGTACCATCAGCAAGTTTGCTGATGATACAAAACTGGGAGGGGTGGCTAACATGCCAGAAGGCTGTGCTGCCATACAGCGTGACCTGGACAGGCTGGAGAGTTGGGCAGAAAAAAACCTGATGAAGTTCAACAAAGGCAAGTGTAGGGTACTGCATCTGGGGAGGAATAACCCCATGCATCAGTACAGGTTGGGGGCTGACCTCCTGGAGAGCAGTGGTGTGGAAAGGGACCTGGGAGTCCTGGTGGACAACAGGATGACCATGAGCCAGCAATGTGCTCTGGTGGGCAAGAAGGCCAATGGCATCCTGGGGTGCATCAAGAAGAGTGTGGCCAGCAGGTCGAGGGAGGTTATCCTCCCCCTCTATTCTGCCCTAGTGAGGCCGCATCTGGAGTACTGTGTCCAGTTCTGGGCTCCCCAGTTCAAGAAGGACAGGGAACTGCTGGAGAGAGTCCAGCAAAGGGCTACAAAGATGATTAGGAGATTGGAACATCTTTCTTATGAGGAAAGGCTCAGGGACTTGGGGCTTTTTAGTCTAGAAAAAAGAAGACTGAGGGGGGATCTTATCAATACTTATAAGTACTTAAGGGGAGGGTGCCAGGTAGATGAGAAGAGTCTTTTTTCAGTTGTGCCCAGTGATAGGACTAGAGGTAACAGGCACAAACATGAGCATAGAAGTTCCATTTCAAGATGAGGAGGAACTTCTTTCCTTTGAGGGTGGCAGAGCACTGGAACAGGCTGCCCAGAGAGGTTGTGGAGTCTCCCACACTGGAGACATTCAAAACCCTCCTGGACGCCGTCCTGTGCAACGTGCTGTAGGTGACCCTGCTGTGGCAGGGGGGTTGGACTTAGATGATCGCCAGAGGTCCCTTCCAACCCTGACGATACTGTGATACTGTGAAGTTATCACATGTTTATGCTACGGTGACCACTGTCCATCTGCAATCTCTTCTTTTACAGTGATTGTACACTCTTTAAGGTAGCCACTGACTTAACATTTGGTATGGAAATAGCAATGAAGTCCTGGAGTCTCATTAATTAAGATTTATTTCTGCATGACAAAAAAACCTCATTCTAAGAATAACCTTCGATTTCCTACCTGTGAGTGATTGCACTGGAAATTCTCTTAGGTAGCTGAATTTTCCCTGTTGATTAAATGAAATTGGCTACCTTATGAATAAAGTGCAATGTTCATCTGAATCTCAGGGACTTTTAAATGCTACTTCTATAATGGACGATCTTTGGCCTTCTTGCAAGACTGAATGATGTAATGTAGAGTTTTTCAACATACATATTCAAAGCCTGTCACTAGTTAACATATCTTAACAGATAAAGAAGCACAGCAGACAGATGGTCGTAGCTGTCAGTTCTGTCAGTTAATTGTAAATAATATTATGAAAGTGGCTTTCATGACCATGTGCCAAATTTCCCTAAATACCTGCTTCAAGGGACAACTCATGCCCTTTAATAACCAGGAAGTTGAAAGCATACTTTATAACTTATAACTCTAAGGTAAGCTATAAGATACAGAACACAATACCTGGTTCAAATGCAAATATAAGTCTTCTGATATATTGCATAGAAATATAATCACAGAAAAATTTAGGCTGGAAGTGACATCAGGAAATATTTTGGTCCACCCCAGTGCTCAAATAAGTTTAACATTTAGATTGTATCAGGTTTTTCAGTATTATAATGCAGCAACCTTTCTTCCAAATCACTCCTCCTTCAAAATTGAACAAAAAGTGAGCAAAAACTGCTTACTATATCAAACGCATAACCATAATACAGTGTTTTTGATACATATGTTTAATTGTGCAGTCTGTAATTGCATAATTTCAGAGTAGAGTTTTTTTGTGTTTGTTTTATTATTTTTTCACTTTTACCCACAGGAAAGTAAATTCTAAGAAAACGGTTGCATTTTTTTTATTCTTATCTGGTCATATCAGACATTATGTTACTGCATCTGAGGACTGAGACACCTAAAATGGAAAAAGGTCAAATGTGTCAATGGGGGGGTTTCTTCACAGGTTTGCTAATATCTTCTGACATTAAAAAGAAACCTTAAGTATACATAGAAATCATCTTAATTTTCCCAGACAGGGATTGGAGTATGACAGACCCTCAAAACAAACAGTTCAGGCTTCCCAAGATTGGAATTGCTTGTGAAGAACAAAACAAGCTAACTCCTAATTAGTGTTCCCTTACTCCACATTAGTTGAATACCTGCAAGTTATTCCTCTTTGCAGAAGACACCATATTTGAGACAGAAATCCAAAGTGCTACTTTCAGTATTGTCCATTTTTAGGGACAGATCCAGCAGACCCCTACTTGTTCTCTCAAAGCTATACCCTTTCTTTAAGACTTGCTATCACACAGATAGCTGTTCAACTACACACTCAGAGTTGCTGTTAAACTGAGAGATCAGAAAATAAGAATACACTGTATGCAGTCTGCCAAAAGACACTTGTTCAGTATCACACCAGAAATTTGTACTGCAACTGGAAAGAGAAATGAGCTTTCCTAACATGACGTATGTTGACTTACTGTCTTAGTGAAATTCTGTTCATTATCAACATATTTATCTATTTCTGCATTGATGAGCATGCAATCATGAAAACCCTGTTGAGTTCTTTACTGGGGTCTATCCTATTTTTATTTACTGAAATAAGGGGACAGTAGTCTGATTTTTCAAATTTTTGCAAGGATTTTAATACATATTTGCTACTTGAAGATGTATGATTTTGACCTTAGACAAACAAGACAATTTTGTTTTCTGTTTGATTATTTTACATTTAATTCTCAGAAAATGTAGACTATTTAAAAGTTGTGGCTTAGCTGTACTTTCAATAACTCTATTCTTTACAAAATATATTACAAAATACTCATTCTTCTGCTGATCTTTCAGGTATATAATTCTTTTTTCCAATATAGCTCTTTTTTATTCCATTTGATGTACTGAAATACTATAACTGTGTATGATTAGAACAAAAGTGCTATAAAGATGTCGGCCATCAATGCATAATCTATAAGAGCTCCAATCACTGTTGTCCTAGTGATATATTGACACAATACATCATCAGAATGAAAGCCAGAGGGAACAGGAGGCCCAAGCAGGACCTTTTCCAACACTTCTAAAAAATATTATAATTCCTTGTTAATTATTAATTGAAGATGAGCCTTATGTTTGTATGTGTATATAAATATTTTTTTAAAAAAGGAGTATCCCTTCCAGTAAAGATAGTGAGGGTGGTCCATTAACAATAACTGACATCAAGTCAGTTCCTTCAGTAGAAGGAACTTACATCTTTGCTAAGAAGTCTCTTTTATTGCTTTTCTTCTTTTTAGATATATCTCACTTTGAATCTCTTTGCCACTGGTGGTTGTCCTGATTTCAGAATGACTTTAAGTTCACTATAAGTTCATTTCAAATACTCTTCCTTCATCAGACAATACTTCACCTCTCCCAGTATGAAATCATATGATTCATTCATCCTGAAATAGAACAAAATCATTCTTCATTCCCTTCCTATTCTCTATGCATCTGTGTTATCATAACAAGCCCAACTGACTTCAACATATGTAAGCCTTTTTATTCAAGGATATGGTGCCACTGGCTGACAAAAAGGCTTCAAAGAGTATAAGAACAGTTTCTTCACTTCAACATAAATAGCAACAATGAAAGTGAAAAAAATAGTGAGTGAAAGAATAAAAAAAATAAATCTGCTCATGCTCATAGCCTCTGGATACTTGCCTTTTACATTTTTTCTTATCTGAGTTTATCATGTTTCTGCGTGGAGAAAAAAATACTGTTTTGCTGTAACAGCATCTCATTGACTCTTCCTTTTTTCTCTGTCACACACATACACTTTAATGAATTCACATTTATATACATACACTACTCTGACAAGTTTCCGTACTTCTTCTTTCCTAATTCAGAAATTTAAAAGTTTTGCAGTTTCCTTTGATACTAGGTTTAGTCCTGAGAAAAATAAGTCCTGTTTCCCAGATGAAACCAGACAGAGTACATTCCAACTAATAGCTTTTCCATGGTTTTATCAAAGACTTTCAATAAGATATCTCTTCTTATCTTTGCTATTTTTAAATTTCTTATTAGTCTCAGTCTAACAAGTTCTGTTCAGTCTAATTCTATGCAGTTAGAACAATATCAGTCTTTTAAACAAAGGCATATAGAATATATTTTCACATTTCTTTTACGCAGAAAAATAATTCATGCATTTTTTCCCCCTAGTGACTGGTTTCAAAACACTGGCAGATTATGTAAAACATAAGAGTCGTAGACTTGCACTTACTATTTTAAGTATCCTTTCCCCCCCCACCCCCCTTTTGGAGGTGTACTTTCCAACAGAAAGTTTTTCCCAACGGAAAGTATTTCCCTAGCTTTTTTACTGACATATTCATTTTTTGCACTTGCAGCTAAAAGACAGCCTGGCCTGTCCTGAATTGAAAAATAAAAATATATTGCGAGGTTTTCTTTCCCCAAGTCCACTGAATTTACCATCCAGATTTGGCAAATATCTATGGCAATTTAATTACTTTTTATGCTTCACAGTCCCAGAATTAGTTACTTAGTTAATATTACTGTACTGTATTTACATAATTATACTTTGCAAGAGTAGAACTGAGATTTGTAATGGTATCAAAAATGCAATTTTGTTAAAAAATAACCCATAAACTTTTGGTCAGGAATTAAGTAAGTTTTTGGTTCTTGTTAGAGCTTTTTTTGTTAATAAAAAAAAAAAAAAAACCCGAACATTTAAAATAAGCTTATAATGAATTTCTATCTTTAATTTGATATTTTTATTTAAAAAGGAAAAAGAATTCTTATTTGTGATTTGTTCTGTAAGACAACAAGATACATTCCTAACACTTTCACCTGACAGAATGAAACTTTTATTGCCAAGGTCAAACTATAGTAAGTTGAAATTATATTATGAACCTTGAAAAATAAAATATTATTAAAATTCAAGTAACCTTAAAAAAATACAGGGATATTATCACTCATCTTTATTATAAAACATTTTTGCTTAACAGGTTAAAGTAAGATGAAATGAGAAGTTCAGAGGTGTAATTATGTAATCATACTGCTGCAGATGAGGTTTTGAAAGATTATGACTTTGCTTTACACATTTAGGTAGCTTGTGTGTTTGCAGAATGCCTTACAATGCTGCAGTTTGTGCTCCATATTAAACATCTTTGTGGGCCATTTCAGAGAGAAACAGAGTAAAGCTAACATTCAATCTCAAAATTTTGGAATACTTGAACAATTAAAGACCCTAACAACAGCAAATTTTATCTCTTGACCATTTAATTTTCTGAGCTCCACCTTCAGACATGCAATTAGATATGTCCCAAATTGGTTCTTTTAGACTCCAAAATTTCAATAAATCTTCAAATTTCTGCATTTAATATTTTAAGCCATTTCCTTTTTCCTTTAGATTTTATTTAGCAAAATATGTAGCTGACACACCGATTAGCTACTTTCTTTAAATCACTTTCTTGCCTTCACCTACACTCAGACCAGTGAAATGAGGGAAACACCAAATATTTTTCTAGTTATTTCCACCCTTCATATGGGTAGTAAAACAAGCAAACAAAAAAAGTCACCCATCTAAAAATGTTGATCAGAGTAACAAAATAAAGAAAAAGTCAAAGCCCTGTCTTAGTTTTGATATCTATTCCCACTTGATACTGTATTCTATACAGATACAATTTTTTTGTTAATAGAATTAGGAGAATGTAATAATGTAACAATTGGAGTGGCCTCTCATGTAGCTTTATCTCCTAATTTATCATTTTATACTCATGAAAGGACATATACATACGCTATGAATTACTAGTTGTATTGGTCCAATATCATATATGATTTCACTGCAAGTTAAACTCTGAAAATACCTTAGTGGTAGAAAAGATGGTGTCCAACTCTTTTTAGCATTTGTGCAATGTTATTATCAGTAATGGTAACATGGGAGGTTTCAAAGACTGTTGACATACTGTCCTAGTATGTCAAACAACAAAGTACACGTGAAGTATAAAGTGATGGTGTGCCACTGACACTCTTATTATAACACTTATTGGTTGTAAACTCACATTACATAACTTTAGACATCAGCAGTGTGGTTGACTATGTTGGAAGTAATCATCTAGACACTGATTACATTGAAATACTTCATCACAGGATCAAGTATGGCAACGCATGTGTCAAACCAACAGTAGTGGAGGAAGGACTGGACTGCAGCCCCTTGCAAGAGTTCAACCCACATAAATCTATGGGCCCAGACAGAATCCACACCAGGGTTTAAAAGAAGTTCATGTCTTTAGGCTTAAAAAATGGTCAATTTGTTATGGTGATAGTAGCAGCTGATATATCCACTTGAAAAAGGGCGGAAATTTCCAAACAGTATAATTCTGAACAGAATTAGAAAGATAATTCATTTTCTTTAAAAATCAGCTTTCAGAGATGTGCTTTTCTGGGTTTTTTTTCTGTTTTTCCTGATGAAACAAGGGAAAATTTCAGATAGTGTTTTGAACAGATGCTGTGAAAAATGAAAACAGAGGATATAAAGTTATTTAATAAATATGAAACAGTGTTACTTTGAGATTTGGCAGATGGTCCTGATACATTTAGTTTAACAAATTCTGTTATGCTGAGTACCTGTGATATTATGTTTTTGAGAATCACAGTATTTTCTATAGTCTAGTTCCTTAGGGGAACATTTAAAGGAGAATCAAAGGAGAAAAGAAAACATTAGATTCAATATGATATACAGAAACAATAATAAAAAACCCAAACAGTAGTAAGATATTAAGAAGATGAAGGTATGAAGCAGATAGAACATGGTAATGAGTGAACAAAAGTTGTAAGAATTTATTTGGTCACAGCACTAAAGATATATTGCTTAAAAACTAGTGCACAGGAACTGTACATACGTGCATCTGTGCATATGCACATGCTTGCTGGGGCAGGAATAATGTCTCATAGATCTGATTCACATCTTGTTTATCGCATTGCATGCAATGTAAACGTTACTGGAATCATAAATACATTATTATTTTAATCATTATACTTTGTGTTAATGCAATGTTGCTAATGTCTGAATGCTAGTATGTCTGAAATTACAATATGCATTATTATTGAATAATCTCTAACACTCAGTACTTTTATTTACTGTTAATTTGCTAAATATGCATAAAATACCCTATAAATATACTTGAAAAAATTAATACTTTTTTATTTTTTTTGCGAAGCACTTATTCAATGAGTTTCAGACATCTAAGGAACTATCATAATTCAAGTGATAGATGCAAATAATAATAAGTGCTTTCACAACAGATACAGATCCAATCAACTTCAGAAATGTTTTGTCAACTTAATAGCTAACAAGTAACCAGAAGTAAGTTTCATCAAGATCTACTACAACTTTTGTTACACCAGTGTTAATAACATTGGCTCTCTCTATATAATCATGCGTTCAGTAATTGTTCCAGACATCTTCCTTTTGTAACAGTAGGAACAGGTAGGAACTATGACAAACTTCTTTATGTATACACATGGCTTACCTCTAGCTTATTCTGAACTATTCATTTGAGATGTCTTCATATGAATATTAGCCCTCACTATATAATTTTTAAAATCCATTATTCCTCAGTTTAATACTAATTTAAACAATGCTTGGTAATGTTCAGTGACATTTACATTATTGGTTTTGGTTTCTCAAGACAGAAATTTATATCTCAATATGATTCATAGAGCAATGATCAAGAATCAAATATTCACATTAAAGTTTAAAGGAGTTATGAGGAAATTATATGTTTTTGATTTTTTTAAAATGTTCAAAAAGAAAATGTTCAGCTGATCAGAAATAATAAAATGCAACTTGCAAATAAGATAAAGTTTAGTTTATATATTAAACATAGAATAAATAAATGTAAAAAAGAAGAAGGTACCTACATAAAACTGAATTGTTTTTCTTATCTTGGTGAGGTTTTTAAAGTATTAATTTACTTATTAGAAACACTTTTTCTTTTATAAATAATTTTAATAAATGTTCTCAGACTCTCAGCATCAACTTACATCTCAGTGAAATTACGTTAGTTAAGCATATCATCAGGTAAAGGCTTTTTGTACATATTACCATTGCAGTGTTGCAAAAGCTTGAATTCATCCTCCAGAAAATAAGGTGTTCAAATCCATCTAAATGTAGTTAGTGAGGGGTTAATAAGTGATAAATCATTTTCTTTAAAATGTGATTTATTGTAAATAAATGTATTTATTTATACATTTATTTATTTATTCTGAATAGCCCAAACTGCATACCGAAAGAGCTGAAAACAAGTTCCTGGTGTTAGGTGAAATCAAGTCAGGTTTGAATGGAATTAGTAATTCAGTTGCATGCATTGGATCGACTTTTTTTCATTTCACCTTACCTCTTAGCCCTGATGGAAAGTACTTTTTCTTGACACAGAAGAATTTTCCTTCAAATATCTTTGAAATATAGGACTATTATGTAAATCCAAAGTAATAAAGAATAAGAGAAGATGTTAGGGCAACATTTAGTACAAAGCCAGCTATGGAAATATATGTGAAAATATATAGATGAACGATTTATGTTTTGACTGGGAGGGGCAAAAAAGGGAACTTCTATGAAAAGCTGAGATATTCATCATTCAATGTAATATTTCTAATATCAGTTGGTAAGGGCGATATTGATTCCTGCCACTAAAATTGTAACTTCAGCTGCAAAACACTGTATAACTGATAAGACAAACATATTTCAGTGTACATTTTGAAAGTCATGCAAAGTACAAAAAAGATTTTTAATAAAAAATGCAAGCAGTAGACCCAGTTTTTTCCTCACATACATCAATGTATGCATTTTTTAATAATGCCCAAGGGAAATCTCTGGAGGGCAGGTGGTGAAAGTTTGTCTTGATTAGTTTCTTCTAATGCATATGTAACAACTTCATAAAACTAATAAAGGTTAAATGCACGTATATCACTAGACCCTTGAAGCACTTCAGCTGGATGTTTTCCAGTATTTCCTCACATAGACAAAGACAGAGAATGTCTAATTGGCAAAGTCTTATGCTTTTCCATGAAATTTAAAACAAATTCCTAAAAAGTATCTAGTTTCACTCATATTCAGACAAGCTGATTCCAATTATTTTCTGAATATATAGGACGTAGTTTTGAGAATTCATGATTACATTACATTTATAGAATCATAGAATGGTTTAGGTTGGAAGGGACCTTGAAGATCATCGAGTTCCAACCCCCCTGCCACAGGCAGGGATACCTCTCACTAGACCAGGTTGCCCAAGGCCACGTCCAGCCTGGCCTTGAACACCTCCAGGGATGGGGCTTCAACAACCTCTCTGGGCAACCTGTTCCAGTGCCTCACCACCCTTAAAGTGAAAAACTTCTTCCTAATGTTTAATCTAAACCTGCCCTCTTCCAGCTTAAAGCCGTTCCCCCTCGTCCTATCACTACATGCCCTAGTAAAAAGTCCTTCCCCAGCTCTCCTGTAGGCCCCCTTTAGGTACTGGAAGGCCGCAATAAGATCTCCCCGGAGCCTTCTCTTCTCCAGGCTGAACAGCTCCAACTCTCTCAGCCTCTCCTCATAGGAGAGGTGCTCCAGCCCTCTGATCATCCTCGTGGCTCTCCTCTGGATGCGCTCCAGCAGGTCCATGTCCTTCTTATGTTGGGGACTCCAGAGCTGGATGCAGTACTCCAGGTGGGGTCTCACGAGAGCGGAGTAGAGGGGCAGAATCACCTCCCTTGACCTGCTGGACACACTTCTTTTGATGCAGCCCAGGATACGGTTGGCCTTCTGGGCTGCGATCGCACACTGCTTGCTCATGTCGAGCTTCTCATCAATCATCACCCCCAGGTCCTTCTCCACAGGGCTGCTCTCCAGCCATTCCCCGCCGAGCCTGTATTTGTGCTTGGGATTGCCCCGACCCAGATGTAGGACCTTGCACTTGGCCTTGTTGAACTGCATGAGGTTGGCTTGGGCCCACCTCTCCAGCCTGTCCAGGTCCCTCTGGATGGTATCCCTCCCCTCCAGTGTGTCTGCCTCGCCAAACAGCTTGGTATCATCAGCAAACTTGCTGAGGGTGCACTCTACCCCACTGTCCATGTCGCTAACAAAGATGTTGAACAGCACTGGTCCCAGTACCGACCCCTGAGGAACGCCACTCGTCACTGCTCTCCACTTGGACACCGAGCCGTTGACCGCAACCCTTTGAGTGCGACCATCCAGCCAGTTCTTTATCCACCGAGTGGTCCATTTATCGAATCCATGTCTCTTCAATTTAGAGACCAGGATATCGTGTGGGACAGTGTCAAACGCTTTGCACAAGTCCAGGTAGATGACATCAGCAGATCTTCCCTTGTCCACTGCCGCTGTAACCCCTTTGTAGAAGGCCACCAAATTTGTCAGGCATGACTTGCCCTTGGTGAAGCCATGTTGGCTCTCGCCAATCACCTCCTTGTTTTCTGTGTGCCTCAGCAGAGTTTCCAGGAGGATCTGCTCCATGATCTTGCCAGGCACAGAGGTGAGACTGACTGGCCTGTAGTTCCCCGGGTCTTCCTTGTTTCCTTTTTTGAAAATAGGGGTTATGTTTCCCCTTTTCCAGTTGGCAGGAACCTCGCCCGACTGCCACGACTTCTCAAATATGATGGCTAGTGGCTTCGCGACTTGATCTGCCAGTTCCCTCAGGACCCGCGGATGTATCTCATCAGGTCCCATGGACTTGTGCACCTTCAGGTTCCTCAGGTGGTCTCTCACTTTATCTTCATCTATAGTGGGCGGTGTTCCGTTTTCCCAATCCTCTCCTTTGCAATCTGGGTCTTGGGCAGTGCGGCTGCTGTCCTTGTCTGTGAAGACTGAGGCAAAAAAGTCATTGAGTACCTCAGCTCTGTCACTGTCCCGGGTAACCAGTTCTTGCGTATCCTTCCGGAGAGGGCCTACATTTTCCCTAGTCTTTCTTTTCTCGCTGATATACCTATAGAAGGATTTTTTGTTTGTCTTAATGTCTCTGGCCAGATTTAGTTCTAGCTGGGCTTTAGCTTGTCTAACCCGCTCTCTGGCTGCTCGAACGATTCCTCTGTAATCCTCCCAGGCTACCTGCCCATGTCTCCACTCCCTGTAGGCCTCCTTTTTTCTTTTGGTCACTTCCAGGAGCTCCTTCATCCACGCAGGCCTCCTGGCGTTTCTGCCTGCCTTCCTCTTTGTAGGAATGCATTGCTGCTGTGCTTGGAGGAGGTGGTCCTTGAATATTAACCAACTTTCTTGGACCCCTCTTCCTTCCAGCGCTTCATCCCACGGCACCATACCAAGCAGATTCTTCAAGAGGCCAAAGTCGGCTCTCCTGAAGTCCAGGGTCATCAGCCTGCTGCGCACCTTCTTCATTGCCTTGAGGATTTCAAACTCAACCATTTCGTGGTCACAATTTATATTTATATTTCTTTCCATCACAGATAACCTATTGTAATGCTGATAAAAAAATCTGAGAGGAGAAGATACTCTGGAATACACTTCCAATTTAATTTGTTGCCAGTTAAAACTGTAAAAACTGAAGAATAAAAAAATGCTTATTGGTAAAAATTCCCAGAATACTTTGACTATTTGGAATTTCTCTGAAATGCTGCCTTCTTGCAGATTTTTTTCTTTTCTGCTTCTGTTTCTTTTGTGTTGTATTTTAACTTCAGCTTTTGCTTCTAAATTCAATAAAATTTGTTTGACACTAACAATGAAGATGAAGCAGCAACAGTATTTAGGTGCAGTTAGTTCATCTAGAGAGTACCACAAATCAAAACAAAACAAAAGTATCAAAAAGGAGGGGGAAAAAAAAAGAGAGATCAAAAAATATTATGCACCATCTTTAAAATTTCATGAAAGTCCTCCATGACTGGAAAAGGTCAATGTATTTGACCACGTGTTGGTAGTGGGGGCTGTCGGGGTGGCCTCTGTGAGGAGAGGCCGGGGTTGCCTTGTGCCGGACACAGCCAGTTCCAGCCGACTCTGACCAACCCACCGCAGGGCACAGCTGAGCCCTGCAGTCAAGGTGGTGGCACCTCAGGGAAAACTGTATTTAAAAAAGGGGAGAAAATGCTGAAATGAGAGAGGAGGAGGGAGCAATAGAAGAAAGAAGAAGGTCAGAGGAGTAGGAGGTACTCCATGGCAGCACAAGCACTCATCTGAAGGGACTGAGACCTATGGATAAGCCCCTGCTTGAGCAGATACACCTCTGAAATTACTGCAGCCCACGGAAGACCCATGCTGGAACAAATAAAAAGTGTGAAAAGGAAGGAGGCAGAGACA
Source organism: Pluvialis apricaria (assembly GCA_017639485.1). Classification (NCBI taxonomy): domain Eukaryota; kingdom Metazoa; phylum Chordata; class Aves; order Charadriiformes; family Charadriidae; genus Pluvialis; species Pluvialis apricaria. The sequence goes on from CM030007.1 coordinate 40,804,965, forward strand.
AACCACTGTGTCCTGACCCCAACCCACTGAGCTGCCTGTCGCCTCATGGAAGAGACTGAGTGTAATCAGTCAAGGAGGGGGAAGAGAGTTGCTTCCAGTGAAGCTGAGCCTGGGAGAAAAGCTAAGCCTGGGAAAGTGGAAGGAAAGGTGTTTGAATGTTTGTCTTCTTTCTTTCCCAATACTCAAATCACTAGTTAAGTATTTATGCTAATTGGCAATAAATTGAATTAGTTTTCTGCTTTGCCCATGACAGTAACTGATAAGTGATCTCTCTATCGCCACCCACGAGATTTTTAATTTTATTTTCTGACCCTACCCTGTTGAGGAGGGCAAATGGGAGAGTGAATGGATGGAGTATTTAAGCGGAAATTTGAACCTGCAACGAGTGAGACTGCGGCTCATCTGGGAAGTAGGGGAATGCAGAAATCAGTTCCCAATAAAACGCACAAACATCATTAGAACAAAGACTCTAAAGATCAAAAAAAATGCAAATCAGCATTTTGCTGTGTAAAACAGGAAGGAGGACATTTATAAAAATTAATAAGTATATGAACACAAATTTTAGTACGGAACTCAAAAAAAAAAAAAGCTATCATAGGTGAAAAAACAGGGCAGGGGCTTAGTCTCAAAATCTTTTCTTTTAGTAGGATTCCTCATGTTTTCCACATCAGTAAGCTTTCCATAAAATATTAAGTTATGCCTGTATTTACAGAAGGTAAAGACACTCTAGCCCAGTAAATATTACTTTACCGTTACTAGTAGAAGGCCATAGACATTATACTGACTGACACTGCAAGATCTCAGGATTTGTATGAGCTTGGCCTGGGCTGAGCCAGTTCTAGCTTGTAACAGTTCCCGTGTACCATATATGATACAATAGTATAGATGTGATAGTGTATCCGATATATCATATGCTATCCCTAGTTAATCACAGTGCATCAATAGCCCCAAGCTGAGTCTGAAGGAGACTATTGTACAGCTTTAAATGGGAGCCCATGAGAAGGAAGACAACTACGATAGGAAGCATATGAAAAGAAAAGCAAGCAGGCTCTAAGACTGGGGAAGAAGTCACTACTACCATGGGCATCAGACTCCTCCCAGCAAAGAAAAGGTGGTGCTGCTGAGTCATTATAAATACCTCCTGCCTCCATCCTGAAGAAGACTGAGACTGCTGACCTTAGAACCTAGAAGGACTGTGAATGAATAAGGATACCACCAGAAAAAAGGAGAAGATACTGGGAAAATTCTGACAGTAATTTTCACCTTTTTTTTTAATGAGGCTTTCCTATATTAATTAGATAATCTGGAATTCTAGAGCATTAAAATATTAATTGGTCTAAGAATTCTTTTATATGTCTCAGTAGCAAGTTCTTTTGCCGATAATCAGATTTTCAGATTTTGAGAGTAATAATATCTACCAGTATATTGATTATGACACATCAAAACTCTGGTCTTATAAAGAAACAAACAAACCAACCTGCTAGCAGAAGGGGGGTTTTAGGACATCACACCAAGTTTTCTATGAACCATTATATATATGTATGTGTGTGCGTATATATATATATGAAATGGATTTTTTTTCCTCCAAAGGAAAAATTAACTCTTCCATGTTATTAGTAGGACTAGCTCATTTGGTAAACACAGGAAAGCTACTAAAAATGTACCTCTTTATTTCCTTTGTTTTTCAAATGGGAAATTGACCAATATTAATCCTATTGATTACATGCAATTATTTACAGATTTCTTTTATGAACTGATCTGCACTACAGTGACATACAAATTGTTTTCCAGTAATTGCTTTGTTGATAACTGAATGTTTGAAACTGTCCATTGGAAACTATTGCTGAGTATTGAAAACAAGTTCTATTGGATTTTACTCTCCCAATGAATTTCTGAGCCTCTGGAATTTGCTTCTCTTTCATGAAAACACAAGAAGATTTGGACACTCAAATTGAAATTCCAAAATCTGCTTTTATCACTAAATTACTAGGAATTTTGAGTTTTAAATATATGGTCCATGAAAAATGATTTATCCTTCTGGAAATAATCAGGTCCTTGAGATGAAACTAAAATTTGGGTTCAAATTTTAAGACTGAATTTTCTGAAGCTGTCGTATTAGTCATATATAATAGATTACGTCACTGTATTTATTCACATAATTGGGTACTAAGTATATAATTCAAGATGCAAAGTTTTGCAAAGTGCAGTTATTAGAAAAACTTTTTTCTTCTTCTTGTCACGTCATTTGCTTTCATTCTGGCTGATTTCTTAAATATTTAGATAGGAGATTTAAGCCTCTATATAAAAATAATTCAGGATTAATTAGGTTATGAATAATCTGTGAGGCAGTTCTGTTTGACACTTTTCTTATCTGTAAGTAACTGAGCTTGCATAGACACCCAAAGCATTAGAAAACTGTTTAGAAAAAGAACATTTATTGTTGGTTTGGTAGTTTTGAAGGGGAGTAGAGGCTAGAAGGCTGTATACAATTTACCACATGCTTTGACCAGCTGTAGAAATCATTAAAAAAACTTAATGTGTACTTAAAAAGGATACATTTTTAAAGGAAGTATTCTTTGTATCAAATTGGAGTTCAAACATTAATAGTTTAAAACCTTATTATTCATAGGATCTTCTCTCAGAAGAAAAGGGAGAAAGTTTTAGAGACTATCTGGTTAGGTCCACAGTCCTAGATACTCCTGCACACTCATGAAGTCAGTGGGATTTTGAATAAATGCAGGAGTTCTTACTGTGTTTGCAGTGTCAGTGACTATATATTTGTCCTGGTTTGAAGTAAAACAGGACCAGTTTTGTTCAGTAACTTTTTTTATGCCTGTATTCTTTTGCCATGTATTTTAACTTACAGTATATCTTTTAGCATCTCCTGTACCTGGTACAGTTGGACTACACCAGTTAGTCACTGTATTTAGACTACAATCAGAAGACTGTATTAAAACATATCTTGTCTCTGACATTTTAAATTTGGATTTTAATTCACTATTGTTTTAAATTGTACTTTATGAGGCCCCAGACCCAGTCTTATGAGGAAATGGCCTCAAGTTACACCAGGGGAGGTTTAGGTCAGGTATTAGGAAAAAATTCGTCACAGAAAGGGTTGTTAAGCATTGGAACAGGCTGCCCAGGGAGGTGGTAGTGTTGTCATCCCTGGAGGTATTTAAAAGATGAGTAGATGTGGTGCTCAGGGACATGGTTCAGTAGTGGTTTTGGCAGTGTTAGGTTGATGGTTGGACTTGATGACCTTAAAGGTCCTTGCCAACCTAGACAATTCTATGATTCTATGATATGTGTTGTTTTAAATATTTTCTATGAACAGCTCTTACAGCATTCTATTTCTTTCTTTCTGCTTCAGTAAAAATTACACTTTTTCTCCTTCAAATTTAACCTCTTTTGTCTTTTAGATTATAAAAATAAAACAATCTTTATTGGGAATCAATTACTTATCACAGAATAAAATGTAAAGGGTTGACTTTACAATAACCACATTGCTAGCTTTTAATATTTATATTTGAAGCAAACCTATGGAAACAAGGAATAAAAGGCACATTTTGTTACAAGTCCAAAAGAGCAAGCACACAATGAATAGAAAGATCGATAGAATAATCAATAGCCTCAGAAAAGTATGAAATAGAGGATAAGTTAGTCTCACAATTAATAAGAAGGTGACAGTTCATAATAGCATCTCTAAAGAAAACACAATCAATGTTTTTAAATATTTTTTGAAGGAACAAATCTGGTAGCTGAATGAACATAAACACATAAAGCCTGAAAGTAATGACTTAAATGATTGAGGAAATGGCCTAACTTTAGATATGAGTAAAAAAACCACAGATGATACTTAGATGAGAAGTATCTTTTATATGATTAAGAAGACACACAGTGGAGAATATTTACTCTGATTTTCTTATAATATAAATTATAGAATTATTTATACTGTGATATAACAGGATGTCCTGGAAAATTTCTATGCATATTCAGAATACCAAATATGAAAATATATAGCTCCACTAACTTCAGTAGAATTCCAGCTAATTTTTTTTAGGAAAAAAGTACCACTTTTAAACATGATTTTTTTCTGTCTCATGCACAGTTTATACATTATTACATTTAGAGGTTGAAGCCCAGAAGTTTAGGGGTTTTTTATGCATAATACTAAATGTACCTATTTATAAGTCTCCAAAGATCTTCACAGGGATTTGACCATTATCGGTAGAATTTTAAAATCATGTTGAACTGTGCTTGTCTCATTAAAAACAAATAATTTTTGGTATCATAGCTTTCTAACTCTTAGAAAACCTCTTAATTCTTCTAAGCACAAAAGGGAAACAGAAATTGTTTTATATACAGTGGAAGTAATACAGTAGAAAAAATTTGATGTGATGTTGTTGAGTTAATATTTTACACGGATCACGGTGGAAAAGCACAACACATCACTTCTATTCAACAAACAACTTTCTTTATGAAAGAGCATAATACATCAGAAAGAAATATTTCTATCAGCTGCATGGCCACTTTCCATCTATTCAAAGGAAAGCTTTCATTTGTATTACTCCTCTCCCAAATATAGTACTCTCATGGCTCACATCTCGGTACACAGAGCATTAATTCTGCAGACATTAGTCTCTTTCATAAACCAGCACTCTCCCTGTTGTGTCCAGCTGTTTGACTTTGCCTGCTCTCTGGCTTCTTCACTCTGACCTCATTCTATTATTTCCTCTCTCTTGCTCTGGCCTTTACACTTCCTTCTTTTCCTGAAGAGAAAGGTTGGTCCATGCTGCAAGATAATTTTAGATTCGTTTTTTGAAACCTCAAACCCCATATTCCCAAACTGGTATAACAATTATCTCATGTCAGTAGTATGTGACAGACTGTGTAGCTTCTTGTATACTTTTTTTGGTGCCTGTATTCAGGCAGATTTCCAATGCTTGCTGTGTGCCCCCATCAATAACAGCAGGCAGGCAGAGTCAGGACCTATTGTACTTTTTCTTTTATGTACTTGTGTTGATCTTTAAACTCATAGATAGTGTAAGTTTTAGACAGCTATGGAGCTTCAAAATATTGAGTGTTTCCTCTTTTTGATCACACTGAGGCTGGCAAAAGTCCTGTGTTCACAGCTTTTGGATGGGATCAAGGTGTAAGAAGCATTACTCCTCTATATCACGTTTCATGGCATTTGAATTCTATCAGGAAACAAAAATAAATACAAAAATAAACCCAACCCTCTATAGTCTTCAAATTCAGATAGAGATTCCCAGTAAAACTAAGTATAGTCTAGAATGGAGATAACTAGAGTAGGGAACTGTTTATAGTCTGTTTTGATATCTGCAGATATACACATCAAAGGAAACCTGACTAAGAACATGTGCTGCTTTTGGCTGGAGTAGAGCTAATTTTCTTCACAGTAGCTAGCATACGGTTATATTTTGGATTTGTGCTGAAAACAGGGTTGATAATGCAGAGATGTTTTTGTTATTGTTGAGCAGCGGTTACACAGGATTAAGGCCTTTTCTGTTTCTCACACTACCGCACCAGCGAGTAGGCTTGGAGTGCACAAGAGGTTGGGAGGAGACACAGCGGGGACAACATGCTCAGTATATAAAGCTGAGGGAAGAAGAAGGAAGGGGGAGGATGTTTGGAGTTATGGCCTTTTGACTTCCCAAGTAATCGTTACGCGTGATGGAGCCCTGCTTTCCTGGAGATGGCTGAACATCTGCCAATGGGAAGCAGTGAATTAATTCTTTTTTTTTTGTTTTGCTTTCATGTGTGGCTTTTGCTTTGCCTATTAAACTGTCTTTATATCAGCCCATGAGTTTTTACTTTTATTCTTCTGATGCTCTCCGCGATCCCAATCAGCGGGACTGAATTAGTAGCTGCATGATGCTTAGCTGCCCACTGGGGTTAAACCATGGCAGAACATCAGAGAAAAGCTGGGAGGAATAGGATAAGCTTTACACAACATACTGCATGGGATACCCACTATTTCCTGCCTGGAACTATAAGAAGCTTTTTGGGAATTCACATTTCTGTACACGAGGGCAGCCGGGTTTAACCATACACCATCACGTTGATGCTGTTACCAATGGAAGTGGTCACACAAAATGATGTGCAGAGCTCACCACAGGTTGTTCTCTGTTGTGTTCAGCCATGACCGTGTCCCATACTGTATGTGTGGTTGCACAGTGACACCTTGCCCTATGGGTTTGTGACATCTACTTCCCAACAGGTTTATTTGTCTAAAACCAAAATCTATGTAGTCTGTTAGTCATTAAAGAAGAACTTGTAAACCAGTTTGAACTAAAGGAGTATTTAGTACGAGCATTACTTCCTCAAACTCGTTGCCATTGTTTGCTATTACCCTGCTTAATTATGTGCCTAACAAAAGGCTGCTTCAGTAGCTCAAGGAAGTATTTTGTTTCAAAAAAGGAGAATTTTTAAATAATCTTCTGTTGGAAATACTTTGTGACTCAACCTTCCCCTGTTAGGTGTTAAAGTTCAGTGTCCAATGATTTGACAGTCATGGACACATAGATACTTAATTGGGTACCTGACACAGGTGGATAGAGTCTCCCTGTTGAGGCTTCTAACTCATCTTTCTATTTCTCAAAACTGCATGGGAAAATTAGGTACTTAAATTAAGAGTTCACTGAACATCTGAAATTAAGGTGCAAACCAGAAAACTAAATTAAGCAGAGTAGATCCCATACTAGAATTCACAAACAAATACCCCAATTAGTGTCCCAAAGTTATGTAAAAGTTGTTTTGTTTTTTTTTTTTTTAATGGATCTTATAAAGGTTAAATTATTCATAAATATCTTGGATAGCCACACAGGTAAAAATAAGAAGTGCCATTTGACTAGCCTGTTCAGCTTTTTGTCAGACACGTAGTTTCCTCAGAGAGGTAAAACACATCAAAAGGTGCATGAAATTTGCAGACATGTTAACAGCGTACAACTTTGCCTGCAGGTGGTCAGCTAGATTCAATGAAAGGATCGTTCATTTTGTCCAATCACTTAGTTATTGTTTGTATCTCTTTACAGAGAGATAACTTTAAATTAAAGTATTGAAAGTGCTATTTTTCCACTTTGTGCTGCTGTTTCACCAAACTTAACTCCAGTTCAGACAGTATTTTAAATTATCTGATATATTTATGTATCAAATTTTGAACAAAATTTCATATGTATACAAAAAAAGTAGACTGTACATGAACATAAATATATATTTGTATGAATGTGAGGATGTATATGTTTACATTTACATTTACACTGATATGATGGAATTCATTCCTGCAGCTCTCCAGTCTATTTCTACCACCTGCCTTGTTCAAACACATTTGCCTGCTTTCTGTGGTAGAATAAACCTTGTATTAGCAACTTGGATCACTAAAATTCAATTTTGCTTTCATTGCTAATTTAGCTTTGCAACCAGGATTTAAGTGTGTACAACACCTCAGGTCTTTCAAGGGATTATAAAGTGATATTCTCTGATTACTTTATATCCTCTAGCAGTTTGGCAGGATGATATTAAATCTGTGTGATTAATATGTGATTAATAAGTTGCTTAAGAAGCCATTGTTCTTCCTTTTGTTCAGTTATAATTTTTTATGCATTTTTCCTAAAAATTATATTTTAATTTTGGTAAGCAAGAATCTACTACAAGTACTTCAAGAAGCTACTGATGTGATACTGATACTTATTTCATTTAGGACAATGTCAACATTATATAACAGTATCATTATCTAACACAAAGTATCTAGTATAAAGGTACTGCTACTGTATAAGTCTTAATCGAAGATAATAAGCTTTTAAAGGATCATTGTTATTATTATATTATTAACTTATTTTTACCAACAGTGCAAATGTATAGATTATTCCCTATAGGCTGAAGCATGACTTGTTTTAACAGGTGTCATATTACTACTACACAGTGCAGTGATTTACACAAAGGGACACTATAAACACCACCCAGTTTCAAAATTCAAATATGAATTACTTTCTTGAAAGAAGAGAATATTTAGAAGAAATCACTTGAATACAATAAAAAATTATCACGTGATTTATTTATGAGGAAAAAGAACCCCACATCAGTTTTCATCTCATTGTATATGATCTGGTTTTGTGCCCTTTTTTTTTTTTTTCTTTCACCTAGTATTGTTCTATACATGTGTTCAGTCCTATACTGCCTTTCAAGAGCCAGGTAAAAAGTTTCTAAATAGGCTTTAGCTTTGTAAAGTACCCCCATGAAAGAGATATTCCACAAATAGGTCAAAACAGTTTCATTATGCAAGTAAAGGAACAAAAATTCTTTAAATGAATGTTTCCAGGTTTGTTTGTCAACAGCTTATGCCATTTTCATCCCAGAAAAAAAGTAGCACATCACAGTTATTTGATTTGTGATTACAAAATTAGAACTTTCCAAATTGTCCTGAAAATGATGAAGGTAATTTCTTTTTAGCTTTCTTAACAATTTTATTAATGTTATGCACAGAGCAGAATTAATCATAACCCTGAAATATTTATTTGCATAAATATATACATATTTACAGTTCTAGAACTTCTGTGTATAACTAACTAGAAAAACACTCAGGCCCAGATACTCTGGTAAAATTGCAAACATTTTTGATAGTAACATTTTTTCCACATGCAGATGAAGTATGGTTGTGTTTGTCTCAATGATCACTCAATTTTATCGGTTGCAGTTGCAGCAGATTCAAAAATTTTTTGGTCCCCTGCAGAAAAGTCCACATTCAGTGTTTTGTGATACCAACAATCCATATCATCATTGCTTCCTCTTGCCGTAGTATTAAATGTGAAAGAAACTGCATTTGTGGTGAATAGGAGGAGAAGGCATCCTCCAGTAGAATGCCTTTTGCATACTGACTTGGGTCTGCCGTATGAGTATATGAATCTACCAGTCGAGTTCTTCATAGCACTATAGCTCTTCATCTGAGTTTGCCAGTCATTCACTCTTTTTAATCCGTAGTGCAAATGAGACCATAAAGTAGTTTAAATTGCCAATTATTTTGTTTGTTTGTGTTTTCCCTTAAGCACTTCATACCAAGCATGCTTCTGAGAATAATTACTAAGTTATATATACTCTCTTAGTCTCGCAAGGTGACTAAGCTGAATGATTCCCTTTCTGTGGATAAATTTTAGCTAATGGAAGCCCAGCAAAAGGATTCATTATAATCATAATTAAGCCAAAATATTGTTCTAAAGAAAAATAATTAAAAAAAACAAGCAAACAAACAAAAAAGGAACAAGAAGAAATCCAGTCTAAGGAGAGAACCAAAATAATTAATGTATTGTCATAATATAGCTCTACACTCATTCTATTTCCTCTGTTTATTGCCATCTGATTTCCGAGTAGTTATCAGTAAAGTTCACATCAATGCAAGTAATTTGGATTTGACAGCAAGGGCAGTGTCAGAAACTGCAGCTATGATACCCTGTCAAAGAACTGACTGAGACATGAATCAATAGAGATAGATCTGCAGAAAACACTTGGACAATGACTATTCTGTAGTACAACGAAAAGTTGAGCTCATGAATTATCTGTTACAGACAAAAAATTCCTGCCAAAGAAGAGTTATTCCATCAGGTAGAAATGATAGACAGGAGTGTTTTATTTTTTTTATCTATATATCTATCGCTCTATAAATCTATCTATCTAGCTAGCTATCCCTCTGTATATCCATCCATCCATCCATCCATCCATCCATCCATCCATCTACCCATTTTATTATATATATTTGCATTTATATAAATCTATTCTATTTCTCTACTTTTCAAAGTTTACATATAACAATAAAACACAATTATTCTCTATTAATCTTGTTTTCAAAGTTCTTCACTCTATCCATTTGCACAAATAACTATGATTCTATATTCAAACAATTTGTAGAACAGAAAAGTTTTTCATAAAGTTTTTCTGAGGTCTATTTTATATTCTAACATATCAGACCCCTGTCTGGTGCTTTTCATCAGGAAGGACTTTGAATCTCTTTGGAGTCGTTAACTAATAGTAAAAAGATTACAGTAGAATTCAGATGTCTTCCAGTGTTGAAATACTGCTTGCATCAAAATCAACACTTTAACTTTACTCTAAAGGGGATAGAATTCAAGGCTACAAACACAAAATCTGATAGGCAGAAACAATACCCAACATTTTGGTTTCTAGCATCTAATATACAACAAGAACAACTTTTGTATTTTTTTAATAATTCTTGAAGCAAGGTACTGGTGAATATTCAAAACAGTGCTCTGTCATGTAACCTTAAAGACTGAAATTAAATCATATTCTGACAGTTTTTCAGAATACTTAAATGAGTTATTGTTGATTCCTCTTACTAATTATTCACGGTATCTTAGGCAACACTTGGATATCCATTGAAATAATAAAAAAATATTGGAGGTTTCCTAGGAGGCTATCTTCTGCTCCTGCCCTTTCCTCCTCTTAAATGAAAAATCCAGCTTTCATTGTTTGTTTTTCCCTTGAATTGAAGTTTTGACTCATTCAGTCTGGTAATAGAAACATAAACCATGAATAATTAATAGTGCCGATTTCAGTTGCTTTATGTTGCTGAATAAAATAAATGTGCATATATTTCTACCAGTAGGAGAAAAGATTTCTGATGATCACCAGTGTTAATGCCTTATTAGAAGACTCAATGTGGTTTCTAAAGAAGCAAGAAGTTGGTGTAAAATGAGTGAAGATAATTAGGATGTACAGGGTGTGCCGTTTTGTCTAAAAGATCAAATCACTGTTGGCAAATAATTCATGTCTTCTAAAAATTCCCCCCCAGAAATGGATAGCATGTGAAGAAGAAAAGACCTGTTTGTGCTAATACTCTATTACATTGCGTATGTTGGCCAAAAACAGCAACCAGAATTCAGGGTCAATGTCCTAGTAGCTCTCTCTGGGATATTATGTGGTACTGAGTATATTTCACACAAGGATAGTATCAAAATAATTGAACTGGAAAGAAAGGAAGGCAGTAGCAACACATTCTCAGTGACAGTCTTGTGAGCTGCCATCCAGCTTGGCTGCATACTATTTGATCTCCTTCTGTGAGTAGTGTCCTTGATTTAGTCTTTTTCCCTGACCCACACTTCTGAAGAATAGCTATCCCAGTGATCTACAAAACTCCTTACTCAACTCTTACAGTTCATTGAACTCTTGCACCATCAAAGCCATCTGGCCCGATCTTTTGCCTTAAAAGGATTCAAACATGACTTGTTGGATTAAAAGAAATTAAATCAATGAACTATAGAAGGACTGGTTACACATCCTGGAAGCCTGTAATTGCCTAAGTGGATTGAGTAAAGTAAAAAATGACAAGCATTAACTCCCTAATGGTCTTTGAATTAACAAAGTCTTGACAAGAGTATTAAAAATAAACCCTAACTTTTAAAAATGTATACTCTTGATGATCCTCAATTTTTATATCTCAGAGCTCTCTAGAAAGAAAGTCAGAGCCTTTATCCCATTTTAAAGACTGAGGAAAGGATAATGGGAGACTGAAGACAAAAAGCGTTGCAAGTTTGTGAGATTTAAAAAAGTAAAATTATTTATGATCCAATACATTATAATAATATATTTACTATTTGTGTTATGTTAATAAATAGGTGAACCTGAATTCTGTATGAATATTCCTCTGGTTTTATACTCTGGACATTTTTTATTTGGTTAATTGCTTGCTTGGTTCATTTCACACTTGTGTTTGGCAAGACTTAGAGTAATAAAAATGCTGAGTAACCTGTTTTTTTTCTCTCTCTAAACATCAAACTGAGTCTTGAATTAAAAATTCAGATTATTTATATAAAGCCTTGTTTGTTTGCTTGTGGTCTTGCTTATTCTTTAGTCATCAAAGTTAATGTTGGTGCACCTTCATCACTCTCAGCTGCACTTTATGTATGTCAAAAGGCACTTTTGATGGGATGTAGTTTTATGATAGCTGTAATACCTCTCCATAAAAAGGAGATTTATTCTGACTAACTTCAGCATCTGACTTCCTCTTAAATAGTTGGCATCTCGGGTGAGATTCATTTTATCTCTGGGATGTCACATTAGAATCTTCCCTAGACAACAGAAAGATTAAGTGCCTCAGGATGGCGATTTATCTCGGCCCAAATGAATACTCTAAATGGATCTGATGAAGTAGCCTCTGGAGAGGACTTTAAAGCAATTCCATGGTGATATTTGAGACCACCGATTTAGACATCTATGTTTTACAGCTAGATGTCTTTTAGATGTTTGAGGTTTGTTGATACAACTTTCACCTTTGATATCTTTCCCTCTTAATAGATGCTTAAAATGAGACACTCATTTTAAGTGTTTTCACTCTGAAGGTCTTCAGAAGTACTCATTTTCATTGACTACATAGGGAATGCAGGCACTTACTTTCAGAAGATCCATTTGTTCTACCTGATATAATTAAGTTGTCTTTGAGGATTAAAAGTATAATTTTTCCTCTGTGCATAGAATCATAGAATCATTTAGGTTGGAAAATGACTTTAAGATCGAGTCCAGCTTTACATGTGCATGTGCACGTGTATGCATGCATGCCTGAAGAGAAGGTGACTAATACATACAGAATTTAACTGTACCTTAAATAACATGTAAAAAGAATAAGTCACAACAAAATAAAACTATTGATTTTAACTAAATATGGAAGCCCTACATAATCAGTATTTTTTTATTAGTTTGCAAAAGTCAAATTTATTAAGAGTCATTTATAAGATTGACAGTGAAATAAATAGTGTACATTCCTATGACTATACTTGACAGTACTTCAGAGTTGTGTTTTTCTTCCCCTAACACCTAAGGCATGTAGAACAACTAATTATCGGCTTATTGCTTTTCATTAAGCCAAAGTGGGGGGGAAAAAAAGTCAGGAAAGTATATTTTGAGGTAGAATCTGTTTTACATTGCAAATGAGTTAAAGAAAGGAGATAGTTTCAAGAATATTGAAAGATACTGTGACTTGTTGAGATAGTTTGTACATGCATACACAAAGAAGGAGAAAGATTTAGGAGCCTGGAAAATGAATTTGCAATATCAGTAATAATAACAATAAAAAGATTTATTTCTGAACTTATAGAATTCAGGGATAACCTGAGTGTGTTTTGATGAAGTAATTGAATTCAAAATTCAGTCTTTCCTCCTCTTATAATCCTGAAAACTCTACTGTGAAATTTAGTTGATTTCTTTTGCATGATTATTGAAACCTAACATTTTTCAACAGCATCTTAAATGGTACTGAATGTTTAGTATAAATTAAGAGAAACTGAGTATGTTATTTCATGAATACAGAATTCTTTTGATAAGGACCTTAACATTTTTGTTGAGCAACTGTAAGCATGCATAATGAAAATAAAAGATAAAATCCATTTTCTACAAATACTGTAATTCATAATTTAGTCATACTTTGCAGCACTAAAATCACACTACTCATGTTAGCTGTATATGGCACATCAGGAGTCCACAAAGTAGAAAAGTACTAATATTTCATTTTACCAAAGGAAAACTAAAGATTCAGAAAGACTATTATGCCCCATGTAATGCTCCAGATCAAATGAATAGTACATTCTGTAAAGTCACACAGGATACTGGCACATATTTTGTACATTTTATAACCAGTAGCCTATGAAGGTAATATGCATAATTGCTGGTCTAACATTTTAATTGAGTTGCTAATATACAAAACAGGGGTCCCATTTCCTTCTCCACCTATGTATTTGAACAAAAATAATTTTGAATGTTGGGCTATTTGCTGAGCTCAATACAGTCACATTAATTATAGATTCAAAGCTATTTCTAGCACATTGAATCAAAAAGACTTGAGATCAGAGATTGTGAATCCAAATAGCCATAAAGAAGTGATAGGTGCTGACCTGCTCACCTCTCCCAAAGCACTTATGAGTCTTGGTCTTTCCTAGCACTTCAGAAATAAGGTACTTCTCGTAACACAGTTAAGGAGGGATCAACTCCAGATTCAGACATCAAATCTAGGTGTCTGTTTGGTGAGTTAGCTGTGTAACCTCACAGTGTAGTCAATGAAGGTATTTTCAATCAATAAAACCAGGGGAGTTCAGAAGTTGATTGTTGTCATTGTAAGCTAGACAACTAAATTTTGTCATCTAACTAGCTGCCTGGTCTCTACCTGCTAAAAAGACTAGACTCTGTTGACTAGAGAGAGAGCATAGACTTCAGCAGTAGACACAGTCCACATTGCAGATACCTGATTAGATTTATCTTTGTCTGCCTAAGCATCTACTATAACTTTAGGTGCTGTAAGAAAACTTTTTTGGCTTCCAGATTTTAGCCCAAAAGGCACTGGTAACTATAAGCCCTGTGAATATGCATGTACAAGTTTGTAGGTATCCTCAGACACAGAAATGGCACTAGGTTACTATACAGAGTTATCTGAATCTTACAAATGGTGTATCAATGTAGATATGGATCTCATTTCCACCAGAAATGCCTAAAGATCTTTTTTTGAGAAAAATCCAGTGGAGGCTATATCATTCTTCAGCACATTAAAGATTTAGATATCAATCCTTTGGATTTAGATTTTTATATTATGCTTAAATTGTCACTGTCTTTCATCAGAATTTTTTTTCTGATTCCATCTTTTATGTCTTACTTTGTTGTTGTACATCCTAATCCAGGGTGCTAGCTGCCATGGAGAGCGCTGTGTAACTGAAACCCCTTTTGTCTACATAAACATTGAATACACACTTTGCAAAGACAAGACATTTGTGCCCTTTTGGATCTCCGGGGCTTTGGATGGACAATACTGTAACACTGTTTTTAGTAGGTCTACTGTCTTTCTCGTAGAGTCACTTCTTTATTAGCACCTACAGCATCCTACAATGAGAATTATATTCACTGAAGTATGCTTGTTTGTTGTTTCAGATTATTGCCAGTCTTTTATTTTTCAGAAGAATTTAACATTTTTGAAAAGGTACTGTGACATTCTACAATTTTAGTTTTTACATGATATAAAGATCCTCTGCTCCTTTCTTATGGTAGTTGGCAGTGAAAATTACAGATTGAAAAATCATATCTGTTTTTAGAAAAAAAGTCCAAAAATGTTTGAGAAAGGAGGTTAGTTGGTGAACCTTATTTGTATTGTGTTGTAACATATAATTTATTAGTAAGCATTTTCCATATTGGCTATTCTGGCAGTTCAAATGATTCTCTAAATTCTGGAAAATGTTATTTTCTTTTTAATGTCTTTAACTCCAGCTTTCTACAAACCTATAAAATGTGAAGGTTATATCATGTCAGCATTTTGGGCAGGCATATAAATGCTATTGAAATCAATTGGCATTTTACAGAAAAATCAGTTGTAGGACAATGGAAGGTAGTGCACATTAAATGCACTATATGAATTTATATATCAATGGCTACTCTTCACTAGTTATCTATAGATCATCTTTGAAATTGGAATAAATTGACTCTCACCAAAGCACATGACAAAGTCTGTATTAACAAAAAAGCGTTATTTAGTTAGTTTCCCACATTCATTTAAGTTCCCAAATGTGCTTCAGGTTGGTAAATGAGTTTCTAGGCTGTGATAAAATCTACACAGTAGCTTCATGTTTGCATATGACAGGAGTAGCATAATCTTGAGATTCCACATTTGGTCCACACCATGTGTCCACGCTTCTGCTCCCATGGAATTTTATTAGTTTGAAGTGGCACACAAGTCAAGCAACGTAGAAGTAAATAAGAACACATATCCTGTGTTTAAACACATATAATACACAGTATGAAAAAAGCAGATCCGTACTAAATATTAAAGACTCCAATGCTAAAAATATCAGCATAGTCACTCACTTCAAGTTTGTTTAGAAGTGACAGTTAAAACATGAAAGCTGTAAGCGACTGTGAGAAGCTAAGCAGGAGAAATCTGAACTCCTTTTTGCCACTTAAATCTCATCCATTTGAATATACACTGAAAAGGGTTAGGATATTCAGGACAGTCATTTAGCTCAGCTAAACTGAGAGCTGTTAGGTGGCATGATTCCGCCACAGCAGGCTGAGTGGTGACTCTGAATGATTGTCCAGGCAAAGTGAAACAGGGCTTAAATCACTGGGAACCAAAAGCAGACTGCTGAGACAGGGAAGGGCTGATTTCACCTGAGAGGTAGCACCTGCTTCTTTTTGAGGTTCATTTGCTGTCTCTCAGTTGGTTAGGTCAAAAGTATGCTGCTGTTTCTCTCTTCTAATGAAAACACTGGTGGCTTAATCTAAATTTTTTCAGCTGCTTACAGGAAGGGAGTGGTGGAGGATTACTCATGCAATCAGCAAAATTGTCAGGAAAAAACCTGAATACTGCTGTGTCAGAGTTAAGATGAAGCTGATAGTGCAGACACTAAATGGACTCGAATATCAAAATTATTTAATTAGAGGAATATGCACAATTTTGCTAATTACATGACTTTCCCATCCCTTGAGGGATGATGACTCTTTTCAGGAGGAAAGTCAGGCAGCTCAGCACAGCGGTCACAGTTGTGCAGTGCACCGTCCTGGGGCTTGGCCATGGCATCCTCTGGATGTCACTTCAGTGCCCTCTTCTACAGGCCTGTCAGTTCTGCCTCAGGTCCTCTCCCACCACCCCTGGTGTCTCTTGTCTTCAAAGTCTCTCTGTCCATGTGCCCCCAACGGTACCTCTCAGAGCTACTCCCCATGTGTCTCACCAAGACTCTCTCCTCCAAGTGTCTCCCCAAGTCTTTGATTACATGATTTTCTTTATCCCTGGAACAAAATCCTATCTCATGTGAGTCAGTCTTCAATTAAAATCTTAATTTCACTCTGCTGAGCTGTAATGTTCTGCTTTATTACTGACTAACTATGGCTGTCCACAGCTGCAGGTACATGTCATTCTTCGTAGGATTTTAAATTACCTTCTTTATTCAGATCTGGATAGAAAACTGAGGGTCAATCTAATTGAAAACTACTATGGCAGCCCAGTGTGGTTTGACAACTTAGTCTCGTTTTCTACTTTCAACATATTGATGATATTTCCCATCTAATTTCAGTTATTTTAATAATTCTAGGAATCAAAAAACAGTTGAACATTCAATCTCTGCCAGATAATGAAAGAGGAATAAACTGTAGCTACCGTTGCATTTTATATTTAAAAAACAATATATATTTTCATGGATTTACACCCTACAAACTTAGGAATTTCTTCAAATGTCAGAAAACATGGCAAGAATTCCAGAAACTTAAATGATTTAATAAGAAGACAGTGATGTGAATGACTGAACAAATGTATCTTTTGATATATTTGTTTTTCTTTTTTATCAAGGGCACTGTGTAATAAATTATGTTCAGACATGATTTTAGAAGAGAGAAGAAATATGAATATGATTGGTTCATAGGACTTTTCCTTAAAATCCCACATTTCATAAAGTCTATTTTGAACTATTTGAACCTGACCCTGATTTAGATTTTTGTAATGTTTTGACATTAACATATACACTCATCCTTCTCTTGGGAACACTAGAAGACCTTTCCATCCACTAGGAAGACATAGCAGTCCTTTTCTAGAGAAAGTAATAATTATAGTAATTTGAGGAGTTACTCCTTGCACCAAAATCTGAGAATGGAGTTGTATTTGTTCAGCTACATGGATCAAGCTTGCTGCAAACCTTTTCCTTTTTCCAGAAAGAAAGCTTTTCTAATTTTTCATTTACGTAAGTGGCAATATGTTTTTTATATTAGTGCTATTATTGGTAGCACTGGGGGCCTCCGATCACAAAACAGATCTTTTTGCACGCCATCAGAAACTATTTTGTTCCAGTCAGATGAAAAGAACTTGGATGAAAACAGATTAATAATTCTCTTCTCAGGGAACCCTTTAAATTTCTATGAAAAGAAAACTTATCATAGATATACAGCGTTTGCAAATAAAATATCATTAATAAAGATTCACCAGTATCCTCAACACTCCATCATTCTTCAAATGAAAAAAAAAAGGTATTTACATAAGCAAAAGTTTGATGCTTATGTGGCATAATTCTCAGTTTCATAATATATCTCATACTGTAAACCTGTTAACCATTTATAGCTGATAGAAAATGTTATCATATTCATATGAAATGGGTTGGAAAATCACTGTCAAATGATCTCTGCAGTTCAATAATAAAAGGGTGCATATATTTTGCAATCCTTGGACACGTGACTAGGTGCTTCACAGTCAAAAAAGACTTTCTCTAACATCTTTATTTAATTGCTGGGGGAAAAAAAAATCTATCTTAAGCTTTCTCATGTGTCAGGCTTTCATATATATCATCAGTCCTTCAAATGGAATTGTTTTCGGAATCCATAGACAGGTTCAATCTTTTTTTTTTATTTTTTTTTTATTTTTAAACTGCAGGAGGAGTGTGAACTGTGAATCTTCTTTCGTGACTGTCTCATAGTTTTCATGTTATATTTTCTATGTTTATGTTTACAGAAAATTAATTTCCAGTGCCAAGCTTACTGATTGCTTCTTTTTGACTTGGTTTCAGTTCACTGTTGTTCTCAGTAATAATTCTGGCTTATGATAACCTATTTTAACATATATCAAGGAAGCTGATTGTCAATCCCTATGTAAAGAAACATAGTTTTTCAGCAAAAAATGAGCTAAATAGAAAAAAACTGTATGGAAGATGACCAGAGTATCATTAGAAGTATTATATTTGGGCAGTTATATTGGTAGGCATTTTGTTACAAATCTAGCTATTGATTTTTACTGGAGATGCGCACACCAGTCTTCAGGGATGTTTCATGAGATGCATGCATATATTTGTTAAAGAGCAGCTTGCTTAAACAGACATACCACAAGGAGGGAGTTTCCTCATCTAACATTTTTTGTCTTAAAATCAGGCATCTAATTCATACTAGTAATCTAGGTCTGCATTTGTTGTCAATGTACAAAGTCTAACATTTTGTTTCTTTTAAAAAAAGTGTCTGTGTAATGGTTTTAAGGAGGCCAGTTAAGTCACTTTAGTAACTTAGTTAATTTGCATTACTTTTTCTGAATACGTGATTTACTTTAGTTAGTTTTAAGTTAACTGTCTAGTCTATGCTTTAGTTAAGAAATCCTCAGAATGATGCAAATCTAACCCCCCTCTTTGGCTCCATTAATAAGATGAACGATATTAGTCTCAGGATTGTATGATAAGAAGTTTCTAGTTTATAGTAGTGCCATCATTTTCTTATAAATAACTAAACTTTGAGGGAAAAAAAGAAGGAACTTCCCAAAATAAGTTAGCAGTGCTATCACTTTATGAAGAGAAATGGAAAGGATAGTTATGATTGATCCAAGCCTACTTAGATATAACACACACAGAAAATAAATTCTTCTCTAATATGGATTAATCTTTGACAAATATAGTTATCATTTTTTTCCTTTAATAACTGTATATCAGCATTTTATATGATTCACAGGATTGATAAAGCATGTTGTTGGTTTTTTTTAAATTTTTCTATTAATCCATTTTAAATTAATCTCTGTAGTGTTCTGTTAAACCCAAATATTTACACCCTGATCTAGTTACACACACAGAGCCATTGTTTTGACAACAGTGAAAAGAGTTGAGTAGTAAGTGTTGCTAGAATATATTTGCTGGAAGATACAGTTAGAATGTATTTGCTAGAAGATACAGTTCTTCTATGTGTAATGCAGCTATCAAACAATCTCCCTGAATTTTTTTATGAATATATGGTTTTATATCCCAAGAGAAATTTTTCCACGTGTTATTTATGTATATGATAGTATTGTCAGTCATCCTACATGAATTTCAACATTCTGCACTATGATAAATGTGCATGTGTGTGCACACATGCTATTTTTCAGCATGTAATATTTCTCCTTTCAGTAATATTTAAAACCACGTACAAAATATTGCATTCAGAATCAGTTAAGCTTAAAACAGTGAGGATTCTTTCAAAATCAGAGCTTGTATCTAAACATAACAAAACAAATCATAGATTAAAAGCATACTTAAATGAAATTTATGATTAGTTCCTGGAGAGAGATGTAGAAAAACACTGTCAAGCTTGCTTCATCACTTGAAAATACTTTAGACCCTGGAACTGAAGATCATGAGCATGCACATATTTACAGCTGCAAAAGTCTAGATAAAATACACACCAAATGCAAAAGAGACCTAATGTATTCAGTGTGCTTAGAACAAGCTGTACTTTGCATTTTTTACGTCTGTGCTGTGTTATTTCATTTACTTCACTTAAAATCAAAGGCTTTTGAATACAGTTTCAAGGAGAACATTTCCTAAGAGATCAGGAGACTTGGATTTAAATGTCTGCAATTGCATTCCTCACATCCCAGGAGATTACCACAGTCACCAAACCACCAGATATTTTGTTTAAAAATATGTCGTTCATACCTCCCACTGAAACCAGGCATTGTGCAGCTAGGAATGCCAGAGACATGGCATTAGAGGTAGAGCAGATTATAGAAGAGCTGATTACATTCAATGCTGTAGCCAAAACAGTGATCTGTTGTATATCTAAATTAGAAGTAAACTAAACAAGATTAAATTAATGTTGGTTTGTCTTACATCTAGACATAAGTAAACCGAAATAGTATATTAAGCATTTTATAACACTGCAACACTATCTATAGCATTTTGTAAGATATGTAATATGTGCAGCACATAAAATATTACTGCAGAGGAGACTTGCAGTGTAGGTCTGCAAGCAGGGTAGAGGAGAACACATGCAAGTAGTAAAATTTGTGAGAGAAGAGCAAAGAACGTATAGTAAGCAGGAACTGTATTTGGCAAAATGATAGCAAGTCCAGTTTCCAGATGATCTCCCTTGTCTTTAGCAGATAAGATCACTTCTTTTCTGTTGGAAAGGGAGCTGGGGAACACGAAACATCCATAAAGAGAGAGGCAAGATGGGAAAGAATGAAGACTCCCACTTTGGTTCTAGCTTCCCGTGTCGAAAACTTATCAGACATGGCTATCTTGACCTCAGGGACTAAGACAAGCAAGGGCATTAGCTGTCAATTCTAACTATACAGTATCAGCTCCATGTTGTTGCTGATTTAGGTTCCAAGTGTTAAGGACTGTTTTATATATGTAGTAGTAATAATTGGTAATGACTAAGAACTAAGATTCACAATGTTTATTGCTAATGAATATCAACCCAATAAATTATTATCCTGAAGTTTAAAACTGTCCTCATCTGCCAATCATTTCCATCACAGTGATTTCTAATTCCCTAACTGAATGTATGTGTACATGTTATGTGTATATATTATGTGACTATATATGTAAAATGTATACACATTTATTGCATGTACACATTGCACATTTGCAACATATATGGAGTTGTAACAATTTCCTTATCATTTAGACATGAGGCTGGAAGGAATCCAAGGTTCTAGTAGAGCCCTTTTGGGATGTAGCTCTAGTTACAAAAGATGAGTGCAGACATGGTCACCTCCATTTATTTGCTTTCAACACTGCATCAGGCAGGGTCCGGTTACATTACAAAACCAGGGTCTTAAGAAATAACTGTTGTTGTCCTGCTTTCTGTGTTCCGCATGGCCAGAGGTGAATATCTAAAACTGTCTCAGCAAATATATGGACACTGCTGTAGTGCTACTTTAGGTGTCCAACTAAACTTCTGTTTGAAGTCCCAGGTCTTCAGGTGTGCTATGTGTCTCATTACTCTTGAAATACTGTTATGGGACAAAGGGAACACACCATTAATATGCAGAATTGACTGTTGGTCCAATTAGTCTTATAACAGTGTTTTAGTCCAAATTATATAATTAATGTAGGAAAAT
The DNA here is from genome assembly GCA_017639485.1 of Pluvialis apricaria. Lineage (NCBI taxonomy): Eukaryota > Metazoa > Chordata > Aves > Charadriiformes > Charadriidae > Pluvialis > Pluvialis apricaria. Next base: position 40,826,800 of record CM030007.1, read on the forward strand.
CTCACCAACATCAGTACAGTTAAAACTGTTACAAGGAAACCACTTATTTGTACTTAACCCTTCTCTCTGATGTTATGTTCACCTTTTTGATGTTACTTTGGGTCCACAACTTTTCTCAAGAAGACACGGGGAGAGAAGACAAGTTGTTGGTATCCAGAGTTGTTTTCTGGGAGGAACAAGATGGTCTTTCTTATCAGTAATAGCTTCTGTTTGTTACCCTTTTTGTATGATTTTTTGTTCAGTTGGTTGCTTTTCATACTACAGCCTGCTTCTCTCTTGTGCTCCCAGCTAAGGTTTGAAGGCTATGCATCACCTCCCTCACCTCAGCTGACGTTCTCGGCTAGTGTTCGTTGTACCTCAGGGTGTCAGACCTCTCTTTACCAGATTTGTTATTCCTGGATCATCAGCTACAGCTTTGTATTTTAGCTTAAGTAATAGTACTACAGTTCTACACAGAGTTTTACTGGTCTTTTAGCATACCTTGCAGCACCTTTTAACCTTGCCACCCCATGTCTGATGCCTCATGTCCAGATGGGTGTTGGGAAGTCACATTGTCAAAACTAATGGTCTGCAGAATCTCTAAACCTCTCCTCTTCCTGGGATTTTTTTTTTTTTTTTAATTCCATTTGTTACTGATGGGGCTACATGCTTTTGTAGGAATCTGGAACCCTAGGTTCAGATCCAAGCAGAATAACCCATGCATCCAGCTTTGCCATTCCTTCTAAATATGGGTGTGGGGTGGGGCGGAGCAAGGACAGGACAGACACACAGGACAGTTTTAGGAGCATAGTGTGAGTTCTTCTGATTGACCTTGATATAAAAGAGAGAGGTAGAGGCAAATAATCTGGGAGCAGAGCAACCATGCCTAATTTGAGGACAGGGCATTTTTATTTTTCTCCTTTGGCTTTCCTCTAGGTGAATATTTTAATTAAATTAGGCTTCAACCCAGTTCCCGCTGATTACCAACTTGTTTAGATTGCCAACTATTTTCTCTTCTTTTTCTCAGAATTTTAGCAAACTTTCTCAGCTTCTACTATGTAGGTCACCAAGGTTTTCCATCTAGAGTAGCATGAGGCCAAAAACACATCTTCGATTCGCTCAGACTTCAAGTTATCATTCAGACTGGTCAAAAATCATTTATTATACTTTATCTGAGATACTTGCCAGGTCCATAAGAAGACATACTAGCTTTATTCTTGTCTTCTGCCATACACAAAAGGTTTTTATAGAAGGGTTGCTCACTAAAATAATGTGTATCTCATGGGGATGACTAAATTTAAGGTCCCTGAGATATCTGCACTGGTGTCAAATAGGGCTGTAACTGAATGCATACTCAGAAATTACATGAGAGAGACACAAATACTCATGCACTCATGCATGCATTTATGCACATGCACTCACATCTTTAAAATCTTACAAAAGTGACAAGAACACCCCATGAAACCCTAACCCATGTATAAAGTGGCATTTTGAAATAAAAACCTGCTAGACTTCATTTGTTACAAAGGTTGCATTCAATAAGTTTGATGTACAAATGTATACACAAATGCAACAGGGTGAATATGATTTCATAGAAAAAAAAGATGGGTATTTTTTTGAAAAAACCTCCAGCTTCCCAAAATTCCAATGAGCTGTGGTTCACACAATACCATTCCAAATTCTCTGGGTCCAGGTAGGGCAGGAGTACAAGTCACATAATTCTGCAATCTTAGCTTAGGTTTTTAGAAACAAGGTGTCAAAGTCAGTGCTAAATACTGCTTGTTGTTGTATAGTCAATGGAGAAAAATAAGCATCTGTGTTGATAAATTGAAAGAGATCTTAAAATGGTGTATGCTTTATACTACATGAATTGTGGTCTGAAGGCATCTATTTCTCTGCAGGGAAATAAACTGAAGAGCCCAGATTTAGACACCTAATTTTTAGACCTTTAAAGTTAATGTGAATATCATTATTTGTTTGGAATTGCCTTAGATCAAGTTGTTCTGTCATTTTCAATTATTTGTTTCAAGCTTTTGTATGTTTGTTTATTTCTGTGTAAGTTACATATAAAAGAGAACTCTAATAAGGAGACTTTCTACTCAGCAGTTTTCAGATGAAGATTTCAATATCTTTCTAAAGACTGTACTTTATGATATAGTTTGTGTTGTGCTAGTGGTTACTTTACATTATCACAATTCTCCTTTCTGGTCCTAAAATGTCTAAAAGTATTAATCCAGTTACAGTAGTGCTAAATATTGTTGCTCTTCATGTGGGGAACAATAGACTAATAGGAAATAAAAATTCTACATTGCTATAACTAAAACTCACACTAAATAATAATATGCAGTTGGAACCATCCTGGTTATAGATTTTTTTCTCAAATCTGCTTTCTTCAAGGTTTTATTAAAATTTTTTGGACAACAGTGATATAAAACTGAAGTATTCACACTTATTTTCTTGGGGGGGGAAGCAAATTCATAATATATTGGTAATATACACCTATACTATTGGCATCCAGCATGAACTGAAGACTTTTTCCTAGTTAGTACATAAATGATGCAACATAAAAGCTAGTTTTTTAAGTGTCTGCCTATCTTTCTAATTCAAAGCTGGCAGTGAAAAGGGATGATTTAGTGGAGAAAGCCTGAAAAAGTATGTCTCTACTGCAATCTTACCTTTTCTTCTAAAATAGAACCCTAATATCCATCTTGATATACCATATTAGTGATTTAAACCTCATAACTGTATATACAGCAAAACTATCTCATTTGACAAATGTATCATTGGTTTTCCTTGGGTAATTTAATTTTCTGAAATATTGTAATCACTTTCCACCAAGACAAGTGCCCATCATCATATATTTTTAAATGATCTTCATGTAATGTGATTACAACTTATAAGAATGATGATAGAGCTAGTTCAGACAGTGTTAAAGAGTTACAGCTAATCATTACCAATCTGAAATCTGCACTGACTTTTAGAAGTTGTTTTATTTGTATTGGAATTTGTTTGAAATTTCAGGACTTTTAAGTGCAATACAGACATGCATTCCATACAGCAAGCTTCTAGTTAATTGATTTGATATAAGAACTGTTCTCATTTTCCAGAAAATTGAGAGTTTTCTTCCTGTCAGGAGCAAATACAACGGAAATGTACAGTGTAACATACTTGTGTGCTTCTGTATCTAAAGGGGAAAACAACTTAAAGAAGTAAAACACTTCATAAGGAGGCATCAAGAATCATCAAACAACCTGAATTTGCATGTATTGCTTGGTCCTGAGAAAAGTCTCGGTAGACTGGGTTCTGGACTAACTGATAGCTGAAAAAAAAAGCTTAACGTAGGAAAAAAAATTTCTTTTTGTAGTTTCATTTCTGCTGCATTCAGTGAAATGGGACTTTGTATATTCTTTGTAATAGGTAGTACTGCATCAAAAAAAACTTGTACCACAGCCAATTCCTTCTAACTGGAACAGGTTAGCTAATTCTTTGAGTAAAAAAAAACAAAAAACAAAAACCAAGCAACCAAACAAAAACCAAACCCCCCAAGCACCCAAACAACAAAAACCACAATAAAACAAAACAAAACAAAACAAAACCCCAAAACAGAAAGGAGAAAAAGGACTTATCTTAGTAGAAGTATACTTTATTTATTTACCTATGGTGTTTTTTTTTTCTTTCAATATAATTAAAGTGATGCTGGTATTGCTATTAAGGGTTTGGGTTTTTTTTTCCCTACTATGTATTTTCTAATGTGGCTAGTAAAAAAAAAAAAGGGAATTTCACTTTCCTTCTTATATGTGTTGATAATACATTGTAAGAGCTAATTCTGTGAAGAACTAATAGTTATACTTTTGCACTTTTACTATTATAAAAAAACATGATCTACTTAGTCTTTTGCATGACTTAAGAAATATAATCACGGAAATTACTGTATTTTTTCTTATTATCCTTAGAGGCAGTAGAGTAGTTGTAATCTCATTATTTCTACAGGATGGCTGTAAGTATATATGTAATATTCATGTAAATTTTACTGAAGTGGAAGAATATATTTGAGTAATCTCATTTTCTCTGCTATATGGTTGCAGGATTACATATATAAAAATTCCATGAGTACACTTGGTGATAAGATACACAATATTGACACTTGCAAGCTTGTGCTTATAATGAGGTTTGAATTAGACAAAAGCCTTCTCTTTCCCAAGCTAAATTGTTCCAGTTTTCTCAGACTTTCCTCACATGAAAGATGTTTCAGTCCCTGAAGCCCTGCTCTGGCCTTGCCGCAGTAAGTATATATCTTATACTGGGCAGCCTAGGACTGGACACAGCACTCCAGTTGTGGCCTCACCAGTACTGAGTTGAGGGGAAGGATCACCTCCCCAACCTGGTGGCAACACTTTTCCTAATGCAGCCCAGGATATCGTTGGCCTTCTTTGCTGGAAGGGTGCATGTTCAACTTGTTGTCTACTAAGATCCCCAGGGCCCTTTCTGCAAAACTGCTTTCCAGACTATTGGTCTGCGTGCTGGTGCCTGGGGTTATTCCTTCTTGTATGAAGAATTTTGTATTCCCCCCAGCCGAACTTCATGAGATTCCTCTCTGCCCTGTTTTCCAGCCTGTTCAGGTCTCTCTGAATGGTGGCATAACCATCTGGTGTATCAGTCATTCCTCCCAGTTTAGTCTCATCCACAAACTTGCCAAAAGTGCACATCATCCTACTGTCCAAGTCATTAATGAAAATAGTAAACAATATTGACGTCAGCACAGTATTGTCCCCAGTATTGTGCCTTATGATTAGTGGTACAAAGTCCTGGCAACCAGTAACTAGTAGCATCCCTCAGGGATCAATGCGGGACTCAATACTGTTTAATGTCTTCATTAATTACATGGATGATAGGATGGAGTGCACTCTCAGCAAATTTCTAAATGACACCAAATTGTGCGGAATGGTCAGTACGCTGGAGGGCAAGGCTTCCATGTTGACTGACCTTGACAGGCTGAAAAAGGGGCCAACAGTAACCTCATGATATTAATGTTGGCACATGCCAATTCCTGCAACTAATTCTGGAAGTATACTTCTCTCTGTAGAGAGTGTAAGGACAAACACAGGCTTCCACAAATCTATTTTTAATCAAACAAATCCTACTCTTCCACAATAAAATCCAAAATTTTGAGTGAAGCACTTAAAGTCATACGGAGTGCACGAAGACAGTAAAAGGCACCAGAACAGAATTCCTAGCAATCAGTATAAGGAAATAGCTAGGATCAACATACTGAGCACAGAGCCACTAGAAACCAGCCAACAGGAAATGTCAAGAGAGAATTTTTAAACCTGCCTTGTCTAGAGGAGTTGTTTAAGGACTAATTTAACTATTTTGCCACTCAAGAGCCATTGATCAAACAGTACAGGGAGCAGGGAAGAAGAGCAAGGATTCTTTTCTGCTACCAGAGGATTCACAGCTAAGATGTTATACTCTGTCCTGTTTCCTCCCTCTCTAACACCAAAGACTTTTTTTTTTCCTGTCTATAAGTCTGGTCAGATTAAAAAAAAATAAAAAATAAAATATGCAGTTTTCCCTGTTGAATCTGACTGCTGTTTTGTGGCTTGGGAACTCCCTAAAAGGATATAGGTTTGTATTCTTTTTGTATGAGTGTTGTAGTTAATGATCCACCATATAAAAGAAAGCACTTCTATTTCATTTAGTAAATTTAAGACCTTAATTGCAGAAAGGGTTTGGGGGTATAAATCACTGTACCACATAAAAGTATTTCATACAACCAGACACCCAAGTTTGGGACACATCGGGGGATTCTCCCATCTGTTCATTGGTTATCAATGGTGTTACATGTTCAGATCTATGTTCATGCAGGAGAAAAGGAGTGGGGAGAGAGGAAGAAAAATTGACTAGGTGTTAAGATTAATGGGAACAAATTTAGGATAATTTAACCAGAAACCTTTAGGATAAGTGATGTGATAGTTCAGCGTGAGCTACACCAAAAATCAAGGTTAATCATAGAGAAATTCCTATTTTGATTAAAATGGCTAAAAATAACAAGACATCCATCTTTCTGTACACTTGATATGGAATTGGAGGGAAGAGATATCAATAGGCTTTTACTGTGCTTTGCTGTAACAGAAACAAGGAGGAATCATTGAGGAAACAAGAGGGTTTGTTACTTTTTTCCCAGCAACCACAGTAAAAACATGTGGCACTCGAGCCCCCCTTGAAAAAAAAAGAAAGGATGGGCAGATATGGGTCTTACTTTTTAAGCTTCTAAGACAGTTGTGCATATACCATGCATATTTAAGAATTATTTGAAAGCATAAAATGCTTATATGAGCTGTTGTGTTATCATTCAGGACCTAATTCTACATTAAAGCTTATCCATTGCAGTGTTGTAGTGCTACTAGTAGCAGCACAGGTGAAAATATTTTGTTTTGATGAGATACAAAAGTTACTGTTTTTCCCAGGACAAGTCAGGTAGTAGCAAGTCACATTTTACACTGGCAGAGAACATACATAACAGAGTTTACTATGGCACAGTGACAGGAGAGCAAAATTCTCCCAGCTCTACCAGCCATGAAGATTTTGTCTCATAATCATTACACTGCTGAGCTTTCTGTTTAAATTCCCATAGCAATGACATTTAACAGTATCTACTGCGTGACTAAAGAAATATGCAGAGCAACTATGTACAGGACTGAGTTCAGACACCTGAATTAATTACATTGTAGTAATTTATTCTATTTTTTTCACTGCCTGTTTCCTCCTTCCCCTCTTCTCCTTGTTTTCCCCTTTCCTCTTCTCTGATACAATTATACAAACATGGCATAATAGACATGCTCCTCAATTTCCACAACTAAAGTTTAGGAACACTTTATTTTTATTTTGGTTTTACTCCTGTTTATTATTTCATAACTCAAGCAGTTCAGAACATTTAATGTTGCACATAAACCGTAAAGATTATATGCCACTTAAAGGCAGTTAAAGAAGTTAAAAGCAATTACTATATTGGTTAATTTAAAATCATTACATAAATACTGCAGTTAATAAAACTTACTATTTCGCTTTCTTTGCAAATAACTCCAGAGTATAGCATGATACAAAAGCTAGCCAAATATTGTAGGTTTCATTTTTCTTAATTTTCTATTTATTGTTACACAGAAGCTGGTTCTGTCCTATTTGCCATGAAGGCTATTTAAACTATAAAGTAATACTCTTTTAAAACAGATGTTTTGAGGCTGCAGCATTCAAGCCAAGTTTGCAGAAGAGGTCAGCTGCCATGTAAGGACCTAGCAGAAGTCTCTAGATTTTCAAAAGTTGTTAGCACTTTTAATTAGCTGCTTGGAGCTAGCTAATCTTTACCTAGCTGTTAACTGATTAGAGCCAAATAAATGTACTGATAATATACTGATAATATACTAATTATTAGTATATTATTAATTAATTAATTAATTAATATTATATTAACTGATTGCAGTTCATCTGAAAAAATAGATGTGCAACACTTGCCTAAGAACTACACCCTTTGGACCTGACTTCCAAGTTGAGCTTTGGGCCAGCCTGAGTCCAGGGGCCAGGCCTGCATCTCAGGTTAGGGAAATAAGCTTCAGTGAAAAAATAAAACATACACAAACTGCTAACCTACATAAGAACTGAAGAGCCTGGATAAACTATAACAACGCTAATTATTATTTCTGCTTTTTTTGTTAGCACCTCTGTGTATTTGTGGTTCACCAAACAAATATCATGAGAAAGACCAACAAAGGGCAATGAAGCTGGTGAAGATTTTGAGTCTTATAAGGAGTATCTGAGGCACTTGGGGTTGTTTAGTCTGAAGAAAAGGAGGCTGAGGGGAGACCTTATTGGTCTCTACAACTGCCTGAAAGAAGGTTGCAGAGAGGTGGGTGTTGGTCTCTTCTCACAAGTTACAACTGATAAGACAAGAGGAAGTGGTGTGAAGTTGCACCACGGGAGGTTTAGGTTAGACGTTCAGAAAATATTCTACACTGAAAGGGTTATCAAAGACTGGAACAGGCTGCCCAGGGAAATGGTTGAATCACCATCCTTGGATGTATTTAAAAGCTGTCTAGACATAGTGCTCAGGGCCTGGTAGAGTTAGATGGAGGTTGGACTTGATGATCTTAAAAGTCTTTTCCAGCCATAACGATTCTATGATTCTATGACTGCTCTTATAGATGTCTATGTCCAGAATGAAGATAGAAAATATTAAGCATTTAAATACATATTTGAATGAATTTTCTAGCTCAGTTCTACAGAATCAAAATGGCCACACAGAAAAGTTTGGCTCGCTATCAGCCTTTCTACACTTGTCTTTTTCTTGTCTTTTTTTTCTATTTAATTTTCCTTTTTATTTGCTTTTGCCATGCCCATGATCTTTTTTTCAAAGGTTTCATTTTTTTCTCATTTTCATTTACCTTTGCCAGTCACTGCAGTGTTAACCTTCCTCCTGTACTTCCACTTGTGTAGATCGGAGCTAGCCAGACATTTTGAGGGAGGGGGAAATCACCTCAACAGCTTTAAAAGTCTCCAGCTAGGCAATGACTGCCTCTGGACCAGTCACTTTAGCCTCTCTCTATGGTCAACAGAGAAAAGTAAACCTTTTGAGGGTAGAACTCTGGAGTGTCTGTGAAAAACACCTCACTCCAACATAGTTGCTCTAAGTTGTTCATATGAAACACATCTTCAGAATGCATGTTTTAAGGCATTTTCTACTCTTCAAGGTGACTAGGTCAGATAAATATATTTGCAGAATGAAAGGGCTATGGCAAAGTGTTTGAAACAGCAAAAAATGACAAAGTGAAATGATTAAGCAGTCAGACAAGACATGCAGTATTTAAGAGCCAAAAGGTGGCTGCTGGTGAGAATCTTTTTAGAAATTTGGAGAAGATATAAAATGGATTTATTTTTCTTCAGTGTTTTAGTGAGAAAAAAATGCTAAAATCTGACATTTTTGTGTCCACTATTCTAAAGAAAAAATGCTCAAAACTTTGTTTTGTTTAGAGCAAAGAGAATAAAAGCAATATTGGTAAGATTATAGTTCCAATAGTAGGGAGTTTGTATGCCATCCCTGGTCTTAGATATGTTTCCATAAGTATTTTATAAAAAGTTCCATCTATAAATTATTATCAGCAAAGGTTTGTCAGCTCTACTTTAACTAATCTTTCCTGAATTCATAAGCTAAAATCAGTTACAGTTAGAAACTGTGATACTGATTGCACTTAAAACCCATATATGTGGGAGTTAGGTGCTCTAATGTACGCAGAAGTGGACACCAAAATTTAGCATCCTAAGTATGACATAAATTCTGTACGTTATGTGGGGAATGTTGTTTCTTGTTAGTTGATCAGGATTTCTCTCTCCCATTCACCTTCAAGCTGTGCCACTGTAAGACACTATAGACATAGGAACAAAAGGAAAACATGACAGCATGTCAGTTCAGCTTGAGCCATTTGATGGGAGAAGACCCACAGTACCAGAGCTTTGTTTCTGGTTTTGGGGCTTTTTTAATTTATTTTCTAAAGGTCATAAACATATATATACAGAGACAGAAATAGAGATTGACTGACTCTATGATATAAAATATACAATTCTTACATATTCAGAGAATGTGATGGTCTGCCCTCTCCCACCCCTAACCTGACCTTTATCTCCCATAACCCTGCCCAAGCAATAACCACCCGTGGTGGTCACAATGGGTGCATCTAGTCATGATGGCTGCATCTAGCTCAGTGTGGTTTGGGGGAGACAAATAACAGCATGATAGCCAAGGGCTAGCTTGAGCAATGCACCCATCTAATCACATTACTTGTACTGTTGTCAATATGTAAATATGACTATAAGTCAGTCATCTTGCCCCCACAAATAGTGAACTCTCCTGCATGACAGTGGGCTGCACACCAGGATCTCCCCTTTAGTAGGAATGCCTCTCAAGGTTACTTCTTGAGATTCAGATATTCCTTGCTGCAACAGATCCGTGATAAGTGACTAATAGCATACTAAACATCGAAGCTTCACTAAGATTATACCTTAGAGTGACTGTGCACATATAAGACTTTAGACATAAACCATTGACCAAGTCTGGGACTAGAATTGGACCCAGCCACACTTAGACTCCTCTCTGAGAAGGAGTTTGGAAAGCAAGGGCGTCCTCTCTGCAACTCGACTCAACAGGAGGGTCTCCCTGACAGTTTTGTCTGACCTTGTCCTCTATGCAATAAATAACCAAGTGCACATTGCCATGGAATCTTGTTAAACCACTGTTGCATTTACTATCAACCTTTGTTAAATCACTGTTTTATATCAATAAATATGTTGCAGCTTCTCTCTTACAAGTGTAGTGCACCACTCCATCTGCAACAGAGCACCAGGGAACAAACCCCACATACATCCTTTTGAGCGGTATGCTGATTAACCCTGCTTGGTCTTAGAATAATTTACATGAACTAGATCTCACATGACTGAAATATCTAGCCTTAACTCTTAATTTTTTTTAAAGTCATTAGGAGATGGAGATGTCAAATTTCATCAAGAGGCATGCTGAGATAAAATCTGACCAGAACCTGTGGTTCTTCATAGGTACCCAATTACTTCTTGACACTCCAGGGGTAATTTGTGGAACTTGTAGGTGCATTGCACTGTTTTCCAATCTGCTGTTTCAAATTTTGATCAGGAGTAATGGGTCTGGCTGTGATGGAGTTGCCTTCCTTCATAGCAGCCCATACATATGGTGGTCTGTTTTGAATTTGTGACTGAAACACTGTTGACAACACAACGATGTTTTAGTTACTGCTGAACTGTTGTACTGCCTGCACAACATCAAGGCCCTGTCCCCACCCCAGTGAGAAGCCAGTAGGTTGGAAGTGGGCAAGAAGTTGGAAGGGGATACTGCTGGGACAGTTGACCTGAATTGATCAAAGGGGTATTCCATGATATATTATACCATGCAGTAAAAACTGGGGAAGAGGAGGAAGGTGGTGGAGCTATTTTGGTTTCCAAGGTGGGCATTGCTCTAAGACAGGCTGTGCACTGGTCTGTTTGTGGGAAGTGGTGAGTGATTCCCTTTGCACTACTTGTTTGAGTTTTCTTGTTTTTGCTCTTTCTATGCTCTCCCCTGTCCTGCAGGGTCGAGGACTGGTGAGTGTCTGTGTGACTGCTTGGCTGCTGGCCAGGGTTAACTCACAATGTCAGGCAGTGTGCTTGTATTCCCCAAATATTATTTGGAAATTCTGTGGACCACATAACAGCCTGAACCGGTCACTTGTGTTGCTGGCCAACCCCACTGACTGAATAGGAGATACCACAGTACTCTCAAGCAAGTTTCAGGAGAACTTGATATTGCATATTTAACAATTCAAGCCCCATTTAACAATTCAAAACCCATTGTCCATAATCAGTGCCTACATGCTGTCATTTTTTAAATACTTTATGTTGTGAAAACTGTTTTAGAAGATCATTGTGATATGTAGCAAGTAGTAAAAGTAAGTTGCCTTCTTTGGCAAATTCAAAATATTCATTTTAGTCTCTGGGACCTCATCATTCTGAATGATTCATATCAGAGGGAACTACCATTTCTGGTCTTGTGGTACTCATCTATGGCCTGTAAAACATTTCTTTCTACTTTTCCAATATCCTAAATACTGTAGAATGTACATACTTAGCATGCTCCCTCTTTTTCCTTTTCTGCAGAAATACTTGGTTTCTATTTTCCCTTTCCTTACCTTCCCTTACCTTCCCTTTTTCTTCTTCTTCCATTAGTGAAAGGTCTTTGTTAAATTCTTCTGGAAATGCCAAATCTCCTATCAGTTGGGTATCTACTTCTGCTTTCACTTACAAGCTCTTTTGCCCATGTGTTTAAATGAACTCAGAATTACTACTTTTCCAATTGTTCAGTGAAATATTTTTCCTATGATTTATTCTCTCAGAAAGAAAATATTTTCTAAAGTATATCTGTTTTTATCAGTTCCACTTTGAAAGATGGCTGAAATTTTACACCCATAATGTAGCCTGTAGTTCCAGAAGTTATTCTAGATAAATATTAAACCTTTTATTATTTCAGGATTAGAGACTAAATCCATAAATTTATAAAACAAAGTTTCATTCAAATATCATTAAATCTGCTATAAAAAGCAGAGGTTTGTATGTTTATCCCTCAGAGACATTTTTGGCTATGTACGTTTCTGCTTATTTCAAGATTTTGACACAAGGATGGTTTACATTATTTCTCAGATGATTCATGAGCTTGAGCTTCATCTTTCTCCATGGAACATATGGAAGAAATGTTCATAATTAAATAAAAGTCTTATTTTCAGTACCACTTTTAAATCCAGATTGAGCCTACCTGTTTTAAAGCGCTTATTGAGCTACCTAAGTTAGGAGCATAACAACCCATAATTCATTATATTATTGACAGAAAAATAATGGGAATTTCTAGAGAGAACTTCAGATTTTAGGTGGGCTGCTTCTCTCCGCTACTTATATGGAAAGTTTAGAAAACCTACATTTTCAGTGAGTTGCTGAGAATCACAGGGAATCAGTCTAAAATGAGTATGTTGGTGCTAAAGGAATTCTGAAATGTTGAACAGAATGGATTACACACATATAGATTTTATACCGTAAAAATCAGGAAAGAAAATATGAACATATGAAGATTTTAAGAATGATAGAAAAGGAAAGTCAAGCCACAGTACTACTAAGTGCTGATTTAGAGATGTTAATTAGCCTTGTTCAGATTGAGGGCACAGGGATTCTAGGCTTCTTTGTAACACTTGTGTATACTAGTATGGTATGGAACACAAAACTGGCAATATTCTTAATTGGAAATCAAAAATCTAAATGTTTTTCGTTGGTGTCAGTCCCACTAGGATTATAGTACTCTGCAAGTTAATCTGTACTCTATGCCAAATCCCTCTAATTTTCTTTATCTCATGCAAAGTATCATATATCCCTAATGTGACTGTATGTTCCAAATGACAAAGGCACATTTGCTTGTGCTTCTGCTTATTTGTACAAAGCCGTCCTGGCAAACATAAAATACCAAATCTATTTTTATATATTAGTTTTTGCAAGTGAGTTTGCAGATTCAAAACATTCTCTGCCCAAGGCCACTATAGGTATTAATACTGAATGTTGAACTCAATTTTGGGTTCAAACCTTCTGCAACTGTAAAATTAAAAAAAAAAAAAATCACCGTCACCACCAACAAAAAAAACAGCTAGGCCCTACAGAGATGCGCTCTGTTGCAAATAGTTAAGCATTTTCAGACATAGAGATTGGTCGCCCAAATGTAATATGCATTCTCTATAAAATTATCCTTTTTTTGCCTGCCTGATAACAGTGAATTAATAAAGATTTCAACCAATGTATTCCTGTACATCTTTCAACCAATGTATTTCAAAAACCGTAGAAGATTCAAAATGCAGGTCAGGAAGCCATCAAGAACATCCTTCATCTGAAATTTATGAAAGACCACATTTTTGTTCCTCCAGGATAGAATTTAAGTTTGTCAGATCATTGCTCATCAAATTATATTGCCTTTCATCTCTTACACTGCCAAATTTTTGCTTTGCAAGACCTTTTACCTACTCAGTCCTCAATAGGAAAAAAAAGTATATCTGAATTGAGGTCTTTTCTCCTATGCAGGAATACAAAGAAATTCAAGTACTGATTTGAAAAGATTGCTGGAAATACTGGTAAACAGGACTTAGAACTATCTGCTAGTATGGCAAGGGCTGTATGAAAACATTCATCATGGGATGTTTTTTTCAACTTGATTAGCACATTTGATAAAACACTGAATCATAATATGTGGATTGATTTCACTGCACTTCCTAGAAGCTTTTAAAATGTGTTTAGTAACATGATAAGATATTCTTTGCATGATAAGAATATACAAACAGAAGCTAAAAGTCCCATTTTTATTTCACTGGCATACTGACAAAGAAATTTTCAGAACTCCAGAGAAAAGTGATGTAATTCCACAAATATTTCTACTTTGTTTTAGTAATAAAACTCTTTCAGAACATGAAGTAACTAACTAAGAAGCATTACAGATACAGGTGCCCTATAATAGCTGTTTTATAGCACATTTGCATTATTTTTTCTTGGTTTCCATTGCTCAGCAGGAGATTGATTATATTTTTACCCAGCAAATGTGTTTGTCTCCATTAATTGAAACATAAGTTTTGAACTTTTATCCCTTTAGCTTTGTTTTGAAGTGGAAACAATCTAAGAGTCTTTATTCTTCTAAGAACTGATAATGACCTCCAACATGTAGTAGGAGAATACTTTTTCAATTTGAAAGACTTTTTATGATCTTTTGAGGGTATATGTGTTATACCTGTTAATAAAATCAGTCAACAAAAATTCAGCAAGGGAAAACAATGTCTTTGTCGTTTAAAAATCCCTTCACTGGTTCGTGTATCAATGTCTGAAAACTGTCATTAGGTTTCACAGAAAATAGTGTTCAAAGAATGAAGATTTTACTAAGTTATCTGCATCATCTGATTTCTAAGAAAAAAAAGTACATACAGAACAAATTACAGACTCATAATAACATAAAAGTTTGGGGTATGGTCAAGACTGTGAACATAGTCTGTTGGAACAAGACAAAATTAGGACTCAGCTTAAAGTGTCTGGAGTATGGAGTAGGTATAAGCTCTCTTGAGTTTGTAGTAACTCTTTCTATCCCACATCCCTGACAGTACATTTTAGTAGACATCATTACATTTAGTAGTAACAATGAAGGATGGCATTTTTTTGGTATAGCTGTATTCTTCTGGAAGGAGCTATTATTTGTGCCTGCCTGCCCATTTTATGATTTAACTCTATGATGCTTAATAACTTCCCTCAAGTCTTTCAGTTGTACAATGTACCTCTCATATTCACTTTTCCCTGGGCAAAACTTGACTCTCATGGGAATGCTGTACATGGAAGTGCCTAAAATAGTGATGGATGTCAGGCATTACATGTGGTCATCAGGCTGGGTATTTCTTGTGGGGCAATCAGAATATCATCTCCTCAGAATCATATGTATTTTGATCTAGTAGCTGTATATTTGTTGCTCTCAGGACTGGTGTTTCTGAGAAGGAACTGAAACAAATCTGTGGAAAATCTAGCCGAAAAGTAAGTCACTTGTAGAATCGAATTACCAGGCGTACGGAGGGCTTAAGAATAATGACACCTGGACTTTAGCACATTACTACTTCCTAAGCTCCAATTTAGGTAACTAAGGGCTCTGTAGAAGTAGTTGAATTTATCCTTGTCCTGGTTTCAGCTCGGAAAGAGTTTTTTCTTTCTAGTGGTTGCTATGAAACTAATGTCAGTAATGCATATTGTTTTAGTTGTTGCTAGGTGATGTTTATACTTTTCAAGCATTTGTTTCAGCTTCCCATAGAAGCTGAGAAGCATAGACAGAACAACAGAATGGCCAATGAAATATTCCGCACCATAGACGTCATGCTCAGTATATAAATGGGGGTTGCCCAGGGATCGGGAATCCATGATCACTGCTCAGGAAGGTACTAATACACCCAGTGGTGAGAGCGATTTGTGTCATTATTATTGTTATTGTTATTTTCCTTTTCTGTTATTGTTCTATTAAACTGTCTATCTCAACCCATGAGGTTTTTTCCTTTCCCTTTTTCCTCCTTTTCCCCCTCTTTTCCCTGCCCTTCTGGGACAACTGTGCAAGCAGCTGTATGATCCTAGCTTCTGGGTGGGGTTAAATCATGACAGTTCCAAATTGGCTGTTAAATGCAGATATTAACCTGGAACAGGATAATAGCAAAGTTGCATCATCAGGGAACTGTTTCGGGCAAATTATTTTTGTCTTTAAACCACTTCACTGCATGCAAGACCATAATGGCATGTCCATATAGCTTTCATGAACAGACCTGTTTAACTGAAGGAATTCAGGCATCTCTGCGTGATTCCAGATCAGTTAGCACTTCAAGGAGAGTGAAAAATTGGCCAATTATGAAGAGTCCTTACCTGCAAAGTTTATGTAATGGTTTGTGGATACCAGGAATGATAGGGGGACATATCTGAAACCCTCAGATACAACACTGATTATGAAACTAAAAAAAAAGTGCAGTTTAAACAAGTAATATAGCTGCTGGCAATTAAATATGGATGATAAAACGTTAAACTACTGTCTCATTTTTTGAGTGCAGCTCACTATGTATATAAAAATAAAACTGTATTGTTCTGAATATGTACAAAAGGGACAAATTAAGATTATGCAGTCTGAATAGATAAGTAACTGAATACATAATTGTTAATTGTATTTTATTCTGATTTTTTAAATTTATTGGAGCATTACTGAAAACCAGGTAATTTTCTTTTGGATGTAAAAATACTGATTTTATAGGAATCTGTCTTAGAAATTAAGACTTGAAAGTTTTGACCTTAATTTTTATCTCTCATCCATGGAATTTATATTACACAGTAGCTTCTGGCTATATTTAATCTTTCTAAGGAAGTGTTTCTGACAGCAAATCTAATGAGATTATGTTAGGTTTTTTTAGGGGGGATTTCTTTGAAACATTATGCAAAGCTGTCTTTATCTAAGAGCGGAGAATTTCAAAGGTCACTCCCTTTTATCATTTTAAATCATTATGATGGACTGGTCCCATCCAGAGGGACCTGGACAGGCTTGAGAGTTGGGCCCATGCCAACCTCATGAAGTTCAACAAAGCCAAGTACAAGGTTCTGCACCTAGGTCAGGGCAATCCCAAGCACAAATACAGGCTGGATGGAGAATGGATTGAGAGCAGCCCTGAGGAGAAGGACCTGGGGGTGTGGGTTGATGAGAGGCTCAACATGACCCAGCAATGTGCACTCGCAGCCCAGAAGGCCAACAGTATCCTGGGCTGCATCCAAAGAAGCGTGGCCAGCAGGTCAAGGGAGGTGATTCTGCCCCTCTACTCTGCTCTCATGAGACCCCACCTGGAGTACGGAATCCAGCTCTACGGCTCCCAACATGAGAAGGACATTGACCTGTTGGAACAGGTCCAGAGGAGGGCCACAAAAATGATCAGAGGACTGATGCACATCTCCTGTGAAGACAGGCTGAGAGAGTTGTTGTTCAGCCCGGAGAAGAGAAGGCTCCAGGGAGACCTTATAATGGCCTTCCAGTACTTAACGGGGGCCTACAGGAAAGATGGGGAGGAACTCTTTATCATGGTGTGTAATGATAGGACAAGGGATAATGGTTTTAAACTGAAAGAGGGTAGACAGATTAGATATTAGGAAGAAATTTTTCACTCTGAAGGTGGTGAGACACTGGAACAGGTTGCCCAGAGAAGCTGTGGAGGCCCCATCCTTGGAAGTGTTCAAGGCCAGGTTGGATGGGGCTTTGAGAAACCAGATCTACCAGGAGGTGTCCTTGCCCATGGCAGGGGGATTGAACTAGATTACCTTTATGGTCCCTTTCAACTCTAACTGTTCCATGATTCTATGACTGATAGTAAGAAATATTAGATGTGGTTTTTATTATATAACTGAACTATGAAGTTACACATTTGTAGGAGTGTAATTAATGGATTCTACATTTATTTGTACCCTGAAATTTACAGGTTATTCCTAAACCCTTTACTCAGTTTGGATTTTTTTAAGAAAATAGTTATAATAATGAGGAAGCAAAACAACCAGAATCCGCTTTGAAGCTATAAGGTGACATTACTGTCACATGCAAATACCTCCTATTTCTTGTAGTGATTGTGGTGAATTATTATTATTATTAATCGTATATATTAATGCTGGAGACTAAAAGTCTAACGTAGGTTGCTGCTACATCGGTCTGGCTACTCTGTGTGAGGTCCAATGTACATATT
Organism: Pluvialis apricaria; assembly: GCA_017639485.1. NCBI lineage: Eukaryota > Metazoa > Chordata > Aves > Charadriiformes > Charadriidae > Pluvialis > Pluvialis apricaria. Next base: position 40,844,631 of record CM030007.1, read on the forward strand.
TCAGGAACTTACCCTGAACCTAATTTGTAGGTGTATAGCAAGCCATTTTAAATGTGTTTTGATTGCACAGTAAATGCAAAGATGTTAGTGTCTTTGAAAACTATCAGAAGACCTCACCTGTTTAACCTTGAGGCTTGAGTTTATATGGGTGTGGCAGGTGCACACACACACATATACTCCCTGCCCTGTGAAGGCCTGAAACTTCTTGAAGTTGCATGGTGACTACCATCACAAACATACTTCCACTGAAAGATGAGGAAGTTAAGACCCTCAGCCAATGAGGACTAACATGACCATATATGATCACAGATCTGATTTGACTAGGGTATAATTGGAGCTGCCAAATTGGGCTGGTCCTCCTCAGAGCAGTGGGTCTGCAGTTGGGGGACTCTCCCTGTGAGTTGGGACACCACCTACAGTTAGTCCTACAGGCTGAGAGCCCTCGCCTTATTTGGTGAGTGATTGCGCATTTTGCATCCTTGTTTCTACAACTTAAGAATTCTTAAGTAGTGTGTAGTATTAAGGCTGTGTAGTATTAATTCCGTTTTACATCTTGAAGCTGTGGTTTATTAATGTCGGAGTCTTAAACAGTTTGGATAGCATAAAGTTGTTTGATTAAAATAAAGTTTATTTTGAGTTTATCATGTGTCTAATTTAATTTTCTTATGAGCCTCTGCAACAATGGGAAGATTCACTTTCTGGAAATTTTCAAAAACTTCTTCCTATCTCTATTTACCATGCAGGAAGGTTATGATACTTGGTGAGACGTACCTCATTTTCAGTAGCTGGATATAGGTTTCTAATTTAAGGTAAGCAGGACAGATATTCAGGTTCTGCTCACTATATGCACTGACAACATAAACCAATTTCCTGCAAATAGGCAAGTGATACCATTTGAGACAACTTGGAATCCTTCACCTGAACTTCACTGCTCCTTAGACACCCTGGGGCAAGAAAAATGGCACCACATGTCCGTACAGGATTGGTTCAATCAGAGCCTTGTATCTCTGTAACCTTAGGAACTCAATTCATTTACTTGTACATAAGTATACAGTGTTATTTGGCATGACCTTGATATTCAAGATCCATGCCTTGGGGACCATGTGGGATATTATAGGACATCTCAAATCACATTATGTGCCTATGTTTGGGCAACTGAATTGAGCTGTAGGTGCTAGCTGATGTCAACATTAAATAGACTGGATTCTTCCACGTAAGTACAAAATAGCAGATAGATGCCTTTCAAAAGAGCTTAAAATCAATACATATTAGATGACCACGGAATGGGAAAAATTCTGTAATATAGAATCATAGTAAATGACATTTTTACAGCAAATGTCATCTTAGTTCAATTCTTCAGGGAAGGTAGGAAGCTTAATTAGAAACTATTAATCTAAATGAAGGAATGAAGTAAAAATTATTTTGAAGGGACAGCACAAGAGAGTGGGCAATGACACAGACTCTGCCACTGGGCTGATTGTCAGGAACAGACACAGGGGCAGGGCAAGATATGACAGAAAAGAAACCCAGTGTAACCTGAGGTACCTTTACAGAATGCACTTGTTTATATGTTGTTGTAAGCTGCTCCTACCTGATGATATTACTATTTGGCTCTCTCCACAGTTCTTCCCTAGACGATTTGGGTTTAAGATGGAAAACCGAGGCCCTAGTGCCTCCTTGTGAATTTTTTTTGTCTCTATCTTTTCTTCCCCTGTGTATCTCATCAAATCATGTCTGATTATGGCTAGATTCCCTGGTATTTAGCTATTATTGAATGCAGTAATGAAAGAAACCATAGAGATACTTAATTATCTACGCAGCAGGTGTCCAATGAAGAAACTTAATTCTAACCTTTTCCTCTGTGATAAGATAATTAGTTGGGTATAATTGCTGCTAATATAAATATTCACTGATTGCAAACTGTGCTTTAAAGACTGTTTCTGTGGAAAAAAAAAAGAAAACAACAAAATAAAACAAAACAAAAAAGCAAACTTCTTCCATAAAACTACAGGAGTGCTGTTGTGCACTTCTAAACAAATACAGACTTTCCATAAAGAAAATAAAAAAAAAACACATAAAATTCTACCCATTTTTATTGTGAAATATAATAGATTTCCCTGACTGGGTTAAAAATTCTACCTATTAATGCACATCTTTACACATATTAAAAATTATAGCTATCAGAAAACAAGTCGGCATTATGCCTATGAGTTATTATATTGACACACAATAAAACAGGTTTTAGTTATACTTGCTAATGTTGTACTGAGATAGCAAAAGGTAATGAATGTGTCATGAGATGGGAAAAAGGTGATGGATGAGATGGAATCACAGAGATTTTTTTCTTCCAAGTGACAGGAAGGCTAGATTGATTCAGATCTGAAAAGAAATACCTTGTTTCCCCAAACATACCACCAAAGTCCACCATTTCCCTGAATGCTCTACGGCAAAAAAAAAAGTCTAAGCTATGCAATAGGTTTTCTTCTTCCGTTTTCACAGAGTAAGGTGCAGGAGTCAAACTAACCTAAAACTGAGAACATCGGTAGCACTAATGGTATTAATTTTCTAGTTCTTTAACTGTATGGATTTAACATACTGTTAACGAAATAAAAATTAATAATACAAATGCTACAGTATATGTAGCTCATATTCACTTCTTCATGAAATTCAATCATAATTTTTCATTGAGCTGTTGCTCATCTGCCCAGAACTCTGTTGCAGGAACTTTAAGAGTAAGTTGACCATCCACATGGGTGAAGAGTGGGGAAATTAGAAAGGCATGTGTGCATTGTCTGTGATGGTGAGATAAATACAGCATCTACAAATAAATCAGCAGTGACACTGTTAAAGATACTAACATAATTTTTATGTTTTGGTCTCATTATTAAACATTAAGGCACTGACACAGATCATACGGAAGTTTTGAAAAGGTCTGCATTGATTGTGTAGGCATTCAGCCAGATCCTAACTGAGATGATAAAGCAAGAGCCAAACATTTTTTGCACTGGTGTTTGATAATCTGTACGCAAAGGGACCCAATTTGCCATTTGTTTACTGTTTATACTTTTAACGTTTTCTTAAGATAAAACTTGAAAGTAAAATCAAAAGAACCCAGGACATTTACTTTTTGCAATGCAGTTCTGTGCCTAGGTGTTAATTCTGAATTGAATTCCCTAGGCAAAGATTTTTACAGTTCATGGGATTCTGAGAATAACTGAGATCAAGTACACACTTTTTTGGAACAAATGTAATGAAAAAAAATAATTTCATTATCTTGAGTTGGCTTGCGAGTAACCTTTAGAAATGCAGTACTTTCAGCCAAGAACCCTTTTACTGAATCTCTCTTAAATCCCATCGTCTTGAGTAGCATCAGGGAATAGTCAGCACCTTGAGGAGCTGTCCTGCCCTGTGCAAGATCAAACCTTCTATTCTCCATCTGTCTTGTTTTCCCCACACATTTAACATAGAGCAATAGTAAAAAAAACGGATTCTTTTTCCTCCCTTTACCAAAAAGAGTGGACTCCTTTTCCTGCAGTCTTTGGCTTCAACTCTCATTGCTGGTGCTAGAGCACTTTAAGTGAAAGTGAAGTTCTTTCCTCTTTTTTCTTTTTTTTTTAAAATAGTGTTAATGTTATGAGAAGACTTCTAATGTTGACAGCATAAATACTTTAAAGGAGGTTAATATTCTTTTCTGGGACAGGCATTTTTTAAAAATGAGCAAGCATACCTAAAAATAACAACCTGAATACTGAAAACAACATCTAAAAAGAGTCATATATATTAAAAATTATCTTGTATATAAACCAGAACTTTTACTCATGTGATGCCCAACTAGACTCCAGTCTTCCAAATAGTAGGCACAAGCTCAACTTAATGTTAGTATTATGGCTCTGGGCACTGTATAGATGTTAGGTTTCAATACCCTAAATAACAAGATATTACAGTGTGTCGAAAGAAAGATTAATTTAAATCTGAAAAAAAAGAAGCAAATCCTTTAAAGTAGTGTTCTCAATTATTTTTGTGCTTGTTATTGATGAAAGGACTGATTAATCTTAAATCAAAATTAGAGTGCCTTGTGCAGTGCTGGGAGATGTTTTTTAACTCTAGCTAAGCTTTCAATGATTATTTAGTACTTTCATTTTCCTGCATTTTGTTTTCTCCTTCCTTTGAAATGCACAGGTGGCAGTGACTCAACAACCACAAGACTATGGAAAAACCTAACAACATACATCACCTTTTTTTGTTCTGGAAGTTCCTTAGGTAGTTTTCATGTAATACATTCTCAAACTGCCTTCCAAGATCCTAGCAGTGTTTAGTGGGGATCCAGAAACTGAGTAAACCACAGCCTAATTTTTAAAAATATGTCAATATATTGTTTTTCAAAAATATGTACATGAGAGTTTTTTTAATATGCATGTATATATATTTATAAAAATATTGATATATCTTTACACACATTTACAGTTCTGAAAGTCAGTTGGCCTCAGGTGGACTAGTTAAGTACTGAATATAATCATTTTATCCATATTAAAATTATTGGTCCTGAATAATTTGGGACATTAAAAAAATACGCTGTATCTATGATAATACCAATAAAAAGAATGAAAAAAAAGTAACTGTTAAGTCTTATCCTTTACACATTATTTCCCAATGTGTACAATAAAAATGCGCAAAATGAAGTGTAAAATACTAGAAATGCCATTCTTGATTCAAGAGAGGTTTAATGTTGTGGCGGGTTTACCCTGGCTGGACATCAGGTGCTGGCCAAGCAACTCTATCCTTCCTCTTCCTTAACTGGACAGGGGAGAGAAAATATAATGAAAGGTTCATGGGTTGAACTAAGGACATGGAGACATCACTCACCAATTACCATCATGGGCAAAACAGGCTCAACTCAGGGAAACTAATTTATTACCAATCAAATCAGGGTAAGGTAATAAGAAAGAAAACTAAATCTTAAAATCCCTCCCCTGCACCCTTCCTTTCTTTCTGGGCTCAACTTCATTCCAATTTTCTCTGCCTCTTTCCCCTGAGAGGCTCAGGGGAGAGGCAATGGGGGTTGCGATCAGTTCATCACACATTATCTCTGCTGCTCCTTACTCCTCAGGGGAAGGACTCTTCACACTCTTCCCCTGCTCCAGCATGGATGCCCTCCCATAGGAGACAGTCCTCCATGAACTTCTTCAGCATGGGTCCTTCCCACAGGCTGTGGGAACTGCTACAGGGCACAGTCCTTCAGGAACAAACTGCTCCTCTGTGGATCCCCCACAGGGTCACAAGTCCTGCCAGCAATCCTGCTCCAGCGTGGGCTGCTCTATCCACAGGTTCACAGGTTCTGCCAGGAGCCAGCTCCAGTGCAGGTTTCCCACAGGCTCACAGCCTCCTTCAGGCATCCACCTTCTGCAGTGTGGGGTGCTCCATGGGCTGCAGGTGGATATCTGTTCCACCGTTAACCTCCATGGGCTGCAGGGGGACAGCCTGCCTCACCATGGTCTTCACCACAGGTTGCAGGGTAGTCTCTGTTCTGGCACATGGAACATCTCCTCCCCCCCTTCTTCACTGACTTTGGTGTCTTCACAATTGTTTCTCTCACATATTTGCACTCCTCTCCTCCAGCTACTTTTGTGCAGCAGTTTTTTTTCCCCGTTCTTAAATATGTTATCACAGAGGCACTACCACTGTCACTGATTGGCTTGGCCTTGTCCAGCGGTGGGTCCATCCTGGAGATGGCTGGCATTGGCTCTATGGGCATAGGGGAAGCTTCTAGCAACTTCTCACAGAAAGCCCCCCTGTAGCCCCCCTGCTATGAAAACCTTGCCACACAAACCCAATACAAATGTTAATATAGCAAAGCTATATTAACACTTGCACTCAAACTTGGAGCTCCTTTGAATGATCACTGAGCCCAAAGCTTCTTGTGCTAGTCATTTGTTATTTGCTCAGAGGAGTAAGATATTTAGCCAGAGGTAAAACATTCAAAAAGAATGAAATAATATATAAAAAATATGGCTCTAGTTATATTTAAAAGACTGTTTAGATCAGGTTGAAATGAATGTAAAGCTACAATACATCAGTGTGCTTTTACAGGACTCAGGATTATTTACCAGTATTGACACAGAGTGAATTACCATTAAATGTCTTGACTGCTTGGCTAGTTCCTACATTCATGTTCAGGTCATATCTGCACCCTAACCAAGTTCACTCCAGCCTTCGTAAGTTCTCACACACTGTAGTTTAAACAGAAATAAATGCAAAGCACAGAGATCAGCTGAGCAGTATATCCAGATTGATCCAGACATCAAAACCTTTCATGTAGTTTTGAACAAATGAGAACATTCCGTTTCTAAGAGCTGGTAGGAAGCCAATCCCTGCAAAATCACTACCAAAGCTCAGACCAGCACTGGCGTCTTCTACACTTTTTATAACACTGTTAGAGGATTTGGACAAGTTGTCTCAAAGACAAGGTAGTCACTCCTACTGGCCACAAAATGTAGACTCAGTTCTACAAAGTGGAGTCAGTTGCTTTCCCTGCTCTTAGAAGAGTGGGGAAAGTGTACAGAAAGAGATTGTTATCTATATTTGCTAAGATCATTGGAATTATTGATTATTCCATTTAAAATTAAATATATGCGTATGACTTTGCAAGATGGGGACATATGTACTTGATTTACTACTCCTATTTTGTTGCAATCAGTGTTCTCATTTACATTTACCAGAGGACGTGTCCATCTCCTTTGACCATTGACCTGTTTTCTCAGTATCTCATCATATTTACTAAATGAAGAAATAGTTGTTTAATGCACAGTAATGTATTATTAATAAAAGCAGTCATAATAGTTCTAGCGTATGTCTAATTCACCCAGGGAACCTGAGCTACCAGGTTACTCAATAAAAGAATGTTAATAATATTAATTAACATTTATTTTTTGTGTAACAATTTTGATCTACGGATATAGTTTGCAGTGACTGACAGAGAAATGTGAGTTTGAGGTTTATTTTTAGAGATGACAATATAGAAATTACTTGACCAAAGAACAAACAAGCCTCCTGATTTCTGCTGCAACACTCTTAAAATGTTTCTAAATATTTCCTTTTTATTTATTTTTTTTAATTGCAAACATTATTTTTACTAGCATTTTTTTCTGTAAATCTATATGAACATCAAAACACGTTTTATTTTTTCTTGGATTCTATATATGGAATGTCTGTTACTCTTTGAAGCTTGAACAGGAACCTTCATTCATTGCACATTATTCAGTAACCAAAGTCTTTGAGAATTCTCCCTGCTGAGAAGCAAAGGTTGATAGTAGGGGTTAATATAACTACACATTTTTATTCATCTATCTGACCACATATATTCTAAGCGCACAGTTTAATAGAGCTTAATGAGGTTTCTCACTGTTTATAGGCTCTGCCTATACCATGGTAATTAGCACTGAGGCATTATTCACTCTTGTCTTAATAAGAGTTTCATTTTAGCCTTTGTAAGAGGTCCTGCTATTTTTTGCTTCATTGCTTTGCTTTATTGAACATTATACGACATGGTAAGCAATTAAGTATGATTGTGGAAGAAATTAAATCACAAAAAGTGCGTTAATGGTCAGGCTTAAATCCATAAAAGCAGTGAAACTGCAGTTAAGGTTGAAACCATACTTACTTTACCTCCTACGCCTATGAACTGCAACTTGTATAGTATTCAAGTTCATTTATTCTTTTCATCTCAGTAGCCATACAAAATGTGGAGGAATAATGACAATGTTTACTATATAATTCAGCATTTCCTTTCATTGTGAGTCTTTCAAGAGCTCAATATTTTACTGATTATAGCTTTATGTTTTCAAAGATAACATTTAAAATGTCCATGGACACTATCTATGCATGCAAATGCATCCAAGCAGCTCCGGCTTAACCTATGACTGAAATCCTTTAATCAATATATTTTTATATTGGCTATAAAATACCTCAAAGGTATTTAATCACAAAGATACATTTAAAATGTGCATAAACAATGTCCTCAAAAGCATCCCTATACAGACCTTACAAATACATCTTTTTGAAGTGTTCTTTAATTTCCACATTGAAAAATCCTTTTAAGTGATGTTCATAATAGAAAGTATTTTGTACTGCACACTACCAAAAGAATGGCTTTTCAAGAACCTGTGCTAATTTATACCAAAGAAGATGTGTTCCACTATATGTGGCCTTGAATAGAGAAAAAATAAAAACTGTCTCTTGTTCTAAATTAGCTTACTTTTAAATTTAAAAAAGAAAAAAAGATGATCCACAGGCTCCAATATTCAAACATTTTGCATTTAAAGTACAAGACTATGCATACTTATAGGCAACTTATTTTCAAAAACATGTTACAGAAGATTGAAAGTCATAAAAATCATTTTATGCGTTAAAGTATCTTGTAAATGCATTTAGTGAAGATGAACCTTTACTCTTATTTGCAGGTAAATTTCCAGCAAAGATATAATAATAAGTTTGCATGAAATGGTAATTTCATTGAATTTATAAATGTTCTTATATTTACCTATGAATTTGTTTTAATTCTAAGACTAACAGATATTAGTTCAACTATTCTGAGTGGTAGATTTTGCAGAATGCTCCTGTTTGATAGTCCTTAGGGAAATTGACTGTCCTTAGGCAAATAAACCTTTTTTTCAGGGAATGCCGTTCCCCAAATACCTGAGAAGTATAAAAAGAGGATTAGAAAAGAAAAAAGAAAGAAAGAAAGGATTGTACTGAAAAAGTTGTGGCCATGAAGAGGCATAGAGTAACACAGCAAAACCCAATAATAATAAAGTATCATTTTGTTGGTGTGGAATATGGAATCTTTTACTTCTGATAGACGGCTTATCACTTTCTGTGACAGAACACAAAATCAGCCTTCTCTTTGACTCTGTCCAAACTATTTATTTGAAGTAAACATTGCAAAAGATAAAAAGTTAATTATATACAAATCCAACTTTTATTGGAGTATTAACTCAAGTGGTTAATTCTTCATGGAGAGAAGCCTCAAAATTAACAATAAGACATATCAGAAACAAAAGGCTTACAAACCAGTTTAATCTTGCCTATGTACATGGTCCTCCCTTATGCTGCCTATGAAATTTTATTTCTGTCTCCCTGAGCCCTGACTGTCAGCTGTCTGCTTTTCTCAGGAGCATCTCTACTTGACTTTTATGTTTTAATTAGAGACATAAAAAGCTTCTTTTTCTCTACATACCACATCCTACTATATGGAAACTTCTGTTTCTTGACGCATCCATTTGATCATAAGGGAAGGACCAATTTCCTACATATTCAATACTAATCACGTTCTCTTCTAATGACTAAGAAAACAATAAAAGCAAAATACATAGAATATATGCTGTCAGAAATCCCTTCTGAAAAGGTTTCAGTGCCATGTGCTAATTGGTAAATGAACCAAAGGTAGACCTTAATAGGCAGGGCTCCATATTAAAAAAAAAAAAAAAAAAAAAGTAAGCAGGAACAACAGTAAAATCTTCCACTAATTTTGGAAAAAAATGAATAAGATTATATTTCCTGGACAGATTACTATGAAAGTCAATGGTATGTTAAAATCCCTTTCAGAAGACACATTCTGTTCTCAAATTATGAAAAGAAGATATGTAAAATGGCATGATATACAGGCATAGGTACAGGTCTAGACATAGGTATAAATGTAGATACATAGATGTCTATTTTTTTTTATTAGCTAAATGTTATAATTTGAATCCTTGAATTTGTTACAACAAAAATAGTCCTACTCTAAATTGATAGTCATACTCTAAAATGTTTCTTATTCTTCCTCCATAGTCAAAAGGAAAATATGAACACCATTTTAAAAATATTCCTAACTGTTAGAGAATGTTTGCAGTAGTTCAGTAATTCATAGTGTATGGTTATCACGTTTTTAATTCAGTACCAAATGCTCTATAAACAAGATATACAATCTTATCAAACCACAGTGTTTGAGCTAGGATGTACAGGACAGTGCATACATGATCCTGTCTTTTATATGGGTGGATTAACACCCCTACTGAAGTATTTCTAAGCAGATTACTTGGACTATCCTTAGTATAATCCTGTTTATGGGTGAAATTAGTTTTCATTTTCATATTTTTTCAGCTTTTATTGTAACTCAAAGGTAGAGGTCTTAGTTCAGAAATAAATCCCCTAAAAGTCTGTCTTAGATAAACTGTGTCAACGTATTTAAAAGGGTGGAAAAATAGCTTTTTCTTGTGTGAGCTTGCAATCATAAGAGAAAAATAATATTGCCTTGGGGAAAAAATCTTGACTTTAGAAAGAAAGAAAGAATGGAACAATTCCTTTGAACTTTCTACGGAAAGTTGCAATTGTGTAAAATTAGGTTGACCATCGATAGTTTTAAATTATTTTATTTTTGAAAGGACAAAACCCTGAACTTTCCCTCCCTACTGTAATGGTAGATTGGAACTAAGAAAACTAACTCTTGCTATGTAATGAATATGTAACTTCTTGTAAGCTTATTCCTTGTAATAGAACTCAGACAGGAAAGAACTATCACTTTCCAATCAGCATTTTTTCTGTATCATTTTTATTATGCAGTAATAGCAGAAATCTCACCTCACCATCTGAATGTGTCACTCTGTGAGGGAACAAAAGTGTCACTGTGATAAGAAAGCCATTGAGTATCAGTGACAGCAGTTTAGAATAAATATCCATTTCCTCAATCTCCATTCAAGACATCTCAATATTTCCTAAATCATCAATGAATATATGTAATCAAAAACTAAAAAGTCATCAAATAGCAAAAGAGGGAAAGCAACCATGAAATAATATATTAAATAAATTGTATTTTTTCTTTTTTTTTCTTTATTTAATGTTATCTGATCAAGTCTGAGACAGAGATTATTGAAAGTACTTAATCCAATGAAGTTTTGATTAGTAATTGTAAAAGCTAACTGTCTTTTTTGACTACACAGTAAAAATTTTTGTCATACATCAAAAGTTTTTATGTTAGCATTACAACATATCCTAGGAAGGACAGAAGGACCCCTGCTAGGTTTTTTCAGGTTACTTCTGATCAGCCAGTTCAAAACAGGCAGGATGGATGCTTCTTGTTCATTAAATGCTTTCCCACATAGAATTCCCCTATGGATCAATGCTGCCACTTTCATTTTTAATATTTATATCCAATGTCAAGGCTAACAACAGCACGGAGATGGCAGAGAGCATTTTGTGGTGTAAGGCTTCACACTAATTAAGCAAATCATTCAAAGCCAGGAAATAAGCCTTACAATGTTGAGCTTAAATACTTAAAATACTCCTTTTACCAAAAAAACACTTTGAGAATTGCTTACTCTTCATAGACAGATATAGAAAATTGATGTGATACCAGTGTGGTAGAGCATTGCTGACATAAGCAAAAGCAGAAGAGTCAATGACTGGAAGCTGGAATCAGAAAAAAATCAACCTTGAAATAAGGTTCGTTTTCCTAGCTGTGATGGTAATTAAACACTAGAAAAGCTTCCACAGGAGGCAATAGTCTAACCAGTGCTTGCAGTCTTTAAAATGAGTTTAACTGTCTTTAGAAGTATAATGCTTTAATCAAGTCCTTCAGATAAATATTATGCACAATATGAACTTGAAAAGGAAACATCAGAGTTGAATGTTCAGGGTGGTTCTTTCTGGCAATGAAATTTGTGATAAGACAATTGATCCTATATTTATTATTTGCCTTTGAGCAGATCAAGATAGTAAGTGTTGTCCTTAATATTTGCAGATCTATGCAAGAGAATGACTACAAGCAAATTTGAAGTAATGTGTTTCAGGATGATTTTATCCTGTCCTGTCTTCTCCCTTCAGATAAAGACTGACACAGTAAGTTTTCACCTTTTTCAGCTCTTCCCTCTGAACACCAAATGTAGGTTATACAATGGGACACACGAGAGGAGCAGATCTGTTTCTTTAGCAGTACACAGAATCCTCTCTGACCACTGGCTACCCTACCTTGCCTACCAGCTCAAGCTCTAACTAACACAGATATTTTGGGTTGGGAAAATACTTTTTCTTCACATGCAACTCAAAAGGGACCATGAGAAAAGTGTCCATCCTTTTCCATATGGAAGCATCATTTACCTGAAAGGATAACATAGGCATTGGTATCATAATCCAGGTAGGTCTTACATAACCAAAATTTCTTGCCTTTGTGACATTCTCCAACACTGAAACCAGAGAAAGATATTCTCATACTCCCTTCCTGTGGCAAAGTTTACTCCCCTTTTAAATGAAAGACTATTCTAGTAACTAAATACTATGTTTATTTTAGGGCATTTGGATGAAATTTTATGAACAGTGGCACAGGAAAAGCAAATTAGTTGGGTTTTTTTTCCATTAAAAATGGAAAAATGTGGAAAAAATTATTACAATTCACTCAAACTCTTAAAAATATGTATAATCCAATAGATTAGCTGAAGACATTTATGTGAGGTTTACCTACACACTTGAAGCTAAGCTTACGTTTAAATGCCTAACTGGGTAGGAACAGATTTTAAAACAGAAAAAAAAGTACAGATTTAGTGGACTGGCAGAAATACTACAAACATTTTCAATAACATTTTGTGTCATGCAAGTTTGCATTGCTCTATTTGAAATAACTCCAGAGATTCAAGCAGCCCTGAATCTGCTGTTTACAAGATACTGCAGAAAGAAAATACTGTGGCAGTGCTATTTTGATTAAACTTGGTCTGTTTCATTGATGTATAGGAAGATTCTGACACAATAGGCGTAATTAATCACAAGGATCATGTTTTGCCTGTAAGAGAGGAAAAGGACCAAAAGGTACCATCTCTGGATTTTTCCTGGAATAAAAACCAATCTGGCCTGCATAATTCAGGGGAGAAACGGCTCATTCCTTTGCGTAGAACTCATTCCTTTTCCTTAACACAGTACCTATACAGGTATATAATTGCAGGTACTTTATAAAATCCTGTAAATATACAATAAAAATCAGATGAATAATTAAAACAAAACAAAACAAAACAACAAAGGAGAGGAGTAGCAGTCTTAAAAAAAAAAAAGTTACTAAAAGGTTACTCTCCAAAAAATAGACACAGGTTTTAAATGCTAACACCCTCTACAATAATCCAAAGCAGAAATATTATAATTAATCATACTGTTTTCAAGGACTATAAGAAACACTTTCTCCAAATTTGCTTGACAAAGATGATTCCTTGTTGGCTGTTATGCAAAGTACTTTGAAAAGTTCAGAGCACAAGTAGTGACATCATTGACCATGTAAAGTACCAAATGTACCATTATTTTTCAAGATAAAAAAGTATGAGAGACTAATAACACGAAATTCCGGTCTGTGTACAGATCATTATTTTAAAGAAGGTAAGATTGAATACCTGCTATGCAGCAGATATTGCAAGCAAAGTGTTTAGTTAAACTGAGACAGATGTCAGCACAAAAATGAGTGCTACAAATAAACATATACATATCACTGAATATTCTCTAAAATGTTCTGTGTGTTTCAATTCATTGGATTATTTTTGTCTTCATTGCTTCCAAATGCTCATAAAATTGAATTATACCAGAATATACATTCATAGAAGGCCATATAAATTCACATATGAGAGTACTTCTGCAGAGAAAAAAAAAAAGAAAAAAGGAAGGAAAAAGGAAGGCTTGCAATGCTAGTCACTGGGAAAACGGCACCACTATGGCTAGGATGAATCAGAATATTCATTCTACTCTGATTATACCAACTTCTTCCCATCTCCACCCTTTTGCCTCCTGTCCCGTGTTCCCAGCTTGCCGTGGGCCAGAAGGGGTGTTCTGCATGTTGCACTGACTCCACAGCTGGCCATGCTTTCCAGCTGCCCTCTGGGACAGAGGTGATGGATGTTCTGACAACAACCTGCAGGTACAGGAAATTCTGCTTCTACCTCCAGTGCATCTTGAAAAAGATTTATTTTTTCTGTCCCTATAGAGTACTTTTTTCTTTTCCCTGAACTAGTTTTGAACAGAGGTCTTAGTAGGCAGAGAGAGAGTGTAGCTCTGGGATCTTTTTAAAAGAGAACAGTGACATAGTGACAGTTGCAATGAAGATGTGAAATAAAGATGGTTAGGCAAGTTTGAGTGTGCTGAATTGCTTTCTGCTGTAGGGGCATCTCTCCCCACTGCTGTTGCTTTAACATGCTAGTAAGATATCCATAATGAGAATTTACTTGTTTTTAATTCTTTGCACTGTATAAATGTCGGGAATCAATGTTTTTCTTCAGGGGCAGATGAATTATGACTAAATGCAGAGATCTATTTTGAGGGAAAGGATCTAACAAATTTGGACTTGTATCTTTTTCTCAGAGCAATTGATAACTAAATATCTTAAAGAGTGTTCTTCATATGTAATGCAACCTGATATTAAGGATTAGCCCATGCATTTCTGAAATGTCAGGAAAAACTGATTAAAAGCACAAAAATATTAACAGTTTTGTACTTGGAAAGGCAGGCAAGTAATCCAAAGATTCTAGAACTCTAGAAATGTCTACATTTTTCTTCCTGGTGTTCAGGGATGAGAATTTTGGGGGTTCTTTGGACAGTGAAATAAATTTATCTCTACCACCTGACAGAAGAGTGTTACATACATTGAAGAGAGATATGTAAATCACACAGGCCTTTGGGGAAAAAAAAAAGAAAAAGGGACTTGCGATCCCCCTGAGAGAATGTTAATTTGGTAGCAATTTGTTCACTAAAACCACAGAAGTGATGGCAGATGAGTTTTCTTTAAATATATTTTAAGTCTTAGGTTTGAACATTTTTTTTCTTGACAATGAAAAGGGGAGGAAGTATTATCTCATACTTCGAAAACCAGATTTATTCTTTGTTTCTCCTCAATAAACATTTCGTTTGATTTTCTTGGTTATGCTGCTACCTCATTACCTGTTCAGGTAAATGTTAGGTACTCTGGAAAATTAAGACCTTTCAGAAAGATAAAAATATAACACCCAGCACTTTTACTCCCAGAAAATCAGGGTTAATAACAAATGTTCAGTCTGATTTGTTCTGAATTCTCTCTACTGCATGGACTGATATCTGTATTTTCATCTAATTTTCCTGAGAGCTGCTTTTCCTTGAGAACATATGCATATTCTGGACACTAGTGGTGTTATATTTCAGAGTAGTATGTATAGAAGAATTGTCTTCACATACGCGTGTCTTTTTTTTTCTTCTGCTTTTCATGCTCTTATCACAACAAGAGAATGAAAACAAAAAAAGTGTCATACATTTATTTGCTTGAGATTTTTCTCTTAGCTTTATATATAAAGTAGATTTCTATAATTGGATGCTCAATAGCTCATAGCTCAGTAAATTGCCTTTTTATTTGTCTGACAACCTCCACCTCCTTTAGTCTGTAGGTGGACAATGCTTTATTTTTATTTTATTTTCATATTTTATTTGCAGTGGATTTCAATGGACTGACTATTGTATCCACACATTTTGTGTGTCACTTGCTGCTCATGAATTTAGGGGAACAGGGTAGGTGCGACTGATCTCATTATAGTGTAAGTATCTACAATATACTTGTCTACAGCTAGAATAATCACTTAGACTCTTCTTGTTATAAGTGAAGAGAAGCATAGTGCATTTATCCAACCTGGTATAGAAGTAAGCCCTTTTTGATGAGGTGAATCAGGCCTTGATCATGTCTCTGGAGACATGACAATAACTTGGCTGAATTGCTTCCAAAGAACCAATGTTATTTGCCTTTTTAATAGACAAATTGCCTTTTTAATAGACAGCATATGACTTCTTAGATTTCAGTCTAACCAAGCACTAATGCAGAAAAGAATAAGGAGATCTGAAAACTAAAAACTAGACGGACTAGCTCAGGAGATACCTTCATTTTATATATCAATAGTTAAGTGAAGTGAATCCCACCCTAGATTGGGCAGTCGAAAATAGCTTTGTTACTTAACCACCCTTGTTTGTCTGTCCTAAGATCCTTATATTCAGGGTCTTGAAAGTCTCATCACTTGTCCCAGTGCAAAACTGCTTGCAATCTGGCCACTGTTTTGAACTGAATGAACCTTCTCTTGCTCAACTTCCCAAGGTGGTCTTTCTTAAGGAGACTATATTCACCCACTGCCACACTACAGAGATAAAAAGAAGTCCACCATGTCCCTCTAGTCTCAAAGAGACTGTAGTTCTGCAACTGTGCATAGATTTCTAATTCACAGGTTTTTTTCCTACGCTGCATGCATATACATAGATAGTTGAACTGGGTTGCCCATTGTGCTGATCTTACAAGGGGAACGTGAGGACCCTGCCCATCACAGTGTTCCTAAGGTACATCCTCATTGCATGGCATGCCTTCGCTGGTCTTCGGTTATGAGAACCATTCCTCAGTGTAACTTATTTAAAGCCCTCTTCACTATGTTAGCAAGCCTGTTTCCAAATATTCTCCTGTTCCACCTTGTCAGACACATTGGTCCCCTCCCAGCAGTCCTTGTTCCTCAGACAGGGACCCCCGATTCATATAATCAGAAAATCATTTAGGTTGGAAAAGACCCTTAAAATCACTGAGTCTAACCATCAACCTAACACTGCCAAAACCACCACTAAACCATGTCCCTAAGCACCACGTCTATCCATCTTTTAAATACCTCCAGGGATGGTGACTCCACCACTTCCCTGGGCAGCCTGTTCCAATGCTTGACAACCCTTTCTGTGAAGAACTTTTTCTTAATATGCAATCTAAACCTACTCTGGCATAACTTAAGGTCATTTCCTCTTGTCCTATCGCTTGTTACTTGGGAGAAGCGACCGACCCCCACCACTCTACAACCCCCTTTCAAGTAGTTGTAGAGAGTGGTAAGCTCTCCCCTCGGCATCTTTTTCTCCAGACTAAACAGCGACAGTTCCCTCGGACGCTCCTCATAAGACTTGTTCTCTAGATCCCTCACCAACTTCATTGCCCTTCTGTGGACTCACTCCAGAATCTCAATGTCTGTCTTGTAGGGAGGGGCCCAAAACTGAACACAGTATTCGAGGTGTGGCCTTACCAGTGCCGAGTACAGGGGAACAATCACTTCCCTAGTCCTGCTGGTTGCATTATTTCTCATACAAATCAGGACATTATTGGCCGTCTTGTCCACCAGGGCACACTCATGGCTCATGGTCAGCCAGCTGTCAACCAACACCCCCAGGTCCTTTTCCACCAGGCAGCTTTCCAGCCACTTCCCAAGCCTGTAGCACTGCATAGAGCTGTTGTGACCCAAGTGCAGGACCTGGCACTTGGCCTTGTTGAATGTCTTACAGTTGGCCTTGGCCCATGAATCCAGCCTGTCCAGATCCCTCTGTAGAGCTTTTCTACCCTCAAACAAGTTGACACTCCCTCCCAACTTGGTGTCATTTGCAAACTTACTGAGGGTGCACTCGATCCCCTTGTCCAGATCATTGATAACGATACTAAACACAACTGGAAGTCAAAACCCAGTCTGAGGCGTGAGGTATGCATCAAGGGTTAATCCACTGGATGCATTGTCTCCTTCTTTCAGCATGATTGATGAAATGTATCACCTGCTCCCACACTTTTCAATTTTATCTCAAAAGCTTTGAAATCACTCTTGGTACACTCTGTGTCTGCCCTGACAATATCATCGGTGCCCATCATGGGTAAGCAGCAAGGGGTAATGCTCCAAGAGCTCTATGGATCTTGAGTCTTTTTGCAACGTCCTAGTTCTGTGCTGTCCACAAGTATCAGATCTCCCAAAACACACAAGTCAGGTTGGTGGGCAGTTTGCTTCGTTCCCTGCAGGAGAGAGCCTCCAGTAACTTTCACCTGGCTTTTCCTCTTTATGCAAACACTTGATTGAGGCTCTTCTGACTCTGATGCCTTCCATGACAGCTCTTGTTTGCCATCACCAGTTTCCACTCCACCATACAGTCCTGAAGCAACAGAGCTACAATTGGACAAGGATCCTTCATTCTGCTGCTAGAAATCACAAGTTTACAGACACCCTCACTTTGGGAGTCTGCATCCACTGATATCTTAGGGCATATTTTTTGTCCATCATTCCTTACACCATAAAACTCAGGCTCCTGCCTCTGCAGACTCTCTGTGATGTGAAGACCCTATTAAATTTTTTTCTTTGTACTCGCTGATGGTGGGCCATCTGCTCACCTCCTCCTACAGCTACTTCACATAGCAATTCAGCACCTTGACCAGAGCACACCTCCCCCAGGTAAGGCCACTCAGCTCCTGGCTCTCAAGATCTGCAATGGCATCCTTCATAGGGAGCTCTATCTGGGTGAAGTCCTCTGACATACCAAGGTAGATTTTTCCCTGGAGCCTATGCTCTGAGTCACTTTGACATGACCTTTGCACAGCCCCACACAATCTTGAGCAGAGTTTCTGGACCTCTCTCCATCCCTGTTGAGCTAACCATTGCAACAAATACAGTGTGTGTTAGCTGCCTCTGCTGTCCTTTGCACTCTTATAAAAAGATCGTAACTGCTGATTGCAAGCCCACTGTGCAAAAAATTGCTTCTCAGACACTATACCTTCCTGAAACTACTCTTCCTTCCAAGGGAAATTGCTACATTTTTTTCCAGGAAGATTGCCACCTCTTTTATTTCAAAATAGCCATGATAAAGGACAGTTACACCTGCTGTGAGTGATATCATAAGCTTGAATTAAACATTTTATACAAAACAAACTCTGAAGTGATATCCTCTAAGAAGGAATAATAATATGGACAATAAGCAACAAGGTTTAATTTTTTTAAAAAAAATCATAATTTGAAAATTCTTTGGCATTTTAGTATCATATTTTAGGGATGATCTAGATGGAAATTCAATAAAAATTTACTTTAGGTGTGAATTTAAGGTTTTATTTACCTAAAAGTGGTGGTGGGGGGAAACTGTCTTATTAGAATTACTTAGTGACTGTGTCTTAAAAAGTAGAATTCACAGCACTGGATTTCATTTGGTGCATTGTGAACTAAGCTGAAAGTCCAGCTGGCACAATTCAGAATTAGATTCTAGACTTTATCTGTATAAAGAAATCACTTTTCTATCAGCAGCTGAGCCACAGTAAATCTTTAACATGTGATCAATAAATGTAAGCACACTGACATCTCTCTGATTACTGGCCCTTAGAACTGGTGACGCATACACCTATCAGCCCTGTGACACACGGCCTCTTCTCCAGGTGCAGGCATCCAGACTTCTCTTGCACCTAAGTCCATCCAGTGACAGACACCACAGACTAACAGTCCCTCTGGCTCAATGTTTCACTCCAGTTACCGGGTTTTGTATTCACTTACTTTGGTTCCTCCACTTGCTGTCATCTAAGCCTTTCAGCAGTCAACCATGTGATAGGGAGTGAAATTAGAAACATAGAATCATAGGATTGTAGAATCATAGGGTAGTTTGGGTTGGAAGGGACCTTTAAAGCTCATCTAGTACAACACCCCCCCCCTCCCCTGCAATAAGCAGGGACATCTTCAACTAGATCACTTTGCTCAGAGTCCCATCCAACCTGACCTTGAATCTTTCCAAGGATGGGGCATCTACCACCTCTCTGTTCCAGTGTTTCACCACCCTCATTGAAAAGAATTTCTTCCTTATATCTAGTCTAAATCTACCCTCCTTTAGTTTAAAATCATTACCCCTTGTCCTCTCATAAAAGGCCCTGCTAAAAAGTTTGTCCCCATCTTTCTTATAAACCCCCTTTAAGTACTGAAAGGCTGCAATAAGGTCTTCCCAGAGCCTTCTCTTCTTCAGGCTGAACAATCCCAACTCTCTCAGCCTGTCCTCATAGGAGAGGTGTTCAATCCCTCTGATTGTTTTCATGGCCCTTCTCTGAACTTGGTCCAACAGGCCCCTGTCTTTCCTGTGCCGAGGGCTCCAGAGCTGGATGCAGTACTCCAGGCGGGGTCTCACCAGAATGGAATAGAGGGGCAGAATCAGCTCCCTCAACCTACTGGCCATGCTTCTTTTGATGCAGCCCAGGATACAGTCGGCCGCCTGGGCTGTGAGCGCTCATTGTCAGCTCATGTCCAGCTTTTCATTCACCAGTACCCCCAAGTCCTTCTTGAAAGGGCTGTTCTCAATAGCTTCATCCCCCAGCCTGTATTGATTCCAGGGGTTGCCCCAATCTAGGTGCAGGACCCTGCACTTGGCCTCGTTGAAGCTCACGAGGTTCACACAACCCACTTCTCAAGCTTGTCCAGGTCCTTCTGGGTGGCATCCTGTCCCTCAGGTATGTCAACCACACCACTCAGCTTTGTGTTATCAGCAAACTTGCTGAAGGTGCACTCAATCCCACTAAGTCATTGATAAAGATATTGAACAGTACTGGTCCCAATACAGACCCCTGAGGGACACCACTTGTCACCTATCTCCATCTGGACATTGAGCCATTGACCACTACCCTCTGGATGCAACCATCCAACCAATTCCTTATCCAAGGAACAGTCCACCCAGCAAATCCATCTCTCTCCAATTTAGAGAGGAGGATGATATGGGGGATCTTTTCAAAGGTCTCCCAGAAGTTCAGATAGACAACATCCATAGCTCTTCCCTTGTCCACTGGTGTAGTCAGTCCATCATAGAATCATAGAATGGTTTAGGTTGGAAGGGACCTTGAAGATCATCGAGTTCCAACCTCCCTGCCATAGGCAGGGACACCTCCCACATAGAAGGTCACGAGGTTGGTCAGGCAGGACTCAGCCTTTGTGAAGCCATACTGGCTGTCTCAAATCACCTCCCTGTCCTCCATGTGCCTTAGCATAGCTTCTAAGAGGATCTGCTCCATTATCTTCTCAGGCACAGAGGTGAGGCTGACAGGTTGGTAGTTCCCAGGGTCCTACCCTTTTTAAAAAGGGGTGCAATGTTTCCCTTTTTCCAGTCACCGGGGACTTCATCTGACTGACATGACTTTTCAAATATCATGGAGAGTGGCTTGGCAACTACATCAGCCAATTCTCTCGGGACTCTGGGGTGCATCTCATCAGGTCCCAACAGCCTGTAGCCATTGATAGCTGCACTCCAGTCATGGGATTTGTCCCACCAAGTTTCAGTAATGGCAACTAGGTAGTAGCTTTCTATCAGTACGGTGGCTTCCAGCTCCTCCTGTTTGTTGTCCATGCTGTGTGCATTGATGTAGAGGCACTTCAGCTGGGCTGTCGACTGTGTCACCTTCTTGAAGGAACATCCCTTAATTCCTTTGAGGTGTTTCACTGGTGTTTTCCTGTTGGCTTCTGTTACCTCAGGAGCCCCTGTTTCATCGCTAAGATTTCAAGTGTGCTGCAGTGTAGCCAGCATGTCTCAGAGGAACAAGCTGAGGGCCCTCGCTAGCATCCCATCCCTCTAACCTTGGCATGCCATCCCATAGCTTGCCATGGGCAAGCCTGATATTACCCCCTCCTCCTTCAAGCCTAGTTTAAAGCTCTGTCAATGAGCCCCGCTAGCTCATGACCGAAGACTCTCTTCCCCCTTTCAGAAAGGTGAATCCCATCTGATGCTAGCAAGCCTAGTGCCGTGTAGGCCATCCCATTATGGAAAAACCCCAAATTGTGTCAGTGACACCAGCCACGGAGCCATGTATTAATAGACTGGGCCTGACTGTTTCTTCAAGTGTTGCTGCCCGCACCTGGAAGGAGAAAGCAAAAAAAAACTTGTGATCCATCCAGATTCCCTTACCAACCATCCCAAGTCCCTGAAGTCTCTTTTGATTGCCCTTGGACTACATGTTGTGGCTTCATCCCCATCCACATGGCGGAGCAGTAATGGGTAATAGTCTGATGGCTGTACCAGGGTAAGAAGTTTCCTAGTGATGTTCTTAAACTGGGCCCCAGGGAGTCAGCAGACTTCCCAAGAGGAGGGTCTGGCTGGCATATTGGGCCGTCTGTTCTCCTCAGAAGGGAGTTGCCTACAATTATAGCTCTTCTTTTGTTCATCATGGAAGCGGTCGTGATATGGGGGCTAGGCCTTTCTGAATTTGACAGCACCGCTGGTGAAGTTGGACCATCATCCACATCATCCACATCATCCGTTGACTAACATTGCACATCCCGAGCCTCATACCTGTTGTACAGAGGCACCTAGGAAGGTGAGGTGGGCAAGAAGAGGGTTCACCTGCCACTCTGAGCATGGACTTGCCTCCTTTCACTCCCCTCCTTTAAGCTACTGCTTTCAGCTTGGTGGAGGGAGGATATGGGATCCCCTTGATCTGTTTTTTTTTCTGGTTTCTGTCTCAGAGATGGTAGTGCATGGTTCCACCAGTCTATCCCTTTCTCAATGTCCCTGATGCTCCTTAGCCTTTCGGCTTATTCTCATAGCTCTGCCACCAGGCTTAGCAGATTGTCTACCTGTTCACATCTCACACAGCTGTTCTCACTATTGCCATCTGTTACCAGTGAAAGGCTCTGGCACTCTCTGCAGCCCAAGACCTGGACAGCGCATGTTTTGGTGGGAGCTCTGTCTGGGTTGCCACATTCATTTGCTGAGTGCAGAGGACATGGCTTTTTGTTGGGTAGATACCATAGCTAAGCTCCTTCTGAGAGGGTTACAACCACCTAGTGCTTCCTAGGCTGCTTTTTATAGGTATGGTGAGGCCACGGTTGCTCTGGCAATGTCCAGGCCTTGTCAGTGCCTCTCATGAGACTTGCTGGTTCCTGTTGGGTCTCTCTGCTGCCCCAACGTTTCCCTACCTCAGGAAAAATCACCTGTGCTGAGATCTGCCACTCCACTGTGAGTCAGGCTGGCTCCAGAGCAGCTCCCTGAAGCGACTGACAGAAAAGTACTTAAGAAAGCATTTAATCAAAAGGTAAGACAGACTGTGGTGATCAGGTTCAGGGCTCAGTTAGGCAAGCATACTGACCAGCAAGCAGCCTGCTTACATGAAACCTCCTCCTTTATCCTTCCTTCTGTTTCTCATCCTCTTTTTTGTCTCCCCATCTGTTTTTCACAGAATCACAGCATGGTAGGGGTTGGAAGGGACCTTTGGAGTTCATGTAGTCCAACCACCCTGCCAAAGCAGGTTCACATGGACCAGATTGCAGAGGAATGCATCCAGGCGGGCTTTGAATATCTCCAGAGAAGGAGACTCCACGACCTCTTTGGGGGAGCCTGTTCCAGTGCTCTGTCACCTTCAGAGTAAATAAGTTTTTCCTCATGTTTAGATGGAATTTCCTGTGTTCCAGCTTGTGTCCTTTGCCCTTTGTCCTGTCGGTGGACACCACTGAAAAGAGTCTGGCCCCATCCTCTTGACACCTGCCCTTTAGATATTTATAGGCATTTATAAGATCCCCTCTCAGTCTTCTCCAAGCTAAACAGATCCATGTCTCTCAGCTTTTCCTCATAAGAGATGCTCCAGTCCTCTGATCATTGTCATTGCCCTCTGCTGGACTCTCTCCAATAGTTCCTTGTCTTTCTTGAACTGGTGAGCCTGGAACTGGACACAGCACTCCAGATGTGGCCTCACCAGGGCAGAGTAGAGGGGGAGGATGACCTCCCTCGAACTGCTAGCCACACTCTTCTTGATGCATCCCAGGATACTGTTGGCCTTCTTGGCTACAAGGGCACATTGCTGCCTCATGGTCAGCTTGTTGTCCACCAGGACTCCCAGGTCCCTCTCTGCAGAGCTGCTTTCCAGCAGGTCAGCCCCTAACCTGTATTAGCGCATGGGGTTATTCCTCCTGACATGGAGTACCCTACACTTGCCTTTGTTGAATTTCATAAGGTTCCTCTGCACCCAACTCTCTAGCCTGTCCAGGTCTCACTGAATGGTGGCACAGCCTTCTGGTGTGTCAGCCACCTCTCCCAGTTTTGTGTCATCCGCAAACTTGTTGAGGGTACACTCTGTCCCCTCATCCAGGTTGTTGATGAATATGTTGAACAAGACTGGACCTAATACTGACCCCTGGGGAACACCGCTAGTTACAGACTTCCAACTAGACTCTGCACTGCTCATCACAACCATCTGAGCTCTTCAATTCAGCCAGTTCTCCAGCCACCTCACTGTCCACTCATCTAACCCACATTTCGTAAGCTTACCTATGAGGATGGTATGGGAGACAGTGTCAAAAGCCTTGCTGAAGTGGAGGTAGACAACATTCACTGCTCTCCCCTCATCTACCCAGACGGTCATGACATCACAGATGGCAATCAGATTGGTCAAGCATGATTTCCTCTTGGTGAATCTGTGTTGACCACACCTAATAACCTTCTTTTCCTCCACATGCTTAGAGAGGACATCCAGAATGAGCTGTTCCATCACCTTTCCAGGGATGGAGGTGAGGCTGACCATCCTGTAGTTTCCTCAGTCTTCCTTGCCCTTTTTGAAGACTGGCATGACATTGGCTTTCCTCCAGTCCTCAGAGGCCTCTCCGATTCTCTATGACGTTTCAAGGATGATGGAGAGAAGCTGCCTTTGACCCTCCCCCTAACCATTCATTAGTGTTTTGCATAGTCATAGAATCATAGAACGGTTTGGGTTGGAAGACACCATTAAAGATCATCTAGTTCCAACCCCACTGCCATGGGCAGGGACACCTACCACTAGATCAGGTTACTTGAAAACCACGTCTAGCCTGGCCTTAAATACCTCCAGGGATGGGGCACTCACAACTTCTCTAGGCGATTTGTTCCAACGTCTCACCATCCTCAGAGTAAAGAATTTCTTCCTTATACTTAATCTGAATCTACCCTCTTTCAGTTTAAAGCCATTACCCCTTGTCTTATCACTGCATGTCCTTCTAAAAAGTCCCTCTCCAGCTTTCTTGTAGGCCCCCTTTAAGTTCTGGAAGGCCGCTATAAGGTGTTGCTGGAGCCTTCTCTTCTCCAGGCTGAACAATCTCAACTCTCTCAGCCTGTCTTTATAGAAGTGCTCCAGCCTGTCATGGTTAATCTGTCATGGTTTAGGCCAAATCAGCTACTGGGGACATAGGGGACCCCAGATGGAACCGAGAGATGGTCCCTTCTACCCCTCTTCAAAAAGAGAGGCAGAAGAGGGAAAAAAGAGACTGACGAGTTTAGAAGGAACTAAACTACTTTAATGAAATAGTAATAGTAAAATAAAAGGAAATAATGAAATATATACAAAACTATATCAAGCTCCCAGGATGACAATGATGACACCGGCTGGCACTGGGGAAGTCCCAGGCTGGACTCAGTGATGGACGGGAACTGGATTCCAGATCTGCATCTCTGATCATCTTCGTGGCCCTCCTCTGGACTCATAGGTTCTCCTCACATATTCATAATGCTCACGTTCATCTTGTTTCCCCAGTCTTATCAGTTACAAAGCCAAGTCTGGCTCTCTCCAGAGCTGTGTTTTTAGTTTCTTAATGGTCTATCAATCAGTGGCTGAAGAGTTTTAGTCCTCATTACCGTCTTCTTTATCAGGTTTGTGTCTCTGTGTTCTTTTTATCTTTTTCTCTATCACTTTTTATTGCCTTTGAACTGAAATGGTCTTTGGCCTGATAACTTTAATGAAGCAGATGCTCTCACATTTTACATGCCGTTACAGAGACTTTTCAGTATTTGAGACTATCACTTCCATAAGATGTTAAGGTAGCCTCTGAAACTGCTAACCAATCAGAACACAATGATACCATTTGATGCCCATCTGTTCAGTAACATTACACCCAAAGCCCAAAAGATTGGACAAGAAATATGACAAAGCAGATGGCAAGCAGTGGTGATGATGATCAAAAGGTCTAATAGGCTTGGGGAATATTTAGAATTCCCATCCATTCTTCACAAAAGAAAAAAGAATATTGATAAACTAGCAAATGACAATTTACACTTCACTATTCTCAACTGTAAGGTATTTAAACATAATTATGTTTTATCACACAGCCAAAAATGGTAACCATATCAAGTAAAAAGGAAAAATTTACACTAAATAATATTGCCAAATTTTTGTTTATTGTCTTGCTATTAAAAATATTTATTTTTTCTGTGTAGTTAATGAATGTACATTCTAATACAGATTAAGAAAAATGCCAAATGAGAATAAGAAACAATCCAATATTTACATTATAACATAACTGAACCACACAATAACTTATATGAATTATTATTAAAAGTCAGTCCAGTAACTTTTAAAAAAAATCTACTGGTGTAATATCTTTCTCCATTGTTTTTGAACAAATAATTCAATTTTTTTATCATAGCAGATGATAACTTACAATGAAAGTTCAAGTACCTATAAAGAGAAATGACAGAAAACATTTATTATGGAAGCTCTTTGAATCAAAACCCAAAGGTTGCGCTTCCTCAGTATCTCCTGTTGGAACTGTTTCATTTTATTAACAAATTACTGAATAAATCAAAAGAAATTGCTGGCTATATTTTTTGTTTGCTATTTTGTTTGGTTTACTGTTGACGTCGGAGGATGAATTTCAAGTTTTTATTCCAAGTAAGTGAGCAATGAACATCAGCCAGATGTTCTTTCCCAGCTATTCTTGTTTCATGAATGAACAGGATTTTAGTAAGTCAGGGTATGGCACAGTTTCATACTGCAGACTGCACTATGAACAGGCCACTATGGTTAAGCCGCAATAAAGACAGTGTAATAAAATGATTTCCTGCAAATGAATGATCCAAAGCTAAGGTCCACAAAAGTACTTGGAAGCTTATGATGTCCCACTGAAAAAATAGCTGTATGGATTGGACCCATATTATCTCTTAAGCTGCTTTATATTTTATGAGTGGTAACAAGTAGACTCAAAGCTGACATGAAAATCCAGGGACTCTCCTGCTAATTTTTTTTAACCCAGTTCCATCACTTTCTGTGATGTACGTAGGAGGCATACAGGTAGGGACAACAACAGGACGAACTGAGGGGAAATGTGGGTACTGCATGCTATTCAGGAGCAATCTATCTGTTTCAGGAAAATTTAATAGTCTTAAGTTGATAGCATAGAACAACCCTGAGACAATTCAGTATATCCCAAAATATTGATAACGTGGAGCTGGGGTGACAAGGTTCTTTTCCCATCTACTCAACAAACTAAAACAAAAGCTAGTAAATACTTTGGAATAACAAAACATTATTTCATAAGGATGAACAGAAGCAAGGAATAACACTAGACATAGGCAACATTAAACAAGCATCTATCAAGATCTTTAGTTTTATATGACTGGTCAGGGTCAGAGAACATGGACAGAACAATTTTAGGAGTAGACAGGATTTGCAGTTAAATGAATACGATCGAGCACCAAGGACCAACTCTCATCCAAAAAAAAATAGAGAGGCAAGAGTCGTAAGCAATGAGTCAGTCATTACTTAATGTCTTTGAATTGTGCACATAGCTGCAGGAAAGGAATTTACAATGCCAAGCAAGATACCTGTGTTGGGATCCACAGCAGATAGTATGCTGAGTCAGCTAGTAGTATCACTAAACTGTCTCTCATAAATGTGTATTTAATATTTACCTCTTGCATGGGATAACACATTTTTGTGAAATGCATTTTAGAGAATGACACTAATTTGTAGCCTTAATTATTAAAATAATTTGCCTCCTAAAGACACAGGTAGAGAATAAGGTACCATTGTGAACTGTCTACGTAGTTTCCTGATGCTCTAGAACTTGCACAGTCAAATGGATACACTGGATTTAGTTCTGCTTCAGGAGTTTGAATCCACAGTCCCCAAAAGAACAGGAAGAGCTGAACTATTAGTCCAATATCCATTCTGAACACACAGCTTTACCCATAGTCTGCACTTTCATGTACATGAAAGCTTGTATGTAAATGAATTTTAATGAATACAGAACTATCTTTCCTGATCTAATATTTTTTGGACGCTTTTGTAGATAATTATTTTTTAGGCTCTTCAGACTTTTTTAAGCTGTTTGAGTAAAGTTTTCATTACTATGTCTGGCTAGAACTGAAAACCAGCCTTGTTTGCCTTCAGCATGGAAAATGAACACTCGAGAGTCTTTAAAATGTTTAACAATTGACACTGTGGTTTTGAAGTGTCCAAGACTATAATGTTTCTCTTACATAATAAGAAGGAAGATGACAATTAAAAGGTTTTCATTAAGAAAAAGAAGGAAATATTCGAACAAACGGACCTAGAAGTAGAACTTCAAGAAAAGGCAATTTTCTGTCAGAGACAAGGAAACAATATTTCATACAGAAAAAAAAAACCCAAACACCACACCGATGTATTAATAGGCACGGATAAATAAAAGCTGGAATTTGCTTCCATTTCTGTGGTAAACAATGGAAATAAAAACTGCAAAGCCTGAAGTAGGCTAAAGAACTAGAGAATATAAAAAAATTTGGGAGTCAAACTTGACTGAATAATATAGTTTCCAAAAAGGCTGCCTCTATTACTCTTTCACTTCAGTTTTTCCACAGTCTAGCAATAACCATCATTCAAGTGCCAAACATAATGTGTCTACTGAAATTATAATGTTGGAATTATGCACAGTAGGGATTCACAGCCTATTCTATTATGATGTTATACTGCTACTATGAACATAAAAGACATTAAACTCAGTTGTAGAGAGAAAACATGCACCCAAAATTCCTCAGAGGAATTTTCTCACTGAGAAAGTCATCATTCTGGGAAGAAACTCTTTGAACTGAGGAAAAGATAACTGTTGTATGTTCAAGTTTTCCGGGAAGCAAGGAGCATTGCTAAAATAATGGGAAAGATGCAATACTCGCTGCTGTTGTATTAGGAAGCTTTAAAGCTTTGAACACCTTAATGCCCTTTAATGTACATCCATTCTATCAACTGTCAGCTATTAGGCAAAGTCATTTTGACAAAATCCCCACAGCTTGAGTTACTAAACCCAAGAAATTCAGAATAAATATACAATAATGATATTTAAAGAATCTCATAATACATGAGAACTCCCCCATGAAAATAGTGGTCTATCCTTTATCTATAGCAAAGGACAGGAAAGGAAAAAAAAACATTGTTTTTATTCCTTATAATATTTACTATGATTACTATATTCAGTTCTACTCAATTCTTCTCCGAAAAGTAGCAATAAAATTAGTATCCCCACAGAAAAGTAAAGATATTTGACTTTACTTTGGTGGGAGTAAAGGAATCATTGCTAAGGGCATCACAGCACACATAACAGTAGTGACAGAGCACATCTGGATACAGGTCAACAACGCTTGAATTTATCTTCAAACCCAGTAACTGGGCCCAATCTGATTTGAAGGCTAGGCCTTCTGGCAAGTCTTCTAGTGTTAGAGTCCTGAAGATGTTGTGGCAAAAGAATTTATTTTCCAAATCTTCCACAATATTTGTGTTTATTTTTGTCTGCATTTTT
The DNA here is from genome assembly GCA_017639485.1 of Pluvialis apricaria. Lineage (NCBI taxonomy): Eukaryota > Metazoa > Chordata > Aves > Charadriiformes > Charadriidae > Pluvialis > Pluvialis apricaria. The sequence continues at coordinate 40,873,937 of CM030007.1, forward strand.
TTAAAACATGAATAAGTAAAATTTCAATAGAAAAATACAGCAAAAACCTGTTTCTTTACTTATTCTGATATATAACTGGTTTTCCGCTTATTTAAGTCTTAGAATGTACTCTGAAAATCTCATGATCATTACCCAAGCCTTACAAATTAGAGACTTCATTCCTTACTTATCAGGAGCAAGTAATAATTTTTACATTTGTTTTTCTAATAGATGATTTGTAACTACTGCATTAGTGTTTACAGGCTAAATCCACAAGGAGGGAGTAAATTTTTACTTTATATTTCCCTTTTTAAACTTGGAGATTTGATGTTTTTATGAATATTTGCAACCATTTGGACTATAAATGTCAACATTAAATGTTATGGCTATTAATAAAAAAGCAAAAAGAAAACACATGTTATCCCAGTGGATGACATAAAAATATATTCCTACGTAACATAAGACTTTTTCCAATTAATACTACTAACTGTTAAAAGAACATATACATTTTCACATGAGAACATAAAAATGCTGTTCTGTAGCTATATATAATGATGTAGAGGTATACTATATTATATTTTATATATATGTTATTCTTATGGTATAAATGCATTTAGAGGCATACCCATGTGTAAATAATGTATACTAAGCTGCTGTGTATACACAAATATAGGTACAGTATAATTTTTATTGTATCTCTGGTAACTTCACCATGTTTAAAAACATATTCTAAACATCTAATTTTTTTTAAACTGTTCTTAGTAGACTATATAACTATTTAAATGCAGGCAGCATCAATATTCCCTAAAAATACATCACTGGAATTACTCAATGATTTTGATTACCTGTGCTTCCTCAGTGCTAGATAAAATTCCTAATAAGGGTTGTTCATGTTCACTGGAAATGATTCGAATTAAAAGTTCTTTCTAAAGGGAACGTCCCCTAAGAAATTGACATAATCAAAGTAAAGAGCATAGCACAACAGTGAGGGTATTCCCAGAGGGATCAGCCTAATTATTTGTAATTACTGGAACAGGCAGCTCTTCAGAGAAAAAACACAGAAAGCCCAGGTACTCAAAGAATATATGTAATTCTTGAATTAAATATACAGTTTCCAGCTTGGAAAGTATTTTTAAGTTTATATTTAGATAGAAAAAATGTCATGTATCATATTGCCTGAAAAAACTACACTTAATGAAGCAAAATGAGTAATAAAACTGTGTTTCAATGATGTTAGAGATTATAGGCAAAGCATCTGCCACTGTAATTTCCAAAGTTGGAACTGGCTGGGATAACCTTCAAATCTTCGCATTCATTTTGTTGTTTTCTAGTCTTTCTATTAGAAGCACTGCATGTGGCATGTAGGCTACAGACTTTGCCACCTTTTATAATAGGTGTTTGGGGAAATTAGAATAAATGCTCCTAATGGAAATTTAAATGCTGTGTGTATCTTTTCTGTACTGTTATATGCATTTCTGAAAGAAGTGAAATTAATTTAATGATGGAATCCTGAATTTTTAACAGAGACTTGATACCGATACAATTGTGCTACAATGTGTAAATAGGTTAAGAATATATGCCTGCACTGGATACTTAGATTATTGCAATGAGTGAAATATATGTCAACAAAATAAGAGATGATCAGTACTGCAGGACACTTCTAAACAGTATTCATGACAAATTAAAACAAAATTTATAATTTTTCTTTTTCATATTCCTTAGCACTGTTTTATTTTCCATTTCTCATCTGGTTTACAAGACAGTGAGAGTTTGCCTTTGTACCTTCCTTGTGTTTTTTGAGTAAATCTTTAATTTTGATGTCTCCTCATTAAATTGTTTGCACAAACATCAAACAAAGGAATATAATTATGGTGGTCATTGCATAATGTTGCAAGTTGAATGAAGCTTTTATACCTGTATAGAAGGCATGGGAAAACACTGATTTTTGTTACCTCTATGCTGCCTTATATGTATCTTTCTCTATTGCCCATGTAAAAAAATAAATAAAAGAATTTTTAAAAATCCATTTTCAAGACGTTGTAGATGTACGTTAGTAGTGATTTTTAAATCACAAGTTTTCATCTTATTAATATACTTAGGTGCTACAATTATAATGTTCTTTGGATGGTATATTTGTGCTCAAGAATGTGCCCCATCAGAAAGTATACTCAGTGGAACACCTTCTTATATGCACACCATCACAGATCTACAAGACATTTTTCTGCAGCACTTGATGTGGCTACCTTGAGAAGTTGTTCAGCTTAAATAAAAACCTTTAGTTTTGTGGGTAAGCATGTTGAGGAGAAAGACATTTATTAACAGCAGAATATACATGTTTTAAGAACATTATTGGGATGTACGCTTTAGTGTTAATCTAAAATTAGGGATAAAAGAACATGCTATCTTAAAATGTTCCAAGAAAACAGAAGTACAGTTCCTTGGGATTATATTTAATATTAAAGCTTTTCCCTACTCACACCTCAATAAACATGGCTGGTACAGTTGAACACTGTCACAAGATGTTTTTCATTTCTCTTGTCTAAGAACTGCTACTTCCCTTCTGTTCCCTTCTTTTGCCTTTCATCTGTATGTGTGATACAAATACACACATCTGTATGTACCTACAGTGTATATGTGTGTATGTAATTTTTCTTCATTACAAATAGCTGATCATATTTGTAACAATGTTTGTGTATTTTGTAAACCTAACCCCTATGATGGCTGATAGGACTTTTCAAATGACTTCGTGTGCTTCCTACCAGTTTCAACTCAAAGTCACAGCATTGCTGTAAAGGAAAGTTGAGAAAAAAAAAAAAAACCACATCAAAAAAGTTACAGTGGGTTTCATTGCACATACTCTTTGAGAAGTTTCCTAATCTAAACTGATCCAAAAGGCTTGAACACTCCTTTACCAAATACTTAAAATTCATTTTACCATGTTACTGGCCATCAAACATTAAGCAAAAAAAGAACTATTAATACTCTCAGTTTATTCAGTACCTACAAAAACATTTTAGTTTTACATGCAATGACAACATATTACATTTGAACATGTATTTGTCAAGGGGCCTGTGTATTATCAAGGTGTTTGACATAATATAGATTCCACTCAGTTCAACAGAAACTTTATTGTTTCTTTAATGTGACCTTTTTCTTCCTGTTTTTATATTCTGCTCTTAGAATGCTGAAATCCTGTTACTTAACAGGAACCCCTAGATAGTATGGAATTGCAAAGTGCTAACCATGAAACTGTTCAAGATTACAGTATTAAAGTAGTGGAAGTGTGAGACTTCAATACCGAAATTTTTCATCTTTGTGATGACTGATTAGTGGCGTATGTATCCACAAGCACAATACGTTGCATGAAAGTTAAGATTTTGCAGCTGTGACGTATACTTAACGTAACATACATAAATATTTCTTGAATGGAATAATGTTCAGCGTACATGATTAAAATACTATTGCTTACATGGATGAAAGAGAATAGATATAACTCTCTACTCTATGGGTTTCTAAGAAATCATGTCCCTACTCCCCTCTGGTTTGAAAGTTTCCTAAATAACAGCAAAATTTGTTCTCTTACACTTTTTGTTGATAAAGAAGAAGCAAAGGGTAAAACTTCAGATGAATGTTGGCTCTGTTACTCTTTCTATTATTCCTTGAATATGATTTAGTATGCTGGAGTTGAAGATCACTGCAAATTTTTAGTGAATGAAAAAAATAGCTGTCCACATAGCATTTCTTAAATTGACCTCCAGGACATGCTTCAGAATGTGTTTATACAGGCATTTTTCAAGATATTCCACTACAATTGAGTTTTGTATTGATATAATTTGTTGACAGACTTTTGCCTAGATTATATTACTTTTATTTCTACTAATCAATTTCTATTATAATTGTCTCTACTGCTACAGAGCAAGATATGAAAACCTTAAAAAACAAAAAGTCAGTCAGTGTTGACAAAATAGAATGAAAATTCATTGACCTTTACAAGTAGGCTTGATGTTGAAATTTTGTACCAGTTATATTGTATCATTTCAGTTACTGTTGTTTTACTTGTGAGTTATTGATGACTAAACGTCCTTTCTGAAGTAAATAGAAGCAGTTCAACAAAATGCAAATGCACAGATTAGTCCTAATGAGACATTTAAGAACAATACAGAACTCTATGATATCTCCCAACTTTACAGTGAGTAAAACAAATAAAAAATCTCATGATGTGTTCACAAAATAAATTAGTATTCCTTTTATCCCATATGAAGAAACTCAAATATAGAAGGCTAAATGACCTAGGTCATTAATTGCATTATTGACTGACCCATGCCTTATTTCTCTCAAGATCTTAGTCTGAGAACTTTCTGCTCCACTCAGGAAAACAGATACTAATACTTAGCATGTCACAAGACAACATGACTTAAAAAAGTTGCTTACCAATTAGATTCTATCATTTTGGATCCGGTTGTTCTTTTCCTGATACTTTATGGTTTAGGGGTTTGTATTTGTTTGTTTGGGTTTTGTTTTTGTTTTTCACCAGGTAAAATGTAAAAAATTATTGGTAGTTATAGGGAAAAATCTTTACTGTATTCTTCAAGCAATTATAGTTTACTAAAAGTTAGTATGACTGGAATGGAATAGAAACATATATTTAATGATCCAGGAGTATCCTGCTATGTAACTTTTTTGATTTCTGCATAAGAGGAACCATTCAAATTCTGTTTAAATCAGAAAATGGGATTTTTTGCCAATGACTTCTTATGGCAACATATTCATTAACACATTGGCTGGATTATTGGGAGGATGTATTATAGACCTCTGATATCAATGTCTGCTACTCAAGCATGAAGCTGTGTATTAAAAAGTGAAATTAACATTAGAATTTCTGAATAGCAAACATAACAGTATAGAGGTATATAGAGTTACAAAACTGATGGGACACTAATAACAGACAGGTAAAAAGAATGACCCTGACCATCCTGCAAACAAGTAGCTTACACTGAAAAAACAACTTCCAGATTTCTAAGACTAGTGCAAATCCCACTTTTGTTGTCTCACTCATCTCATGTTGTGAACTCAGTCATTGACTGAAGTGTAACATGGATTAGGAATTTGTGACCAATGGGCTGTGGAGGAAGACTGTGAACCTACCAATGTGAGAGCAGCACACTAACAAAAGTAAAAAATAGCTAAGGATGGATATATCTACCCAGTTAAACCACAGGAGGGGCAAGGAGTGAACTTGGTCATACATTCTATTTCATTTCACACCTTTTGATGAGTGTTTCAACTAGTTCTGACTCCAAAATGAACCTGCTTTAACAGGTGCTAACTCTTAGGTACCGTGGAAAGAAAACAACTAATAATATTTGGTCAAAGTGCAAGGCATCATGCAAGGGGTGATCCTCTTCCTTAGTAATATGGACATCAAGCTTGTTGAACACAGTTAAAAAAAAAAAATTAGAAAACTTTTTGCTGATAAATTGATAGAACAATGCCTCGTTTCTATTGTACAGCAATATGCAATAGGATAACTTTTACTGGGGGGAGAGAAATCCCTTCTCTTCGTAAATGAACACAGACTTTTAAGGAAGCATACTGCCTCCTGCAAATATATTCTTATATTTTATTGGATATGTATTATATGCTTGTGGATGGCACTAATAACTGTTCATTACCATATATTGCACCATTCAAAAGTCAGAGGTTATGAATATTTGAATTTTTCTCCTTTGATTTTTAATTTTGTCATTCATCATTAGACTTCTACTAGAAGATTCTTGGTATTATAACTAATATATAATTCTATTGTACAATAAAACTGGCAAAAATGTAATTTTTTCAAAAAAATAGAGATAGTGACAAAATATGACAAAAGTAAGGAAGGTGCAAATTGAATCAATATTGATGTTACTCATTTCACTTATGTATGGATTTCATCTAGTGGAGCTTAGGGTCTGTGACTCATACATTCTCTAAGTTCCATACCAAGACATCAAAGATGAGATGAGGATGCTGGTTTTGTTAAGATGAACTTTTCACAGAAATTTTGGTTTTGTTTGTTTATCTGTTTCATATTTTGTATTTATTTGTCCAGTTTCATGGGTTATTTATTGGCTTTATGTCATTTTTGCAGTTTTCCTTAAGGACTAGAAGTATATGGTGAAGGTGTGTGTGTGTGTGTCTGTACTCACTAGTGCACATATATACAAAGAGAGATTGCCTACATCTTCAGCTACTATAACATATATATGAGAGAGATTGACTTAATCTTCAGCTGCTTGGCAGCTTTAACATTATATAGTATTTTGTCATATAATCAAGTTTTCAGTCGCTTTCACTCCTTATCAGGCAGCCCAGTGCAGAAGAGTGATGCAACTACCAAAGGGTCAGCTGCATGTCAAGGCTTTCAGAGTGTTGCTGTGAAAAGCCAAAATCAGGAAGCTCAGAAATTAAGTGCTCCATCTGGAAAAATAGACTGTGAAAGCATTCAAGAAGCTGATGGACTGGAACTGCTTTGAAAAAAATATTGCTAAACACAAAGTATTTCAGTGCCTAAATGCCTATAAGCAGTAAAATGCCCTTTCTGATACAGTTATTTTCAACTGTATATACAAATATTCAATAAACTATAAAAAATTCATTGTATTTCTATGATTTTTGTAAGTCATAGGAAATTATTTAAATTTTCAACAAACTACTTCCAGTATTCAAAAATCTGTTTCATAAGGTACTATTAGGTGTATGTAATTTCAGACAGATTTTCCTGTTTAGATAGAATGTCTACTAGCAAGGTCCATATTTCTAATGTATTGTTTCTATTTCTAATGGTGTGCAATTTATGAAAAATATATGACCAACTTTTGATACTTTACTGTACTTAAAAAAACTCTTGGATGTACAACAGCAAAGATAATATAACATGTATTTTATTTTATATCTTATCTTGATTTTTTTTTAAGCTCAGTATTGTTCAAGTTTTCTTATTTCTTCTAGGTTACCTTTTGTTTTTAAATACATTCACATTTTTAACATAAAAATAAAGTCCTAAAAGAACTGAAAGTGCTTAGAGATGTACCACGAGACAGTAAAAACGATTTGGTGTAATATTTAGTGTAAAATTAATGTACTGTATTAATCTTTAAAAGTCAGTTTCTCTCTTTACCTAGCAGAGATGTTAAAATGCATAACTAATGAATATCCACAACCAACTCTGTGATCCTCACATGTACAAGACTGCATCTGTTTAAAATATCCCAACACATTTTCATTTGAACAGAAAATAACTACCCCCAAGCCGTAATCTTCTAACAACCCATGGGTGTTCTTGAGGGCATCGCCTAATGAAGGTCCTCACACATTAGATAGCTCAGAATGTGGTTTAACATAGAGTTAGTAATTACTACACATTGCTAAAGACTGATGGTGCAATTGACCTACAGTACATCAAATTATCAGTCAGCAAATGTTAATCTTAAAATGGCCCCAGTCATTGTGTTCATAAGATACAAGTTTTAAAATCCCTTCTGCTTAGCTAATCCAGTAAGACTCTTATTGCCTTGTAATTAAATAGCATATATTTTGCAATAATTTTCTATCTAATGTGGTCAGCGCTCAAAGAATGGAGATACTGTAAAAACAAATTGCTATATTAATAATTCCTAACATTTTTGTCATAACTAGTAAACCTATTAAAAAAAAATAAAATATAACTACCCCTTAACAGCATCTCAATATACTACAGGCCTGTTAACTAGATAATCTACTTACAGTTATATAGGGATTTTCTATTTTCTTCTTATTTCTGAGTTGAGCTACCACTTCGAAGCTCCTAGTGGATTTCATGCAGAAATAGAAAACATACAATTTCACTAGTGTAGTAAAACACTGATACTCTACACACTGTATTTTTCATGAAATCATGGTTAGTCTGTATAGTGAATGTTGTATTTTGTTAACATGTTGGGCTTGAGTAATTCTTCCAAGTTTGGAAGTCTTGCTATTTCAATAAAAACAGAGCCACAGGCAACAGGAATAGTATTATGCACTAAGATGCTCTCAAAAAGTCAAGATGGAATGTGAGCCATTTTTTACGAGTCTGAAAGGTAGGAGACTAGTCAGCAAGCTGTACAGAAGACCCAAAATTAGGTACTTAGGACCACTTAGAGCTGTGAGAAACTTGAAATATTTAAGGCAGCAGTTAAATGGATAAAAGGATGACTAATGAATTTTAGTATTAATAAAAATGAAGAAAAGCACACTGAATGAGAATTGAAATTATTCATATAGCCTACAAGAATTTCAATTAACAGCACTAGCCAGGAAAATAACCTTGGATTTAAAGTTGACAGCACAGCAGAAACCACTGTTCTTTGTACAAATATGGTGAAATAACTCTTACAAGACACTAGGATGTATAGGGGATGGAGAAGTGAATCCTGCAAAGAATATTACACTAAGCTGATTTAAATGTTGTTACATGTTTTAAAATGTTTGTGATATACTGGACAATTCAAAATCAAAAAACATTCGTAAAAAGGATAATTACATGATGAAAGAGTGAAGGAATCTTTCCAAACAAACATTGAAGGATTGTTTTTTACCCTTAAAATATGTCTTAGAACAATAGGACAGAGATAACATTATAAAAATAAATCATAAATGAGCTGTATGGACAAGATATGTCAGAGTATTTTTCCTATCTGCCTCGAGGCTGAACAACAAACAAAAAAAATCTGAAGAGTTAAACAACTAAAAAGATATTATCTCATACAGTGTTTAACTAAGTATAAAATTCATTGTCACAGGAAGTCAACACAGAAAAAAATACTTTAAAAAAGGGCTGAATATTAAAAGTTCCATAAAAAGGTTCTGAGATTGGTTTATGTTTATATTTTAATGTGGTATAGCTTAAAATTTTTCTCTGTGTAGTTTAAGAAAAAAATAATTTGGATATGCCTTACTTTGGCAAAGATCAACAAAGTGAAATGAACCTGAGAACTCAAGAGATCACAATTTTCTTCTGACCAACATCACTGCAATTTTATATGCAAGAATATTGATAATTTTAATTAATAATTAAAAAGTGGAAGCATTATTAAATTTCACACTTCAGAAATTAAAATATTATATTCCAACTAGAAATCATGATGATGCTTAATATGGGATTCAGATTATCCTATATCTTTCCATTGTAGTGTTCTTCATTTTTCTAAAACAATTGCTATTGGCCTTTATTGTAGATAGAATATTGACTATACGGTTTTTATGTCTGGTACAGTACTGTAATTACTATATATCCATAAATAATTCTGTCACAATGCAACTGTTACAGTAAATGAACAAAATATATTCTCAAACTCAGAATATTCCACCCACTTTTATGCCTTATGTTTCTTCATTTTACACCAGAGTACTGGAAGACGTGCAAAAGCTGCAGACTGCTCTTCTGATACCACAGAAATTATGGATGAAATAAATTATTAGTAAAGCAGTTTTCAGCCCCTTGCAAGGCAAGAAAATGTTTCAGAGTTCTTTACCCTGTGAAACACTTAAGAAATTAGGGGTTTTTTTAATTACAGAGTTTTTAGTTTTGATTGGGTCCAACTTTCAATGTAACAAAGCCATTGGCTTTATTAGGCAGAGCACTGAGGATGAGACTCATGTAAAACTCTTCCCACCTTTCCATTAGTAGTCTAGGAGTTTATTTTGCTCAGTAATTGCTTGATTCCTTCATATGAACCCTGCATACCAGATACAGAAAGTAAGAAATTGAAGTTTAGAGTGGGATTCTTCTTCTTTACTTCAGGAACCTAGTTAATGTAAGTCCTCTTTTCCTTTTATAAACAGTGTTTATAAACAGTGTTTATGTTTACCCTCTGTTCCTTTTATAAACAGTGGAGGAAATGAAAAATGAAGTTAAAAACCTTTTTGGGTTTTTTTTGGGGGGATGTTCTTTTTTTTTGTTGCTTTGAGGTTTTTTTTTGTTTGGTTGGTTTCATATTTCGAATACCTATCTTCAAATGAGATAAAAAACTGTTTGGTTTTTTTCCAGATATTGCAAGATCTTAAGTGACTTTAACTTGATATCTGGTTCAGATTAGACATCTAATTTTTCTGTTTGTGATTTAAAGCATGGTTTCTTGGTTTCTTCCCCAGTATGGCGAATTAGAAATGCTGAACTAGGAGTATAATGCAGGTTTGCAATCTTACACATGTTCCAAAAAAGTATACAGGTAGAAGTAGTAATTTCGCAGAAAACAATCAATTGAACCATTTCAGACAGGTAGAAAGTGCTGGCCAATGACTAAAGGATCTTTTTCTTGAAATTAGTCCAGAAAATGACAAAGGTGTTAAATATTTTTTTCTAGTCACCACAAAAATATCCTCTGGAAACCAGTAATCTTATCAATGTTTTCACCTTATAATTTCACTTTACGAAAAAGATTGTATTAGTAATCCCAGCAGAGATCTACATCTTTACATTAGAAAGTGTGCTAAAATTATCAATAACTGAAGGTAATCAGAGCTATATAGGCCCTTACCTATAATGAAAAGCCAGGACTTGCCATCATTAATGTAGCTCTTCAGCTCTTCAAAAATTTTCTTTTTTTTATTTTTCTTCCCCCCCAGTTTGAGAATATGGAATTCTGTGTATCTGCATTGCAACCAAACTACTAGCAATTCTCTATTAATGAGTTTAGGAGTCCTCTTCTCAGTAAGCTAGAGAGGATATCTAAAAGCCTAATTCTGATCAACTTTCCAGTGTGTGGAAGATCTAAGGCAGCAAACTGAGATACGTATCTTTTCTCCAGCTGATGATGTCAGAGCTGCTGAATTAGTGACCTCACAGCATGCTTTCTTAGCAAAACACCAGGAGTGCTACATCAGGAACTTCAGAGAGGACTCGATGTTGTCAACAATCTAGCTGGCTAAAGAAGTTAAGCTAGCTGCCTCTAAAAGTCCTGACTTTAATTCTGTAAGGTGAAAATTATAAAGCAGTGATATCAAAGACTGATTACAAATGCTGATCCTGAAACATCTCATAAAATGTTTCCAGCATGTAATTTTTGCTAAGTGCATTTGGTCAATCCAAACTGTCTTTCATGGATATTTTCTGCACCCATCTCTGTTATGTCTTGGTTTTTGTTTTGTTTCCCTCTTTTTCTTCTTCTACCTATTATGTCTCTCCTACTATCTTACTTTCTGATTTAAGTATAGGTGCATATGAAAAAGAGCATGTGTGTGCTCTTTCTTTTTCCAATCCACCTGTTACATCTGTCTCCCTACATTTCGTCATTCTGTTAAAGAAAGAACATACGTATTACCACCTGAGGTTTTCTTGATTACTACGGGAGCTGAGAATAGAATGCAGACTGGTGGTCTGCTGACTGTGCTTGCAACTCTTTTCAGATAAACTGCCAGCATCTGTAGGAGATGCAACAGGTGTTGCATAGAACATGAATGGATAATAAAGAGCCATGATTTAACCTTCAGATACAACAGCTTGCATTGTGTCTACAATTGAAGATGTATGTGAATTAGATTTTGTCTGCTTAGGATTGCCAGTGTCTCACACTCTCTCCATAGAGACTCAGGATTATTTTATGTTAACAACATATACTGTTCTATGTTCTTTTAAATAAAAGAAATCTGAATTAAAGTGCCATGATCAATATGAGAACAATTTTGCGGCTGTGCAAGCCCTCTGCTACTTTATCAGACTCTTCTGGTAATAGAAATACAATGCTGCAAACAACTTACATCATCAATTTTAGGCAAGAAGTAGATACCAGTTAAATCTATGCCAAGCCACAAGCTAAACAGTATAATTTACCAGGGACATTTTTGAGTGATGCATGGAAAAAATAACTGTGTCACCTGTTACATTATAGCACAAAAACAAAGATAACATTCAGTTGAACTGTAGGTTCGACAGCAAATTAAAATGTTGTAGCAGTAAGACTCCACACTTATACAGAGGTCTGTAACTAGTTATTTAATCACAGTAGAGACTGCAGAATGAACTAATAGGTTGCATTTTTAGGTGCAACAGAGATCAAGGGTTGAGGTGGAGGCTCATTGTCAGAGTATGGGAAAGAGTTATTTACCCTTCTTAAGGAATACTACCTTTCTGAAATGTCAGACCAAGAGATAAAATGTGTCACCTGCTATGTCTCTTTATAAGATTTTTCCCTGTTCCACCTTGCCTGCTGATCCTGCTGCCCTGCACCAGGAAATGGAGGAATAAAGAGAGGAAAATCTCTGTAAGCATCAGAGCTGCTGTTCTCTTTAACACGACAGCAAGCTATGCTCTGAAGACAGGAAGAGCTTGCCCTGTATATTTTGATGTAAGGATGAAGCACAAACCAAGACCAGGTAGGAATAAACTCATCCAACTTAAAATGAATAAGAAAACATTTCTTTCTCAGCACTGATGCAACACTGACATCAACATTCATATGTGCACTAGATGTGGCTTCCTAAGTGATCAAAGAATCATAGAATCATAGAATGGTTTAGGTTGGAAGGGACCTTGAAGATCATCGAGTTCCAACCCCCCTACCATAGGCAGGGATAGCTGTCACTAGACCAGGTTGCCCAAGGCCACGTCCAGCCTGGCCTTGAACACCTCCAGGGACGGGGCCTCAACATCCTCTCTGGGCAACCTGTTCCAGTGCCTCACCACCCTTAAAGTGAAAAACTTCTTCCTAATGTTTAATCTAAACCTGCCCTCTTCCAGCTTAAAGCCGTTCCCCCTCGTCCTATCACTGCATACCCTAGTAAAAAGTCCTTCCCCAGCTCTCCTGTAGGCCCCCTTTAGGTACTGGAAGGCTGCAATAAGATCTCCCCGGAGCCTTCTCTTCTCCAGGCTGAACAGCCCCAACTCTCTCAGCCTCTCCTCATAGGAGAGGTACTCCAGCCCTCTGATCATCCTCGTGGCTCTCCTCTGGACACGCTCCAGCAGGTCCATGTCCTTCTTATGTTGGGGACTCCAGAGCTGAATGCAGTACTCCAGGTGGAGTCTCACGAGAGCGGAGTAGAGGGGCAGAATCACCTCCCTTGACCTGCTGGCCACACTTCTTTTGATGCAGCCCAGGATACGGTTGGCCTTCTGGGCTGCGATCGCACATTGCTTGCTCATGTTGAGCTTCTCATCAATCATCACCCCCAGGTCTTTCTCCACAGGGCTGCTCTCCAGCCATTCTCTGCCGAGCCTGTATTTGTGCTTGGGATTGCCCTGACCCAGATGTAGGACCTTGCACTTGGCCTTGTTGAACTGCATGAGGTTGGCTTGGGCCCACCTCTCAAGCCTGTCCAGGTCCCTCTGGATGGCATCCCTCCCCTCCACCGTGTCTGCCTCGCCAAACAGCTTGGTATGATCAGCAAACTTGCTGAGGGTGCACTCTACCCCACTGTCCATGTCGCTAACAAAGATGTTGAACAGTACGGGTCCCAGTACCGACCCCTGAGGAACGCCACTCGTCACTGCTCTCCACTTGGACACCGAGCCGTTGACCGCAACCCTTTGAGTGCGACCATCCAGCCAGTTCTTTATCCACCGAGTGGTCCATTTATCGAATCCATGTCTCTTCAATTTAGAGACCAGGATATCGTGTGGGACAGTGTCAAACGCTTTGCACAAGTCCAGGTAGATGACATCAGCAGATCTTCCCTTGTCCACTGCCGCTGTAACCCCTTCATAGAAGGCCACCAAATTTGTCAGGCATGACTTGCCCTTGGTGAAGCCATGTTGGCTCTGGCCAATCACCTCCTTGTTTTCTGTGTGCCTCAGCAGAGTTTCCAGGAGGATCTGCTCCATGATCTTGCCAGGCACAGAGGTGAGACTGACTGGCCTGTAGTTCCCCAGGTCTTCCTTGTTTCCCTTTTTGAAAATAGCAGTTATATTTCCCCTTTTCCAGTCGGCAGGAACCTCGCCCGACTGCCACGACTTCTCAAATATGATGGCTAGTGGCTTCGTGACTTGATCTGCCAGTTCCCTCAGGACCCGCGGATGTATCTCATCAGGTCCCATGGACTTGTGCACCTTCAGGTTACTCAGGTTGTTTCTCACTTTATCTTCATCTACAGTGGGCGGTGCTCCGTTTTCCCAATCCTCTCGTTTGCAATCTGGGTCTTGGGCAGTGCGGCTGCTGTCCTTGTCTGTGAAGACTGAGGCAAAAAAGTCATTGAGTACCTCAGCTCTGTCGCTGTCCCGGGTAACCAGTTCTTGCGTTTCCTTCCGGAGAGGGCCTACATTTTCCCTAGTCTTTCTTTTCTCGCTGATATACCTATAGAAGGATTTTTTGTTTGTCTTAATGTCCCTGGCCAGATTTAGTTCTAGCTGGGCTTTAGCTCGTCTAACCCGCTCTCTGGCTGCTCGAACGATTCCTCTGTAATCCTCCCAGGCTACCTGCCCATGTCTCCACTCCCTGTAGGCCTCCTTTTTTCTTTTGGTCACTTCCAGGAGCTCCTTGTTCATCCATGCAGGCCTCCTGGCTTTTCTGCCTGCCTTCCTCTTTGTAGGAATGCATTGCTGCTGTGCTTGGAGGAGGTGGTCCTTGAATATTAACCAACTTTCTTGGACCCCTCTTCCTTCCAGCACTTCATCCCACGGCACCATACCAAGCAGATTCTTCAAGAGGCCAAAGTCGGCTCTCTTGAAGTCCAGGGTCGTCAGTCTGCTGCGCACCTTCTTCATTGCCTTGAGGATTTCAAACTCGACCATTTCATGGTCACTACAGCCCAGGCTACCCTTGAGTTTGACCCTGTCAACCAGCCCCTCCTTGTTGGTAAGAACAAGGTCCAGCATGGCTCCTCTCCTCGTCGGCTCCTCAACCACTTGGAGAAGGAAGTTGTCCTCAATGCAATGTGATGTATATGCAGCTGTCACTGTCCCTCGAAACTAACTTTTTGTTTGAAAACTGAGACACAAATAATATTTTAAAAAAAGACTCAAAAAGCTAAACCCAAAATACCTCTTCTAAATCCCTTCTTGAGTCTTCCATATAATTTATGAAATAATATATTTGTACTTCCCAGACACCTAGTTTTTAACATAGAAGCTATTTTCACAAATATTTTAGAGTAAAAGTATAATGGGGTTCTCTTTTAATGAGTCTTATACAAACAAATAAAGATTAAACCATTGCTTATTTGGAACCCATATGATCAACATTTTGGGATAATTGAAAAGCTAACTAAACTCTGTGAATTAGAATATACCGTGCAGTCATGATGTTTGCTTACAGACCAGGGACAGACAAAAAACATTAGGTTAATTTAAGGATGCAAGGCACATGGCACAAGATTATTTCCCATGCTCCTCAATCTGGAGTGAAGGGATGACTTAAAAATACAAGTCACTGAAAAGGATAACACCCAGATAGGTGAGAGTCTCCTCAGTAAATCCTTCACTGCTTAATGGAACATTTGTTTTTCCACTAAAGAGTAATTTAATTTTCATGAGTAATGCTTACTCTAGTAAGCTGTTCTCACAATACTTAAAACCTTAATCTTTGGGCTTCATGGCTTATGCAGACACTTAAAATTTGTCTGAGATGGATTACTCAATGTAGACAAGACTGATAACTCTTATTCTTTTTTAACATTAATTCATTCTTCTATCACGGCATCTATCAGACACAGTTTTTAACATCTTATTACCTTGTCCTAGATATTGGAGGCTTAATATCAGCTAACTAGAGTCATAACATAGGAGACACATTATCTCCTATCTTATTTTTGTTTTACCTATGAGTAAAGTTCACCTACCCAAATATTTCAATGATATGATAAAAGCTGCCTTTTTTTAAACTCCTCTGATACCCACAGGGGAAGACTATTTGGTTTTTGAGGTTTTAGCAGAACTGGAGTACTTGGAAATCCCAAAGTTTTACATTAGAAATCTGTTTTCTACCATTTATAGGATAAAAGTTCTCATCTTGATCATTATCAAATAATCAGTACCTCTACATAGATAACATTCCTAAACTACATACCAGCTCCCTCAATTAAAATTCTGAAGTTCTTTTATTTTTTACTTCATTTCTGGAGAATAGAAGGGAAGGATACTTACATGGTTCATGTGCAAAATTGAAGATTTCTTCTGCAAAAATTTAAAACATTTAAAATAAATTGTAACTCAAAGTATTTAATATATTTTAAAGTATTTTTTAAAGAGAGCAATAAAAATGTTAAAATTATTTTTAAATTGTTTTGTATTGAAATTTCCATTTGGGAGATTAGAATAAAGTCATAAGTTAGAGAATGCTTGGGGTAAAAGAGTTCAAAACGTCAGAGAGGTTGAATTTTTATTTTTTTAAAAAATTGGAAACATCACTGGTATTTCCACAGCTAATTAGTCATCATTTATGTTTCGTGGTGTTAAAAAAACCAACCAAGCAACCAACCAAACAAACAAAACCCACAAACCCCCAAGAAAGCCACAATAATAAAATAAAATATTGTGGTCCACTGATACCATACATATGTTTATAGGTTTTTGTTTTAATAATTTCCAGATTGCCACTCAAAAACTCTGTTGCAGAATATTTGACATCAACTCTTCTAGAGACAATTATTAAAAAAGATTAAGTGGAAGAATGGAATTATTCAGTTATGTTGAGGCTGCAGACTTCGAAACTAAGATTGTTGTAGATATTAACTTTAGTTAAGGTATTTGTTACCTGTTTTCAATGATAGTTTTGACAAGGTGTATGTTTCAGAAATCATTACTTTGAATTTTTTGGTAGAAGGACAAAAGTGAATTTTAATTTATCTCAGGATAACAACATCACATTTTCATTACTCTGACTTTCTCAACTTGTTTCTTTCATTAAACTTCTTTGAATGTGAGTTTATTTAAAAAGTATTCACTGTAAAAAAAAGGAAATAAGTATCCCATTCAGAGCTCTGAAGGTTCTTGGGAGTCAGGCAACGTTTATTGAGGATTTATCACTGCATTTAATAATTGCTTCAATCTGACTTGTCAGTAATACTGTTGGAAAATTCTTAATCTGAGTTATCTTTTTCTTTAAAGTACACAGCTAAAGTAAGATATCACCAATAGCTAAGACAGCCATAGCTACCCAAATAACACTCAGATTGTAATAGTTTATTTTGGAACTGCCATTTAAAAAATTGTAAATAGTAAAATAGAGCATAATCAAGTACTTTGTTAACTTAAAGGCTCTTTGTGCATCTGCCAGTGATTTTTTAATTTCACACACTATAAATATGGGCGGACAAGAATCCTTCATGCTAAAGAAACAGAATCAAACTTTACTTGAAATATAACAAGTGTGACATACAACTCTTACTCTTGGGGTATTTGGGGCAAATTTGTGTCAATAATTTAGTACTGTATTACCTTTACTATGGTATTTAAGTGTCCTAAAATTATCTTTATTCACCCCAAATCTGCAGATATTCTTATTTAAAATATGGTTTACTGAGCATATGTTCCTCCTTGATTTTAGCTTTCTGAAAGAGGTATTTTAATCCTGACTGGGGCAGGTAGCAAATTTGCTACAATTCACCGTGAAGTCGAAATGATATCCAGGGAAGTATTCAATATTAAACTCAACTAGTTCAATTAAGAATTATGTAAATAAAAATACAATAATAATTTAGGACTCTGGTGCAAATTAGGAAATAGAAATTATTATTTTTGTTGCTGGCAGACATGAATACTCCAGAGAGTGATAGAATCTCAAATATTTTTAGAAAATCATAGAATCATAGAATGGTTACAGTTGGAAGTGACCTTGAAGATCATCTAGTTCCAACCCCGCTGCCATAGGCAGGGACACCTTCCACTATACCAGGTTACTTAAAGCCCCATCCAGCCTGGCCTTGAACACCTCCAGGGATGGGGCATCCACAACTTCTCTGGGCAACCTGTTCCAATGTCTCACCACCCTCACAGTAAAGAATTTCATCCTAATATCTCATCTAAATCTCTTTCTATCTCTTTCAGTTTAAAACCGTTACGCCTCATCCTATCACTACACGCCCTAACAAAGAGGCCCTCTTCAGCTTTCTTGTAGGCCCCGTTTAGGTACTGGAAGGCCATGATAAGATCTCTCCAGAGCCTTCACTTCTCCAGGCCGAACAACACCAACCCCCAACTCTCTCAGCCTGTCCTCCTAAGAGAGGTGTTCTAGCCCTCTGATCACCTTTGTAGCCCTCCGATCATCTTTGTAGCCCTCCTGTCGATGCGCTCCAACAAATCCATGTCCTTCTTATATTGGGGGCCCCAGAACTGAATGCCATACTCCAGGTGGGGTCTCACGAGAGTGGAGTAGAGGGGCAGAATCACCTCCTTCGACCTGCTGGCCACACTTCTTCTGATGGAGCCCAGGATACAGTTGGCTTT
The DNA here is from genome assembly GCA_017639485.1 of Pluvialis apricaria. Taxonomy (NCBI): domain Eukaryota; kingdom Metazoa; phylum Chordata; class Aves; order Charadriiformes; family Charadriidae; genus Pluvialis; species Pluvialis apricaria. Next base: position 40,892,289 of record CM030007.1, read on the forward strand.
CTGGGCTGTGACAGCACATTGCCGGCTCATCTTGAGTTTCTTCTTAAGCAACACTCCCAAGTCCTTCTCCTTGGGGTTGCTCTCAATCCATTCTCCGCCCAGACTGTATCTGTGCATGGGATTGCCCCTACCCACATGCAGGACCTTGAACTTGGCCTTATTGAACTTCATGAGGTTTGCACAGGCCCACCTCTCAAGCCTGTCCAGCTCCCTCTGGATGGCAACCCTTCCCTTAAGCGTGTCGACCACTCCACACAGAGTGCTATCATCGGCAAACTTGCTGAGGGTGCACTCAGTCCCAACATCCATGCTGACAACAAAGGTATTAAACAGTGCCAGTTCCAGTACCGACCCCTGAGGAGCACCACTTGTCACTGCTCTCCACTTGGACATGGAGCCGTTGACCGCAACTGTTTGAGTGCGACCATCCAGCCAGTTCCTTATCCATCGAGTGGTCCATCTGTCAAATCCACATCTCTTCAATTTAGAGACAAGGATCTTGTGTAGGACAGTGTTAAATGCCTTGCAAAAGTCCCCGCAGATGATGTCAGTTTTTCTTCCCTCATCCACCAATGCTGTAATGCCACTGTAGAAGGCCACCAAATTTTTCAGGTACAACTTTCCCTTGGTGAAGCCATGTTGGCTCTCGCCAATCACCTCCTTGTTTTCTGTGTGCCTCAGCAGAGTTTCCAGGAGGATCTGCTCCATGATCTTGCCAGGCACAGAGGTGAGACTGACCGTTCTGTAGTTCCTCGGATCTTCCTTTTTTACCTTTTTGGAAATGGGGGTTATGTTTCCCCCGTTCCAGTCAGTGGGAAATTCACCAGACTGCCACGACTTCTCAAATATGATGGATAGTGGCTTGGCAACTAGTGGCTTGGCAACTTCATCCACTATTTCCCTCAAGACCCGGGCATGCATCTCATCAGATCTCATGAACTTATGCACCCTCACGTTCCTTAGACGGTCTCAAACCTGGTCTTTTCCTACAGTGGACAGTTCCTTATTCTCCCAGTCCCTGCCTTTGCCTTCTGCAACTTGGGCAGTGTGGGTAGGGCACTTGCCAGTGAAGACCACGGCAAAAAAGTCATTGAGTATCTCAGCCTTGTTCATGTCCTAGGTGACCAGGTCTCCTGTTTCCTTCCCGAGTGGGCCCACATTTTCCCTAATCTTTCTTTTGTCACTAACATACATAACTATAGAAGCTTTTCTTGTTGCCCTTGATATCCCTGGACAGATTTAACTCTATTTGAGTTTTAGCTTTCCTTTTCAAGTTGATACTGTGCGGTTTTTCTGTCATTGTTTTCAGTATATTTTGTAAATTGCAAAAACTTTATGGTAGCCTTCCTCTGTGTGTGTGTGTGTATCTAAAAGTTTTTCTTAAACCTTAAGGCTGGTACTAAAACAAACAAGCAAACACCCCAAAACCAAACCAAACTAACAATAACAACAAAAAAGAAAAAAAAAGTAAGTGCCTGTAGGAAAATGTCAGACTGCATAAATCATCAAATTAGATTACCATATTTCTATCACCATATAGTCTGTATTTAATACAACAGTAGAATGTATTTTGCTCAAGCAATACAGCTCTGACAGAAATACACAAAGAATAATTTCATCTTGGTATTTCATCATATATGCTGACCAGATTCAAAAGCAATGAAAATTTCTTATGTCAACCCCCACATGAGGATGTGATTAACCTAGATACAGGTTTAAGAGTTGAAATTATGAATACATTAGTAAATTAATTATCGAGTTCTGTCTTTCTAGACTTTGTGTGCATGGATCCTGTACCTTTTGGCTGTCAGGGCACCACAGGGCTGGCTGCTCCCTGTGGGCTGGGGACTGTGTGCTATGGGAGCTCCCTATGGGGCTGTCCCGGGGGGCACCAGCGGCAGCCACAGTTCCAGACAGTGGTCACCTCAATGGGGATTGGGATGGGCCAAGGCTAGGATGGGATGTGGGCCCACAGTTGGTCCTGGTTTTGTGGGGCCCATGACTGGGCAGGCTGTGGGGAGGTGGAGACCAGCCCTGCTGTGACATCAGTGATAGTCCTGGGGGACTGAAATAGGTTCCTGGGCTGTGGGCAGGGTGGATGTGTCAGGGAACTGTTTCAGGGAGCAAAGCAAGAGCAAGGACAACAATCAAGGAAAGGCTATGGCACAGGAGATTTGAGACCACCCCTGACAAGCTCGAGACCTGAGTGTGAAAGGGGGATTGATTTCAGAGCCTGGGGTTGAGTGAAAAGTCAGCACTGTGGGGAGATCAGAGCCCAGGGAAAGGCTGATCCCTGAGGAGGGTTTGTAGTCTTATGGCCAGAGACTATGACTCTATGGCCCTCAATTCAGGGCTAAGGATATCCGAAGCTCACTGTCAGAGCACAGCAGGATTTATGGGTCCATGGATTGGGGTCCAGATGATGAGGCTCCATGGCCAGGCAGGGGCATGTCTGTGGCTGAGCTGGAGACTGGCACTCCCCCAGCATAGCCCAGGAAGGGGCTGATGGCCCCAAGTAGAGCTCAAATGGAGCCTCTAGGCCCATTGGTGTGGTTGGAGGCCTCAGGAGAGGTTGGTCAGGATTTATTAGGTCCGTCAGGGCCCTGCAAGTGGTACATATTTGCAAAGTCATTTAAAACTTTGAAACTTTGTAACTAATTTTGAAAGCGGCTATATATAAAATTATCAATTTTAAATCAGAATTATCAATAGGGAGCTTTGTTCAAAAGCTGATGGAATGACACAACTTAGGGTTTTGAAATATTTCTCCAATGATTTGTTTCTATTTTGAAATAAATGATGTGTTAGTGAGAATGTTTTTGTGTGTATGTGTTTATGTGTGTAGATCAGTCTATCATGCTTCAATGCCCTTGCAAGCACCCTGTATGGTTTTAAAATGTGGCATAGACTGACATATTGATCTTAATTATGTATAAAAGCCAGGCAGCATCTTCAAGTGCAATAGGTACATTCCAACAGAATCAAGTCTCGTGCTATGCCACCTAGATAGAAATACTAACATAATTAAATCTACAGGATTAAATAATGAGCCATGAAGGATGCTAATTCCTTGAAAAAAATTGTAAACATTGGTGGCTATTGTTAGTTAGGAACTGAAAATATTTTTCTGATGCTCTCACAAATAAAATCATAATTCTCTTCAAGGACTACAGATTGAATGAACAGTTCTTTGAAGAGAATGCTGACAGAGACAACATCTGTAAAAGGTATCAAAAGTTGATTGACTGCTACTGAATACACACATTGTTTTGAAGGAAGAGTTGGATCATTTTGTGATGTTAAACATTGGTCTACAGATTATTGTCATCCTGAGTTGTTTTGTGCATGGTGGTTCCATGCTGATTCACTAAATTGAGAGTATTTACAAATGCAATATAGAACAACTTCACGATGACAATTTGCAAAATTAGGTGAGAGAAATAATTTGTCTTCCATTCTTTTCTGTTTCTCCAACATATAATTTAAGCAATAAATACATAAACACTGTGATCTTTTATCCACAACCTTTGGGAACCAGGAAGATATAATTTTTGTTATTATGTAAAATAAAGAATCAACTATTTCTGTATCAGATTTTATCTAAAGTTTTCTTTGTATGTCTCCATATATATTTGCACCATGTAATTTTCTGCTTCTGGTAATACAAGATTCAAAGAATATAGTTCATAAATCAGTCTGTTCTCTTTACTGTACTTTCCTAAATTCTGTAGTCTATTTAATAGAACTAAATAAAAGCAAATTAAAAACATCAGCCATTAACTTACAAGTAACACTTGCAAACTGATCATGAAATACAAAAGCTGTGACCTAACAGAATCAGTTATTGTTGAGAAATGTACAGTAGTCATAAAATTAAGCTCAAACCTTTCCTGATCAAGACTACCAATATGTTGAGTAGAGCAGGTGCACTTTTTTTTCAGTACAGCAAATTTCCATCCCAAAATGAATTTTACAAACCAAAAAATCATATGGGAATATGCTAGTGGTGGTAGATTTCTTTAAAGACAAATGCTAAAAGTATATTTTTTGACTTGACTGAAATTTTATTTTATTATTTCTTAATGTTATAATTATACTGTATTACATGGTTCTTTATGGCACCCAAACCAAAGTAAAATAAACTCATTCCTCAATTTTAGAAATTTGTAGGGAAAGAAAGATTTACCATAGAATCATCTGGGTTAGAAGGGACCTTTAAGATCATTGAGTCCAACCATCAACCTAACACTGCCAAAGCCACCACTAAACCATGTCCCTAAGCACCATGTCTACCCATCTTTTAATACCTCCAGGGATAGCAATTCCACCAGTTCCCTGGGCAGCCTGTTCCAATGCTTGATAACCCTTTCTGTGAGGAACTTTATCCTAATATCCATCCTAAACCTCCTCTGGCATAACTTAAGGCCATTTCCTCTTGTCCTATTGCTTGTTACTAGTGAGAAGAGGTTGACCCCTACCTCTGCAACCTCCTTTCAGGTAGTTGTAGAGAGTGATAAGGTCTCCCTCAGCCTCCTTTTCTCCAGACTGAACAAACCCAGTTCCCTCAGCCACTTTTTGTAAGACTTGCTCTCTAGACCCTTGACCAGCTTTGTTCCCCTTCTCTGGACTCGCTCCAGCACTTCAATGTCTTTCTTGTAGGGAGGGGCCCAAAACTGAACACGGTATTCCAGGTGTGGCCTTATCAGTACCGAGTACAAGAGGAAGATCATTTCCCTAGTCCTGCTCACCACACTATTTCTGATACAGGGTAGGAGGGTGTTGGCCACCTTCGCCACCTGGGCACACTGCTGGCTCAGATTCAGCTGGCTGTCGGCCAACACTCCCAGGTCCTTTTCTGCTGGTTGGCTTTCCAGCCAATCTTCCCAAAGCCTGTAACATTGCATGGGGTTGGTGTGACCCAAATGCAGGACCCAGCACTTGGCCTTGTTGAACCTCATACCATTGGCCTTGGCCCATTGATCCAGCCTGTCCAGATCTCTCTGCAAAGGCATCCTATCCTCAAGCAGGTCAACACTGCTGCCTAACTTTGTGTCAACGGCAAACTTTCTGAGGGTGCACTTGATCCCCTTGTCCAGGTTGTTGATAAAGATATTAAACATAACGGGTCCCAATATTCTCTTTAACTGACTCTTCACTGAGCTGCCTGTCAGAAATACCCTCTCCTTAGCTTACCACAAGCAATAATGAGGCACCCTCAATGAGAGATACTTGTCATTATGCTATACACCTCTATGTTTCCGTAGCTTTACCATCAAGGTGTTTCCTTAACAAATTTTATTGAAGAGAAGTAAAATACAGTGAGGCAGAGAAGGTATGCGATCCCAAACTGACCCTTTGTCACCTTCAAAATAAGAGGGCAAGAACAGTTTTAACATTGTGTCTTTGGAGCCTGTTTTATCTTGCCATAGCAGAAAAGAAGATAACAGGCAAGGATGAGAGGCTTCTACCTTTGTCTTAGAGGAGGAGACCACCAGCACCAAACAGCAGAATGCAAATGAAGAACCAAGATCTGAATAGTACCCTTGGACAACCCTTAACATCAAAGCAGGCAAAAGGTGCAACTGAAAGAACAGACCTGCAGGCCAAGCACTGTGAGTAAATCAGCTGAGGAACGGCCAATCAGCTATTCCATATAAAGAGAATTTGAGAGTTTATTCGATATACATTTGGGATCACATGCTGTAAGAATCAGTGGATCAGTTATTTGAAAGCCACCCAACGTAATGTCTGAACCACTTATCTAGAGTTATGCTTACATATATTCCATCTTCCTAATGAGTACCTCTCCAGGAAACAGTGACGGCATTATGTTAAGTACAGCACAGCTAAGGAGAATGGGAATAATACAATAAAGTTTGGAACCATGTTAGAAGCAAATAAATTTTTGCTGAGTGGAGATTCCCTTTGTGTGGCTAAAATCTCAGTTTTTCCTATTTTGCGATTGAGAAATAAGGACCTGTGTGCAACTATCCTTCAGCAGCTATTTGCCACAATGCTGAAATTAGCCCTTAAGATTTAATTTTATTAAGATTTCAGAAGTATTTTCCATTTTGCCTAGTGTTTTCCATGCATTCTAATTGCTTTTAAAATATTTTTATATATTTGTAAAACAAGTTTTTCTGTGTTTGAGACACAGACATTTCCAAACCGAGATGGAAAAATACTAGTTGGTTTGATATTGGATCTCCATTTATGAGCCAGGGGATGGAACTTCTTCCCTTCTTTAGTGACCTTTGTGAGTGGACAGTCAGAGAAACTTACACAAGAACAGAATTTATTTTCTCAAGAGAAAGACACTCAGAACTTGAAATGTAAATTCTGAATGAAATGGATACAAATTGTGTCCGTTCACAAATTTTGCTGTGATTTTGCTGATTATTATCTGCATACAAGCTCAACATTGCTGACTGACAGGCCTTTTTTTAAATTGTATTAATTTCTCCACATTATTCCAATAACACATAATCCTTTCTTGTGTCTCTCTGTAATAAATTTGAGTAGTTTTTCAAATGAGAGGCTTCTGGAAGAATCTTCAAAGAAGCTTTTCTCCCTTTTCTTTTGTTAAATTATAAGTAGCTGTGTCATCATCGAAAAGCAGAGCTCTCTTTCAGTAGATTACTTTAATCTATTCTCATGTCTGGCCAAATGCAGGATTTAGCCCTTTGCTCACACAATTGAATTTTTTTTTTTCTACAGCAGAATCTTGAAAGCAACCCACCTTGACAGCATTGTTTCTTTCAGAAGGTTCTTACTGACTAGTCCCTTCATAATACTTTGAAGGACAGTATGAAAAAGTCAAAGGATGAATTAGGAAAGCAAGAACTATCTATTGCATTATTTCTTCCTCTGCCAATAACTGTCATATTTTACACTAGCAACATTAAATCCTATAATTTTCGTTTAATATCTGCTGGTAAAAAATAATAATGGAATGTGACAATGTCAACACAACAGTCTTCATGATCTGTGTGGTGAAATTTATACTGCTTTCTCAATCTCTGCTTCAAAATATTTCCTGCTTGACAGGAGAAAACTCCACATTCCACTCAATTTTCTGTTTTTACAGGTTTGCTGTTAGCTTATCCATCTCCAAATGAATTAAATTAAATTAAACTAAATTACTCTTTTTGATGTTTATAACTATTTCTTTACTTTGTAAATTCTGTATTTCATCAATACTATTGATTCCAGCAGGCATGGTGTTAGAGGAAGAAGCAGACCCTGTAGATTAACCTGAATCTGCTGTTTCTTTTAATAATGGGTTTAGAAACATTGCAGGTGTATTTGTCTGGAATAAGAAGTTTTCTGCCACTCAGTGTTTACTAACATTCAAAATAATTAAGGAAAGGTATATTTGAGATTTCAGAAAAAATTGTAGATATTTCCACTGTAGATTTTTCCAGTGTTTGGAAGATAATATATGCCAGACAAAATTAATAATAAACAGTATGAGCAAGCATATTGTGTTTGCATGGCAAGGTTTTGGTAGCAGGGGGGCTACAGGAGTGGCTTCTTTGAGAAGTTGCTAGAAGCTTCCCCTATGTCCTATAGATCCAATGCCAGCCATCTCCAAGACAGACCCACTGCTGGCCAAGGTCAAGCCAATCAGTGATGGTTGTAGAGTGTCTGTGGTAACATATTTAAGAAGGGAGGGAAAAAACTGCTGCACAACAGCAGCCAGAGGAGAGGAGTGAGAATATGTGAGAGAAACAACTTCGCAGACACCAAGGTCAGTGAAGAAGGAGGGGGAGGACATGCTCCAGCTACCGGAGCAGAGATTCCCCTGCAGCCTGTCATGAAGAACACAGCGAGGTAGGCTGTCCCCCTGCAGCCCATGGAGGATAAGGATGGAGCAGATATCCACCTGCAGCCCATGGAGGACCCCACGCTGCAGCAGGTGGATGTCCAAAGGAGGCTGTGATCTCATGGGGACCCTGTGTTGGAGCAGGCTCCTGGCAGGACCTGTGAACTCAAGGATAGAGGAGTCCATGCTGGAGCAAGTTTGCTGGCAGGACTTGTGACACTGCAGGGGGCCCACGGAGGTGCAGTCTGTTCCTGGAGGACTGGACCCCATGGAAAGGACCCACGCTGGAGCAGTTCATGAAGAACTGCAGCCTGTGGGAAGGACTCATGTTGGAGAAGTTCATGGAGGACTGTCTCCTGTGGGAGGGAACCCATGCTGGAGCAGGGGATGAGTGTGTGGAGTCCTACCCCTGAGAAGGAAGGACCGGCAGAGACAACATTTCAATATGTTACAGAGAAAAAAAAAAAAGTTCTAGTAACCAAAACGTTAATTGGAATTATTCTGTGAATACATTTTCAGGTGTTTAGATCAGTGTTATCTCTTCTACTACCAACACCTTACAGTTAATCACTATGTCTTAGTCATCTACCCCTTCTTCATAAACCAAAGAAAGACAAATTTTCTTTATCTAGAAGTATATAACTTTTTGCAAGGTCTTTCAAGAGAGATTATATTACTATATTTGACTAAGTTATTAACAGTAGAATTTATTGGACACTGTTTACAAGTGACTATTATAGAAGACAAGACAGGATACATTTAGATTCAATATTGTACTTAATGCTTGATTTGTACTGCTTTCAAGTCATGTTCAGAATTATTCCAGTTTTCTGGTATTTCTTGTCCCAGATTTAAATATGGATTTCAGAGTTAAGTGAAGCACATTTCAAAATGAGATACAATTTTCCCAGAGCTGTTGCAGTCCATATTTAAAATAAATAATTTAGCAATTTAAAAATCCAGTGTATCACAGACATTGTAAAACATGGTCCACTAAAATTTCTTTGGGATGTGACCTAACTCGATAGTCCATTGCAATATCAAACAATAATTTTCATTATTTTTTATAAAAAGGAAAATGAAGTCTTTTCTTGTTTAGTTGCTTATTTTCAAACCTTTGAATATATTTTTTGTTAATATTGCAAACTCTGCTTATTCAACTTGAGCAAGTGCCATAAAATAAGGGAAAGAGTCAAAAAGCTATGTTTTTGATTACAGAATCACAGAATCAGAGAATGATCAGGGTTGGAAGGAACCTCTGGAGGTCATTTAGTTCAATCACCCTGCCACAGCAGGGTCACCTACAGCAGGTTGCACAGGATGGCGTCCAGGCGGGTTTTGAATGTCTCCAGTGTGGGAGACTCCACAACCTCTCTGGCCAGCCTGTGCCAGTGCTCTGCCACCCTCAGAGTAAAGAAGTTACTCCTCATGTTAAGATGGAACCTGCTATGTTCAAGTTTGTGCCTGTTACCTCTTGTCCTATCACTGGGCATCGCTGAAAAAAGACTCTTCTCATCTACCTGGCACCCTCCCCTTAAGTATTTATAAGTATTGATAAGATCCTCCCTCGGTCTTGTTTTCTCTAGACTAAAAAGACCTAAGTGCCTAAGCCTTTCCTCATAAGAAAGATGCTTCAATCCCCTAATCATTTTAGTAGCCCTAATTACTTTGTGAATTGACACACTTTGGATGATAATAAGCTGTTCAAGAAATATAGATATGCCAGACCAAAACATTTATTTTTGTGTTTGGTTTTTTTTCCTATTTCACCTCATTTATTATTTAAAATTGGAGAAGGGAGTGACTATTTATGGGTTCTTTTTTATCTAAATTGCATTTACGAGAAGTGCAGGTTGCATGGGTCTAGATCCAAAAGGCCCGGATCCAAAAGTGCCCTGCTTTTGAGGAGAGGGCTTTGTATCTGGATCATAGCCTGGTACTGGTTTAATTTTCAATCACTGAGTGTCCTGGTTCCGGCAGGGCTGGGATTAATTTCCCCAAGGATGGGAGGGGACACAGGTATCCCATGCCATGTGAGCCATGCCCGGGCGGTAGGGGGGGAGCTCCCGGGGGAGGGGGCAGGAAGTCGCGGCTCAGCGCGGGCTGCGGCAGTGCGGGTCCAGTCGGTGAGCGGCAGTGCCCTAATCGCGTTTTTATATTCCTTTATCCGTGTTATTATTACTGTTCTCTCTTCCCTTTGCTGTTCTGTTAAACTGCCTTTATCTCAACCCACGAGTTTTGCCTTTTTCTTCGTATTTCCCCCCAACGGCTGTGGGGGTTGAGTGAGGGGCCGCGTGGTTCTTTGTTGCCGGCTGAGGCCAAACCACAACAATGAGCAAAGGGACTGTCAGGGATAAAGATATAATTTTCTCAGTATCCGCCAACAGAATCTACAGCAATTTAAAGATGAAGTTAAGCAAAGGAGAGCTTGACCTACACAAGAGAAACAGGATATGTTCCAGAATTGTATGGAATTTCTTTTATTACATCTCTTTTCCTCCACTTTGTGCAGCATTCAGGCTGAGTTCAGCACAGGAAAGACTGACTGCAGGCTTCCATCACTAGAAATCTCCCAGAGCAAAAACGTGTACAGTGATGATCAAAAATTGAAAAGGCTAACGTGACCCCAGGGAACTACGGATTGTAGTCCTGCACTTGCAAACATTTATTAATGAAATCTGAATTATAATTAAAGTGTTTATATGCATAAATTTGCAAATGACATACTAATCCACAAACCATAATAGTGTCACTATATTTTAGTATTATTTGCTGTTTCTGGCTACTTTCCGCCTGCTTTAGACATAAATATAACACAAATATCTCCTCTGACTCAACTGACTGATTACAAACATCACATAATGAGTTTGGCTGGATAAGTGAAGGATCACAGTCTTTTGATGGGGTATTTTATGACACACATGAACATTCTTTCAAAGCTAAAAAAGTACTCAAGAAAAATATTGTTGCTTCATTGGGTCAAAGAGCAAAAAGAGAAAGAGTACCACAGCTATGTGCTGAGATTGGTCGCCACTAATTTTGTGTGTGCATTTCCTTGTTTCGCTAAGCAGTTCCTCCCTTTGTATGATAGCTTCTGTGATCCCGTGTGAGGTGCCCAATTCTTTTCATGTGTTGTATTCAGATTCTAGACATTTTAGTCAAGGTTGATTTTAGTATTGGATGTTTAAGTGACAGGCACGACAATGCTGTGACACTGAAGTAGCTTGTGGATGAGGATATTAGATACTTAAGAGTAAATCAGTAGAAGAGTGAGTAAAACAGTCAAACAGAAGTATAAATAAATTATGCTTGGAGTTAGCTAGTCTAAATCAGGAATTCTTATTAATACATGTTCAAAATGCTTGTCCAATATCTAAAAATGGGACTTAAAGGAGATAATTTGGTGAGCATAAGGGTTTATCAAAGTATTATCAAAAAATACTGCTTGCTTCTCAGTTACTCTAATTAAATGACATAACACTGGAAATATTCTAGCAAATTATATTAGCAAGTTTTATTTATGACATTCATACATAAAATAAGTTTTATGTCATGCCCGGTGATGAATACTAGTATTATTACCAGTAAGAGTAACAATATTGCAGACTAATATTAGTTAAATTAATAATAGAGCTGAGTAGTATGTAGAGGTTATAATTATTTGAAAATATTATTTAACTGAATCTTCAAGCTCTTCCTCAAACCAACATGTAGCATGTGTTTTTACTTATTTTAAAGGAAAATACTATAAGACACAAAATATTTTTTATACTATCTTCTGCTTCACTCTGTGGAAAAAAAGTTTACTAGAGAAATCTACTTTTCCGGAGTAGAAGAGTGGTTTTCTCCTTTCCTTCCTCATCATGAGATGAATTATCTTTCATTCAGAATTCATATTCTCCTCAAAGGCAATATATTTTCTCAAATATTACACAAAAATGAGACAGTTAGCCAGGTAGTTACTAGGTTGATTGGTAAAATATCTATTTTGCTCCTAGCAGATGCCTCTCCATCTCTACTTGTCTAAATTGCCAGAGATATGGAAGTATTAGCAGATCTCTAACTCATAGACATCGGTGAAAAATGCTTATTTTACTATGCTGGAGAACTATTTATCATGAACACCATTTTTATATGCTGGTAATGTCTAAGCAGAATCCCTGGTGTGATTGAAGCTGTGCTCTAGTCACAGCTGTGTGACAAGCAGTAATTGAACATATTTAAAAATCCACCCCGTGTACTGAACAGATTTCAATGTCTGCTTTGTTTAAGGTCCACTGAGTTGTGAAATGGTTGCTTCATTCACACAGATGTTAATATCTCCAGGCTCTTCTTTGTTGTTTCTCATTTACATATTTGCAGTAAGTTTGCTGCTCATGAAGTCAGACACAGCTACTTGTTACTACTCTCTGTTAGAATAATGCATGTTCCAGACAAAATATGAGAAACTGTAATTACACCTCATTAAGATTTAAGGAGAAAAATAATAAGAAACATACCAATAGGTGTTCAGTCACCAGTGCTTCATTAGTTTCTTTACTGTTTAAGTACCTGGCTCTGATGAATATAAATTACTTAGGGAAACAATATAGTTTTGAATGTTTAAGCTCCTCTCTTTGTCTCTTCATGTATGAACACATTTTGAAGTAATGATCCAACAAGATATTGGAGTTTTATATTGTAATTAAATGCTGTACTTGGTCATTCCATTACAAAAAATGAAGTTTCATTTGGTTTTATCCATTCTTTGAGAATCACAGTATGAATCTGAATACTCCAGAAAACTTATTTCAGTGAATAAAAAGTACAATAAAATTAATTAGTAAATAATAAAATAAAACAAATGGGGTTGTTGACTGGTTAAACTGCAGGCCTGAAATTCTGGTATCAGTGACTATTTGTTTCTGAAGTAAATTCTGTATCAAGATGTGAAAGTTCCACGTGTTTAAAGAGAAGAACGATTTGTCTTTACAGGATATAACAGAAAAACAAACTCAGATTATGATAACCTTGTCACGTGTTGTTTAATGTCATTATGGAAATGTCAAAAGAATGTGTATTGCGGTTGTCATGATAATACAACAGCTAAAACCAAGATCTGGGTTTCAGGAAGTTGTGATATTTGTTTATAGATCCATGAATCACTCTTATTGTAAAAGGTTCTTCTCTTCTGTTTATTTTTAATTATTGATACTATAATAATATTTAATCTAAAATTATTATACTTACATCTTACAAGGTCTCAGCAAGTTTATATTTATTCTGTCAGGTTACAGGTAGACGAGAATATGTTGTATTCCTGTGTGGTGATTTGGCCCCAGCTGGCTTCCAGCCACCCACCCAGCTGCTCTCTCACTCCTGTACCTCAACAGGACAGGGGGAGAAAACAAGATGTAAAAGCTTGTGGGCTGAGATAAAGACAGGGAGATCAATTACAATTACCATCGCAGGCAAAATGGGCTCGACTTGAGAAAAACTAATTCAATTTATTGCCAAATAAAATAGATTTGGATAGAGAGAAACAAAGACAAAAGGTAAAATATCTCACCCTCTCCCCCAACCTCCTTTTTCCCCATGTTCAGTATCACTCCTTCATTCCAGAGTCCTCATCCTCCTCCTCATCTCCGAGTGGTGCAGCTGTCATGGGGAATGGCATGTTGTAGTCAGTCCATAAGAGTTTGTCTCTTGTGTTGCTTCGTCCTCACACTTTTCCCCTGCTCCACTGTAAGTCCTGCTCACAGGTTGCAGTCCCTCAGGAGATATTAATTTCTTCTGGTGTGGGTCCTCCTCACAGAGACCACCCCTGAAGAACCCTGCTGGTAACACTTTGTCACATGCACCCAATACATCCTGCAAACTAATTTTACCTATACTGCATATTCCAAAATAATTTTTTCAGGGACATTTACTTTAAAACTTATTCGATCTGCAAATGAAAATAAATGAAGTACTATAAACCTAGTGTTTTGCTACTTAGAGATGAAGACTGAGATAACATCCTACTAGGTTAAAAGCATTTTTGCCTCCAGTGAAATGTTGGGGCACTGGCTATAATGAAATGGATAAGGTTAATTTCCAATTACATGGTAATTGCTTAGAGGGGTTTCTGTTAAAAAACTTATTTTCTTAACCTGAGAAAATTATATTTGTTGAAGTTATTCTGTTCACAGCGTGGGTGACAGCTGTGCCCAGCTTTCTAAGGGTAAGGGAATCATCACTCCTTGCAGCACTGAAGAGTCTATCACTTAGGACTTTTTGGGAGGGATTGGGTTTTTTTGGGGGGGTTGGGTTGGGTTGGGGTTTTCTTGTTTTGTTTTTTTTTTTAGTGGGGAGGCTTGGGAAATCTGGCTGTTAAGAGAGGGTATCATATAATGATTTAACCCCAGCCAGCAACTAGGACCATGCACCCTCTCGCTCACCTCCCCTTCCTCCATCCCCCCAGGAGGAGGGAGGGGGAGAAAAGGAGGAGAAAGGGAAAAAACCCCAAAACGTTGTGGGCTGAAATAAAGACAGTTTAATAGAACAACAACAGAAAAGGAAAATACTAATACTAATGCTAATGCTAATGATAATACTAATAATGGTAAAAGAATATACAAGATGCAAGTCACTCTCAATACCCGTGGATTGATTGCCCAGCCCAGCCCAAGCTGCTTGTGGATTTCCACCCCCTGGCCAACCCCCATTTATGCACCGAACATGACATCTGTGGTATGGAATATTCCATTGGCCACTCCATTGTTCTGTCTATGCTCCTTCTCGGCTTCTATGGGAAGCTGACAAAAGTCCTTGACTAGTGTAAACATCACTTAGCAACAACTAAAACAATATGCCTTATTGACATTCCTTTCATACCAAATCTGAAAACACAGCAACCACTAGAAAGAAAATTAACTCTATCTTAGCCAAAACCAGGACAGAGGGAATCTGAACTGATTTGTATTTTCACTTCATTCAAAAATATTATGGGGAATTACTATAAAAGATAGACCAGCAGATCACATGAGGAGTCCAGTGCTACTTTTACCTGAGAGTTTAAAAATTAGAACAAATAACAGTTAGCAACATGTATACATTGGGATTAGTTTAAACTGCTATGGTGACAGTCAGCACTAAACAGGTTAGTGGGAACTGCTAAATGAGAATACAAATGCAAAAGCACCTAACGGCACACCAGCTAATGGTGATTAATGGGACCACAGCTAGCATGATCAGCAATGTGTACATTTAGCAGGAGTAGCTACCGGCAAAAAAAAGTATCATCAAGATCAGCAGTAATTCATGTGAAACCTCACTATCCAAATTGCCTCCAACAGAGAAAGGTTGGAGAGACTTGAAAATTCAGCACTATTGTAAGAAACACCAGAGCTGAAGAGTCTACATATAGGTGTCTAAGCAGAAGCTGAGCCTCTGAATGCTTCAAAATCATGAAAGACATAGGCTTTGATTGAATTATTTACACAGGCATTTAACACTCTTTGAGATGCCTTAGGATGTTTTACTAACCTTCTTGCTAGCACTTAGGTCATGAGTCTCCTCTGTCCTGTCTACCTGCCTTGTGTGTCTGTCTTCAGTATCCCAGAGCATTTCAGGTGTTAGATTATTATGTTTATCTCCTAGTTGATATAGTCAATGAAGCCAGGAGGAAGAATTTAACTCACCCTGAAGCAGATCTTTAATGTCTGAGATCTGAGTCTTCTGAATGAAGCTGGCAGGTATGACACAGAATCCACTCACTTTCATGTACATTCACGTACATTGCTTTCATGTACTTTAATATACTTTCAGTTACTAGAAAGGTAGCTAGACGCTGGCTGGGTTATCCTGTGGTATCTCAAATGATGACAGTTGTCTGTTTTAGCCTAAGACTGAATTAAATCTCATGTCCATTCATTATAATGGGAATTAAGACATCTAGCTGACAGACAAAACCTTCATATAGATTTCTAGATTTAAGTGACTTACTATCAAATGTACTCCTACTCAATGGGCTAGATTCATTTGCTTTACCATAGTTGCCTTTTCAAACATCAAGGGTTAAGTAGCATAGCAACAAACTGACACTCAAGACAGGGTATGGGTCACCTGCAAATCTCCCATCCTATAGCAGTCTTCCCCATACAGAAATCTTAAATACCTGTGACATGTTAACAGCACTAAGTTCTTATGTTCTCACATTTAGGTAGCTAAATCAAGCCTATAATGTTTTTCTGTCTTTGTATTTTTCTTTCCTTATCTTAATTGTGTATTTGGACAGCTTAATTTAGTTAATTTCACAAGTTTCTGGAAAAAGATGTGGAATAATGCTTTGTTATGTATTTTTAAGTAAGAGCTCTTGAATTTTAACCAACCCTGTCCTGGAGGGTTGGAAGCAGAAAAGCATAGCGGGGTGAGGTAAAACAGAACTAATTTCCTGTTCAGTAATTTTACTTTGCAGCTAAGCCTCTTCTAACTAACCGAACTCTCTGAAACTCTCTGAAATTAACAGCATATTGTGGAGACACTGTTCGCTGTCAGAGGGATAAGACCTGATTAGCTGTAATTTATGCCAAAGCATGGTATGCAGAGAGGCTCTTGCTTATACTTACTGCTATAACAACCAAGGTCAACCAACTTTTTTATTTGTCCTGTTGGAGAGTTGGAAGCAGAAAAAGCATAGAGAGGTCCCACCTGCAGGGAGGAGCGGACAGGACAGGTGACCCAAAACTGACCAACAGGGTATTCCATCCCATCTGCCTCATGCTCAGTATAAAAGCTGAGGGATCGAAGGGTCAGCCCTCTTTCTTCAATGGCTGGTGTCGAGGAGGACTCTGTCTGTTTATCTGCCTTTGATCCTGATCTGTGCATTCCTGAATCTAGATCTGGAATCCAGTTCCCGTCTGTCACCGAGTCCAGTCTGGGACTTCCCCAGCACATGCCGGTGATGTGATCATCATCTTGGGACCTTGATATGATTTTGTATATCTTGTAAAAATTTCATTATTTCATTTTTATTATTTTATTAATATTTCATTAAAGCAGTTTAGCTTTCTTTTAAACTCTTAAGTCTCTTTCTGTGTGTCCTTCCTCTCCTTGGAGAGAGAGGTGGGGGAGAGCATCTGTCATTCATCTCAGTGGCCAGTCTGGCCCAAACCATGACAAACCCCCATTACAGTTAAAAACTGCAGCAGTCAGTGTAGAGAAAAAAGTTCTCTATACCTTACAACTATTAGTGATTATCAATGATTTGAGCCTTCTATTAAAAATTTCTGACAGGGGGTAGGAGGGAGCAAGCAGAAAAAATATTGAAGAATTATTCTTCATTTAACTTCCTTCAAAGTGAAATAGAGGCAAGGAAGACTTGGAGAGAATGGGGGATGTCAGAAGGATACACAGCCTAGTCCAGGAAAAAGGATATAAAAAAATCATATTCTTTAAAACAGGAAACATTGTTTATTAACTCTGTAAAGTCCTGGACCCTTAGGAGCTTCATGGTTTTCTCTCTGATTAAAAAAAATATCCCTTCATATCTTATACTCAGGTGCATTGGAGGACATTCTGTTTTCCATCTAGTCAGCGGCATTTACTTGGCTACAACATTGTGGCTCCCTCACTTTTTATAGCCTTCTTACCAATGTCATTCAAAGGCCCTAACCACAGACCTGCTTTCCTAGCCATCTTCAATTAGGTTTGAATTTTCCTGGAATGATTTATAACTTGGATATACATGAAACACTTAAAGGTGAAAGATGTTGTATGCTGCTGTTCTCCACTATCACCAGTGAATTATTTTTAGAGTTGTGTTTGTTGGGTTTTTTTTGTTTGGGTTTTTTAGGTTTCATTTTAATCCATGGTTTTAACTGTTTTTCCTGATGATACTTGGCCTCTAAGATCAGCTCTATAGAATGGCATACAGGTGCAGCCTCAATGTAATATTATTTGGAACTATGAACGTTCTCTAACAAATTTGGATTTACTTCTTTACCTTGTCTTTTTAAGGGTCAATCACAATTTATCGGACTGATTCATTACCCTCATCCTTCACTGACTCTCCATAATGGCACCCACATCATCCAATATATTTTTCTGATTGCTCAAGTTCACATCACTTTAAACTGCTAACACTTTTTTTCTGCTGGAAAGCCTGTGAAACCACTAGAGAAAACAGGCTTCTTAAAGAACTTCAAGAAATAAAGTTGCAGCAAAGTTGCTTGCTTCAGTTAAACTATTGACAGAGTTTAAAATAAAATCAATTGAGCAAATCAGAAAGTGTTATTAACCACATCAAGTCCAAACCATTCTAGTCAGGGAAACTTCCCTCTTCCTACAAAGAGGTACTGTCGATTGCAAAGATGAAAGGTCAAATTCTTCTTCCAATTAAACCACAGTATTGGAAAGAATTTTACTTTTGTTTTCTTGGGTTGCACGTATGTAAGTCTAATCACAAATTGTCCTATAGTAAACAGCAAGATGCCTCTTTGGTATGTTTGCAATATACACATTAAATTTGAAACTAAAGGTTTGATAAATTACATGAATAAATTATGAAATAGAGCATTTAATTATTAAACTACCACAGATTTTAAAAACGGGGAAGAATGTTTTATTGAAGTAGCTGCCAGTCTGTTAAAGTTTGAGAACTTTTATGCAAATAATTGACATTGAAATTATCACTCTTTAGATTTTCATGTAGGCATAACAGTTAGGCTAAGTCATTACAATGTCATCTACAATAAGACTGCAAGGTGGAAAATGACGGACATTCTCAGGAGGCCATTTCCATTACTGCTGCTTCCATAGGGCTTCACTGGGACCAACAAAAACATGGATAATAATTGACTAGTACGTCCGTGAATTATATCTTATTAGCATATACATCACTCATTTCAGAACATAAATGAATCACTCAACATCTCTTACTTTTTCCATCATTGTTTATTATTATAAGCTACAGACATCAAAATATAATATTGTTATAGATAGAAAGTAGGAAACTGTATACATGTTACAAAAACAACTCCATTTCCCTTTTCTGCTTTTTTGTTGTTTGTTTTGTTTTGTTTTGTTTTATTACATGTTTGTTATGAGTACTTCAGGTGGGATCTACTTAATTAAGTGTTCTGTAAGTTACTCAGTCTTCTTTGAACAGTGAAAAAAAATCAGTATCTCTCAAGTGATATTTATCCCATCTTGAAAAGAAATTTTAAGAAGATTTAAAAAAAAAACCCTTTTTGTAGGAATTCTGCATAGTTTAGATGAAATTAAGAAAAGCTTATTTTCAGGTAGCTAAAGCTATAAATGATGAATCCTAGTCATCATTCTTTAATTCTAATTCTTTTGAAATCAAGGGCAAATCTCTCTTGACTTGAAAACTAGCTAGCACATCCAGCCCACTCCTCAATCTCTAAGAATTTAATAAAATATATCAAGTAGAAGTTATCTGAATAATCTGATTTCCTATTTTCATAGTTTCTTTTTTAATTCTTCTGAAGCAAATAAAAGAGCAACAACTTGTCTCTCTAATGTTCTAGAGATATAGCTAATCTCAATTAGCAAACCATTTTCTATCATTTGCTGTACAGAAGCGCTATTTCCTTTCTTACTTGTTTTCATATTTTGAAGACATTTTGAGTTCTTTCAGTCATACTCCTATAATATATTTTTTTCTACCAACTAAATAATAGAGATTCTAATGACTGTACCAGGTAAACAGAACCATTAGTGGTGGATGGAGTAATTGCTCCATGTTTTATCCTGTACAATATTACTGCTGAGAGCTGACTATTCTTTCTGTGGTCCACTGACAGCTGCTAAACTTAATGATGCAAAATAAATTGTCCCCACTGGAAAATACTAGTGGTGGTGGGCTTTTTTTTTTTTTTTGTTATTGTTCAGTCACTTTTTTAGTTAAGGTCATTCTTCATATATTTTAAAGAAGGTTTTCCTAACTTCAGACAAATGAATAATTTTCCTTTATGCAAGTTTCAAATGACCTCAAGATTTGTTATAGGCAAGTCAATCAATGTATGCCCATATTACCAATGGCAAACTAAAGGAAGGAAAGGTTAAGTGGGCAGGCGCAAGATGTGTGGTTATTCATCTTGCCTGTCTTCCGGCATGTAAAAACAAGATCTCCAGTACAGTAGTCTGCTAGGCTTTTTTTATCATTCATGGACAGAAATAATCTCCTGCACAGGGCAATTCAGTTATGTGTACGATATCAATCTTAAAAGGAGATGAACTGCCTCTGGAAATGCCTATTTCTTTTCATGGATCATAAAGAGAGCTTAGATGACTAGTTTATCCTGAACACTTAGCTGTTAGCTAGCAGAAGTTAGATGAAGTGAATCCAGGACATAACATTTTACTGAAATACAAAACCATGACTTGTGATATTTTAATATTAGTTTCATGAGAAAGATTATAATCTTGACAATTTTAATAAAATGTGTAATAAATACAAATTAAATTCAGGCTTCGTGCCTTCTTCTGTCCACATTAAGCTGTCTTATGCCATTTGAGATACCATACGATATCTGAGACATATGTGGAGTCTGACGAATTAGACCTAGGATTCAGAGGAAACCTGCACCTGTCTGAACTGGCAGCTAGAGGCCACCTAGAATATAATAGAACATTTAAAATGGCAGTAGTACCCTTGTGTTTGTACAACTGAAAGCAGCCACTAAGAAGCCCTGGACTCCAACACCTAGCAAAGCAAACCGCCCTGTGACTAACCCAGGACCTTGCCAATTAAAAACTGAGCAACTGTAACTATAAATGCAGTCTAGCATGCTCCAGTCATGGCTAACATTATCTAAGGCCTCTTGAGCCCCACATTGGGTGCCAAAAAGTGGGCATTGCATTGAACCTAGCCAACAGCCATACACCCGCACAGCTGCTCACTCACTCCTGTCTCTCCTTTCAGAAAACGGAAGGAGAATGAAAAGACTCATATATTGAGATAACAGCAGTTTAATAGGTGAAGCAAAAGCTGCATGCACAAACAAATTAAAAAAAAAAAGCAAAATAAAATAGTTTATTCACTGCTTCCCATCGACAGGCAGATGTTTAATGACTTCTTGCAAAGCATGACATCAGCACGTGTAACAGTTTCTTGGGAAGACAGACACTATAACCACTAATGTCCCTGTTGCCTCCTTCTTTCTTTGAACTTTTATTGCTGAGAACAACATCATATGGTATGGAATATCCCTTTGATAATTTTAGGTCAGCTGACCCAGCAGCACCCCTCTCACCTTCTTGCCCATCCCCAGCCTGCTCACTGTGCAGCAAAGAGTTGGAAAAAGAGAAAGGCTTGATGCTGTGCAAGCACTGTTCAGTAACAGGGAACACTGGCAAAGAGCTCATCCAGTCTAACCCCACTGCTGAAGCAGGGTGAGCTAGAACAAGTTGCCCAGGACTGTGCTCAGTTGGGTTTTGAATATCCCCACAGATGGAGATCTACAACTTCTCTGCACAACCTATTCCACTGTTTGACCATCCTCACAGTAAAAAAGTGTCTCATCTTCAGATGGAATTTCATGTATTTTGTGAACGTTGCCTCTTGTCCTAGTAGTGAGCACTACTGAGAAGAGCATGGCTCCTTCGTTTTCATTACCTCTCATCAAATGTTTAAACATATAGACAAAATCCCCGCTGAGCCATCTCTTCTCCATACCAGAGTCCAAGTTCTCTTAGCCTCTGCTTATTGCACCCCATCATCCAGGCCTCTAATGAAGATGTCAAATAATATTGACTCCAGTAATGATCCTTTATAATCAGCTGCTGATTTGCTGTCATTCACCTAGTGGCCAGTTTGGCCCAAACCACGACACCTTCCTAATTCAATGTCTGGGTGGACATTTTATTAATAGATACAATATTCTATTGTAGCTAGCCGCTGCGCACCCAGCACGAGGGCAACTAGTGGGCGTCACCCAGGGCGTCACTGCAGTGAGAGGGGGTGAACAGGGAGCAGCTCTTCAAAAGGTAACTTACTAAAAAACTCTTGACCCGGCCAGAACATCATGGTAAGAACTCGGCAGAAGACCATGGCCTCCCTGAGCTCTGCACCAAGCAGCTCCGAAGTGGCCACCCAGACAGAGCTAGCATGGCAACATGCTGCCACCCAGGTGTCGGGCTGCAGGGAGTGCCCTGCTTTTGCGCCAGTGTTGAATAGTAATGGTGAGCAGGCCTGTGGGCGGTGTGCCCAAGTAGAGGAACTCCTTCAGCTAGTGATGGAGCTCCGCGAGGAGGTAAGCTGCTTAAGAAGTATAAGGGAAAGTGAACAGGAGATAGATAGCTGGAGTCATGCTCTGTCTTCCCTGAGAGAAGCCCCCCAGAAAGATCGAGCTCCACATACAATGAGCCCAACACCCTCTAGCGTTGAATCTGAACGTGAAGATTCAGAAGACAGGGGCCAGTGGCAACAAGTCCCCACCCGACGTGGCAGGCGTGCCTCCCAGGAAACCCCCCACACTATCCCAGGTGCTGTTACAGAACAGATATGATGTTCTGGAAAGGGAAGTGGAGGATGACAATAACAGTGCCTTGCCAAACTCTGAATTGCCGCTGAAGCCAAGACAGGTTACACCTCGTATAACATCATCATTTAGGAAAAAAAGACGGGTCCTTGTAGTAGGGGACTCGATTCTGAAGGGAGTGGAAGGTCCCATATGTAGACCGGACCCAATCTGTAGGGAGGTCTGCTGTCTCCCTGCAGCCAAGGTTAAGGATGTCCAGAGGAAACTCCCTACCCTAGTTAGGCCTACCGACTACTACCCTTTATTGGTTTTTCAGTTGGGAAATGATGAAATTCCAGTAAGGAGTCTGAGGGCGATAAAGAGAGACTTCAGGGCCCTGGGACGGCTGGTCAGGGGATCAGGAGCACAAATAGTGTTTGCTTCTATCCCAACAATTGCAAAGATGGATGCGAAGATTAACAGGAAATGCCAGCTAATCAATGCCTGGCTCAGAGACTGGTGTCGTCGGCAAGATTTTGGGTTCTTTGACCATGGGCTGCTTTTCAGGACACCAGGCCTGCTGGCAACAGACAGCAAAAGCCTGTCTCAGAGGGGGAAAAGGGTTTTAGGGCAGCAGTTGGCGGGGCTCATTGACAGGGCTTTAAACTAGGTTTGAAGGGGGATGGGGATAGATCCAAGGTTGCTAGCAAAAATCCTGAAATTGGTGGGCTGGCACTAGACTTGGAAAAGACAGGGGGTGTAACCGGGCTCCTTAGGAAGATGTCTGGGGATAGCAGAACTTTAGCTCCCTCCAGTAAAAAGGAGAAAGGACCTATAGCCCACCTGAAGTGCTTATACACTAATGCACGTAGTATGGGCAACAAACAAGAGGAGCTGGAAGCCATCGTGCACCAGGGTAATTATGATGTAGTTGCCATCACAGAAACATGGTGGGATGACTCTCATGACTATAATGTTGCCATGGATGGCTATAGACTCTTCAGGAAGGATAGGCGAGCAAGAAGAGGCGGGGGTGTGGCCCTATATATCAGGGAGTGTTATGAATGCTTTGAATTAGAAGATGGTGATAATGGGATTGAGTGTTTATGGGTAAAGATCAGGGGGAGGGCTAACAAGGCAGATATTGTAGTAGGAGTCTGTTATAGACCGCCCAACCAGGATGAGGAGGCAGATGAAATATTCTATAAACGGCTGGGAGAAGTCTCAAGGTCGCGAGCTCTAGTCCTCGTGGGTGACTTCAATTTGCCGGACATCTGCTGGGAATACAATACAGCAGGGAGGGAACAGTCTAGAAAGTTCCTGGAAGGTACTGGGGATAACTTCTTAACACAGTTAGTGAAAGAGCCAACTAGGGAAAGTGCCCTGCTGGATCTGTTGTTTGTCAACAGGGAAGGTCTTGTGGGGGATGTGATGGTCGGAGGCCGTCTTGGCAACAGTGACCACGAAATGATAGAGTTCTCAATTCTGGGAGAAGCAAGGAAGGGGGTCAGCAGAACTGCCACCTTGGACTTCCGGAGGGCGGACTTTGGGCTCTTCAGGAGCCTGGTTGAAAAAGTCCCCTGAGAGGCAGTCCTCCAGGGCAAAGGAGCCCAGGAAGCCTGGATGTTTTTCAAGAAGGAAGTCCTAAAGGCGCAGGAGCAGGCTGTCCCCATGTGCCGGAAGACAAGCCATCGGGGAAAAAGACCGGCCTGGCTAAGCAGAGAGCTAGTGTTGCAGCTTAGGGAAAAAAAGAGGATATATGGCCTTTGGAAAGAAGGGCAGGCCACTCAGGAGGACTACAAAGAGGTAGTGAGGCTATGTAGGGAAAAAATTAGGAAGGCCAAAGCCCAGCTAGAACTAAACCTGGCTTCTGTTGTCAAGGACAACAAAAAAAGTTTCTATAAATATATTGGCAATAAAAAGAGGACTAAGGATAATCTCTGTCCTCTAGTAGACCAGGCTGGTAACGTATTGACCAAGGACGAGGATAAGGCTGAGGTACTTAATGCCGTCTTTGCCTCAGTCTTCAGCAGTAGGACCAGTTGTTCCTTGAGTTCCCTAACCCCTGAGCTAGAATACAGGGATGGGGAGCAGAATGAAGCCCCTGTAATCCAAAGGGAAATGGTGAGGGACCTGCTTCAGCACCTGGAGGTGCACAAATCTATGGGGCCGGATGGGATCCATCCAAGGGTACTGAAGGAGCTGGCGGAAGTGCTCACCAGGCCACTCTGCATCATTTATGAACAGTCCTGGATAACCGGGGAGGTCCCAGCTGACTGGAGGTTGGCAAATGTGACACCCATCCATAAGAAGGGCCGGAAGGAGGATCCGGGGAACTACAGGCCAGTCAGTCTGACATCGGTGCCTGGGAAGGTCATGGAACAGATCATCCTCAGTGCCATCACACGGCACATGCAGGAGAACAAGGTGATCAGGCCCAGTCAGCATGGGTTTGTGAAAGGCAGGTCATGCCTGTCAAACCTGATCTCCTTCTATGATGAGGTGACCCGCTTAGTGGATGAAGGAAAAGCTGTGGATGTTGTCTACCTGGACTTTTGCAAGGCTTTTGACACCGTTTCCCATAGCATTCTACTGGAGAAACTGGCTGCTCGTGGCCTGGACAGGTGTACCCTTCGCTGGGTAAAAAACTGGTTGGATGGCCGTACCCAGAGAGTGGTGATAAATGGAGTTAAATCCAGTTGGTGTCCAGTGACAAGTGGTGTCCCCCAGGGATCGGTGCTGGGACCGGTTCTCTTTAATATCTTTATTAATGATCTGGATGAGGGGATTGAGTGCACCCTCAGTAAATTCGCAGACGACACTAAACTGGGGGGGCGTGTTGATCTGCTTGAGGGTAGATTGGCTCTGCAGAGAGATCTGGACAGGCTGGACAGATGGGCTGAGGCCAATGGTATGAGGTTCAACAAGGCCAAGTGTCGGGTCCTGCACCTGGGTCACAACAATCCCATGCAGTGCTACAGACTGGGGGCGGAGTGGCTCGAAAGCTGCCTGGCAGAGAAGGATCTGGGGGTGTTGGTGGACAGCCGGCTGAGTATGAGCCAGCAGTGTGCCCAGGCAGCCAAGAGGGCCAACAACATCCTGGCCTGCATCAGGAATAGTGTAGTGAGCCGGAGTAGGGAAGTAATCATCCCCCTGTACTCGGCACTGGTGAGGTCTCACCTCGAGTACTGTGTTCAGTTTTGGGCCCCTCACTACAAGAAGGACATTGAGGTGCTGGAGCGTGTCCAGAGAAGGGCTACCAGGCTGGTGAGGGGTCTGGAGGACAAGCCTTATGAGGAACGACTGAGGGAACTGGGGTTGTTTAGCCTGGGGAGGAGGAGGCTGAGGGGTGACCTTATCACCCTCTACAACTACCTGAAGGGAGGTTTTAGAGAGATGGGGGCTGACCTCTTCTCCCACGTGGCAAGTGATAGGACAAGAGGAAACGGGTTCAAGTTATGTCAGGGCAGGTTTAGATTGGATATTAGGAAGCATTTTTTCACTCAAAGGGTTATTAAACATTGGAATGGGCTGCCCAGAGAGGTGGTGGATTCACCATCCCTGGAGGTGTTTAAGAAAAGGGTAGATGAGGTGCTTAGGGACATGGTTTAGAAGTGGGTGTTTTGAAATCAGGGTAGGTTAACGGTTGGACTTGATGATCTTAATGGTCCCTTCCAACCTCACTTATTCTATGATTCTATGATTCTATTCTTGTTTTCTTCCCCCTCCCTTTTTTATTTTTTTCTTTTTCAGCTTCCCCTTATCCTACATATAAGATTTCGCAGAAATCCACTTGAAATCCACAACAGTCCGTACCTCAGTTCCATATACCTTTGTGTTCCCGGGACAGAGCCACAAATGACTTTCATTTTTTTTAATGTCAACATTTGAGTATTCACTTTCAAAGTTTCTTCTTTCCATTCTCACTTCCCGAGCAGAGAAGTCTGGATGAAAATACCCCGTGTGAATATATTTCTCACATGATGATATGGAGATAAATGTTTGTTACCATAAGTGATCAGGAATAAATGCAAACTCTAGAATACACATGGAGAGATGTACAAGCATCTCTCCAAACAGATTCTATAAACAAAACAAATAAAAATGACTTAAAAAAGACAAATATAAAGTGAATGGAATAAAAATATTAATAAAATGAAGCTATTTAAATTAATA
Source organism: Pluvialis apricaria (assembly GCA_017639485.1). Classification (NCBI taxonomy): domain Eukaryota; kingdom Metazoa; phylum Chordata; class Aves; order Charadriiformes; family Charadriidae; genus Pluvialis; species Pluvialis apricaria. Next base: position 40,918,734 of record CM030007.1, read on the forward strand.
AAGTACATAAAAATAATTCTTAGTATTTTTTGTACTTTTTCATTGTCTTATTTGCATCATCCCAGCCGTTTACATAAGTATGTGATTACGAACTTTAAAGTCATCCAGTGAGTCATGTAGACTGACCTTTTAATTGCTACCATTTATCTCAAAATTAGTTTTATTAAGACCAGAGGGTAGTTTTATAATTCACTAATATGGAGTACTAAAGAATTCATACTGGCTCAATTTTGGCAATTAAATGGATTATTTTTTTTACTGTGTGAAGTCTAATATATAATATATATGATTAATTTGATTTTTCTCCATTTCTAAGTCATTACATTGGTCCCCATGTAATTGATGTGCACAAGGAATCTCAGAAGAAAAAGATTCATCTTTAGATAATCAGTTTCTGATAAGAAAGCAAGCTGCTTTGGGATTGCTTTACTGTCCCTAAAGAAAAACTGTTCAAGCTGTAGAAACAGCATATAGAATCTTGCTTCTCCCTTAGAACACTAGAACTATTAATTTTTGAATACTGCAAGCCATATAATCAATGAAAGACACAATATTTCAGTCTAGCCATAGCAAGAATGCAATGCAGTGATTATGGAAGTTGCACAGGGAGGAAATGAGGAAATATATACAGCATATATCTTAATTAATGTTTTTTATCCATAAACAGGGGAAAAAAGTGATATTCTGAGTTTCTCAGCTATATATAATTTTATGAAGAATAAGAACAAGAAAATAATATTGGCTGATATTAGTATAAATTTCTGTAGTTTAATGCTCAGAAAAAATATATTCACATCTAAAAGTACATTTTCAAGATCATATTTTGCTGTCATAAAAAATTCATGAATGTGTCAAAATTTAGAAATTTCACAGTGTTATGCCATTAACACTTATTTGATTGCTGATCTAGTAAAAAAAAAAACCTGCACATGCAAGGAAGCTAAAGAGAACAACTCATGAGAAATAATTTTGTCAAATTTTAGACACTTAATCTTTAGCTTCTTGCTTCCAGACCAGGATCCCAAACCATAAAGTATTCTCTTCATACGCTGTTTGGGCAGAGATGGGTACTTTAAAAAAAAATATCCAACATCCTCCAAAAAAACCCAACAGAACCTCCTGCAGGATCTGCCTGTATTTATCTAACAGGAAACACTGAGAATAGAGATGTGTCATAAGTCCTGCACCTCTATGGCCCTTAGTCCTCAAAGTTATAACTAGAGGCAAGTGCTGTCAGAGTGCTTAGGATCAGAAACATAAAATCCTCTTCTGGGTAGGTGTCTGCAATCATTTTTTGAAAGAAGAGAGTAAGACTTACCTTTTCTTATTAAAACACAAATGAACAATAAATGTGGGAATAATTAACAAGTTTCTATGTATTTTAACATCTGAAGCATTCCCAGGAGATGAGACCCTTGGTCTCTCTACCCTCATCAGTATGAAGGAGTTCAAACTCACATCTTCTGACTTCCAGAACACTATTAATGACTTAAACTAAAAGCAAGATTTTAAAGAATCTTTACATACCCTTTACTGAAGCTGTGTATCCTTTGTTAAACAAGGGAATGATAGTTATAAATGGGAAAGATTAGTGTGCAGGGCATTCTAAGGGGGGGGAAATCTCTGCTGTGTTTCTACCCTGTAGAGCAAACTGGTTTTAAAATAAATGCTGATATTAAAAAAAACCTATATTCTCAATAATTCTCAACAAATATTACTGAAAAATGATCAAAAATAATGATCCTATTTTTAAAATAAGGATTCAATAACTCGTGTAATCTGGTCCAGTTACACACCCATTTCATTGACTTAATTGGCAATAGTCCTCACTTAAACCAATGCAAGGGAGAATATACATAAATCCACAATAATATAACCAGCTTAACTTTTTTATTATAACTGTTTATCATGTTCAGATGTAATGGATTGGATCTAGAATATAAATTATTTCTTAAAATATTAATTTATTGAGTTTATATTTGAGAGGTTTGTGTCCTGTTCATGGGCATGTCCTTTCCATTTGCAAATCCAGGGGTTTTATTAATATTGAGCAGGCAAGTCCCTGTAATATCACAATGCTTGCACTCAGAATCACATGTTCTGATTTTGGCTGGGAGGCCTTTTCTGCTCCTCATACCATCCCACCAGTGAGCAGTCTGGTGGTGCACAAGAAGTTGGGAGGGGACAAGTCAGGACAGCTGACCCCAAATGACCAAAGGCATATTCCATACCATGCAATTTCATGCTCAGCATATAAAGCTGGGGGAAGAAGAAGGAAGGGGGGGATGTTGGGAGTCAAGGTGTTTGTCTTTCCAAGTAACTGTTATGCGTCATGGAGTCCTGCTTTCCTGGAGATGGCTGAACACCTGCCTGCCAATGGGATGTAGTGAATGAATTCCGTGTTTTGCTTTGCTTGTTCACATGGATTTTGCTTTGCCTCTTAAACTGTCTTTTTCTCAACCCATGAGTTTTCTCACTTTTACTCTCCTGATTCTCTCCCAGTCCCAACCAGGGGGAGGGAGTGAGTGGCTGTATGGTGCTTAGTTGCCAGCTGGGGTTAAACCATGACACATGTTACTGGCAAAAGGGAATGCACCATAAGCATAAAAGCAAGCATTTATTGTTAATCTAATTAAAATTATAATAGTCTAATAGTCCAATTTATCTAATTAATACATAAAAGCCTCATGAATATTACAGTTGAAATTGTTGTGCTGAAAAAATCTTTAACCATTTTCTTTGGTACCATACTCACCCTTCCAGTGTTTCTCTGCGTTCTCTGGCTGATTTCACTCCTCCTCAAAAAGAACGGGGGAAGTTGAAAACAAATTTTCAGACTCCTGAGGTCTTCATTAGAAGACTATGATGTCCACAATATCATTAGACCATTCAGTAATTACTACAAGAAGTTAAAGCCAGCTCAGGCCAAAGCAAGCCCATATACATCCTGACATTTTGCACTGAGAGAAGCTGCCCTTTCCATAGTTCCTGCTCAGACCAGTCAAAGCAAGCAAAGGATGTTCTGTGCCCTACTACTCACAGTGGAGCAGATATCCACATTGCAGCTCATGGGGAACCCCATGCTGGACCAGGTGGACATGCCCTGAAGGAAGCTGCAGCCCGTGGAGAGCCCACGCAGGAGCAGGCTCCTGGAAGAAGCTGTAGCCCATGGAGAGGAACCCACAAAGGAGCAGATTTTCTGGCAGGACCTGTGGCCCATGGGGGACTCACACTGTAGCAATCCATTCCTGAAGGGCAGTATCCTGTTGAAAGCACCAGGCAGCAGCAGTTCCCAAAGAACTGCAGCCCACGGGAAGAACCCACATTGGAGAAGCTCTTACTTATTGCAAAATAATATACTTATTGCAAAGACTCCGCCTCTTTCTGTTGAACACTTTAACCATTACTGATAAACATATTCTCCCTCGGTCCCAAAACAAGCTTGAACCTCCTCAGAAACAGTAACGAATTTAACTGTTGAATTTTACTGTTGAAAAAGAGGGATAAAATCTGTATATACACATTCTTGTTCTTCAAAGGAGACAGGAGAATTTGTGCAAAAATATAAAGTAGAACCATGGACCTATGTTGTCTCTTTCATTTCTTCATTTGTTATTGGGAATTGAAATGAGAGCATATTTATCACTGGAAGTATGTGAAAGGAATGCAATTCTGCCTGGCACGTATATAGATGGAATACACAATTAAATGCAAATGCAATGTCCAGAAAGGATGTGAACAACAAAAAAAATCTGTACAGATTCAGTCCCGTGCATGCAAGAAATATTTCTGAGTCCACAAAATAAGATACGGATGAAAACCCTTCAGCCATTTCCAGTTTTTTAGATCCTTTAAATCTAATATTGCAGAAACACAAAGAATTTTAAACTAAAATAGGCTCCAGTAAACTTTGTTTTTTTAACTTGTAAAATGACAACTGAGAGTGGAAAGGTCTTTTGAAAAATTATGAGCAGAAATAGTTTTCTGCTTAATTGTATACTAAATAAAATTTTAAAAATTTAATAATAGTATCAAGTAGAAATGTATGTATGTTGTGGTTTAGGCTGAACCGGCAACTGGGTGAGCAACAGATGCTCCTCCCTACCTCTCTTCAAAGAGAGAGGCGGAGGAGGGAAAAGAGACTGACAAATTTAGAAGGAACTAAAGTACTTTAATGAAATATTAATAATAAAATAAAAAAGAAATAATGAAATATATACAAAACCATATCAAACTCCCAGAATGACAATCACGTCACAGGCTGGCACTGGGGAAGTCGCAGACTGGTCTCAGTGATGGACAGGAACTGGATTCCGGATCTGGATTCAGCATCAGGATCAAAGGCAGACAAACAGAGAGATTCCTCCTCAGATGACAGCCATTGAAGCAAGAGAGTGAGAGCTGACCCTTTGATCCCTCAGCTTTTATACTGAGCATGAGACAGATGGGATGGAATACCCCGTTAGTCAGTTTTGGGTCACCTGTCCTGTCAGCTCCTCCCCGCAGGTGGGACCCCTCTATGCTGTTCCGCTTCCGACCCTCCAATGGGGCAAGTAACAAAGTTAGTTGGCCTTGGTTGTTATAGCAATAACTATAAGCAAGATTCTCTCTGCATACCATACCTTGGCATCAACTATAAACATATGTCTTATCACTTGGAGAGCCAATTGTGTCTACATTAATTAATTAATGTTAATTTCAGTAGTTAGAAGAGGCCTAGCTAAAAAGTAAAGTTACTGAACAAAACTGGTCCTGTTTTACCTCAAACCAGGACAATGTACTACCTTTACTTATCTCTTCAGATAATAGTCTTCATCCTAAGAAACAAAGAGGTTGATACCTTTTTTATCTTTAAACCTTATGTCTTTTCTCCTTGATGTTTCCTTATTATAAATGGATTGCATCATAAAGTAATAAAAAGGATCCTTTTGTCTTCTCTTTACAAAGAGAGTACTTAAATGGCACTGAGAATGGGGTCTAAATATTATGGATTTCTGGATTTCAGTGAGTTCTCTGTGCTCCCTATTACACATACCATCCTGTCAAATCTAATAATGTTTTATTAAATACGATAATATTTAAAGAATTCAGGAAGGCTAAATTATCAGAGGACCCAGAATTTTCAAATTCAATAATCAGAAAGTTATACAATGAAAATGTTATTTAGATTTCTGTATAATTTTTGAGCCTCCAGGTCAATATTTCCATTTAATCTTAACCATGACATCTTAGCCCCATCAAGAAGGAACATACCTAAATGTAATTTTAGTTTAATGATAGATGTTTATTGTATGCAATATTTAATATTTAATTAAATTCTTAATTGCTCACCGTGATAAGAAAACACACAATCAAAGCAGATGTCATTAAAGACTGGGAATCAGCAAATGCTGCACGAACACTGCTTGCAGAAGCAACGACAAGATTTACCTCTTCTATCTGTGATGCTTTAATGGACTCAGAATTTGCATTTCAGCGATTTCTGTCCAGTTAGTAAGATTTATTCGTCTCTTCTTGGGATGCTTGCAGTTTATTTGGAGGCTAAAAACAGAGATGCATTTTGGACTTCTTCAAAAGCATAGCTTTTGGAACTAAAAAGTAAAATCCTTGGTTAAAAATAATCTGCTTGCTCAGATTTTGGGGGTTTTGTGTTCTGGGTTATTTTTTGGGGGTGGGCTTGTTCTTGTTGTTGTTTGGGGTGGGTTTTGTGTTTCTTTTCCAAACAAGTCACATTCATGTAAGTGTTGCAGTTGCAGCATATTCAGTGGACCAAAGCATACCAACACAGCCCTTAATTGTTTGATGAATTGTAGTGTTGGTGGCATGAATACGTAGTGATGTTTTATAGGCTTTCTACAGACTGCAAAAAGTATGAGATTTTTCAGCTAATAGACGTTGCATATTGGTATTCCTAAAGGACTTTCTATATTCAGTCAGTCACTATTCACTTACGCTGCTTGATCTTCATTAGATTTTTTTTTTTTTTTTTCAGACGGGAAGTCATAGTATCTGTAAATAGGAGCAAAGGACTAGATTTACTGAGGATTTAAAAGTGTGCTTCCTCCTACCAGGCACACTGTCCTTCGTGAGTTCATTTTAGCTTTCATTTGTAAATTATAATCTGCAAACAGCAGGAATTTGATGTCTGCCTGAATGAACATTCAAACATGTATGTAGGACAAAAATGGTACATTCGTACAAGTTTTTTTCTGCTGTGTTATTGTACGCCCAGGTATATAGACTTTGTCCGGTCCCCCACCAGATAAAGACAGTACTGTAGCATACAATATTGGCATATTCATTAAAGATGCTAAATGCTAAAAATTGAACTTGACCACAATACTATTCTTGATAAAGAGCTTTCATAACTGCACAACACAAATTCAGGGAACATATATGAAAAAACAACTTCAGCCTGTTCTCACAGACTTGAACAAATGCAGAAATATACACTGACACATGATGGAAAATAACTATACAGCATTTCAGCAACAGTGTGAAAAGAAAGACCTTATTTTTTTTCAATTTTTTTAGACTGAAAGAATACAATAGTACAAAAATCATCTTAACAATCCATAAGGTAATTAAACTCTGGTTTTATGTAAGGGTTTTGAAAAGACATGTTTTGCCAGTAGTTCGTAAAAGCAATTTCTCATGAAGAGAAAAAGAAATGGATGTGGAAAAAGGCAGCAAAACCACTCAAAATAAATCAATAATATGTATATTTTGAAGGCAGTGATGGAAATGTTTATTCACAAGCCTGTAGTGAGTTCACTAAGGCGCACACTGAAAAATGGTAACAGGATTTAATAACAGACTACCCAGTTTTATGACTAGCAATAGTCAGTCATGTATACTAAAATAAGAGCAATCATATTTGAAGCTTTGGGGCATAGCTTAGTTTCTGCATAGTTGAGGAAAGATTTTTCCCTGTAGCATAGCAGTGCAGGATTGGCCAGGTGCATTATGGGACTTGGGGGGGTCTTTTGAAATACCAGGATGTTGATGGAGCTAGCTTGAATCAATGACACACCATAATACTTGAGAAAATAAATGGCACGTATTAGAGTATTTGAATATACACAGAACTGAATGAAGGCTGAACATAAAGGAGATGTGAACATTGTGGCACTGAGCTCATGAGAAATTTAATTCCAGGGATTGTCCTACATGAAAGAAAAAGATGTGTTTAAAACACTGATAAAGCAACATATTATACAAGAAATTAAATTATTTCAGTGTGGTTTTAATGTAAATACATATACCTAAAATAAATGTTTTCTCTCTTATCTTTTAATCTCCTATTTTACAGAAATAAGTAATTTTTTTTAATGAGATAGGATTTTGCCTATATAAAACTCATGCCAAAATGCCCTCACAGATATACCAGAATATTTATTCATTTAAGTAGAACTGGAGAAATAATAATAAATGAAAAATAGCAAAAATAATGTTTAAGAAGTTGAAAAGTTTTTATTTTTTAAAAATTATTTATTCTGATATGGTTTTGATTTTGAAGCTGGAATATCTTGAGCAATTAAGATTCCTAAATATTAAGATTTTATTTTCATTTTTTATTACTTTTAGATTAAACAAAGCATTCCAGATTAGGCTAAACATTATGTTTGTTCATTTTTTAATTAAAAAAAGGAAGGAAAGGGGAAGAATTTTCCAATTAAAATTGGCAATTTTGTAATATTTAATGTTTAGTTTTGCTTTAAAAAAAAGGATCTAATATTTAGTGTTTGAATTCAGAATATAACTGTGTTACTGTGTTTTGAATTTGGCAGTAGGTAGGAACGTAATGAGGATGCAGGAGAAGGAAATCCTTTCATAAATGTGTAAGAAGACTTTCATTTCATCCCATGAATAGTGAATCTTGAGGTTATGTGGAAGATTGCTCAAGTGCAAACATTGGCATTTGTGGTAGCTGAAGTGTGCTATGAAGTGTAGCATTCACACATAGTACTTTGACCCATATATGATGAAAGCATAAATCACTATGGCAGGATAAGATGCAGACACCTGGCCTAACAGAGATGTGTGTGGTGGGGAGAACACTCAAAAATAGCATGTGCAGGAAAAGTACAATCATTAGAGGGTGAAGCATATTGGACGTGCGAGCCAATTCTCCATGGCTTAGTGTAAGCCATGTAAGCAAGGTTGTGAGCTAGACTTTACTCTTGGTACATTTGTTCTGCCATTTCTTTTGGACTAGCTAGCAGTCTTAATGATTCAGAAGTTCAATAATGAAGAAAAGTTTTTTTCTCTACATGTACAGGCTAGGATGCAATCTGACTATGATAATTGATGGAATAGCTTCTCAAACCATGTATTGACAAATACGCTCAATTTCAAGATAAGAAGATTTCAGCATGTGGACTCTAACTAGATTTTTTTCCTTCTCTTGCCACAGTGGGAAAACTAAGAAGGGGGAGGGGGAAGCAGGTATCATATCTGAAAAGAAACATATCTGCTAACACAGAAATTTCCAATGAAATTAAAAGACTGAGTTTTGTGTAACTGTGCTCCACACCTTGTATTTGACAGAAGGAAGAATGAGTTCCAAACCAATATTTTTTTATGTCCCTCAGGAGCTCTATCTCTACTTATAGTTATATACACAGTGAATAAACGTTTTTCTTGTTTGTCTGGAATTGTAAGGAAGAAGACTGGACCTTGAACTTTATTGCTCTAAAGCCAGCAAATATATCAATAAATCCTTTTACATATTTAAACTGTGAGCTTTGTTAAGTTCTTAAGGAGCATCTTGAACAGAAAGGCAACAATGCTGGCTATTGAACTACTCCTCCTTTCATAGATGTATCTGGTAATAGCAGTAACGATATAAAGAATAGTAGAATAAACATGAAGAACAGTACAACCAAGAGTGTTTTGCAAGCTATCAAAATATTATTTAAGGATCTTAGTTCAACAAACAATTCAATCATTCTTGATTCACCGAAGCACTTATCCAATAGCTTAAATAGGAAAAAATGTTTTAAGTTCCACAGAAGTCAGTGGTAATTACCCACATGATTTATGCTAAGTATCTAGCTAGGCTCTTTGAAGAATAGGGAAGGTTTTCTGAAGTTAGACCTTTTTCATTAAAATAGTGGCTGAATTAAGAAACATGGGAACCCCATTTGACAGACAGGAACAAGAATTGAATATGTTGAGGAAAAGTCTGTTAATGGAGATTCATTTTATGATTGATTTCAAGTTTTTTGGGTCCAACAACGTTCTATTTGTTGAAGGAGAGCACAAGGACATACTATTTATCTACGTTCAAATTCATGGAAATAAGACCTAACACATTCAGGATAAATCATGGTAAACTGTCAGGGTGAAAATCACAGAGAGTATTTTTCAGATCATTCTGTTTCAGACCGATCATTAAGCTGACACACATTTCATTTCAGGTTTGTATTTTTAAATACTCACAACAGCTGTGTGCTAGAGATTTATGGATTCTAATTTTCAATGTATTGTGAATAATGAGCATTGAATACTTAATATTTTTGTATATCATTCTCCATCATACTTTATAAACGTAAAAAAGAGAGAGAAATAGACTCTTTTTCATTTTAAGTCTTTATTTCCATCAAGTCATTTGTAAAAAGCTGATGAGTGTTCAAGAAGTAGTAGGTATTTAGAAAAAAAAGTTGTACAAACAAAAAAACATTGAAGGTCTGTTGTTTTTTAATAAAAATGAAATCAAGTTTTTGGTAAAAGCTATAATATTTTGAAATGCATTTATTCATCACCAATGTAATAAAGGTATTAAAAGGAAGTAATGCATTGACATACATGATGATAAATTAGGTATATTTTGAAATTGCCTGAAACTGTTACTATGATAAAACCATGGTAAAAAACCCCAAGCAAACAAACCAAACAAAAACAAAAAACAGGGAGAAGATCAGTGTGATGAATCAATGAATCAGCATATACAACTTTTTTCTTTTTTAGCTGTTTCATCTCCTCTAAAGTTAACACAGGCTATTTTTATCTATTGTGTACTCTTTGCCTGTTTCTAAACTGCTACACTCCTGTTTGATCTTATATAAAATACCACTAGAGAGAAGAAAAAGATATCAATGATATGCTTGAATACTCAGAGGTAAAAAGCAACTGAAAGGGAGAGGAAGGACTGTTTAGAGGAAACAAACAGATATTCTGCAACAATATTTCTAATCAGCATACTTTTTCATTATTCTTTAATTCCTTAGATGTTATGAGTTTAGTATCCTGAAAAGAAAAGGTAAAAAAAAATAATTTTTAATCATTATGCTTACCGTGTTCAAAAGGAGATCCCAGAACATCCTTTCCCTAAAGAAAATCAGAACATAAACAGGTAAAATAAATGAAATCAGTGAATTTGCTAGTTTATGTGTGATGCTTATTAGGTAGAATAACAGGTGTAAAAAGTACAGATATATAAACATGTGGATGAGTGAACACACATCTTGGGAATTTAAAAAAACCCAACAGCTATATAGTGAATATTATTTCAATTCATTCATTTATTTCAGAATGGCATGACAGCTATATATATAAAAGAATTTCAGAAACAGGTCAGCTTGCCGCCTCTTTCCTCTCTTATTATTTCATTAATTATGAAGGTAAAGTTAAAATAGTATTCAATCACAGCTACACCACAAATTGAAGATCTAATTTGAATGGGTCAGAGGACTGCCACATTGCAGCTAGGACTTCTGAAAAAAAGATCAAGACAAAAAAACCCAACTTTTATTTGTATTGTGAATTTGTCCTAATAGGAAATAAGAAATGAAATCTTTAAAATTACAGTATACACTCTTCTAAAAAACATTAGGCAAGAAAAATTAGCTGCTCCAATATCATGCAACAAAACAATATCACACACAAAATAATGTTCTTCTAAAATAGTTTTGAGGATACATATTCAGAGATAGAAGAAATCATATTCCAGTAGCACCTGAAACAGTAATTTATATTAAGGCTATTTCCATTAAGCAGTATCCAAAGACACATTGTAAAACAATTTCCTGGTTACTAGTTTCTAATCTAAGTAAATTGCAGAGAAAAACTGGGCAGGATAGGGAATTGAATTAGAGTGAAAAACTGTTTTACGGGATGTCAAATAACAGATCAGAAGCAAAATTTTGATCACACTGGATTGAGGATGCCCACAAAATATCCATATATTCAAAGCAGTTTTCTAGACTCCTGTTATTGTTAATAGAAAGGAACACTCATTGCAAAGTAGATGTCCAGTGAGATGAATTGGACCCATAGTGTGTTTTCTCTCAAATAATGAAAACAGGAAATCACTAGTTCAGATGATGTTATCACTGCTGCAGATATCTGACATGAGATGGGTTCTTGACAGTCTACTGCCTTATTTGTTGGACAATATTGTGTCTAGTAATAATGAATCACAAGAACGTAAAAGAAAATTAATATATAGATCCTGATAGACAAAATCAATTTTGATTAGTCCTGATTTTGTTTGCAGCAACAGAGAAATTCATGGCTAGCATTTACATAAGGTGGGCAAAAAGACACATATTTTATCCTAAAATTCTTGGTCTGAACTTCCTTCTCTTCTAACAATCAGTGTTAAGTGGTTTTAAATGTATTTTTATATCAGTCCATTTCCAATAAGTAATGTAAAAATACTGACTGTATGCAACTTAATGAAGCAATCTGGTGATTCTGATGACATATACCTCTGCATACATAGATCAAGAAGTTTTTGTTCACACCTGTTATTGGATCTTTCCTTGAAAATATTTTAAAAATTTAAGGTAAACACATCTACCAATTTTCTTTTGCTGTGCCTGCCATGATGCTGTTATGGGTCAAGTCACCAATTCAGACCTATTATAGATGCCAGTACACATTTCTGAGATGATGTGACAGAGAGATGTTCAAAATCAGGAAAGCAAAGCACCAAGAATACAGTCGAAGGAATAAATGTTTTATTTCCTATATTCCATATAATTTGTTGCTTGTGTTCACTGCCTCATATGACAAGAGACATGAAGGGATTATTTTTATTTGCTAAAAATGTCTTTTTTTGCCACTAAGAAGCTTTATACAGTTCAGTAAGTTTTTCACAAAAAAATTCAAAGTTAACTCCTGTCTTTGAAAAAATGTTTTGAAGTATCTGTCAAAGCTTCAGAGTCATCCTCCTGAAAAAGTATCTTAATAATCAAAATACTTTTTCAATAATTTTCATATTTCAAAAGAGCTCAAAAACTTGTAGGAATTGGGTTTTTTCATCATCACAAAAAGAAGCTTCCTTATTTGATATTTCTTGTCTAAACACAATAGCTAGTGATTTTCATCATGGAGATAAAATACTATGACAAGAGTATTCCTTTGTGAACTTCTTCATTGCACTCTAGAATGTCAATTAATTCATGAATATTTTTGTATGTATAGGTATGGTCCCTGTCAAAATATCTTAGAGCATTAAGTGAAAAAATGAATGATTTGGTAGATATAAAAATATGGACAACATTTGCTTCCATTTTTCACACTTCATGAAAGTATAAGTTTAATTCTGCTGCTTCTGAGATTTGATATTATTTCAGTCTCTGATCAGAATATCATAAATTATTTTCCTTAGAATAGGTTAATATTCTAGATTAAAATTTTTGACTGTATCTTTGACATGCATTTCAGCAGCATTTTAAGCATCAAATGGGAATTAGCAATATATATACTTCTCCAGATTTTATTCTGTATAAAACATTAAGCAAAACCACCTTAAGAATTTAAGGTTCCAAATCTCTCATGAAAATTTAATGGAGTTTAGACTTTAGGTGGGTATTAAATGAACAGTTGCAAGTATTACAATGATATTATAACTTCAGTTCCCAACTCTGTGGGTTTCACAGCATTGAATAAGGCACTGAAGATGAGATGCTGTCTCACACGCTTCACTTGCTGCCTCTGGCAAGAATAGTCCTAGTCCTTTAGTGTCCATAATTTAAATCCTTAGAAGTATTCTGCAGTGAAACCTGGTTCCCTTAAATTTGTACACTTCTATCAGGAAGCCTTCTCTATTAAAAGAAGAGCAGTATAGGCTCTTGCTTCACTCAGGACCTTGAACTGAGGCAAACTGGGACACAGTAACTTGTTCATGATGGATTGGACAGGAAATCATTAGACTCCCGTCTCAAGATGTGCCACAATGCACTGATTACTGAGAGGTCTTGGGAGCCATTAGGAAAAAAGAAAATGGGGTTTGCTTCCAACTTTTTTACCCTTTTTATTAAAGATATAATGACTTTCCTTTGTCGATGGGGATTTAAAACATGAAAGTGTTCCCAGGACTCCAGACCAATCCTGGACAATAAACAGAAATAAATAATGGAGAAGAATCCATTTTCCCACTGAACACCCTCATCTCAGGACTACAGAGTCAGATTCCTAATAAATGTTAAATATTCAGAAACAAAAGCAGAATTTAGAAAACTGATTTCCCATTTATTCTGCATGGAGAGAACATCCAATTATCTGTGTGAATTACAAAATCCATTATTTGATCCTAGATGTATTCTTTCTAGCTGCAAGAGTTACCATGAGCATTTTCTGTAGTATATGGAGAGAGACAGAAATGCACACAGGATCATTCAGCCCACCTACAGTCTGACCTGTATTTCAGATGTGCCTATTTAACATGGTTGATTAGAAAATGGATCTAAGGAGAAATGAATGGAAAGGTTGGCTTTTGAATTAATTAGAGGAAAATAGTATGAAAAAAAAATCCAAATATTTCTTTGGACAGAATGCAGTATTTCCATGAAACTAGGAATTCTTTTTCATCCTGATGACAATTACAATTTAGAATGATGATTTTAAGACCAATTGCACTTCCTGAGTACAACACCAGGCAATATTTCAGATAGCAAAAAGGGAATATTAACATACTGTTGAGGTCTTTAATACAGACTTTCCTACTTCATGGCTTAAATCTGAACATATTTCCACGACGTTTAATTCCCCAGGGCTTCAAAACTCAATACAAATTCTTTGTCTCTTTTTCATGACAGTGGATTCAGCAGGTGATAATCAACTGATGTCTTGAAGTCTTGAGTTTGAAAAACCATGAAAACAGTTGATGTGTCTTTTGTGTTTAGATCCTTGAGGCTGTATATTTGAATGCCATTGTTTCCTCACATAAACAGCCACACAGTTTGATTGCTGTCCATATTTCTCCCAGGTGCTGTGGTACAGCTATTGAAAAGGACTTACCTTCAGTCGTCATTTTAAAAATATTACCAAGTATATTCTTGATAGTGATAGAATGTTGGGTTTGGTTGTTTTTTTTTCATAATCCTGGAAATGTTCTGGTGCATTCACACATAAATTTCTGCACGTAGGTCTACGAATAGTGAGGAGAGGTCTGGCAGCCAAAAGGAAGGGGTTTGGTTTCGGTTTGTTTGTTTTTTTTCTTGTGTGTTTGTTTTTTAAAAATAGCTTCTAGACATTCCCGGTCATTTGTAGCCATGGTCTAATTTGTTTCATGAAGAGTTTCTGTCTGCCTTATTTATGCTATCTAGGATAAGAGATAAGTTCATTTAAGTTTACAGTTATTCAGAGCAAAGTGCTTCAAATAGGTCCAAGATAACTTCATCACAAAACTTGTAAAACAAATAAAACCAACTAAGAAACACATTAGAAAAGTGTTTTGTTTTGGTTTTAGAAAAGTAGAATCATAAGGCATTTGAAAAGCTCAAGCATTCTGCATGGATTGAACTGAGTGCTCAGGAATATATTTTCCCTTTATGTGGTATTAGTCTTTTATTCCAGGACAGTGATTTTTTAATTTTCTTTTATTTTTTTAATCCATGGATGCATACTCATTAGGTTCCAGTGTGTAGTTTAATGAGAAAAAATTTTCTCATGATGATGTTAACCCAGATGAATGCAGTATCGATTTGCTTAGAATAGGGAGAGATGCCTCCATTTCCAATAAAATCTGAATCGTTAACTCAGTCAGTCTGTTAGGTGTTGGAAATCCAACCACTACAGGATTAAAATAAGTGCAATGCTTCTCCATATTTCTTACAGGAAGTACTACTTTTTCACTCTCTCCCCCTTCTCCTCCCTTCTTACCGTGTTTTTTGGGGGGGCAAAACTTGTTTGGTGACAGATTGAGTCCTATTATAAGGAACTCTCTTCTTTGGACAGAATAGTTTTGCACAGAAATGGTAGGTCAGGTATAGCTTTGGGAAACTGTCTTTCCTGGATATGGCAATAGTTTTCAGTGAAGCTGGTACTGATGAGAATCAACACTAATAATATGCGTTGCCTCATAGGTGTTACACTTGACTAGAAAAGAGCTCCTGATCAACATCAGTCTGAACAACCTGAACTGTCACTCACATTATTTTTTCCCTTCCCTTCCCTTCCCTTCCCTTCCCTTCCCTTCCCTTCCCTTCCCTTCCCTTCCCTTCCCTTCCCTTCCCTTCCCTTCCCTTCCCTTCCCTTCCCTTCCCTTCCCTTCCCTTCCCTTCCCTTCCCTTCCCTTCCCTTCCCTTCCCTTCCCTTCCCTTCCCTTCCCTTCCCTTCCCTTCCCTTCCCTTCCCTTCCCTTCCCTTCCCTTCCCTTCCCTTCCCTTCCCTTCCCAAGAAAATTTGTTCTTATTTACAATCCTTTCTAGGAGCTTCATGTAATTTATCATTCTCTTTAGTTGTTGTGATAATAAGTTACAAAGTGTTTCCCATAAAACTGTCAAAAAACTCACATAATTCAAGTTACATGCATGAAATAAATTTTTAGTTATTTCAGGCTTGGTTATTTAATCAAGTAATTGGCATACTTACAGATTTTATTAGTATGCCCCAGCAAAATTTATATTGGTAAGAGTTTAATTTACTTATGGAACCTTCCATTCTTTTATATACCACACAATTCTTCTACCCTGCCAATGGAAATGCATTTTTAGTGAGCTTGAAAAGCTCTTTCAGATGATTGATGAAGTATAGATATTAACCTGAGTCTGCTTTCTTTTCAAAGTGATACAAGTTATTTAAGAATTGTCTATTCAAAAGCAATGATCTGCAACACAATGTCAGCTAAGAAAAATGTCAAACAAGCCCCAAGCATGTTTAACAAGCAGTGGCTAGTGTTAGTGATTTTGTGTGTAACCATGGGATAAAGAGAAAACAATTAGTATTTAAGATCCAGGAGGAAAAAGAAAAGTTAGTATCAACTTTTTCTTCTATTACAATTCACCTTAGACCCAGCCATTAATTAGCATTAGGTTTATTTTTTCCAGATGATTCTCACAACTCTAACAAATCCTGTATTAAAAATCCACAGAAATTTTTGTTTATATACACATCTAAAAATGTTCTATGTTGAGACAATGCTAATGAGATAATATTGCTTTCATACAGTGAATAAGCTAGTTATAATGTTGTCCCCATTACCAAAACTTTATGATTTTTTGAAAAAGGCTACAGCTTGAAAGCTGAATACTAGGTACAGTACGGTTGAGGTTTTTTTATTTTAAAACAGAAGACCATCCATCCAAATTTATGCTGCTGCCAATAATTTTAAGGATCTAATATATTGTACAGTGACATGTATAGTCAGATATATCATGCAATGCTTTTCATTGATAGAAAGCAGATATGAAAAAATCAACCATGATCCTGTTTATTTACAACAATTTTACATTGGTGTTGAAAACTACCAAAGGTGTCTAAGAAAAGGAAATAAGGTCTATTTTTTTTTTTAATTTGAGATGTCAGATAATCTTTTAAGTAAACTATACAATGCTTATGGATGCATAGAGTATGAGAGTATGAACGTATACTTTAGTTAACAAACCAGTTTTCAGGCTCTGTGAGATTAATCCACAGACAATGGAGGTACAGTCCTCCATATACATCATAATGGTATATATTTCTGTGATACTGAAAAACAAGAGGGAAAAAAATCAATGTAAAGAAGGGCTAACTTTCATTCTGTTCTTATGAAATGTTTACCTGTTAAAATCATTACTGAGCAATATTTTCCATCCTAGAAGAAATCTAGCCTCCAATTTAAACGCAACCACATGATAAAGCTCTTCAAGAGGAACAGTATTGTAAACTTATACAAAACTTTACTGCTTCCAATTAAAACTAAGTGAAATAAACCTCATTCTTTCTGATATCATATTTTAATAAAAGTAATTAATACCATTAACCTTGAACTGTCTTACCTGAATTTCCTCCTTTGTTGACCCATAATACTGATATTATACAAGTCAACTAGAGATTGATTTTTATACCTTCAAAATACAGCATTATGGCTTCAGAAGTTCAGTTCAGATTTCAGTATTATGAAGTATGAGTATTCCTTCTGCTCAGGAAAAACACATGAAAAAAGGATTTGAAATGAAACAGGGAATTCAAGGAAAATATAGCTTAAAAAAAGATGAAAAAATGAAGAGTTTGGGAATATTGTTTGTCAGCTTGTGAATTCCATCTTGTTTCAGAGGCTGTACATTTTGTTGTGACCTTCATTTGCTATTTCTACATCATGCTAAAATTACCTCTGGGCTTTGGTACAACAATTTTGTAGCATAAGTTTGGCACCAAATAAAAAGACTGAGAAAAGGTGATGGAACAATCAAGATTCATTAATGATGAATGACTCATGCTCCTGAATCTATGGGTTTTCCACTGGGCCATTGATTTTGAATGATATTCTGTATAAAAGTCAGGGGTTGGAGTGGAGCCTTTGATTTCCCCAGTGGAAACATTTAGGGATATTGCTTTCTAAACAAGGGATGGATCACTATGACTTGGAGGAAAAAGAGACCAAGATTCTGAAGAGCAATCAGCTCCGTTAATGATTTTGATTTTTTTTTCTTGGACCTGTAACTCTCCGGTACCATACAAGGTGAAAGCACTAGAGATTAAGAAATGTTTTTACAAGTCTGGTCTCACTGTCTTTCTATTAATTGCACACAAAGGCTTTAACTAGAACTGGAACCTCTGGGAAAAATAACTGAGCAGTGGAAGGCTCAGGAGGGCTGTGAGACTTCTCTTAAGGTTTAAGACTGCTAAGAACTGAGAAGGGTAGACCTTTTAACTAAGGAAATCTCTAGCAAGAATGCAAAAGCTTACCAGCAAATGCATACAATACGTGGATGGACTCCCAGCAGACTGACTTCCATCAAGAAAAAAGCTATTCAGTAAGGTCAGAAGTATAGCAATAGAGGTTCATCTAACATTTAGGAGATTTATTCCTGTTCCTGAGACAAATACATTTTTGTTTGGATTTGACTCTTTGATTATTTTTCACTTTTTAATCAATGATAAGAACAGTTATGCTTTCAAATTATTAAAAAAAAAATGAAGGGAAAAGAAAAAAAAAAAGATATGTTATCCTAAAATCCTGGCCTTACATACTGTATAATAAAGAAACTGGTATTTGTTAAACAAACAATCAAAGAAACAAACAAAAAATATAATGGAGCTATATGCATGACTAAAAAGTGTTTAACCATTTTTTGAGAATTTATAATTGTGCTAATTGTCTATTCTCCCAGTTTGTGTCTTCCTTGTGGAGATAATGATCCCAACTGCACTACTAGAACAGGACAAAGTTACTAAGATAGTTCATCTAATTTAGCTCCTTCCAGGAACAGGGAGAGGTTTTCCTCTCCTATACCACCAAAGATCTTTATTCAAGTACTTCCCTGGGATCACCTGGCACTATAGTGTGCAGACTATGGCACTACGGTATTTGACTTGCACTTGTCTTTGTATGTGATTTTTATGACTACTTTTAACACAGTGTTCCCAAGAAATTAGATTTCCCTTGTCATCTCTCTCCCACCTTAAAGACAGATTTAGATCACCTCAACTCAAGCCTGTGGGAGTCCTTCACAATTTTGAAGAAAATGTGAGGCTGAGAATATCGTTCCTATCTTTTTTCTCAATAATTGTCCAGATATGTTACATTTACACTAGAATAAATGTCAGTGAATTAGTAGGTGGTAGTAGGGATCCACAAGCCAAATAGTTTTTTGCTATGTCATCATAGCATAGAATGATTTCTGCATATACTCACATTTTCTATATTACCTCAACAGTATTTTATAGATCAAAATATAATGTACAAAATTTTAACATTTTACCTACCTTTATAGTCCATATCATGCTGAAGTGTCTGTAAAAAAGGGAAAATCACAGCTCTGTTGAAGTCAGAAGCATTTTTTCCTGTCTATTTTCACAGACCCATAGTTTTGTACATCATGTTCTTAATAAATTTACTTAAATCATATTGTATTTTGGAAACTATAAGAAGATGTATTTTTTTTCTAATTTGCAGAAGAGGTCTTACATTCACATGAATATTATGGGACCTCCCACATTTTAAAATATCCAATTTCCAATTCAATTTGTTTCTTTTTACACAGCATATAAAATATACTGTATAGAAGCATAGAAACAGGAACTGTAGTGCTAACGTACTTTAGCTTAGAAGTGATAAACATTCTGTAGATTATAGGGAGAATTACAGGAAGATAGGCATCTGAATACCTTTCTCCATTTCAAAAGCTTTATAGAGAATGTAGGCACTCCCAAACCATACAGTGTAGTACTTCTGAAGATATTTTCATGGTCAAATTTAAAAACATTCAAAGGTGACTAAAGGCAGAGTTGCCCCAGCAACCAGTCTCCTACTTGTCATTCAGAAAACTGTTAAATGAGTGGTAAGAATGCCACTAGGTCCTGCCTCAAGATAGTATTGAAAAGTATATCTGAGTGAAATAACTCATTTTTCAGTCATTGTATTGCCAAAGTATAAATCAAGAATTAATTATGATAAACAAAAAAAAGACTTCTAAAACTTCTCTGTCTTCAATAGATTTTTTAATTCTAAAAAGCCTTTTGGTAGGAAAATGCATAATGTCTGGTATTCTAAAGAAAGCATGCCTACCATCAAAATAAATTATCAGCTGTTAATGGCACTTTGAACTGGGATGAAATTAAGTTTATTTACTTACGTTAACTTCTTCATTTTTTTTTTATGGCTAAAAAAAGCTGCTGGAGCCTGACATACGTATATGATATAGCACATTGAAAAGGACTTGGAAATCTCAAGACATTAGAATTTATGCTGTGAAAAGAAGCAAGCATTAGGCATGTCAAATAAACTAGGAAGTGGCCAGTCCTGTTACGTTTGAAATGAAAAGACTGTATTAAATGCGTGTGACATGGACCTAGATGAATGCCTTTAGTCAGGCTGAGATTTTGGTATTCATTGAAGGAAGTGACAGTTGATGTGAATAACAAAAGGGTAATGTTCTAAGGTGCAAGAGCTAAGTGTCATTCAGTTAAGTGAAATCCCTTGGTTTTAATAAATATGAATGACCAAGTTGCTTCTTCCCTCAGGAATGCCAACCTCTTCAATATCACATAGACTTGCAACTCCATTGTGAGCCTGTAAAGAATACTTAATTTTTTTAATTAATTAAATTATTTTCTTTATATACACACGTCTTTCCATGGTATGACAAGACTGTTATGTGTTTGTAGGATTTTTTTTTTTACTTTCTCTATTCCTGTAGACTGGACAGTAGCATTTTTTACATAGTTATCTATGATTACACAGCATCTTGGTCTCTGTTGTCCCTCAAAGACATTGAAAATAAAAAGGAGATTGAGAAAATTATGTCAAAATAAATGGTAGAGCTAAGACTGGCTAAATCGAGTAAGGGATTTAGATACCTAGGAAAGATCTTAAGAGGATTTGAGGTTGAAAGTCAAAAAAACATGATTAGAAAATTCAAATAATGACCAATTGTCATTTATTTACGGTAATATATTCTTCACGGAATCACGGAATGGTTGAGGTTGGAAAAGACCTGTGGAGGTCATCTTGTCCAACCCCCCTGCTCAAGCAGGACCACCTAGAGCCAATTGCCCAGGACTGTGTCCGGACTCTGCTCCATCATCCAGATCATTAATGAAGATGTTAAACAGGACTGGACACAGTATTGACCTCTGGGGTACAGCACTAGTACTGTACTGGCCTCTAACTAGACTTCATGCTATTGGTCACCACCCTCTGGACCTGGTCATTCTGCCAGTTTTCAATCCACCTCACTGTCTGCTTATCCAGCTCATACATGAACAGCTGATCTATGAAAACCAAATTGAAGACAGTGACAAAGGCCTTGCTGAAGTCCATGTAGACAGTATCCACTGCTCTTTCGTCATCTATCAGGGTGGTGATTTCATCACAGAACTTTATCAAGTTGGTCAAGTATGATTTCCACCAGCAAAGCATGCTGAGAAGTCCTGATGAATTTCTTGTCATTCATGTGCTGGGAAATGATTTCCAGGCTTAGCTGCTCCATCACCTCCCCAGGGATCAAGGCCCTATGATTCCCCAGGTCCTATGGGATAACATATTGTTACCTAAACTTATTAGATATTTGTTTTTAAAATTTTTAGACACTTAAGACAGGATTAGTTGGTTAAATATCAGTGTCCTAGATTATCTGAGAAATGTGGCACAAGACTGGCAGTTATGATGCAGATGGTATATTTTGTTCTTTTGGAATCAGTTGCAGGCCAGGAAGAACACCCTAGAACAGTAGGTGCAGGTGCAATAGGATATTAAATGCCTTAGATGTCTGTAAATATTGATCCCATTGACAGAACTGAGAATAATGGGACCTTAGAGACTTTATGCATATAGAAGCTAAAAATCTCAGACATAGATATTTACATTGTAGGAACCCAAATAGTTTAAAATTATTGTATTTTGATATATATTGAAACTTCCACCCAGTTTTTTCCCTGACACAATGTAATTTCACTTTGTGCTATTTTCCTACTTTGGATTTTTAACTGGTAATCTCAATATTCAGTCACGCCATCACAGAAGGCTATCAGATTAGTCAGACATGACTTCCCTTTGGTGAATCCATGTTGACTACTTCTGAGAACCTTCTTTTCCTCCAGATGCTTGGAGATGACGCCCAGAACAAGCTGTTCCATCATCTTTCCAGAGATGGAAGTGACGCTGACCAGCCTGTAGTTTCCCGGGGCATCAACAATTCCCAGTAGCTAAGATTCCATTATGTATACATAAATGAAGCAATTCTTTGATCAACAAAGTCTTTCTAGATTTTGCCATACAAATTTATCATAGGAGAAT
Organism: Pluvialis apricaria; assembly: GCA_017639485.1. NCBI lineage: Eukaryota > Metazoa > Chordata > Aves > Charadriiformes > Charadriidae > Pluvialis > Pluvialis apricaria. Next base: position 40,940,907 of record CM030007.1, read on the forward strand.
CTGAAAAGCAATTTGATTAGGACAAATATAAACAAATCTGGACAGCTGCCTGAAGAACACCTCTTTGATCATAGTCTTTCACAAGGTCATAAGGCCAGCTTTTTTTTTTTTTTTTTTTTTTACCTTTTCATTTACTGAAGATCACTCTTCTATAATTTCAGGTTATTGGTTCTTTCCTTTTCTCTTTGTGGTGTCTCCTCAAGTATTGATAGAGGAAAACTACTGATCTTACAGTCTGACTTAAGACTTATACCCTGTCAAATCCTCAGTAAATCCTCTATCAATTATACAAGTTAATACAGTGCTTTCTCCAGCAGGAAATTATATGTGTGTGTGTGTTCCCATGTGTATGTATGTATACATAACCTTGTATATCCATGTGGAAAAAAACAGGAGTATCCATGGTCAGCAAGTTAAAAGCCTTTTCTAATTCTAGAAAATAGAGTTTGAAGCTTGTAGGAGGTATTACAGACCTTGAAGTGGAGCATTCCTTTGTGGCGCGCAGTCCTTATAAATTACCCCAGAGCTCAGCGGCCATCAGAAACTGAGTTCTTTTCCTTCTCCTCCAGCTGTGAATTAATACTAATTGTAAAGGAATGGCATTCAGTGCTGTATTTTCAGCACTGAAGAGTTTGCAGTGTTCACATGTAAGCATAGTCACCCTTCACAAGAAACAGGAGTTGAAAAACATACTTTACAAAATTCCCATAATTTCTTGTCTCAGAGTATGAAATACTAAGCCAGGAGGGTGCTGGCAGCATCTTATAACTTGATCCAAACAAAGGAAAGCAGAAATTCCCTTTGTACTGGCTTGTTCATAATTTATTAGTCACACATAGCAATTTGAGGGAAAACAGTAAAACCAACTTGTGACATGACAGTTTCAACCAGTGCCATTCATTCGCGAAATACAGAGTTGAAGGTGCTATTTAAAATGCTTTTATGTTCATGTTTGTTAAATACTTAAGGAATGTACTGACTTTCTTAGAAAATTAATTATTCATGAATTCTTAATGGATGATGGCATCAAAATCTTTTGATAAGCATAATAAAAAAGCTAGTATCATTAAAAACATAAACAATGATTACATGCTATATAATGTTTCGATCAAAGCAATTATAAAGTTCTGCATGATCTACTACTACTTTCTTTTGCATCTGGTTAAGATAAATGTGGTTATATTTTCCCTAAAGATTGTTTTAAATAAACTATATTATTCTCAGACTGTCTTTTTATGTACAATGAGATTCAATTATGAGTCCAGAGCTGAGTCACCAAGTGAAATACCTATTTGCACAAAATGAATAAAATATATTCCTAAACATAAAGGCCACTTTAGATGCAAAACAGTACACTCACTGCCTGTCCTTCGGAGTAGAGTAAGTTTACCCCACATTTGGCGAGGAGATACAATTGTTGCATGCTGCCTAATTAACAACTTCAAATGTTCACTCTTATAGAGGTATCCAAATCTGTATTAAACTTTGGCTTTTATTTTCCACTATTCCAGAGGCTCATTCCTGTGATGACTCAGAAAAGTGAACAGGTCTATATGTTAGATTACTCCAGAAACTGAAAGTCTAACCCAACACGCTATATGAAGAGTTTTATATACATATGCAAAGGTTCTGACTGAGGGTTGGGGGGAAGCTTAAAGAAAAAGAGAGATTCAAGTAAGGAGTACTGAGGCCCCCCAATATAAGAAGGACATGGACCTGTTGGAGCAAGTCCAGAGGAGGGCCACAAAGATGATCAGAGGGCTGGAGCACCTTTCCTATGAAGACAGGCTGAGACAGTTGACATTGTTCGGCCTGGAGAAGACTCTGAGGAGACCTTATAGCAGCCTTCCAGTACTTAAAAGGGGCCTACAGGAAAGATGGGGAGGGATGCTTTATCAAGGAGTGTGGCAATAGGACAAGGGGTAACAGTTTTAAACTGAAAGAGGGTAGATTTAGGTTAGATACTGGAAAGAAATTCTCTACTGTGAGGGTGGTGAGACACTGGAACAGGTTTTCCAGAGAAGTTGTGGATGCCCCACCCCTAGAAGTGTTAAAGGCCATGTTGGATGGGGCTTTGAGCAACCTGGTCTAGTGGAAGTAGTGGAAGGTGTTCCTGCCCACAGCAGGGGGGTTGAAACTAGATGATCTTTAAGGTCCCTTCAAATCCAAACAATTTTAAGATTCTGTGAGACTAATGAACTACTTATGACCACATCTGCTAACATGGTTTGGTATAAGGGACAATGGAACAAAGTGGACAAATCAAAACCAGTTTGCTGGAATTCCAGCCTAAATAGACAATAAATAATGCAAAAAAAAAGTTTATTCCAGACATCATATTTTTTTTTAATCCATAATCTGGTGAGTGTAAATATTGCTTGGTTTCATTTCCACAGCCTGTGGTTGTCTGGCCATTCTAAGACCCAGAGCACAGAGTAGCCTTACGTACTGAGCTTCAGTTATGTCATAGAATCACAGAATCACAGAATCACAGAATGGTCAGGGTTGGAAGTGACGTCTGGAGATCATCTAGTCCAACCCCCCTGCCACAGCAGGGACACCTACAGCAGGTTGCACAGGACGGCGTCCAGGCGGGTTTTGAATGTCTCCAGTGTGGGAGACTCCACAACCTCTCTGGGCAGCCTGTAAATAAGAGATGTACAATATGAAATCAATGTTATACCAACAGCATATCATTTGTGCATAAACTGTATGCGCTACAGAAAAATCCTGGTTGAAATCAGGCACTGAACAGCACTGAAAATTGTTACTATTTAAAGGCAAGTCATATTTGCCTTCCTCCACACTCCTTAAGCCATTCTTAAACCTCTCAGAGTGCTGGTATGATGGAAGGCATTATCTAATATGCTCTTAAGTGTGTAAACTCATTTCGCAAAGACTGAAGGCTCTAATAAAGTAGATCATCATTATCCATTTTCTTGATGTGAATCATAAACACTCAGGAATTGTATAGTATGACAATAAGTAGTTGATTACTTACAGTGTGTGTCAGTGCAATCCTGTTCACCCATTGAAAAGCCCAATTCGATGGCTATTTATTTACTAGCAATATATTGGTCAAACATTCATCAAAACCAAACCAAAACAAAACTAGTGAATATGAGTTGTATCCAATTTCATAAATTTTTCACCTTCATGAATATAAATCTGTATTGCATTTAGAGCAAACTCATCACTGAAGGAAGTTTTATCTGCAACTGTACTTTTCTGTTTCCCAATTTAATATAATATTTCATCAATTAATGTTTAGTCTTGTAGTACAATAAATATAGTCTTGCTTGCAGTTTGTTGTAAAAAATCTAACAAAACCCCCAAATTTTTAGGTGGTTATAGCTTAACCACAGGCCTTGGTTTTTACTGCTAAGCCTTGAATTTACTGGAAATTTTTTTGAACTTACTTAGAATTTCTTTTCTTAATTGTGTGATCTAATGCCTACTCATACCATAGGCAGTAAATCTTAGACTTATTAAGTCCAGGAAACAATTACAAGTAGGCAAAAAACAGTAACATAATACAGAACTCCTGAGCAATGGGAGAGAAGCTGGCAAACAGACAAAAAATGATAAAAAAATAACCGTACCTGAGCTCAAAACTGAAGAAAACCAGAAAAGGAAGACACTGATACCATCAGCATTGACATTGTCTTGCCAGGAACTTGGGATGTTAACATCCAGCCATGAAGGCTTCTCTCATCTCCTTTGCCTAAGAAAGACTGCTCTGTGATCCTTCAGCAATTGGACGGACTAAAAAGAAAGTCTGAAAAATGGTGCAGCATTAAGATAGCACTGCCTGTATATTACAATTTTAATTGCGTTAATTCCCTCTTTTTAAATTTATTTTAATAGTTGATTATGGATTTCTGATGTATAAATTTTAACTGAACTAGTGGTAGTTTTTGCTTTAATTGGATTAGCAATGAATTATTGGATCCATATGTTGCATTGTATTTTTGGCCATAACAAAATTTTGGTCATAACAAGTTGGGAAAGAAGTATAACTTGATTCTAAGGTAGTATTTCAGAATGTGTTTGGTTTTTTTCCTCTCTGTGTGTATGCCTCATTCAATAGAATGTAGTAACATAAGTGAAATTAGCTGGTTGAGAAAGGACTGTAGTGGTGTTTTTCATTAACAGTCTCAAATACATTAAATGTACAATATATTTAAGCTGAAATAATCAGGTAGAAACAATTCTACATCTTCTGGTGGGACTCTTACAACCAAAATTCAATGGAGGAAGCAATGATAAACCCCATATAATTTGATTCAGTACTGCCTTGTTTAAATTCCTGGACTCTTTTGTGAAGTCTGCAAAATGGTTTAATGCAGACAGAAAACATGGATGCCCTGAAAAGGATCAAATTATGGTGGAAAGAAAAAACTGTGTGAAGACGAAGGTGGAACTCAGTCTTCTCAGTTTTCTACATTATTAAGGTGTTCTTCTCAAAATCTGTTTGCAGCCCAGGATTTCAGGAAGTCTCAAATATGCAACAAGCCAGATGCTGTATCTTAGCTAAGTGTCAGGTTTTTTTCTTCTTTTTTTGTTTATCAGTTTGAACCCTCATAATTTGTGTAATCATAATTAAGCCTTTTTCCTCAGAAAATACCCAGGAAACAAGCTCTCCAAATTGTTTGCCAATAAAAAAAAAAAAATAAAAAAAATAAAATAAAAGTTTCTTTTGAAGTGATTCCACCTCTTACTCAGATAGTTATGATATTTGTGATGGTTTTAGTTTACTGAAATGTGTGAATCCAGAGTGATTTATCCTATTAGTCTGATCAGAAAAAAACCCTGTCTTTGTTGTTTCTGAAGCCACTGACTGTAAAAAGGAGAAGAAACACAGTTATTGAAATAAACGTCTGACCGAAGCAAGTGTTACCTAATATGAAAACTTTCTTATTGATGATATGCTTATCCTTTCTAATTCCCAGTGGGTATTTGAAAAATGTAAGTGGCATAGTAATACAACAGTGATATTAATTTTGTATGGAGTGGCACAGCACGATTCTTACTCCCCATGTAGGTTCTAGGTATTCTTATAATCCATCAACCAGTGCAGCAAGTGAATTTTCCTAAGTTTATTTTCATATTAAAGCGTGTTTTCACCCAAACAATTTACATTACTTTGTTAGTGAGCTGTCTTCTATGTTTTTTTCCCAATTGTATATCTGGTATTTTTTTATTTATTTGTTTCTATGGGAATATTTCTATATCTCAAAATGGGGGAAATATAAACATTAAAGGCATAATTTTGCAATATAACTACTGACTTCTTTTAATTTACTTTTATTATTTCTTTCAATTATAGAATATTTAATGATCAAACTTTTCCATAAGATTTGTATGAATTCTCAAAAAATTTAGATTACAGTAAAAGAATTCACAGTCCCATTTTGAGAAAATAAATATAAATGAAAAGAGAGAGAAATTATGTTTTTCTTAAAGCATGTGTTTTCATCAATGTAGCTTAAAGACAATATATACATGTAATCTGTGATGTTGACTCGTTAAATGTCAACTAATCTTTAAGACACCAGAAATTTAATTACCTACCTAAAAATTTGTTTTAAAGAAAATTAAAGAAAAATAAAAGTAAAAAGTATTTTAGTGAATATGTCTCCTAAATGATAAAGTATCTTTTGTCACATCTAAGACCATATACATTTTATAAGCTAAATGTTAATATATTAAAGTCAAATGAGGGTCAATTATTTCAAAACATACATGTCATAAGCTAACAATATTGATTCTATTACATATAACAGGATTAATGATTAATTTTCTTCATAACTATACTTGGGACATGACTATCTGGTCCCATTTCACTTACGATAATATGACTAAAAAACCTGATAGGAAAATAGGGTGTCAGGGCTTTAAGTCCCCAGTTCCAGGCTGAAGACAAAGGTCTCCAATCTCCAGCTAGGTGATTCATATTTTTTTGGAAGTTGTAGACAGAATCACAGAACAGTGGATGTTGGAAGGGATCTCAAGAGACTGTCTAGTCCAACAACCCTTCTCATGAAGGGTAAGCTAGAGCAAGTTAACAAGGACCACATCCAGTGAGGTTTTCAGTTTCTCCAAAGATGGAAACAACACAACCTCTCTGGGCAATTTGTTCCAGCATTTAACCATCCTCACAGTGAAAAAGTGTTTTCTCAAGTTCAGTTTGAACTTCCTGTGTTTCAGTCTCTGCTCATTGTCTCTTGTCCTATAACAGGGCACCACAGAGAAAAGCTTGGGTCCCTGTTCTTCACACCTTCCCATTTGATATTTATAAACACTGATAAGATGCCCCCTGAACTTTCTTTTTTCCAGGCTGAGAAATTCCAAGTTCTCTCAGTATGACAGCCACTATTCCCAGTTTTGTGCCATCTCCAAGTTTTCTAAGGGTGCATTTGGTCCCACTGTCCAGAGTGTTAATGAAGACATTAAACAGTATTGCCCCCAGTACTGACTCATGGGGCACACCAATAGCGACTGGCTTCCAGCGGGATTTTGGGCTGCTGGTCAAAAGACTCTGAGCCTGGCAGCTCAGTGAAGTTTCAGTCTACCTCACTGTCCGTTTATCTAGTTCATACTTTATCGTTTTGCCTGTGAGATGCTATGTGAGACAGTGTCAAAAGCCTTGTTAAAGCCAAGATAAACAACGTTCCCTGTTGTTCCCTTACCACCAAGACAGTCAGGTCATCACAGAAAAGCTATCAGATTGGTTAAACTTTATTTACCCTTCATAAATCTGCACTGTCTACTCACAATCATGTCCTTGTCCTTCACGTATTGGAAATGGCTTCCAAGATTATTAACTCCATTAGTGTCCCAGGAACTGAGGTGAGGTTGACCAGTCCTGTAGTTCTCTGAATCCTTCTTCTCACCATTCCTGAAAGCAGGAGAGACATATACCTTTTTCCAGTCTTCAGGAACTTCCCTGAATTACCATGGCATTTCCAAGGGTAGAGAATGTACTTGCAATGACAATGTCCATCTCCCTCAGCACTTGTGCATCCCATCATTTGTCATGTTCCTGTTCATGTCATTTGCACAAGTTCTCTAAACTGATCCTCATTCACCGAGGGGTTTCCCAGTGATTTCAGAGGCCTGAAATTCCTGAAGGCTGGTTGTATCACTAAGGACTAAGACGAAAAAAGCACTGAGTACCCTGGTCTTCCATGTTCTTTGTTACTAGGTTTCCTGTCCCATTCTTCCACTGGCCCATATACTCCTTAGTCTTCCTTTTACTGCTGATACATCTATGGAGGCCCTTATTGTTGCCCTTCATGTTGGTTGCCAGATTCAATTCCAGATGAGGTTCAGCTTTCTTTTGGAAAATCATATTTCTCTTCTACTTGTCAATTGACTTTATTTTCTCTCCAGTGTTTTTCTTACACATTTCATACATTCATTTTGATTTCTAATTAAGGATAGCATAGTTTGAAAAGATCGTATTTCATTCACACTCAATCACTAAATACACAGTTTTTTCCAATAACTTTCTCATCTGACCTTTCTCTGCTATTAAATAAAAGTTGGGACAAAGATGAAAGGGTACTCCAACGCTGATGGCACAGATCTTCTAACATCCATTAGCCTTAAAGACTGTTTTTATAGAAGAATTGCTGGGTAAAAAGATAGTTGTAGTGATCCAAACCAGAACTGGTTAACATGAGTTAACAATTAAGCAGCATGGAAAGTAAGGAGTCCTATGAATGAACTTGCTCCCTGATTTTCTTCTGTTTATCAGCACAGACACACCCAGGATTTTGGAGACTTTTTCAAAATAAGACAGTTTCAAAACAGGGAAGCTTCTGCCCAGGAAAGTAGAACATGACAGAAAGATCTAATTTTCAAGGACATTACACAAGCAGGTGATGTATGTTTAGGCCATTTATTTATTTCTTAGCCAGATTTAAGCTCCCTTTATTTACAGAATTATCCTACCCTAGCTTATTATTTTTGTGTACAAATCAAACATAGCTTTAGGGATTAAGAGCTACTGATGTCTTTTTTGGTGTAAAATAAACACAGGAAAATAAATTTGTGGGACGGATTTACAACAGCTCTATTTTACGTTATACCGAAATTGGGAGTCTTTTCACATGTTTGTGCTTGCTTACTTGTATAATGAGAATTACTTTCATGTTTCTAATAAGTATTAGGAACTTTACTGGCCAAAATGTACAAATACAAAATAAGGAGGGTATTTTATGTCAGATTTTAGGGCGTAATCCAAACAGTAGTTGTCAGAAAGTACTTACGCTGACTGATGTAAAGGAGGACGTATTACAGGAATGTGATCACTCCTTCAAGGTACAGGTGTAGAGGTGAAATGGGTTTGTCATTAGAAATATATGAAGAATACAATTGAAAAAATTAGAGCTCTTCAGAAATCAAGCTGTTGCGCAACATGCAAAAATTAATATGAAAAAATCAATGAATGAATCTAACCACAAGAATAACAAGATATATGATATAATGAAAGACATGGATCCGAGAAAGGTATAGTCATAGAAATAAAAAATTCACTTACAGTGGCTACTGTTTAAGAATTCTTTATCTTCTTCACCATTTTTCATCAATACTCCTGGTAAAGGTAGTACCAGAAAGATGATTTAGAGTATAAATTAGTGACTTATTTTTACCCATATCAGCAGTAACTCAGTGGAAGTCACCCTGTGTGCACAGAAGAAATGCCCTGTGCATATAATTTCATTGTTACTTTTCAGATAAAGCTGCGTAATTATGTAGTTGTGTACAGACAGGTAGAATTTCTAACGCAACATCAATACAAAGGCAAATAAATGATTATAAAGTAATGCTGTTGAGACTTCTATATATAGAATTTTCACAGCTGTATAACAATGTTCTTACAAAAAGAATGATTTAATGAGGCAAATAAAAAAAAATAAGTATAGGGTCTTTAAAAATTGCTTAGAACTATTCTTTCAAGTTAAATATGAGTCATCTGTCATCAAAACAGTATGCCTACTTGTAGAATAGCAATGATAATTTCCCCTGATGTTGCCCTCAAGAAAAGTTCAGTTTTGGGGGCTGTAAATCATGTTTTTTCAAATTTGATTTAAAGGTTATTTTGAAAAAAGGAGACATTTCTAAAACACTTTAATATGAAATAAACTGTTATTTTTTGCTTAATTTGTAAGAAATTCTGATTGCTTCCTTTTGCATAGTTTTCATGAAAAAGTACTTAATGCATAAAACATAAAACTGATTAAACCTCATAATTTCACACTCAAAGAAATATATCATAATTTTATGTCACGATAGGAAAAGGTTCTTCAATATTTTACAGTTTCCATTTTAAAGTGTCTGGATTAGTGTCTAGGGGTTAGATTTTGCTGTGTAACGGTCTGAAGATGTTGGAAGACAGCAAAGTGCCTCTTTTCTTCTGCCTAAGGAAGGATCGACTACGTCTATATCTAAATATAGATATACTAAATATAAGTAAAAAGAAGAATAGAATAGGCAATGTTGTGGCTTTCCACACCTTCATAAAGAGCAGTTCAGGAAGTTTTCAATAACTTCCATATCTCCTTTAAAGAGTAGATGCACTGTCCTTTACTTTGTTCTCATACTATATTTTCTGCCTTAATTAAGCCTGAATGAACAAAAATCTTATTATTTTTTCAAATATCAAGGTTTTTCCAGTAATTCGTTCTTCTATATGAATCAATATTAGCAGTATCTTACACTATATGTAGCCTCACTTCAATTAAGGCTTATAGTTTTGGGTTAATAAAAATAAATAAATCTCTCAACTGTTTTCTGTTTGGTTTTGGTTTCAATAACTTCATTCTCAAGTAGCACCCAAAGTCCTTCTCTTTGTTTTTTTCAGTGCCAGCTCTTTTTATTTCTTTTTTCACTCACGTATCACCTAAGGACACAAGAGCTATTCTGCTGGATCAGACCAGAAGAGTGCTCTCTGTCTCACCTTGTTCTTAGCCAGCTTCTCCCTCCAGGAATTGCTCCATTCCCAGAGTCTGTAGCATTATGACAAAAAAAAAAAAACAACCTACCAACAGCCAACCAACCAACCAACCAACCAACCAAAAAAAACCCAAACCAACAAAAGCCTTCTGCTTCTAGAAACCTACTGCTGCAGTCTTAAGCACGTAGAAGTGGGAGGAAATCTAAGGGAAGAAAGCATTTGACCCCTGTGTCTCTGCTAGTCTCTCACCCATTGTAAGCACTACAACAGATGATTCCACTGCCACGACCTGGTGGTTCACCACCAGTTTTTCACCTGGCAGAAACACCCAGAGCTGAAGCCACCCTGAAAAAACAAACCAAAGCCTTGGCCATCAGCCCCAGGTCCCAGACAAGGGCATTTCTTCCCTTTTGTTCTAAGAGCACAGTCCCCAGTGCATGCAACCAAATTGCAGCCTCAACCAGCAGGGTCACTCCAGTGTTGTACCCTCCATCACTGTTTTCTTTTTTTTCCTCAGATCCACATGTCATGGCATCTGTTGCCTTCTGTTTGACACCTCACCTTTCCAAGACTTTTGTACAGGCATTGGAAAGAGAGGAGGGATGGTTCTGGTAGCAACCCCAAGATACAGGGGAAAACAGGGGGTAAAGGGGAAAGCTGGAAATTAATAACTAATGATACTTCCTTGATGCACTCATGTTTTTTGGACTGAGGCATTTATGTCAAACTCCCAATTGATAATGGCACTCTTCACATCAATACCCACCCACTACACTTGTCCATTTGTTGCTGCTAGTTCGACAGCCTTTGCCCACTCCTCAAAAGCCTGACACCCTTTGGGCACTGGAAAGGCCTGGTTACCTATGGTATAAAATCCTGGACTTTTTCTGTTTACAGCTACACAGGGTATCTACGTGATTCCTGAGTTGCCAGCAGGTGGAAGGGGGATAATGCTCTTTATCTATCACCAGTTTCACACCTTTCACGTCCATCCACATCTCCCGAAAGATAATTCTCTACAGTGCCAGGACATGCACTGTGTAGGAATGTGCTGGGGCACACCTTCTGCCACTGTGAGGGCTTTTATTTGGGTAATAGGGTGTTGCTTTGGCAGGGGGGAGTGGGAGATTTCACTTTCTTCTTGAGTTGTGGTACATATTTTTACTTGGTTCTATAAAAACAGCCTGCTGGCTCCACTTGCTATTTAGACCAATCCTTTGAATTCCTTACGCTTCCCCCCCCCCCCCCCCCCTTCCTAATTTTTATGTAGTTCCCTTTCTTGAAATTAAGTTCAAATTTTCTCAATTTATCTTGCCTACTTTCTTCTGCTACAATTTTAAGGTTAATTTTGTTGCATTTGCTGTTACATTAGTATTCCACAAATACCTTTTGGACTGAATCCTGGACATTATAACCCATGTCCTGATCAGAATGACATCTTCACTTGTGAGTTCTAAGACTAGTTCTAGACAGCAGCCATTTGTTTCCTCCAAAACTTTTACCTCTGTGTCTCATGCTGGCAAGGCATTTATTCAGCCTACCTGTGGCTAGCGAGAACTCCTACTGTTTCTTCCCATTGTAATCTCACTTAGCATTTCCTGAGCATAATCACCACCCTGCTTAGGGTGTTGATAGCCCAATCCAAATACTCCGCTTTATTTATGAATGCCACCCACAAAGATTCTGAAGAGCTTCTCTTTCCCTGTAATATTTTTGTGCTGTTCCACTTTATATAATGCTTCACATACAGTGCCACCCCCAGCCTGTAATCTCTATTGTATCACTCCCATGAAGTTGACAGCTTGGCAATACTGTAACCCATTGATGTCCTTCCTTTTAGCAGGTTTATGAGGTACGTGTTCCCTGAGCTGTTTATGGATGCCAAACACTGTGGTTAACCATCTTATTTTTTAGCCTTTTAAACTTCTGTGCAAAGGACTCATAAGACTTCCCTCTGTTCTGCCACTTAATGCTGTTCATGCTAGTCAACTGGCATTGCAGGCAGTCTAATTTTGCCTGTGTTATTTATTGCTATTGTGCTATTTATTTCCCTCCTGACCTTTTCAGAAGTATATTGAATATTGTCCTTTTACTATCTTTCAATCCATATCCCTTGCTCCCTAAATTAAGGATATTGCTATTTTTCTACTGCAGCTGCCCCTATTTAGGTTTATAGATATAAATTGTGAATGCATTTGAAATATTAAAATGTACATGGTACACTTGATTTATTACTATCATAGGATTTTTCACGAAAATCTCTACCTCAGAATTTAAATATTACAATAAATATTATTGTTATATTGAACTATTCTACTTGTTTGAACACCGTGGTGTGGAACTACGCTGGGTTATAAGACATATCTCTTTATGACACAGCCAGAAACTTTAGCAATGAATGAATAAATATACTATTTTCCTCCTCACTCATTATGTACACACACACCCCTTTGTGCATACATTCCCACAGATAAAATGGCAATAAAACCAATTAGTTGCAACAAAAAAGTCCTCCTTTTTTGTGCAAAATTATAGTTATTAATATTCAGTCAATTTAACACCGTGACTGCCTAAATGTCTTTTGTAAAGGCAGTTGGAATACTATAAGTCTGCTGATGAAAACTAAATTAAGAGTTATAGTCTCTGCAAAAAATAAGTTTAAAACGTATACATAGTTTTAAGCTGATGTCTCATCTGTTAAAAAAAGTCAAATCTTATTGCATGGAATAACAGTAACATTGCTACTATTGTCTTCATAGTATTGCATAGGAAAATCTCTTTAGCTGATTAGAAACTTTCATCAGTGAATGAGGATACATAAAATAAAGCTAAATGACGATTGGTGAAGACTCTTTGATGCAAGGAAATATAAATGGTTTTGATATAGCATATATATAAGTAAGCACAATGAGAGAAAAATGCATTAGCTCTTAATGACTTATGTGAACTGGTCTAGGGTGTGATAAACGTTATGTTGCAAAGTAATTTTACTTTTAATTTAACTGGGAAATAATGCACAATGCATTCATGTCATATCATCCTGACATTTATCTGCTAAGAATATATTGCTTTTTCTGAGGAGAGACAGGACTTACACTGAATTGTACTTGACTGGACACACATGCTGCTAACATAGATCTACTGGGGTCTGGCTTGTACTGCCAAACCCACTTCAGACTAAACAAGCCCACAAAGTACTTCAGTCTATTACATAATATAAACAGCTGAGCTTAGGTATCAACTGTTTCTACAAAGGAACATGAAACAAGCTTCCAAAAGTGCTACTGCTATTTAGTTAGCATATGAGTTTACAATTTAAATAATGTCTTCTATGTTGAAGGATCTATGGCGTATGTAAGCCCACTGACTTAAACATATAGTATTTATGTTTTCAAAATTTAAAGCAAAGTTTGGAAAGGATGACAATTTTGAAATGTTGTTCTCCTAATATTAAATTTACCTTTTTTGTCAGTTTTTTATGTGAGTTTGTTTAAAGCTTATTTGGAAACATGATGCATATTATGTTATAGTATAATTGTTTAGGGTTTTTTAATATTATTATTTTTTAGAGAACCTGTTTTTTTTTGTTTTGTTTTGTTGTTGTTCTTGTTGTTGTTTTAATAAAAATTATAGAACTTAATAACTCCCTATGATGTCCTCAGATTATATGTAATCAAGTCTAGAACTGGAGATCCAGTTTCTCCAATATGCTCTTTTTGAATGTGCTAGTACTGAGGTAGTTGAATACCTCCAGAGTTATCTGTACACTGGCAAATGAAGAAAATACGTGCAATGGTTTGACTTCCATCCTTGCAAACCCACAATTCACATGATGAGTTAGCAACTCTCTTCTTCGTTTGTCTCTCTGTCAGAATATATCATTAATAACATGCTTTCAAAGTTTCTCCATTATTCAGAAAAAAAAATTCAAAACCTTAAAAGCTCTAAAAATGTAGTGTTTCTTAAATAAACTAAAATGCCTGTAACTTACAAGCAGGCCCATCCCTGCAATTAAATAAATATTTTTTTTTCTGCCTAATATAAATTCACAAAGAAAAAAAAGTAGGTTTTGTGAGAAAAAAAGTTCTTTGTGAGAAAAAAATAATTATTAGGCTGGAATCTCTTCTAGCTATTTCATTTGACCACAGCCCTTGTAGGGTGGTTTGTGAGAGCAGTGTCTTCACAACCAGACTCTTTTTTGACATAAGAACTGCTACAACCTGTTGCTGGAGTTTGCATGTTATCTGGAAGAGCATTTTTACTGTTATATTTTTACTAACTCATATCATTATGTAAGACTAAAATAAATATCTTCAATTTTTTTTTTGCACTTTTTTATAAATACTCTGAGTACTTGCTTACTCACAATGATGTGCATATGAGAGCAAAATATTACCCTACCTTTCTTTTTTTTAAATCCTTCAGGGGTAAACATAAGTGTAAATCCTCTTGTCAAATAACAAAACCAGTTTAGGATCCTGCACTGAAAAGGGAAGAAATAGTTACTATAAGTAACTACTTATATTTAGAAACTAACTCCAGAAATGAGACTGTAAGAGTGTAGTAGATATTCCAGACACAGTCCAGAAAGGTTTGAATCAAATTTATGTTAAACAATTTTATTTACTTCCATTGGTGATGGTGTTGAAGTTGAATTTCCCTGATTTCCTAGAAATGACAGTTAAGTTATATTCTCAGCAAATTCAGCATGCTTAATGAATTCCTCGGGGAAGCCAGAATGTCTGTAGCACAATTAACTTCCCATTCTTATGTAAATGAGGAGTTTCAGGGTCCCTGATGGAAGCTTGCTTTTTGGCTACAGTTGGCAAGTGTATGCTATTAAATGACACATGGAGCCTTGAGCTGAAATTTAGACTTCACTAATCTGTGTTGTGACATGTGAAAAGCTGGTTTAGAGGAATGTGAAACATAGTTTTTTAAATGTACCTGATGAAATGAGGATTATTACCCCTGGCTAGACTGTAGTCAGCAGTCTGATTACCTTTGCCTTTCCTTAGTCTTAACAGAATAAGCACGCTGACACTCTTCTTACTCTTTTTATATTTTATATAATATTTCTTTGGGTTTACACTTCTTTATTATTATTATCCAGTTGAGATTATTGATTTAAGGTGGAAAGAGTCAAATAGAGTGAGGTAGCATTTTAGATTGTATGTGTGCATTTGTGTGCATGTAATTAAAGTTAATACTGAAAAGAGAAACAAACTCCAATTCTGGTAGATAAGGTCCATGCGGCTCATAAAGGAAAATAAAATCACATACATAAATTTAATAGCCTGAGTGAGATAGAGGAGTGAGAAGACAATATCCAAAATGAAAAGAGGATGTTACTGAATAGTTCAAGCTTTATTGTTGCAAGTAAAGTCCTTTGAGATCTTTGGATGAAAGGCATTCTATAAATGCAAAGTATTATTGTCTCAGAGGAACAAAGCTATATGTCAGTTCTAAAATACTGAAATGCAATCAGATTCAAGCTATAACCACAAAGTGGGATCTGGCTGATTGTTTTGTGTCTAACTTTAAGTTACTTAGTGAAATTCCTAAATCCAAGCTGGGTCCTAGCTTTCCACAGTTCATGGAACTTGTTAGGGTATGAGGAAGGAGAGTCTGCTCCTTTTAGGATATCTGGTCAAGGGTCTTTTTCACTGCAACAAGGGATAATGAGAAAAGGAGGAAGCCATAAACAAGAGCATACAGGGACACAAACTAGATAAATGATAGGCAAGGCAGTGATGAGAACGAAACCTGGTCAGTTGCAGAAATTGATGAAGACATGTGGGAGTGTGAGAATGTTTGTTTCAGTGACATTATCTGATCAGGGATCTTGTCAATTGGGAAAATAAGGGAAAAGGGGGAAAGCAGAAACAAAATATACAGAGACACAGACCTGACAAAACACTCATGGAAACAATGTTAAGACACAAACCTCACCAGTCACGATCATCGATGGGATACCCAGAAACTACAGGTGCTACTTCCAGGAAGATCAAGCAGCACTGTGCAACTGATAAATCCGTAAACTAGGGTGACCCCGGACCAGGAAGGGTGAGGGGATTGATAGAGCAGTACAGACCCATGGGGGGATGTGCGGGGGAAAGGGGAGCAGAGAGGAACAAAGGGTGAGGGTAGACAAAAAGTGGTATATAAAGGGGCAGGTCATGTGTAGAACAGGGCTGGTCAGTACACTTGTCTGGCTGAGACCTATGCTTGATCACTGCAATCAGTCTTGCCTTCTTATATCTTCTTATTAAGTCTTATTAAATCTGAGTCCTGTATGTGGGTGCTGTTGAAGGCACTGCCTTGTCTGTGGCCATCTGTGTAGCCACAGTCATGGCTGTGTCAGTGTCCTCTGAGTGTGTCTGTGTGTCTCTGGGATATGTGCTTAGCTTCTCAGCCTGGGCAGAGACTCTGGGATCATAGGCACTGGGATGGGCTCCAGTGGCTGGGCAGGAGAGTCCTGGGTCAGGGAGGCTGGAGGAGGCAGCCACACTCATGAAATCACCTAACTCATTCAGAAAACGTCAAAAAGTTTCCCCTTAGTGCTTAACTTTGTCGAAGCAATTCAAATGGTAATCACCTTGGTCATCTCAGTCAACAAAGGCATTTCAGCTTTCATGAAAAAAATTTTGGGGGCACCTCTTGTTCCATTTCTCTACAAACACTCTGGCACAGAAATTTTTCCCTTTCAAGATTTTGTGATTCCCACAATAAGCTCTCCCCTGAATAAATTTACATGTTAGACCTGCTCAGATCACACTAATGGAGTAGGAAATTATTCCAGATTTTATGTAATGCTTTAGTGGATGGAACACTTCCTTAAGAAGGGAAATGCACACATATATACAATGTTTCAGTTTGAAGGATTACAAATCCTACTTGTAAGGAGGATGTTCTAACCTGCACCTTCTAAAATAGGCTTAAATTAAGGTTTTTCCAACCCTTCTGAGAAATCTAGGCTAATGCAAAGGAATGGTATACAGATTTATGAAATCAATCAGTGAGGAAGAGGCAAGTCTGTCTAATCTAGAAATGCCAATGGTTTCCTAGCAGTGGGAAGGATAGATTGTGATCGTTACTGCCTGTGTAACAGAGAATGGGTCTGTCTCATGCTGTTTTCTAAAATATACCTCATTTAAAAAAAAAAAAGTCATTAAGACTTCAACAAATTAAGGTGTGTAAAGGTTCTGTGTGAGTCAGCATTTTTCTAACTGTGAAAACAGAGAATTTCTTCATTTTTTTAAGTACCTTTTGTATCCATTTGGAGAAAGTACTGATGATCAAAGTTTAAATAACATACATCATGTCGTGTTTGGAACAGCATCTTATAAACATAATTAGCAATACTCATACTGTTAAAAGGCAGTTACTTGCTGCTTAACAGAAAACCAGAAGCAATTGACAAAAAAAACCCCAAACGTTCAGAAATTGTGTGTGTACATGTGAGTTCCTGTGAAAAATATTTTTTCTCCCCCCGCCCCCTTCTCTCTCACTGTTTAAAATGTTTCAAGATCTGTCAGATCAAGCAAGGGGAAAGCAAAATAAAGGCATACAAAAGATACCCAGCACTACTACAGGCGTGGAACGGTAAATATATCTTAAGAGGTAGACATAAAATGATTTTTACCCATCGGGGTTAGTGATGTCAAGGACAGATGGCAGTAAAAAACACAACCAACCTTTACATTTTCCACTGCTAGACAATAGAAGTAGAGCCACTTTAATAAATATGCCCCAGAGCATAGTTCAGTCTTTAGACTCTAGTATTTAAATGTACACTTACATGATCATCACAAATGTGCATGTACACATGCGCGCACACACAGAACACTACATTTAATTTTGAAAGATAAAAGATAGTTAGCTAAATACACCTGGGACCTGCCTAGTTACATATCGCTAAAAGCAGAGGGACAACACGTATTTCTTTGCAAGAATTGAAAAACTTTGCTGAACCTAACAGACATAAGTACTAAACCAAAGCCACACTTTCTCTAACTTGCTCTTTTACCTTTATGCTTCTTACATTCTTTGCTCCCTAATGATGTCTTGACACGTGGAAAATGTGGATTCAAACATCTTAGTCTGGAACTGGCTTAAAACCTACATTTC
The DNA here is from genome assembly GCA_017639485.1 of Pluvialis apricaria. Lineage (NCBI taxonomy): Eukaryota > Metazoa > Chordata > Aves > Charadriiformes > Charadriidae > Pluvialis > Pluvialis apricaria. The sequence goes on from CM030007.1 coordinate 40,959,001, forward strand.
CTTTTTTTTTTTGACAAAGGCTTAATCTCTGTACAGTTGTGTATCAGAGGCATGACTATTGCCATTAGTTATATCTGATCCCCATCCTTCTGTGTTCCCCAGGAGATATATATGTCTATAGATATTAAAAAAAATATTTAAGTGATCTCTACACTGATACTTTCTTCTGTCAGAAGAGATGTAGATGGTTTGAGGCATAAGCTATTAGAGATGCTACTTATGAAACCTTTAATTAAGGACTGTTCTGAGACAAAGCATAGTGTAACATTGGCTATTTTCCAGTTTGAGTTGTAGTATTTAATACGCAGTGATCTGAAAAAAAAAAAGAGCTGATGGTTCAGGTTTTTATCCTCTGTCATTATGATTTCAAGGTACCTTGTAATCTTTTGGAAAATGTATTGCAAGCAGATAGAAATATGCATTCATCTTTTGAATCTTCTTCCTTGAGTATAGGTCTTGTTTATATGTAATATAAGTGCAACTACTTAAATATTTAATAATAAATTGTTAGTACTGCTGCAGCTATCCAATTTGATTTTCTACTTTCTTCACACAGAGAAAGGCCGAAGAAAAATTTCCTAGCCTACTAATATTTTGAATTCTTTGAATGTTATTCACCTTCAACTTGCCTGAAAACAAACTTAACAGATAAACATATGTCGGTGAGATAGAGTAAAGGAAAAATTCAGCAAGAAAGATTGAGGCTCAGCATGTAGGTATCTATAGTAGTGCAATGCCTAAGAAATTTCATGCTGATATATTTTCCATGTATATCTCCTTAAAGTATTTATGCTGTTGTTGCGTGTGGTGTGCATGCTGGAGTCGAAGATCAAAACAAAAACTTTTTCTCTTCTGCTTAAGTTATTATGATACAATAACTTGAAAAAATAGTCTCATTTAAGGTCAAACTTTCAGTAAACTGGTGTGTAATCAGACACTTTTTTGTTAAAAATAATTTTAGAATAAAATATAATACCAGCTTGAATGGAAATTCTGCTAAGGTTATTTTCCACAGGTACTTACAGATTTTGATATTCAAAAAGCTAAGCAACAGATGATGTCATAAAACCCAATTGGACTGAATGTAAACAAAAATATGAGAGACAAATATGTACATTATTTTCACATTTAAAGTTTGAAGGAACCAATAATTTGTATCTTACTAAGTAAAGTAACTAAACAACTTAGCTGCCTTTATTTAAATTTCAATACTCAAGATAGATAGCTAAAAGCATGTATCATTTTCATGCTGTCATGCTCTCAACAGTATTTTCTGTTTCCTTCATTAAGCAGGAAAATGAATGGTGACACACCAATCCTCAGAATACGTTTCTTCCTTTAAATGATACATGTGTGTATATATATATATGATATACCTTTCAAATTTTTATTTTTTATAGTTCATTGTCCAGTTATCCACTTCCAGGAGCTCTGAAGGAAGACAGTAGTATTTGAGGATTTTGGTATCTTTCTGTCCATTGGAACATCAAGGTACTGTTAATTGTAATTGGATCAATGCATTGATCTGTATAGTGTTTGCTTACTTCAAAGTGATGCAAACATCGAGTCATTCATATTTATTGTTTCATATCAACTTTAATGTGTTGGCCAATACAAGCACTAAAGTGAAAGAAACAACATCTAAAATTGTGAGAGCTTGTGACGTCTACCTTGTCATGAATATCTATGTCATGTTTGTTAAAGGTTTATTTCACTCCTTAATGTGATGCAACTGTGAAAAAAGAATAAGGATTCTATTCAAATTACCTAATTTTAGCAGGTATTCAGTCTAACCTTTCTGTGTTGTGGTGGAAGAGAGATTCATGTCTAGAGGACAATTTGTGAGGAATTCAACTGCCTGAAAAGAGATATCTAGTGCAATTTGAAATTCTTTAGTGTATCCCTCCAGACTTCTAGCCCAGAAGGCTGTATTTTTCTCACTGTATCTGCTACACCCATGTGGATGTCTCAGGTGCCCTACAGCATCTCAAATGATGCTGAACACTTTTCTGGGCCTTTTATCTTATGCACTTTAGGTGCCAGGGATGGTGTGCAGATCCATATTGTAGATGTTTAAATTTAGTTGTCTACTCACCAGTGTCTATATACGACATGATTAGTTCCCACTCTAGACAGTGGAGATCTAGTCAATACAGCTAATCAAGTCTAGATGAGTATTCATCTTCCCTGATGTTGATAACAGCATTAAACTGACCAGCTGAAGAGATATCTACTCTCCACCAATATGTTGACCGGACGCCCACTTATCTAATGGAAACAAAACAAACTAGGTCACGTATAAATAGCTACACTAAACTAAAGTGTTGATGTGGTTTCATCTGAGATAAAGTTACCTTTCTTACTAGCAGCTGGTCTAGTGTTAAGTTTTGGATTTGGGATGGTAATAGGGTGACAGTGCATTGATGTTTTTGATTATTGCTAAGCAATCAAGACCTTTTTTGCTCCTTATATCACCCCATCAGGGTGTCCGCAAAAAGTTGGGAGGAGACACGGGTGGGACAGCTAACCCCAAATGACCAATGAAATATTCCATACCATAGGATATTATGCTCAGTATTCAAAGCTGGGGGAAGGTGGATGAAGGAGGGACGTTCAAAGTTATGACATTTGTCTTCCCAAGTAACTGTTACACATAACGGAGCCCTGCTTTCCTGGCGATGACTGAACATCTGCCTGCCAATAGGAAGCAGTGAATGAATTTGTTGTTTTGCTTTGCTTGCATGCATGGCTTTTGCTTTACTAATTAAAATGTCTTTATCTCAACCCGTGAGTTTTTCTTCGCTTTTACTCTTCTGATTCTCTCCCCCATTGCAACTAGGGGAAGTTAGTGAGCAGCTGCATGGTCCTAGTTGCTGGCTGGGGTTAAACCAGGACAAGTGTGTACAGGCTGGAGCTGAATTCCATCGCTAATTCACAATGAGACAAAATTTCTTTCTGTTTTTGTCTTCATAGGATTACAGGCCAACATAGTCCTGTTTAGTCACTGGCCTTAAGCAAGTCCTAGTACACACTGAATCTTGCACAGATTTTCAATTTAAAATCAGAACTGAGAGATAAACAAAAATTCACCTTTTAGATGATACCCTAGCAATTAGAAGTGTGAAAGCTGAAGTAGGACTCGTTTGACTACATGTATAAAACTACACAATATACACAGCATGGGCAAAAAACAGGAGGATCTGGAAGCCATTGTGCAGCATGAAAATTATGTAGTTTCCGTACAGAAATGTGGTGGGATGACTCGCATGACTGGAGTGCTGCAATGGATGACTATAAACTCTTTGGAAGGAATAGATAAAGAAGGAGAGGCGGTGGGGTAACCCTGTAGCCTGTTGGGGAGTGTTATGAATGTCTAGAACTTAATGATGCTTACAATAGGGTTGAGTGTTTATGGCTAAGAATTAGGAGGAAGGCCAACAAGGTTGATACCATGCCTCATGGTGGTCTGTTGTAGACCACTCAACCAGGATGAAGAGACAGATGAAATATTCTATAAGCAGCTGGGAGAAGTCTCATGACTGCTAGCCCTTGTCCTTGTGGGGGACTTTAGCCGATCAGATATCTGCTGGAAATACAATACAGCAGAGAAGGAACAGTCTAGGAGGTTCCTGGAGTGTGCTGAGGATAACTGCCTGACACAGCTGGTGAGGGAGCCAACTAGAGAAGGTGCCCTGTTGGACCTGTTGTTTGTACGCAGAGAAGGACTTGTGAGGGATATGATGGTTGGAGGCCATCTTGGGCATAGCGATCATGAAATGATAAGAGTTTTCGATTCTGGGAGAAGCAAGGAAGGGGGTCAGCAGAACTGCTACCTTAGACTTCCAGAGGGTGGACATTGGTCTTTTCAGAAACCTTATTGACAGAGTTCCTTGGGAGGCGGTCCTAAAGGGAAAAGCAGTCCAAGAAGGCTGGACGCTTTTCAAGAAGGAAGTCTTGTAAGTGCAGGAGCAGGCTGTCCCCATGTGCCAAACAATGAGCCGTTGGGGAAGAAGACCAGCCTGGATGAACAGAGAGCTGTGGTTGCAACTCAGGGAAAAAAAAGAGAGTTTATGGCCTTTGGAAGAAAGGGCAGGTCATTCATGAGGACTACAAAGACATAGGTAGTCTGTGTAGGGAGAAAATTAGCAGGGTCAAAGCCCAACTAGAAATTAACCTGGCTTCTGCTATTAAGAACAATAAAAAATGTTTCTGTAAATACCTTAGCAATAAAAGGAGGACTAAGGATAATCTCCATCCTTTAGTAGATGGGGATGGAAACATAGTGACCAAGGATGAGGAAAAGGCTGAGGTACTTAATGCCTTCTTTGCCTCAGTCTTTAATAGTAAGATCAGTTGCTCCCTGAGTACCCAGCCCCCTGAACTACAAAACAGGGATGTGGAGAAGAATGAAGCCCCCATAATCCATGGGGAAATGATGAGTGACCTGCTACACCACTTAGACACACACAAGTCTATGGAGTCAGATGGGATCCACCCAATGGTGCTGAGGGAGCTGGCAGAATTGCTCACCAAGCCACTTTCCATCATTTATCAGCAGTCCTGGTTAACTGGGGAGGTCCCAGTTCACTGGAGGTTAGCAAATGTGGCGCCCATCCACAAGAAGGGCCGGAGGGAGGATCTGGGGAGCTACAGGCCTGTCAGTCTGACGTTGGTGCCTAGGAAGGTTATGGACCAGATCATCTTGAGTGCCATTACATGGCACGTGCAGGACATTCAGGTGATAAGGCCCAATCAGCATGGGTTCATGAAAGGCAGTTTCTGCTTGACTAACTTGATCTCCTTCTATGACAAGGTGACCCACTTAGTGGATGAGGGAAAGGCTGTGGATGTTTTTTACCTGGACATTAGTAAAGCCTTTGACATCATTTCCCTCAGCATTCTTATGGAGAAACTGCCTGCTCATGACTTGGACAGGTGTACTCTTTGCTGGGTAAAAAACTGGCTGGATAGCCAGGCCTAGAGAGTGGTGGTGAACGGAGTTAAATCCAGCTGGAGGCTGCTCACAAGTGGTGTTCCACAGGGCTCAGTGCTGGGGCCAGTTCTCTTGAATATCTTTATCAATGACCTGGATGAGGGGATCGCGTGCATGCTCAGTAAGCCTGCAGGTGGCACCAAGTTGGGCCGGAGTGTTGATCTGCTTGAAGGTAGGATGTCTCTACAGAGGGATCTGGACAGGCTGGATCAATGGGCCAAGGCCAGTGGTATGAGGTTCAACAAAGCTAAATGCCGGGTCCTGCACTTGGGTCACAAGAAGCCCATGCAGAGCTACAGGCTTGGGGAGGAATGGCTGGAAAGCTGCCTGGCGGAAAGGACCTGGGGATGTTAGTTGACAGTGGGCTGAGTATGAGCCAACAGTGTGCCCAGGTGGCCAAGAAGGCCAACAGCATCCTGGCCTTTATCAAGAATAGTGTGGCCAGCAGGACTAGCACAGTGATTGTTCCCCTGTACTCGGCACTGGTGAGGCTGCACCTCAAATACTGTGTTCGGTTTTGGGCCCCTCCCTACAAGAAAGACATAGAGGTGCTGGAGTGAGTCGAGAGAAGGGCAACAAAGCTGGTGAAGGGTCTAGAGATAAACTCTTATGAGGAGTGGCTGAGCGAAGTGGGGTTGTTTAGCTTGGAGAAAAGGAGGTTGAGGGGAGACCTTATCACTCTCTACAACTGCATGAAAGGAGGTTGTAGAGCTGTGGGTGTCAGTCTCTTCTCCCAAGTAACAAGCCATAGGACAAGAGGAAATGGCCTTAAGTTGCGCCGGGGGGGGGTTAGGATGGATATTAGGAAAAATTTTGTCACGGAAAGGGTTATCAACCATTGGAACAGGCTGCCCATGGCAGTGTTGGAGTCACCATCCCTGGAGGTATTTAAAAGATGGGTAGATGTTGTGCTTAGGGACATGGTTTAGTGGTGGTTTTGGCAGTGTTAGGTTGATGGTTGGACTCAATGATCTTAAATGTCCCTTCCAACCTAGATAATTCTATGAATTATAAAAGGAGCCCGAGTAGCTCAAAAGTAGAGGTGAGTTAGGTGAGATGAATCTAACTTCCATTTTCTGTACCTTCTTCCTCCTGGTAGAGCTTCTTCTATTTCCCAGGAGAAAAAAATAAAAATAAGAAAAGATGAGTCTGTGCTGGGTATAATGCTTTAGTTCCTGCTTCAGGATATGTGACAAAAAACATGAAAGCTTCCTGATGGCAAAGGATATCGTCAAGAAAAACAATAATTCTAACCCTGACATTACAGCTCTCCTGAGAGAAGATATAACATGGTTTGGGGCACTGATCTGAAGGCAGTGTGTTTATTTTATCAGTCATGCTAATGAAGAATGTAAGTGCAATTCTGAAAGCAAAGCTGAGCACTGCCACAACTAGTTTTCTATGTTGGTAGAAGCCTAAATTGCTACTCCAGGCTCTAATCAGAGATATGATGAAGGATATGGCTTTGATTACTTAATAGGTCATGCAGATGTCTACTCTATGCTTTTGAGATATTTCATAGAATCATCATAGAATCATAGAAAGGTTTAGGTTGGAAGGGACCTGGAAGATCATCGAGTTCCAACCCCCCTGCCATAGGCAGGGACACCTCCCACTTGACAATATTAGGATGAAGAGTGATAATAAGGACTGAGCTTTGGAGAATGGTGACATGTATTTCCAATATACTGTGACACTTGGATGGAAATTAATGTAGGAATTGAGGCCAATAAAGGTTTTTTTGAAATGAATACTTTTTAATCTCTGTTGATAAAAAGGGTATTTCCTCAAAATCAGCATTTGGACTCAAATGGGACGTAAACTTTAATAAGGAGCTGAAGACAGAAGAACAGCATGCAGTTTGCTACTATTGTAGAGAAAGACATTTGTTGTACTTACAGTTACTTAAGTCTAGCACGAACTGAAGTCTCCATAACTGAAGGATAAATTGACTAACACACAGCACCATCTAGAACTTTAAATTTAGTTAAAAATTCATTACACAAATCCACTGTAATGGATTTGTCCTATGTTGCTCTTATGTGAGTTGTTTATCTGGTAATCTCTGAAGTAATCTTTGAAAAAGTGTATAGTAGGTGAAAAATTTATAACTTTCCATTATTTAAGAAATTTTTTTGTGAGATAACAATATGAATAATAAATATATTTGAAATAATAAGTAATCTTGTACTCTAAAACAGGATGAATATCTCCTCTACTGTATCACAAAATAAATAAATAACCTTGGTTTATCATGCCGTTCAAAGCAATGTAAGCCACCTCTCAAGATAAATATTTTTATGAAGCTTTAACTTCTTACTAAAGCCATTCTTTTTTTTTAATTTTATTTTCTATTTTGATTTCTAGTTGAATTTCTCATGAGCTACTACCAAGCAAAGCAGACAAAAAGAGACATAAACAACAACTGTGATTGTAATTTTAGAAAAAATGTAGCCTACACAATTTCTCGAAAGCTTTGCATTCTATCATGAACTGCCTACGTTGTCCAATTTATTTTGTGTGAGCTGTAGCAGAGATTATATATATACTGGGATTACACTTCGTTATTGCACGCTCTCATCAGCAGGATTTGCTCTTATTTTGTTAAACATGGAAATGAGTAGGGGATAGCCTTATATTTGATTCAGTGAGAAGAAGAAATAGAAATGCTTGAAAGGTTTTTGTTTGATTGGTTTTTTTTACCCCCTGTTTTTGCCTCTTACATGGATATATGAAAGAAAAAGAAAGTACATCAGTGACACCTTCCATCATATTGACTGACTTGTCACACTGGAAGAAATTCAGGATAAACTGTTTAGCTACAATTTCTGTAGACAATTCAGAGCTTCTCGTTTGTATTTTGTATTCTGTAGCTATATTCATTGACAGAGAGAAACTCATGGTAGCCAGCACAGTGGTCAGCATCACCCCTTTAACCATCTAGAACTCCAGGACTATAATGAAAATACTTCTGTCATTTCGATATGGAGTAACTAGAGTGGTAAGGCAATTTTCTAAACATCTAACAAGTAGTCATAAAATTGTCTATTTCTCTGACCTTGTCTTTCACATTATTTTAGGAAATATTGAAAGCAGAAAACTTTACTTGTGATCTATCACCACTAAAATAAATAGTATCCACATTAAGACAAAGAAACAAAACATATTTTATGTTATTTCAAAAGTTTTTTGACATTGTTTTAGCTTTTTCCAGATACAGATATACGACAGTGTGCAGCCTGGGATGGCTGAGGTATTTTTAATTCTCGTTAGGATCCAAATACAGAAGAGAAAGAAGTTCTTGGAGTAGGCAATGGATATTATCTGTTCTTTGACTATGTGGTCTTTATCTCTTTCTACATTTCCATGCACATAAAAGACCACATTTGGCTCTGTGTATTGTGAGGGAATAGATCCAACCTATGTGTCCAGAAGTATTTAAACTCCTTTAGGGTCATGTTTGTTCTAAAAGTTTCCTGGCTCTTAACTTTAGCTACCTATGTATTATCAAAAATATCTGCTCTAAGGAAAGTGTGCCTCCTTCCTGACAAGTAGTCTATAAACATGGAATAGGTAGACAGGCATTTCAACTCCATTTCAGTCCTCTAAGGAAGCTAGACAAGTGTGTTGTGTGCATGAAAATGACCAGAATATCATTGAAGTGATAAACTTCTTGTAAGAGTCTAACTGTATGCTGTAAAAACTATTTGGCTTCAGAGAGATTGAGCCTCTAACCCTCACTTTCCAAGACCAAGCTGTTGAATACCCAGAGAGAGCTCACTTTTCAACAGCATCATGAATCTCTGTATGGTCTCAGAACCATATGAAAACGAAGGAAGAAAAAAAAATCAGACACTTCTGTCTCAATGATTTCTCACGCAGATGAAAGGAAACAAAAATGAAGTGCCTTACTCAGCCTCCTGAAAAATTGCTGCTTTTCACCCTCAGTCATTTTTGGATAAACAAAAAAAGCAATCAAAGGTTTAAATTACATGGACTGGATTATTCTGGGAACAAAAATGAAATTGATCTATGAGGCAGTATGTTGCTTACAGTGGAATTCCATTCTCAGTTCCTTGTCAACCTAGGAAAGAAATTATTTTCATTTCCAATTAAGACTGTTCACAGTAATTTCTGCATAAATTCATTCTAGTACACTGGGAAAATTAAAAAAAAAAACAACCAACCCTTCATCTGCCTGCCATTTTCTGTTTATCTGCATATGCAGTAGGCCAGTAGACCAGCAGCAGCTGCTCTTTACTCACACAGAAAAGTGCAGAGGGAAATAGCTCACATGGCTGAAATAAAGGAGTTCAATTCTCTAAATGAACACATATATGAGCTCATTAGCAAGTGGTATTCTTGGATGCTGTAACTCTTTCTATCCTCAAGCATTTTCTTTGTATTTATTCATTGTGTGCTCTTCTGGAAAATAAATGTGTTCTTATGTACTGGCTTAAAAAAGCAGATCTGCCTTGAATTTTCTGACATTCATGGATAGCATAGGAAGGATAGCACAGAGAATCACAGAATCATAGAATCATAGAATGGTTTAGGTTGGAAGGGACCTTGAAGATCATTGAGTTCCAACCCCCCTGCCATAGGCAGGGACACCTCCCACTAGACCAGGTTGCCCAAGGCCACGTCCAGCCTGGCCTTGAACACCTCCAGGGACGGGGCCTCAACAACCTCTCTGGGCAACCTGTTCCAGTGCCTTACCACCCTTAAAGTGAAAAACTTCTTCCTAATGTTTAATCTAAACCTGCCCTCTTCCAGCTTAAAGCCGTTCCCCCTCGTCCTATCACTACATGCCCTAGTAAAAAGTCCTTCCCCAGCTCTCCTGTAGGCCCCCTTTAGGTACTGGAAGGCCGCAATAAGATCTCCCCGGAGCCTTCTCTTCTCCAGGCTGAACAGCTCCGACTCTCTCAGCCTCTCCTCATAGGAGAGGTACTCCAGCCCTCAGATCATCCTCTCCTCTGGACGCGCTCCAGCAGGTCCATGTCCTTCTTATGTTGGGGACTCCAGAGCTGAATGTAGTACTCCAGGTGGGGTCTCACGAGAGTGGAGTAGAGGGGCAGAATCACCTCCCTTGACCTGCTGGCCACACTTCTTTTGATGCAGCCCAGGATACGGTTGGCCTTCTGGGCTGCGATCGCACATTGCTGGCTCATGTTGAGCTTCTCATCAATCATCACCCCCAGGTCCTTCTCCACAGGGCTGCTCTCCAGCCATTCCCTGCCGAGCCTGTATTTGTGCTTGGGATTGCCCCGACCCAGATGTAGGACCTTGCACTTGGCCTTGTTGAACTGCATGAGGTTGGCTTGGGCCCACCTCTCCAGCCTGTCCAGGTCCCTCTGGATGGCATCCCTCCCCTCCAGCGTGTCTGCCTCACCAAACAGCTTGGTATGATCAGCAAACTTGCTGAGGGTGCACTCTACCCCACTGTCCATGTCGCTGACAAGGATGTTGAACAGTACGGGTCCCAGTACCGATCCCTGAGGAACGCCACTCGTCACTGCTCTCCACTTGGACAGTTGACCACAACTCTTTGAGTGCGACCATCCAGCCAGTTCTTTATCCACCGAGTGGTCCATTTATCGAATCCATGTCTCTTCAATTTAGAGACCAGGATATCGTGTGGGACAGTGTCAAACACTTTGCATAGAAGACATATCAACTTCTCTTGGCATTAAAAAGGGTGATGACATTAAAATAACAATTTTTGGTTTATTCTCCCTCCATCAAATGACCAACATAAATTTTATAACTTGATCAATAAAGCTCATCTTTCATGCAAGAGTAAAGAGTGAAGCTCAGACTTATAACTAGAGAACATGTCTTAATTAGTTTAACATCAGCTTTCTATTGGGTACTGCAATATAAATAAAGGAGGACTAAGGCTATGTACAGCCATTCAGGGCAATTACCACCAGTAAAAAGGCTTACTGAGAAAATAAAATGTGCAAACTGTTAAGAATAGAAACTTCCCATCAAACTTCCATGAAGTATATAAAAAGTGGACTGGGTTTCATCCAGTTGCAGGGACAATACACTGTATTGTGTCAAATAAAATTAGTATATATTCTGTTGCAAAAAAAAAGACACAAAGAAAACAAGAGCATCTCTGGATTATTAACCAAGGACTGTTATGCAGTAAGGAATATCTACTGAAAGTACAAGGTCTATAAAGGTTTGACTTCATTGGCTAGTGCAATTGATAGTGAGTTATCAAAGGAAACTGAAGAGAAAAGAAGGCTTGGAGGCAATAATGCATATCTTCAAAATCCTAAAAGATATATTCTTTTTTCAACATTTATGCTTAACTCATCTTAATGTCACTGGGAGTTATGTGTACACATAGAAAGTAGAGACACATCCGTATGTAAACAGTCATTCATTTTTAGATGAGAAACAAAAAAAAGGAAAAGAATAAAGACCAGATGATTTAAATTTCAGAATGCACTTCAAAAAGGATTGTGCCGACTATGAATCAGGGTTATATTCAGAACATCTGAGAAATTCTGATCAACATAAGAAGAAATGACAGTAATCCCCTGTGCATTGTGACAGAAATATAATCATTACCGTTACTGAAATAAGTCTATTTCCATTCAAACAATAGTACCGTTAAATGCACATACAATGAACTTTGGAAACTCTGTAACTTTTAATTCTTAACCCTTCTCTGCCCAGAGGTGAAATCTACATTCCTTCAAGGTGTATTTTGAGTAGGAATAGTTCAATTTTAAGGTATGTATTCTCAGGATCATGACAATCTGATTAAGTTAAGTAAGCTAAAAAATCAGTAAGTTTTTCACTAAATTTCTGCCAATAAAGAAGAAAAAAGCAGGGAAGCAGAGAAAAGTACTCATACAGTTTTACTAGGAAGGTATTATTTAACCCTAAACTTGACAAGCCATCTTAAAGTTTCAAATAATTCCGTGTATTTTCAGAAACACTTATGAAACATTTGCTATTTCTGGACTCTAGGCTAAAATGTCTTTCCTCCTTTTTCAATCCTTTTTTTTAATCTTACATTTGGTTCTTCAAGACAGGCTTTCAGCAGGGTGCAGAGAGATTTAGTTTTGCTGTTGTATGCCATGAAGTTTAATTTGATTTGCATGGCTAAAACCCTGGTCATAATACTGAAAATGTTCACTTAAACCCCCCTATTACAGCTTGTTAATAAGAAGACTTTTGCAAAGGAAAAAGAGTAACTTCAGTAGTAATCTGAATAAAGATACTTGAAAACATATTGTATTTATCTTTTTACTTGCTCTTCTCACATGATGTTCCCTCTTTCTGCTTAAGAACACATTGTTTGTGTTATATAAGAGAAGGACAGGCTAGAAAAAAACAAAAAACCCTATTTGTAAAATGTTCCCTGGAAACATATATTTTATATTGTACAGAAAAGGATAGTGGAGATAGTAAATACTTTGAAGATACTGCAACATGATTTGGATAACTTGTCTACTTTAGTATCAACAGCAGAAAATTTTTGTTCTTACACTTTTACATGAGTTGAAAGATGTTTTCAAATTCAAGAGTATCATTTCTCTCCTTTCTTCTGAGTAACAGCTTCCCCTGCCCATCATGAGAAGAATCAAGCTGCTTTGCCACCAAGAACCAGTAGTGAGGATTTCTCATGCAGAAGTATCCAGAAGACCATTTTACGCAACCATAACAAGTGAATACTTGTGCTTTCTAAATAACATCAGTCCCTGGCCTTTTTTTTCCCTTTCTTTCCAAGACTATTGTGTTGCCGGTTGTTTGCATTAATTTCTTTCAAGAAAAAGACTTCCCTTTCTCTTCCTGTTTTACTTTATGGTAATTTTCAGAGCTGTCGAGAAACTGTCAACGATACATTAGTTTGGATCTTTGGGCTAATATTAACATAAGTCCATTAGAATCTATTTTTTTTCCAAATAGTAGTAATTTTGGGGTTTATTTTAACACCTTTTTAAATTTTCTTTCCTTCTTTTCTTTTTTCCTCCTCTTATTATAAGACAAGAAGACACTATTAATATGGTCCATTCCTGGAACTCATTAACCCTATGAAATTCCAAAATATGAAAATTTCACAATGATGTGAAACGAATACAAATATATTAGTGGTATCACCTTTGGCTATTCCAGAACTAAGATTACTTTTCTTACCATGTATGTTGTCATGTTTTTGGAAAATGTAAACATAAGTGTTATTTGAAAAACCCACCTCTTCAAAAATGCTATAAACTTATACCAAACCTGTCAACAAGGAGGTTGAAGGTAATTTTTTTTTTTTTAATATATATACAACAAAAATATTGTGGCAAAGACACTGTAAAAGAACTGAAGTTGTGCTTTCTCCATACCACCTGAAGGACCATAATCCACTGACTGTATTTTGTTCCTTGATCTAGTTATGTTTACACTATAACTTTATGCAAAGTTGAATGACATATGAATTGGAGACTGAAAAACCTCTTTGCTGTAATACAGATTGTGAGCTAAAGTACTCTTCCAATAAGGAAGATCTGGATTCCATAAGCACACTAACACTGGTACTTAAAAAGAAAAGAAAGCTTTATTCATAATCAGTGGAGACCGTTCATGAAAATCCCCTTATGGAGATAACAGTACTTCTACACAGACTACAGAAAAAAAAATCCAACAACAACAAAAAAAACATCAAAAAACCCCAAACCAACAGTTCCTGAAGCTGTAAGCATTGAGTGCAAGTCTTAAAAACATAAATTTGTCTTCTGTGGTGTTTGGAGTAGATTTAGGACAAAACTGGGTGTCCTGTAGCATAGCTTGATAACAAGTTCCTGAAAATGAAGATATTTCTGTCAGATGTTTTCTGTGAGCTGGACTTGTGCTGAATGCATCATCCCTATGAAAGAGAGGATCTTTTTTGTAAATGCAACTGGATCCTTCCATATAGAATAGGTGTCTATGGTTTCATGCTGTCCTACTCTAGGTAGCATGGAAAAAAACATCACCAGAATTGTAGACACTTAAGAAATTGTAGAAAATTTGCAAATTTCTTGTTGCCAGTATCAGAGGGAGATTTGAAGACCTAAAATCAGGAGCAAATAACACTACATTGCTTATATTCCTGAGACTGTACAATTCCATCTCCCTGTGGTTAAGGTGTTATATCTCCTCTTCAACTTAAATCATGGCGTCAGGACTAAGCATCTTAGACAATCATAACCTATGTTAGTTAATTCAAAACAAGATCAAATAACAAACAATGGGTTTTTTTATTATTTATTTATTAAGTATTTAATAAAATAATGTTTGGAAAAATACTTTAAACAAAATTAAAAGTGAACAAAATGAAAAGATTTGGGTTCCTATTACCCTTATGAACTGTCACTCTTCAGTCTCATGGTTCGTTTCTATAAAAATATAGTGCTCTTCATTCCTTCCTTATAGTTAAGTCAAAATTTTCTGTAAAATTACGTTCATTAAGTAGGAAATGTGGATCAATATGAAGCCTTATAAAAAATAAGGTCCCACGTAATTGAAGAGATTTCATGCCTGGTACATATGAAAGGGTGAGGTTGATAGTATGTTCTGTAAACTACTCTGGAAAACACGCTATAGCATGGAAATATATCTTTCATCTTGTGCTAGGAAAAACAACTAATTCAGGAAATTAAGGTTTTCCATAAGCACATAAACATAATTTCTATCCTAGTTTTGTTGGGGTTTTTTTTTGGTTTTTTTTTTTTAGTTTTCTTTCACGTCTTTTCAAGTGAGAAACCTTCTCTTAATAATGTCTAACTGAAAATTGAATTTAATCTAGAGTCTGAATATACAAAAACTGTGTTGGTCAAGGTTTTTATTCCTGTGAATTTCAGACCTACAGCTCCTTACTCATATTAATTTAAGACTTTTCAATTCTCTCACTTTTGAACTGTTTTGATTTATATGGAGTTTGATGGCACTCATTACATTAGGGAATACTTTATTTTGTTTGTGCACAGTAAATATATTTCTGATGAAAATGAAATTTCAAGGTAAATAAATATCTCCTATGGATCATTACAGACATTATTAAAAGTATGTGCCAAAGTGACAAATAACATTACAAACTAATTTTATTTTAAGAACAAAAAAGACTGATTTGTAAGTCTACCAACAAGCAGAAGGAGAAAAAAAAAGACCAGAAATTTTTTTCACCACTCTTTGCAAAACCACCAGATTCCATACTAAAGAAAAAATCTGGCAAGGAGGGGTAAACAAAGACATGTTAAATAGTTTAGGATTAATACAAAAATCTCCAAGCATGGGAGAGCTATCTACAACAAATTGTTTTCTTGTTTTCCAAGCTGCCTTGTTTAATACAGAAAACATTTAAAAGTAATATAGCAAGTAGGAAATATTTCAAAGAGTTTACCCTGTTTATGTATGATGATCCCTAAGAGCAATTCTGCTGGCGATAAACATTTCTTTATCAAAGTAGTAGTTTATTATCTTTTTCTGGAAAAAAATATTGAGAGCTGTTTTTTACTAGGTTATGCAGATTTTGCAACAAATGAATATTCTTTTTATTCTTTTTCATGATCAATATAAAAAACAATAAATAAGCCAAGGAAAATATTCACTTAAACTGAAAGCAATGGAAATTACAATTTTTTTATATTAAATTACTCTGAAACAACATACAGTTGCAAAGAAATGTAACTTTGGGTTACCAGGGTTCTCCTGGTAAACATGACACAGTAAGGAAAAAAGAATAAAAACAGCTGAAGAAGATCGTCTTGTTCAGTGTGCGTGTGTATGTATGTAAGGGTATCAGACATGACTGCAATGGGAGTGTTTAGAAGACTCATAAATCAGGCCAGTTAAACTTAAATCTAAACTTCACAACAAGGACATTCAGCAGCAATATACTTTGCTGATGAATGGTTCTTAGGCGTATCGATCATTACCAATACATATAGAAAGGAGTTAGTCCTTAAATATCATATTCCAGATTAGTTGAAAGTAACATTCACGTGTGCTTATATAAGCATTCATATATAAGTATGGCTGATGCTGTGCATTAGCACAGATAGATATTGTCCTTAATCATCTTAGATACAAAAAACAGGTAATCAGGCTTAAGAGCTCTTCAATAAGGAGTGCCAGAAGAAAAACAGGTGCCTTTTTCCCATTGTCCCTTCAGTCCCAGTTCAAGATCTCCTTTTATGAAATGTTTGTGTTTCTGTACAGTCAGCTAATCTCTGTTTGACACATTAAGTTTCATAACAATTGATAACAAGCATAAGCGGTCAGAATGGGCTATAGCAATGTTAACATAAGGGCTTAAAGCTTGTTCCCAGTGATGGTAATGCTATTTTCCCTGGGCCACCAGGTGCAGAAATGTATTGTTTCCTACCTATTTACACCAATGTTTTAACATTTCAAGATAAAACAAGCTAATATTGATTAAATCCTGCTCAGTGTTCTACCGTTTTTAAGAGAGCAACAGGCCTCTGTTTGGCTCCCCAGTCATATCCACTCTCACAAGCTTTTTCTCTCTTTCCCATGGCAAATGACCAGCTTGTTCCTGGAATCTATACTGCACAGAGGACGTGCCAAGGAAAGGAGAATAAATTAGGCAGGTTTCCTAACTTTTAGTCTGAATGTAAAGATTCAAACTAACTAACTAACTCATTTAGTGCACTATTTAAGATATAATTTACATTACTCTACAAATCTCTTTAGTCTCCTGTAGCAGGTCGATATAACACAGAGATCCTATTTACCTACATATCTCATGCTTGAGGTAAGCAATACTGGGTCCCCTCAAGATAAAATCCTGTGGCCTATATACTCATATTAGCTAATGAGTAGATAGAATTTGGACTACCATTTCAATTAAATGCAAAACAGGGTCCACACCAATAAATTACGTAAACCATAAGTTTCTCCACTTACAATTCCTAAGGCAGCCTATTGCACTGTGAATGCTAAGACAGGCTTAAACACGCAGAAATTTTTATTTTTACAGAACTGAAAATGCAAGGCCCTTGCTAAAATAAAGGTTAATGCATCTCAGGCATTGAGCAACAAGAGGCCCTCATAAGATGGACATGAATCAAGTTTATACTGGACAACTGGCTTGAACCTATGCTCAAACTGCAATACAGATGCAGGCTTTAGGTTACATCTCATAAAAGACAGACATTTGTGAAGCAGGCTTGATCTCTAGAAGCTTAACTCCCAGAACAGAAATCAAAATGCATTAGGATGTGGTTAGACATCTGAAAACTCATATCCTGTGAAGAGTTAGGTGCCTGAAACAACTATTACCAAAGGAGATAATAAGCAGTAGAAGCTTCCTGGAAATAGTAGGAATAGCTTTGAACCTCCTTTTATGAAGAGGAAACTTGGGCCTGTGTGTCATGTTTTTCGAATAAATTCATTAGACGCTCTGATATTTAGGCAGGTGAGAACAGCCCTCCCATCTACCTATATATTAATGAAAGCAGCTGCAAGAGTATTTTCCAAGCTTTACAGTTAGTGTTATCTAAGGTCTGGGCAGATCTCTCTCCCTCCTCCCACCCCTCCCCTTCTCTCTCTCATTCTCTGTCTCTCTTACTGAATCTCTCATGGGACATATATGATACCACATTTAGTTTCTAGTGTTGATTGTCATATTCACACCTAATAAGAAATTCAGCTGCAAACACTTCATAAACTTTCATAATGTAGAGGAAGATATCCAGGGATTTCTATATGCCCTAAAGTTCAAGCAGCAATTGTTTTTTTGTATGTCTGATGGTGAGTTGGCCACAGCTAGCAGCCAAGCACCCACACTGCCACTCACTCACTGCCCCTATGCCAGTGGGACAAGGGAGAAAATAAGAATAACAAGAGCATAAAAACTCATCAGGGAAGTCACTCACCAATTACTGACTCCACTTGGAAAATTTAACTTAGTTTGTTGACAGCATAAATACTTAATTACTGATTTGGATGTTGAAAAACAAAGAAGACAAGTATTTAAACATTTAGGGAAAATACCTTTTCTTACCCTTTCCCGTGTTCAGCTTCACTATAGGCACGTCTACTTCCCCCTTCCAAATTTCCACTCCCCTGTTATCAACATAGGTTATGCTCAGTCCCTTCAGTGAGGCAATGGGGTGAGCAGGAGGTTGGAGTTAGACTGCAGTGGTTTCTTTCTGCTGCTCCTTATTCCTTACTCTTTTTCTACTCCTCCCTTCCTACCTGTTTCCTCTGTTCTGGAGTGGACTTATCCATGGCTGTAGTCCCTACATGAATGAAGCACATGCTCCAACATATGTTTATCTACAGATTGCAATCCCTTCAGGGGTTTGCCTGTGGTGGAATAGGATATCCACTGGCTGCAGTCCCTTCAGGGCTGTTACCAGCTCCACCATGGAGCACCTCCTACTGCTATGACCTTGTTATACTTTTTTCTTTTGGTGTTTAACCTCCTTAAATATGTTTTTACAGAGGTGTCACCAACTCCACTGGCAGGCTTAGATGAGTCATGCAGTGAGTCTGTCGGAGCTGGATGAACAGGCTGTGTCTGGCACAGGGCAGCCCCTGGCCTCTTCTCACAGGCATCACCTATGCAAACCCCACCTCACTACCAAAACCTTGGATTTATACCAACCACAGCCTGCTAGTTTATTTGCTTTAAGACTGTGGTTAGCAAGCTCTTGCAAGCTTTGATTTTGTTGTGAAAGTCCTGTTAGCATCTTTTTCGGGAATGGGTATCTTACAAAGAGATAAAAAGGAACATGGCTATTTTTAATTGCATGTGGAATCAAACTGAGCCATGAAGTCACATCAAAGCCCCATGGTGTACCACAATAGAGGAACATATCAAAAGAGAAATAAACTATAAAGAAGGTAGAAACAGGGAGGGTCTGATTGGGAGGAATATATAGACAGTGCCAGAGCATGCAAGGCTGGAGTTAGGGAAGTAAAACTCAGTTGGAACCGAGTACTGGAAAGTAGGAAGGATTGTGAAGTACAACAAGGAGAGCTTCTGGAAATACATTGTCAGCCAAGGAAGGATGAGGAGAATGTGGGCTGTTGCTCAATGGGGTAAAATATTGAAAAAAAGAGACTTGGGAGAAGTTGAGATATTCTGATGTCTGTCTTGTCTCAGTTTTCACTGGTAACGTTTGTCCTCGGGCATCCCTGGCCACCAAGTGGAGTCTGCAGGAACAAGTCATTTCCCATAGCACAGGAAGACTAAATTTGGGAACCTCTTAAGCTAATTGGACATACAAGACATCATTAGACCAAGTAAGTGCTTCCAAAGCTAATGAGGGAGCTGCCTGGTGACAGTGTAAGGCCTCTTTCTGTCACTTTTGAAAAGTCATGGTGATCAGACGAATTCCTGAAGACACAAATGTAACATTCATCTTTTAAGCAGGGCAAGAAGGAGGGTCCAGGGACATACAGATCAGTCAGCTTAACATCAGTTCCTGAGAAGGGCATGAAGCCATTTCCAAGTATGTGAAGGACCAGAAGATGATTGAGAACAGTCAGCATGTGTTTACAAATGGCAAATCATACCCTGTTAAAGCTGGTTGCCTTCTGCAATGACATGACTGTCTGTGTGGATAAGGCGAGAGCCGTGGCTGCTGTATACCTTTAGAAGTTAAAGGTTTTAACGCAGTTCCCTCATAGTGTAGCAAAACTAGAGAGAGATGGATTTGAGTAACCAATAATCTGGAAGGAAAATTGGCTGGACTGTTGGGCTCAAAAGGGAAGTGATCAGTGGTTAAAAAGGTCCAACTGGCAGCCCATTACTAGTGGCATCCCTCAGAGATCAAAACTGAGGACTGTTTCATGTCTTTAATAGCAACCTGCATGTGGCGATAGAGTACACTTTCAGCTAGTTTGCAGAAGACACCAGAGGAGGCATTGATACACTCAAAGATAGGTCTGCTATTCAGAAGAACCTCTACCTACTGGAGGAATGGGCTAACAGGGATCTCAAGAAGTTCAATAAAGGAAAATACAAAATTCTGTCCTTGGCGCACAATAACTTGGTGGACAACCCTATTAGCTGGTGGACAACTAAATAGAAAGCAGCTTTCCAGAAAAGGATCTGGGGCCTTGATAGACAGCATGTTGAACTTGAGTCAGTGGGATGACCTTGGAACAAAAAAGGGCCAACAGCCTATTTGACTGTATTAGTGAGAATAGAGCCAGCAGGTAAAAGGAAAAGATTCTTCCCTTCTATTTGGCCCTTGTAAGACCATATCTAGACTATTGTGCCTAGTGTAGAGATACTCAGTACAAGAAAGACACTAATAAACTCAAGCAAGTTCAGCCAAAGTTAACCAAAATTATTAAGGGGCTGGAGAGGAGAGGTTGAGAGAATTGTGTTTGTTTATCCTTACGAGGAAAAGGCTAGGGAGAAGATCTTATTGCTTTCTTCAGACACATATTGGATGGCTGTAGAGAAGATGGAGCCAGACTGTTTACACAGGTTCACAATGGAAAGACAAGAGGCAATTGACAAAGACTAGAATATACGAAATTCCAAGCATATATTAAAAAAAAAAATAAAATAGTAACATGAGATGGTCAAACACTGGAACAGTTTTCCCAGGAAGGTTATGGAATCTCCAATCTACAAAATATTCAAAACTTGAGCGGAGAAAGTCCTAAGGAATTTAATGTAATTGATGGACAAAATGACCTCCAGAGGTCTCTTCCAATCTACATGATTCTATGATTATGTCTTTCACAGCATTCTGAAGATTTTACAAATATTCAGAACAGTGCAAGAGCTTGAGATTTTGCTATCTCATAAGTAGAGGTCTACACTGTAATACTTTATGAATTTCTTTAGGCTTGTTTTCTAGTGGAATCTGTTAAAATCTCTGAGTGCTACATATTTAGAGACAGTAAAATGTCAGCTGTTTATAATTCTGCAGGTGGAAGGAAATATTTTAACCTTCATGAAAAGCCATTATAAACTCAATTTTGTGCAATATTTATGTTTTACCTTTTTTTATAACATAAAGGTTGGGGGGGGGCGGGGGAATGTGTCAGTGATATCGATAATTCAAAATTTATTCAAACAATACCAGTATTTATTTTCTCTTTGTAATTATGAAGAATGCAAATCCATATAAACAGCCATATTAGTTGCTTGGTTCTACTGGTTAGGCTTCATAAGCCTCTGACCCTGGTCTTAACTGATTTTCGTCCATGTGCCACAAAGACGGAAACAAGTAAGCCAATGAGGTCCTAGTCCACAGGTAGTCATGGGTCAGTGGTAAGGCTTTGTATAGCAAACTATAGAAAGATTGTGGTAGTGTCCTTCTTTTTTTAGTTTATTTTGTTGTAGAAACTAAGTAGATATTTAGAATTTATTTTATCTTCATTCCTTGGTGGAGGTTCAAGATAAAGAGTTCAGTGATTATGTTGTCGTCTGTTTGGAACTGTCAAGCTTTCTCTTGGAACGGAAAAGAAAGGCAGCATTTTGCTTTTCTTAGTTAGAAAACTTAGTCCAAGAGCAGCAATGGCTCTAACAGAAACTGCTTTGAGGATTTCAGGATACATTCTGTCAACAGAATAATTTAATGCTCCCACCATGTTATCAGTGTATTTCTCAAATCCTGCTGGTGCCATTTCATTTGTGTCTCAGTTAAATTGAACCAACTGCATTTCATCTATGTGCTTATCACTCTTGTGCAAAGTGACATCTATGTAAAACTACTGTACATATCTCTTGATAAGACAACAGAGCAGGGTGTCTTCAGTATGCATTACAGCCATCCTGTTGCATGACTTCTCCCAATAATCTGGGAGGAAGACACAGAATGATCAATTTTGTGGTCTCTGCAGTGCTGTTTGAATAATAATGCATTTGTTTCTATCCCTTTGAAAACATCTGAAGGAAGATAAGAAAACAAACAAACAAATGTGTACATACCTTTTGAAGTTCATGTGACAGTGGCAGGGAATATGAAAACTTAAAAGCACTAATACAAAAGTTCACTACCATTGCTGTATTGTTATAATACTATAATGAAAATAATAATAAGTAATACATGTATTAGAGCACTTTGTGACCATGAAAACTTTTTATAGCTTCTGTCATGGACATTTTACATGGACTGCAGGCTTTCCAAATAAGTTTTAACAACTATTATGGCAAAAATATATAAAAGCTCTATAATAATACACAGTATTTTTGTAAGTGATAAATATAAGTTGATTCCTGATTATTTTTGTACAAACAGCAGTTCAGATCCTTTGCAGTTTATATCAACATAGGTTTACAAGATTGCATCAATTAAAAAAGGTAAAGATCTGAACCAATAACTTGCTTGATAACAGTTATGTGTCTTGATCAACAGTAAACCACTAACGTGTCTTTTGTTATACATTTAGGGTGAAAATCTGATTCCTTTAAAATTACCACAAAGCTCTCACAAATGTCTATGAAGCCAAAATATCACTCACAGTCTTAAAATTTGGTATCCTTTAAGCCAGAGGAAAGATATAAATTTTCTGTAGCTTGCAGACCTTTTTATCCCTTTTAGGGCTCAACATTGCTATCAGAAAAATGACATAATTCCACACATGTCGTTATCAACCATTACCTTAGAGAACTAAAATAAATTAAAATACAAAAATCTGATATTTGAAAGAGACCATTAGCTCAATCAGATCAGTAGGTCTGTACCTTAGCCCAAAGATATAAGGCTTGCATCTCTATACTTGAAGAAGTTAAGCAAACGTTGATATTTTCTATATAAGAAATGTTTCCTAGAAATGCAAACTCCTGAATTTTCACTGTGGATTTATAAGTTGTTTCTGAAGAACCATACTGAGATTCCCAGAAGCCTTAATAGTCAGACGTGAAGAAAGGAACAACTATTTGAGCTTAAAGGTAGCTCATTGATCAAATGCTCTTCATTCTTCATCTTCTCCTGAAGGGGACATTTTATCACCTATTCCAACTCCAAACATCATGTTCATGAAAGAGAAAAAACATTGTAGGATAACTTTGAAACAAAATCCTCAGAGCAAATGATACATGTATTGAGATGCATCTTTATTGCCTGAAAGTTATATTCTTGCTGTTGTGACTGTGGTTAATATAGTTCACCTAAGTAAATAATGAAATATAATTAAATATAATTTCTTCAGAAAAAAATCAAGTGGAAGAAGAGAGTTTACAAGATGTGGAAAAGGGGGCTGATGACTTGGGATGAGTATAAGAATGCTGTCAGGGTATGCAGGGATGAAACGAGAAAAGCCAAGGCAGCTTTGGAATTGAACGTGGCGAGGGTTGTCAAGGCCAATGGGAAGGGTTTCTTTAAGTACATAGGAGACAAAAGGAGAACCAGGGAAAATGTGGGCCCGCTCTTGAACGAGACGGGTGCTGTGGTGACGGATGATGCAGAGAAGGCGGAGTTGCTGGATGCCTTCTTTGCTTCTGTCTTCACCGCTCGGGCCAGCTCTCGAGAGTCCCAGACTTTACAAGTAACAGAGAAAGTCTGGAGAAAGGAAAACTTTCCCTTGGTTGAAGAAGAACAAGTTAGAGAACAATTAAGTAAACTGGACACCCACAAGTCCATGGGGCCTGATGGGATGCACCCGCGAGTGCTGAGGGAGCTAGCAGAAGTCATTGCTGGGCCACTCTCCATCATCTTTGAAAGGTCCTGGAGGACAGGGGAGGTGCCTGAGGACTGGAGGAGAGCCAATGTCACTCCAGTCTTCAAAAAGGGCAAGCAGGATGACCCAGGAAACTACAGGCCGGTCAGCCTCACCTCCATCCCTGGAAAGATGATGGAACAGCTTGTTCTGGGGGTCATCTCCAAGCATCTGGAGGAAAAGAAGGTTCTCAGAAGTAGTCAACATGGATTCACCAAGGGGAAGTCATGTCTGACTAATCTGATAGCCTTCTATGATGGCGTGACTGGATGGGTGGATGAAGGGAGGGCAGTGGATGTTGTCTACCTTGACTTCAGCAAGGCTTTCGACACTGTCTCCCACATCATCCTCACAGGCAAGCTTAGGAAGTGTGGGTTAGATGAATGGACAGTGGGGTGGATTGAACAGTGGTTGAGAGATAGAGCTCAGAGGGTTGTGGTTAGTGGTGCAGAGGTCCAGTTGGAGGCCAGTAACTAGTGGTGTCCCTCAGGGGTCAGTACTGGGTCCAGTCCTGTTCCACATATTCATCAATGCCTGGATGAAGGGATAGAGTGTACCATCAGCAAGTTTGCTGATGACACAAAACTGGGAGGGGTGGCTGACACGCTGGAAGGCTGTGCCGCCATACAGCGTGACCTGGACAGGCTGGAGAGTTGGGCAGAAAAAAACCTGATGAGGTTCAATAAAGGCAATTGTAGGGTACTGCATCTGGGGAGGAATAACCCAGTTATTGACCAGAGGGCTGGAGCATGTCTCCTCTGAAGACAGACTGAGAGGGTTGGGGTTGTTCAGCCTGGAGAAGAGAAGGCTCCAGTGACACTTTATAGCAGCTTTCCAGTATCTGAAGGGGGCCTACAAGAAGGCTGGAGAGGGACTTTTTACAAGGGCATGTAGTGATAGGACAAGGGGTAATGGCTTCCAACTGGAAGAGGGTAGATTTAGAATAGATATTAGGAAAAAAATTTCACTAAGAGTGTGGTGAGGCCCTGGAACAAATTGCCCAGGGAAGTTGTGGATGCCCCATCATTGGAAGTGTTCAAGGCCAGGTTGGATGGGGGTTAGTTAGAACTATATCATCTTTAAGGTCCCTTCCAACCCAAACCATTCTATGATTCTATGAGTCTTTGAAAAAAAGGGGTTTTATTACCACAACATTTTATTTCAGGTGGAATGACAAACAATCCCAAAATATTTTAATGTTCTTGGAAAATGCAATGTTGTTATCTTTTTAAGAATTTTCTGGTTTATAGGTTTTCTAAAGGTGTGCTGCCAAACATCTTCCTCTTGCACATTTTCCTTGGATGACAACCTCTAACATTCTTTATTGAACTTCTACAAAGTAACTATGATATATTTCAACATACTGAAATTCATTATGTATGTAAATGAAAACAGATCTATGAGAAAAAAGGCATACACAGCTTAATTTTTATGTAAATCAACTTTCACTTGTGTTTGTTTATTTGTGTGTGCATGTTAAAAATGTTTATCAATATATTTAAATCTTCATTTTATACACATTTGATATCACAGAAGACACTTGCTGTATGTTTTCACACCTGAACTTAGAGAGAGATATATATGAGATATTGCAACATATGTAGTAGTTCCAAACATATTAGAATCATGTATTAATAACTAAAGAACATTATATAGAAAGATAGTCCAACCAAGAGAATGGACAGTTCTAGAGTTCTCTCCACTGGGACATAAAGAAAATCCAGATGGGTTGCCAAGAATCAGGCAAATTTTAAGTACTGTCTACATATTTTTCTAAGCATGCTTATAATGTATCTTCATTTATATGAAAAAATATACAAAAGATAAAATAAATATGAAGTGAAATCAAGAAGTGCTTAAACTGACAAAATGTGCTTTCTATAGTCTGTGTGAAGTCATCTGTTGAGTATTCTCACTTGTCCCTAAATGTTCTATGCAAACATTTCAGTGAAGATTTTGTAGACTGGCGGGAGTTTACATGTATATTGGAGTTTGTTTGTGAGGATACAATGGGACTTTCAGGTTTTTGGATGGGTTTTTTTTGGTTTGTTTTATTTTTTTTCTGGCAGTATTAAAGCAGGGCTTAGGTTAACAGGTGTAAGGATAGAAATTTGCAGTTTAG
This sequence comes from Pluvialis apricaria, assembly GCA_017639485.1. Taxonomy (NCBI): domain Eukaryota; kingdom Metazoa; phylum Chordata; class Aves; order Charadriiformes; family Charadriidae; genus Pluvialis; species Pluvialis apricaria. Next base: position 40,984,761 of record CM030007.1, read on the forward strand.
GAAGCCACACAAAATTGTTTAATCTGTTGTAAATAGTGTTGAGTGTCCACTGGATATAGAACTGAGGAAATCATAGTTTTCCTGATGAAATACCTCTGGGATTTGTTTCACTTTTTTTTTTTTTCCTTGAAAAAAGGAAAATGTGCAATTATTGAAACAGAGGTTTGGACATTTTCTTCACCTTCTCAACCCTTTACTCCTGCTGTCATTACTTTCTAGGTTTTCCATTTCCCAAAACCAGAAGAGATGTTTCAGAGATGAGCTGAGTATTGTGTTTTAGTCTGAAGTGCTTTGATGCTGAAATACTGCTTAATATAACAGAATTACTGTACTATCTTGCACTGAACCAAGTACATACTTACCACAGTGCTGAAGAGTACATGTCTACACTAGTAGGTTCAGGAAGTAATGTTCTGCCTCTTAAATCCTTCCTAGACACCACCTTTTTCTATTTAACTTGTTGTTCTAATCAGTGCTGTGCCACAGAACTTAATTTTCTGATGTTACATGGCTCATAATGTCCCAAAGTAGCTCTTTGCATGATCAAAGGATGTCTACATATTTTAAACAGCTTCTTGAAAGAAAGAAAAATATCTTTGTCAACCTCCTTTTTCCACAATAACTTTAAGGTGGTCAACACTTTTCTGATAACTAAGAGAAAAAAACCCAAACCAAACCAAACCAAACCAAACAAACAAAAAACCCCACCAAAACAGAGCTTAATGTGTTGGTTTACATGACTGTGTGAAAAAAAAAAGGTTTTGAAGTAAAGAGTAATTAAATTCTAGGTGAAATGGCATTATCGCCTAGATTTTTGGTTTCTTTGCTAGAATATAATACAAAAAACACATGTCCGATTTGCCATGCATTTTCACAACTTGCTGTCCCTGGTGTTTTGACTTTTCATTCTTTCCCCAACCATTGGAGAGTTATCATTCACATAATTTTTCACCGGATGTGATAGCTTTAATTTTTAACAAAGTAATATGATTTTATTTTATGTCCTGAAGTCTTAATTAATTTCTTTCTACTCTGAAATATATTTTTCATATCTTTCAGCAACACCTAGCCCCTCCGAATTAATCCTGATTAGCGGCATTTCTTAACTGCTGCTTCCAGGGCTCTTGGATGCTGGTAGCAGTGGATATCTCTCCCTGGGGAGACCCAGGGGTAAAGCCTGGTAGCCAGGGCTCATCCCACCACCAGCCAGGACCAGGGCAGTCGGGGGGCTCTGGGCAGCCCCAGGCACTGGGCGTCTCCCTGGGGACAGGGACGGGCCAAGGTGAGGCCAGGATGGTACATGGGCCCAGCTCAGTGGGGTCTGTGGCCAGGCAGGGCAGCGCTGTGGGGCGCTGGAGACCAGCCATGCTGAGACGTAACTGGGGCAGGGGCTGATGGCCCTGGAGGGGGCTGAAATGAGGTCCTGGGCCATGGGAAGGATAGGGGGAGGCCTCGGGGGGGCCGGGCAGGGACAATAAGGCTGTTAGTGTCCCAAAGGCCCTGACATTTCTTACAAATTAATCTCAATCATTAATTATTCCCCCCTCCCTCCCCCGCCATATTATTTGTATGTAATCTTTGCCTTCTGGCAAACCTTCTAAGTTTTTACTTTGTGTTTTAAGGGAGAAAGGGAGAAAAAGGTTTGTGATCTGAACAACCTATGAAGTTCATTAAAATTAAGCTTAAAATATGTCTTCTAAAATATTGCTTCTTCCCTTATTCTGAAAAAAAAACCAAAACCAAAAAATCCACCAATGCTATAATGTTGCACCTTGTACCTGACTGATGACTCATTTTTGTTCATTGTGCTACAGAACTGCAAAATATCATTACCTCTGTGGATTTTCAGGAGGAAATAAATCCTTCCTGTTCATCATTTATAATTTTTGCAATTTAAAATTATCAAAAGACAACACTTTTCTGTTCTGAAGCATCTTGGACATTGATTGCTAAAAAATAAGATTTAGTATAGATCTCAGCAGTGGACAAGCACTAACATGCATTATTATTTTCTTTCTTTTATGTTCTTAGTTTGTATATATTTTAATATCAAACTTTACCTTTGGAAAACAACTATTTTTCCAGGTGCCTTCAAGTTTCTTAGGAAAAGGGAGCTCATTTTTAACCGTAATAGTAGTATCAGTCATGATATTTCATATGCTGTTATTTGTTATGTTATTAATTTATCCGCTGCAATGCAGATGACCTGCCGTTGTCTTAGAGCTGAGTTCTGAGTGTAAGGCCATTTTTATTTTTTTTCTAATTACAATTAAATGTTCTGGTATTGTCGTAGTCTTCACTGTCTATCAACTTAGAGTATCCTCATGGCAAAAGGTGAAACATACTGATGTACTTTCTAGGCATTATTGCACTTTCAGTATTGCTGTTTCTATTTAAACTTTTAGCACAAGGTTTAAAATATTTTCATAATCCTGTCCTCTACTGCTACTCACCAGAAGTGCTCACAAGAAGTCTGGTTAGTCCAACGTTCAAAAAACTCATGTCAGCTCCACTCAGGACACAGCATTTAAATTGCAGGAGATTACACTCTTGAAACCCATTTTTCTATTAAGCTAAATTATAAATTTAGCTTTTATGACAGATGTAATCTAAGTCTTCTGTAACTGGCAAATCTGGAACGAAAATGTTACAGCATGCTGGAGGCTTCACAGTTTTCCCAAATAGAAATAGGTTTTTCATTTTCACCAGTTATTTTACCATTAAGCAGTATATTTCTGCACCCTTTTGCCAATTTTCTGTCATTGTTTTTGTCTGCTCCTGCAGTCTGTGTGTGTGCGTATAAACCATTTCCAACATCAGTCTTACTATTTTTTCCCCGAGTTTGTTCTCTAGCACAACCTCCAATAAATAAAGCCAGCATTCTGGCAAAGATTCTTCAATATTTCTCATGCTAAATATTATTTCCTGTGTCTTTGATCATCAAAGATGTGGGAGACAAATTTTTGAAATGTCCTAAAGATACTGAGAGAAATGCTGAAAGCTAAAAATCTTATTTCCTCTTTTTTGATATTAAAATAAAGTTTTATTCAGAATTCACTAATTTTCACCCAGTATTTAAACTCCATATTTTTAAAAATTATTTGCATTATACGTACTACATAATATCTTCTTGAGATCCCAATGTAGATGTCCAATCTGCAAATTAGAAAATAAACCCTCTTCAGATTTAATATGCTTTTTGTTACCGTCATTGTATACCAGTATTCTTGTGTTTATCCATGTGATTTCTTCCTTTTTTCTTTCATTTAACTATTACCTATCTTGTCACGCACTTTTCCAATCTTCTTTCTGATGGGTGCTCTGAATGTTATTTTGGGCCCCAGGTGTCAAACAACATTTGCTTACTGTAGCGTTCTCACTCCTTTTCTGAAGTTAGAGCAGTTCATTCTCCTGTGTGAACTTTATCTGTTGCTTTTGTTGTTGATGTTGTTATTTGCAGTCTTTTTTCATTTTATTTTAGTCTATGACATATACATTAAATCCATTCCTTCTTTACCTGTCTCAGTGGGTTAGTATGAGATACATTTTGTTAGCATGAAACAGCTTTAGGGCTCTTAGAAAATCATGCTGTATAAAAGTATTAAAGAGGATGTAATGTTTCTTTTCCCAAAGTCATCTGTACACAGTCTATCTGCTGTTAAACTACTACGTGATTCTATTTTTTCTTTGGCTGCTGACAATAGCCCAAAGCATTTCATTTACAAGTTTGTCTTTTATCGACATATTGTTCAATTATGTGATTACTTCTGCTTTTTTTTTTCTGTGCTCAGGTTCAAAACTGAAATGAACTTTCCTTTGCCCTTAACTAAGAATTAAGTACCATATAAATGAAACAATGCTTTTAAAACTGTTTCCAAGAAAATATGTAATTTTGTGTATGACACATAAACTAACAGCTGTAAAATATGCATTTTTTTAATGAAGATTAGTACATTTTGATTCTTACTCAAATAAAAATCTCAGTTACATGATAACCAAAATATATGGCAACACTTTTTCAAAGACTCTCTAAACTGGTATTTTAATAATAACTTGACAACATAATGAACATTGCCTATGGAATGTTTCAGTAGACTGATGACTTTGAAATTAGGAAGTCATTTGACATAAAAATTCCATAAATTAAAAAAAAAAAAAAAAAAGCTTTTCTAAACTGATTTCAAGTCTTTTTTTTAAAAAAAAACTATTAAAAATGCGCTGGTCTTTAAAGAACTGCACATGTACAAAGTCATATTTTTAAGAAGTCACAAGACTTGTTTTAATAGCAAAAAAAATATCTTTTGAATGTCAAGAATTATTAATAGTCAAATTTAAGAGCTAAATGGCAAATTAATGCCTTCATAAATCAATATGGAATCTGCTGTAAAACCAATCTTTGCTCAAATTTTTCTTACTCAACTTTAGGCAGTCTATTTTAAACTTATGATGATTTTGAGAGATGGTCATGGTAAATGAATCACACAACTTTTTTATATAATAAACCCATTTTTTAGCCATTTGCTGTACATCCATTTAAACATATAAATATGCATTCTGCACACAAGCAGATCCTGTCTAGTGCCAAACAAAAGACCTAACCTTGAGTTTTCCCGAATCAATGCAATTTGTGTTAAATACCACCAAAATAACTTTATAACTGCTCTTCTAAATCTAACATTGAAATATGATGAAATCAAACCCTGCTTAACAATCCATTATGACATGCATGCAGAACCTCGCACTGCACATAATACTTTCAGAAATTCCTATTATCTAAATATAGTGCTTATTTATTTTTTGTCATTCCACATGTGAGCTTTTTTGAGGGGGGGATTGGAAGTGTGATCAAAGATCACATATCAGATGCTGAACAGTGGAAAAAGAAGCTAGTTAAAATTCTGCTGCTCTTTGCAGAAGGAAAAATGAATTAGTCTATTTCAACCTTTCCAGTCCTTTGTAGAAGCAATTATAGAATGCAAATATTTGTAAACCATATATATTTACGAACTTCAATATTATTTTCAAAACCAAAGTTATATTAAAAAAAAATCAATATACCTTTCTTATTTGCAGTTTGCAGCTGCTCAAACAAACAGAAATAAAAGTCCTGAAGTATCATTTACTTCTTACAAACAGCTTTTTTATTTCTACCTGAAAATTATCTTTAAGCACTATTTTTAGATGATTTCAACACCTCTCTCCTATAGGAGAGGCTTTATAAGGCTTATATCTTTCCATGGTATGTCTTTATGTAAAGATGTAATACTTCTATTTAGAAGATGTACTGTTATATACAAATTTTTGTAGTCAAATTCTCTTCTGATTTTCATTTTATTTATTTATTCATTTATTTATTATTTCATTTTATTTAATTGTACATACAGTAGTGAAAGGATGTAAATGAAAATATCTCATTTGATATTGGTTTTTATGAAGTCTTTAGATTTATACCACTTAAAAACATGTATAAAACCCCATGCAAATATTCTAGAAATGTTGTAAAATATCAATACTGAAATTTGTCTTGCACGAACACATAATTTATGCATAACGTTGTAAGTATAAGGACCATAAACCTACAGCTCAGTGTCATCTTCAGTAGCCAGTCAAGGTTAGTGGGAGGCTGTATGCTGTAGTGGTGATCTATATCAGCTGAGAATAACCCTGCCATCCTATTAACAAAAACCTTACCTACATAGAACATTTAGTATCATCTTTTTCCTATGTACTCGTTCCAGTCCAAAGTGCTTGTGGTGTTGATTCTTTCTGTCATTTGATTAACACCCTACTTAGTCTTGGTACGGAGACGAAAAGATAATTTTTGTCTGCCTAGGGAATCTGATTAAGAAGTATACAAAAAATAGGATACAAAAATGGTAAGATAACGGTATACACAATGAATTCATGAAAGGATAGTAATCATAATAACAGCAATAATAATAATAGCTTTGATGTTTCTTTATCAACGATTAATGATGGCTAAGCAAAAATTCTTAATATTTCAGTATGTTTCTAACAGCATAGAAAACACTTCTAAAATTCCTTATTGATTTAAAGGGACTTTTAATTAACTAGCATTCTGTTCCAGCTGTTCTTGCTTCTTCCTTGCTGGGAACTTAGTAGCTCAGTGCAATAGACAACCCTACATTTTAGTGCTGCATAGTAATACCCAAGCAGTGTGATGAAAGATGGATTTCTATTCTTAATGACATTCATGTGGACATTAATTTCTATCATGTTGTTTTATAATTGTTTACCTTTGTTGACTGTGGTAGCTGAAGGATGATGAAAAAATTCAAGAAAACAGCTGTCTTCACTGAAATTTTTAGAAGATGGATTCAGTCTCTGTGTATCAGTGCAATCATCAGCATCAATAGAACCATATATGAAAGCATAAATATGGATGCCTATCAGACACAAAGAGACCTTGTGCTTACTTCAAAGTGTAGAAACTTAGAATGTGTGATGAGATGACGATTTGGGTATAGCAGGAATAAACTCACTTTTTACATAATTTATTTCAAACAACAGTTTCACATAAAGAGCCAATAAGAGTCTTTTGAGACCATGAGATTTTCCTTTATGTAGTATACTATGAGTGAGAGAGATTTTGCCTAAGAAGAGAGCGAAAGTTTTTTACTAACATGAGTTTGCAGACATATTCTGGTAAAAATATTCTGGTCTGGAGATTGAAAGTTACTCACTCATTGCATCCACGTTCTTTGCTTCCATATCGCTTTCAGGCTTCGATACTTATTAATAAGTATGCAGATAGCATTATTTTGCAGATGAGTAGATAGCTGGTTCCTTGACAGAGACCAAAAGGTAGACTGTGTCGCAGTTTGCACAATATGCATACAAAAGGTACCACTTTCTGCAGTTGCAATATTTGAAGGTATCCTACAGTGCATCAAGAATTACCGTCATATATCATGTCAAGCCCTTGTTCCAGAGGGACAACTTTGCCCCAAATTATACTTACTATAACCTCATGTCACATTAAAACACATAGCATCTTGTTATAACCTGATGTTAACAGGCAATTTCTTAGAGGTGAGGAAGGTGACATGAAAGCTTGAGGTGACCAGGTCTTTGTTTGCCAATAGGTGTCCCAGAGTCTTTGTTTTTGTAACAAGGTTGGTGAACTGCCAAGGCTCATTTTTGGAAAGTGGTGAGCAATACCACTTAAAATGAAAAACTGAGAAAGATGTCAATGGATCAGTGATATGTGTTGCCCTATTGATGCAATGCCATATATATATATGCATACTCTGCTAATTTTTTTTTTTACACGACTGATGTCTTTGCACAAGACCACAACAGAACATTTAGCCCTATGCAGTGCTGTATTGGGGGTAGAGGCTCTACAGTCAGTCTGTTAAGACATCATGACCTCTGTCCCAGAGGCAGAGACTATAACGGGTGTTTTTGTCACAGTCCACATTATTTATCATCTTTGTTCTAGGGCTTTCTGCTGTAGATTAAAAAAGAAAAACAAAACAACAACCCAAAAGATCTCCCTTCCTCATCTATTCAAACCCAGAAAATCTCTACTTGCCTTTGAGATACGTTATTTCAACATGTGGACAATCCATTTCTCAAGCAAATTCTCACATGGCGCTTGGTGATCTTACTGTCCCCAGAGCAGGAATTATGACATCCACCCTTTCCTTTAAGGTCTATTTTGCAGGTGATTGATGAAGAACACTAGTCCCTGGAGTCCATAGCCTAATTTAAATCTCTTTGGGTCCTCATTACTAGGAAGGGTCACATGAGCCATAGCAGCCGGAGATAGATGGCTTCAGTCACAATGTTAACTGCCATCTTGATGTCACAGTGGCAAAATGATAGCTAAGGATTCACATGATGAATAGCCTTTTATAAAGACATGCTGGTATTGCTGTAGGGCGAGGCAAGCAAGCTGGAAGTGTGGTTTGTGCAGAGATCTACATGAAAGGCACACAGAGTTATAGGATACCTATTGCAGGGCCATACAAAAAGAGATGCAAATGTGCTCAAAAAGGCCTGAATATCAATAACAAAGTGGCAAATGACAACAAATTCGAGAGCGGTTCAGCAGCTTCCCCTGGCAAAACAAATAGAAGCAGGGAATACACCATGCCACAAACAGTGCTGTAGCATATTCTCTCCCTGGCTTTAGCATCAGTAATTACAATTCATATTCTAGAAGGAGCGATGCAATTAGTAATTCATGTAATATATTCCGTATACTGTACGGTATTCAGTAAATTCATCAGGATATGTTTCTCTTCATGACCTAGAAGAAAAGAAAATTTCTTAGCAAATTTAATTCTTTTCACTGAAAACATAAATTAATTCAGGCATTCACCCAACCTGGACCTTTTCCATATTCTTCAATAACTTTCACGTTTGAAAATACCAAGTTCAAGAAAGTAATTTGAAATATATTGGAAATTTATTTTAACTGGAATATAGAACTTTTATTCACCTCAGAGGGTGACCGGCAACTCCTGCTTCATTGCACATTTCTTCAAAGTTATTAAAGATTCTTTTACTGTAACACAGCAACGTTTGGCATAAGTTTACTGAAGATTTCAAAACAGAAAACACAAGGAATCGGTATCTCTCTAAAATGAAAATACTCTATCAATTTTCCCTTTTTTTTACATAAAGATTAAGGACAAAACCTTTTACACCTTCTTTTCTATATATTTCAGAGCATAGGCAATGCACATTGTTAAAGCAGTGACCTTCACAGGCAGCACAACTGTTTTTTTAAATTTTTTTTTTCCTTTTTGAAAGATGAAGGTTGGGGTGTTTTGTGATTCAGATAACCTTCATACACAGGTAGTTAACTAAGTATTGGATTTTATAAAGAAATTAAGACACCAGGCATTTGGATTAGTAGTGTTTGCCATCATTCATACTCAATAATTGAGGTCGCAGGGATTATAAACTCTAATGTGTCAAATTGAATTCAGCAGCAACACATCTAAAATCCTTTAATTATCTGCTTTGGGGGCAATGGATTAATTAGAGCCTGTCAGTAACAAACAGACATCCTGTTTACTTTTTCCTTTTTTTTTTTTAAATTTTTTTTTTAGTAGGCTACCAATAATTTTTAGCCAATAAGTACAAAAATAGAATCTACCCCAAATTCTCCCTGTTTCTTAAGAGGTTTTACATTACCATTTAGTCACAGTCACTGTATATTTGCATCTCCTGTTACATAGTGGATAACAACTGGAATAAATCATAGTTCTTTGTCACTTTCAGCCATTTATCACAGAGAATCATATTAAGGATATGTACTTAAAATGCCATTTGGTTTGGTAATAAAATGATAACAAAAAAGGCAGATGTAGCAAGAAAGATATCTAAGTAGTTACAGTGTTCTGCACTTCATTTCCTTCTTAACTGATCATTGTATTTCCTAAAGTTTCTCTCTGCTTTCTGGTGCTAGAAGGAAGACATAGTTCTCGTTAGCCATTTCAAATTCACTAATGAAATGCTGTCAAAAATTTCTTCCTCAAATTCTTAATAATAAACTTTATTAATATCAAATTATTAGTTGCTAGGAGGTTTTCTCTCAGATTATTTAATAGTGTTGTTAGCAATCTGTCTTTAAAAAGCCGTAGGTCCATTTTCAGTCAGTAATGTCCTAGAAACTATAAAGTATATTAATAAAAGACAGAAGCATTAATGTCTTCAGAAAATGTTAGTTTTTTAATTTTCTCCATAATAACAAACATCACAAATGCTAAATAAGCAATCTTCCTCTCTCCCATGAATTTATTATGTTACCCAAGATAATTTTCTGCTCTGGATTTGTATTTTAAAATTTCAGTTTTCTAAAACTATCTCTTTTATACAAAAACTCTCAGATTTGATTTCTGATCAAAAGTGACCATAAGAAAAGAAAATGACTTTGTTGGTTTAGGTTTTAGTCTTTGCCTCAGGTTCCCATTATGGTGGTTTTACTTGGTGATTAAGAAGACTTTTGATTCAAGTCCTGTAACTGTGGTGAATATTTAAGACGTCAATAGGCATCATATTTTAGAGGAAGAAGCTCATGAGAGACTAAGAGAGAGAAGTAAGCTTATCCCATTCACTCAAGTTTTCAAAGCCACTATATAAAGAAATAAACAAAAACCCCATGCATATTGGAGACAATGGCAATGAATACCTGTGCCATAGTGACAGGAGTTCAATCTGACCAAATTTAGACATTCACACTGTTGATGCCTACATCTGAGCTAATAATTTAAACTCCCTTCATAACTAATGGAGAGAGTAGGTGCTTGCAAGACATGATTGATCTCATTCTGAAGCAAACATCTAAAAAAGGTCAGGTGAATCAAGCCTTGAAAGTGTCTATTTCTCTTTATAGGCTATAAAGAGAACAGAGTGATTAGACATTTATCCTCTAGGTTTTTTTGAGGTAGAGGAGAGGAATTCTTTCTTCCAACTTGCACATTCCCTGAAGTTTTCAAAGCTGGTATATAAAGAAATAAACAAAAATGCATGCAAAGGGAGACAATGGCAATGAATACTGAGTATTGTAAGGCAATTTCATTAATAGCTGTGAGGCAGTAGGGATTAAAAGGGGAAGATGGAAAGATAAAGGCCTATGACAGGTAAATTATGTCCTTTGTTACAGAATTTCAGGGACCTCACTGGAGTTTTTTTCTCTTATCACTACTCCTTTTTTTCAGAGGTTTTCAGGCACTGTTATTTTTATTTTTCTAATTCCCTCATGCATCTCATTGTAGAGAGGAGTATATATAATCCATAATTTCTACCTGCTTTTCAGAGCAGCCTTTAAAACAGTAAAAGGAAGGTATTTTGGTAACCATTTAGTTATTCATGAAAGAATAAAATGCAAAGAAGTATGAACAACCTTTTCATTGCCAAAGTAAAGCTGTTGTAATATTCCAATTGTTATGGTTTATGTATACTGATGTCCAGTGTTTCAAATACTTCAGTAAAATGCACTAACATCAGATAATGATAGGTGAAGGATTGTCCTTACTCACTACTGTTTGACATTGGTTTACTGTGGCACTAGCTACTTCATTATTTAATGGAAAACAATGTCACATTTTGGTGGCAAAGCTTCATCTTCTCAAGATGCTATTACACAATTGCAAGGATTGATTGCTGTTGATTGGATTTTGTCAGAGGACATAGTCACTTCCACATGCCCCTGGATTTAACAGTCAGTTTTTCCAGTCTCAGGAAAACCAAAATATCTTTTTTCATCCTTTACAAAATGCTTTCTGAAGCTGCTGGAAGAAAAAAAAAAAAACACATAAAAAATGTCACTCTTTTTTTAGTTGTCATTACACAAGTGTCCATGTTGCATCTTTTTTTTTTTTCATGAGGAAACCTAATTATGCAACTGGAATGACAATTTTTCCTCCAAGTCTTTAGGTGGGGGATCTGTATGTATGAGACAAGCTTTATATATTAAGCTTGCTCCTTCCCTGACTGTTTTTGCAGGGGTACCTTAACTTCATTGTAAGTTTTCCTCATTAATTCCTGCTGCCACCAAACGAAAGGTGACAATGAGTAACAAAGTGTCTGCCATTGGAGAGGAAGTTAGAGTCTTCTCTCAATGGCAGCAGAGTCTTATTCCCTCCTTGCTGACAGCAGGTGCAATAAGCTTGATTCTTCAGATCTGATAATCCAGCTCATATAAATTATCCTTCCTTTTTCCAATTATTCTGCCTTTTTTGCAGAGAAAAAAAATTAAAAAAAAAAACAACAAAAAAACCCAAACAAACATGAAAACATAAAAAAATTCTGTTTCTTGACAAAGCAAAATTGAATTTTGCTTAGACAGAGAGGTGTTGTGTTGTCATTGTCTGTATCCAATGTGCGGTTTACACACCAGGATGTTTCTGTTACACTTTTAATCCTGAAAACTGAAATGGAGATTCTTTTTTGCAAACTTGTAGCTCGGATATATGCCATCTTTAGTGCCAACATCAGAAAAAAATGGCTTTTGTTGTGACCTATGTGACCTCTGACCTATTGCAGTAGGAGATCCAAAAATGAGAGGAGAAAAAACTGGATTGAAGCATGGTCTGAAATGAGTGTGAAGGGTTCTCTTGAGGAGCAGAATCCACCAGCAGTGACCACCAGGAAGGGCTCAGACTCCTAAAATGGGCATTGTAAAAACTAGAGTTGGTGGTTTAGAAATATATTGAGACTATAGGGTCTTGTCCTTCAAATAGCAAATACTGATTAAATGTACCCTCTTTACCCTGTAAACATTGTTAATTTCTTGTTTAAAGCTTGACAAAAGAAAATCACCAGATATCTTTTAAATATCTGCAAATTCTGGACGGTCAGAGTAATTTTTAATGAAATCTCATTGTTTTCAATAGGATTATATGAGAGTTTAATCCTTAGAATGTAACATATTTGTACAAATAATATTAATATTTTAGAGATCCCCCCAAAACCACCCTCTTTCTACTACATCAAAGTATAGTACAACTGTGAAATGTTTTTGTTAAAAAAATCATTTGTAAATCCTTTTAAATGAGATAACTACATCCTCTTGTTTTACTTTGTTCTTTACAACACTCTCAAACAATAATGGCATATATACTTCCTCTAGCTATCTAGAAATAGCAAAATTTTAAAAGACCATTTAAATTTACAATCCCCAATATTATTTTGCATTGGGATTGGATTATTTACTTCTATTAATAGGGTGAACAAATGCTTTTCTGTTAAGTTAGTCTCTTTTAATAACAGTCATTTCAGAGTAGCAAGCATGAAAATTCTCACTTAGGAATAGATATATTCTGTAGTTGTTGATAAACCATATATGCTTCTGTTGTAATCAATATATAATAAAACCAGCTATTTAATTATTTTATAATTGCATGTAATTATATATCTTGAATGTGTTTAGATTAGAATGCTGAAGAAGACATTGAGCATATAGAGGTTAATTATGTTCCTCTATATTAACTATGCATAGCATGTTATCTAATTTTAAATGCAAATTAGTAAGAGATAACACAAAATACATTTTAATTTTAAGATTGGGAAGTAATAATGATATACTTACTGCAAATAGACTTTTAAAATTAAAATTACATTATTAACGATTACATCTATCTATTCTAATACTCCGAACTGACAACTTATATATGAGGTTTGCAAGCAATTTTTCTGATGCAGTATGATTATAATTTTTTTAAGATCAATTTATTACAAGGAAAAATAGCATTTTATGAAGCAAAAAGCAATGAGACATTAATAAGCAGGTTATTTTTAACTTTTGAGGATAATGAACATCTGGACTATCATATTGCAGCCATGCCACGTCAGTGACAATTTTGCAATTTGTGTATCTGTCAATGTTTTCAATTTCATGCCCTTTTTTTCTCTAAAGAAAGCTTCATATGAACAACAATTTATCAGCCCTGAATAAGACAAACTGATAACATGTCAGGGGACAATTGTAAAAGTGATTTAATACTACAGCAGCCTAGATTACTGTTTATCTCAACAATCACCAAACTAGAAAACAGTCGGCAGTCATAACAGTAAGGAACATACAGTCAGAGAACTATGTGTGAAACAGTGTAAATGGTACTTAACTCACACAGCCTGACTGTACATCATCTGATCTCTGTACTTTAGATGCTCTTTCCTACCCAGCTGCATGTTTCAGAAGCATTTCACAACAGGAGAATGAAAAGTGGGTGCACTTTCACTTCAGTTCCCAGTATTCCTGGAGTTTCCTTCAGACAACTTGCATTAAGAACAATAAACTGAAAAATCCCACAGAAAAACAAATATGCAGTCATGCTACATTAAGATAATTTGTTCTGCAAAGCAATACAGGAGTTCGGAAATACCCAGTTGCTTGGATGTTCTGGAAATCATGTACATCTTCATCATGGGGTAACAATTACGGGAAAAGAAATTATGCTCAGCCCATAGGGCCTTGGTTGAATATGAACAGAGAAGAATAAATTTTCAGAAAATGTGATGCCAAAGTCTAATTAATCTCTACTGAACAAGTGTGAATTAAAATCTCAAGCTTGTCTTTTTTTTTTTTTTTTATGAGATAGTAAATACATTTCCTTGATATATTGGCAAAGTATCAGGCAAATGTAATATATGTGCTCTTGGAGCAGACAAGTTCTTTAAAAAAATATAATAAAGCTATTTAAAAAAAAAAAAATTGAATAATACCTGTTCCCTTAATGCCACTGGGGAAACAACTGGATGGTTTCAGATGAAAGTCTCCAAGAAAACTCAGATCTGTGAAAATATCCAGAGTAGAACACTTGCAGGCCTGGGGGAGGGGCGGGAGGCTGGGGGTAGGGAGCTGAGGGAGGGGAAGAAGCAGCTGGAAATAAAACTGTAATGCAAAATGTCAGGCATTTGTAACTGTCAGTGTCATTACCCATACTATCTATCATAGCACATGGTACCAGATCTTGAGCTAATCTTTATTCTTCTGGAGCCAGCTGTTTCTTCCACAGCAGTGATGCTTGAAAAGTTATTTCCAGATAGATATGTTCATTTAATAGCTTCCACAGAATAATTCTTCCTGCTTACAATCTCCCCTTGATTCAGTTCAGTAGTATGCAAAGAAGGATTTACAAGGTGGCTTTGAGTAAGTTTCTAATAAACTACCCTTGATGACTACTGTAAGATTATTCTACAGATCCGCAACTACAACTTAATAACCACTTGACAGAATTACTTAAGAAAAGCAGTAATCTACTGGCCAATTTCACAGTTCTGCTTTGTGGCACCCACCCCTCTAATTATCAGTCACTGTTATTGGTTTTGTTACTTCAATGCTTTTGTATTATTTTCTGTATTACTGATATTTGGACCTAATTGTATCTAATTTGTTGAGAATTTTCATATTTTTAGCAATCTTTCTTAAAAGAGATTGGTTTCCTAGAAGGACCATAAGATTTTAATAAGAGATTACTGTCTTTATTTGGTTGGGTACGAGAACTCAGAAATGGTCACTGGCATCAGTTGCTCAAACCATTTCACAAAATAGTTTACTTTTAACACCAGAACAGGGCAAATCAGTTCTTTAACTCCTACAGCACTCTTTCATGGGAAAATCCTGCAGATTTCCTGAGAGTGACACTTGAAGACATGTAAATTTTACTGGTGAGATGATAAGCTTCTACCTTTCAGAGCATAGGCTGAATTTACAGACAAAAAATTCAGTAACTGAAAGATAACATAAAAACTTGAGTGAAAAAAAAATATAAAACATAAACAAGAAACAGAAAATTCAAAAGGCTGTTATGGTTTTAAGACAAGAAAAAAAACAACAACTACCCACCCACAAATAGGATTAGCAGAGAAGAGAAATTTTATAATAAACCTGAGCAAAAATTGCAATAAATGGTAGTATAGGAACTGACAGTCTAGATTACAGAAACGGCCCAACTGGTCTAGTACCCTGGTTCTGTTATGGCTTATATCAGCTAAGCATCACAGAAAAGGACCCCACTAACTGACAATCAGGTATGACTTACCCTTTCTGTAACTTCTGTAACTTCTGTAACTAATATCTAGGCTGCAAGATATATCCCAGAACTTATGATTCCGTAGCTGTTCTCTAAAGAAAGACAGTCTTTCCATCAGATATAAATAGAAAAATATACCCATTGCCACTATAACAAGATGTATCAATATTTTGGTATACAAGCTAGTAATGCTGCACAGAATCAGAGAATAACTGAGGTTCGAAGGGACCTCTAGACACCAGGCAGTACAACCCAGAAGTCTCAGAAGTTTTTGCCTAATGTATACTGATCCAGAGGAGAAACCTGAGCTGTTAACTGACAGGCTGAATTAAGTTGTAAATTGTGGAGGTGAATGAATGAAGGAACAAAACAGACAGTATTTCACCCTATTCATGTGTTCCCATGCTCCAGCCCTTTGTTTTCAGGGGCGAGAGACAGTAAAGGTATTCCATATAAAACTGACTCATAAAATCATCCCTATTCATGCTCTCTCTGGAGATTTGTCTCCTTGGTTGTAAGTCAGCTCAAGATGTGGCACTGCTACTAAGATGATAATTCTCCAGACTATGTTTCAGAACGTTATGAAGAACCAAATATGAATCAAGTAACTAAAAAAAAAAACCCAACCACTGCATTTGCATCTTTACTATACAAACTGTACAGTGAGGTTGTCAGCTAGACTTCTTTCTAGATGTATAGTGTCAGTTGGTATACCTCCAGCTTAGCAAGGAGACTGCAATATTACCTAAGCAATAAAAAACATGTGGTTAATTTACCCTTGTGAAAAAGGTTTATAAGGTAGATATTCATCTCCAAGGTCTTTGTCAAATTAAGGACACATTTTAAAAGAGCTGATACCAAAAGGTGACCTAGACTGAGTAATAACATGGCAATAACAACATTCACAGTATCTGCAAGGTATTAGAGTTGACATGTGCTTGGCAAGCACTCAGCCAGCTCTGAAAATCCCAATGTTTGAGATAAGCATCCTCATGCAAACTAGAAATAAAACATACATATCTGAGAACTGGTTTTTTGAATTGAATCGGGTGGAGTGATGAGTGATAGGGTGCTATAGTCAGGTAGGGTGCTATATTTAAGATTTCATGCTTAGGTATGGCACTTGCTTAAAGATTTTGAGGTAGATTTTGACCATAAACAGCATGCAACGCTAAGCCTCCCATGTCTCCTAACTTTATTGCAATGTGATCTTAAGCTTTTTTATTTTAACTGAAGATATTTTGCTGTTTAAGTGTTCTAAGCAAGAAAAGTGCAGCTGTTGATGCATAATTTTGGCACTAAGTCAGAGACAGCAGAAAGCAATTTCCAATGGGTTTTCACCAGTTTATTACTTTTTAATGAATATGCTGGTTTACATAATCTTGACATAATTTTTGATAAAAGTTTTGAAAAAAACCACTACTAATACATATAAGCTTTTAATGATTCATGATATACAAAAAGAAATTAGTACATTTTATAAAGCTATAGAATGAGAGAAGAAAAACAGAATTTTAGACTTGATTAGAAGTAGCAGTTTCTAAGGGTTAATGTCTTTTTGTGCAGGTGACCAGCAGTGACCTGTTGCCACAAAAAAAGTTAGTTCAGGAGGAGACTGGAACTATACAAATGGCAATATGTCTAGTAAAGGGGGAAGCACTAAGCAAAGAAAATTACTAAGGCAGAGTTTTAAAGACAACCATATCACAACTACAAATAAGGGTGTGGGACAGTGAACTAGAGCTAAAGGGAAGAAGTAAATTGGGGTCTGATAGGTATTTTTGGAAGGACAGTAAACGTGGTGACAGGGATGATCAATAAAGGGGATAAAATGGCAAGCAGAAAGTACAAGTGGGACAATATGGGAGTATCCGTCTCCATAAAAAATAACTGCAGTGTTACTGCGATGTAGGAAAATATAAACCAGTGGTTCACATAAGAAAATCAAGCATAACTTAATTTGTGTTAACTCAGGCTTTTAATATTTTCATTCTACAGTTTGCAAATAGTTCTGTGATAGACTAAAATAGTGACACATGAATAGTGTCTCTCAATAAATTAAGACAGTTGTATTTCACACTCAGATTTTGTGATGTTTAAAGAGTATCACTGTGGAACTTTCTCTTCTGCAAAAACAGGTAGGGGCACTCTCTCTTACACTCCTACCTGGAAGCAGATTTTCAATAAAAGTGTAGAAAAGGTAGTATATATTTAAGAAGTGTAAAATAATGGTTTCAGCTAGAGAAGAAATTCAGGGATTATTAGCAAAGACAGAAAGAGAAATCTATTGTGATAGTTTAAGTCTCATTTTCTAGAATACCAGATAAAGCACACATAAGAAGACAGACAAAATCAGTACTATACCATAGGGCAACTGAATCGACCTTAAGATGTACATTGTGTACTGGGGGGGGGGGGGGGATCTATCCTGCCTAAAGCAAGAGCTCTGTTCAGAGTGAAGTTTTGCTAACACATTTTTATTTTCCTTCTTTGTTATTTTGTGGAGGTTGATTTTTAAAGTGGGACAAATAGTTATCCTTTCGGATCCTATAAAGCTTCCAACAGGAACCCCTGGAAGTGTTTGTGTTCCTTGCACTGCAGACTGAACTGGCTGTAAATGAATTGTTCTAGGAATGCAAAGAAAATTAGCTGTTTCATCAGAGAGTAATTGCACCACAGCTCAGTGCAGTTTAATGCCCTCTTCTGAGAACAAGAGTTGATACACAGCGTGATGGATGGTAAAGCTATTAAACCTGTTTATTCCAGTTTTAATGGGTTCACCCCAACAAGGGTGACGCTAGACAGGAGGGGGTCACCTTGTCTTAGGTAATACACATCAGATTGGGAACATCCCTCTAAAGAGAAAAAGGTAGTATACCTTCACTCATATGCTTAAAGAAGCTTTTCAATGACAGGGTGAAGAATCACTGGGTGACATAGAGAGGAGATGCCTGTAGTAGGAGCAGAGAGTGGCAGAAGAATCGGTGTAGGGCTAACTTGCAAAAGACTCACAGCCAAGTCCTACAAGGACAGGGAGAGTTTGGCAAGGTTTATCAAACCGAGAAGTCACTGGAAGCTGGCTAACTGGAGAGAAAAACCTGCATGGAAAAGTGAGGAAAATGTAGATTTCTATTCAAACCTTCTACTCAAACTACACCATACCTAGCAGTGTGTTTTCTCTGCGTATAGTTACAATGTTCAAGTATGTAATTGCATTACCTAAAGGCATACATTTAGAGATTGGAAAAGTTCAAATCTTTCGTTACCTCACTTCAACAAAAGAAAAAAATGGACATTTCCACTTCAGTAGAAATTTACTTTTACCAGTTTGGTGCTCCAAATGGAAGTACTGAGTCTGACTGGGTTGGAGTTCATTTTCTTGATAGCAGCTTTTATGGTGCTATGTTTTGGATTTGTGACTGAAACAGTGTTGATAACATACCGAATTTTAGCCATTGCTGAACAGTGTTTGCACAGTGTCAAGACTTTCTCTGTTTCTCATGCTGTCCTTCCAGGAAGTAGGTTGAGGGTGAGCAAGAAACTGGGAAGGGACAAAACCAGGACAGTTGACCTGAACTGACCAAACGGATGTCCATACCATATGACAGCATCCTCGGCAATAAAAGTTGGGGAAAGGAGGAGGAAGGGAGAGCATTCTGAGTTATGGCATTTGTCTTCCCAGGTAACTGCCATCCATGTTGAGGCCTTGCTTTCCTGGAAAAGGCTAAACACCTGCCTGCCAATGGGAAGTAGTGAATTAATTCCTTGTTTTGCTTTGCCTGTGTGCACAGCTTTGCTTCACTAATTAAACTCTCGACCTATGAGTTTTTCTTGGTTTTTCTTGGTTTTTCCCATTTCACTGGAGTGGAGCGAGTGTGCAATGACACCTCCTATGAAGAAAGGCTGAGAGAGTTGGGCTTGCTCAGCCTGCAGAAGAGAAGGTTTCAGGGAGACCTTATAGTGGCCTTTCAGTACTTAAAGGGGGTTTATAAGAAAGATGGGGACAGACCCTTTAGTAGGGACTGTTGTGATAGAACAAGGGGTAATGTTTTTTTTAAATTAAAGAGGGTAGATTTAGGCTAGATGTAAGGAAGAAATTCTTTACAGTGAGGGTGATGAGACACGTTTGCCAGATCCGCTTCCCTGGAAGTGTTCAAGGCCAGGTAGGATGGACCTCTGAGCAAGCTGGTCTAGTTGAAGATATCCCTGCTCATTGCAGGGGGGATAGACTAGATGACCTTTAAAGGTCCCCTCCAACTCAAACTACTCTATGATTCTAAGACTTGGAAACAACAGTCCCATGTCATAAGTACAGAATAGTTTTGATGTATGTTGAGTACAGTATCTTCGCCTCTACTCAGCACTGGTGAGGCCACGCCTAGAGTGCTGTGTCTAGTTCTGGGGTCCTTAGTAGAAGAGATGTGGACATACTGCAAAGAGTCCAACGATGGGCCACAAAGGTGATTACAGGACTAGAGTATCTATCCTGTGAGACAAGGCTGAGAGAGCTGGCTTTGTTCATGCTGGAGACGACTCAGAGGGGATCTTATTAATGTGTATAAATATTTGAAAGGAGAGTGCAAAGAGGACGGAACCAGGCTCTTTTCAGTATTATCCAGTGACAAGACAAGAGGCAACAGGTACAAACCAACACACAGGAGGTTCCATCTGAACATCAGGAAACACTTTTTCACTGTGAGGATGACTGAGCACTGGCACAGGTTACCCAGGGAGTTTGTGAATCTCCATCCCTAGAGATATTGAAAAGTCATCTGGACGTGGTCCTGGGCAAGTGGTTCTAGGGGTCCCTACTTGAGCAAGAGGGTTTAACCAGACAGCCTCCAGAGGTCTCTTGGGACCAATGAGCAATAATTTCTCACAGAGAGGCATTCATGAAAAGGTATAGCTTTTACCAACAAAGCTATCTACTTTTGTTATCCATATGCATATAGGACACCTATCTACTGTTTAAACAATGAATGCTGCCTCCTTTTTTGCACCATTGCCTACTGTAAGCAATGTTGAATACTCGTATTCAAAAACAATAGCTATGATGAATCAACAGAAAACTTAATAAACATATATTTAACAATTTTTAGTGTATGTATGCATATAATTTTCTAAAGAAAACAGAGTGGAATGCTGCTGCCACTGAAGGCAATTACGAATTTCATACTCATTTCAGTAATAACAGAATGTGGTTTTTTACTTGATAGCCTGGTTCTTCATCAGAGGTACTCACTGTAGTTTATTAGGAATATTTTTGGTTTTTTGCAGGACAGAAAAGAAAGTTTAAGGTCCAGAAATAAAAGATTAAAAAGATGATGTCAGGCTTTCAATTGATGAGCTGATCTGAATACTAAGGGAAAGTAGTTCATTTCCACAGAGTAAAAAAGGATCGGGGGGCATGAAGCTGAGGTTTACAAAAACTTAAAAGAAGGAATATAATTTTTGAGTGGAGGGAAACTACCAAAAGTAATGAAGCAAGAGTGTTGAAACTAAGTAACTATGCTGGAGAATATTTTCCCACACGAAGTTAAAAAACACAATTGATATTCATTAACAGGAATTTCTGAAGTATCATTCTTAGCTCAGATTTGCTTAATTTTCCCAAGGAAAATTAGAAGTACCTTCTAATCATTCTTAATTTAATTTATTTTTTAAGATACATGATTAATCTGAAAGTTAATCATAAAAAATAGTTTTAAGTTCTTGAATACCATAGACTAGGATGTTACAAAGTCTTGAAGATGTGGAATGACCCTCACACAAATCCTCACTGGGGCTTGGTATAAGCAAAAAATTTAAAGTTCTTTACAAGCTCATCTAAGACTGGACTTTTATTACACTGAAAAGTCTGTGAAGATCTGAATTAAGAGAAAAGACAAATATTTCACAAACATTTGACTAAAGTTAATACATAAAAAGAAAATGTTTAACACACTACATTTAGAAATCAGTGTTTTATTTCAGCAGATTGATTTCTAGCTTATCTAGTGTCATAGAGGTTCAAGACTTGGTCACTCCATATATAACCTACCAACATGCATGTTTCATTGCAAAGATTAAAAATCACCCTGAATTTAAGGTGGTATTCCAATAGCAAGGATAAGCACAAGGGAAGTTTTGTCAGAAAAGTGGAAGAACAGAAAGATTATGTCTGATATGGCGTGTTCAAAATTTGATTAATTTGAAGTAGCTGTATATAAAAAGAAACATAAATCTGCTTTTGAAGGAAGATATCAGTTTGGACATGAAATTCTACCAGCTATACACAAGAACGAACAACAGAGTCATGTGGCTCCTTGTGAAGAAAGAGCCTGTATCTGCTTTGCAGTCACCCTTTAAGGACTGGAACACCGTAATGAGGTCCCCCCAAACCTTCTCTTCTCCAGGGAGAAAAGACCTAACTCCATCAGTGTCTCCTTATAATGCAGGTTCTCCAGCACTTTGGTCATCTTTGTGGCCTTCCTTTGGACCCTCTCCAGTCTGTCCACATCTTTCTTGAATTGTGTGGACTAGAACTGCACGCAGAACTCCAGGTGTGGTCTGACAAGTGCTGAGCAGAGTGGGATGATCATGTCGCTATTTCCACTAGACATGCCCCAGCAATTGCAGCCCAGGATTTGATTTGCGTTTGTTGCTGCAGCAACATGCTGCTAGCTGATGTTCAGCTTGTTGCCCACCAGGAACTCCAGGTCTCTTTCAGCAAGGGCTCAGCCACACAGAACCTAGCCACACAGCCCTGTATTGGGCTCCTTGGTCTGTTGGGCTTATTTTGTCTCAGGTGTAGGACTTTGCATTTATCATTGTTAAACATCATACTTCATACTGAAGAATAAATTATTCAAATTTTGCATTTTTTCCCTTCTGTATTAATTTGTGGGGAAACAAGCCAACAAACAAACAAAAATAAATAGTGTGCCTGAAAAAAAAGTACTATATCTCTACAGAAATTTATTTCAAAAGAATATAGAACATTTGACACCATAAGTCCTATTTTATAACCAGTAGAAAAGAAAATCTCTGAAAGAGTTGGGGTTTTTTTATGTTTGTTCATGCTCAGATGCACGGCAAAAGTTGATATTATCTCTAATTCTTTTAAGCTCTCTCTTTAATGAGAGTTTTTCGTTTCATTCCTGCAGATCAAACCATGACATTCTGTGAGAAACCAGGCAGTTCAATTTTCAATATTTCTCTGAAAATACCATCTGCTGCTTAAACCTTATATAAGTGTACGTATCATTACTTATCCTTTGTTTTCAATATTAACATTTCATTTGATGAAATCTAATCCAATCCAGGAAAAGCTCAACAATGTGCACATAGTTGTTCTAATTTTCGTAGTTACTTATTACACGGTTTCAGAACAACTTTCTTAAATTATATAAAAGCAGAATTACCATATGTCATTAGTCTATATATCATTGCTATTAATTTTCAAAATTAAATACATAATGTGTTGAAATCTATGTTCCTAATAAGCTGAACACTTACAGACAGGATGAGACAGTAAGAATAAATTAAATCTCAGCAACCCCAAAGAACAGGAAATCATGCTGAAGTTAGTGTTTACAGAAATTCTATATCAGTGAAAGTTTATTTGGCATCTCTGTTCTACTCCAACAGTAGCTTCTATAGAAAGTGAACCTCTTAGATCTCAAGTTACATTTTTGGGCACATTCACTGAAAACCCTTTGTGATGGATTACTCTGCAGAGAGAAGGACTCCTGACAGACCAAGTAACCCTGATAATGGTTGAAGATTTCAAGATTTGTGTTCTTTTTTAATCTGGGGGAAAAAAAATTCTATCTGGAAGTCTGCAGTAGCAAAGAACAATGGTTTCTGTTCCCATTTTCAATAACGATAAATATAACTTTGTATAATGAAGGAAAGCACAGTTAGTTCACTACATTACAGGCAGCAATGAATAACTTAATTAATTGAAATTTCTAAACTTGAAACTTAATAGACTAAAAATCCCAAATGCTTTTTATTATCTACATTAGAAATGCACACGTGCCAATTTCTGTGTTCTAAAACTCCTATCTTTATGTGAATTGCAATGGTTATTCAATTCTAGTTTCTGGTAAAAAGTCCCCTAGTTCCCTTACCTCCTTTAGAGACCCAGGGCTGAGAATCCAGTGTGAGCTGCACTGCTTTCTCAGTCCTGAATAACTTTCTCATTAGCAAACTTTCGGATCAACCTCTAATGGTTCCTGCACCTTATAATGTAGATGGACAAAATCCAGGGCTTGCAGTCCAAAATAATTATCAGCTTTGCATTCAGTGTCTTTTCAGGCATATAAATTACAAGTCATGCATTAATAAAACAAATATCTTGTGACTCAATATCCAGCTATATTCTTATGGTGTTAATATGAAAAGTTTATAATAACTCTTTCCCCTAGTAGACTTGCACCTTCAGTTCTGCACAAAGTGTTATTTTTTTCCCAACAGCTGGCTAATGTTACTTATAGCCTTGTTTCTTTTATCTCAATGGCATTTCATGAATTTGTTTTCTTCTATGTTAGCTGTGCTAGGACTTATTTTCAATCTGGGAGTTTTGAGGTGCAGTGGGCTGATCCCGCCAGCAACTGAGCACTCACCAGCAACTCACTCTTCCCCTCCAGTGGGATGGAGGAGAGAATCAGAAGAGCAAAAGTACCAAAAACTTGTGAATCAAGATTAACTCAGTTTAATAATTGAAGAAAAAGAGAAGAAAAGAAGAAATATAAAATAAAAAAGAAAAAAAACCACCACCCTAAAATCCCACACAAACAACAAACAAGTTATGCAAAGGCATCACCACCTGCTACAAACAGACCAATGCCCAGCAAGTCTTTGAGCAATGACTCCTTTGGGAAAACTATGCCCAATTTTATTGTTGAGTGTGATGTCATATGGTATGGAATATACCTTAGATCAGTTCAGCTCAGCTCTCCTGGCTGTGTCCTCTTCCAGCTTTTTGCCATCCCTATTCTACTTTCTGGGGATGGGGCAGAACAAGAAACAAAGAGGGCCTTGACGCTGTGTAAGCACTGCTCAGCCATAGCTAAAACACTTGTGTTATCATCAGCGCTATTTTAGTCACAAATCTAAAACACAGCACCATTTGGGCTGCTACGAAGAAAATTAACTCCATTCTGCCAGACCAAGGGAATGTAGATTATCAGATACATGGATTATATGCCTGAATATATTATACATGCAAACTAATATTGAACTTCTGAGCTCAAAATGGGAAATCTGTAGGAGTAATAGCAGTGGTAGCAGGAGTATATACATGCCGCATAATATATTTGCAGAGATATGCTGTCACTTTCAACAGTTCTTAGACCTTAATAATGTTTTTTGTGTCTCAGTCCCAAAGCACTTTACATAGCATGCAAATAAAAAATCGATCCTCAGCTGATGATCAAACTGACTCACATGGATGAAGATTATTCACAGAGCTTTCTGAGTCATATAGCAGTAAAAAGAGCAAAGAATTAAAACTTAAATCCTTAATAGACACCATCTACTATGAGCATGTCTGAATTAAAGTTTTAGTCTAGATCAAGAAGAAGCTTTTGAAGCAATCTCCTTATTGTCAGTCCCTACTACAACTATTTCAATTCATTGTGGAGCAGTGTCTTTGCATAGGAACTGGATTTCTTTCAGAGGAAACAAAAGTGGAAGACGTATTGCAAAAGTGCACTGAATGCACAAGTGGGCTTTCAATCCATAAGACCAAGCTGAAGCTACTCTGAAATAAAACGCCTTGAGATGTATACAGTGTGACATTTATACGCTCCGTAACAATTTTTTTTCTCTACACATCAACTCCTTTCACCCACATTGATTTCAAAAGTAGCTGTAGTCTATGCCACTAACAATAATAACACACTGCAGGTAATTTAAGTTAACTAGATCTTATTTATACTCTTAAAATATTTTCTAGAATCTCTCCCTTCCTCCCTATATCATGCACACACACTGACACCTCCCTGTTTTCTTGAACTGAGAACAGCAATAGGCTCAAAATACTTTCAATCCCTTCAGTTAACATTTTATCAGAACACATACGCTGTAAAAAAAGAATGAAAAAAGTAGAGATAACTCTTTGATTGAAGTAATTAAATATGAAATTTTCCTTTTCCCACTGTGCCATTGCAATGACTTTGCTTCTTCTATTGCTTCTTCCAGTCTAACAATTTCCAGCAGCTTGCTGGGCTGAATAAACTTCACAGAATTCCTTTTCTGGGTTTGCAGGAAAGTTTCTTTTGTGACCTCTGAGATCTGTCTTTGGTCTGTTCTCTAATTGCAAACAGACTCCGGCTCCTTTGAGGGTCTTCAAAGCTGTATGGCAATCTCTTTCATTTCCAGTTTTCTCTCTCTGGCACTTCAGACATCTCTTCCCAAACACACACAGGCACATACACAAATCTGAAGATGATCAGTTGTCTTTAAGGAGAAGGAAATTTCCCCTTCCCTCTAGAGTTTATCATTGAGCCAGAATGGACTGGTCAGGACAAGGTAAACACAAAGTCTTTTGAATTACTATGCAATTCACAGTGGGGTTTTTTTGCCATACTTAGTTTAAAAAAATACAGTATTTATACTGTAAAACAGAAGCTTACAAATTAAATGATTCTTTCATCCTTTATCTGAAGTCTCAGATAAAAGAAATACAGGTCAACACATTTGACCTTAAATTGAGCAAATTAGAAAAAGGTGAATAGCACAAATGAAAACTTGTTACATAGAAAGAAAAACAAGTTATCACTGTTTCTAACAAACCCAGAAGGTATTTACAGTAGATCTGATAAAACCGTAGGAGTATTTAATTAAAATCACTCATTATATCTTTTTAACTCTCTCAAAAGTAAGACTTTATTTTAGCTTCTATGTACATTGCAGGCAGAGGCGATGTAATTATCATCATTAAACAATATCTTTGTTGAACTCTAAGAATGTATGGCAATAAAAAGTCATGAATATCTGATGTCAGGAATTAACTATTTGATGACCATACTCTTAAAGCCATGGCTAATAGCTAATCAGTATTTCAGTGGAATTCAGTATATGAGAAGGGTCCCAAGTCATGGGATTCAGACTGTTGTATGTCCAGCATTTCATGGCATTCTCTCTTTCTGACTCCTCTGTCTACATATGGATTCCAAAAATGTTTTGGTTTTGTCAAGATTTCTACTACTAAGGCCATTTTGCAATAAACCTTTTGGAAACATCAGGGCCCTGAGGGCGTTCACAGGTCTGACTGTCCCTGATCAACCCCCCTGGAGCTCCCCCCACCTCGCACATGACCCCAGACTCCATTGCAGCCCCCCATGGCTGTCAGACCCACAGCACTGTGACAGCAAAAGGTGGTGGCAGTCAGGGATCACTTTGCTTTCTCCAGTCTGTATGCTATTGTTTCTGTGGAAGGAATGACTACATAAGCAAGGGATCTTCATTGCAGAAGAGAGGTGGCTTGGGCAAGCGTGGAATATGTTTTCATGAGCGCCATGGAGAGGGTGGGCAGGGAGGGACCATTCTCTTTGTCTTCCAGTGCAAGAACTAAGGATCATCAAATAAAGTTAGTAGGAGACAGATGCAAAACAGGAGGTGGTAGTTCACAGAAGGTAGTTGTCTTGTATAAAGCTGTGCTAGAGAATATCATGAATACTGACAGCCCACTTGGGTTCAGCTCCCCAAGTCTTTGAAAATAACAGAAGGCAGAAAGGATATTAGGAGATGTATCTTGTGGACTTGCTTTTGTCTTAGTTTTCCACGCCTTTGTATACAGCTACCCTTGCATGCAAGACACCGAACAAGATACACCTTTGGTCTGACCCAGTATATGGACATTCTAATGTTCTCTACCTCATACAGTTAAACGTTACACCTTTTGTTAAAGTATGACAAATTAATATGCAGTGCAATCTTAAAACTTCGGAAGTGTTCTTTTTAAAAACAATCACTCTATTTTTGTGGGTTTTTTTTAATCTTAAAAATGAAAAGAAAACACTAAGTGATAAAAAAACAGAAGTCTGATTCTTAGCAGCACATCATAGTGGAAAGCTCAAATCTAAATGCAAACATTAGCATTAATCAGAAGTGCTGCACAGACAAAAAGCTGTTAAAAATAATATTCCTGTTCTGTAAATAATCTGTTATTTTGAGTAGTTTTAACATATATAGATGGTAACTGATAAGCTCATTAATATACATACACACTTCCATGGGAGTTAATCTTGTTAGGTGCTGGACATCTTCGTCCATTTCAATATATTAAAAAATGAAGAGACTAATCATCTCATATGGCAAATAGCTATGCCAAATACATGTTGAACTATTAATATTTCACAAATTCGTAGTTAGTGTATTTAATGAGAAAGTTGCATTACGTTAAATGCACACAGTCCAGGATCAGGTGTAAAGAAGACTTTGAGTTATTTCTTGTAACTTATAAAATGTATGCATCAATCTATATCACATGTTACACAGAGGGAAATACTGATATTTGTATGCTAATTAATTGCAGAACTGCTGGTAAAATCCCAACTGTTTGCCTGCCTTGTAGAATTTAAAACTGCCATCAATCACCTTCTTTCTTTTCAAAACATTGCATTTAAATGACATTTTCTTTATATTTTGCATTATTCTTGTGTTTTGCCGTGTGACAGCACTAATATTTTTTGTTTTCCCTATCCCTCAGCTCTGTAAGTCAACCATAACTGGAGATGGCACTAAATAAGTTAGACTGTAATTCTGAAAGTATGAAACAAATCCAAAGGATATTGTTTTCTGAATTAATAAAAAATGAGACAAATGGAAATGGAATTCACAAAAAATGCCTTCAGTTCCACAAGTGTAGATTGGGAAAGAATGTTCTTTTGTCATTGCTTACTTATATTCTGATTCTTTATTTCTGTTTTGAGGAAAACAGAAATGCATTACACAAACATAAAATCAAATAGAAACTGAACATTCAAGACAACATAAGGTGATCTATAGTTTATACAAGTGAAATGTCGTGCAATGCATTATTTAATTAGAAATGCATATATACCTGTCATTGATTCCATCATATTTTGATAAAAAGTCTTTAGGATCATCTTTGACTCATTCTATTCAAAATCCTGAGGCACCATGTACTTACAGTCATTTTGAAAAGTACCCATGGGGCATTCTAACCCATTACCAGAACCCCCACCATGTGTTTCATAAAATTCTGAAAGAGGCAATTATTATTTCATGCCAAGCAAAGTATCAGTAAAAAAAAAATCATAGTATCTTTAAGAGTTCAGTAATTAATTATGTCCTTCAGTGGTTTAGTATTTTTCCAGTAGATTTGAATTTTTGCAATAGTAGAATAGCAGGTATGATTTTGCTTTTTGCTTCTTCACTTGTGTTAGGGTTTTAAGGGAATACCAAGTGGTTGCTTGTGCCAGTGTCAGAGGTTCAGAAGAGAGATTCAGTGAGCTTTTAAGTTGTTCTTGCATGGTGATCTCCCAAGAATGGGACATTGAGAGTTTTCTACAACACATTTCACTAAAATGTTAGTTTGTTAAAACAGCTGGCAAGGTTTCGGCTGATGCCAGTGAGCATTTATAACACATGATGTTCAGGTACAGCTCAGGAGCTGCCATTCCCAGCTGACAATCTGGATGCAGTTACACTGTCTGAGAGACAAGAAGTATTTATTGGGATGGACATAAGCTACTGTCTGCCTGTTGGCCTGTTGACATATTGGCAGAGAGCAGACCCAAGCAAATTAGGTGGTAGATATGCACATAGGACTGACTCACTTACTACAATCTATCATTAATATTAATATCTGCATTAATGTCTGAAGCCAAAAGTCCATGAGAGTATCCTGTTTCCTTGACCTTCTTTTAGTATATGATTCCATGTTTTATATAGTCCCATCGTATTACCCCATTTTTCCTCTTTTCTGTGTTAGCTCTCCCTTAAGAGCACTTAGGTATCTCTTGTTTTCTTTCCTGTGTTCTGGATACCACACTGTTGTGTGGCACAGTGAAAACCATCGCCCTTTTGCTCTCTAAATTGCTTCACTTTTCTGTTTTACACCATCTAGACCTGTGGATTTAGTCCTGCGCATTGTTCTGTATATACACAGAGTAAAGAAGGAGTGGAGATACTGTCAGGTCAAAATATAATTTAAATACAAAATACAATTTAAACAAAATTTAAAGAACATTAGAGACTTCTTTGTAGAGATTTTCCTTTTTCTTCTCCTTCACATTCCCTATTTTCCATTATTAAGTTCATTTCTCTTTAAAGCATAATTCTAGTGAAGTCAATGGCAAAACTTCCAATTATAAATTTTATTATAACAATAACAGCAATTATAATGTCTTCTGCATTGTTTTATTCATTAAGAATTCATAGCTGGGTAAGGTTTTCTTGTTTCTTCAGAAAAAAAGATTAAGATACACAATCTGTATGTTTTGTGAAACTGCCATGCACTGAACCAGCTGTGACCTGAACAAACAGCCAGAAACAGGGTAGATAGATACATCAAAGCGGTGCAGATGGGTATAGCACAGCATAAGCTTATTTCTAGGACCTGAGCTAGTATCGCTGCTTCATGCAATACTGTGCTATCTTCTTTGGTGTTGTCTCTGCAGTCTAAATACACTGTTGTATTTAAAGTTGTAAATAAATGCTGGAAGTTGTTCCACTGTCATAAATAACATTCTAAAGAGAGCCCTAAAATAAGTGAAAGCACAATGAGAGCATATATATGATAGTACGCAAAGTATGTGGAGGTTTTTAACCTTTTAAACATATTCTTTGCTTGTTTATTAAATGATACCTGTATATAATAATTATGTCGGTTGCCATAGACCCGTATAATAATTCACGTTGGAAGGGACCTCAGGAAGTCATATGTTCCAATTGTCCACACAAAGCAGCATCAACTTTAAGATTTCATCAAGATGCTTAGGGTCTTGTTTTGAATATCTCCAGGAATTAATTTTCTGCCATCTGTCTGTCTTCACTAACTTACCAGATTGAAAGATAAAGTTCAAACTGTTTACTTTCACCACTATCAATGCAAGCTTCTATAGGCATGGGAATGATTCAAAGTAACATTGGAGTTTCAGTGTTTAGACAGTCATGATTTTATAGCAAATATTCTAATGCTTTTGGGATTTCTCTTATGCAATTTTAACTTCTACATAACGATTACTGTGTATTCTTCAGCTATTACTTTGACAACTTATAAATTATGTTTCAGGCCAAAAATCAAAACAAAAGTTTTCTAGTTGTGCTTTAAATAATAAGGTGATGTTATCTTAATATTTAAGAATTTGTATCATTAATGTATATTATGGAGATCCTGCAAATACTTAAATAACCTTTTTCAGTCATTATTGCCATTTGGCAAGTTTTGTCTTGCATAAGTGATTTCCTGTATCAATAATAAACATCATTACTGTTTTCTTGTTTATCTTGTACTCTTTCCTGGTGTTTGTCCCTGTTCTAGTTGAATTTGCTCAGCAGGTAATTTTCTAACAGTTATCCTAGTTGTGCATAAAATGTATCTAGTCAAAGATTATTTTTTTTTTAACTGAAATTTCATCTCATATACAAAAACCAGGAAGGAGGATGAGCCAGAATGACATGATGGATGAGCTTATGTAATGTTGTCACTTAAATCTCAAGGAATAAAATGAAAGATGGATACTATAATTAAATTTCGTAATTAGTAAACCTATCTGATGTGCCTACAAGCATAATATTAGAAATTTGTGCCTTTATATATCTAACTTTTCTAGTCCTTTATTTTATCGAGTTGTACAGAAGAAATGTAAACTCTAAGAGTGAAGAACAAAGGAAAAAGAAGTTTGATTTCTGTTTCCTAATCATTTGTGATTCCAGCCATTCTAAAATTCTATAATGTTTTCTCATTTCTAAACTGGAGATACAGAAAGTAATATGAGTTCCAAAATATGTCAATAGCTCTTTTTTTTTATTTTTTTATTCAGTGGTTTTTACCCTAGTCAGAAATAATAGAATAAAATAAATTTTAAAAAAAGAAAAAAAAACCCATACCTATTATGGTGGACCAAATACATACAACGGAATATAGACAGCCAAAAAATCTATAAGAAATGCATATATTATATTTCTGTTTGGGTTTCATTATTCTTTTTATTCTGGAATTTTGGGGCTTTTTTTTTTTTAGAAATTTTTTTTTAGAAATTTTTAGAAATTCTTATGTTACACTGAACATTTTTTTCCCAACTTGTAGAAAATACATAAACTGCTTCTTACATTCAATTAAAAAACTGATACATGACATATTTTGTTCAAATACCTTTTGGGTTGGAAATAGGGATTTATCACTGCTTTTGTTGCCACCCCTGTTTTGTATCAACTGGTCCCCTCAGTTTGGTGCCATCTGTAAATTGGACCTCAGCAAGTCTTACTCCCTCTGCCCAATCCAATGTTTCCATCACTATTCCAGCAAACTTTGTGATCTTATACACCCTTCACACTCGCTTGTTCTGTTTATAGCATATAACTGACAGCAAGCTACAAAACTGCAATCAAGAACAATTCTCTTGTTATACATTATTTATTCTTAAAGAAAATAAAAATAAAAATTAAAAAAAAAACAGAAATGCTTATGCCCTCAGAGAGCTCATGAGATCAGATCAATTCAGGAAAGACCTGGACCAGTGTGTCAGGGTATTATATTTGGATCCAGAGGAAGAATCTCTATGGTTACATTCAGGGACGTGGTAAGACCATTGTGCTCTGGGAGAGCTAAGATACATTCCGAAGTACTGTCACGTTATACATATTAAAAGTAAAGAAATAATTAAGTCCACTTTAAAGTCCATGATGCAAAATATCAGTATCACCTAACTAACTCTCTTAATCTTGCAAACCCATTTCCTTTTGAACTTACAAACTTTTATTGAAACTGTAGGTCTCTCTAAGACCTTAGTCTAATGAATAACATTTTAAGTAAAATTAACTCACTAACCTAAAAGAAGGATGCTTGGATATTAGGGGCTAATAAAAATGTAATAGAAATAGAGTAGGTAGGAAGTTATTTGTGTCGAAGAATTGAATAACATAATGCATATTTTTGTTGTCACTGGCTTGTTTTGACTAAAACTGAAAATTTCCACACCTAAATTTCACACTACAAATAACTAGAACCATTTTTGTTTATCCTTTCAGCCAGCTAATTTGAATTCACATGGTATCAATGAATTTATTTTCATTACTAACATTATAAATTCTTTCATTAACCTCTCTCCAAAAAAGCTGAAATCACACAAGGTCTTATGAGTTGCATGCTAGACTTTGTTAATACAGCAAATAACATAGACATTTCATTTTTACGAACTATATTTTATGTCTAGTATTGGGTTTAGTCCTAGAGAAGAATTCTAATTCTATACCAAGTGTCTGGAATACACAGTGTGCAGAGGGAATCTGGCACACCAAACAACTGTACCGAGTGGTGAACTGCCACTGGAAGCAGATAAATGTTTATAGTCTTTCAATATGAAAAGTCAGTGGCATAGTTACATCCAGGACAAGGGGCAATGGGTACAAACTAGAACATAGGAAATTCCATCTCAACATGTGGAAAAACTTATTTACTTTGAGGGTGACTGAATACTGGAACAGGCTGCCCAGAGAGGCTGTAAAGTCTTCTTCTCTGGAGATATTCAAAACCCTCCTCGATACGTTCCTGTTCAACACGGTCTAGGTGAACCTGCTTTGGCAGGGGGGTTGGACTAGATGATCTCCAAAGGTCCCTTACAACCCCTACCATTCTGTGATTCTGTCATTCTGTGATCCTCAGAACTTCATCCAGAGTCACAGGGAAGTTATGGAATGCCTGAATCCATGAATAACCTTCAAAGATAATCCCTTAAAGTTCCACCTCCAACATGTATTTTCTCATAATTTCATAAAGTTTCACCTAGATATTTTCCATTTTTTTCCCCCTAACTCTACCACTTCATACTCTCTTTCTTCAGAGGCTGGAAGTTCCTGGTTTCCATTGTAAATGGCAAGAACCTATCTTCAGCTATTTGTTGAAATAACACATCCTTTTAGGAGTTTGTTTTGTTTGTTTGTTATTTTCTTTTTTTTTTCCTTCTGTTGTGAAACTTTTGAAGGGTATTAGGTTCTGAAAGTTATTTATCTTTTCACAGTTTTACTTAATGCATTTCTCATTTTAAGTATTCATGGGGTTTACGATATTCTTTTTCTTCAATAATACCTGCTTGAAATTTTAAATAAGATTAAAATATCTACACCTAACACCGTTCCTCAGTAGCTGATTTATGAATATATTATACCTGTACAACATACTTCACGATTGGCAATGGTTTCCATCAGTTTTCAAGAACAGTTTAAAACAATCAAGAATCATTATTCTATTCTGCCACAAAAAAATAAAAAGTTCCACAAGTCCTAAAATTTCCTGTCTGAGGGAATTATCACGCTATTATCATGTTTTTAAAAACATATTAACATGAAGGAGTCTAACATGTTTATGATAAAGTACATAATTACCTGCTTAATTAGAAATGATATTATCATAGGTGAGGTTGACTTGATGGAGAGTCCATCAGTTTCCACTCACTGAATGTAGTTTAGGCTTTTTACCAGGTGCTGAGGCTGAGAGCCCAGGGCTGAGCTGATATGAAGAAACAAAAACACTAAACACTTTTTCATTGTCTTTGTGGTGGAAAAAAGTGATCGGTGAGGAATTAAGGTGTTACTACACCTTAAAAAGCTGAGAGAGGTTCAGGAAGTCCTGTGAATCAGATGCACAAACTCAAACAGCGTTGAGTTACATATTGCAGCCTTTCAATACTTAAAGGGGGCTCATAAGAAATATGGGTACAGAGTTTTTAGTAGGGCCTGTTGTGATAGGACAGGGACTAATGGTTTGAAACTGAAAGAGAGTAGATTTAGACTAGATAGAGTGAAGAATTTTTTTGTGGTAAGAGCAGTGAAACACCAGAACAGGTTGCCTGGAGAGGTGGTAGATGCCCCATCCCAGCAAACATTCTATGGCAGGTTGGATGGGGCTCTGAACAACCTGATCTCATTGAAGACATCCCTGCTTATTGCAGGAGGGTTGGACTAGATGACCTTTAAAGGTCCCTTCCAACCCAAACTATTCTATGATTTTATGGTTCTTGATTCTATGAGTTTGGTTGTGGAAATAATAGAAAGTGGTATGACTGAGATCAAGAACAAGAAAATGTGGCATAGGCCAGTAAAGAAGCTGGCAATTTTTAGGTTTCTTACTTTAATTTCAAAACTGTGGTTCAGATATCCTGTACTTAGTGACCAAACTGGGAAATATCTACATTTTCTAACTGCTGCTTGGTCTGGCTCTAAATCTACACCTGTGCTGCTGTGTCAGTCCTTTCTGAGGACTTCCCCTCTAGGGAACTGCAGGTGGGAATGCCAGAGTGTGCCCAAGTCACTCAGTCCACATCTTCTCTATATAGAGATGACAGGGACCTCTAGCCTCTAGCCTTTTTTTTTTTTTTTCCTTGTGTGTGTGTTTGCTGTCATTGAAGCATTTTTATTATGCCCAGCCTGGAAAGCCGTAATAATTTTCGTAAGGTCCTTCCTGACTCATTTCAGTAATCGTTACATCCACACCTCATTAGCGAAACAGATTTGAAAAAGGCCTATAACCAGGGCTAACTAGTTCTGTTTGCAGTATTTGCTGCAGTTTTTCCAATACCTTTGTCCACATCTGATAACCTACAAAAGGCAGGTTACCTAGCCCATATATCTGCTTATAGAGCAGCCCTCTTTCTTTCTCTAACACTCAAGATTGAGGATATATTTATATAACCAGAAGGATCATCCAACTTCTTCTCACTGTTTGACTCTGACCCAGGACGCACTTAGCTTTATAAGCATGATTTGGAGTAAAGAGAACTCAGTAGGTAGAATGGCTTGAAGCCTAAGACATAGTCTTACAGGAGAAACGGGAAAAACTATTCAGTTGTGTTTGTAACAGACATTGGGAATACAGGAAGTATGGTTTGGGCTTTTTTTCCTCTTGAGCAAGAAGGTGCACAAATTATTCTCTAAATTTCCCCCAAGACACATACACAAGCTACTGTTGCCAACAACCAAACATCTTTTCTCTCCTCCCCTACCTTCTCCAGAAATAGAATCATAACTCAAGACATATGTCAAATAAAATACCTTTTAGAATCCCAATGTCCGTTTACCCTTCAAAAGCTATTTGGGCTACTGAATTGATTCCCGCCCCTCCCCTCTCCATTTTGGATGAGTCTGAAATTGAACTCAGAACACTGTTAGAGGCAAAAGGAAGCAAAAAAATTATCGTTAGTCCAATTAATATGATTGTTGAGTGAGAAGTTGTTGTTGTTGTTATTATTATTATTACTATTACCAGGAAATAACATCTTATATTGCTGTTCTAAGAAGTTCATAGTACAAGTAGAAAAGAAAAATATTTCTAATAGTCTCGATTAGAAATCTAGGACACATAACTACAGACTTCTCCCTTGTGTTTAATTTTTAAAGTGTGAATATACACCTGTTATGTGTGTTGAGAAAAGAGAAACAAGGAATATATATTGTTGATTTTTCAAATAGGCATAAATGTTTCAGGTTCATGTCTATCACTTTTGTGTGGACACTGAGGGCAAATCAGATTACTGAATGGAGTCTTTTGGGTGGTGGGATATTTCCAAGTAACAAAAAGCCCTCAAAAGTAATAGGATTCTTAGTTATGGAATCATGGAATCACGGAATTTTCAGAGTTGGAAGGGACCTCTAGAGATCATCTAGTCCAAATCTGCTGCTAAAGCAGGATTACCTAGAGCACATTACCTAGGACTGCATCCAGGTGGGGGTTGAAAATCTCCAGAGAAGGGGACTCCACAACCTTCCTGGGCAGCCTGTGCCAGTGCTCTGTCACCCGAACCATAAAGAAGTTTTTCTGTGTATTTGAACGGAACCTCCTATGTTCCAACTTATGCCCATTGCTCCTTGTCCTGTCACTGGGAACCACTGAAAAGAGTCTGGCTCCATCCTCCTTCAACCCACCCTTTAGATACTTGTATGCCATAATAAGGTCTCCCCTCAGCCTTCTCTTCTCCAGGCTAAAGAGTCCCAGCTGTCTCAGCCTTTCCTCATATGGGAGATGCTCCAATCCCTCAATCATCTTAGTTGCCCTATGCTGAACTCTCTCCAGTAGTTCCCTGTCTCTCTTGAACTGGGGAACCCAGAACTGGACACAGTATTCCAGTTGTGGCCTCACCAGTGCAGAGTGGAGGGGGAGAATGACCTCCCTCGACCTAATGGCCACACTCTTCCCTGTGCAGCCCAGGATTCCATTGGCCTTTTTGGCAACAAGGGCACATTGCTGGGTCATGGATAATTTACTATCTACCAGGACCCCCAGATCCTTCTCCTCAGAACTACTTCCCAGCAGGTCCACCCCTAACCTATACTGGTGCCTAGCATTCTTCCTCCCCAGGTGCAGGACCTTGCACTTGCTCTTGTTGAACCTCATTAGGTTCTTCTCTGCCCAGCTCTCCAGCCTGTCCAGGTCACGCTGGATAGCAGCGTGGCCCTCTGGAGTGTCAGCCACCCCTCCCAGTTTGGTATCATCAGCGAACTTGCTGAGGATACACTCTGTCCCCTCATCCAGGTCATTGATGAATATATTGAACAAGATTGGACTGAGTATTGACCCCTGGGGTACACCGCTGGTTACAGGCCTCCAACTAGACTCTGTGCCGCTGATCACAACCCTCTGAGTTCTGTCACACAGCCAGCTCTCAATCCACCTCGCTGTCACCTCATCTAGCCCACACTTTCTCAGCTTCCTAATGAGGATATTATGGGAGACAGTATCAAAAGTCTTGCTGAAGTCAAGGGAGATGACATCTACGGCTCTCCCCTCATCCAGCCAACCAGTTATAACATCACAGAAGGCTATCAGATTGGTCAAGCATGATTTACCCTTGGTAAATCCATGTTGACCGCTTCCAATAACTTCCTGTTCCTTAACGTGGTGGGAGATGACATCCAGAATGAGTCGCTCCATTACCTTCCCAGGGACAGAGGAGAGACTAAACAGCCTGTAGTTCCCTGGGTCCTCCTTCTTGCCTTTTTTGAAGATTGGAGTGATCTCGGCCTTCCTCCAGTCCTCCGGCACCTCTCCTGTTCCCCATGACCTTTCAAAGATGATGGAGAGTTGTCTAGCAATAACATCTGCCAGCTTTCTCAGTACTCGCGGGTGCATCCCGTCAGGGCCCATGGACTTATGGATGTCCAGCTTGGCCAAGTGGTCTCTGACCCAGTCCTCCTCAACTGAGGGAAAATCTTCCTCTCTCCAGACTTTCCCCCTTGCCTCCAGGGTTTGGGATTCATGAGGGGCAGCTTTAGCAGCAAAGACCGAAGAAAAGAAGGCATTCAGTAACTCTGCCTTCTCTGTGTCTTCCACCACTTGGGCACCCGTCTCATTCATCAGTGGGCCTACATTTTCCCTAGTCTTCCTTTTCCTGCTGATATACTGAAAGAATCTCTTCTTATTATCTTTAACTGCAGTGGCCAAGCTGAGTTCCAATTGAGCTTTAACCCTTCTAATTTTCCCCCTGCATAGCTTCGTTACATCTTGGTAATCCTCATCAGTTGCAAACCCCCTTTTCCAGAGAAGGTGAGCTTTCCTTTTTTTCCTGAGGTCCAGCCAAAGCTCTCTATTTAGCCAGGCTGATCTTCTTCCCCATCGACTCGTTTTTCGGGACATGGGGATGGTCTTCTCCTGTGCTTCTAAGCATACCTACTTGAAGTATGATCAGCCTTCCTGGGAACCTTTGCCCTTCAACACTGTCTCTGTTACTGTCATCTTTTTTACCGCCTAATTTGCAGTTTGTTGTGACAAAATTTATACTTTGTACACTCTTTCACCTGAGCAGAATTGTCATAAATTACTAAAACTTATGAAAAGGAAACCATGCTTAACCAGCTTGGTAATCTTCTACAATGAGGTGACTGCCTTGGTCAATGAGGGGAGAGCAGTGCTTTTTGTTTACCTCGACTTTAGTAAGGCTTTTGATTGTTATCCCACAACATCCCCACAGGCAAGCTCGCAAAGGATAAGTTAGACAAGTAAACACTGAGGTGGACTGAAAACTGGCTGAATAGCTGAATGCAGAGGGTCGTGATCCGTGTCACAGATTGTAGTTGGAGGCTAGTCACCAGTGGTGTACCCCAGGGGTTGATACTGGGG
This sequence comes from Pluvialis apricaria, assembly GCA_017639485.1. NCBI lineage: Eukaryota > Metazoa > Chordata > Aves > Charadriiformes > Charadriidae > Pluvialis > Pluvialis apricaria. Next base: position 41,023,563 of record CM030007.1, read on the forward strand.
CCAATGCTTTTTAGCCTCTTTAGTGACTGGACAATGCGACAGACTACACCCTCAGCAGATTTTCAAACAGTATAAAATCAGGAGAAGTAGCTGATAAACCAGATGGTTGTGCTGCCATTTGAGAGGCTGGAGAAATGATCTGACAGAAACCTCATGAAGTTCAACAAGGGGAAAAGCAAAGTCCTGTATCTGGGGAGGAACAACCCCTGGAAAATTATGCACTTGGGATGACCAGCTGAAAAGCTGTGCTGCAGAAGTACATGGGGGTCCTTGTGCACAAGAAGCTGACTATGTGTCAGCATTGCAGCCTTGAAGCACAGAATACCAAAAGCCTCCTGGGCTGCATTACGAGGAGGATCATTCCCAGCTGGTAGAGGAAGGTGATCCCTTTTCACAGTATCACAGTATCACAGTATCGTCAGGGTTGGAAGGGACCTCTGGAGATCATCTAAGTCCAACCCCCCTGCCACAGCAGGGACACCTACAGCATGTTGCACAGGACGGCATCCAGGCGGGTTTTGAATGTCTACAGCGTGGGAGACTCCACAACCTCTCTGGGCAGCCTGTTCCAGTGCTCTGCCACCCTCAGAGTAAAGAAGTTCCTCCTTATGTTAAGATGGAACTTCCTGTGTTCCAGTTTGTGCCCGTTACCTCTAGTCCTATCACTGGGCACAACTGAAAAAAAACTATTCTCATCTACCTGGCACCCTCCCCTTAAGTACTTATAAGTATTGATAAGATCTCCCCTGAGTCTTCTATTTTCTAGACTAAAAAGACCCAAGTCCCTGAACCTTTCCTCATAAGAAAGATGCTTCAGTCCCCTAATCATCTTTGTAGCTCTTTGCTGAACCCTCTCCAGCAGTTCCGTGTCCCTCCTGAACCGGGGAGCCCAGAACTGGACACAGTACTCCAGATGCGGCCTCACCAGGGCAGAGTAGAGGGGGAGGATGACCTCCCTCGACCTGCTGGCCACACTCTTCTTGATACACCCCAGGATGCCATTGGCCTTCTTGGCCACCAGGGCACATTGCTGCCTCATGGTCATCCTGTTGTCCACCAGGACTCCCAGGTCCCTTTCCGCACAGCTGCTCTCCAGGAGGTCAGCCCCCAAACTGTACTGATGCATGGGGTTATTCCTCCCCAGATGCAGTACCCTACACTTGCCTTTATTGAACCTCATCAGGTTTTTTTCTGCCCAACTCTCCAGCCTGTCCAGGTCACGCTGTATGGTGGCACAGCCTTCCGGCGTGTCAGCCACCCCTCCCAGTTTTGTGTCATCAGCAAACTTGCTGATGGTACACTCTATCCCTTCATCCAGGACATTGATGAATATATTGAACAGGACTGGACCCAGGACTGACCCCTGAGGGACACCACTAGTTACTGGCCTCCAACTGGACTCTGCACCACTAACCACAACCCTCTGAGCTCTATCTCTCAACCACTGTTCAATCCACCCCACTGTCCATTCATCTAACCCACACTTCCTAAGCTTGCCTGTGAGGATGATGTGGGAGACAGTGGTGAAAGCCTTGCTGAAGTCAAGGTAGACAACATCCACTGCCCTCCCTTCATCCACCCATCCAGTCACGCCATCATAGAAGGCTATCAGATTAGTCAGACATGACTTCCCCTTGGTGAATCCATGTTGACTACTTCTGAGAACCGTCTTTTCCTCCAGATGCCTGGAGATGACGCCCAGAACAAGCTGTTCCATCATCTTTCCAGGGATGGAGGTGATGTTGACCGGCCTGTAGTTTCCCGGGTCATCCTTCTTGCCCTTTTTGAAGACTGGAGTGACATTGGCTCTCCTCCAGTCCTCAGGCACCTCCCCTGTCCTCCAGGACCTTTCAAAGATGATGGAGAGTGGCCCAGCAATGACTTCTGCTAGCTCCCTCAGCACTCGCGGGTGCATCCCATCAAGCCCCATGGACTTGTGGGTGTCCAGTTTATTTAATTGTTCTCTAACTTGTTCCTCTTCAACCAAGGGAAAGTTTTCCTTTCCCTCTGCTCTGTGCTGGTGAGGCCACGTCTAGAGTGCTGAACCCAGGTCTGCTCAGATGGGTTCCTTTTTCTGTACTTGCAGTCTTTAAAGGTAATACAACCCATGCCAGAAGTGCTTGCATATTGCTTATAGATGAAGTCACACACCTGGATATTATACGGCCTGATATCTGAAACCTGTAACAATAAAATAATATGCAGTGCTGTATTAGTGTAACCAACAGAATAAACATGTTGTAAGGCTAGCTAAACTCTCTCTATTTAAATGAACACAAAGAGGTAATGTTATAATTCATGTGACGCATATTCTGAACTGAAGAAAGCCTGTAAAATTCCACAAAAATCAATAGATTTATGTTGATTTTCATCAAGTGAAAATCTTGCTATGAAAGGACTAACACTTTATGTGTGAATATATATCTACACTACATTTTCAGACTCACTGAAAAAGCTGATTCTTTCATGAGCGTGTTCTTCCTAATGCAACATCAGGGTGTTGGCTTTTTTTTCCCAGTCATGCCAGCTTATCCTGAGAAAACCCTGCTGTCTGACAAAACCAGCTTAACACTAAGCTTACTAGCAAACTGAATAGTAACCTTTGTCTGTCTGTTCATAAATAGACTGAAAACACAGATGACTAGTGGAATGCACTGTTTTTGTTTTTACTTCCCCTGTGTCAAACTAAAGGACAACAGACAAAGTGTCTTTCGAAAGGGACATAATCTTCTAACTTTGGAAAAAATAAATATATAAAACTCAAGATTTTCCAACTTTTTTTCCATTTATTTAAAAAGTTCACAACACACAAACGGTTAATTATTACAACCATTAAAATGTTTCTTTTTCTCCCTGTAAAATAGAAGCCACAATATATGGTTGAAGTGATAATTACATCATTTACATATTGTGAAATACTGTGGAGAACTACCCTGTTCTTTTGTCATATGAAAATGAATTATATGATTAAGAAAGGAAATTGTATTTATTGAAATATTTGTAAGAAAAATGCATTGACACCGAGACTTGTATGTCATGTCAATATCTAATAGTACATAAAGGCTTAAACATGCCTTTTTATTTAACATGGAGAGGATGAGTATATAAAAAGAAAGACGGTTTAAATTTTGTTACTGTTTTCCTGTTTGCTTTACTTTCTATTTTTATTTTCTATAGTGTAAACACTGCTTCAAGGGCAAGATTTTTAAATCTTTTTTCTTTTTAACTCTTCATATACATTTTTTATATATATATTGCATTATTTCAGCCTACTGGTACCACAAAGATTTTTATAGCTTTCTAAGTTGTCTCCTTTGGAGTAAATTGTGCCCCTATGCTTGGATTTCTTGTGGCTAATAGAAAGTAACCTAGCAAGCTTTTTTTTTTTTTTTTTAGGCAGAATGAAGCTGATACCAAAACCTAAAAACAGACAGTACAAAAAACATAAGATAAAGAATCAGGAGTGGAATACTATGACTTTCTGGTTAAATCAGGCAAACCACTATACTTTTCACCTAGACAAAAAATTAGGGTGGAAACATATATCTAGAACTACCGTTCAGAATATTTAAAGAAGTTTCCTTCCTGTATATAGACATATTCTTTGGCTAAAACTTTGTTATTCTTGTCTTTGTGGATAGTAAAATCCTTGGCACAGGTGTCTCACAGGTTTATAGGTGGGGCATACAATAGGGTACGGTTCAGTTCGTATAAATATACAGACACTTTCTTCTAAATAAGGCTACTTATCAATAATGATGTTTAGGAGATATTCCACCAGTAACACCTTTTCTGATGTCAGAATTTAAAGACATAAAACCACCTGGAATTTGAAAATCAATGTTCCTTGTTATAAAGTGTCTTTTTTTTTTCTTCCTCCTAAACAGAAACCAAATTTTTGAAGAGCATCATGTTTAAGGTTTTAATCTGTAGCAGTTGCAGAACCATCTTCTAATAACCTCTCATTGAAAAATTAGAAAAACAGTGACTTATACAAATTTTGAGCTAAACTGAGTATGCAAATTATTGACTAGATGAAGGGGGAGTAGAGTAGAGAGTCATCTTGTTTTAAGAGAACACTGAATTACAGCCTTAAATAGGAAGTTGCTATTATTCTCTCTATTAAGCATATAATACATGAAAGGAATGAAAAGGGGGAATCAGGATGTTCCTCACAATTGGGTTATTCACTTTGGGAGATATTTATTTTTGTTACTTATTAATACATTCACTACATTTCAGTCACTGTTTCTGATGAAAGTTATAGTAGATTTTTTTTTTCCACTACGGAATCTGTTTTTTTTTTTTCTCCCTAAGACTCAGTCAGATTAAATAGTTCAATGCCAGGGTTTTCTGTAAAATGTCTTTTATAACTTCTTCGAAAATTCCATCAGGCACTGTATAAATTATTGTTCCCCTTGGTAGATAAATAACATTTTCAATAGGTCGGGGGGTTTTTTGTGACAATTTACACACATGAACTAAATCTATACTTTCTTGCTGAGTGGACTGTGTGATGGGAAAAGCACATTTATCTCTGTAAGTAGGGTGAAAATAATGGATTGGTTTAACTTTAGTTTTTATACAGTTTTATATTTCCAAAATGACACTTCACTAACCATTGCATTACTGGGATATGTAAACAGAAATAAACAGTTAATTTGTGTGTGAACAGGTGACCCATATCCAGAAAACATAGCTTTTATTCATTAGTACAAAATTCTCTCCTTATAGAATCACAGAATTGTCTAGGTTGGAAGGGAGATTTAAGATCATCGAGTCCAACCATCAACTTAAAACCGCCAAAACCACCACTAAACCATGTCCCTAAGCACCATGTCTACCCATCTTTTAATACCTCCAGCGACGGCGATTCCACCCCTTCCCTGGGCAGCACGTTTCAATGTTTGGTAACCCTTTCCGTGAAGAAAATTTTCCTAAGATCCAATCTAAACCTACCCCGGTGTAACTTGAGGCTACTTCCTCTTGTCCTATGGCTTGTTACTTGGGAGAAGGGACTGACCCCAACCTCTCTACAACCTCCTTTCAGGTAGTAGTAGAGAGCAATAAGGTCTCCTGAGCCTCCTTTTCTCCAGACTAAACAATCTCAGTTCCCTCAGCCATTCCTCATAAGACTTGTGCTCTAGACCCCTCACCATCTTTGTTGCCCTTCTCTGGACACGCTCCAGCACCTCTATGTTTTTCTTCTAGTGAGGGGCCCAAAACTGAACACAGTACTCAAGGTGCAGCCTCACCAATGCCAAGTACAGAGGAACGATCACTTCCCTAGTCCTGCTCACCACATTATTCCTGATACAGAGTAGGATGATGTTAGCTGCCTTGGCCACCTGAGCACACTGCTGGCTCATATTCAGCTGGCTGTTGACCAGCACCCCCAGGTCCTTTTCCACCAGGCAGCTTTCCAGCCACTCTTTCCCAAGCCTGTAGCACTGCATGGGTTTGTTGTGATCCAAGTGCATGACCTGGCACTTGGTCTTGTTGAATCTCATACCATTGGCCTTGGCCTATTGATACAGCCTGTCCAGATCTCTCTGTAGAGACATCCTACTGTTAAGCAGATTGACACTCCTGCCTAACTTTCTGTCGTCTGCAAACTTACTGAGGGTGCAGTTGATCCACTTGTCCAGGTTGTTGATAAATATATTGAAGAGAACCGGCCACAATACCAAGCCCTGGGGAACACCACTTGTGAACTGCCACCAACTAGATTTAACACCATTCACCACCACTCTTTAGGCCTCATCTTGCAGCTAGTTTTTTAGCAAGTGAAACGTACACCCATCCAAGCCATGAAGAACCAGTTTCTCCAGGAGAATACCATGGGAAACAGTGTTGAAGTCTTTACTAAAGTCGAGGTAAACAACATCCACAGCCTTGCCCTCATCCACTAAGTGGGTCACCTTGTTATGGAAGGAGATCAGGTTTGTCAAGCAGGATATGTATATTTGCCAAGTGGAGAAAAACATAGCCTTCCAGAGCCAAGAAAAAAAAAAATAAGGAAAGAAAAGAAAAGAAATATAAAGACCTATAAAGGCCTCTAGAATAATTACTTTTTGTTAATCAAAATCATTGTCTGTAAATCAGAATCACCTTGGGAAGTTATAAAAGTTCATCCTTAAGCCTTGTAGCAACAACTGTGCTCCAGGGAACACCACCATACGTAATAATGTGATATAGCTTCAGGATCAGCAAGGTGTAAAGTGGTATAGCAGACAGTGAAGACAGAAGCAATAACATGTTATCTGCCAGATATCAAACTACTGGTTATGCAATAACAAATTTTATTTAAAAAAGGCTATCACTGAAGTCTGGCCCCACAACAGCACACAACTATGACACTGTCTGGTCTCTTGCATTTCTAGAAAGAGTGAGTAATGGGGTGTGGGGGAAGTGTTGTTGTTTACAATCATAAAAGTATCTGTAGGTCAAAGAAGCCTACTGAGAGTCTGAAAACTATGAAAATAATGCCTTCCAACTTCTAGCTGCAGAACAGGGAAATACAATAGCGTTCTAACATTTTCTGTTATTCATATTTACTCACAAGGATCAGAGGTAACCAATACCGATTGCATGAACTTACATGACATTACATCATTCAAATATATTTTTTGATCCATTAAGTAATACCCTTCTCGGAAGTCAGCAACAGACTATGGATGAATAAATCAATTTGGTAAGCAAAAGACTAGTTCAAACCCTACTCTTTCCTAACCTTTCAAAACACCCTATCTCATCTGAAATGTCTCTCTTTTCATCCAGCTGCCCTGAGGTTTTCTCTGAAATTGTTATCTACTCTTCCACTACTGACTACATTTCTAGCCCTCTGCTCGTTTTCATTTTTGTCCCAACTTCCTGTCCTTCGTTTTAGTGTACATGTTCATAACAGTAAACATGTTTTTCCCCATGTTCAGCCTTTGCAGCTTGATTTTCTCATATTCTTTTTCTCTGTTTCTCAAGTCCGTCATTACTTCTCTAACGTTTACTGGTATCAGTGAATGACAGAAAGGCAGGAAACATGAAAGAAGAAAATTGGTTTTCTTTTAATTTTCACTTTTTTGTTGCATTTACATAATAAGAAAACAACATGATCCTACTCATATATGATGTGCGTAATTCATTTTTTATACATATACACATGCACGTATACATACACATATACATATACATATATATAAACATACATTTAAAAGTTTTCAAAATATATGAACATTGTCTCTATAACGGTAGGGTTGAAAGTATAAACACATGTGTCTTTATATTGGTTTTTGGATGTATGCAAATGGTGTTTTTTCAAAACAATATTTCCCAAGTAAAACTTTGTGATAAATGAAGACATACACCCATGCACAATGGTTAGCTTATGATATAAAACTTTGAACAATACTTTATTAAATTTTAATAAATAGTCTCATTTCAGTCTCTATAAAAGATTATCTCTAAGACTGCCTAGTATTAGAAGGGCATGTAGTGATAGGGTGAAGGGTAATGGCTTCAAACTGGAAGAGGGTAGATTTAGAATAGATATTAGGAAGAAATTTTTCACTATGAGGTTTGTGAGACACTGGAACAAATTGCCTAGGGAAGTTATGGGTGCCTCATCCCTGGAGATGTTTAAGGCCAGGTTGAATGGGGCTTTGAGCAACCTGGTCTAGCGGAAGGTGTCCCTGCCTATGGCAGGGGGGTTGAAACTAGATGATCTTTAAAGGTCCCTTCCTAGCTAAACCGTTTTATGATTCTATGAACATTTCCAGGTACCTTAAAGATAGCGGAAGGTATCAGTTTTAAATATCTTTAAGTAAACTTTTTTTTATGATAAGCAACTTCAGATAAGTAATCACATGCCACAAAGTTTCATGTTTGCTAAACAACGCACTTCAACTTTTAGACATCAAAAGATGTCTACATATCCCCTTAAGCACTAAGCCCTGGAGGCAAAAATATGCATTTTTCTTTTCTCCTGATTCCCTTTCTGGTATTTCTGCAGTTTATCCTTAGTTACCTTTACAAATAAAGCCCCATATTTAACTGAATGTGCTTACAGGAGCAGAAAGAAATGGAGCAGGTTGTCTTATTAGGATGCACATACTATGACTTAAAGGGAGGTACAGGAGGTATAGTAATAGAGTTAGCTGTAATTAATGTTTCAAATACAACTTTTTATTTTATAATGGAGCTTATTAATTCTATTAAAATACCAGATGTCCATGGAGAAGCCAGGGCGGGGGGGGAAGGTGGTGATGTGTACATGATGATACTGTAGATAGCATACATGCAGTGTTACTGCAAGGTTAATAATTCCCATAATTTCTACTTCTTCAGACCTCTCTTTAGTTTCTTTCATCCAGTAAAAAAATAGAAAATGATCGATTGACTCTCACATATTTTATTTAATATGGTAATTAACCATGAAAATGGTCAAGATATTCCAAAAATACACATATTGAGGCAGTAAATGGTAACACATCGTATTGTATGCAGATAATATGCTTCTGCTATTGATAGAAAAGTCAATTGTTAACCTAGTCAGAACAGTATATTCAATATGAATTCTGATTGCCCTGAAGATCAATATAGACAAATCTATAGCCAAGGTGACAGAGATGTGAGGTATAAAATTTGAGTGGTTTGCAATTTCAGATTTTAAATGAAGTATATGACAAAGCAAATGTAAATACACAAGGGCTTTTTCTTTCACTTAATTTGATGAAGTTGCACTGCTCTCCTTCAACCTTTCCCCTGTTTTCAAGAAAAGGCACAGAAAGAAAGAACACTGAAAATGGAATGACACAAAAATCATATTTCTTACAGTTTCTAGTGCAGGAAAGACTGATGCACCTTGCAAAGTCACCTTCACATGGTTTTTATATTTGTTATGGTTGCCTTGTCTTGTCTGCTTTTCAAAAATTGTCAAATATTATTAAAGATTATATCTGAGAAAAGGAAAGTGGTCTCTGTTCACTGTTAGATAAGGTTAGAGATGGGCTGTCCCTTTTTAAGCGATCTCACTGGGCATTTGTGCCTCAGGGCATAACATGTCACCTTCATACCTATATATATATTACTCTATGCTTATAACACACATTCTGAATTCCAAATGGATCATCAATCTCCGTAAAGGTAGTGAAGGTGCATTTAGTAGCTAGTGAAAAATTTTATTTATTCTTAGAGATCAGAAAAGTAGAATGGACTAGTGCAGAAAGGGAAATGCAGCTTTTAAGTAATTGTGGATCATATTTGATCCTTTGTGCAAGGGTTAAATTTACTTCTCTTCTAAAGGAGCGGAAGAATGTGCCTTTGAGTTTGTTTAAATCTACCCAAATGTCAATAGGGAAAATGTTATAGCTGGTAGAAGCCTAGCTAGTGATTTGCTTGGCAAATCTATCTAAGAAATGTCTCCAATTAATAATAAATATTGTTTTGCTGAGTGAGTTAGAAAGAACAGAAACCGAGCTCTAAAAGAGTAAAATCCAATGTATTAACCCTACTGTATTTTCAGATTGGTCTTTGGTTGGTCTTTGCTTTCAATCTTGGTCTTGTCTTGAAGCTGAACAGCTGAAACAGTCAAAAATTGTACTAGGGAAAAATCTAGTGATTGAATAGTATCAGCAATCGGGGTCTAATGACAGGAGTTCCAGGACATTCAAATCTACCTAACAACCAGTTTTAAAAGACCATGTCATATCACCGAGTTACAGTCAGTTCTGTGCATGATTATGTGCTTCATTCTACTGGCTACACCTATAAGATAAACAAAAGTTGGCAAATTATCTCTGATTGCGTATTAACTAGTTTGTATCCATGATGCACAGAGCTAGCTAGCTGCTGCTACAGCAGGCTGACTATGTGAATACTGTCTTTCCTATGAGTGTACCTACCCTGGTCTGAAGCTCCTGTCACTTGAGATCATTGCTTTATGAGAAGTTTTTCATTTGGCACTAATTGAAATTACATGAAGACTGCATTGCAAGCAAGAAAATAATGTGGGTTTGTTTGTTTGTTTTTGTAATTTCATGCTAACACATGTGGTTTCATGATAACACATATACGACTTGGTGTCACACAAGGGCATGCAGAGATGTTTAAGAGTACAAGGCCTGCAGGAATAATGCTGGAAGACTGAAGAGGGCAAAGGGACCCAAACCTGTTTCATTCTTGTTCGCATTATGTTTCTGAAGTGAACTATCACCAGAACAGCGCTTCAATTTTCACAGAATCAATGGGGTCAGAAGGGACTGTTAGAGATCACTTAGTTTGTTCCTACCCACTCAGAGAAGAGCCATCTAGATCAGGTTGTTCAGTGAAATGGCGAGGCCACTTTTGTACATCTCCAAGGATGGAGACTCCACAACATCTCTGTGCAACCTCTTCCAACATCCAATCACTCTTATAGAAAAAAAGAGGTTTCTCATGTTTAAATGGAATTTCCTGTATTTCCATTTCTGCCCACTGCCTCTTGTCGTTTTACTGCGCACCACTGAAAAAAGTCAGGCTCCTTCCTTTTCATTCCCTCCCATCAGGCATTTATATACATTGATAAGATTTCCCTGAGCCTTCTCTTCTTCAGACTTAACAGTCCCAGCAATCTCAGAGTCTTCCTTTATGTCAGATGTTCCAATCCCTTAATCATCTTTGTGGCCTTCTGCTGGACTCACTCCAGGATGTTCCATGTCTTTCTGTAATGGGAAGGCCAACATTTGACCTAGCACTCCAGGTGTATTCTCACCAGGGCAGAGCAGAGGGGAAAGAGCACAAGAGCACCTCCATCAACCTGTTGGCAACACTCCTAATGCCACCCAGGATGCTGGGTGGCCTTTTCTGCAAGGCTGTATGGCTGGCTTATGTTCACTTTCTTGTCCACCAGAAAACCCATGAGCTACTCTGCAGAGCTGTTTCTTAGCTGTTTGGCCCAAGTGTATACTGGTGCATGGGATTATTCCTCCCCAGGTAAAGGACTTTTCATTTCCCTAATTTGAACTTCAGCCTCTCAGCCCATTTCTCCAGCCTGTCAAGGTTCCTCTGAAGGGGAAGAAAAACATCAGGTGTATCAGCCACTCCTCACAGTTTTATATGATCTCCGAGTTTACTAAGGGTGCACTCTGACTCATTATTCAGGTTATGAATGAAAGTGTTAAACTACATTGGCCGCAGTATTGATCCCTGGGGTACACTACTGGTGACTGACCTCCATGTAGACTTTGTGACACTAATCACAACTGTCTGAGTCCAGCAGTTGAGTGAATTTTCAACACACTTCACATAGCTAGTCTTTACTTTATCAGTTTCTCAGTGAAGATGTTATGGCAGACACTGACAAAAGCATTACTGAAGTCAACATAAACAACATCCACTGCTCTCCCTTCATCCGCCAAACCAGTCATCTCATTGTAGAAGGTTTTCAGGTTGGTTAAACATAATTTCCTCTTCACAAATACATGCTAAATACTTCCAATCAGTTTCTTTCTCTTCCTGTGCTTGGCAATGTTTTCTAGGTTTATTGTCTTCATCACTTCTCCAGGGACTGAGGTTCTCTTTCTTGCCTTTCTTGAAGATAGTCACTTACAGTCTTCCAGCCATTATTCTACCTCCAGTCATCATGATCTTTCAAAGATAATAAAGGATGGCCTTGCAAGAGCACCAGTCCTCTCTCTCAGCACTTTTGGATACATTCCATCAGGGTCCGTGGATCTGTATATATTCAGGTTGTTTGAATGTTTTCTAACCTGCTCCTTCTCCCACAGGCATAAATCTGTCTTATTCCTGATTTTCCCTCTGGTCACAGAGCCCTCAGGTACCTGAAGCTAGCTACCTTTGCCATTAAAAACTGATGGAAAAAAGGCATTGAGTAACTCATCTATTTTCATGTACTTTCTCACTGTATCTCCTACCCCATTCAGCAGTGGGCTCCTGTTTTCTTTCATCTTTCCTTAGGTACTTGTAGAATCCTTTCTTGTTGTTCTTCATATCTCTTGTCAGACTGAATGTCAGGAGGGCTTTGGCTTTCCTAATAGCACCCCTGCATGCTTCAGCAGTGCCTCTCTGTTCCTCTCAGGTCACCTGTTGCTGCTTCCGCCTCCTGTATGCTTCCATTTTAAGTATGAGCTTTGTAAGGAGCCCTGTGTTCATCCATGCAGGCCTCCTGCCATCTTTGTTTTATTTTTTCCTGATCAGTATGGCCATCCTTGAGCTTGGGGGAAGTGATCTTGAGACTCACCCAACTTCACTACAACCCTGTCCTGTCCTGTTTCCCGTGGGATTCTTACAATGTGATCTCTGAAGAGACCAAAGTCTGTCTTAAACTGACCATTTATTGACACGGTGCTTACAATCACAGAATAATTGGAAAATATTCTCCTATTATATAGATTCTAATTAAAAATAATGTGAAAATGTATCATTATTGCTGTTTGCGATAATGCTTACAGACTGCATTCTGATAGAAAATGTAAGAACAGACAATTTTTATCTGACAAAATAGACCCCATCACTTTCTTATTTGTACAAATAAAACAAATACATAGTAAGAGGAGAAACAAAAGGACACAATCACCTAACCAAGCTCATCAGTTAAAACAATGTCAAAGAATGGAAATAGTATATTAATAGTTTCTGTGTCAAAGTGAAATTTATTGTCTATGAAATTTTTTTTTAAACACAAAATTGAGTTTAAACTCAGAAAAAAAGTGTCTAAATTTACAATTTGACAATAAAAAAACCCCAAAGAAATACCTCTTACCCAGTAAGATTTAGCCACTAAAGTCAGATTTTAAAGGTATCTACGGAGGCAAAGAGATCCTTAAAGATAAAACATATTTGAAAAAACACATATGTGCTTGACATACTTTTAAAAACCTATGTGTAAAGTTTGGAGCCTATTCACACTTTAACTTTAAAGACAGAAGTGGTACTACAGCAGTGCACAGAATGTATTTAAAGATATGCTGGATTTCAGCTGAATTTCTGATGTTAACTGCAAACACAAAAGAAAACTCATTGAAAGTTCCTTTCATGTTTTAAGATCATATTTTGAATAATGAAAAGCTTTTTCCCATGTAACTGAGGTACAGGGAAACAAATTAGAAGTGTGGAATTGAATTTGAACAGAGTTAAGTAAAGCTAGTAAAGCTTTACTCATTAAAGTAAAAAATAGTGTATTTTTATACTACATAAGACATTGAATGAGGTAAATTAAGAAATAGATTTTCACTTCTGCAACAAATACTTACTTGAGCACTTTATCAGTTATAATTGCAAGTGACTTGAGATAGAAGGCCACTGCTTATTAGAATATAAGAAAAATTTAAAATAAAATTAATCATCTGTGTTGAATGGTTCCCTCACTAGCAGGAATGCTGATTGTCTAATTATAATCCTTAAAATAAGAATTAATCCAGGGACTGAAAATACATGACAAGTAAACGAATTTAAAACAAATCTGGATCAAGATTGTAGAGTTTGAATCTCAAACTTATTTATACATACACACACAAACATTTAAAACATTAAATGAAAACAATTAGAGTCAAATATATTTTGGAAAATACCAAAAGTCAATCAAAATGTGCCCTTCTTTCCTTTTTTCCCCATTTTTTGGTAGCTTTTGCTATTCTCTTTTTCACTGAAGATATCAGAAAACAAATATATAAATATATATATAAAAAACTGCTGTGTCTGCAGTTATACTTCTTTTTTTCCAGTATAATAGTATTGCACTTAATGCAGAAAACATGAGTGGCTGGCTGTTTGGTTACGTCCTGTCAGAGTTTAAATATTTTTCCCTCATTTAAATGTTTATTAAGAAGATTTATCCAATCCATGTCAAGTTTCAGATTCAAATAAAGAGGAGCCAATCTCCTAGTATTTAAGATACTCAGTGAGGATGAAGACAACATTTCCAAACTTCTTTTCTGAGAGTTTTGTTAGAACTATTGCATTTTAAAAATAAAATTTAATCCTGCCTACTGGCTCAACGGGGTCTGCCAGATGTCAGCTGCATACTCTAAGTGGTTCTGGCAGAATAGAGACTGGACAGTATTTCCTACAAGAGAGTCACTAATTCTAGACTGTCAGCTAGTTAGATTTTGTTGTTGTCAAAAATGTCATATAAAATTTCTAGGTGTAGTTCGATGTCTGGTTTTATTTTCTTCATATATTTTTATTATTTTAATTTCTTACTTTCAAAGGAGATTCTTTGTCTCATGGCCTATTCTGTCCTTGAACGCTGCTAAATGAGATCCTGGAAGCAACATAACATATAACAGAAAGACAGTACAGTGTGGAAAAAAGGAATCTGATAGGTTTATTTCTTTTTCTTTCCTTCTTTTTAGTCTTCTAACTTTGATCACAGCATGGAAAATTTAATTCAGGAAAGTGCACATGAAGAAAACACATAGTCCCATGCAGTAAATGGATTAAAAGACCAGGGTTGTGAGTCTTTAGAAATTTGTCAGTTTATAAATGCAAGTCTGCTAAATATCCTACCTATTTTACTGTATTTTGAATTTTTGCAGATATAGAATGGTGCTGTGAATGTGAAGCTGAGAACATTAATCACTGGTACTGCAAAATATATGTGCTCTGACTTTTGCTATAAAGATCCACTCAGCCTTGTATGTCTTTCCTGACTGTGTTAGAAAAACTGGAAGCAGATGAATGCTGACATAGCTGTGATAAATCAGTTAGCTCTATTGCTAAGAGAATTTGACAGTGGTATAAATAGCCTTTACAAATTCTACATATCCTCCAGAGTCTATCCAACAAATATACCCTCACTAAAAATATGTGTACTTGCTTTCCGATTGCTTACATAAAAACTGTAATTTTCATCTGCTTCAATGAGTGACTTTGAAGCAAAAGCTGTGGATTATTTTACACTTAATTTTTTTACTTATTTGTTTATTTAGAGTGATACAATTTCAAAGTAAATGATATAGAAGTGTCTGTACTGTGCTCCAGTCACTTTAAGCAAATATTGAAAAGGTTGGCTGTAAGCGCAAGTCCTGAAATTGCTCCCACTCCTGAAAAACATTCTTCAAGCAACATCAGAGGGTTGTATGGAAAGAGAAACAGAAAAAGAGATTTTTCTTTCTGTTGGACAATGGCTTTTTTTTTTTTTTTTCTGAAATTGGAGAATTTTCTCTTTACTTCAAACTACAAATGGGAAGGGAAGGGAAGGGAAGGGAAGGGAAGGGAAGGGAAGGGAAGGGAAGGGAAGGGAAGGGAAGGGAAGGGAAGGGAAGGGAAGGGAAGGGAAGGGAAGGGAAGGGAAGGGAAGGGAAGGGAAGGGAAGGGAAGGGAAGGGAAGGGAAGGGAAGGGAAGGGAAGGGAAGGGAAGGGAAGGGAAGGGAAGGGAAGGGAAGGGAAGGGAAGGGAAGGGTTGACAGAAATTTAATAACTTGGAACTTAGCAACATAAACAAACATTATGTTTCAAAGAGTTTCCAACTGATACAATATTTTCAATTTTTTATATAACAATAGATCTCACTGCATATCATCCCAATATTCTTCTCAGTCTAATGAGCTCTTATATCTCACTGAGACCCAATGCCCAATGGAAGTTTCTAACTTAATCTTCAAAGCACTCAGAGAGATAAGAGCAGGTCATCTCAGGAGCCTCTTTGGCAGCCGAAATTGACTGTGCAACGTGTGCAGCTAATATTATATGAAAGTGACTCATTTTCTTATTCAAGGTCTAATAAAGTCATCAAAAACAAAGTGCAGACCACAAAGATTCTGATCTTGTCTGTTCTTACCTAATCAGTTCACATCATTATCCTACTTACTGTTAAATGACATTGATTTAAATGTGTCCTGTATCTTCATGCTCCTGTCTAAACTAGTAATAGAACAAAATTATGTTCTTCTGTACTCCATTCATGTCAAGAACACATAGGGAAGTGTCAGGAAAACATCTTACAATGTATTCTAGCTCTTTTTTTGTTTGTTTTTATTTTTCCATATATAATGTTTGTATACATTCATTTTTATTTTTCCATATATAATGTTTGTATACATTCATTTTTATTTTTCTTTCTTGCCATTACATTTCAGACTCTGTTTGATTATAATGGGAATTGTCTGCAGGTTGAAATTTTATATTTTTGAGCCCTTTGCAGATAAAAAAAAAAAAAAAGAAAGAAAAATACATTGCCTGAATAAGATAACCTATTTTAAAACTAAACATCAAAATTCAATAAATGATCTAAGTGCTCAAAACAAAGAAACAAGCAAATCCTTCTCTCCAGTGACCTGTAGTTTCATTAAATTATGTATTATTTATGTGTAGGAGATGAGGTCTTTTCCCTGGTGGATTAATTAGTGCAAATGGCTGGTTTTGTAAACTATGATTTTTTATTATTATTTTAGATCAAGCAATGCCTTATTTAATGTTGCATTTTTTACCAAGTAGAAGATTTTCATATGAAAAATGGACAAAAGCAAAATAAATCATACATAAATTCAAGGACTTTAAGGATTTCTTATACATTCAAAAGCTATGTTATATTTTGTGCAGAAACCCATTTATCCAGTTAAGGAATGCTTTGGAAATACCGTAAAGTTCTTTCTTAGACAATTGAACTGACTGATCTCAGCCCAAAGATTTATAGTCAGGAGCTAGTCAAAGTATTAATCACTTATTAAATTAAATTAATTATTATTTATATTTCTTTCAATTGATAAATTTTGTGTTTACAATGAAGAGAAAGCCTTTTGATATACATTGTGCAGTTTGATATACTACTTATATAGAACTTTGTTGAGGTTTAGGTTTGGCTGGCCACTAAAGGAATGACAAAAGCTCTCTATTAGCCCCTCTTCCTTCACAGAAGAGAAGGAAGATAGAATAAGAGAGAGAGACTTATGTGTTGAAAAACCCCCTAAAACAGATTTAATGAAATATTAGTAATAAAAAGAAAAATATTATTAATAATAAAATAATTAAATATATACAAATAAATATAGACAAAACCAATATTGAGCTCCTAGGATGACGATCAAGTCACTGGCAGGCACTGGGAAAATTGCAGACTGGACTCCATGGCAGATGGGAACTGGATTCAGGAACACACAGATCGAAGTCAAAGGCAGAACAGACATAGTCCTCCTCAGAAGCTGGCCATTGAAGAAGAGAGTTTGACAGCTTAACCCCTTTGATCCCTCAAGCTTTTATACTGAGCACGATGCAGATGGGATGGAATACCCTGTTGGTCAGTTTGGGGTCACCTGTTCTGTCCGCTCCTCTCCACAGCTGCTACCCCTTTACACACTTCTGCTTCCAGCCCTCCAATGTGGCGCATAACAAAGTTATCTGACCTTGGTTGTTACAGGAATAAGTATAAGCGGGAGCCTCTCCGCATAACATTCTTTAGTATTAACTATAAACATCAGACCTTGTCATTGCCAGAAGCAGACAGTGTCTGAAAAACATACTGTTAATTTCACAAAGTACAATCAGTTAGAACAGACTTCACTGTAAAGTAAAATTACTGAAAAGAAAATTGTTTCTGTTCTACCTCAAACTAGGAAAAACTTGTTTAGAATAACTTGCTTCGCATCAGTAGCTAAATTTGCTGAAGCCTTAGACTGCAAACTGTCAGCTTTCACATAGGTATGTTGAACCTTTACCTAGTCAAGTAAAAGAAGGCCCCAAAGCCAGTTCGAGTCAGAAGATAAGGAAGCTACAATCATCAGCAGATGCTGAAACCTTACAAATAAGACAAGAAATGGCTTACCTAGGGACAATGAAAGGACCCAATGAAAAATGGGAAGACTCCAGACCCTAATATTACTCTTGGTCCAAACTGTCACATGAAGGGTGGGGAACTAAGGGTATAATTGCCCAGGGACTTCTTTGTTCAGGGTCCCTTTTTGGAGGCACTCAGCTGGAGCTGTAGAGCTATTAATAAAAAATACTTTTATAGAGGAATCCATCTTTCAGCTCATTATTTCAGTGGAAAACTTGTTATGGTGGCTGGCATGCGTAATTTCCATAACACATATAAAGGAGAAAAATAACCCAGAATATTGCTTATTAAAAAAACAGTAATATGTTTTGGGTCTAATTTTTCATACTTTTACATAAATATTTGCAGGAGCTGGAATGTATATGTACATGTGTTGTGGCTGTATGACATGTACATGTATGAATGTATATGTACATGTGTCCTCAAACCAGGACAGTCCATGTTAAGTTTAATGTATTGTCTAATATGAGTTATTATTCTGTCTGAAATAGAAAGGAGCAGTCACCTTGCTCTTTGATATATTTGGACATGATAGACTTGATATATAGCAGAAAATTCAGTTCAGCATCTGGATGAGAATAGAGATCATTACACATCAAGAAAACAATCCGTACCATATCCCTTTTCTACAAGAACACATTTCTCTCTCTCTTTAGTGTCCTCCTTTCAAAGTCAGAATTCAGTCTGGTCACAAAAACAATAAATGTTTACTAGCAAGACGCTCCTCTTAGGCACTGCCTTTTTCTTTATTTCTGTAGTACGCTGTTTCCCTCCAGGCTTCTGAAAACAGGAATGCTATTTCATTTTTCTAAAGTGAATTCCTCTCTTATGCTCACTGTTTTTGGCATTGTCTCATGCCTTTGATGTCATTTAAACCTGTGTAAACTGAATAACATCAAATTTATTTCAAAATAAAAGAATAAAAGAAAGATAGTGCTGAGTTTACTTTGGCTCAATAGTTACCTTTTCTCTCTTGTTAATAGAAAGTTTCTCCAATGTGGTAAAATAATTTGGAATCCTTAAAATATGAAAAGATTAGAAAGCAATTCTGGGAAATGTATTAATGGAAATGAGTCTATTTCTGGCATAGACTTTCACCAGTTCTAAATTCAGAAATGGTTCAGGGAATTTTCAGTATCTCTGCTCACACAGGCAGTTACTATACAAACAGCTCCACTGACTTCAGTGAGTCTCCTTAGTCGAACAATGCTTGCAGTACAATGAGTTATGTCAATACTGCTAAATAAAAGAGGGACAGTATTAGTTCTTTAGCTTTGAGGCCAAGAGAAATGGTTTGACTCTAGTAAAGTGACACAGCATTGGTTCTGGATTTCATATGACATCCTTATATATATATACACATACATGTACACATAGACATTATTTTCCAGTTTTAAATGTCTGAAATGTTTTAAGATTTGTGTGGGAGCTTGCCAGACTGATAATTCATAGCATGACACAGAAGATATGGCTTGGGATGGAGTGATAGGAGGTAAAGATGCCTGAGCAAGCAAAGTGTGCTGGTGTCATGATTTAACCCCAGCCGGCAACTAGGACCATGCAGCTGCTCATGCAGTTTTCCCCCTTCACCCCTAGAAGGGTAGGGACAAGAAGGAGAGAAGGAAGGGAAAGGAAAAGAAAGGAACAAAAACCCCAACAAACAAACAAATTGTGGGTTGAGATAAAGACAGTTTGATAGAACAATATCAGAAAAGGAAAATAGCAATAACAACAATAATAATAATAATAATAATAATGACACAAGTCACTCTCACCACCCTGTAAATTGGTGAAATTGGCACTGTCCAGAGCAGTGATCACGAATTCCCATCCCCTGGCCACCCCTCATTTATATACTGAGCATGATGTCTATGGTATGGAATATTCCATTAGCCATTCCATTGTTCTTCTATCTCCTTCTCAGCTTCTACAGGAAGCTGAAAAAAGTCCTTGAATACTATAAATATCACCTAGCAACAACTAAAGCAATATGCACTATTGACATTCCTTTCATACCAAATCTGAAACATAGCAGCCACTAGAAAGAAAAAATAGCACTTTCCCAGCTGAAACCAGGACAGATGGTTGGAAGACTGGGAAGTGGTACCAGAACAATTTTGTCTGCACTACCTATTGGGAGCATTCCTTGGTACATGCTGTCCCCCAAACCATTTTTCTGGCTTCTTGAAGTTATAGGTCAAACCTGTATTAGAGAATGTTTTAACAAGCTGTGTGGACAATCAGTAGTCCAGTGACAGAGTTCACTTTTGACCTGGTTTTATTTAGCAGTATGGAGATGTCATTTATTTCTAATTCATCCAATATTTTGTGTGTGTATCATGTTCTGCTACTTTCTACAGGCTAGTTTAATATAAGGTGTACAGTTTAATTGATTATTGCAAAGTAGAATCTTTTTATCATTTTGCCATTTACTCTTGATGTTATTTTGAGAGCATAGCCTATTCTTGCAATTTTCTTGTGTACTCATTAAATACATCAATAACTACCTCAAAACTATGTGACACAAAATAGACTGTAGTATTTAAAAACACATTTGAATAATTTTTTGCACTAAAGGGGCTAGTATACTTGGAAAGAAAAAGACCATAATTTTGTTATAAATATCTACTTGCATTCCACTGGTGACTGGAAGAAAAAGAAATGTTAAGAAAATCATTGATTCACTTTAAGGTTACTTTGTTGAGTAACAGTCAAAATTGGTGAAACTTTTGCAGATAAAAAAGGCAAAGAAGCACAGAGGCACTCTAAAGGAAATTACTTTTTTATCCTCGGAATATTTGTACTGAGATCAGTTCTAGATCCATGACCTAACTTTTACACTTAGGTTTTACACAAACGACCAACTGTCTATAAGATAAATCAGGTATTGACAACATGAAAGTTTATTCCATCAGAATTCAACACAGATAGCAGTTTTTCTCATGAAGGCCACTTATACAGGCTTTGCCTTGAGACTGAAAACTTGATAGCATCCAGGCATCCAGTTCATCTGGGAGGGGGAGGGGCTGTGATATCTCAGCCCTGCATATAAAACTAGATAGGCACATTCATACATCTAAATCAAATATTTCTTACATACTTACCTAAAAGCCCACATAAATAACATTATTCAGGATATGATTAGAAATCAAGAAATTCCAGAAGATACTGTGTTGATGCATTATAGATACATTTCTTTTATGTCAATGAGTTATTATACAAACACAAACAGAATGATACGAAAACCCATTTTTTCCACAACAGCCCAGTGCACAAACTGAATCTATTCTAAACCTTTTATTTCCCTCCAGAAAGAATTTCATCAAAGATAGCCAGTAAGCATGAGCAATGACAGCTGGAATGGCTAATGTCTGGCAAAGTTATAAACAACAGAAATGTTAGTAATGTCAGTAATAAGTAATGATGCCAGCCTACCTAAAATGCATTGCATTTTCTGTATACTTAGAAGATAGTGACGTTTCAGCTAGTAACGTCAAGGAAGTATAAATCCTGTATTTAGTTATATTGACATCAAGTATCAATCTAACATGTTTTCAAACATTTTTCCACTAGAAATGACAATGTGAATTTCTTTAGGTAAATTTATATAAAACCATAAAGAAAAATAAATCTATTAAATCTGGCAAGGGACATCAAGGGCAACAATAAAAACTTCTACAGGTACATCAGTGATAAAAGGAAGATTAGGGAAAATGTGGGCCCTGACCAGAAGGAAATGGGAGACCCAGTCACCTGGGATATGAACAAGGCTGAGGTGTTCAATGACTTTTTTGCCTCAGTCTTCATGGGCAAATGCTCTAGCCACATCGCCCGAGTCACAGAAAGAAAGGGCAAGCTCTAGGAGAATGAAGAACCGCCCACTGTAGGAGAAGATCAGGTTTGACACCATCTAAGGAACCTAAAGGTGCACAAGTCCATGGGACCTGAGGAGATGCGCCCCTGGGTCCTGAGGAAACTGATGGATGAAGTTGCCAAGCCACTATCCATCATATTTGAGAAGTTGTGGCAGTCCAGTGAAGAACCTGTTGAGTCCAAAAGGGGAAACAGAATCCCCATTTATAAAAAGGGAAAAAAGGAAGACCTGGGGAATTACAGGCCAGTCAGTCTCACCTCTGTGTCTGGCAAGATCATGGAGCAGATCCTCTTGGACATTATGCTAAGACACATGGAAAATCAGGAGGTGATTGGTGACAGCCACTATGGGTTCACTAAAGGCAAATCGTGCCTGACATATCTGGTTGCCTTCTATGATGGCATTACAGTGCTGGTGGATAAGGGAAGAGCAACCAACATCAATTACCTGGACCCGTGTAAAGCATATGACACTGTCCCACACAAGATCCTTGTCTCTAAATTGGAAAGATATGGATTTGATGGATGGACCACTCTGTAGATAAGCAATTGGCTGAATGGCCGCACTCAAAGAGTTGTGATCAAGGGCTCGATGTCCAAGAGGAGACCAGTGATGAGTGGTGTTCCTCAGGGGTCAGTACTGGGACCGTTGCTGTTTAACATCTTTGTTGGCAACATGGACAGTGGGATTGAATGCAGCCTCAGCAAGTTTGCCGACAACACCAAACTCTGTGGAGTGGTTGACACACCTGAGGGAAGGGATGCCATCCAGTGGGATCTGAACAGGATGGAGAGGTGGGCTGTTGCAAATCTCATAACGTTCAACGCGGCGAAGTGGAAGGTCCTACAACTGGGTCGAGCAATCCCAAGCAGAAATACAGGCTGGGCAGACAGTGGATTGAGGACAGCCATAAGGAGAGGGACTTGGGGATGTTCATGGATGAGAAACTCAATGTGATTCAGCAATATGTGTTTACAGCCCAGAAAAAAATGCATCCTAGGCTGCATCCAAAAAAGTGTGACCAGCAGGTTGAGGGAGGTGATGTGAGACCCCACCTGGAATATTGCATCCACTTCTGGAGTCCTCAGCACAAAAAGGACATGGACCTGTTGGAGTGAGCCCAGAGGAGGGCCACAATGATGATCAGAAGGCTATAGCACCTGTCCTATGAAGACAGGCTGAAAGAGTTGGGGTTGTTCGGCTGGGAGAAGAGGAGGCTCCAAGGACATCTTATAGCAGCCTCTCAGTACTTAAAGGGGGCCTACAGGAAAGATGGGATGGGAGTTTTTATCAGGGAGTGTAGCGATAGGATGAGGGGTAATGGTTTTATACTGAATGAGGGTAGATTTAGACTAGATATTAGGAAGAAATTCTTTACTGTGAAGGTGGTGAGACACTGGAATGGGTTTCCCAGAGAAGTTGTGGGAAGTGTTTAAGGCCAGGTTGGATCGGGCTTTGAGTAACGTGGTCTAGTGGGAGGTGTTCCTGGCCATGGCAGGTGCATTGGAACTGGTTGATCTTTAAGGTCGATTCCAACCTAGACCATTCTATGTTTCTATTTAAAATAGTGGTTACTTTATTCTGAACTTAAAGCAAAAAGTTTGTTTTATAACTTGTTTTTTTCCAAAAAAAGCCCCGAAAAAACCTTACTACCACCCCCACACACAAACACAAACCAATACAACCCAAAACCCAACAAAAGCATTCTGCAGAAAAGGAGAAGAATAATACAATTTGGCCACATTTATAAGTAGAAGGGGTCATCACAACTAGGTATGGGCATCTTTACCCTGGCTGAAAACCTAAGTCACTTGCCTGTAAAAAGTCTGCTTTACCAAATGGAGGAGAGACTGTATTAACTTATTACACCTACAGCATGACTATGTGGATTGGAATTTGTGTTTACCATGAGGATAAACCCGCAAAACAATTCACTTCCAAACTGAAGTCTATGTCACAGGGTCAAGGTCCTAAGTCCACCACTGAACCTTTCATGCAGTAGTAAGTCAGAGAACGTGTGAAAACACGATTTGCCATAGACAGCCAATTAGCTAACAGAAATACTGGTGGTGAGGAGTATTTCTGCATGGGGAGAGCCGTGGTTCCAACCTAGGGCTTATACCTGAGGTTGCCTCTTGGGGTAAAGCTTTCTCCACTTCCTGTGGAAAAAAAAAGAAATGAATTCTCACTCTTGTAAAATGGCATGATATAACTTTGGGGGTTTTTAACTTCTTTTTCCCCCAAAAATAAATACAGCATTTCTGGAACATTCCCAATTGCATAGGGAAATTTTTTTTCTCTCTTAATGAGTTTTCACAGCTGTTACCTTGTGTGGAAATAGCACAGCAAACAGACTGCAGGTTGGACTGGAGCAGGTGGTTAAAGATAAGAATGGAGGAAAAGATTTGAATCTGAAAGTGATACTGAGAGGACTCCAAGAACAAAACTACCTGTTAAAGCTACGAGGATTTGTAAAGACGTAATTCTCCTTGACGAATGCAGCTCGAAATGTGAGGTACTGAGCGGACAAACAGATCTTTTATATTTCATGTTAGTGTAAATTAAGAATTGATTTTCCTTCACTTGTCTTTTCTAAGCATGTCTATGCTGTCTTTATCAGATGCTGTAAATAAACACTTTATTTACATTTTACTATAACCTTGTAAGTTAAAGGTAGTTTCAAAAAAACTACCTAAGGTATGCCTTACCAAAGTTGCGCTGATCCATATAACTAGGTCACTGCAGCATTTGTACACAGAGCCTGGCACTCCTACCAATTTCCACAAGGAGGCCAAAGGGTAACAAGGTATACATCCACTAAAGCTTCATAAATCAATTTGAGAGCTAGTGTTATAGGGGTCAGGAGAGAAAGCGTCTTCAGTGATCAGTGATAACCAGAAAAAATCACTCACAATGCTGTAAGTTCATGGGGAATATTACTGAAACCAAGGATCCCAAAGGAGAATGCAAAAAATAGAACACTTTATTTTGGTAATGCTGCAAAACTTCAAATGATTTCTGTTTCAAGGTCACAAAACAGAACCCTTAATACAATTGTCATTTCTATTGAAGCTACTAGATAATATGGTTGATAATCGGGGATGAGGAAAAACATAGATGTATTAAAATACATAAATCCCAATCTATGACAAATAGTAACAGTATGCAGTCCATTCATAGGTTTTGTATAGACAAAGCATATAGTGTTCAGTTGCGCAGACTGTCACTGAGCAACAGAGGGGATGACTGTTGTTATGTATAATCTTTGCTACAGCACATTTTATCAGGTTAAATCCCCGGGAAATGAAGAACGACAAGAAGATTGCTGTTTCAACAGCAACAATTGAACATGATTTGATGAGGACTTTTTGGACCAAAGAGTAGGGACAGATGGGTGAAGAAAGACAGTAATCAGGGAGTCTGCAGTAGAACACAGACCAGAGGAAAAAAAGGAAAATTATATGCAGAGGGGTGGAAGTAATACTTTCAAACTATAGAAATACAGTGGGAAGGAAAAAGATTTTTTTCTGAGCCTTTTTTTGTCTTCCTCATCCAGCAGTTCCGACTATTTTTTTTAATTATCTTGTTCTAGTTAAATCAAATATAAATTTAGACATGAAGAATCACTGATGTCTTTTCACACATCCTCTTCTAGAAGGAGACACGAGAGTGTTATCTCAGGATTTTGGCTCTTTCTGTTTGTTTGTTCACCTGGGTTTGGTTTTTGGTTTTTTTTTTTTTGTTTGTTTGCTTGTTTGCTTGCTTTGATTCCATAGCTTTTAAATATTTAAATCTGTAGATTAAGTGCATTAGCATACAACATTTTTGGTGGTAAGCAAAGAGTAACACAGCTCTTACTCTCAAGTTCGCAGAAACCCTGGACCATCAGAGGGGAGTCCAAAAGGAGTTACCCAGGACACAGTTTCAGTATGAAATAACCTATATGTTTCTGGCATCCTTGATACCTGAAAAACAGAAGACTTTTGAAGTTAATTTTGTGTGTATTGCTCCCACTTGGATGACAAGCTCTTTAATTCATTTCTTTTCTAGAACTGAGCCAAACTGAATAGTCAATTGGATCTGAAACTGAATATTCATCTTCCTGGGATCCGCAAAAGAATTTGAAAAAGAAGAAAAAATTGCAACAAATTATTTTGATACTACCATTTTTCTCTCAAAGATAGCTGCCTTTCCAGAAGGCTGGCCTTGAAAACCAAATACAATCCAAGTCAACCAAGCATATCAACAGAAGTGGAATATGTCACAAGTAATATGTGAATTGATGTTCTTGTTGTGTATGGTTTTGAGCATTTTTTTTCTTGGAAAACATACACCCATTACAGTATTTCTTCCATGGTACACCTTGCAGAAAAGTTATTTGCTACATTTATGAGACATTGCTGAAAAGTCATGCAAGTGTTCAAAAGAACAGAAGGTCATCATGTTTGACTGGTATGTGAATAAAAGATAAAATAGTTGTTCATAATTCTATGAAAATTAGCCAGACTTTACAGTGGATTGACTTTGTTCTAAGCAGCTATATCTGAAGGCCTTAGGCACAAGAATATAATTTTTAATATGTAAGCCTTCAGAATCTGTATTGGGTTTATGTGGCAAAATTTTGGTAGCAGGGAGGCTGCAGGGGTGACTTCTGCAAGAAGATAGTAGGAGCTGCTGCCATGTCAGAATCAGTTCCAGCTCTCTTCAAGACAGACCTGCTGCTGGCCAAAGGTAAGCCAATCGGCATTGCTGGTAGCACTCGTTTGATAAAGAGAAGCAAAAATGCTGTGCAGCAACTTTGAGAGAGAAGCGAGAAAATGTTAGAGAAAGAACAAGGCAGGCACCAAGATCAGAGGAGAAGAAGGAGGAGGCGCTCCAGGTACTAGAGCAGAGATTCTTCTGCAGCCCATGGAGAAGACTATGGTGACACAGGTTGCTTTCCTGCAGCCTATAGAGGACCACAGTGGAGCAGATATCCACCCTGCAGCCCATGGAGGTCTCTGCAGCATAGCAAGTGGATGTGCCCCATAGGAAGCGATAAACCATGGAGAGCCCACACAGGAGCAGATTCCTGGCAGGGGCTGAGGCCCACAGGGAGAAACCCATGATGGAACAAGTTTTCTGGCAGGACCTGTGACTTGCAGGGGACCCACACTGGAGCAGTCTGATCCTGGAGGACTCTACCCTGTGGAAAGGACCCATGGTGGAGCAGTTCTTGAAGCACTGTAGCCTGTGGGAAGGACACACATTGGAGCAATTTATGAAGGACTGTATCCCACCAGAGAGACCCCACACTGGAGCAGGGGAAAAGTGTGAGGAAGGAGCAGCAGATATGAAGCCCTATGAACTGACCACAACCCCCATTCTCCATCCCCCTGAGCTGCTTAGGGGGAGGAGGTAGAAGAGTCAGGAGAAAAGCTGAACCTGGAAAGAAGACAGTTGTGGGGGGGAAGGTGGTTTTAGATTTGTTCTTGTTAACTGAAAATAAATTAAATTAAGTCATGTCAAATCTGTTTTGCTCATTATGGTAGGTGGTGAGTGATCTCCCTGTTCTTATCTCAACCCATGATCTTTTTCATTAAAATTTCTTCCCCTGTTCTGTTGAGGAGGAGTGATACAGTGGCTTGGTGGGCACCTGGTGGCCAGCCAAAGTCGATCCACCACAGAATCACAAATATTTTCAATCCAGTTAAAATGTTATTCACCCCCCTAAATGGCATCAATAGCCGCCTTACTTGCTGAAGAACACATTTTTTTTTTTCTCAAAGGATATTATCAATGCAGTATGGGATTAAATTAATGGAGATTCTCATAAACTAATCTTTAGCTTCTATAAATTCATGTTCATTCCATGTAATCCAATTTTCAGTACTACAAAATTTAAAATTATATGCCTTACACGATCATTTGATAAGTTAAGAAGGATCAAGGTAAATTTTTTTTCAGAAACACATGCATCAGTGTTCAGACTGTATTGACATGTGAATACAGATTTACCTGCCTCCACTTTCACTCATATGTTTCATATGTATACTGAATCATTTAATATAACCGATTTCATATTAAAATGACAATAAAATGCATAGGGTTTTGTAACAGCTGACAGTTCATTCTTTAACCACTTTGATTTAATATGTCAGCTGTGAATAAAAGCACATATAACAGGGAGGGCTGGGAGAAAGAGGGAGGAAGTAAGGTCCCTTAAAAAATATTCCAAACCAGAAAAGCTACAGTGTTTTTCCACATGTTGGCTCTCCCTTTCTAAACTGAGTTTTGGAACGGCTTACACACATAAAACAAATACTAAAAGAGCTATACTTTGTTGTCTTTTAGTATAGGATTTGCTACCGATTTGAATGTTACTCAACCGCCTCCCAAAGATCTGCATTTTGATCCAAATAGTGTTATATCAGTCATTTAAGTTTTTAGGGCATATGCTAGGGATTAGTATCTATGGCTGCCTAGAAAAGAGAAAATTAATCTCACAGACTATTTTAACACTTGTTTTCATTCCTTATTGGAAGAAAAAAAAAAACCTGATACATTACAGAGTTCTGAAACACTGAATATAACAGCTAAGATGTCTGGAACACTGAGCATCACTGAGCTTTGCATGTCTGCAAGGTTCATGTTTCTGATGTGAAGTAGGTAGGTCAATAACAACTCAGAGTTTTGGTGGTCTTTTCCCCTCTTCAGAATTCGTCTTCAGACCTGAGAGACAGTTTTTCAAATCTATGACATTCTCCTGAAAAGAAAAATTGCCAATTCTCAGACACTTCTGAACCATCATTTCTCCCAGATCACTTCATAGCTTCTCAGTGAATTGTGGAAGATATGTTGCAAGCACTGTTGTACAATGAACCTTACAAGAATTTTGCATTAACTTAATACTGAGACAATATTGATTATGGTCACTGCACTGTCTATCTCTGAAGAAGAATATCTGAGGCAAAGCACCAAAGAATCAGTGTTACCAGAGTTATGCAATCATGCATCAAGACAAGGCAATGGTGACAGAGTTAAGAAATAAAATCAACATAGGTATTCATGGATCTCAGATATTCATGGAATTATAGAATGGTTTAGGTTGGAAGAGACCTTGAAGATCATCAAGTACGAACCCCCCTGCCGTGGGCAGGGACACCTCCCACTAGACCAGGTTGCTCAAAGCCCCATCCAGCCTGGCCTTAAACACCTTCAGAGATGGAGCTCCCACAACTTCTCTGGGCAACCTGTTCCTGCGCCTATTTTCTATGAGTTTTTAGTTTAAGTCAATTAAAAAAAGTTCCACAACTCCATTTCACCTCTTCTTTTTAAATGATTTCTCCAAAGGTAGATACATTAAGAAATGTAGCATTTTCTTTTGAACAACAGCATGAAAATGCCTCTTTAATCAAAACTTTAAAAGACAGACAAAAAATAAATACAGGTACAAAGTGATTAAATTCTTTTTGTCGAAGTCAGGTGTCTACATTTAAAACTCAGAGGAGTGAAGAAAATGGTCTTTAAAGGAGAGGCTCAGATCAAGAAGAAAAGTCCCTCCAAAGACTACCTTTTTTGAGCAGGCACCATTTTAATTTGTTTAACTAGTAAATGGGTTCTGAGTGATAAGCAAATTGGGAAAAGCATAAATGTGGTTTCAACAACTTTTCCCTGGTTAATAAAAGGTTAGAATGACTTCCATACATTTTAAACACCAAAAAATTATGATAAACTTTAGAGTTTCCTGATGATTATTCTTTTTTTTTTTTTTTTAACAAGAGTAAACCAGCTCTGCAAGGCAATGTTGCACTCTGAACACCTATGAAACGTAATGCGCATGAATGATTTTACAAATAGCTGAATATTCAAATAAAATCATTATTGTTTGCTTTTATGAATTGTAAATTATCACCCTGTTGAGGAAGGGGAGTGACTGAGCAGCTGGGTGGGAGTCTAGCCCTTAGCCCAGGCCAACCTACCACATCCCGCTTACATTCTGAGCCAGTTGTAGTCTGGAAAGACGTGTTAGCTGCATGGACTGCATCTGAGAAGCTTGGGGATGTGAACTCTAAAAAGTTTATCTGTTTCTATTTGTGTAAGTTTGCCCTTAAAATGACACTGTAAAACAACCTCGTCTATTGATGAACTGCAGCAACAAAGTTTAACTCATGCATAAGCATTTTATGTTTCCACATAATATACTGCCCATGACAGCTTGACCTCAGAATTGTCCCTTTCCACCCCTTCCCCTTGTTCTTTCCAGCCCTTTCACAGAAATGCTGACTTACAGACTTTCTTTTTCCTAGTGACAGAGATTACTTGTGTTTCAGTGAGTTCAGAACTCTGCTTGCTGTGACTGGCAGCTTGACTATGTGTGCTGATTGGCCAACCTAATAAAGTAATTAATTTTTAATAATCTGTAATTTTTTCTTGAAATCCAGAGGAACTTTTTAATTTTGAGACCTTCATCCTCTGCATCATTTGATTGAAATTGCTCATTTTCGAAGTTATTTATGGGGAGATGAGGAAAGGTAGTGTGATAGGGCAAAGAGAGTTTAAGTCTTGTTTTCTTAAAAAAAAAAGGTCACAATCTAAGGAAAAAACATGGCAGAAGCTAGTCAGCAGAGAAAGCTGCAGCTAGACACTAGACCCTTTCAGATTGCAAGTACCTTCCTCAGCCACCCGTATACCCTTTTCTCAGCTCGTGATCCAGGGTTCAGATTTCTTCACTAAAGACTGGTCTCTCAAGTACCTTTTGTGTAAAAAAATTATACTTAGAGCGTTTAGAAAGAAAGTGGGACATTTAGGTTCCTTTTTTCCCTTAGCCTTACCTAGTTCAATACCATGCCTTTTCACTGACTTCCATAACCAACAGGTCATCCCCTCCTTGTGTGTCCTTTTTTTGACATTTTTTTTTTTTTTTGGTCTTATTATTGCTTGTCTGCCAAAATTAAGTAACTAAATGTCCACAACTTTACATTCAGCCTGAGTACTAGTTTCCTGGTAAAAACATTCCTAGGGTGGCAGAAGTTAAAGATTTTAATTCCTTTCATCTGGAAAGGGCATTGAACCCAGGAATCATTGACAAAGGCAAAGACTCAATCAGAGAGGTGTTCTTAGAGCATGACTAATACACACTGACAGGATCTGACTCTTTACAAACTATCACTTACTTTTAAGTGCCATAACCGTCAAGCTATAAGTTATTCATGTCTTTGGAGGACTCTTCATTTCTCCTATTGAAACTATGCCACCATGCAGGAAAGAATTCAAGATTTATGAGGTTCAAAAGAATGCTGAGGAGTTTAGCTAAATACTGTTGCAGCTGGAACATCTGCTTCAAAGAAGGAAACTCTGGATTTTCTGGTGTTTTGTTCAGCCTGTTTTGACAGAGAAACATGGTTTATTTGATTATAAAATATTTTTTTTAAACTATATTTCATATCAACCAATTTGGACAGAGATGTGAGGGTTCTGAGTTTATTTGTTCTTTCAAGGTTCACAAAGCCTCACAGGTTAAAAAGGGAGGCCCTTGAAACTGCAAAAAACACTCATGCAAGTTCAGTTTACTAAGCACTAGAGAATGAACTTAGGACACAGAAAATTTAAATGAGAAGTGCCTGAACTTCTGAGGATCCACATTCCTTTGTTTTCATGTGTCCTGACCTATACCCTCCTACCTTCAAGTGTCATGCTTTCTACCTTGATTCCTGCTTCTCCCACCTCCCCAAAATAAAACCTCAGTTACATGTTTCATACTTTGTGCAAGCTTTTCCTGCCTCTTCCCTATACCCTCTACTTCCCAAGTCACTCTAACATGGGGATAGAGCTTTCCAACCATCTATGCTGGCATCCTTGTAGCTTTGGTGAAGTTTCATTGCCTTCTTGCACATTGTTAGACAGATGATACCTCGCACTCCCAGTCTCAGAAATCTTTACTCTTTTACTCCTGACAACATTTAAACCCTCAGATTTAAATAGATAAGCTCTCAGTTGCAGGCCGTTGCCACAACCCAAGTGTCCACTAGAAATGAGAATCAGATAGGGCATATACCAGTTTTCAGGGCATTCTTCAACTCTTCGTATGTTGACACTCACACAGAGAAGTGTGACTAGCCCTTTCGTGATATAATTTGTCCACTGTAGAAAAGCTTCAATTGAACACACTAGTGATGTTTACCTATGCAATGTGAGAGACCAGTCTTGGTGGTAGTGTAAGTACCTAAGTATCACTTAGGTTTTTAATAATGGCAAAGGGGACTATCTCATCTGTATTTCTGTCTGTGATTTCCCTTCTAATAATTTTTGAACCCTCTGAGTAATTTAAAGAAGATTTAACAGAGGGGTTGAAACCTCCAAGATGGGTAAATTCCTGCTACTTTCATATAAATAAGTGGGTGGCCAGTGCTGGGATTGAGGTCTAGTTACTTTCAGGCTGTCACACAGCAGCCTTCACAAAGCTGTCATATTTCTCTGCGGAAAAAGGCATAATAAAAATATGCAATTTATTGTACTGGATACACATGTACTGAAAATTTGGTTTATTAAAATTTAAATTAATCACCGAAATGGGAGAAATTTGTAGGAACAAGGCTTCACCCTACCCAGTCCTCTCTAACTGATGAGACACAGAGGAATGCATCCTGACCTAGTAAGGAAGTTAATTGTACTTTTCTTTTAGGTAGTATTTTAGACTTTTAATGAGTCATATTTATATGTTTGTCTCTATTTGAAAATAAATTAATTACTTTTGTTTCTCCATATATTTTAAAAATGCAGAAAACTATCTTCATTAATTTAAGGTATTATGAGTAAATAGGTGTCTCATTAAAATAACAGAAGGTGGATATTTAAGATTGGACCCTGCCCTTACCATCTCCTAATGGCTAGTACTATGTTGTTGCACACTGAATACGACTTTAATTGGGTCTTAAATACTGAGATGCCCTTCTGAGGTACTCACCTTTTCCACTGCACAGTCTGGGGAGCTTAGACACATTAATCAAGTTTTTCTGTTCCTAACTGGGCCTTGACAATGCCAGAACTGCAGCATCTTGCTCTTAGTCACCTCTAACTTTTGCTAGATCTAGCTCAGACTGTCTTAAATGAGAAATTCACAGCTCAAAATACCAAAACCAAGGAAAGCATACTGAATTTGGGACAGTTTTTTTTCCTCTAGAAAGGACAATTTATGCTTTAAAAAAAATCCTGCCCAAAGTCTACAAACCTGAGTCTCCTACTGATTTGCAGTTGAAAATGTCACAAGTAAGTGTTATGTTAATATTAAAATTGTTCTACCACGTCAAAGTGGAATAAAGTATAAATTAGTAGTATGATTTAGATGTGCATAGAATCTCATGAAATAAAATTAAACTAAGGTTTTGATTTCAAATTTGAAGAAAATTATTTTCTGAAATGTATCCCTATTCGCTTTTCTTCACCAGATCTTTTCCTTTCAAGGATACTATGCTGTAGTGTGATATGTCCACGCAGTGCAGACTGTTCATGATATTCTTCAGTTGGTTGTTTAGAGAAACCTTGTCACCACTTTGGGATGATAAGAGTTCAGTTGGATGTCTTAAGAACCTTATTCTGAGGTCGCATATTTTGGATTTCTCTCCACCATGACAGATAAGTAAGTTATTAATATATTTTACAATATCAACTATATCAACTAGGGAATTTACATGGTTAAGAGGCTTGATACAGCATACAATAGGAATTACAAGTTCACACTTTTTTTCCCCCCTCTAAAAATCAGCATTATTTCTTAATTATTCCAAAGAAAACATAAAAATATTTTCTTATTAGCTAGTTATTTAATGGCCATCATTAGTTTTCTGTCTACGATATTTTTGAGAGCAAGTCTGTATTTCTTATAAGATTTTTTAGTGGTATTATCTGGGTGTATATTTCCAATAAACTGTAATTAAACTTAGGGTTTGTACAAGCAAACAAAATGGAGAAAAAACACACTCCATGGAAATAAAAGCAATGTCAATGAAAAATTATTTCCTTTTTCTTGTTTAATATACAACTTTGAATAAGTTATTTTCTTATTATTAGAAAAGCACTTATTGATAACATTAACATACGACAGTAGATATAATAATAGCAAAAAAGATCTATTGTTGTCTAAATATTCTTTTCGTCTCTTAATCACTTTTGATAGGATTTTACTGCCCCTTTATAGTCTGCACTCTACCTCCAAGCAACATTTACAAAACCACTTTGGGATGTATTCCTCTAATTCTCAGGCTGTACTCCATAAAGCTAATCTTGAGCCTTTTGAAATCAGCTACACACTCCTAGTAAACTTTATAAGAAGAGATTGCTCCATTAGCAGCTGCTATCAGAAGTCAACAAAAATCTGAAACAGAGGAATGAGGTCCAAAGACAGAAGGTGATGCTGGAGTAAGTAGCAGCATATTGGAGCTCTAAGGGAAAAATAATGGGATTAGTGTAAATAACATGTGTGTGCCTGGAGGCAAAAGATATTTTTTTAAAGGTCACCCATATATAAATGTTGCCAGAGGACTTTTAATTATCAATATAATTTTGTCACTTGCATGCTGCTTGGAGCTCCACCCATATTTTCTGAAATCTCCATGCAAAAAAAAAAAAAAAAAAAAAAAAAATGTCATAGGAGCCTCTTCACACTTAACATCGATTTTTAATTTTAAGAGAATCACAATAAATAGCAATATTATACAACAGATTAAAATAACAGTGTAAATGAAGCTGATATACATTCTTCTCTGGAGTACTGCCTCCAGCTCTGGAGCTTTCAGCACAGGAAAGACATGGACCTGTTGAAGTGGGTCCAGAGGAGGGCTAGCAAAATGACCAGAGGGATGGAACACTTCTCCTGTGAAGAAAAGATGAGACAGTTGGAGTTGTTCAGTCTGGAGAAAAGAAGGCACCAGGGACACCTTATTGTGGCTGTTCAATACTTAAAGGGGGCTCATAAGAAAGATGGGGACAGACATTTTAGCAGGGCCTATTGAGATAGGACAAGGAGTAATGGTTTTCAACTAAAAGAGGGTAGATTCAGGATAGATATAAGGAAGAAATTTTTCACTAAGAGGGTGGTGAAACACTGGAACAGGTTTCCCAGAGAGGTGGTGGATGACCCATCCCTGAAAACATTCAAGGTCAGGTTGGACGGTGCTCTGAGCAACCTGATCGAGTTGAAGATGCCCCTGTTCATTGCAGGGAGGTTGGACTATATGACCTTTAAAGGTCCCTTCCAACTCCAACTATTCTATGATTTTATGATTCTATGATTCTCTTCTACATAGCTAAACTACATAGCTGCTACATACTATCATATATCCTAGAATATTATTTGCCATAATATCAAATTATTTAGGTGTTCTTTATCATTTATAAGAAATAAAAATAGAGCATCCTTGAGAGATTCGCAGTAATACATAACTAATCCATTATTGTCTATGAATTCCCTAGTATTAAGTTTGGGAGTTCAATATATGATTGATCTATTAGTTCAGCCTAAATATCTTAGTTAAATCTCCTCCCAAAACCAAACTGAAAGCTGGAGCAGGTCTGTATTGTGTCACTCTGGTCCACTGTGTGTCCCAATAAAAAATTGGGATTATACCGCCCATTCCTGGAACCAATTCTTAAATTATTTTTCCTAATAATATTATTTAATGGGAAATAAAATATATGTTCCATTGAAAATTTACCTACTTTCTTCGTGAACTACCTGTGACTGCACTCTATTGAAGGTTTGTAGTCATGAGCTGCAGTCCTTCAGCTTGGAGAATTAAATTTTCTCACTACTTTTTTAGCATTCTTGCCATATAATTAATGAAGCTTATGCAAGAACATTTCTGATTTAAAGTATCTTGCACCATGCTGATAAGTTTAATGGATAGCCCTGACCTTTAAATTATAACACACATTCAATGAATCAGCAGAATAATAGGTCATCTAGCAAACATGAGTTCTACCTCCAGTATATAAGAACAAACATCTAACAAACTCACATCTGATCATTGGTAAAATACTCTATACTGTACAAATAAAACATTTGTTTATCCTATTAAAATGTCAAGCTTTATTAGCTTGAAGAGGTCACCAGCTAGAGCTTCACGCATATGCATGTTAATTTATTGTGGTATAAAGGTAAACAAGGGAATGTAACCAATATATGTTGACAGTAATTTATAGAGTCTCAAGTCTTCTGTTTTCAGGGGCATTAATAGCTGAATGTAGTTAATCATTTAGTTCTTCTGTAAGTCCAATGCCTGTGAAAAATTTGAAGCCTGGCACAATGCAATCTGTACTGTGGGCTCACAGAGGCCGTAGGTTGACCTACAGGGAAGTTGAATAAAAGCAGCTTATATTACATGTACAAGTACAAAGGGACAGAGACAAGTTAATACTGTTGGATACATTATTTTTTTCTCCCTTTTCTGAAGAACTTCTTTTCTCATTAAGCACTCTCCCCTAGTGTTCACTGCTACTTTCCATACCACCTGTAGGAAATCTTCTATTATATCAATACATTGCATTGAGAAATAGGTGAAGGTGATTTTGTACAGAAACTTGTTTGTATGCAAAGTGAGACTTTTTTCTTACAACAACTACCACAACAACAAAACAGTAAAAGGATGTAAAAACAACTCTGAAAGCTGAATTGTCCCTAGTCCCATTGCACAGAGAGGAGAGAAGCTGATCAACTTTCAGCAAGTGCTCCCTATAGAACACTACCATTTACCTTTAGACCTTAGGATTTAGGGAAGTTTTTAAACAAAGAGTGAAAACCTGGAAGAGACAAAAAATTAAACAGAAGACTAACTGAAGCCCGATACCACCATTCCCGCAGTAGCAAGGGTAGTCTGACATGCCCTTAGTGCTGAAAAATTTTATTCAACAACTATGTACATTGGTTGCAGTAGTAATGTTAAAAGATCCAGTATTAAACCCTGTTGCACTGAGCCTTGTTACTTGCTGAAATGTTTTTTGCCCAGTATATCTCAAAACAGAACAGTAGAGTTTCTTGTGAAAGGTTAAAGATTACAAAAGGATATTTAGGGATGGCAACCAGATGTATCCCATTTTTATCTCACTGATATGCTACATATGACCAGCGTCCAAAAGGATTTAGCTGCCAAATGTAGGATTCTGCTATGACTTATAATGTCCATGAAAAATATCTATGAAAAGCAAAGGTGGATAAGTGTTGTTTGATCATGTCAGTCCTTTTTTATTTTTACACGGAGGAAATATTATTTTATTTGTCCCTGATACTATTGCAGAAACACTATACCATACCATCAGAAAAACAAAGAAGGTTTCTTTACCTCTTTACAGTGATTGTGCAATAGTGACTTTGAAAATTGGCTATGAACTTTAAATTAGAGATAGATTCAAACTTCATCTTCACCCAGATCTTTCCAGATTTTCATGCATTTTGAATCTCAAGAGTAATAACCCAGGAATTTGTTGATGCTCATGTCAGCATCCAACACCTTTGATACATTTTATGCTTTCTTGAGGTTAAGTAAAATAAAACACATTTACATCAGCTGGGGAGCTGAACTTTGGAATTTATGGAAAAGAACAAAAAAATTATTCTCAATATCTTTGCAGCAGCTATTTTTCAGATTCAGAATGCTAAGATACAGATACTCAGTACTTGATGTAATACCTGGGACTTCTGTAGTGTTTTTCATCTCAGGTGCCTATCAAGAAGTAAATGTAGAACAAAACTTCTAACCCAGCCAAGTTTGCAACACATGCAACCTTCAATCTGTACTGATCACTACAGCCTCCCAAGGTGGCAAGGGCATTATATATCATCGCTTGCCTGTACCTTAACTCTGCTGGTATTTTTAGCATGTGCAGAGTAATGTAAGCTTCAAATTTAACTTCAGTTTCGAATAGATCTCTCACACCATGGTGATGAGAGGCATATGACTGCTGATAAATACATTTGTGCTTCGCTTTTATTAAGTAAACCTCACCATGTCAGAGGAACATACTGGAAGTGTTATCATCCCTCTTCTACTGACAAGGAAATGGAGTCGCAAAGACATTAAAGTAACTTCCAAGGTCAATAACAAATCAAGAGAAACATAGAGAGGTTTGCTGAAGAAGCAAAATGCACTTTTTGGCCCCATCATTAGAACCAGATGGTGATGCATGTTTCCCCTTTATATGATAAAGTTGAGGCCATGTGGCGGCACACCTTTTTTTCCCCAGCCCCTGCTATCTTATTCAGGTTGCAGCTGTGCCTACCCTGAGTGGTATAGTTGAGATTAGTTAGCAATCATGACAGGAATTGTAGAAGAACTGGCAAGCATTCTTAAGGGACTTGTAGTTGTATTTGATAAAAACCTCTTCTTGCTTTCCTGTCAGTAACCAGAGTCATAAAATCAGAAAAAGAGACCAATTATCCTCTTTAAGTAAGAATACTCTTGCTCTAGTGTTACATACAGATCATGGTTTAATTCTCTATCATCTCAGATAGTTCTACTGCATAAGGAATTTAAAAAGCCAATAGTTACCTTTTATTTTAAGGCTATTTTTGTGGCAGTAGTTTCTGCTTAGATAGGCAATGTGTCATTTGCCAATTTCTGTTAGCCTTAGTCAGTCTACGTCCTTGAATTGCCTGATGTTCATAGATGTTATTTAGTACTACTGGCACTGTGAGTAAGCTTCAGTGTTGAAAGCCAATAAGTGGAGTCAAGAAGGAGAAGGGCAAAAGAAACTGCAGCTGAAGTAGAAAAAAGTAAATTAACTGACAACTTGACAGACTTATTTTGTTATTTATGTCTCTAAAAATATATTAATGATGAACAAAGTGCTCCTAGTACAGGGTACTAATTGTCATTTCTCACTATCATTATTTGTTTAACTTATGCAGGTAGTTGTTGCTATACTCTGATTATTTAGCGCCATTTTCATAACTGTAATGACCTTGGCATTAGAAATAGCTTATAAAATGACCTAGAAGCAACTTTTGAAGGCATTTTTGAAAAATACGGATGGATTTTCTAGCTGTCAACATGTATTTATTTTTTAATTAATAACTTCTATAAGGAGTGCTTTTTAAAGTTTTTATTTAACTTAGTGTAATTTGTTTCAAAATTATTTTCATTTGAAGTATTCAAACTTCTAGATTCCTAAATCTTCTGATGCATGTGACCGGGTCCGTAAAGGTATGTGTCTCCTACCGACATATTAAAAATGTTGCAATTATACATTTGACATTCACACTTGTTTTCAACCAGATCTTTGGATTTTGTGAATACATTAAAAAAATCCTCCCCTTTCACTGAATTCTTAACATCTCTCTCTGTGAAATGGACTTTTCTAGAGGCATTTCAGATATTTAGCTCTTAGTAGTAAGTCTTACAGAGTTATCAGAACCACTGCTTGGAAGTACTTCACCATGAGTGATATCTTATATTGTCCTGGAGCCAAAATTCCTTTCTTCTAGAAACCCATATGTGTATTACCTGTATTACCACAACTGGAGATTTCAAAACATCACAGTTTTGTAACTTCTGTAGGTATTTTTCATGTCCTTGGTATTTTTCTAATTCAAAAAAGTACACAATTTCTTCAATGAAGTACAAAATAAACCTGGAGTAATTTTTTTTTTTTTTTTTTTTTTTTTTTTTTTTTTTTTTTGGTGGAAATTTAGTGCTTTTCTTGTTTTTTCCCTTTGCTTAATGGTAAAAAATTATCTGCACTGCTTTGATTGTATGTTACATGCTCTGGTAGCTCTGGTAGTCTATTTACTTCCATTTTGAGGAACTATTGGGTTTTTTACCCTTGTTGTAGTCTGAACTCATTGAATATGGTTGTATATTCAGTTTACTACTCTGTGATCACTGCCAGTGGTCTTGCAGGCTAAACAAAATACCAGGTGATTCTCCTTTTAATTTGCTATAATTTTCAAGACTTTTCTATTTAAAAAAAAAAAAAAAAGCTTGTCTTTCTGTGTGTCTTGTTATTTCTGTTGGTGTTTCTGAACTCAGAGAAACACAACACTAACTAGAATCTTAATGTACACTTTCTCTTTCA
Organism: Pluvialis apricaria; assembly: GCA_017639485.1. NCBI lineage: Eukaryota > Metazoa > Chordata > Aves > Charadriiformes > Charadriidae > Pluvialis > Pluvialis apricaria. The sequence goes on from CM030007.1 coordinate 41,063,246, forward strand.
CGAAACAAAAAAAATGGATGTTGGCGCAAATCAAATTCAATACCCTTAAAACACTTCTTTATCAAGTCCTCAAATCATTGTAATAAAAAAAAGTATAATTTTTTTCTGAGATAAATTGATTACTTTTTTAATTACTAGGGTTTTTTTTCCATAAAAATTCTTCTTTTCTTAAAATAACAATTCTACAGTGACAAAAAGACAAAGTAATCTGATAGAGTATATCTATATGTGAATATTAATATAAATCCATAACCCCTCTTTTGTTCCTGAAGATCATTTGATTTTACAGCCCTTTTTGCCCTCATTTTTTTCTTTTAGTAGCCTCCATAATAACCTAAAATACAGAATAGTTAAACTATGATTTTACAAGTGTTTAAGCCCACATTATCAGAAAAAAAAAAAAAAAAAACCAACCCAAAAGCAAACACACAAAGAGACAAAACCCCCACAGTTCTTTTTTCTCTTGCACTTTCTCACTAGGCCCTTACTGACAGATAGGTAGGCTGAAGGCATTTGTGGAGTCTGTTGAAGGGCACAGTTCATGCCCTGGTTTCGGAGGAGGGATATGTTTTGTTTTTCACCAGCTGGATCTGCTCTCTGACTCCGTTCACTAAGTGACAAAATAGCTGTCTGTGCTAGTACAGCGGCAGGCGAACAGGATAAAAGGCCAGTGGAGGGGATCATAGGACCTGCCTTTACAGAACCAAGTCATCAACGAACAGTGCATGAAACTGTATCACTAGTCAAAGTGTAAAAGTAGAGGGTCATTAAATACTAGTGACCTTCTATTCAAAATGAGGAAACAATAGACGAGGAGCTTGTTACCACCTGGGGGAACCAGGTTTGGTAGGTCAAAGAATCTCCTCGGGAGAAGATGAACTTGAGAAAGGATTTGTGGCTGATCAAGAGAAGTCAAATAAGAAAGAAGAGTGGATACTGGAAAAGCACCAGAATTTCTTAGAGCAGCCCTTTCTCTGCAATAAAAATGAAAGCTATGGTGGGTTCAAGAAAAGGACATGTGAAAATCAGATGAACACTGAAAAAAGTTTAGGAACAGAATGACATACAGGTATTCCTTATTTAATATGTATGCTTATTTCTTTTAGATGATTAAAAAGAATGTTTTTTCTTTGAAGCCTTCATCTTAGAATCATAGAATGATTTAGGTTGGAAGGGACCTTGAAGATCATCCAGTTCCAACCCCCCTGCCATAAGCAAGGACACCTCCCACTAGACCAGGTTGCCCAAGGCAAGTTTTTAAACTTTATTGTGTACCTTAACTAAACTTATAAACTAGAGGATCTATGAGAGGTATAGCGGGGTACTTGTGAAAGGATATAATTAAGTTATTTGGAAGTATTGAACACGTATCTAGTAGGGCAAGCAAATGGGTTTGATCATGGGCTAAATACTTGATTTGGAAAGTCCCCATTCAGAAACAGTGTACTTGATTAAGGTTTTGATGGACAAATAATGAGAACAAAGGAAGGTCACAGCTGGGGTTTACTCAAATCAAAGGAAACTTGAAAACACTGGGTTGAATTTTGGGACCCTGGAGAGAGAATTTAATTAATAATGTGGACAAAATAAAATGAGTGAATGTCATTTCATAAAATCATAGAATCACAGAATGGTTAGAGTTGGAAAGGACCTTAAAGATCAGCTAGTTCCAAACCCCCTGCCATGGGCAGGAACACCTCCCACTAGACCACGTTACTCAAAGCTCCATCCAAACTGGCCTTGAACACTTCCAGGGATGGGGCATCCACAACTTCTCTGGGAAACCTGTTCCAGTGTCTCACCACCCTCACAGTAAAGAATTTTTCCTAATATCTAGTCTAAATCTACCCTCATTCAGTATAAAACTGTTACCCCTCATCTACAGCTACACTCCCTGATAAAGACTCCCATCCCATCTTTCCTGTAGGCCCCCTTTAAGTACTGGAAGAAAGCTATAAGGTGTCCCTGGAGCCTTCTCTTCTCCCGGCTGAGCAACCCCAACTCTTTCAGCCTGTCTTCATAGGACAGGTGCTCCAGCCCTCTGATCATCATTGTGGCCCTCCTCTGGACTCGCTCTAACAGGTCCATGTCCTTTTTGTGCTGAGGACTCCAGAGGTGGATGCAATATTCCACGTGGGGTCTCATGAGAGTGGAGTAGAGGGACAGAATCACCTCCCTCAACCTGCTAGTCATGTTTCCTTTGGTGCAGCCCAGGATGTGGTTGGCTTTCTGGGCTGTGAGCACATATTGCTGAATCATTTTGAGTTTCTCATCAACCAACACCCCCAAGTCCTTCTCCTTAGGGCTACTCTCAATCCATTCTCTGCCCAGCCTGTATTTCTGTTTGGGATTGCCCTGACCTAGGTGCAGTACGTTCCACTTGGCCAGACTAAACTTCATGAGATTTGCAAGGGCCCACGTCTCCAGCCTGTCCAGATCCCACTGGATAGCGTCTCTCCCTCCAGCGTGTTGACAGCTCCACACAGCTTGCTGTTGTTGGTAAACTTGTTGAGGGTGCCTTCAATCCCACTGTCCCTGTTGCCAAAAAGATAGTAAATAGCACCGGTCCCAGTACCAACCCCTGAGGAACACCACTCGTCGCTGGTCTCCTCTTGGATATCGAGCCCTTGACTGCAACTCTTTGAGTGAGACCATCCAGCCAATTACTTACCCACTGAGTGCTCCATCCATTAAGTCCATGCCTCTCTAATTTAGAGACAAGGATGTCAGTGTGGGACAGCATCAAATGCTTTGTACAAGTCCAGGTAAAAGACATCATAGAATCATAGAATGGTTTAGGTTGGAAGGGACCTTGAAGATCATTGAGTTCCAACCCCCCTGCCACAGGCAGGGACACCTCCCACTAAACCAGGTTGCTCAAAACCCTGTCCAGCCCGGCCTTAAACACCTCCAGGGATGGAGCTTCCACAGCTTCTCTGGAAAACCTGCTCCAGTGCCTTACTACCCTCAACGGGAAAAATTTCTTCCTAATACATAATCTAAATCTATCTTGTTCCAGTTTGAAGCCATTACCCCTCATCCTATCATTACATGCCCTTTTAAAAAGTCCTTCCCCAGCTCTCCTGTAGGCCCCCTTTAGGTACGGGAAGGTCGCTATAGGGTCTCCGCAGACCCTTCTCTTCTCCAGGCTGAACAATCCCAACTCTCTCAGCCTGTCCTCATGGGAGAGGTTGCTCTTCCCTTATCCACCAGCACTGTAATGCCATCATAGAAGGCAACCAGATATGTCAGGCACGATTTCCCTTCATTGAAGCCATGGTGGCTGTCACCAATCACCTCCTGATTTTCCACGTGTCTTAGCATAATGTCCAAGAGGATCTACTCCAGACAAGATCTACTTGCCAGACACAGAGGTGAGACTGACTGGCCCGTAGTTCCCCAGGTCTTCCTTTTTTCCCTTTTTATAAATGGGGATTCTGTTTCCCCTTTTGCACTCAACAGGAACTTCACTGGACTGCCACAACTTCTCAAATATGATGGATAGTGGCTTGGCAACTTCATCCATCAGTTCCCTCAGGACCCAGGGATACATCTCCTCAGGTCCCATGGACTTGTGCACTTTTAGGTTCCTTAGATGGTGTCAAACCTGATCTTCTCCTACAGTGGGCAGTTCTTCATTCTCCCAGAATGAAGAAAAAACTTGCCCTTTCCTTCTGTGACTCGGGCGGTGTGGCTAGAGCACTTGCCCATGAAGACTGAGGCAAAAAAGTCATTGAACACCTCAGCCTTGTTCATATCCCAGGTGACAGGGTCTCCCATTTCCTTCTGGACAGGGCCTACATTTTCCTTAATCTTCTTTCTGTCACCAGCATACGTTTAGAATCTATTCTTGTTGCCCTTGAAGTCTCTGGCAAGATTTACTTCTATCTGGGCTTTAGCTTTCCTAACCTGATCCCTGGCTGCATGGACAATTTCTCTGTATTCCTCCCAGGTTACCTGTCCTTGCTTCCACCCTCTGTAGGCTTCTTTTGTTTGAGTCTGAGTTTGTCCAAGAGCTCCTTGGTCATCCATGCTGGCCTTCTGACATTTTTGCCTGACTTTCTCTTGGTTGGGATGCATCGCTCCTGAGCTTAGACAACATGGTCCTTGAATACTAACCATCTTTCCTGGCTCCCTCTTCCCTCCAGGGCTTTTTCCCATGGTACTCTACCAAGCAGATGCCTGAAGAGGGCAAAGTCTGCTCTCCTGAAGTTCAGGGTAGCGAGCTTGCTGTTCACCCTCCTCACTGCCATAAGGATCATGGACTCCACCATTTCACAGTCACTGCAACCAAAGCTGCTCTTGAATGTGACATTCCGCACCAGCCCCTCCTTGTTGGTGAGAACAAGGTCCAGAATAGCATCTTTCCTAATTAGCTCTTCTATCACTTGGAGAAGGAAGTTATCATCAACGCATTACAGGAACTTCCTGGATTACTTATGCCCTGCTGTGTTCTCCCTCCAACAGATATCAGGGTGGTTGAAGTCCCCCATGAGGACCAGGGCTTGTGAATGCAAGGCTGCTTCTATTTGTCAGTAGAGGGCCTCATCCACTTGGCCTTCCTGATCACGTGGCCTGTAGGAAACCCCCATTGTAAAGTCACCTGTCCCTGCCCTTCCTTTAGCCTGTCCCATAAGTTCTTGGTCAGCTCCTCATCCATCCCCAGGTGGAGCTCCATGCACTGCAGCTGGTCCTTGACACAGAGGCGACACCCCCTCCTTGTCTCCCCTGCCTGTCCTTACTGAAAAACATGTATCCTCCCATTCCAACGCTCCAGTCATAGGAGCTATCCCACCATGATACCAATAAGATCATAGACCTGCAGGCTTGTGCATGGCTCTAGCATCTCCTCTAGCTTATTGTTCAAGGCAGTTAATTAATGCAGCTCATACAGCTATTGTAACAATACTGTGGGATTATTTCAGTGATTTCCTTCCCATTGACTAGTGCTTTCATTCATCATTTTTCTCTAAAATTCTATTTTAAATTTTATGTATTAGAAATTATTTTGCTGTGTTAATTAGCTAAGAAGAAATAAAGAAATCAGACTCTTGTATAGTCCTATTCATTTGACTTTTTAAAGACTTTCTGCAGCCTATCCTGTGACCTAACAACACAAAATCATGTTGTAATGACAATACTTAGCATTGTGTAATCACTGCTGATGAGTATTAATAGCTGAGATCACCGCTCCACTCTTGCATTTAACTGCAGTTCTTCATTGCTATTCATTAATGAGCTGAAGGCTTACAAGAGGGAGGAGAAAGAGGAGAATTCATTTTGTGCTGGATTTCACCAATACCAGTGGTCAGAAATATTCAATTTGTAAGCATTTTGTGTTTCCTACAGCAGAAAATATGCTGCAATGCTGAAATGGGCATATTAGTGATTGCAAAGAAATGTGACATTTTGAAACTATCTGGGAACAATAATGCTTGCTTGGATTTTTCCTGACAGAATAAAAAATATGCTATTCCTTATATGAGCAGCAGCTATTTTTGTACTCAAGAGACTCGAGACATAAAAATCAATGAATTAAATACTGGTACTGTTGAGAAACTGCAAAGAATATCTGTTCAGCTGTCGCTTACATGTAACCTAGGGTACAGAAGAGAGAACATACTTTAAAACATGAAAGAAATCAACAGCCAGAGGTCAGCAGCAAACATTTATATTATTTTTTCTGAAGTTGAGCAAAGGGAATGTAGATATCCTGTAACTGCCCTGTTAGGCTCATTAAACCAGGGGTAACATATTCTTTCTCAATACAGATAAGAATGTGTTTTTTCCAAATGATACTCAAGAGATTTTAGTGAAGAAAACTTTCTGTTCTAGCCCATATTGAGGCACAGGGTGAAGCACTAACACAACTAACTCCTTTGTGTGCTTTGGATAGAGCAGCTCTGTCTGGCTGCTTTGTTCAGGAAATACTCACAGACATGGAATTTGATTAAAAAGTCATTTATTCAGTGTCTGATTTTTATGTGATCAATGATATGAATCTTTGCATATTTTATTCATATTTTATTTGCATATTTTGTGTCTGGAAAGACAGAGTTCTCTGTAGCTTAGATTTTCTTTGACAGCTACGCAGAGTATTAAGATTAATGTATATATCTATAAAGCCACCAGATGTCCCTTTGTCCTTCATCAGTATCTATTTTGTGCTGAACTATGCAAAACACTCCTGAACATCTCTCCATGGTGCTTTTTCTCTATGAATGCCCATTGAAATTCATTTATGTGAAATTCATTTGTAACCCTAGCCAGATCTGAATCCAATTTTACAGGTAGAAAAAAATGACTGAACCTATTTACTCTTAGCTGTTTACAGGTCCTGAGTTGTGTCAGTATGAGCATCTCCATATATGATTACGTACTTTCCAGAGATGCTTATACAAATAGTGTCTCCACACAGCTTACCATGCCTCCATTTTCTTTATGATTCTTCAGGACAAATGTTCTGAGGTTTCATATCAATAGTTTAGCATCCTCTGTAAATCATTTGCAGTGAGATAAGAAAGAATAAGTTTGCGAAATATGTTCTCCTGGAAATAGGTACCCAGGAGTTTGTGTGTGTCATTTTTTGCATTCACTGACTCCCCAGATGTTCATAGTGGCTGACAACTCCACCTCTAAGTTGTCATATGAACAATATCTCTTATTGTTTCAATAACTGTAAGGTCTGAATTCTGACCCCCGTATTTTTTTCCGCATTTAGTAAGCCAGACAATAAGAGAGAAATATTTCCTGTACAGCTGTCATTCAGCACTTCAAAATCCAGAACCCTGTGCTTTACCAAATGGTGGTGAATGTTCATGGAAATTGAATAGGTTATACATTAAATTGATAGCTTTGCCTTGTAAATAAAAACAGTATTTCATTTCAACAGGCAGTTAAACTATCAGTACGTTTTCTCTCTGCAATCAGTGTGCTTTGATGTAAGATACTGATCAATTCTGTTGAGGAGAATAGAAATTTCCATTAGGGATGGAAAAATGTCAATGCAGCAACTGCTTGGGAAGTGGTTGTGCTGTCTTCATCAAAAGCTCCCTTGCTGGAAGTGTCTTCCTTCCCTTCCCCAGGTAGCTGCACAGTTCTGCTCTGCGGAGGTAACAGTGGGGAGTTGAAGAGGGTGTAAAGGTCAGTGTGTCTTAAAGATATAATGAAATGGTAAACAGATTATTATTGTTCAAACTAACCAGTAAACTGATTATTGTTTAATAGCTGTAGTGCACATTGTTCTTTTAGGAAGGAAAATATGGCTAAATACTAAATTAAAAGTGTCCTTAGAAAATGTATTTTTGAGTAGACATTAAATCATGAGTGCAGCAGACTGGTTAGGTCAGTGATGATCACTAAAAGTGTTCAGTTTTCTATATACTCCTTCAATCTGTTTCTGACAATGACGAAATTTGGATGCTGATGCATTAGTCCAACTGTCTAGAATCTGGAACTGTACAGAGCAATTGCCTTGAGCATTTATGTCATTAGCACACACTCAGGACTAGCTACCTACTTTGAGTTAGGGATAGTTAACAACATGTGCATCCCTTATCAGATACAGTCTGTAACACTGAATGACATAGTCCATTCAGGTTAAAGTTCATAGTTACAATACGCTTCCAGGTGCAAGCCTAGGAGTTTGCATAACAATGTTTGTTATAAAAACTTGCGTACATGCTGGTAGAGATGATGAGCTAGTACCTTTGATTGATAGTCCATCTTGTGGTACCATCTGTTGTCTGACTTTCCAATAGACTGTGCAGTCATGATCATCTATCTGAAATACCCATTTGTCCTGAAAACAAGGAACACCTTTCATGGGCTCATGGTCTTTAAAAGATTTTATCCAGTTTCTGTTTAAGGCCTATTAGTGAATTCATGACCTGTTTCCTTAAGGCAGTCACACTGCCTAGACAGTTCAGTTTAAAATGTGGATTCAGGGGTGGACCCAGAACATAACAAAGAACATGATTTACCATATACAAATTCTTCCCTGGGACTTGAGGAAAGCGAATTTCTGTCTAATCAGTGGAACTTGATTCCAATGCAGTAATAAGGAGTTAAGTTGTTCAGAGAAAGATGGTTATACTAATTTGCAGTAAACTGTCCTAGTTAGCTCAAATGGATGCAAAGAAAATAAATATTTGGTCCCTTTCACAGCTCTGCAGACTTTTCACTGTGTTTTAGGGTTTTAACTATAATTCCACTCTACTGCAACACAAAATTTTATTGTTTAAATAATACTGCCTTATAAGATCAGGAAATTTCAATGTATATTTATTCTTCCCTCAGTAAATTAGACAGGTACAATAATATTTTTTGGGGGGAGGGGGAGAGGCGGGTAGTAACACAACCTTTTCTTTTTTCCTTTTATTTTTTTTCCCCCGGTATCTACCAAGTCTAAGGACAGTCTCTCCCTTATCTAAAAGAAGAGACTCATACAAACAGGTTTTTGTATGTGTTGGATATCTCAAGTATTATCACAAAGCTTGGGAAACAGGAGGAGAGGTGAGGTTCCCAGACTGTTCCCCAGAGAGTGGAAGAAGATTTTGGCAGCCATAGAACAGTTACCCAGCTGAGCAACGTTCCAGGTGTCCAGCAGGAGTTCAGTAAGATATTTTTCCCTGTAATGAAGGCATCAAATAAGTTGTGGCGTCAATTTAACTCTTAAGTTCTAGGTTTTTAAAAGGCAGTTGAATATTCATTCTTTCCTACTTCTATACAGAAGAAGGGTTGGGGAGTTTATAGTCTTTACTGGATTATAAAATCTTAGTACAACTTTTCCATTAGAGAGACTGCTCTGTATTCCACATGGAATAACTTCAGTAATGCATTGTTTTGTATATAGAATAAAAGACACAGACTAGTGCTTTTAACTTTCTGCTAAAGTTGCTTCCCTAGAGCTAGCAATTGCTCCTACAGTATTTCAAATGAATCTTTTATAAAATTTTATAACCCAGTCTGTTTCTTAGCTTTGATTCTACAAAGGTTTCTGTATTGAAATGCTTTCTAAAGTGCCTTCACAGGTCATTTGGATCCAGCCTCTCATTTTGCTCAAGCCTTTTTCTGAAAAGGTAATGGGTGTTGTTTCAATATTTTTCTGAATTCCAAATCTGCAGTTTGTCCATTGCCTGACTTTCAGAGCTTTTTAAAGTCATACAGAAATTACTAATCTTCAGTATGTTGGTCATTTCTCCATTTTCCAGTAAATCTAGATATGGGATAAATAGACTTTAGCAGATCTTCCTTACTCAAAAAGTTAAAATGAGATTTTCACATTTTGTGTTGGATGTGTACTTACATTAGCCTTGTATCTTATTCCATGCTTGCAAAAGGCAATAGAAAGATTCACACATCAATTATGTATTAATCTTACTTTCTTTGTCTTTGTTACCCAGGTCTGTCCTTTTATGGATTTTTTTCTTTTACATATGTAAAAGACTGTAATTAAGCCTTTTGTATCTTCCTTTTGTATGATGATCACATCTGTCTCTTTAGTAAACAGACTTTATATCCTGATGGGATCTAAGGATAGGATCTCTGTCTGTAAATTTAAGCTTTGCTTTTTTTCATGCTACGTGCAACATTTAATTTTTATTGAGAGCAGTGTGAAAATAAAGCCACTCAGAAATCCATTGCTCTTTGAGAAGCCCAGTTTTCACCTCCTGCTTCTCATGTAGGTTCAGATGTTTTAATTTAATAGGTACTTATTTACATACGTGCTCCAAGAGGGCAGGATGACCCGCCTTCTGCCACTGAAAGCCTTTATTCTTTCCTCTGCATTTTATGCTCCCTTGATAGACTGCCTTCCTGCCCTCTCATTTGCAGTGTTTCAGTGCTCATTACCCCTTTAGGTCTCACATAATTTTTTTTTTCCTTTGCACAGATGACAATATTTCTTAAGTACAATTACCTTTGTGTAATATTTATTATTCTCCAACCCTTCTGTACAGTTTAGCGTGTATCCAATATTTGAATGTAGCTCGGATTTCACTGATAAGAGACAGCTATTTAATTTCCTTCCTACACTTCAAAGGAGTCCTGTGAACTTAAAAAATATTGGGTGCATGCATATAAACGTGTTGCTTGTAATTTCCTCTAATGCCCATCAGAAGGTGATCTGTTTAAGAGTAATCTTTATTTGTATTTTGATATCTTTCTTCTCCCAGGCAGCTTCTCTGTTTTCTAGTCTGGTGCTGGTTTCACACATCTCTTTCATCATAAGTTTAAATAGCTGATAGAACGTTTCCAATTCAAGTCAGGAACTGCAAGATTTAGATCGTTGCAGGCAGAATTTTAACATAAAAGTAAGAGCTGGAATAAACAGAGTAATACTAAGGAAAACCATGCATTTAGGCTGTAAAGTTGTTTTCCTTTATCCAGCTGAGTACAAGAAGAAAATGAATTTTTCTGTATGTAAGATCTCATACGTGTATCAGTATATCACAAGAGATACACAAAGCTACTAGTGCATGCTGTGCATACATTGGGCCTGACCTCCTGGGCATGTCTTTCACCACCTGAGAGGACAACCAACCTCACTTGGAAATTGTTCATTGTTACCAGTATATGTCTAGCAGTATTAAGTTTTTCACAAAAGGAATTTAAGAATAACTAGGGATCTAAGGCTTCTCTGAAAATATCAGCTCTATAAAATATAGGTAAATAAATATTTTCATTTTCCCATGTCTAAAGGCTTTTGGATGAGATAAGAGGAGAAAAAGTAGAAGTATTATAGAAACATGTACATAGGTAAGAAATTATGTATAACATATACAGTCTTTCCAAAAGACAAATGCAGTTGCAAAATGTTGGAATTAGTAAAAAAATAATTTTGAAAATCAGACTGAATAAAAGAACCCGTGTACAACTTTCTGATTCTGCTGATTTAATTAGTAAAATGGCTCACTAAATGGAAAGCGGAACACAAGAGAGTTTGGAAGAGAAGATTTAATTATTCTTTTAATCCATATTGTTTAAAATACAGTTAATCACAAGGTAATGGTGACTGTTGAGTTAGCCCAGGTTGTGGCGTAAAGAGCACAGCAGATAATTAAATTAATTAGATGCAGAAAATGCACAAATAACTTAAAATCGACTCACTCTTGATAGGCAAGATGTCTTGCACGTAATTTTCATAAAAGTGCAAACTTTTTCACACACAAAAGCATGTGCAACAGGAATAAGACAGAGGGAAATACCAGGTAGTAAAGGATAAATCAAGATTAAGAGTCAGGATGCAGAAAACGAAAAATTACAAGCAGTTAAAACACACAGTTACAAAGAAATACAATCAACTCCCCCCCAAAAGTGAAAATTTGAAAAGAGCCCTGGCCGGGAATTAATTGAAGTCCAAAATTAATATCAGCAGGATATTAAGAGAAAAACAAAAAATGAAATAATACCCATACAGATGAAAGACTATACATTTCTATTTTAAAATTAACGAGAAAAGCCCAACAAAAACATTTGAGACTCCGTGTTAAGAAGAATTAATGCCAAAACTCCTGAGCACTAACTGAAAGATCAAAATCAATTGTTTCATAAGGAATTTTTTCAGGTCTATTGAAACAGGAAAAAATAAAGTAAAGCAAGAACAAGGATCAACAAATATTTCAAGGACTAGGAATGCCATTCTCTTTAAATACAGAACAAGTGATTTAAACCCCTGCTTTGTCTGACTAAGAGTTCAATTTGGAAATGTTTCATCCTATGGTATTTCTTTAACCATTGGGTTATTGAATATTTTGGCATGAAGGATCTTTCTCTTTTTTTCAAACTACTGTCATGTATTCTGATGTAAAAATAAAATAGTATTTCTGGTATTCGTATTGATTTATTTGCAGTACAGGATCCTAATTTTCTCACTACTTTTAGTGGCAATATAGCTGAAGTTTAAAAAGAACAAACCAGAGAAACAAAAAAAGAGAGCATGCACACCTGTGCTTGCAAACAGAAAATTACTATTTCTTTACCGTCATATGATCTGTATAATGACATAAAAAAAATGAACTGTAAACCAGGTTTCCGTAAAGTTCTTTGATATGAAACAACACAATTGTCATGATCCCCTGGTCATTTGTTGCAGAGATAATACGAAACACTTGTGTCAAAAATAACAAAATAAAATTAAAGAGAAGGTCAGAATTACATGACTTCCAAAATATTCTACTGGCAACAATGTGATGGTTGTGCATACCAAAAAAATATCTGCATACAATAATTATTTTTTTCTTTCACTGTCAAAAGACGAGAGCCGTAAGGGAGCCACACTAGGCATTATTTTCTACATCCTTAATAAGCACATACTTAATTTAATTTTAGGGGATACTCAGTCTTTCTTCATATCTGCTTCCTACAACATAGCAGTGCATTACTTCTATCAGTTATTATATAATTTCTTAGATCAGAATGAAGATAACAGTGAAACAAATAGACTTGTGTTTTAGACATGCACACTGACACTAGTTACACTACTACTTGGCATGGAAATAAATATAATTCTCTGTGACACTTAAGTGGATCATGGTTTACAGCTCTGTAAGCTAGATAGATTTTAGACACTGCCTGATACTCAGTTTAAAATTATTCATAGTAAATGGTGTATTTGTCTGCAGTTAAAAAAGCACTTATAAAATCTACCTACGCTTTCCACTAAACTTAATTTGTTGTGTACTATGAACTGATGAACTGTAAAACTCACATAGCTTTCATGTGATCAGCATTTAAAGAAATAATGCTGTCAAATTGCAGTAGATATGATATTACTTTGGAGAATATTAGCAAGTCTAGCAAAAACACTACAGCCACTGTAACAGGAAAAAGTTTTTTTAAATAATGTAGCTAGAGCAGATGTGAATTTTAGTTAGAGGACACTCCATGGTATATACATGTTTACTGTTCACTGCTTATAACCTGAATGTGCACTTAAAACACTGGCAGGAATAATTCAATTTAGTTTCCATGAATTTATGGTCCGAGCTATTTGAATTTCAATGAGCATTTCTATTCTACACTAGTTGATTTCAGAGAGAGTAGAAGCAAGAACTAGTTTTATGCATCTCTACAGATTCCACTCAGTATTTAGGAATATTATTAATAACATTACAATTTAGGTAACGAGTACCTAAGGTAAATCTAGAAAGGAATGCAGTGAAATATGACTGCTAAAAATAATTGGTTATGAACAATGATACTTTGTTAGTAAAGTGATTTTAAGCAATAACATCAGCTTCTCTCCCTTTTAAAGCTCTTTCAACCCTCTCTCTAACCTAGAAAACAATGAAATTCATAATTTCAGGTTCTGAGATTCTCTAATAGTAAGCAGTTTTGGGGGGTTGTTGCTGTGTAGGACCTCTGGAATCACGTTCTCCTTAAAGTCATCGTTTGAGGACCCTAATCTGTACCTCATATTACTCCACTGTTTTCGCTATGAATACAAAAATCATTCAGGAGTACTATATTTCCCATATGGTTAAATTATGTGGAAGTGCATGGTCAAGTCAGTTACACTTCTACTGGAAAAGATAGTTGCAATAACATCATGTTTAATAACATCCCATATGAAGTACACAATGTTTAATAACATCACATACGAAGTATACAATGTTTTATGTTTGGATGTAAAAAACATCGGAGTGTATGTTTTGCTATAATGTAGTTGTAACATCACTGAATGAATAGCTCTTTTAATTATCAGCAGAGTTAAGGTAGCTATGGTATAGCTCAAAGTCGTAGTTACTTCTCTACTGATTATCTAGTATTATGAAAGTGAAAGCTCATTAAACTAAGCAATCTGTGTTATGTACATTAGTTGTAGAACCAATGAATTCAATTCACCTGTAAGTGACCTCTGAAACAAAAGAAAGTATAAGAAATATAATAAGGAGTGCAGATGAATAATGTGTAACTATCTTAGAATATAAAGTCTAAGTCATTCTTAGAGAAATAAAATTTATTAAAGTCCCCAAAATTCCAAAATTTTACTGATTCTGCAGTTAAGGATAGAAGTGGCTACAAAAACTGAATTTGCCAAGATATTTTCTATTATGTCTTCTAGAACATAAGAAAATGTTATTTGCATGTTATAATAGAGATTTTAAAACAAATCAGTGTGTGTTAACTGACTTTATATTCTAACATGATAGATAGTATGAAGTTCTACATTTTTTTACATAACTGTAAGACTACATGTACATACATATATATGTACTGTATTTCCAATATACAGGGGAAGAAAACAATGAAAGTTAATAGAATATGAAGAGTTATTTGTTAAAAGTCCTGAAATAGTACTTAATTTAAAAGTGAATATATTTTCAGTTTCTACTGAGATAAACACGGAGGGTTTTTTGATTTACACTATGGTTATTTATCAACGTGTGACACAGTATATTCCTGCAGAACCTGTGGTGGTTGAAAGGCACAGGTACCAGGGCTAGAAGTTGTTCGTACCCTTTTTAACACTTTCCAGTATGTCATGCATATTCCTGGCCATATGACACCACAACGTTTTTACTATTTCCCCCATTCATTCAACAATTACATCTGACCATATTAAATAATTAGACTCTTTTATGCCAGCATTTTAAGAATTGCTTTATTGTTCATTTGCCTTTTTTTCCTTTCATTGAGACAAAAGTATGCTGAGTAAGCACAGCTCTCAGCACAAAGTCCCACTAGTGGTGAGATATTGTCTATGATGCTTGCCCTGACAGACACTCAGTCGGCGTGTATGGTGCAAATTATCCCTCTGCAAAAAGACTTACATGAAGCTTTTCATCACCTACAGTTCCTCAGGACCTGGGTTTTTTTCTTCCTTAGGATAATGTAGCAAAACTTGGTGCCAGAAAAAGCTAGAAAATTGCAAATGAAAAAGTTCATCATCCCACTTGTGGGGATTCTTGTACTTGGCCTTTTATCTTTACGGCTATTCTGTCACTGTCAGAGTGAAAAGGGAGACAGAGGAATCCAGTGCTAATTTTGCTTTTAACTTCCTATGTTAACCAATGTTAACCAATGTTAACTGCACCTCCCCTTTCTTATTCCTGGAATTCCTATTTTAAGGCAATGAGAAGGAAGGTTTAAGAGCAGCCTATCCCCTCCAGATACTAGCATAAAAGCAACTTTACTGCAGCTGTAATATCAAATGATGAGCACACTCTTCTTATATTCTTTAAATGTGTTATAAAATTGTGCAGGCAATACAAGATTGCAAAGTCACTTTTGTATCTCAGGTTACCGAGAAAATTCATTATGTCTGCATCATGAATCTTCATTGTCTCCTTTTTTCCTAGGGGTTAAGACATGTATGATGTTTCACCTATCAGTAGTCTGGTAGGTGGCATAGAAAGAAGTTCTGAATATTTAAAGAAAGGCTAAAGTGTTAGTGTTAATTGATATATCTCTGAAAAGAATTATAATTCTGCACACTGGACTTTTGTTATCTGTAAGGGAAATATTGTAAGACTACATACATATTGTGAAGGGAATCAGAAGTATAAATAGTACCACAAACTGGTATCTTTGTGTCATGTGACACAGCTGGCTGATATCTTTTCAAGCACTGTGCCTTCCTACACAGTTTCCAGCAGCCTCTCCTGTAGCACCTGGCAATCCTGGAAGTCTGACATCATTTCAGACAGGTCTGCACAGATGTCTTGGATACTAAAGAGCACCTCAAATGGTATTAGTCACCTGCTTTATCAGATTGCAACCTTTCTTTGTGACTGTTTCTATGTTCAACCTCATCTACATTGTACAATGCAGAAGCTCATGTGAAGCACTAGCAGGGGGCAGCCTCAGCCTCTTCTCACGGAGGCCACCGCTGCAACCCCACTCACTGCCAAAACCTTGACACCTGCACCTATACATTGGGTTACTGAGAGGCAATAAAAGCAGATTATCCAGGTTTCTTTTCTCATTAGTCATGTTGAAGAAAAAAATTATTTATTTTCAGAAAATTCCCTGCTTTTCATTGTTTTACATGGTCTCCTATTAGCATGGTAACAACTATTGTTGAGTTATATTCCTCAGCTAGGATGCGTGAGTTCAGAGCCTTGCTGAAAGTGTGCCCTTGCTCGTATTTGACTGCAGAACAAGCAGATTTGCATCAGGACAGCAAATGTGAGATTGGCAAGGACACAGGCAAGCTTAATAATGGGTTGAGAGTTTTAGCCTTTGGGAAACGATTGTAAGTAAATGATCTCAAGTTAAGGTTGATGCTGATGTAGACAGTTTTTGCCTAAAGAACTTTCTTACATAATATTCACTTTTCTACCATTGTAGCAAATGGTAGATTTGTTACAAAAACCCTCTTGCCTAAATAGTAATACTGACCTTGTAACCTCTGCCCGATAAAACATTGTTTGGTTTATGTTAACAGAGTTAAAACAATATGCTGGTATCCGCATTTTTCAAATAATTCCTTTTTTTCAATGATAAACCTGTCAAAGATAACTATGTCTCTAAGAAGCTTATTTCCTACATGAATAATTTTAGTGGTTTGAATACTTATTAAATTGTAATTTTTTTTCAATAGATAAGGTGAATCTTTGTTTAAAAGGATCTGTGATATATGTTTAAGTCTAAGCTTGTTATTAGCAATGGTTAAGAAAGTCCTGTCTGCTTCCCTGGGAACAAAGTTAGATTAGTTATATAATTTTTCTTCCCTCAGTATTGCATAAAATATTTTAAATGTGGTTACATAAGTATATCATCTTAATTTCCTACTTGAGATTAAATAAGGAACATGTTATATATTCTGCCTTGAACAGTCAAAGATTAAAAATCCTTGACAACATACATTTCGATGCCATAAATGATCATTTAATATATACATATAAATACATAATTTAAAAAAAAAAAAAAAAGGTATGGTCACAGAAGCTTCTAAAATTCTAATAAGCAGAGCTGCTGACACCATCTACCAGCATCACATTTAGTTAGCAGTTCTTTGTGAAAGACTTGCAGGGCCACATTTGTGTATACATGGCTGTGGAACTGCAGTATCTGCCACCACATTTCCCTCAGTGCAATGCTTTAGCAGATCTTTTATAAGAAGTAGGCAAGATTTGAACCATATGGCTTTTGCTACGGACTCTCTGGCAGTATACTTTGAAGCTGAGAGAATCTGTGGCCTTGCAGAAAGCACTTACCAACTTGCATGGTTGGACCCTGAAACAGACAGACAAATTTTCAGATGAGAAAGCAAGAACAGCTTTAATTATCCTTAGGCCACAGCACATCTGTCACGTGCCAGTGTATTTCTCAAAGTGCTCTATTCCTCAGAAACAACCTGCAATTTCCAGATGTAGGCATGCTGACAGGTCTGTCATCATTTTTATTGTGGTCATATTCCTTTCTCTTTTTCTGACCAGTCCAATGTGAATGTGGTTTTGACATGAAAATCACATGCTCACCACATTTGACTTACAAAGGAATACAATATTTTCAAAAAACTATTGGATAAGTTTGATTCATCACTTTGTTTCTCTCACTTTATATTTGAACTGCCTTTGATTTTAATTCATTGTCTATAACATAAGAATATATATATTTAATTATAGGAAATACTTGAAATACTTGAATCCTAAAAATCTTAGACATTGCAAATAAATACAAAGAACTAGAAGTTCATAGGTTTAAGTATCCCCCAAAAGCCTTCTCTTTTCTCACTCAGAAGTATTCTGTTTTTCAAGTTTCTCTCTATAAATGTATCATCAAGATTTTTTTTTTACATTATAAAATGTGTAATATAGAGGTTATTGTCAACATGCAAATACATTTTAAGATAAATATGGAATGGTGTTGGCTTTTCATTCTGTGAATAATAGGAGAAAAGGAAGAACCACAAAGTGAAAGGATTTTTTAGTTTAATTGAGTACGTTCTGAGTTCCAAATAACATTGGTCGGGAAAGTCTCTTTTTATTTAAAAAATTCATCTAATGATTCATCTTTATTCTTCATGAGTAAAAGACATACCTTTTGTAGGCTTTTTAAAGAGAAAAGGGAGAAAATATATTTAAATATGTGGATGTTGATGGTTCCCACTTTATTCTAATGAAAGAAAAAAGATCAAGGGGTGTCCCATATCCCAAAGAGTGGTTTTACCACCAGTATCTTCGGTCATTAGTGATGCAATTCTGCTTCTAACTAAGGATTAGATCCAGTTATTCAAACAAGCATTTGAGATACTACAAAGAAGCCAAAGCACAGCGATGTATGCAAATTCCATGACACTGGACAGGTATCCTTCTTGAAGTCTTATTTTGCAAGCTAAGTAGGAGTCTAGAGCTTCCCAAATGACATAAATGTTCTGCATTCAAACAAATGAATCGAGCCTGAGATGTCTATGGAGAGATAATGGAGGTATAATAATAAAACCTTTGACATCTAACTGAAAATTAGACAAAAATTAATTTTGTTCTTAGGCTGACTTCTACTCTGTGTCATTTTAGCTAGCCAATTAACTTAAAATTAATTCCTAGCCTTTAAATGAGGAGATGCAGCCCATCCTTTTTGTTTTCTCGGAGTTCAATAACACTGAAATTGTTCTACCGTAATTTCTCAATGAACCTGCTCTATGCGAGTTAACTATGTTAACTAGTTACTAACTATGTTAACTAGTACTTCTTGACTAGATTTTGTCAGAAATAAGGTGACATTTAACTGTTAAAAAGGTCTGTTTAGCATCTTCAGTCATAGTGATACAATCTGCCACTAATCTCAAGTGTTATACTGTGGATAAAATGCTGTTATTTTTATAGTTCCTGAAATGTATGTTTCCATGGTACTAACAAAAGATCTGTCAGAATTTAGGTCAGAGTAGATTTCCTTTCATGTAGGGGAAGTACTTAGAAGTACCATAACTAAATAGTACTTGAAATGTTGGATTCTCTCCTTTTTTCTCTCTCTCTTTTGTTGTTTTTTTTTTTCATTCTCCTGAGATATAGTAAGTGTTTTATTGAAAGAAATTCTGAATAAAAATATCAAGGATGTTAAACTTTTAAAAGTTAACTAATAAAAAAGTTGAATTAGACAGGCTGTTTCTGTTTGTTTGATTTCCCGATTCTAGAAAAGAGGAAAATAGAGGAGAAATAAAAAATCTTTAGTTTGTAGAAGTGTGCTGTGACGATGTAGTGGTAAACTATTCTTTATGACCAGCAAAGGAACAAGCAAACTACATAATTTGTATAAAGAAAGTTTCAGACTAGATGAAAACAACGTAAAACAATAAAAACCTCAGATCTGTCTAGCTCCAAAAGTAGGAGAAGATGAGGATAGGTAGGAAAGTTGTAAATAATTGGTTTTGAAGATGTTTAGAAAAAAAAATAAGCCAGGGAGATCTAGAAGCATTTATTTTACCTGAGAAATAGGAGATGGAATAGATTAGCTTTCAAGTTCTAATAGACCATCCACTGCTATTTTATGTATGCATCAGGTTTAGAACCTGTATGCATTGGATTTGAAAATATCAGGTCTGTACATGCCTTGCATTATTATAGTATCTAAGCACCATGTGTTCACTGAAGAGTATGACTTTGTGTATTTGCATACAAACCATCCCCCCCTCAGCCCCAGCTTGCTCTCACTCTCCCTTCCTAAAAGAGCTTTTAATCTAATGTCCATTAGATTACTGTTCTCTTCTACAAGTGGAAGATAGGCTTTTGAAATTCTCTCAGTTTGAAGGAGTGGCACTGGACACATACTATAATGATTTGATTAATATTTGAAGCAGGGACAACTTAACATATGGCACTATTTAAAAAAAAAAATCTAAAATTTTATGTGTCTGTATTTTGTGGAGGATTTAACTCTTATCAATGGTTTTAAAATCTCTGTACCAAACTCCTAAGGAAAAGAATATTTTATTTTATGAACCTGAATGGTTAGAAGTTTAGCTGATCAGTATTGCCAAGAGACCTCTGTATCTATGCACAGAACTTCAGATGCTAGCAAAACTTTAAAGCAGAAATTTGAGTCATTTAAAAAGTTCAGGAAACTCTAAACTGAAGAAGTATATAAACCAGGAATCTTTCAAGTCATAATTTCAGATTTAGGTTTCTAATTTTCCTCTATGACCCAATTTAGATACATTAGACATTTTTATTGCATCTAGAGGAAGGGTGTAATCCTGTCACCTGTCTTTAGGTAGCTCTAATGCAGACAGAATTATCTAGGCTATTATAGATATCTGCCTTTAGATAAACTGAATTTTGTTCGAAATAACCACTTACACAGTGAAAAGAAATAACCTTTTCCTTCCAGCGTAGTGGAAGGCTAAGTGGTATGCTAAGCTAGGTCAGCTCAAACAATAGTAGATTATCATTTTTTAGGAAACTGAATTGAGCTCCAAATTTTTCAATATGTATGTAAAAAAAACCTGAACAGACTTCACTTACATTAAAGAACAATGGACAATTTTTACAAAAGAAAATAAAAATAAATGAGACAACTTTTTTTTGCTTTAGAAGTGAGCATAGTGATCTCAGATGACAAAATATGTTATTTTCTTAAAAAAAAAAAAAGAAAGAGAGTTCTCTCCCAACATTCAACAAAATTTCACATTAATATATACAACTTTCATGGTTTAACCCCAGATGGCAACCAAGCACCACGCAACCACTCACTCACTCACCTCACAGTAGGATAGGGGAGAGAATCAGAAGGGTAACAGTGAGAAAACTCATGGGTCGAGATAAAGACAGTGCAATAAGCAAAGCAAAAGCCGCACATGCAAACAAAGCAAAACAAGGAATTCAGTCACTACTTCCCATCAGCAGGCAGGTGTTCAGCCGTCTCCAGGAAAGCAAGGCTCCATCACGTGTAAC
Source organism: Pluvialis apricaria (assembly GCA_017639485.1). Lineage (NCBI taxonomy): Eukaryota > Metazoa > Chordata > Aves > Charadriiformes > Charadriidae > Pluvialis > Pluvialis apricaria. Next base: position 41,084,083 of record CM030007.1, read on the forward strand.
AGCTTCTTGGGAAGACAAAATGCTATAACTCCAAATGTCCCCCCCTTTCCTTCTTCTTCCCCAATCTTATATACTGCGCATGGCAGCATATGGTCTGGAATATCCCTTTGGTCAGTTAGGGTCAGTTGTCTCAGCTGTGTCTCCTTCCAACTTTTTGTGCACTCCGGGCCTACTCGCTGGCAAGGCAGTGCGAGGAGCAGAAAAGGCCTTGACTACTTAGCAACAATCCAAAACACCAGTGTTTTACCAACACTATTTTCATCACAAATGTAAAACATAGCACTATACCAGCTACTAGTAAGAAAGTCAATTCCAACCCAGCTAAAACCATGACAACAACATAGCTAGTAACTTAGAAATGCTTGATGGTTGAACTACCCAGTCAAAGGCAGAGTGCATCCTTCATTTTCACAGAACAGACTTTTTGTTTTTCACTTTTGCAGTATTAACATACCTAAACTGCATGCTCAGGGCCTCATTGTTCCTTTTTCCCAAGCTGGAAATTGTTTCTTTTAGGGTTGAAGTCACCTGATCCATAGTAAATAATTATCTCAGGATAAAATGAATAATGTTGCAGAAGTGCTTATTTCAGTCTATAAGCTGTAAAGACAGCTTAGGGTGTCTCTGCTTTTATCAGATGAATCCCATACAGAGTATCCTTTTGAATCCAAGTCTGCTGTTAATTTGCATTGTAATAGGTTACTTAAAGGGGAATCAGTAGCAGAATTAAATTGAGAGATCTAAGTTTCATAGAGTAACAGAAACACACACACACACAAAAAAACCACACCCAAAAAACTCCACCACAGAAAAGTTATGTTGAAAAGAGAGAAAAGTAGACAAATAAGATGCAAAAAGCACACACCCTGAATATGAGGAAGACTACGCTATACTGACAGTTGCTTTATCTGTATAGTGTCCAACTGTGTTAGGAAAACCAGAGTATCATAGAAGAGTATGCACTTCTGCTAGAACAGCTCCAAGGGGCTTTCTTTCCCCAACTGTTTTTTTCCACAACTTCTGTAAAATGTTACCCAAAAGAATTTTAACCCTCTATAGACAATAACACGGACTCCTTCATGCCTCCAAATCCATTAATATCTAAAAAAACATTCTATAGGCCATCCCAAGATGAATAACCTCTCTTCTTTCAGGGGAACCCTTTAGAAATCTCCTTCACAATACATTGGCACCTGGAAATTAGAGATAGAATGTGGACAGGGTAGAAGTAATAGAAAATTGAAAATACTCTGGGAGAAGTTGCTCTCAGACTTGGGGCAAACAAATGTAGAGAAGCTGGATTATTTACTTTTTTTTTCCCCAAAAAAGCATTAATGTAGCAATACTGCAAACATTAATTAAGAACAATTTATTTTATCCTCAGAGTCAAGATGCTTTAAAAATTTATTGACATACATCTTGTGAAGTTGGATACTACCATGCCTGTTATATCAATGGAGCAGCAATCACAACACAGATATATATAACTGCCAAATGATAAGTTAGAATAGAGGTAAAAATTAAATGTGAGTTTGCTTTCTTGCCACTGCTGCAAGGAAATCTTTTGTTTCCATGCAACAATGCAGTGTTTCAGGAAGGACAGAGTTTTGGGGAGCAGAAAATTCCTGAGGTTTTTTTCCCCCAACTCTTCATGAAATCATAGAATGGCTTGAGTTGGAAGGGACCTTTATACCTTCTAGTACCACCCCCCCTGCCACAGGCAGGGACACCTCCCACTAGACCAGGTTACTCAAAGCCCCATCCTACCTGGCCTTAAACACTTTCAGGGATGGGGCCTCCACAGCTTCTCTGGGAAACCTCTCCCCTCTTTCAGTTTAAAACTGTTATCCCTCATCCTATCACTACATGTCCCTCTAAAAAGTCCCTCCCTGTCTTTCCTGTAGTACTGGAAGTTTCTGTAGTTTTCTTTAAGTACTGGAAAGCTGCTATAAGGTCTCAAGAGATTTCTCCAGGTTGAACAACCCCAACTCTCTCAGCGTGTCTTCATAGGAGAGGTGCTCAAGCCCTCTGATCATTTTGCTAGCCCTCCTCTGGATCGGCTCCAACAGGTCCATGTCTTTTCTGTGCTGAAAGCTCCAGAGTTGGATGCAGTACTCCAGAGAAGAATGGATATCAGCTTCATTTACACTGTTATTTTAATCTGTTGTATAATATTGCTATTTATTGTGATTCTCTTAAAATTAAAAATCAATGTTAAAAGTGCAAAGAGGCTCCTATGACAGTTTTGATTATTTTTTTTTTAGCATGGAGATTTCAGAAAATGTGGGTGGAGCTCCAAGCAGCATGCAAGCGACAAAAATGTATTGACCAGGTCCCTCTGGACGACATCCCTTCCCTCCAGCATGTCAACTGGTATACACAGCTTTGTGTCCTTGACAAATATGCTGAGGGTGCACTCAATCCCACTCTCCATGTCACCAACAAAAGTGTTAAATGTCACCAGTCCTAACACAGACCCCTGTGGAACACCACTCATCACTGGTCTCCGCTTGCACATCGAACCATGTACTGCAACTCTCTGAGTGTGTCCATGCAGCCAATTTCTTACCCACCAAGTGGTCTCTCCATCAAATCCATGTATGTCCAATTTAGAGACAAGGTTTTTATGCTGGACAGTAACAAATGCTTTGCACAAGTCCAGTCCTTATTATTAAATGGTTTTAAATTCTGACTTTTTTTTTGAAAGTACAAACAAAAATTCACTGTTTATTTTAACCAAATACACAAAAATACATTGGAGAAGATTTGGGCTTTAAGAATTTCTATTCTTATGGAATTCACAAATAAGAAAATAAACAGTAGTAACTATGTCAGCAGTTCCAGCTGGAATCCTCAAATAGTCTGTAGTTATGCTTCCAACTTCTGGTCAAACTGATTACCCAGTCCCAGTAATTAGTACCACTTAATGTAAAGTGCTGTTCAGTGTATTAGAAATCTCTTGTCAGAAGATGCCCTGGGCTGACAGCAGGGTGACCAAACTAATTCTCGCTTTTAGAACAGACAGAAATTGTAGGTCAGGGATAAGCAAGATATGCTCACATTTCAGCTGCCTCAATTAGATCTGGATCTAGGATAAAAATGTCCTTTGGTTAAGTCATATATGCAACTGACCCTTTGCCTTCATGAATATGAATGCTCACAGAAAAGTTAAATTAGGAAAATGTATACTGGTAATTTCTTAGGAGTAGGTCAGCAGGCTATGCTTATTTATTTATTTATTTATTCTCCAAGTGTAATGCCAGCTTTAGGATGTGTGGGATTTTTTTAATCACACTTTGTTTAGAGATATTCAAGAGTTTAAAAATGGTCAAAATATCCATAAAACAATACATAAAACAATACAGTTCATTTCCAATATCAAAATATCTTCAGACAATGAGAAAATCTTTCACAAAAAAGTACTTACTGAATAAGAGAAGACTTTGAGATTTATGGTGAAAAAGAGTATTCCTGTCACAGGGGTGTTTCTCCACATTTTTCGTTTCTTATTTTAACACTAACATTTTGACATAATATAAACTTTGTATAATCTCACTCAAGTTTCAATCTTGGAAACAAGCCTGTAATCAACATTAAAACTGGCCCTGTAAGACAGCTGTAAATTAACAAAATACCTAATAGAAAACATATTCTTAAAAACAATATTAAGGAAAGGATTTTTCATATTCCTTTTACTGAAGTAACACTTTTTTTTCAGTGGCTTCAGTGGGAATAAGACTGCATTATTTACAATACTATTAAAAATTCCAGCTTCATAATAAATGTTTGACACCTTAATCCATTAATCAATCATATCATTATAGACCTTAATATTCGTAGCTAAGGACATCGTACTGTTTGATATTATGACTTTCAGTGATGCAATTCCAAGTAAAAAATACTGAAGTGTAGATGACCAGAAGGAAAATAATCTTAAACTTATTCAATACCACTGAATTGAACAGGCATTTCTCAATGAGGTCAAAAAGCAGATTTGGGGTCAGAATATAAGTATAAAAACATTTATATTTACAATTTTAATATATTTCAGAGGTATTAATTTATATACCGCTCTTCACTCTTATGAATAAATTTAATGTAAAAAATAGAGCATGTTATTTAATTCTAAATGACATTCTACAGTAGTGATTGCAATTAATATTAAAATGCAGCTTTTTGTCTAATGAACTGTGAATAATCAAGTTTTATTAAAAAAGCCCTAATTTGTTTAGGTACATGCATTGCCTAGTTATCCAATTATTGCTGCAAAATTACAAATGGGGAAAGTCAAATCTGTTAAATTAAGAAGGTCACCAAAGTAATTAAGACTGCTGAAGCATATTATTAATACTTTACAGTAGGTGGGGCACTGCTGAAATTTACCTGCTTTTCCTTGTTATGTAAATGATGTGCTTTTGTACCATCAATGTTTAAATGAGTTAATTTACAGATAAAATAATTGTAAAAGAGAAGGCAAGGTTCTGGGCAAGAAAAGTTCTTATCAGCTACAAAATTAAATGAAAACTGTTTTCTTTCCTTAGTAATTTGATTGTGTGTTGCTAATTGTATGTTGAGGATGTTGGATTTTTTTTTCTGTTTCAAAAGAAATAAGAGGAACAGGAAAAAAGAACAACAGTGTTGTATGAGAAAAATATTGCATTGAGGATGAAGTGAATAATAAGCCTACTGCTGTGGTAAATTTATGTTTCTGTCATTTAACAAAAAACACAGAGTGTAATGAATAAGAAATAAGGTTCTATGGCCCTCCAATCCTAACCAGAATTAACTCTTTTTTGACTATTTCTATTTTAGCATTGGTATTTTGGACCAAAGGAACTAAATAGAGTTTAAGACATGCTGTGTTCTAGATACTCTGAAAAATAACGCAAATCGGTAATTACTTTAGACACTTCAACACCTAGAATTTTATACAGTTTGGTACAGGTAAATAAACAGACCTGTGATATGGAAGTCTATAAGGTGACCATTAGGGAGTCCTAAATTGTACAGGTATTTTACTAACTCCATCCTCAAACAGTTTCGCATATAACAAGCTGGTTTAGTATCAGCCACAGAAAGAACTATTATGGATATATGCCTGTGTATATATTAGCACCCATCCCATATTACTCTGAATTTTATTCTAACAGCTCATAATGTACAGGAAATGCATCATAAGAAGCGAGGAAACCAAAACAAAACAAGGGAAAAAAGCCATGGTAGCAGATCTTGAAGCTGGATAAAAATCAGCCAATGTAAAAGTGACTCTCTGCATGTGGGGACACATTTATTCCTTTCCTTCCCTGCTTGATAACTTCTCTGGTGAGCAATATTCACTGTCAATCTTTACATCTTCGAAGACATGAATAAAAGTCATTAGAAAATGACAAACCTATAATATTTATTTAGTTGTGTATCAAATTATATGACATTCAGATTCGAGATTAAACCTTCAAAAGTGATGCCCAATGATCTTGTCAAACAGAACAAGGTACATTGTTATTTCTCCCCCCTTCAGCATTTAAAGACAACTCATCTACTCTTCCAGTCGTATGGAGGTTGCCTCTTCAGACTATTGAGATCTTGGGGAGATTAGCTGACTACAAACTTCTCTCTCTCTCTCTCTCTCTCTCTCCCTCTCCATCCCCCCACACCTCCCCTTCATTTTCAGAGTACAATGCGGGTAGAGAAGTAGATGAACGTTTTCTTTCTTGTTAAGTGTGAGTAATAGCTAGTGTCATCAACTTTCAGATCAATATCCTTGAAAGGTATATTAGCCTGAAATATGAATTATAAATCAGCTGTGTATGTCCACTCTGCCCAAGGAAATCAAAGCACTCTGCAAGAGATAGGAGATAGGCTAAGATTTGAAAACAGTATGTGTTTTCCTCAAAACCCAGAATCAAGCCAGTTAAAAATTAGGAGAATCCTTATAGATGTAGACGCAGCAAAGTCAGGACTAAAAGCCTGGAAGAATGTCTGCCTAACAAACATCATGAACCAAGCAACCTAGACACTACCACAAAGTACATTCAAATCCTGTAATTACAAAGCTCCTCAGAAATACAAAAGTACCAGTAAATAAATCCTGTCAAAATTATGCCAGCCACACAATCTTTATATTTTCATACCCTTATCAGTGAAAAAGGTAAAAAATTGACATTAAACCATGAATGACTACTGTACTTTACAATATCTTGTCAAGATTAACTAAGTATATAATATCATCCTCTCAGATTCCCACTTTTTGCAATATTTTATCCATAATGTAAATATCTGGGAAGAAATCTGCAGCTTGAGATTTTATTACAGTCTTTTCTTTACACATGATTATTATAATGAGAAGATACAGGAAAATTGGAAAAATGTTGTATTCATTCTGAAACTCTTCAGCTGACTTACAGAATCATAGAATGGTTTAGGTTGGAAGGCACCTTAAGGGTCATCTAGTTCCAAGCCCTGTGCCATGGGCAGGGACACCTTCCACTAGACCAGGTTACTCAAAGCCCTATCCAACCCGGTCTTGAACACCTCCAGGGATGAGGCATCCATAACTTCTCTGGGCAATTTGTTCCAGTGCCTCACCACCATCATAGTGAAAAATTTCTTCCTAATATCTAATCTAAATCTACCTTCTTCCAGTTTGAAGCCATTCCCCCTTGTCCTGTCACTACATGCTCTTGTAAAAAGTCACTCACCAGCTTTCCTGTAGGCACCTTTACATACTGGAAGGCTGCTATAAGGCCTCCCCAGAGCCTTCTCCTCCCTACGCTGAATAATCCCAACTCTCTCCGACTGTCTTCATAGAAGACATGTTCCAACCCTCTGGACATCTTCATGGCCCTCCTCTGGACTCACTCCAACAGGTCCATGTCCTTTTTGTGCTGAGAACTCCAGAGGTGGACCCAGTACTCCAGGTGGGTTCTCATCAGAGCGACTCACCACTAGTCTCCACTTGGGCATCGAGCCCTTGATTACAGCTCTTTGAGTGCTGCCATCCAGCCAATTCCTTATCCACCAAGTGGTCCATACACCAAATCTGTATCTGTCCAATTTAGAGACAAGGATGTCATGCAGGACAGTGCCAAATGCTTTGCATAAGTCCGGGTGGATGATGTCAGTTGCTCTCCCCTTATCCACCAACTCTGTAATGCCATCACAGAAAGTCCCCAAATTTGTCAGTCATGACTTGCCCTTGGTGAAACCATGTTGGCTGTCAGCGGTGATCTCCTTATTTTCCGTGTGTCCTATCATAATTTCCAGGAGGATCTGCTCCATGATCTTGCCAGGCACAAAGGTGAAACTGACTGTAGTTCCCCAGGTCTTCCTTTTTTTCCTTTTTAAAAATGGGGATTATGTTTCCCCTTTTCCAGTCAGTGGGATCTTCATCATACTGCCACAAGTTTTCAAATATAACAGAAAGCGGCTTAGCAACTTCATGTGTCAGTTCCCTCAGCACCCGCAGATGTTTCTCATCAGGTCCCATGCACTTGTACACCTTCAAGTTCCTTAGATTGTCTCGTACTTGATCTTCTCCTACAGTGGGTGGTTCTTCATTCTCCCAGTCCCTGCCTTTGCCTCCTGTGACTTGGGTGATGTGGTTAGAGCCCTTACCAGTGAAGACTGAAGCAAGAGCTCATAATATAGAAACAAGGGCTTCATAAATATTGATCAAAATTGGTTTTCTTAAAAAATGATAGAATAGCTTTTTATGAACTAGCAAAAATGTCCTCTTTAAAGAAAATTATTCCAGTGGGGGGAGGAACCACTCACCTGATCAAGCTCAACCTTCAATCACCAACAGAAACTAAATACTAGTTTTGATTTTTAATGTTTTATGCATAAAAAGACTTGTAACCAGCTTCTTAATATAGTCACCTTGCTTGTTCTATGATTGACTAAATTCTCAACAGTAGAGTTGTCGGTTGTGTTGGCAACGAGATCTTTTTTTTTTATGGAAATGTTTAGTGTTCAAATTTCTATGCTCACATTAATAAGCAATCAGGAACGTTCCACCAATTACTTCCTGTAAATTTCTAAATGTGGATTGCTCTTCCATTGTATATGTATTGCTTAGATGAGTTGAGAAACTGTTGAAGATGACATTAGAATACTGAAGAGCTAAATCTAGAGTCTTGGACTGAACATTAAGTGCTTCTAAAATTGTGGACATTCAGTAGTCTCATTTTATCAGTGTTTTTTGCTTTTGACTAGGCACTTTGCTGAATGGCCTTTGAAATTTACACCCATGAGTGCATTTGAGAACTTTTTATTGTCATGTCTGACAAAAATGTAAGGCACAGTTTAGAATTACAAAGTGCAACCAAGAATGAGGTAGGATATAGGGTTATTCATTTAAATATTATAACTTGAGCATTTGTCACCATGTTGTTCTTGTCTTGTAAGTTATGTTAGGAAAGTGGATCTCATAGTGAAAATACTTTCTCATTACCTGCTGTTAGACATATCCTCATTACTTTCCTTTCAGAGCATATCATTCTCCCTTCTGCAGAGACATGTTCAGTGTTCATTCTTCACCTGGACAAAATCTTGGAACAGAAATAAAAACCTTCTAACAATCCTTAAAGCTTAGCTTCATAAATGCATGAATGTTTCAACAGAACACTTCCATGAGCACCAGTACATTGCTTCCCACCCTGTAAACAGAGAAATAGACATTTTTGCTATGATATAGCCTTTATTCAACTTGTGTTCAAGTTATCTCAATTATTTTTCTTATCTTGACTTACAATTGGATGAGGATATTTGTAAAATCTCACCAAAATCAGACACTGCTCTTACATTAATCTCTCTCATGTGCTTAATTGTGGCCAATGTTTTAATTTGTAATAGCCCACTATGTTGGTTTTATTTGTAAATATTAGAGCTGAGAGTAGGGTTTTTTTCTGACTTGAATGCTAATGGGATTTCTCTTAGAGATCAAAATTGCCACCTATTATTTATTTGGTTGGAACACAACAACCACCAGTGATGTCCAATCCTATTAGTGGAAAAAATAATATTAACTTCTTCTGGTTGTCTTGTAATTTGATTGTAGATGCATAGACATAAAAAGTGAATAGCTTAGACAGTCAGTACTTTTTATTAATGGAATGTTTTTAAGTAAAAGTTACTAAGTAGGACAGAAATGGCTCTGTTGCTAACAAAAGTCTCTGTCCCTCTTCTTTTTCTTTTCCAAGATGTAGTCTTGCTTGCCAGTGAGACAGCTGGTAGGCTAATATCTTTTAGAGTAACAAAAATTTATCTGTCATCATTATCTGCAATGATCTCCAGAAAGTTAGAAAAATATGCTTGTCTTAAAAGTAAATAACAGGAAGGTAGAAAGCCTACCTTAAAACAATTTAAACTATGAGCTCGATTTCCAACAGAAAAAAAAGTTTAAAATTAAATGTGTATTTTACTTAAAAACAATGTTCTAATAAGAGATATTAGACTATCTAGCATATTTTTGCTGTGAGAAGGAAACTCCTTGAGAGAATTGTCAATATCTGTAGGATAATTGTAATCTTACAGCCCTTCCTAATGAGAATTTAGAGTACAAACCACTTCCAATTAAAGCAAGTGAAATATTTTCACTAAGCTTAGAAGGAAACAGGAAAAGTCATTCTCTAATATCAAGTAATATAATGAATGGTATGACAGACATACTAGCATTAATTTAGATTATTATGAAGAAACAAAAGAGCTCAGGAAATCATTGGTCTATATATAGAGGAAGGACAAAAAATAAGTAACCTGGGAGAAGTGTACGTAACTGGAGGTAAAAAAAAAATCAGTCTGGAAGTAAAATGGGTGTTGCAATAGATTCAAATTTATGTTGGGAATTTTTTATAGACCACCGGATCAAAAGTGATATAAAGATGAGAAAATGGCCTGTGAAAGCAAAAGGGTTTGTGATAAAGGAAAAAAAGCACTGATGGGAGATTTTAATTATCTTGATGTAAACTGATATAAATCTGAAGTAAGACTATAGTTAGGCAAATGATTCTGCAAAGAATAATGTTTTGAGGTTCCACCTCAGTTGTTTCTAAATGGCTCACACATCAAATTTGCTCATTTCACAGATCAAAATGTTTGCTTTCCACTTCTTAGATCTAAACTTAATGCCTAAAAATCAGTTTTACGTTCTCAGTGCTGCTATCCCTAGCTATGTTTGAGAATCATATGTCAAATAGAAATGCTTTTCTTGATGAACGTGGCAGAATCACAGGTGTTTCAGTACTGAATTGTTCATATTAGGAAGATAAGTTTTTTTTTTAAGTGACACATAACTGCTGATAGAAGACAAGGAGGTATAATGAAATTCAAGGCACAGCTTTTCGGAAAGTTAATCCTATCTTATTATTATTTATTATTATTTATTATTATTTATTATTTATTATTAATTAATGCTACCTAATAGCAAAGTTCTTTCATGGATGTAATAAATGACTTTACCCAAGAACAGTTTGTTGCATATGCAACCATATCACAACCTTACTCACTTTAAAGTTAAATAATGTAAAAGATATGATGTCAAGAGACACACTTAGGAAACAAGTCATGATTTCTTTCAGTTCTGAACATGAGAGCTATAGCTTGAATACATAAGATGCCCAAAATCCTGAAGCAATCAAGAAAACATACAAAAGATAGAAAAATTAATAAAAAATTATATTTTATTATATATAGAAAAGCAACCTGGAAGATCAACAGAATAACATATCTCTAAAGTTTAGTTAGTCCATGGTAAAATGTATATGGCTTCCACTGCAAAGTACTTCACAAAATTGGGTCACTTGCTGTGGAATTTCATTTGGAAGCAATCCTCAAAAAAATCCCATGAGGCTGAGGTAAACTGGTTTTAGAGTTTTGCAACATATTATTTTAATTATTCACTTTGAAAACACTGTTTACTCTGATATTCACTAAAAAAAGCCCAGAAAATAAAAGATGTTCAACTAAAAATGAAACATTTGGCTGGCTGTCAAGGCAAAAGATTTCTCTCCGTCTAAAATTAAGCTTCTTTTTTGGAATTGTCCTCTAAAATACAGGGGTTATTTTCATTCCAAATGTAACTACACTTTAAAAGTCATAAACTTGGGTTAACTGAAGATTCTGTTCTTTATAGAGTTGTGTCATTCATATGAGTCGCTTACCCAGGCAATTCAGAACTGGTGGCAGTAAGTCTAGTATTTAGCTGTCAAGCTCTGGAGCACCCAAGAGCTCTTTACCGTGACCTTTTTAGTTCTGTGTTTATAAGAAATCACTAAGTAAATTGTGATGATGGATGGACTACAATGGTGTCATACTTACTTTGTTTCAGCTTTACTTCTTTTTTCATCACATCCCAAAAGGCATGTTTATTTACTCTCTCAAGGCTTATCAGAAACTTAAACTTAAATAAAATAAAAAAAATCTGATAGGTTTTAGATTTCTGGGTTTTGACTTTTGTTTGGGTTGTTTGGTTTTGGGTTTTTTTACCATTAAGATTGAAGTTATACTGCTTGGAACAAGCAATGACCGCATTTCCTCTCTCAGATGAAAAGCTCTATCCACCTAACAGCACTTAAGTATCTAAACTTTACTCAGTAACATTAGTTATATCAGACATTCCTTCTAGTAAGCAATGGAAATCTATGAGAACACATGCATGTACTCTGGAAGCATTTTGAAAGAAGACTGCAAATTCTGTGACAGATTAAAGAGTAGATATGTCTCCATTGAGTTAATTGTATCTGAACCAATAGCAAGCCATATGCACAGCAACACTACACTACCTACCACTACAGAAAGGTAACCATGAATGATAGCAAACATCACAATGCTGACTCTGTGTCTTTCCTTGTAGCCTCTGAGGTAAGCAAAAAGATGAGGAGACATTTTTTGTAAGAATAAATTTATTTTCTTTCTTTTTTTTCTGTAATTATTAGATCTGCAGTGCTAACAATTATTTGATTAGATCTATAAGATTTCAATTATACTAACAATAGTGTAATCTTTGCTCAAAAAAAGATTTTGACTGTAACAAATACAAGAAAACCACACTGAAAACACACTCGCAGGGTGAACTACAGCAGTTCTATGAATTTCCTATGCTGATGAGAATACTAATTTAAGATAGATATTAAATCAATAACATTCGATAAAACCAGCAGCAAACATAGAATAATAATAATCATGATGATAATAATAATAAAATTGTGCAGTCATTTTAAACTAGTAACAAAAACAGTAAGATTGTATTTTGATGGCAAAAAAATATTCTTTCTGGATGGTATTCCTGTATTCTTCCAATCAGGTCCTTTGGAACATGGGGAGTCAGGAGCTAGCCTTGTCCCAGGCCAATTAAGAAATTGACCAGTGAAAACCTAAACAGCTGAAACATTTAGGGCCTTATGGCTGTTAAAGGGGCCAACACTCACAAATTCTATCTAAGCTCCTATGTGGATTTTGTCCTTCATCACTTTGGTGTTAAGATGTAAGCCTCTAAATCTCTTTTCAAAATGTTACTCTAGTACTTACTTATGAAATATTTTCATAGAATCATAGAATTGTCTAGGTTGGAAGAGACCTTTAAGATCATCATGTCTGACCATCAACCCTTCACTGCCAAAAACACCTCTAAACTATATCCCTAAGCACCACAGCTACCCATCTTTTAAATACCTCCAGGGATGGTGACTTAACCACTCCCCTGGGCGTCTGTTCCAATGCTTGATAACCCTTTCCACGAAGAAATTTTTCTTAATATCCATCCCAAACCTCCCCTGGTTCAACTTGAGGCCATTTTCTCTTGTCTTATCACTTGTTGCTTGGGAGAAGAGACCAATCCCCACCTCTCTAACAACCTCCTTTCAGGTACTTGTAGAGAGCGATAAGGTCTCCCCTCAGCCTCTTTTTCTCCAGACTAAGTAACCACAGTTCCCTCAGCTACTCTTCACCTGGACTTGTTGTCCAGACCCCTCACCATATTTGTTGTTCTTCTCTGGACACGCTCCAGAATTTCAATGTCTTTCTTGTAATGAGAGGCCCAAAACTGAACACAGTATTCAAGGTGGGGCCTCACCAGTGATGAGTACAGGGGGACAATAACTTCCCTAGTCCTGCTCACCACACTATTCCTGCATTCAAACATATTGTGACAAGAAAGTTCATGACCTAGAAGCTGAATGTAAGCATCTGTGAGTGAATGCAGTCAGCTGCAAATTAGAATTCAAAATTGTGGCGGAGGTCAGTAACAAGTGGTTTTCCCCAGGGGGCAGTACTGTGTCCAGTCCTGTTCAACATATTCATCAATGACCTGGATGAAGGTACCACCAGCAAGTTTACTGATGACACAAAACTGGGAGGGGTGGCTGACACGTTGGAAGGCTGTGCCGCCATACAGCATGACCTGGACAAGCTGGAGCGTTGGGCAGAAAAAAACCTGTTGAGGTTCAATAAAGGCAAGTGTAGGGTACTGCATCTGGGGAGGAATAACCCCATGCATCAGTACAGGTTGGGGGCTGACCTCCTGGAGAGCAGCTCTGTTGAAAGGGACCTGGGAGTCCTGGTGGACAACAGGATGACCATGAGCCAGCAATGTGCCCTGGTGGCCAAGAAGGCCAATGGCATCCTGGGGTGGATCAAGAAGAGTGTGGCCAGCAGGTCGAGGGAGGTCATCCTTCCCCTCTACTCTGCCCTGGGGAGGCCGCATCTGGAGTATTGTGTCCAGTTCTGGGCTCCCCGGTTCAAGAAGGACGGCAAACTGCTGGAGAGGATTCAGCAAAGAGCTACAAAGATGATTAGGGGACTGGAGCATCTTTCTTATGAGGAAAGGCTCAGGGACTTGGGGCTTTTTAGTCTGGAGAAAAGACTGAGGGCAGATCTTACCAATGTTTAGAAATACTTAAAGGGAGGGTGCCAGGTAGATGGGAACAGTCTTTTTTCAGTGGTGCCCGGTGATAGGACTAGAGGTAACGGGCAGAGATTTGAGCACAGGAAGTTCCATCTTAACATGAGGAGGAACTTCTTTCCTTTGAGGGTGGCAGAGCACTGGAACAGGCTGCCCAGAGAGGTTGTGGAGTCTCCGACTCTGGGGACATTCAAAACCCACCTGGACACCATCCTGTGCAACCTGCTATAGGTGAAGCTGCGCTGGCACAGGGATTGGACTAGATGATCTCCAGAGGTCCCTTCCAACCCCGACCATTCTGTGATTCTGTGAAAATTAATGATAGATACAACAAAATTATCTCTCATTTTACAGGATCTGATTCCAAGCCTAATTTGAGAAAGATGTATCTCATACTTTGCCTTTGATATGTTTTTTGATTATTTATTGTGTTCCATGCTTGCTAACTGTGCTACTAACATGGCAGTCCTGAAGAAGAAAGGTGTAGAAGTAGTCCATATAGCTAGTACAGTTGTTTCTTTAGTCCTCACACCATTTTTTCGAAAGTAAGGTAAAGACACTCGTCTCCACACAGCTGCATGGAAAGAATTCAGCAAGAAGGAAATAAAAACGCACATCACTGTAAGTTAAATCTCTGTTCCTTTATGTTAATAACACAACTTAAAAGTTGTTCTCCCAGTCCCTATTCAAGGACGAGAGTTTGTGAAGACTAAATAGATGGGCACCACAGGCTACTCATTGATGGTGAACATGGAATTGCAGATCCTTGGGGTTTTGTTTGCACACTGGTTTATGGTTTTAATATTGCCAGTATAAAGCTGAGGTGTGCACCATCCTTACCTAATTAATTGTCTGGATCAAAAGACTGGAGAATCAGACACTTTCTAACCAGCTTTGGTTCAGATAGCTTCAGGATAAAGTGCTCAGTGATTGAGAATTTACAGAATATTGAATTCAAACATATAAAGTCCTCCTGAATCTTGTTTTGTGTGGATATATTTTAGCTTCTTGGATCTGCCTGTTTTTTAATTAGCTACTAGGTCTGAAAAAATACAACTCTTTCCAATAAGGATGTATGAGTTATTCCTCATCTTTTAGTCTGCCAGTATACCAAAATACGTTTAGGTGAAATTTCTAAAATAAACAACACAAAACTCAAATTGCTGGAGAAAATACATAATTCTGTTACATTGATAAAACAGGATCAGAAGGTATTAAATAAATCTATATAGGTAAAACAATTTGGGGTTTAGAATTATTTTTTGAATACATATAGTGTTCCATTAAAAAATCACTTCATATAGTATTATCTAGGACTCCTGCAAACAACAGAGAACACACTAAATTTCTCAAGAGATTAAATAAAGTATTAGCTTTTCCATAGCATCCTTCTATCAAGAGACACATCTCAGTATCTATTCTACTCTGTATAACATACAGTACATTAACACTAACTTCCTCATTAGAACACACTGTCTTCCAGATCCTCTTCTATCTTGTGGGCAGGAAATAGAGGATTCCTTATTGCTAGTCAATTAATAAAATTTTGTCTCCTGAAAAGGCAAATTAAAATCCTGGTTTATATATTCAAAAGCTTTTCCTCTCAGCTTTGCAGAGAAGAAGCAAAAGTAGCATTTTAGGTTGATTTTCTTAAAAAATGTTTGTTTTGTTTTGGTTTTTTTGGGTTGGTATTTTTTGCATTCATTTAACATCAGATGTTTTCTAAAGTAAAAGATAGAAAGAGTTATGATTACTATATTAGCATCACCACCATATCTTTAAGAGTATCCATTTCTTACATCCTTCCTCAAATTACCAAATTGGAAATTAACTAACATGTTTCAATTTGGTAACTAGACACAAAAAAAAAAAAGTAAAAAAAAAATCATTATTATCTCAAATACTTTTAATATGTAA
The DNA here is from genome assembly GCA_017639485.1 of Pluvialis apricaria. NCBI lineage: Eukaryota > Metazoa > Chordata > Aves > Charadriiformes > Charadriidae > Pluvialis > Pluvialis apricaria. The sequence continues at coordinate 41,099,897 of CM030007.1, forward strand.
CTGGACTTCAGTGGAACTGATTTCTTCAAGACATTTTCCACGTACATAAGAGAGTTTAGAGAATTAATGTATCATGAAATTTGTAAAAAAGAAAGGGAAATCAAACTATAATTTCAAAATGAATTTTGAGTAATTTTCTTTGACGATACAAAATTTTGTCTAACTTTTAAGTAAAAATTAAATCTAACTTCACCTTCACAATACCACATTTTTAGATTCACCTGAGAAAAGTGGACTTTGATTCATTACCTAGTTATTACATAAAGACAAATACAACAGTGAAGTCAGATATTTTGCAAGTTTAAATATGCTTTCGTTGTTAACAGTGCAGTACAATGTGATTGCTTAAGTGAAAATTATAATCTGAGAATAGATGCCTAATTTAGGGAATACCAGTTTTTTTATAGTACAAAAGAGTTAGGGCTGAAACAAAGGCCCGGCTTCAGAAGGACTTTAGCATGTCAGGGAATAGTACAGCAATCTACTGTTTCTGGTTTTGTTACTATGGATACCACCGGTAATTTTGTTTTATTAATGCTCCAGGACATAAAATAATTACCTCCAAACCTATAGTAACAATTGCAGTGCATTATAGTAACAGTTAAACATCACAAACTCTGCTGATAAAGGTTTGCTTTGCTGATACAGGTTTGACCTACATTAGGCGCTGTGAAGATAATCATTCAGAGCAACACAATCAGTGAAGCAAATCTGTAAAGGAATACAAAGCCATTTCTGGAGACAGCTGGAATTTTACCTGGAAGGTTTGTTGTGGAATTACTAGTTGTTCATCATTAGATTTTCAGCTGAAACAACTGTAAAAACACCATGTTACTCAGTTTTAACCTAGCTTTGGTGTCCTCCTTCCATTCAACAACTCATTGTTTGTCAAGGTCAACTTGTCCATGTTCAGAAAATTGAAATGCAGATATTTAGCTCCATTCTTAAGAGGAATGTTATATTCCCAGCAACTGGTTACATTTTATGGCAGTATTTTATTAATGTTTTTTTTTCTGTCTGGAAGATGGATTCTGTCAGAGGTTTTTTCCTCCACAATAGCAGCCTGTTCTCAGTCTCAAAGGCCGTGTTTTCAACCCACTCTGGATGATTGTTTTCTGGAGCAGTTGCAAAAAATTATTCTCTGCTTTGTGCCTGATAGCTGTCTCCATGATTGCTCCAAGGACAGCCATGTAACTGACTATATCCGACAGTATACATGACATGTCTATGGGGTCAATAGGCAGGCTTGGGAAAGCAAGGCCTTCTAGGTCCCTTTGTTACACATTAGCTTTGTCGTGGCCAGTAAGACTTCAGGTGACCCTGAGAAGACAGTATAAGAGACATACATTTGATTTTGGTTGTGTGCGCTCTAGAAGCAGATTGCAAGAGGCCTCCTTTGAGGAGGACAACTACTAACTACTTAGGACCGGGTAGAAGCCTGTACAACTCCCCTCTGACTCATCTACATTGTTGATACTTTGGATTCAACTTAACCTTTCATGCCATGAAGCCCTTTGAAAGGCCCTGTGCAACAGATATGCAGTGTGTCGAACCATGAAGAACTGGTTAGGCAACAGGTTGCTACTCTTAAAACCTTGTTATGGGCAGTAGAGAATACACCTTGTAAGCTCAGTCAAGAACCTTTCATTAGTCTAATTGCTGTTTGACCAGAATAACCAAAATGCAACAACCAGTAATAAGTAGTCCAGCTAAATATTTTTAATGACTTACCTGCCTGTAAACAATACAGGAAAGAAAAGTACTGGAAATTCTCTAAGAGTTATGAGTTCTGTCTCCCCCAAATTTTCTTCACTTAATTATATGACTATGCAAAACTAAAACCGAGCTAAAATATTTTAAGTTGTTGATTAGATACTGGCCTCTATGATTTACGTTTTAAGTTCCAAATGTCTTAGTCCAGTGCCATTGCTAAGCAATGCTTGAATTTTATATTTTAATACAAACTTCGATGCAAGTAGTGTAAAATCGATCGCTTGAAATATACAAAGCAGTTTCATATTCACACCAAAGTTTAATGTAATAAATACAGTTTATATTCACTGTACACCAAACAAAAACTATCACATTTTCTGTACAATGCAAAAAATCAAAAGAGAATGTCACTGATTTCATTATCATCTGTCTGTCATACTGTGAATAGAAGCCGATAACAAGCGAGGTGGTTTCAATGGACTGAGTTTTTATTGTCACTCTAATGGAAATAGGATTAAAGACCTGCTGAAACTGTGAAGGAAGACACTTATTCAAAACTAAATCTGAATATAGTTTCAATTAAGAAGTAAAATGCTGCTAAAAGCACATATTATTTACAAAATGAAATGCAAAAATTTATATTTACCTAAAACTGCGTATTTCAGTAAGTTCAGCTATTAAATGTAATAGAGGAAAGTCCATATCATTTTGACATTTTAAACCGAGTTTGTATTTTATTAAATGTGTTTAAAAATAATACTGAGAATAAGTTAGTGGTTTCTTTAATCCTAGCTTTTGTATTACTTAAAAATTAAATGAAAACTTCCATACAATTAGTGCAAGTATGGAATACAATTTTATAATACTAACTTATTTCTTTCACTGTTGTGCCAGTAGTGACAGTTTTAACTTAACTTCATATCAGAGCAGTGCACTGTATCTCTACCTGGAAGCAACAGGTTAGTAATTGTAGTTGTTGTGGATAATCTTCGTTTCATGCCAGAGTGAGGCAGCTCATATAGTCATGTGAACATTCATACCCAGTGTTCTGCCAGTCTGTTTGTCTGTTTTGTGTTCTTCTTCACTGTGTTTGTTTTTTTCCTTTTCACTTTTTGCTGTCAGGAGGGTGGACTACCTCATATTGTGTCCCCAGCTTTCACTGAAAGTTTATCTGTTTACCTTTCTCAGTTCCTTTAAATTCCTTTCTCAATTCTTTTGCAAGCTTACACATAAAACAGCTATCTGTAGATATATTCTTAACACCTTGCAAAAAATTGAGACCTATCATAGAATCATAGAATGGTTTAGGTTGGAAGGGACCTTGAAGACCATCGAGTTCCAACCCCCCTGCCACAGGCAGGGACACCTCCTACTAGACCAGGTTGCCCAAGGCCACGTCCAGCCTGGCCTTGAACACCTCCAGGGACGGGGCTTCAACAACCTCTCTGGGCAACCTGTGCCAGGGCCTTACTACCCTTAAAGTAAAAAACTTCTTCCTAATGTTTAATCTAAACCTGCCCTCTTCCTGTTTAAAGCCATTCCTCCTTGTCCTATCACTACATGCCCTAGTAAAAAGTCCTTCCCCAGCTCTCCTGTAGGCCCCCTTTTGCCCTTTAGGCCTACCTGTTGCCTTTTAAAATTTTTAGCAACTTATTCCATAGCCAACTATCTTATTCTAGCTTTTGTCTTCCCGTTGAGTTTCTTCTGATGACTTTTGAATAATTTAAATAAGTGTTTCCATAATATGTATCATGTTTTGTTTTTCAAATTGCACAGGCTGATGAAGACCATGATCTGCTTTGTAATACTAAACTCAACAGACATTACTCCTTGTTAAAAGAAGGTTTAGAAGTTAATGCCTAAGAACCTGTATAAAGCTTTATTCAACAGTTTATCCCACACTATTTTCTTGTTTTAATAGAATGAATCTCCTCAAATTTATCTTCTTTTTACAAACACTTTGCATAGTAAAGCATAACTTCATAATGCATCATTCTGTTACTGGAAGAAGCAATAGAATATCAGCCATTGGTATCATTTAACAATGTGTGAATCCAAATATAGTTGGTTGCTGTAAAAAGTGTTCTCCACTAAAGGATACAATACGCTTTTTTTTTCTTCTGTTGTCTTTTATTCTTTCACACAGCCTCATCTTTTGCTGTACTATAAAGACAACCTTTGAGATGTTAATATATTTTTAAAAAGCCAACAAACTTTGGATCTCTCTGTTCTTAAAGGCAGTATATTTATTTTGAAAATCTCTAATTTGGTTCTCGTTTGCTGTTTTCTTTCCATATGAGTTCAATAGAAGTCCAAAATAAATTAGCTCTTAGAGGGAAAAAATACAATGTTACAGATGACATAATGAGAATGGCCTTAACAATGTTTTCTTTTAAATGTCATCTGCACATTTCATAACTTCCCTACAAAACTGCAATGTATGTAAACTTCAGATGCAAGCTATAATGTTAATTTCTTATTTGCTGCTTCCTCACTGGTATAAAAAATACAGAATCTACCTCCTGAGGTGTCACCCCCTACCTGAGCAGTGACATCTCCAATCACCTCCTATTTTCCATGTGCCTTAGCATAGATTCTCCTGGAAACTATGCTAAGGCACATGGGAAACAAGGAGGTGATCAGTGACAGCTAACATGGCTTCACTAAAGGAAAACCGTGTCTGACGAATTTGGTGGCCTTCTACGACTGGGTTACAGCATTGATAGGTAAGGGAACACCAACTGACATCATCTACCTCAACTTGTGCAAAGCATTTGACACAGTCCCGCATGTGGGTTGGGGCAATCCCCAGCACAAATACAGGCTGGCTGGAGAATGGATTGAGGACAGCCCTGAGGAGAAGGACTTGGGGGTGTTGGTGGATGAGAAGCTCAACGTAAGCAAGAGATGTGCACTCGCAGCCCAGAAGGCCAATAGTATCCTGGGCTGCATCAAAAGAAGCATGACCAGCGGGTCGTGAGAGATCATTTTGGCCCTCTACTCTACTCTGGTGAAGCTTCACCTGGAGTACTGCATCCAGCTCTGGGGCTCCCAACATAAGAAGGGCATGGACCTGCTGGAGAGAGTCCAGAGAAAAGCCACAAAGGTGTTCAGAGTGCTGGAGCACCTCTCTTACAAAGACAGGCTGAAAGAGTTGGGGTTGTTCAGCCAGGAGAAGAGAAGGCTCTGGAGAGACCTTATAGCAGCCTTCCAGTACTTAAAGGGGGCCTACAGGAAAGATGGCATGGGAGTCTTTATCAGGGAATGTAGTGATAGGATGAGGGGTAATGATTTTAAACTGAAAGAGAGCAGATTTAAATTAGATGTTAGAAAGGGATTCTTTCCTGTGAGGGTGGTGAGACACTGGAACACATTTCCCAGAGAAGTCGTGGATGCCCCATCCCTGGAAGTGTTCAAGGCCAGGTTGGATGGAGCTTTGAGTAACGTGGTCTAGTGGGAGGTGTCCCTGCCCATGGCAGGGGGTTTGGAACTAAGTGATCTCTAAAGTGCCTTCCAACCCAAACCATTCTATGATTCCATGATCTCAAGGGTAGAGAAACAAGACCTTAAAAAGTCTCAGGAGGTAGATGACTGAAGATGAATTATTCCTTGAGCTGCAGAACAAGAAAAGGAAGAATAAAAAGACTATTAGAAAATACAGGAGGTTAAGATACTGTATCAATAGGTAACAAAGGAGAGTGACAGTCATAATGAGCGTAGAGTTCACACAGTGAATATCAGTTTGATAAATACTGAAAGACAACTCTACGTCCTGTGGCTACAACTAAAAATTCACATCAGCTGAGTATTCCTTCCTCCACCCATATTTTGGAAGTGGTAATTGGTCTTTCATATCCTTTCATACCTCCTCACCTTCTCCCATATTCTCTCACACTGCAGATAGAATTTAATTGTTTTAAGATGAAAAGTATGATGACAGGTAAAATAATGTATAATTGTGGCATGTGCCTAAGCAGTCCTATAATCTTTCTTCATAAGCATAGAAAGATAGTTCAGCAGTAAAGAAACAGTTAAGGAACTATCAGATATTAAATAATGCAACTCAGGTTTTAGGTGATGGCTAGATTGTTGGCCACAGACTTCCATGGTTATTTTTAATTTGTTGGTTTGTGTTAATTCTGTGTTGTATCTGTAATAGTCAAGTATTGCCAGATCTTCTATATTGTTAGCTTTCCTGACATTCACATTACTGTTGGGTTGACTCAAGGATGCGTATTTTGGGTTGCTAAAATACAGGAGCAGTTTCTATCTTGTTATTCCACTCCTTGTAAAAAAATCTTTGACCAATGGATTACAAAACATACAACACACTGACACAGACTCAAAAAGAAGTTCAATGTCCATCACTTTGTTTCACATGACCACTCAACAACACCCCTATTTATAACAGGCACCATTAAATACAACTCTCTGATAGCAGGAAATAATTAAAATACTTACACATATATAGAGAGATTTATTTGTCAACCTTGATCATTTGCCATTGGCATTTTGAAGTCACACAAAACCACTTTTTGTACTATTTTCTACCCCAGCAATCTGTATTTTGTTATCTGCATGTTGGCTCGCATTTATTTCCTTCATATCCTAAAGGAGGAAAAAAAAATAAAGCTTCATTAACTAATTGAGATGCAGTTGTGACACACAAAAATTGTGTAAGAATACAGAATTTTTTATCATTTATATATCACTGTGGTGATGCTTGGTTAGGAGAATTTAATTGAGGGGTCAAGTAATTTTGGAAATAACTTGCAGGGCATAAAACATTTTGTACCTTAATCTTATGAATAGTTTAGCATGTAATAAGCACTCTAAAGTCATACAAAAGAGAGAAGGAGAAGAAGAAAAAAAAAAGAAAAGTTGACATATATCAAACAGCTTAGCTCTCTAGTTCACTCCCAGTTTCTGGTTGTCTATATACACACAGCATAAATGCCAGTTTATTCTTGGCCATTGTTTTGTAGGAAACAGACTAGTGTCCTTCAAACTGAAACGGGATTTTATTCTGAGCCCATTTATTCAAAGGCTGCTCCTAATAGATAGTACAGAAGAGATTGTTTCAGGCTAGGTTCCCTGTACCTGCATAGTGTTTTAACACTACTTCTGCAGGCTTTGCAGCTTCCATCACTCTCTCGTGCCATTGCAACATAGGAAATACAAAGCAAATCCTGTTTCATGATATAAACACATCTTTCTGATGAACTGCATTACTTCAAACTCTTAGTAGTGAATCAATCAATAATTAAACAAACAAGATTTTTTTTTTGCCTCAGGGGCATAAAATCATCATATTAACCCCAAAGAAGACACAAGACCAAGTGCATTGAAGTGGCATAAATTAAGACATCCAAACACTCCTGAACAGTGTGGAACAAATCATTCTGCTCCCTGAGCTGGGAGCTGACTCACTGAGCAGTATAGACATAGTGTTTGTGAGTTCCTTTCACAGAAATTTTGCTTGGTTTAAAACATGCTGTGGCACGTACCATGCTTTGAGACATTAAATTCTTCTGTTTTTTTAGTTATCATTTCCCATATTTGAAGATATATTATTGCACACTTTTTTCATGACTAAATAATGTATTAACCTGGAAAAAAGTATGGGCCTAAGAGATGCTTCTGTTGATTCCACTATGACATAATTTATTTGGAAAGATAAAAATGAAAATTTATACTTCATAAAGTGTAATAGGACATATCATTCTACAGAAAAAAAAGATTTTGGAAAAGTTTGCTTTATGGAATAATCATAACCTACGGGAATTTGATTGTTTAAGTGTAGATGTATGGACAGTGACAGACAAGTTACTTTATCTCCACCTCAGTTTCTTACAATATGAATAAGTCCTTCAAAGAAAGAGTAAAGAATTCTCACTTAGACCACAGAAGTGTCCCAAAGTTAGTAAACTCTTTTGAGATAGGTGAATATTATATTTGCTAATAGATACCCATTAGTAATTGTCATGATGGATACTAGCAATGCATTTTTTTGAATGTAACTACAGCACATAGCAAACATGGTAATATTCCATCTGGCTTGCTTTCCAATCAGTGCCCAAAACAAAATGATGGATATTCCTGAGTTTGCCTGGTATTCTTTTCTTTCATTTTACCCAACAGTTCAAGTGGCCTGTGATTAATTTGCAATAAGGTGAAGATACGTCACAGAGATTTAAAAAAAAAAACACTTCTAAACCCAAAAATATTTAATAATATAGCAAACAGCTGACTAATTAAATAACCTCCAAGAATCTTAAAAAAAAATAATCAAAATCAGTTGTTCTTTTTTAAATATTCCTTATTCATTTATTGGAGTTTTTTGTGGGAATAACCGGGGAGACCAAGAGTTAATATGTTCTTGTGCATTTGTGAACTGGTAAAGGAAAATAAAGAGGTTATTTAATACTCTGAAAGCATAACATTGCAACCTAATCAAAAGAATTGTGGAGGATGTACTCAAACGTTTCATTTTAAAGTGGTATAAATTAAAGTACCATCTAAGCTCAATGAATGCAGTAAATATTAAATTGCATTCGATTTGCCAAAAAGAGCAAGAATATGCATTTTGTGAAGTTATTCTTGGCTTTTCTAGGTAATAATCAAATGCCAAACCATCCTATTTTATATGTATCTATGTTTATATCTATCTGTATGTGAGCATAGGAAGTTCATCATATGGCTTACATAGAATTTAACGAGTATTAAAACATAAATAAGAATTTTCCACCTCTACATATGAGTTCTTAATAAGGTGTACAACATTGCTGTGAGCATTTCTTAGGAAAAAAAAATAAAAAAAAATCTTGGCTTACTTATATTGCTTTTCTTCAAAGATTCCATCTAAGCCAGTATAGTTATTACCTCCTAATACACACATAGCTGAGAGCAAATACATTTTGATCCAAATTCAGTGCAGCCATAGTGGAATTAATTTCCCTTAAATTTAGCTAACTCAGGCTAGTCTTCTGAACTTTTTCTATATTCAGCAGAGAAAGACAGACACCTCCAGAGGGTAATACAATTAACCTACTTGAAATAGTTATTCAATAACAGGTTTTACCTGGAAGCAAAGCTACTTCAAGGAGTTTGCATTCCTTCTGCCTCTTATTCTTGCCTGCATAGTGCTGTTTGTCATAACTGCTGAGCATCAGATTAGTGATATAATCAAAATGAAATATTTAAACACTACATTTCCCATTTCCTGGAGTCTTATTTTTAATATGATCATTTCAGCTATATGGTTCCTGGCACCTTGTCACTAACCAATCAATGCTGTGTCCATTGAAGTGAATAACCAAGTTCTGAAGGGTATATATCATATATGATGACTCCATACTGGGTGGATGTCATAAAAAAACACCCCAAAAATCACATAATATTCTTATTTCTTCTTGCATGTTTACATTGACCAAGACAGCTCTTTCTCCAGAGAGTTAATTGTTTGGGGAAAGTATCTGTCTTATTCTTATTCAAGACTTCTTATTCAATTATCGCCATATCTAACATTTTAGGAAGTATAGATCAATTCTTAAACAACATACTACTGGGATAACTTTGCAAGTGATAAAACAAAAACCACAAGAAGTGTGTTGGTTTTGAGTTTTTGTAGTAGCTTCACTTCTCTAAATTGGCAGGATGATCATTTCATAGCATTATGCTTTTCTACTTGTTTGTCCATACAGAAGACTAATTCAGAATCCTTTGCACTTTATGGATTTTAGAGGTTCTCCCCATAAGATGAGTTCTCAGAAAAGACATCTCTCATAAATTCAAAGCAATCATTTACTTCTGGAAATAAGTTTCTTGAAGGACACAAAAAGACTAAAATATATTAAGAATTCAAAACCTACTTTCAAAATAAAGTAGACAGCAGTGAGAAACTGGTTAACTGAAGAAGATTAATTTCCAGAGCAACGCAGGTATCTCTTTCTAATTCACATTGAACCGACCAATGTGCTTTCACAGCTTTCCCTTTATGATTTCCCCTTACAATTTTCCCTGAAGCACTCTCTCAAATGTCAGCAACCCAACAGTGGCAATGACCGTTTACACTCAGGTGGGATTCATGTCACCTTTCTTGAGTAGTTTGAGAGATGGGTATTTAATCTAATAGCCAGCAGTGACCAACAGAAATAAATAGGCATTTCTGGCATGAGATTTGTTTACATATCTTTGACAGGTATCTTTATCCCTTCATATGTGCAGATTCACCACCCATGTATCTGGAAATTCTTGTTGCTCCTTGTTGGTGAATGTTGTCAGCTAATATTTGGTGACAGCAAGTCCACCCACAGCTACCACATGAATAAACCATATCTATCTAACACTTCCCTTGGCTTTTCTCTTTTTATATATATCCTTTGAGAACAGAACACACATATTAGCTGGTATGATGGCAACTCACATAACCAAATATTTGTTATAGGCACCACTAGCCAGTGCTGACAAAGGACAGATTTAGCAGAGGATGGAAAGGACAATTTTTATCCCTTTATCACCTCATAGAGTGCAGCACTTCTTCCTGTGCCTTGTGGGACATGCATAGATATGGATTTGCGCATCTCTGTCCATTTAAAAAAATAGGGCAAGGATGAATCTCCCAAGGTAGTGACTTTGAACTTTATTACATTTTTACCTGACAGCAAATGCTAAGGAGCCTCTAGGAAAACCAGTAATTCTGAGGCAAGATTTTGGTCCTGTTGAAAAGAAACATTGTACCCTGCTGTAAAATGAATGCTACAGGTTTTTGTGCTGAGTTACTGTTTTTTCTCCAAAAAAGCTATTTGTAAAGTTTCAATCTTTTACACTTCTGATGGTCACTAATGAGTGACTAGCATGTAAAGATATTTTTGCCCTGTGAAATGAAGAAACATACCAGGATAACGCTGTTAAAGAAGCGAAGAGGAAGAAGAGCTACTTTAAAATAAAATGCATGCATTAGACATAGCTTGGATGATATATAGCAGCAGGTGCATAATGTCAGTCAGTTGTCTTTTCTTCACCCCCCCTCCGCCCCCCCTTTTTTTAAATACTTATGAGATTCAGTTTCTGAGGCCGCTTTGATAAGATTTGGAAATTCTGGAGGGCTGTTGACTTATCAGTAGAACACAGCTTATCATGTAAATGTGATTCATGCAAATTTCCAAAGATAACAGGCAGACACATTTGCAATCTCAGTGAAAAAGACTCAATAGGTGAGATGAGAAACCTGTGCAGCTTGATTCTACTTATTCACTTGCAACAGATATGGAAGAATTCAAATAAACTAGGCTTAAGTTTAAATGAAATAAAGAGATACTCAGGATCTCTTTTTTTTTTTTTTCCAGAAGGCTGCTAATCATAATAATGGAAGATAAGAAATTAAGAAATTTTTTAATAAGGATAGTTATTCCCCCCTCCATTTCTTCTTCTTCTTGTTGTTATTGTTATTATTACTATTGCTATTATTATTATTATTACTATTATTCCTTGCCTCTGTGATTTCAGTCTGCTTCAAGCAGGAAAACTGAGAAAAATTCTGCCAGGATTCCTTTAATATTTCTTTTGTCCAAATTTCTCACAGGACACCTCTTGTTTTGCATGTCCAGCTTGAGATACATGGTTGATACTCAGTAGCTCTGAGCACCTGTTCAAGTTAAACATAGATTCAGAATATTTCTAAAAATTAAAACTCATGTTTCCAAATTTTAATCACCTGGTACCATAGCTTAAAAATTAATTTTGTGTATTTGACAAATAATAAGTTTTGAGATATTGCATAGCTATTTAAAAGAGGTACTGCCATGGGGCTCTCAGAATTGACTGTACCTCTGATATTTTCCTTAGATTTCTAAATTAATTCATCTCAGCTATGACTTGAGTTACCACTGCATGCTGACAGAGAGACATAAGCAATTTCCCTATTCATATAACAAGTGATAAGCCACATGCCCTGTCTACCATCCATTTTCTTGTGAGATGCAATTAATTCATAATAGTTGGATCTTTCCTTTGAGAAGGTAGGAACACAGTTGTGTTCTTAAAAAAAAGTATTAAGAGTGGAAACACAGAATGTCAAATAGAGAGAAGATTAAATCATCTGCATGCATATATATATTATTTGAAATTTCTCCTGTCATGTCCTTATTCCAGTGGTGAATGTTAGGCAAATTTCCCCACAAGCTCTACAACTCCCATCTTTAACTATCTTACTTCTCTTCAAAAGACTGTCAAGCATTGCCACAGATTTAATCTTACCATCTAACAAGGACTAAATCTATCCTTACCAAAGTCTTTCAGGTTCAGTGGAGGACCACACCAAGGTTTTAAACCAAATTGCTCTGTGTTGCCCTTACATAGTTTGCAGAGATAGCCTTACAAGTATTCAACTCCCTCTTGCTGTATGCTTATCCTCAGAAACTAATTGCCAATTTAGACAGTATAAGCATATAGTAAACAACACAGTGATGTAGTCACGGCACATAAATCATTGCAAGTGATTGCACAGCTGTTACTGGTATTACTTCACTGCTTATAGGAAGAATGTACTTGGGCAACTTATTTAGCAAAACTTTTGTGCTCTTTACTGTGAAGGAAGAAACATTTAGTGATGCAAGTATGGGAGACCTGAAGGATTATGTGTCATAATTTATTAAGTAATTTCAGTATATTCAGATCTGTGCAGAACAGTTTTGCTTAATACTGCTTATTATGTCAAGATTGGATTCCCCTAAAGTCTTTTTAACTTCTGTTGTAAAGTCTGTTTTAAAATTGCTTTGATGAGGGTTTCCCTGAAATATTTCCGGTTTCTGTCATCTTCTAATTTTCCACCATGGACTGAACATTTCCTGAACCAAAGCAGAAGTTAATTGCTCTCAGCTCAACTTTCCACTCAAAAAGTCTGAACTTTTAAGGTATGGCTTAGGAAAAAAAAACAAACCAAACCAAAACAAAACCCAGCAACTCAAACCAAAACAATAAAAGAACGGAACTGTGCTCCTTACTTTCTTTTCTGTGTCGGAAAATATGCCTATGTGTTTGTGTGTGTGTGTGTGCGACAGAGAGTGTTTTACCAGCTTAGAAAAACAATAAATTCCTCGTATAGAAAATGTTAGCTTTTATTGATGTGGCAACCAATGCAGTGTTGATAGCATTTGTCTTTTCGTTATGACCTAATAGTATACGAGGTCATAAATTCAAGGTTAAAAGTGGTACAGAAGTGACCTTTAATAAAAGTGCAACAGTTCTAATAATAAACAAGTGAATAGCTTGAATTGTATTAGAATCATTCTTTTGTAACTGAATAATCTACCCTCTCCTTATCGTGAACAATATTAGATGTGGATATTCAGGAAATGAAAAGCTAAAATCTATAGGAAAGGTAATGATCTCTGAAAATTTTCTCTAATGACTAATTTGTGGCTCAGTGGATTTCAAGAGATTATTGGTTTTTGAAATGGATTCTATCAACTAAGGAGATAATGGAAATCATTAGGCTGAATAAAGTAAAACAGTAGATTTGTTATGTGGAGCGCTATTACATGAGCCTCTATTTCCCACACAATTTAGAAGTATTTTTTCTTAAACTGAACTACTGTGTCAACTTATATTATGGGACAAATTCTGATAACACAGCACTCAATGGCAAAACTTTCATTAACCTCAGCTGAATGGGGATTTGACTCTGATTTTTATCGGAAGAAGTGTTATGATCAGTGAGAAGTTCAGGTGCTCAATATTGCTCACAATATGTCACTGATTCAAATTCCAGGTTCTTCACATTCAAGCAGAATAAAAGGATTTTAATCTTCATTATCAGCACATGGACAATATCTTACAGGACCAGTGCTGAAGTTAAAATTCCACCAGTAATTCATCCTGGTGACATTTATAGGCCTTACTCATGATCAGACTTATTAAACCAGATGCTGTACAAATTACAGAAAGACAGATCCTATGCTTTGACAAGTTTAATAATTCAAAGCAGAGTATTCTCCAGGAGACAATCCAAAATGCTGGAAATATCTGTGATATAATGTTATAAATGGTTCTGTATCATTCTTAGCCTTTGTTTTTAACAATGCCCTGCATATTATTTTTCTCTTTATTACCACGATTATATTTTCCAACTTTAGAAGCAAACTGCTTTTACAAATCAATCTCTGCTATAAATGCCACTGAGGTATATTCCTATAGCTGTATTAACTACATTGTAGTTTGGAGGTATTTTTCATTGCTATTTTGTTTGTTTAAAATGCTGTTTCATTTCCTATTATGCTCACTTGGTATACAGAACAAGTGATACAGTACTAGGCACTTGGTAGTTGCTTACAAGGTTGGTATTTAAGTTAGGTTAGGAAAAAGATTTTAAATATAACATTGCAGAATTAACTATGGCTACAAAGGTTTTAAATTCTTAGAGTTTAGTAAGCTTTTTAAATCTTCTTTTTGGGGGGTAGGAAAAGTTCCAGGATTTTAATTCTTTATAAAGCACAGGAAATGCTAACAAAAAAAAAAAAAAAAAAAACAGAAACCCACCAACAGACTCATCTGTGGTGTGTGGAGAATCAAAAAACAATGTGAATATTCTGCTGCAGTAGAAGGAGAGCTGCTGATGTCTCAGTAGCAGTGTTGATAATGTGCAGTGACCTTAATTGGGGGAAGGCACTGCTGGAGTAACTCCTTTTTCTCTGATCTTCATTTGTCTCTGTTTGTGTAGAGCTTGTAGCTGTCTTTTATACCTTCTTGTTATCAGCTTTTAATTTTTTTCTAAATATAAGATAATATATATATGCATAAAATATAAAGTTGGGGTTTTTTTTTTCCTTTTTTTTCTAAGCCGTAAGAACAATTCTATCCAACTCTCAAGGCTGCATTTCTTTAGTGATCAGTAACTGACTATCTATAGTTCATAGAATCATAGAATATCTCAAGTTGGAAGGGACTCAAAAGGATCATCAAGTCTAACTCCCTGGTCCTCACAGAACCACCTAAAACTAAACCATATGACTAAGAGCATTATCTAGATGCTTCTTGAGCTCTGACAGGCTTGGTGCTGTGACCACCTCCCTGGGGAGACTGTTCCAGCGACCAACTATCCTCTTAGTGAACAGTCTTTTCCTAATGTCCAATCTGAACCTCCCCTGCCACAGCACCTCCCTTTCCGTGGCCCCCTTCAGGAAGTTGTAGACTGCAATGAGGTTGCCCCTCAGCCTTCTCTTCTCCAAGCTGAAGAAGCCAAGAGAACTTTAAGTCTTGCCCTCAAGACCTTTCAACATCTTGGTTGCCTTCCTCTGGACACACTCTAATAGTTTGATGTCCTTATATTGAGGTGCCCAAAACTATGCAGAGTACTCAAGGTGGTTATACCTTCAAGGGTGCTTGTTATCATCCTGTGTTTGTACTTTCAGGAGCTTTGACAAAATAGAATAAAGAAGCAACATCCAATATGTTCTTAATAATAGTGGCCTTTGGAAGAGGTTCTTCAAGACAACTATGATGAGTTTTTGTCTTAGAGAGAGTTAAACAGAATGGAGCTACCCAATGGCTAATTGGAATTTGAACGGAGCATTGAAGTAACCTAAAAAAAGGTCATACAGGACTCACGATTATGTAGTGAGTACTCAAGTAATACCTCTGTAGTACTTGAGATTGTAGAGTTATCCTTTTTATGCACACACTCACACACACGAAATCATTGAAGATGAATTCTGGGCAGGAGTTTTGGCCTTCTGGAAGCAATGGAACCATGACACAATGACATAATTTATTATCATTCCTATCAACATTTAAAAGGAGCAGTGCTAAAGAAAAAAACCCCAACAACTCAAAGTCATGCTTTGTTCATGTAAAGAAAGTGCTAAAATACTTACTAATAAACCCAACACACTTTTTTCTTAACCTAGATGCCTTGTTCACTTTCATAAATGCATTAAACTTCCAGTTTTGCTTCAAAGCTCCTTTATGATTTTAGGACTTCCTGCATCACAATGGAACCTGTATAAGCAAAGCTTATTTGTTCCTAATAAGGATGGCATCTTTGGATTTCTAACATAAAAAAGTAGCATACTGTTTATTTTCCTTACACCAAAAGATAAGTACAGTGTTGGTATAATAAGGAACAGTATATATGACATAATTTTGTTCAGAAGATTTTGGAAGTAATGGTTTGATATAATTAGTAAAGCTGATGTAATTTAGCAGCCAAATGGACTTTTTTCCCCTGTGTCTTACTGAAGTCAATGATTATTGGCTGATCTTTGTCTAATATTGAGCATGTTATTAGAAACAAAAGATTTTGTTAACATTGGAAAATCACCTGCCGTATGATTAAACTTAATATACTATAAAATTATGGTCTGAAGACAAATTTAACATGCTTGCAAATGGAAAATGGCCTCATGGAGCAGAATGTCTATGTGTTTCAAATGCTGGTGACTGTTAAAATACTGTGCAAGCTTCTATTTAGGAGATTTAAGGTTATCATTCACCTTGCACAGAGAACAATCTTTTTTCATTGCTTAGAGATAAAAGGTTGGGAAAATGCAGATAAGTGGACAATCAATTGACATCCACATTTTTAAGGAAAGTGAAATAAACTACATGCCACAGGAGAACCTTAATGTCAGTTAACTAACATTAAATGATATTTCCCCTCCTCATTCAAAAAATGCACCCAGAAAAAAAAATATTCGGGAGAGGCAAATATTTATTAATACTTCCATTACAGCTTACCTTTAAAAACTAAACTTGGGATTTGGTTTTATATTAGTATTTGTATTATGGTTAATTAATCAGGCCTAAGCCAACCATTGGACAAAAGGATTTATTTTTTTTTACCCAATAGGATTAAATTCTTCAGCTTTTTTTGGAAAAAAAAAATCCATTTCAGGTTCTATCTACCATTTAATAGGATTTGTTAGCAAGCAAAATCTGTTTGGTGAAGATTAGATAACCAGAAAGTTGGATTTTGATTCAAATTTCATGCCATAGTGTAAAAATTGTCATGTAGTTACAGAATTGTTTTGTAATAGGACAGATTTATACCTCCCACAGGCAGCATTTTTCCTTAAAAAAAGTTGTTTTGAATGATACTATAGCAGATGCCAAAACCAGGGATGCTATGGCATCTTCCAAAATTGACAAATCTATGTGGACAAACTTGAAAAAGGATGAGTTGACAGTCAATCATAGTCAGCAAGCTAAAATGACCCCAAAAACTGTTCTACAAATCTACTACGCTTGCATTTTTCAAAAGCTGAGTAAGATAAATTAGGTGGTGTTATAAACTCTGCTTCTCATTACTATTATTTGCAGCATGAGCTACATTTCTACAGTAGTAGCTCCATGTTCTCAGATAATTAGTTCTTAAAAATAGATCTTAACAAAGGCATTTCCCTGATATAGCATTATATGGTTAGCAAATTCTTCGCTGCTTACAAGCCAGCAGGAAGAAGTGGAGTACTATCCTGAAGATCTTACTGGTTTCACTCATTCTTCTGTGTAAACCAGAAGGGGAGGAAATGCCATGGAAGGATAAAAAGCATTATGTACAGCTTCTAAAAATAATACTTGTTTATTTTTTCTGCAAAGGGACCAGTGATGGCAGTTTATGAGAACATTTGTACTTAAACAGTAACAAACTTAACAAAAGACAGTATGTTGAAAGATGGCAGTGTTAAAGGAACAAAATTGGTTGTAATTTCTACAACATTTAGATCAATATAAAACAGATGTTGATGGGGATCTTGAGGAACTTGCACATGAACTGAAACCCACACTAAGGCATTCATAATTAATCTATTTTTTCTATCCTTTTTTTAAAAAATGAAGAGACATAGATATTTTGCTTGCAGAGTCAGACCAAAACCTCCTTGAAATATTAGAACTACATTTCAAACTCAATTACACACAGAAAGCAATTCCTATTAGCAGTTATGGAAGCTAAATGCAGAAACCATAAAATATTACAGATTTTAATTTAAAGATCCATATTAAAATTAATTTTGTGGGATTTCTTTTTCTTACTTTGGGAAAGAAAATCTTACTGAAAATCTTGCCTTTTTCAAGATCTTGTTAATTTCTGTATTGTGTTAATTATATGTCATTTTGAAAACTTGACATACACGATTTTACTACGGATGTCAAAAAGCCAAACAATTCCAGGTGACTCAATCCATCAGCCTCATATTAAGTCACAAATAGTGAATGAGGTGTATCTAGTATCAACATGAAAGTACAGTAATCTGATAATTGGTCATAAGTTAAAATGTTTTTGTACAACAATTTTACTGAAGCAGTGCTTTTAATAAACCCATTTGTGTAAGTCAAAATCCAATGTAATTTACAGTACACAGGTTTAAAGACTTTATTTTCCATTTTCAATTGCTTGTACTTTGTAGATGCAGACTTGGCTGTAGCTCACACAGGTTAACCTGTTTTTCACCTACCTAGCCTGAACATCATTACCATAGTTCTGATAGCAGGTACTGAACACAATTATTTAAATCAGGCATTATTTGAAGTCTGAGATAATAATTGTGGGCTTCTTCTGTATTAACTAGAGAGAAATAACTACTTCTGAAGGTGTTTCATCACAGATGTTTATTTTGCAGTGAGATAAATCAGTTATTGATGATGCCTGTTTATTTCTGACATCTGTAAAAGGACAAAGTAGAGTTTAACTTGACAAACTCAGGTTTAGGTTTCTGATTTAGATCCCTAAATCAGTAAATCTCACTCTTATCCAAATTTTTTGGCAGAAAGAAGGGAGAGGAGTAAGGGAAGGAGGAGAATGAAGGACATATTCAGCTCTCACTGTGACTGTGGCTATACTACTAGAATGACTAATGCTACTTTGAATATGACTATGGAAGTCATAATCAGAACTCCCTACTATAATGTTGCCAGACAATAATTTATGTAATTAATGATGAAGTGGGAAAAATAAGTTAGGGAGGTTCTGGAATGTAGTTTTGCTGATGCATATTAAATTGTTCTGGATTTTTGACTCTGAAATATTGGTAGTTATGCTTCATAATTCATCTTTGAAAGGAGAGGAGGTAAAAAGGTGACATAAAATATCAGGGACAAAGATAGTATTTGAAAGAAATGCTTATACAACACACAAAGAAAATCGCTCTGTGATATTTTCTTCAAATGTGAGCAAGATGGATTCATAATCAGACTACAAATAGGTATAAGACTAAAGAAGTTTTTAAATTCATTTAAATTCAATTTCATAATTATTTTTAAATCTTATAAATACTTTGCTGTATGCCTGGAAACAAAAGCTTAACTAGTGCAGATGTGTTAGACTTTTCTCCCATCGATATAGCTAAATTCAATGAACACCTGAAATAAAATTGCAAATGTATGTAAATCAATGTAGCTCAACTGTACTTCTATAGAAACGTGCTGATTTATTGTTGGTGAGATTATGCTCCATTATCTAAAAGTCTTTTGTAAGGGTATGAGGAAGGAGAGTGTCTGTTCCTCCTTTAAGGGTTTCTGGCCAAGGACCTTTCTCACTGCCACAAGGACTAACAAAAAAAGGAGGAAGCCATAAAGAGTACACAGGGACAGAAACCTGACAGACAAATGATAAGGGTGACAGTGAGACACACAGACCTTACAAAGGAGACATGGAGACAATGTCAAGATGCAAACCTTGCCACTTACACTAATCTGCAGGCCATCAAGAAACTACAGGTGCTGCTTCCAGGAAGATCAAACCAGACTTTGCAATTGATAAGACTGTAAACTAGGGGGACCCCAGACTAGGAGGGCTGAGGGAATTGATACAGCTGTACAGATCCATGGGGGGATGGTGCAGGGGAAGGGGGAGCAGAGAGGAACAAAGAGTGTAGGTAGATAGAAAGTGATATAAAAAGGGGCTGGTCCTGTGTAAAACAGGGCTGGTCAGTACACTTGTCTGGCTAGGCTTTGTGCCTGATCACCCCAGTCTGTCCTATCTTCTTACATCTTCTCATTCAATCTTCTTTTAACTGTTCTGGGGGATCCACGAATGTGCTTGTGCTTGTGAACCTGGGGAGTGTGGTTTATGTGCTGCACCAGTGACCCTCTGCCTCTGCCAGCCCACGAGGAGGATGGGACACGGCTGCCTGTGCCTGTGTCTGGTGTGAGTCCTGAATGTGGGTGCTGCTGGAGGCAGCACCTTGTCTGTGTCTGGCTGTGTGACTGACTGTGTCCATGACCTCTATATGTGGGTCTCTGGGACATGTGCTCAGCATGTACATATATACCTGTGGCCAGGCAGGAGAGATCCTGGACCAGAGTGGCTAGAGGAGGGTGCCAGGCTTCTTACATCACTTAACATCTTTATTATTATCTTTGATTAGAAAGCAACCTAGTAGCTTCTCTTATTGAATCTGAGCCAATATTGTGAGAAAAGAACATCATGTAAAAATAATCTCTGGAAGACCTGAAATGACAGCTATGTCAATAACAAAATGACAGCAGTTTAGGGGCACTGCATGTTACAGAATGGTTAATGAATTATTAAATCTATAGAATAGTACCTAACTAACTTGGAATATGTTATTACTAAAATTTCCTTATTAGCTGTACCTAATATTTTGTTTGCTGATCTGAAATACATAGTATTCTGTTCTTTAATCTTCTTTTTTTTTTTTTGTTCAGGCATCTTCAAGTTCATCAGAGCGGGGAGAGGGGAAGGGAAAGAACTTTTGGAAATCAGAATTACTAGAGGAGACACTGATTTCTATAAATTCCTTTAGAGCCAATCAGAAAGATTCAGATAGATATCTTGCAATTTTTTCTCACATTGGCCCAGACACATATATGCTAAAATAATTTTAAAAGAAAATCTCCAACCTGCCATGAGTGTTATAATGTCCAGAATAAAGGAGGGGTTCATTTATCAGGGTGCATTATTCTTTGCAAAGACAGTAATGATTTTAGAAATGGCTGGTCCCTTTTCATAAAATGTTGTGATGACTTGGGAACAGCTCCTGAAACTTTAAGACCTGTAAAAGAATTGCCAGGAGGCACTAATCCAAGAGAGTAACAATATATCATAACCATTAGCATTTATTATTTAATAATTTATGAGTTTTATGTCTACAGTAAGTGCTTGTAGGTGATATACACAAGTCTGAGAAGATTAAGAAATGACAATCTAATGATAAAAAGAGGAAGCAGAGATTTGACAAAATATTTCATTCGCTAAAAATGTGAATAAATGAAAAAAAACCATCTTCTTCTACAAGCAGAGGAAAACTATAGAATTTAAGCTTGTAATGTCCAGGCTTGTTTACTGATTTAAGTAATAACCAAGTTTTATGTGTAAGACTGATAAAGTTAAATTTAAAAATAACAAAAAAAATCACCCCCCCATCATATTACATCTTATATATCTGTTTGTAATTAGCAGAATAAATGCATACAAATGAGAGAAGACCAAAAGATTCTTATAAATATGGCAATTGTTGCAATTTTTTTGTGAAGCTAAACGATTTTAACACAGTATTAATTATATGTGTTGTTAGAGGAATATTATAATGCAAACTTTAAAGAAGCAAGGTTTTTAATTAATCAGTTTCCACAGATCTGTTTCCATTATTTTGGTGAGAAATCATTTCATTGAGTGAAATAATGCATATTTAATTTTAATGATATCTGAAACAAAGACTTTTTAAAAAAAGTCTTTGAAACAAATATATAATTATACAAAGTTCTGCAAGGTCCTTATTATATTTGAATGTGACTGAACATGAAAACCAAATAAGGTGCCTTTCCACACTTTTGAAGTGAGGCATGGTAAATGCCATAGTAATGGTTATGATGAATATTCCATTCCATATAGTAAGTGTGGGGTGCGTTTTTTTCAATCAACATTATTGCCAACATTTCTTACATATTTAAAAACACAAAAAATATCAATATTAATGCATGTTGCAATTTTTCAGTGGGAAATACTGCATAGAAATGGAATAGAAGCAATCTGTAAGATTTTTATTCTATGTCTTTTCCTCTTTATGGATTTTTCTCTGACAATCATCACCATAGTAGCTTAACACATCACAGTCATTAACATATTTATTCCCATAAAAATGTCACAAGAAAATTTTTGGCTTTATTTTTTGTTATTAAGTCCAAATCACATGCAGGATGTATGTAGTTTTGGAAGGAGTGGGAACTTTATACTTCCCAGTTTAGAACTATGATTAGTTCATATCACAAATCCATGTCAGAATGATACTGTCCTTGCTCATCTGTATGGTAACAGATGATTGTAGCTGTAGCTTAAAAAACTATGTGCAAAATTTGTAATCTCATTGTGAGCAGAACTTTTGACTCTTAGATAACCTCTGAACTGTGTCTAGAACAATGTCAAGGCGAGAGCTCAAATACCAATCAACTATTGTTTGTACTATTACTTACTACTACTGTTTGGCACCTTGACAATCCACTGTTCTGGGATTTCTTTTACTCAGTAGTGTAGGCATAAACCTGGAAGTCTAGAGTCTACGGTGTCTCATGCTTGTTGGTACTCATAGCATTGATGAGTTGAGAAGATAATGGGATGAATCCAGACAGTCCTCACAATGTCTAACAAAGCAATAATTAGACACCTAGTCAGAAGGAAATTTACAAGCCCAAATTAAATTCTTATCAGTAGTTTCACCTTCAGTGTTCCTTCTTCAGGAACCTAACTTACATGTCTTTGTCATAGTTTCAGCTGGGATGGGGTTGGCTTTCTTACTAGCAGCTGGTATAGTGCTGTGTTTTGGATATGGGATGAAAACAGCATTGGTAAAACATTGATAGTTTTGATTGTTGCTAAGTAGTCAAGGCCTTTTCTGCTCCTTACTTCTCCCTGCCAGCAAGTAGGCCAGGAGTGCACAAAAAGTTGGGAGGAGACACAGCTGGGACAGCTGACCCTAACTGACCAAAGGAATATTCCATGCCATCATGCTTAGTATATGAAGTTGGGGGAAGAAGAAGGAAGGGGGGTACATTTGGAGTTATGGCATTTGTCTTCCCAAGTAACTGTTATGCATGAGGGAGTCCTGCTTTCCTGGAGATGGCTGAACATCTGCCTGCTGATGGGAAGTAGTGAATGAATTCCTTATTTTGCTTTGCATGCATGCAAGCTTTTGCTTTGCCTATCAAACTGTCTTTACCTCAACCCATGAGTTTTCTCACTTTTGCTCTTCCAATTCTCTCCCCCATACCAGCTGGGGGAAGGGACCGAGCAGCTGTGTGGTCCTGGTTGTTGGATGGGGTTAAACCATGACAATCTTAAAGACAGAAAGTAGAGTGAGAGAATCAGACAATTAATAGGAATCCACACAGAGATGTGTTCAAGAATGTCAAGGTTTTTTGACAAGTTTATGGTTAAATACCCAAACCATTTTTGCCTCATGTTAGTCACTTTATAGTATAACCACACATTTTTTCACATATACCATAGCTGGATATCTAAAGGTGTTTAATAATTTAAAGAAAGACAAAAATTTTTCTTTAAAGGGAGCCAAATATCTAACTGAAGCACTTGCGTGTCTTTGCAAAAAGCCTAAGAACCTTCATTGGGCAATTAAATTATATTGAATATTATGGTGGGACCTGTTAAGACTTAGCTTAGGAAATGCTACAGAATAATTATGCTATTTTCTTTATGTAAGTAGGTGTTTATATTAAGAGTTATGTCTTGCTAGATTTCCTATACAGTCCATGGAGAAAAATGGTTCTTTCAGAAAGGGATGTAGAGAATATAAGTTACTGCTCTGCATCACCCTCTGTTTTAGCTTTTATTTTCCCATTGAATACATAGGTATTGTGGAGAAACTAGCTGCTTTTCAGGACCTTGAGGGCACCAACAGGCCTTGACGGCCCTGCCATAAAGGGGACCCAGCTCCCTGTTTCAACTCAGCCCTGAGCTGCCAGTCATAGCGCCAGTCATGTGCTGCTGTAGAGGTATCTTTTCCCAGTTCATTCCTGAATTGTTTGGATTTCCTGGGCTGACCTAAGACTTGAGATACTACCTTGCTTTTACCTGCTGATCACTGGACCGCTGATGGGAGCCACTGCTATCACAGTTGCTGTTCTCTTTGCCCAGCCCAGGTGCTGTAGGACTATGCCCTGGCACTGAGGTCATAATGTACCTACTGTGTGGCTGCCCCCAGGTCCTGGCTTGCCTCCCCTTGCGGAGCAGCTCTGCTCTTGCTGCTGCCTGACATCCTTAAAGTAAGCATCCAGCTTCAGATGCTTATATAAATTGCTCTGCTCAGTTTCATAACTGTAAGATGTAATGTCATCTGAGACTGCAGACTACCAATACTTTCAAAATAACAGATTTCATGCAATGAGAAATGCACTGTTTTGAGGTATGACAAGAGGGATGGAAATGAAGTTGCGAGATGTAAGGATAAAGTTCAAGTTTGTCTTATAATTACGGTGCCTCTGGTTATCAGGGCTGTGCTGGTGTGCACAGCCAATGCACTTAGTCTGTCATTCTCTGGGTGGTCCAGAAACTGCTTAGCTAGCCTCTTTGTAGATGAGACAATGGACTGACTTGAAACAAGCTATCACCTGAACTCCTGCCACCTTCACATTTAGTTATTTCACAGACACTCTCTGAGTGGAAACTTTGGACATGTCCAGAGATTTTCCCAATTCTTGCTGTGCCTAGACTGATTGAAAGGCACCACATTTTTGATTAATTGTGTTGACTAATGTGTTGTGTAAAGAATGAGGCCGTCCTAGAGACTAGCCTATGTGATTCCTGCTGCAGAACTTATCAAACTGTATATAACTAAGATCCTTGTAAACAGTCAGCAGGTGCGCGAATGGTTATATAGGACAGTTGTCTCCTATACATAGTCAAGTTAGAAAAGGTTTTGTACATAGTTTAAGATACAGGGGAAAAAAAAAAAGGGATCTTGTGTTCACCAGAGTGATCACATAGGCCTGTTTGGCAGCTGGATTACAGGAATTCACTTGAACAACATTTTAGGGAAGTCTCACTTGGTCCAGGTGAAGACGCCATCTAAATCAAACTCTTGTCCCCATTCAGACAGCAATTGATCATCTTGTCCAAACAGTGTTGTGATAGCTAACTTAAGCACCATTTTTATTATTTTATTTTATTAAACAAACTGTCTTTTCATCAATATCTCTGCAACAGAAATGATAGCTGGAGGCTAGCCATTGTACTCACAGGCATCTCAAGAGGCACTACACAGCTAGATAGCTATGTTTAGGCAACTGAACTGCATGCATTTATGCCTCTGGCCAGGGTCTTTAATATACACTGATTGATTTAATCCACTTGGAAGTTAAAATGCAAATACTTTTTCTGAAGACACCACTGAGGAAGTAGCAGTGTCAACAGTATTTGTTGGATAAGATGCTTTCCCAGGATATAAAAGATCTGGGAATGCAGAAGAATTATAAAATCAAGTGGAGTTCAAATCCAAGCTTTTATTTATTTATTTATTTATTTATTTTAATATGGATGCCAGTCCTTACTGTCATGAGGCTGTTTTACAACATTCTTAATGAAGACAGACCATCATGCAAATGAATAGCTGCAAAGCTTACCAGATGGAGAAAGGAAAAAGTGAGAAACTAACTCCCCATGTAAGACATAAGGGCCTCTGGGATGCTCTGTGTCCCCAGCTTATAAAAACATTTGCATATCTTATTTAGTGTCATTATAGTGCACTATAGTGCATTTTGTCCGAGAAGTGTTTACTGTCTCCAGGGAACAACTGTATGTATAAAACAAACCGTAAGCAAGCTGTATCCTTTCTTCCTAGGATAGGAAGGCCTAGCATGGCCGTGTCTCTGTTATTAAATTAAATAGTGTCAGAGAGTGTTCTCAGGTCCTGGAAATTAACTGACTAGGACAATTAATATTTTTTCTGATTCCCAGGCATGATATAGGAGTTATTACTGGACAGGGTTCATTCTCTGTATGCAAGGTGCATATTATATTTCTATTCACTGAAATATCAGAAATCTATACTTGAGGTGAGTATATGAAAGCCCTTTCTTCAATAGAAAACCTGAAGAATGTTCACAGTACATACATATCTTACGCAAAATCAAAATTGAAAATAATACTAATTGATTTTGCATAGATAATTAAAATTTGTCTGTAGCATATACTTTACAAGGATTTTGCCTTTCATTTAGCAATTTCAAGAGTACGTTTTGTTTCTGAAGTATGTTTCACTTATTTTGTGTTCTGTACTACAAAAGGCATTGCTTATAAACAAATAATATCTTTTAGTTTACTTTTTGGATCTCTTGAAAAATACTCTTTCAAAATAGCATAACATTTAAAATTAAAATATTTGTTGCCTACATTTCAAATTCCTGATATCACATGAAGACTACAGTAGAACCAAATGAAATTTAAACTCCTGATTTAAACAAATATGCCTTTTTATGAGAATTATTAAGTTCAACTTTCCTTAATAAGGGTAATGACCTAGCATGAGTAAAGATCACAGAAGAATAGGGTTTTTTTAATGACAAAAACATTCAGTTCTATTAATATAATAAAATACTGCTTGTCACAAATCATGGAACAGTTGCAGCAGGTTTAGACACAGTTTAATTTTTAAGATAGTTAACTGGAGGAATAATGCTTAGAAAGAAGTAAGAAATATATCAAAACTGGACAAAGGGATAATAATGATGCACTGAGTAAAAGGTTGCATGCACTGCAATTTGAATCATTACTTTTATCCTCATAATTAATTTGTCTTATTTTATGTTATCTTAGATTTTATTTTTATCTTCTCTTCTGGTCTTTTTCTACAATCTAACCATTCCTCAGCAGTCCAGCTAGGTAATGACAATGATTTGGAAGTGTGAGAAATGACAGTCCTTAGTGGTTGCTGTTCATATGACAGAACAAAATACCTGTCACTTTTACACATTTTGTCTTTTTCTAGCAGTGCGGGCTAGTTCCCCAGAGAGTACACGTAGGGATGGTAAATATTAGTCCCTAGCATTCCTTCAATTTTCTAATTTCTGTGTTTACATTTACTCTTGTTAAATTTTAATTTTAGATGTACATGGCAATGTTTGGGGGTTTGGGGTTTTTTTTGGTTGTTTTTATTTTATTTTTTTTTTTAATTTCCTGACTAGATGATGTATTTTATGGATCTGTGATGTTTCTAAACTCCACCACAGAACTGACTGTAAATTCCATGAAGAATTTCATCAACTAATACTATTATAAATACAGCTTCACTTATTTTGAATTAAATTAAAGGAAAATTGAGAATTTCATTTGAGTTCCTTTTTTTTGTAGCTTAATGGCTTAATTATAAAATGATTTTCTAACTGTACTGAAACTTCAGAAAAAAAGCTTGTCAATTTATTCAAATAAGTGTTAGAATAATTATTCACACAGAGTACAAAAAAGAAAGCATAAAATCTATATATGCACAAGTTTATCTCTGCCCTGGTTATGCTGTCGATGGGTAGGGAGGATGTGTTTGGAAATATTTTTATTTACTTGTTTTTCCATTGGTTTGTTCATCAACTAGAATATTCCTGTTCACTCTGAAAACATTAGTAAGCAAGCAGATGGTCATTTTGATTACTAAACAGTAAGAAGTGTTAAAGACACTAGAGCTTTATATGACAGCACATAATTTCTCCTCCTTGAACAAATGGTAGTAAACAATATGGTTAGCTATATGGCATATTTATGAACAGTATAGACTTGGGAATTAAGGAGCTTTTTAACTTCCGAGTAATTTTTTTTTAATTCACTTAGTCACAATTTATCTTTAAGTGCTCAACAAGATATGATAAGAAAAAGATGTTCTGTGTTTTTAATTAGGTCTTAATGATTGCATGAAACAGACTCAGCTGCTTGCAGTACAATAAAGCTTATTAAAATTACCATGTTTCTTCCTGCTTATATACTTCTATGGGTTAAGAGAGATTTAATGAGAACTACTGGATAGAAACAGCTTTCAAAATGAATGCTTGAAATAGAATTTAGATTCTTCAAAGATTTTGGTCAGAGCTGGTAAGTAAAAGGACAACTATTCACTTTCTTCTCTGTACAATGCAAAAATATATACAAAATTCCTATGCCCATTTGAACAGAAGAAATTGTTTACCTGTATACATACCGACAAAATTAAATGCATGAAGCACTGTTTATCAGAGCTTTTGAATTTACTGACAGACACATTGCACATGACTACTACAAACTTCCCAGCCTGCACATGGGCAAAGACAGTACCTTTTGAATTACAGTCCCCTCTTGTACGTCCTAGAACAGAATGCAGAGAGCAATGCTTTAAACAGCAGCCAGTCATTGTACTCTTTCAGTATTTTAGCTGGAATACTTTAGCAAGCGTCTGCACCTACACTGTTGTTTCTTTAAATGTGATTTGATCATCATACCTTACGGGATGTGACTGCTATTTCAGAAAATGTCTTTTAGACTCCATACATTTTTAGCTTGAAAAGAATATTTTGCTTTGTAATTGAGACAATGGCATCTACTCAATGTAACAAAATCTGCATCTTCATCTGGCAAACAACAGTTTGATAGACACTGTCACTTTTATCAGAAGAAAAATAAATAAAAGAAAACACTCAATCAAACAGAAACAGTTTATCAGAACAAGAAATCAAAACCTACAGACTTTGAAAACAAGAATTAGCTGTGGTGTTAAACTGATATTTTAAATCAGATGACTGTTTTTCTTAGAATAACAATAGGCAGGGGGAGCAGGGTGGGTGTGTAGTCTTTTTTTTTTTTTTTCCAAAAAAGAACATACTTAGAAAGAATAGTTTCCGCTGCATACTTCATGTGTTTATTCATGATTAAGATCATGGCAACAGAACTATATTCATGGAATTAAAGAAATAAAAAAATATAAGGAAAAATCTAACTTTTTGTATCTAAATATAATTCAGTTTTTACAAGTAGATTATTATGTTGAAAACAATTTAGAAAAAAATGTCAAGTTTTAGCATAAAAATAAGAATATATTTGGCAACATTTTAAATGATGATGAATTGAGACCACAATTCTCAAAGAATTGTTTAATCACTTTTTAAGATTTTCTGTCTATAAATATTGTCAAAATTTCTGGCAAAATGTTGGTGAAATTTCACAACAGAAACCATTAAGTCATGGTATCTTTTTAAGTGATGTTGTCCATGATGTTAAAAAAATTGTCATCATCATCTTTGTCTTCATCATTTGTGTCTCCACCAATTCACAAAATTGATTTCATCACACCTGTTGTATAGAGCTGCGCACCTGAGTTAGTTGTTCAGACAATCCTCTGTAACTCCTCTCTGAGCTTAGATGACTAGGTAATATTAATTTCCAAACCAGTTTGGTTTCATCTCCAGCTTATAAGGAAATGTTGTATCTTTCCTAAGCTGCAGCGACCCACGCACTGTAGTTTCCAGGACAATTTTTTTTCGTTATTGCACCTGAAGCTAGATGAGAAAATGACCACAGGCTTCAGAAAGTTCTCTTGGTTTCTGCCTGATTTTTCATAGTTCTGGCTTGTGTTTATGGCCTCCTATCAAACCTCTACCAATTTCTGACTGCAACTTTGTTGGTGTTTGTTGGTGTTTCAGAGCCACTATTATGAAAAAGTTAAGCTATGCAAATGAAATCTCATTTTTATGAAAATATATTTTTGTTTGCAACAAGATGGTATTTTAAGCCTGGGAAGAACTTGGGAGTAAAAGCCTTCCCTTCTCTTGAGAGAATTTTATTAGTGACTTGTCTTGAGAGCTGGAAACTGAAGGTTATGATCATTCAGTAAACTATACACAGAAAACTTTTCTCTGTGTTCAGTTTCATTTCCTACAACTCCCAAAATTTCACAAACTTTTTTTTTTCTCGTCATAAAAAAAAAAGTATACTGAAATCCGACCAACGAAGGCTGAAAGCCTTGACTCTCTAGTCACTTACAGACTTGTCTGTAAAGTACCAGACTTGTCTATAAAAGTACTGATCATGTATTGAAGGTACTTGGTATTGAATGTGACTATGAATACAATGATGGATGACAATATGAAATATCCTAAGAGAGCCAGCATCTATTCTGCTCATGCATTATTCAATGCTTAAATTGTAGTATTTTCTGAAATTTCATAAGCTCAGGGGTAAATTTCTGGCCTTGGAATCAATAGCAAGAATTTAATATATCAGAATGACAAATTAAAATTATCTGGCTTGCAGTTTGTGCAATGTCTATTGTTTGGGGAAGCAGTCAGCAAGAAAACCATAGAAATCTGGTATTTTATATGGTCCCTCTTCTAAAGACATTGCATGGAGGCCTTCCAGTTTCTTGAAGTGATTTCTTGAGTGCACAGTTGTACTTCTGGTGCTTCCTATACTGGGACTTCCACCACCCCAACATCAGCTGGAAAAGTAGTAGGGTGAGCTGTAGGCAATCAAGGAGACCCCTGGAGTGTATTGAGGATAGCTTCTTAAGCCACACAAGAGGGTATGAGGTACTGGACCTGTTGGTCACCAACCCAAGTGAGCTCATCGGTGACGTAAAGATTGGAAGCAGCCTGGCCTGCAGTGGTCATGCACTGGTGGAATTTGAAGTCCTGAGAGATATAAACACTATCCTTCTGTACTCTGCAGATGGAGTTTTTACTGTGCACTGTCATTGCATCAGAAGCATCCAGAAATATTACCTCAATAGAGAGAGCATGAAACAGTTTTTTAGAATAGATAACAGAGGCATGACAATTTTTAACAGTTCAAAAGCAATGTTAAGTATGGTTATTAGAGGAAATGACTTTGCAAATTTCTTAAACAGAGTTCCACTATTTGTATTACTGGGGTTCCAGGTATGTTCCCCATGAGTTAGTTATATTAGAATACTGACATACACAGAGGCATGGATCTATCTAAGTGCTCAGTTTCTTCAGTTTTAAGAGAAAAAAAAACTTTTACAAAGTAGAACTAAAATATCCGTCCCACAATTTATAGGTCAGTGGAGAAAGAAAGACATTCACTAAGAAAGGCACTAACCACAGTGAAAAGGCCGTAAAACCATATACATTCATTTTTGGTAAAGATACCAACTCTTCGAGAAAACAGTTTAACATATGCTATCTCAAACATCTTAATAAAAGAGATTGTAATGACTGGGGAAAGTGATCAGAAGGTCCTGTAGCACAGTAAAAAATGGAATATAGTTCTAAAACTTTTTCATTGAACTGTCCTTTGGACCAGGCTGTAAAGTGTCTTTGTGATAAGAGTGGACTTCACAGAGAGAACATAAAATCATGAAAAGTGAAGGAAAGACTCATAAAACTCAACAGTGCCGAAGTCCCTTTGTAAGCAGAGTACTGGAGTCACCTTGTATTGGAGATGTCTCATTTACCTTCAGAAAGAGCATCATTTGTTGGTGTTTTTTGGCGGGGGAAGAGAGAGATAAAGGAGAGCTAGAATCAAAACTTAATCACAAAAGAAAGATAAATATATTTCACAACAGCGCTTCTTGCAGTCCATATGAAGAAGAAAATTCATATGCCATTCATAGCTCAAGAACTCAGTCTTTCAGATCTAGCTGATCTTTGCCTTTTCATCTGGAAAAAAAAAAAGGAAAAAAATGAAAAAGAAATAAAAAGCCAGTTCCAGGGAAATATTTTCTTTGGATTAAAAGCCTGAAGTTTGTAATTTCATATATACTTGCCATTCACTTCAATATTTTCTTTCCATCAGGAGTTAAAAAGGCAGCATGGCAGGACTGCTGGCATGTGATGTTTTTGTTTTCAGAGGAAAGAAGATCCCTCTGACCAACTGAGTTTCACATTATACTTATCTTACTGCTGTTGAATACAATCTGTGTCTTGGCAGCAAAAGAATGTGGGGGCATACCCAGACATACAGCTGATGAATGCTGCTATATTTTATTTGAAATATTTTGACCACCTTAACTTCATGCATATAATGAACAGAACAGATGCATGCATGACTTAACATTTTGAAGAGTGAGATTTTTCTTCTTTCCTCTGGGACTAGATTTTCATCTGATTTGGGCTTGCTTCATAATCAGTATTTTGACAAAAGCAAATTTCTATACCTTTGCTGATGTTCTAGAGAGTATGTAATAAAAATAGCAGAAATTATTGCTAGTTTACAGAGAAAAGTAAAGAAGGAAAATATGTCTTAAAAACATTGCTTTACTGTAATACCTGTTGCATAAATCATGAAAGCAATTATTAAAGCTACAGCGTTTTTTCCTTATTACTTGTAAAAGCATATTGCAAAAGGCTTAAATGAAAATGAAACCAGCAGGAATACTATTGCTGCTCTATTTAAAAAAAAAAATAATAAAACCCCAAAATCCAACCCTTGTGTTTGCCTCAAGCATAACCAATTTGGCAAACAGAATTGTTTTCACTTCTGCACAATACTTGTTTAATGCTTTTTACTAATGATTGTGTATTTATGAAAAGGCAGTATATCATTCAAGAATAAACTAAAGCAAGCTTTGGCAATATATCAAGTCTGCATGCTATTTATTAATCTCCTGGATAAATGTTGCTTCATTTTAATGCTACGAATTAATTAATTGCATTCTGTGCCACCTATGGAGAAGCGGTACACTTTATAGAAAATCCTCTCACAGATAAATTAATATGCATCTCTAATTTTGTCCTTGGGAAAGATTCCTGGCTGCCATCCCTCTAGCTAGGGGAACATTTAGTTTTCCGTCTAAGAACAATATCACACTTCTTTCCTTCCAGTCCATGGCACTTGAATGTCATACCCTTCATGAAAGCAAAGGATACAAAGCAGTTACAAATATTTGTGAAGCCAATAGCAGACAATATCTCTCTTCCTTGCAAGTTGCAAATACTAATATATTCACCAATTATAGTTCATAACAAAGAGAAAATTGCACTTCTGTATCTTGAGACCATAGCTGTTTTATTATTGCTGCTGTTCATTCAGGGTGGTCTAAAACAGGGTTTACTCTAATGAATTCCACAGGCCAACTTTTCAACAGCTTTAAGCCTGCTGGGCATACGGTGGCACTGCATTTCCTTATACAAATGCTATCTCCAATTCTCTGTCGCAACCTGGGGCAGTATATGTGTGGAAATAACACTGAAAGTGGAATATCTTTTAGACAAAAAAGGTCATTTCAATGTTGATGATGTTTGAGCTTGGGAGTTCTACATCTCTCCTCAAGTGCAAACTTTTCAGGAATGCAATTGGCATTGACACAGAATTTGATGACTTTTCCTGCATAGGATTTTTTACTACTTATCTATTTAAATTATGTCTTAATTTTATTCAATTTAGTATCAATGAAACAAAATGTCTGTCACCTTCTTAGGAGAATATTACTTATTTTTTTCATACTGTTTGTATCGAAACCTTGTTCAAAATCAATCACTTGAGGACTTAATTTTTAAAGTAGAATTAACCCTTTATTTTGCAATATAACATGATCTATTTGATTATTGTAAATTTCAGGAGTGCTGTTTACCAGTCCAAGAAAACCTTGACATCATGGTTTCCTTTGCACATTAAGTATTAAACCAACTCAAATAAACTGATTCAAAAATAAACTGCATGACTTATTGGAACAGATTTTGGATAAAGTGACACAGTAATTTATTAAGTGCATTCTAGACTGTGATGGTGTAAATAAATTTAACCATCTGCTTACATAGTAGCCATCTATCTCTCTGAACCTACAATGAAGATATTGTTAAAGTGAAAAAAAAAGAAACACACACACACACACAAAAAAACATAACCAAAAACCACGAAAAAACCTTGATATTCTGGTAATGACTAAAACTTTGCATCTTAATCTTCCATCTGTTCATCTATGTATTTCAAAATGCATTATTATAATTTTACCCAGGTGCCTTGTGTATGATAAAATCAAACCTGATAACAATAATAAGAATTTTGATCCTAGTATTTGTTTAGAGAGTACACTTGTTTTAACACTGGTTCAAGTCCAGTCCACATGATAGCAACTGTAAGTAATTATCTTTCAATGATTAATGAGGAATTAATAGGTAGTCTCTGTCCATTTCCCAGCACAAATCATAAAATTCAACATCAAAACTGTCATTAATTCATTATGCCAGCAGAGAAACCAAGGTTTAAACATTCTTGAATGAACCAGTATTTTAAGCTCTGACACAACACTGTCGGTTTATGACTAAGGCATTTCTGTAATCTGAGTTTGCATTGGCTCTCCTACTCAGTGACTGCATTAACCTACTCCACACTGACATGTTTCTTAACCATTGACTTCACATTACATTTATTTTTTCATTCTGAACAATAGCTTGCAGTTTTATTTTCACAATATTCACAGATGCTGTAACAAAAAGCATATGACACATGATGTCTACAAAAAAGCCTGTGCTAGACAATTGTGACAAGTATGTGTCTATTTCTTTATTTGTGTCATTATATAAGCCCTTATACAGTAGGCGGACTCCAGATGGAGAGTACCTACTGGTTCAAGAAATGGATAGAATTAAGGTGAATTAACCATTCTGTGCAGTTGCTCCATGCAGATTATTCCTGGTTCTCTTTAAAGCTCTCTACACCAGAAAGAGTGAAAAGAATTACTTTCCAAAATCTTGCAAAGCTCTTTCATATGTGGGCCAAGTGGGTCTTTGAGGAGAAAAAAAATTACTTTGGAAGTTAACTACTCAGTCTTCTGGATAGAACTGTTTTATCACATATGTTTGGAACTACTCATGAAGTTGGGGGAAGAAGGGAAAGGTTATTGCAAATAAATTTAGTATAGTTAACTGTATCATAAATATTGCAAATGCGTATTCACGGGTCCAATCTAACAGATTAGGCTCTGTGGGTATGCTACTCTTGGATGCAAATTATAACTTGAAAAGGGATAACACTGCTTTGATCTTTTTCAGTCTGAATTCCTAGCCTGAATTTCATATTTCCTACATAGGTTACAAAACCGTCGGTGGAGAGGGAAAAAATAACACACCAAAAAACCCCAAAACACAAAAAAACCCCACCCAAACTGCTGTAATTTTTCCATCCAGCAAAGGCCTTTATGCCTTAGGACAGGATAAAGAATGTGTAACTTGTTGTTAGATTGCAAGATTAAAAGAAAGCACTCTACTGAGAACCTGTATAATGATGACTCTAAGGACATGCAAGGAATTTGTTCCACATGTACGCATCAGGGTTTGTTAATTTTGCTGTCACCCACAGGGACTATTCTCTTTCAGCTACTATTTAAAAAAAATTATCAGAGACAAGGAGTCTGACTCTCATTTCTCATTTTGTGAAGTAAGTTAATAGCAGGTCTCCTGATGTTAGTGGAATTATGGTACTGAGATGAAGAAATTTGGTGCAAATTTTCAGTTTGGAATATAAAAATAGTGGGGGTTTTCCCCTTCAGGGAGTTTGTTGCAACTCAGCAACTCCAGTACTTCGTATGTGGAGTCAAGTGTCAAAAGGAATGCACAACAGCATAAGAATAGTAGCATCACCATTGAATTAATTTTCCCATTATATCATCCTTGACACACCATTTATTTTAGAAGGTTCTCAAGATTCTTTTTAAAACTAGAAATGGATTTGAGGGTTTTGGTGAGGTTTTTTCAGTTTTTTTTTATTTCCAATGAGCTACAAAGTTTGTTCCGTCAAAGGAGAAGAGAAGACATTGAAAGAAAACTATGAGGTTTAAAAGCCATTCTGAAAGGCAAAAGAGTGAAAGGGGATGAATTCATTTTCACCACTGTGTAAAGGGTCAAATGCATAGCAGGAAAGAGAAAAAGGCCTTAAGAGATTTTGGAGAAAATTATCCTTCTGAAACATAGCTTTCTAGCTTTACAGAAAAACAACATATGCATATAGTTTACTGATTTTGAACTATGTTTTCTCTCCTTCTGTTCAAATGTTTTTTGAAATTAAGTTTCGTTTAAGACATAATGAAAGGATGGTCATTGGCAATTTCATATATGCAAGTAATTTTCCCAGCGTATGTAGAACATCATTATAAAGATCTTAAAAAAAATCTGTTGTGTCATAATTAAATCAGGTTTTTTGTCACTATTTCTATAACAACAAAAAAAAAAAACATAGAGATTGTGAATAGACATTTACTAACTTAAGGTATCTGATAACTTAAGAGAGCCCAGTAATTAAATTAAACCAGATGATTAGATTTGATTTAATCTGTGTATACAGCTCCTGTTTCCCTTATCAGGATATTTGTGTTCCATGTATAACTAGTAGGGAAACAGTTAAACTAGAGAAGATAGCATTCACATTTCTACATTGTACCTACTTCTTCTTGGGTATGAACTCTCTATGAACTTCCAATAAAACTGAAATCCAGAAGGAAGGACACCATATTCAATAAGGAAGCCAACAGTATTTATTTGGTTTTATTTATTTATTTAGACAAATGAGGAAATTTCTGCATATATACAAGTGTGATAGGTTAACCTTGGTTGGCTGCCAGGTGCCCACCAAGCCACTCTCTCACTCACTGCCCTCGAGAAAACAAGGAGAGAAAATAAGATTAAAAAGCTTGTGGGTTGAAATAGGCACAGCGAGATTGCTTACCACTTACTGTCACAGGCAAAACAGACTCAACTTAGGAAAAATAATTTAATTTATTGCTAATTAAAAATAGAGTAGGAAAGTGAGAAACAAGGAAAAAATGAAAACCACTTTCCCTCAGTGCCCCACTTCTTCCCAGGCTCAACTTCACTCCTTCATTCCCGGCTCTTCTACCTCCTCCCCCTGAGCAGCGCAGGGGGATAAGGAATGGGGGCTGCAGCCAGTTCATAACACTGTCTCTGCTGCCCCTTCCCCCTCATGCTGTTACCCTGCTTCAGCATGGGGTGCCTTTCAAGGGATACAGTTCTTCATGAACTTCACCAACATGGGTCCTTCCCATGGGTTGCAGTGCTTCAAGAACTACTCCAGCCTGGCTCCTTTCCATGGGGTGCAGTCCTTCAGAAATAGACTGCTCAAGAGTGGGTCCCCCATGGGTCACAAGTCCTGCCAGAAAATCTGCTCCTGCATGGGCTCCTTTCCATGGGCCTCAGCTCCTGCCAGGAACTGGCTCCTGTGTGGACTCTCCACTGTCTGCAGCTTCCTTCAGGGCACACCCACCAGCTCTGGCATGGACTCCTCCACAAGCTGTAGTATGAATATCTCCTCCAATATGGTGTTCCATAGGCTGCAGGGGTACAATCTGTGTCACCATGGTCTTCTCTATGGGCTGAAGGAGAATCTCTGCTCCAGCGCCTGCAGCACCTCCTCCCTCTCCTTCTTCACTGACCTTGGTGTCTGCAGGGCTGTTTCTCTCGCGTTTCATAGGTTTTCACTGTCAGACAGTGTTTTTTACCCTTTCTTAAACTTGTTTTCCCCAAGGCACCACCACCTTGGCTGCGGGGCTCAGCCATACCCTGTGGTGAGTGAGTGGATCCGGCTGGAACCGTCTGTGTCTGGCACAGGGCAGCCCCGGCCTCTCCTCACAGAGGATGCCCCTGCAGCCCCTGCCAGCACCTGGACGCCTGCACTCAAGAAAAGATGTAAGAAACCAATAAGTTCACAAAAGGAAACTAAACAGCAAACAAAAAACTTACGGAGGAATCAGAAAACAATGTATGACCACCAAAATAAGAAACCAGAACCGGTCATGTAAAATGGGAACTATGAACACGCAAGGTCCTTATAAACTTTAAGGAATAACTGGGTTTGATTGCAGTTTTTAGGTGATTAGAGGAGAGCCAGTGGGGGAGAGAGTTGTTCAGAAAACCTTCTTAAAAAAAAAAAATTTTGAAGATACAAAATTTTTGAAAGCGCTTATTGCAAAAGAAGTAATAAAAATACTGGTAATTTCTGTAGCCTTCAGCTTCTCTCACTGGCATCTGATTGTAAACTTAGGGTACTGAAACTGTATTGCTGCTTTGGCTATTGATGTTCCAAAAACTGATTAAGAATTACATTACAATTTTGTTGGAATCATACTGATTCCAATTTCCCCTTGAAATTCTTCTGGCAGGCTTTTGATCCCAACAGCAAGTTAATGCACCTTTTTGAAAATCCTGTTTCTTGTGTGCATTGGTGTTAACTGTGATTCTGTCCTTATCTAGTCAAAAATCTTCTAATGTGACCAAGGGCTGTTCTCTGACACCTTTTCATTAAAGTGTGGGTGAAGAAGGAAAGCTGGAATGAAATACCTCCAAAGTGAAAATGATGCACAGCAAAAAAAAAAAAAAAAAAAAAAAAAAAAAAAAAAAAAAAAAAAAAATCTTAATTTCAGGAAATCTCTATGAAGATAGAATCATAGAGTTGTTTAGGTTGGAAAAGACCTTTAAGATCATTGAGTCCAACTATTAACTTAACACTGCAAAGTCCACCACTAAACCATGTCCCTAAGCACCACATCTACACGTCTTTTAAATACTTCCAGGGATGATGACTCAACCACTTCCCTGGGCAGCCAGTTCCAATGCTTGACAACCCTTTCAGTAAATAAATTTCTCCTAATAGCCAGTCTAAAACTCCACCAGCACAACTTGATGCCTTTTCCTCTTGCCCTATCTCTTGCTGCTTGGGAGAAGAGACCGATATCCACCTCTCTACAACCTCCTTTCAGGTAGTTGTAGAGAGTGATAAGGTCTCCCCTCAGCCTCTTTTTCTCCAGGCTAAACAACCCCAGTTCCCTCAGCCGCTCCTCATAAGGCTTGTGCTCTAGACCCTTCACCAGCCTCATTGCCCTTCTCTGGACACGTTCCAGCACCTCTATGTCTTTCTTATGATGAGGGGCCCAAAATTGAATACAGTATCTGAGGTGCGGCCTCACCAGTGCTGAGTACAGGATGGTGATCACTCCCCTAGTCCTGCTCACCATGATGTTCCTATTACAAGCCAGGATGCTATTGGCCTTCTTGTCCACCTGGGCACGCTGCTGGCTCATACTTAGCTGGCTGTTGACCAACATCCCCAGGCCCTTTTCCTCAAGACATCCTTCCAGCCACTCCTCCCCAAGCCTGTAGCACTGCATGGGGTTGTTGCAACCCAAGTGCAAGACCCAGCACTTGGCCGTGTTGAACCTTATGTAGTTGGCCTTGGCCCTTTGATTCAGCCTGTTCAGATCCTTCTGTAGAGTCTTCCTGACCTCAAACAGATTGACACTCCCACCCAACTTGATGTTGTCTGCAAACTTACTGAAGGTGCACTCGATACCTTCATCCAGGTTGTTGATAAAGGTATTAAAGAGAACTGGCCCTGGCGCTGAGCCCTGGGGAACTCCACTTGTGACCGGCTGCCAACTGGATTTAACTCCATTCACCAACACTGTCTGGGCCTGGTTATCCCACCAGTTTTTTACCCAACAAAACATCCATCCATCCAGGCCATGAGCAGGTGGTTTCTCCAGGAGAATGCTGTGGGAAACGGTGTCAAAGGCCTTACTAAAGTCTAGGAAGACAACAACCACAGCCTTTCCCTCATCCACTAAGCAAGTCACCTTTTCCTAGAAGGAGATCGGGTTAGTCAAACAGAACCTGCCTTTCATGAGCCCATGCTGAATGGGCCTCATTACCTGGTTGTCCTGTACATGCTGTATGATGACACTCAGGACGATCTGCTCCATAACATCCCCAGGCACTGAGGTCAGACTGACTGGCCTCTAGTTCCCTGGATCCTCCTTCCGACCCTTCTTGTGGATGGGCATCACATTTGCTAACCTTCAGTCAATGGGACCTCTCTAGTTAGCCAGGACTGCTGATAAATGATGGAAAGTGTCTTGGTAAGCACTTCTGCAAGATCCCTCAGTACCCTCGGGTGGATCCCGTCCAGCCCGATAGACTTGTGTGTGTCGAAGTGGTGTAGCAGCTCACTAACCATTTCTTCTTGGATTGTGGGGGCTTCATTCTGCTCCCTGTCTTCCAGCTCATGGGACTGGGTGCTCAGAGAACAACTGGTCTTACTATTAAAGGCTGAGGCAAAGAAGGCGTTAAGTACCTCATCCTTTTCCTCATCCTTTGTCACTATGTTTCCACCCCCATCTAGCATGGAGAGTCTCCTTAGTCTTCCTTTTGTTGCTAAAATAATTATAGAAACATTTTCTATTGTCTTTTACAGCAGCAGCCAGATTGTTCTAGTTGGACTTTGGCCCTTCTAATTATCTCCCTACATAACCTCACACCCTCCTTGTAGTCCTCCTGAGTTGCCTGCTCCTTCTTCCAAAGGTCATAAACTCTCTTTTTTCCCTGAGTTCCAGCCAGGCTGGGCTTCTTCCCTGCTAGCTTGTCTTTTGGCACATGTTCCTGTGCCTTAAGAATATCCTTCTTGAAGAATGTTCAGCCTTCCTGGACTCCTTTTCCCTTCAGAACTGCCTCCCAAGGGACTCTGTAAACTAGGGTCTTAAATAGGCCAAAGTCTGCACTCTGGAAGTCCAAGTTAGCGGTTTTGCTCACCCCTCTCCTTACTTCTCTAAGAATCGAGAACTTGATTCTTTTGTGGTCGCTGTGCTCAGGAGAGCCTCCAGTTGTCACATCACCCACAAGTCCTTCTCTGTTTGCGAACAATAGGTCCAGCGGGGCAACCCTGTTGTCTCACTCACCACCTGTGTCAGGAAGTTATCTTCCACACACTCCAGGAACCTCCTAGACTGTTTCCTCTCTCCTCTATTGTATTTCCAGCAGACATCTGGTAAGTGGAAGTCCCTCACGAGAACAAGAGCTAGCAATTGTGAGATTTCTCCCAGCTACTTATAGAACATTTTGTCTGCCTCTTCATCTTGGTTAGATGGTCTATAGCAGAATCCCACCACGATATCTGCCTTATTGGCCTTCTCCCTGATTCTTACCCATAAACACTCAGCCCTATCGTCACCATCATTAAGCTCCAGACAATTAAAACACTTTATTGCATAACAGGTTGTGTTTGAAAGAGAATAAGAAAAAAAAAAAAGCTGGCACTTTTGACAGGAAAAAGAAAAATCTGTACTTTGTGTATTTGGGACTTATTTATATGTGATATTTCAGGACTGAGATGTTACAGGCAGAAAAAAGTGTATTCTTCACTGCCATGCTATTGATACTCCCATGTGAGTCTTTTTGTCTTCTATTATATATTCCTGCTGATAAATCAATGAAGAAGTTCTGCTTCAGCAGGTCAATATGCAGTGAAATGTTGTAATTAATTTTTACATCATACCATAGAAATGCACATGTTGGATAAAATTTGAACTAACATTTATAAGGAAACGAGTGGACAGGCACGAAATACATTATTCCATACACATCATCAGATACAGTAGTTACACTACCTCTGTCCTTATATCTGTTTAATAAATTTGTCTTAAAAATGACGTAAGAATACTGATAATGTTATGTAAAAAGACAGGACTGAAAGAAATTTGAAGAGGTTATCTACTCCATTCTTTTATTTTAATGCAAAGTAAACTATATTTCTCCTGTTCTTAACAGATATTTATTTATTTATTACAGATTTCTATTAATGGAGTTTCTGAAGCATGCTTCCCACCACCCCCCTAAATCCATTAAAAGTGATGTGCAGTTTTTATGAACTGAGAGGTTCTGTTTGCTAATTTTTCTTTCATCTTTTCTAAAGTTAATTGTCTACGTATCTGCAGTCAACTGTTGTTAGGAAGTGGTAGGTTGGTATTAGTGTTGCCCAGCCTGAAATGGGCACCAACACGCTGGTACTGAGATGTCTGAGTGTATCAGCACTTTGCTCTCTGACCCTTCTGCCTGTGAAAACATGTATAGACAGACAAACAAGTCTGGTTTATTACCCTGATTTAGGCTGTAGAGAAGAGAAGACTCTGGGGAGATCTTATTGCGGCTTTCCAGTACCTAAAGGGGGCCTACAGGAGAGCTGGGGAAGGACTTTTTACAAGGGCATGTAGTGACAGGATGAGGGGGAATGGCTTTAAGCTGTAAGAGGGCAGGTTTAGATTAATCATTAGGAAGAAGTTTTTCACTTTAAGGGTAGTAAGGCACTGGAACAGGTTGCCCAGAGAGGTTGTTGAAGCCCCATCCCTGGAGGTGTTCAAGGCCAGGCTGGACGTGGCCTTAGGCAGTATCTGGTCTAGTGGGAGGTGTCCCTGCTTATGGCAGGGGGGTTGGAACTCGATGATCTTCAAGGTGCCTTCCAACCTAAACCATTCTATGATTCTATGATCAAAAGCAAGACTGCCCAACAGGTAGCCCCAGACAGCACCGATCACATAACTTGTTATCTCTTTCTCATTTCTTGACGCTCCTTCTAGCTGTCCTCATAGCTCCCTTTTTCCCTCACAGTCTCCTCTCAAACGTGCAACTCTCAATTACTTTCCCCCTTTAGTCTCAATTTTGCTACATCTTTACCCAAATTTTATATTTCTAATACTATTACCAAGGTAATCTCTGACTGTTATAGCATTACCGATCTAGTTATTGAGGTGCTGTTGTCTTCAGAAAATTGTACCTCTGTAAAGGTCCCCAATATCCCCTGCCAGAGATCTGTGATATTTAGCCAGTTCTCACATAACTGCCCCCTAAGCACCTGTGAAATCTGACTGTCCTTCATAGTGCAATCATTAACATTTACCAGCTGTTGCACTGTTATTTATTGCATCCAAAAATTTCTCATGTCACATCCAGTAGTTTTTCATATCCTGTTCCATTATCTTAACATAGGGTTAGGTCCCAGTCAGGGGCTTAGTTATTTGGCTAACTCTGTAGCCCTAGCAGTATTTTCCTTTATTTGAGGGACGGGGGGAAGTTCATAATATTGCTATTTATCCAAAAAGAATGCAAATCTTACAAATTTCCTGACTGTAGACTGAATAAGAGACTTTATAGCTTCGCCACAGCATAAAGCACTGCTATGGCCAATTTAGTGAAAAATGTAATTTTTGCCTTTACACATTTAACAATGTTAAAGCATACCCAATTGCCAAGTTGCTTGCCTCCATCAATACCTTGCTGTGGTTCATTAGCAACACCACAAAAAATTATTTGCAAATGTCTTCAACCACACTGTTTTGAATTTGTGGAAAACTACTATGCTATCAACTGCAGCTATCACACTGTTTATGATAAGTGCGATACTCCCACAAAGACAAATTCTTTCTCAGCAAGCAGAACCAGAGATATCCTGTAGTCTGTGCAGGAAATCTGTTTTTGCTGATTAGTTAGCTTATGCAGTAAACAAAACATCGAGCTCTCAACCAAAACCTCAGGCTGTGAAAGTAACTTTACAGTTAAGTT
The DNA here is from genome assembly GCA_017639485.1 of Pluvialis apricaria. NCBI lineage: Eukaryota > Metazoa > Chordata > Aves > Charadriiformes > Charadriidae > Pluvialis > Pluvialis apricaria. Next base: position 41,142,884 of record CM030007.1, read on the forward strand.
CACAGCTAAGTGTTTTTATAATACTTATGCTTTACTGTAAATATTCTCTAACCAACCTATTTTTTCCAACAGTTTTTCCTTAAAATACTATGCATACGGCATGTATTTCATTGCTCATCAAACAGAAAATACATGCAGAAAATATCTATGAATTTATTAAATCATCATTGAAGATCTGTTATTTTGATGAAATTATACAAAAAATAGAAAAATAAAATTAGTATTTTGCCCATTAAAGCGAAACTACATAATTTTAAATGCAAGTCCCTTAGAGTGCTTTCTTCATATGCAGATATTCAGCAGTACCTAAATAGAACTTTGTTTAAAACTTTTGTTGTTGTTGTTGTGGTGGTGGTGGTTAGAAATTTAGTAGGAAGATAAAGGCCCCATTAAAAGAACTACCTTCCACAGATGCATCTTGGACAGAGCTGTATAAATCTTCAGCAAAGGAAGGCAGGTCACTTACACTTCAGACTACAAGAGGCTGACAAAGTACTAACAGTTCTGGAGAAAGCTGAAAGAATTTAGCATCAAATTATCACTACCATTATTAGACCAGATCAGTGGATCTCCAGACATTGTGCTTCCTCATCTGTGGGAAACCTGTTATCTGAGTCACTGAGCGGTCTAATGATCTATTATTCTATGGTAAGAAAAGGTCAAGGGCGTGGCTGAGTCTAAGCAGATATTTGATTCATTGAGAAGCTAAAATCAAAGTTACAGCAAAACAAAGAAATACCTTCCGGATTCTCAAGTAACTTTATATATATCAAGTAACATGATTTAAAGCAAATTTGGATTAGTAATTTACGGATTTATTAATTAAATTTATTAATACAATTCGTCAGTAGTCAGTGAAATATATATTCAGGACCAATATCAGCAATAAGGCAAATAAATGACAATACTAGGAACCAAAAAAATATTAATAAAAACTTACAGATTTCTAAACATCCTTCTGTAGCTAATTCCAAAATGTTTGAATCCCAACCCAGTTACAATGATGCTGGCATCCACGGTTCAAATTATTTATATGTGTGGTAAAAACCCTAGTTCACTTAAAGACACTTCTAGTCCGTGCTTTCACTTCATAGAAAATCTTAAGAACAGTGGTTTCAGTGGGGAGGAAGGGGGAGAGGGGGCTGATGCTACAATGAGTGGTCAGCATCCCAAGTCTTTTGCTGGGAGAGGTATGATGATAATGATGGTTTCTAATTTCTTGCTCCAGAAACAGCTTATAATCAGTTTTGCATGTTGTTAACACACTCTGCACCTTGTTTACTGGTCTTCATGTCCATGTTGCATCTGAACTTACTGTGTGTAAAATTTATGATGTTTTACATATGTTGATGTAAGTAATGCATTAAGCAATTTAATGTAAATGGAAATAAACCATTTATTTGTCTATCTGCATTTGTGTAATCTTTGAATTCAGATAACATAACAAGACATCGATCAAAACCATTACTAGTTATAAGTAACTGTCCTACCAAGAAAAAAAAAAAAAAGTCTATTCTGTTTCCAGGTCAAGGAAGAAAACAAATCTGGATGGAACCAGGGGAGAAAGGTTTTGTGTTCAAGTAATTTTTCCTTCAAAAACAAGCACAAAGAAGTAATCCACATCATAAAACGACAATATTTTGGAGAACAAAAGCCAGATGACATCTGAATGAGGAGTGAGATACAGAGACAAAAGACACTTATATTTATAAGTAAGTTCTCAGACTTCTAAAAATTAAAATTCAATCACTTGCTTTCTTGAGTGGATTTCAAAAGACAAGCACCTTTGTTTCATAGGTAGCAAATGGACAAAGTTGCTAGGCTACTAATGCTATTCACATCTGCCAGTTCCATACTACAAAAATGCAAAAATCAATCAATTAAAAGTATGCTATTAGGTCATTTTTTCACTCCTCAGCCTGATGCCTACTTGAAACTCATATTCATAACTTGAAAGTAGCTTGTACATCTACAATCCTAAACAAATGAACAATGATTTCATTATTCTTTATTGAGGATAAGTGGGGATGGAAAGAGAGAAAGGAAAGAGAGAACCTGGGGAACTATGGGCCGGTCAGCCTAACCTAAGTCCCTAGGAAGCTAATGGAGCACAGCCTCTTGGAAGCCATGTCCAAACACATGAAGGGTAAAGCAGGTGACTAGGAACAGTCAGCACAGACTTAGTAGGGGCAAATAGTGCCTCACCAACCTGACAGCCTTCTGTGACAAGATGGATGGCTCAATGGATGAAAAGAGAACAATAGAAGTCTTTTATCTTGACTTTAACGTGGCCTTTGATGTAATCTGCTGTGGTATCCTCATAGCAGAATTGGTGAGATGATACAGTCTGAATAAGTGGACTACGTTGCAGGTGGGAAACTGTCAGCACAAAATCCAAATTGATATCCATTTAATGGTGGAGTCCTAAAGGGTTGATACCAGTGTGCGTAATGTTTAGTGTCTTTATTAGTGACAAGGACAATGGACTAGAGTGCACATATACCAAGTTCTTAGATGATACCAAACTGGGGAGTGGTTGATACACTGGAGAGTAGGACTGCTATTCTGAGAGACCTCAACAAGGTGCAGAAATGGTCTGACAGGAGTGTAAAGTTCAGCAAAGGAAATTGTAAAGTTCTGTCCCTGGAGACGAATAACCAAATGCATCAGTACACACTGAAGTCAACTGGCAAGAAAGAGCTTTTCAGAAAAGGACTTGGGAGCTGAACGTGAACATGAGACAGGAGCTGCTCAGAGAGTGAAAAAGGCCAGCTGTATCCTTGACTGTACTAGTAAGATTGTAGACACAGTAGGTTCAGGAGAATGACTCTTTCCCTCTATTCAGCACTTGTGAAGTTGCACCTGGAATGCTGTGTTTATTTTTGGGCATTCTAGCACAACTCGAATACTTATATACTGAAGTGAGTTGGTCAGAAGGCTGGAAAATGTGGCGTACAAGGAGATACTGCAAGAACTGGGTGGCTTTAGCCTTGAGAAGAGAAGGCTAAATGGGGATCTTATTGCTGTTTTCAGTTACCTTACAAGATGGTACCAGATCTTCCTGGAAAGGCATAGAGATGTGGTATTGTGCAGTGGACACAATCTGCAAGACTGGAAAGTTCTGATCAGATATAAGGAAAACTTCTTATCTTTAAAGAAGTCAAATGATGGAACAGATTGCCACAAGAGGCCGTGGAATCTCCACTATTTGAGAAACCTGACCTAAGTTGGTCCTGCTTCGTCCAGAGTTTTTCTTGCTGTTCTTATTTAACCAACAATTTTTCACTTGAGTAGCTTAGTCATATATGAAAATTTATCTACTGAAGCCCAAGCAAAAAAATTCTCTAGTCATAAGTAGGGAGAGAATCAAATTTCATTTGTGAACATTATTGGTCTGGGGATGAGAGTAATAAAATAAAAAGAAGACGACATAATGTAGAGAAGGGTCTTGTACTCTAAAGGAAAGCACATCTTCAAAATCTGTTGTTCTATATTCAAGAATTAATAACCCTTTGGGTGTCCCACAGCCCATACCATGTAGTCTGGATCCCTTTAAGAAGGACTCCATGATTGGACTACCTTACAGCTGTTAAAAAATTCTTTGATAAAATCAAGGTCTAAAATTCCAATGAGTCTGTTATCCAAACACGGACCTTCTTTCTGTAGTTTGTTTGGGGTTATTTTTATTCTATTTTCTTTAGTATCTGCAGATGATGTATTTCTCTCTAGTCCTCTCTGCTTACAGCTTTGTCTTCCATTCTATTCTGCTAAAATAATAAAAGGTCCCATTGATTTTAATAGGAATTGGGTCAGATCTAAGACATGGTTGCATGTGTAAAATATCTATGTATCAGCAAATCTATTAACACTAAAAGATGCCGATATTTTTTGTTTAAATTAACTTTGGGGGTATTTTCCACAAACAAAACAATTTGCAAAGCAGAAGCATTGTGGCTTTCTTGCAGAAAATCTGTATGCTTTCTGTATATTGATTACATGTGACTGACTACATGTAATACTCCTCCTATGGAGTAAGATTCAGAAAGTTGTACTCATCCAGGAAGGAGACAAGAGGTTCTAATTTCATATTAGTATTTACTATAAATCTCTTTTAATCATTCAAGATAGATGATATTAGCTTTCTTTACTTTTTTCCTCTTTTTTTTTCCCCAAGGTGAAATTTCTTTATTAAGGAACTGACTTTAAACTTGAATTTCTGTCCATTAACTTCTCAATTTAGTAAGTGGTAGGATTTCATTTGTCATGTGGATGGATTAAATAAACCCTACTTTTAGAAAATTAACAAAATAAATCCTGCTGGCTCAGGGGAAAAAAAAAGCCTGAATAAACCTCATAAAAATGACCAGATTTTAATTATGTGTTTTACTTAGGTCTAGTCAAACATCCTAAGTTCCATGACAAGTTTAATTTCACTAACTAAAATGTCTAAAAGCTTGCCTCTTCTCAACATATTAAAAAGAAAAAATCCCTTTCTTCCTTGATGAATACACCTTTCTGAAATGTATTCTTTCTATAAAACATGCTACATCAAATCATTGAATCTTGAAATGCCTCAGGACTTTTGTACTTTCTTCAATACACCTTTCCCATATGAAAACAAGGTTTCAAAATATTTTGACCATTCATTCTTTGCAATATCCATTACCCAATTACTCATTTACAGTTGGTTGGCATATTATAGTTGTATCCTCCTGCTATTAACTCAAAAGTCCTTTCTTTTCTTCCTTTCTCCCTCCTCGACTTGTGGGAACATAGATAAAATACAGAGTCACAAAACACCTGATTTTGTTAGTTTTTTTTTTTTTTGTGAGATATGAGTCTACAAAGCAATCTACAAATCCTGAGTTTGCAAACAGTTAAATTGAGATGTCTAGATGAAAGACATTTCATGTAGATCAGGGCCATTTTGATGGATAAAATTGTGTTTGCAGATAAAGAATCATAGCACCAAAGAATTGTTTAGTTTGCTAAAGGACCTCTGGAGGTGACCTAGATAAAAGTTAAACAAGGGTTTAAAATGCATAGCAGTTTGCGTACCACTTTGCACAGAAGGGCACACAGGAGAGAGACAACAACCCGGTTCACAAGAGCTTATGCTTCCTGGTGGTGATGCAGCACAGGGCACAGTCCCTGGCAGCCGCTGCAGCAACTGTCCCTGTAACACCAGCAGTCTTGACCCAGTTGGAGCTCCCGAGGATGAATGCAGCTCTGTGGTTCTGAGGCTGCAAGGACTCCTGAGGTTTCTTGCTGAACCCAGGATCAGAGTCAATGCATTTCTTCCTGCAGGATATGACTGCTCATGATCTGTGTTGCCAAGTAAAGTAGCTGTGGGAGGAGGTCAGCAGACTGGGCAACGAAGCTGGTGAGGGGTCTGGAGGACAAGTCTTATGAGGAACAACTGAGGGAACTGGGGTTGTTTAGCCTGGAGAAGAAGAGGCTGAGGGGAGACCTTATCACTCTCTACAACTACCTGAAAGGAGGTTGTAGAGAGGTGGGGGCTGATCTCTTCTCCCTAGTGACAAGTGATAGGACAAGAGGAAAAGTGTTCAAGTTGTGTCAGGTGAGGTTTAGATTGGATATTAGGAAAAATTTTTTCATTGAAAGGGTTATCAAACATTGGAATAGGCTGCCAAGGGAGGTGGTGGATTCGCCTTCCCTGGAGGTGTTTAAAAAAAGGGTAGACATGGTACCTGGGGACATGGTTTAGAACTGGTTTTGTCAGGTTAGGTTAATGGTTGGACTTGATGATCTTAAAGGTCCCTTCCAACCTCAACAATTCTATGATTCTATGATTCTATGACTGTGCAGCATCAGGGATGATAAGGAAGAAATTGACTGGATCTACTCCAAGACCCTACATCTTCAAAAACCTGAACTCCAGCTGTACTGAGGGAGGGTTAGGCAGAGTCTGAGCTTTGGGAGTGGAAATAGAAACCCCTGTGACAGTGAAGATGGGAATCTCATGACTTCTGGCTCCTGCTCTACCTGCAGAGCCACAACTTCAGAATAGAGTCAGTGCCCTGGTTACAGAAGACGGCCTCTGAGCCACCAGGGCATGGAAGCCCAGATATTTTTCCCCTCAATCCTGCCAGTGGAAGCGGGGAAGGGCTTCAGAAGGAGAGAAAAGATTCTATAGATCAACAATTGGTTGCACAGCAGGTGTCAGCAACAAGGTTTTGGTTATAAACATGGGACTCTTTTTGATTATAAAGGTCTTCTCGAAAGAGACAGGATCCACCTGACTGAATCAGGCAAAATCACTTTTGCCAACAAGCTGGCCAACCTGGTAAGAAGAACTTTAAACTAAGAATGACAAGGGAGGATGACCAACAGTCAGAAGAGAACATGGTAGAACTGGATGGCAAGCAATGAGTGAAAGGTGGCATGAATAGGAGGGACCTCATTATCAAAAAAACTGGTGTTGAAAGGGGTCCAGTTCTAATGCATGCACACAAATAAGAAAATGCCTAGAGGAGGGTATTTTGGGGAAAGCTCTCACACTTTTACTGGGAAATCAGCACCACCAGGTGTCTCTGTGAAGTACCTATACACTAATGCATGCAGCTTGGGGAACAAACAAGGAGGAACTGGAAGTCTGCATGCAGCTATACAACTACAAACATCACTGGAGTCATTGAGACATAGTGGGGCATCTGATAGGCCTGGAGCACCGCAATGGATAGACACAGACTTTCAGGAAGGTCAGTCTGGGTAGGTGAGGAGAGGGAATTGCCCTTTATGTGGGAGAGCAGCAGGAATGCATGGAGTTTTGCCTAGGGATGGGTGAAGAGCCATCTGAGACCTTGTGAGTCAGGACTAGCAAGCAGAGCAGCAGGGGTGATATTGCAGGTATCTGCTGTAGACTGCCTTATCAAGAAGAATCATAGAATCATAGAATCATAGAATGGTTTAGGTTGGAAGGGACCTTGAAGATCACTGAGTTCCAACCCCCCTGCTATAGGCAGGGACACCTCTCACTAGACCAAGTTGCCCAAGGCCACGTCCAGCCTGGCCTTGAACACCTCCAGGGACAGAGCTTCAACAACCTCTCTGGGCAACCTGTTCCAGTGCCTTACTACCCTTAAAGTGAAAAACTTCTTCCTAATGTTTAATCTAAACCTGTCCTCTTCCAGCTTAAAGCCATTCCCCCTCATCCTATCACTACATGCCCTAGTAAAAAGTCCTTCCCCAGCTCTCCTGTAGGCCCTCTTTAGGTACTGGAAGGCCGCAATAAGATCTCCCCGGAGCCTTCTCTTCTCCAGGCTGAACAGCCCCAACTCTCTCAGCCTCTCCTCATAGGAGAGGTGCTCCATCCCTCTGATCATCCTCGTGGCTCTCCTCTGGACATGCTCCAGCAGGTCCATGTCCTTCTTATGTTGGGGACTCCACAGCTGGGTGCAGTACTCCAGGTGGGGTCTCACGAGAGCGGAGCAGAGGGGCAGAATCACCTCCCTTGACCTGCTGGCCACACTTCTTTTGATGCAGCCCAGGATACGGTTGGCCTTCTGGGCTGCGATCGCACATTGCTTGCTCATGTTGAGCTTCTCATCAATCATCACCCCCAGGTCCTTCTCCACAGGGCTGTTCTCCAGCCATTCCCCGCCGAGCCTGTATTTGTGCTTGGGATTGCCCCGACCTAGATGTAGGACCTTGCACTTGGCCTTGTTGAACTGCATGAGGTTGGCTTGGGCCCACCTCTCCAGCCTGTCCAGGTCCCTCTGGATGGCATCCCTCCCCTCTAGCATGTCTGCTTCGCCAAACAGCTTGGTATCATCAGCAAACTTGCTGAGGGTGCACTCTACCCCACTGTCCATGTCGCTAACAAAGATGTTGAATAGTACAGGTCCCAGTACCGACCCCTGAGGAACGCCACTCGTCACTGCTCTCCACTTGGACACCGAGCCGTTGACCGCAACCCTTTGAGTGCGACCATCCAGCCAGTTCTTTATCCACCGAGTGGTCCATTTATCGAATCCATGTCTCTTCAATTTAGAGACCAGGATATCGTGTGGGACAGTGTCAAATGCTTTGCACAAGTCCAGGTAGATGACATCAGTAGATCTCCCCTTGTCCACTGCCGCTGTAACCCCTTCATAGAAGGCCACCAAATTTGTCAGGCATGACTTGCCCTTGGTGAAGCCATGTTGGCTCTCGCCAATCACCTCCTTGTTTTCTATGTGCCTCAGCAGAGTTTCCAGGAGGATCTGCTCCATGACCTTGCCAGGCACAGAGGTGAGACTGACTGGCCTGTAGTTCCCCGGGTCTTCCTTGTTTCCCTTTTTGAAAATAGGGGTTATGTTTCCCCTTTTCCAGAAGTAGATGGGGCCTTCTCTGGATGTTTCACAATCACAAGCCCTTGTCCTTACAGGTGGCCATAACCAGCCTGAATTCTGCTGGACAGAAAACATAGAAAGACAAAAGCAATTCAGGAGGTTTCAGGAGTATTTTGACAACAGTTTCCTGTCACAGGTGGTTGAGGAGCTGATGAGGGGACACACACTGCTGGATCTAAAATTTACAAACAAGGAAACATTAGATGAGTGTGTGAAGGCTGGGGAGGAATAAATCCAAGCACAGGATTATAAATCCAAGCACAGGATTATAAATCCAAGGACAGGCTGGGGTTAAACCAGTTGGAAAACACCTTTGCAGAGGAGGACAGGTGGATTCTGGTGGAAAGTAAGTTGATCAAAAGCTGAGAAAGCTGAGAAAGTGGCTTTGTGGCAAAGAAGGCCAAAAGAGAGTGTTGGGATTGTTCAGCCTGGAGAAGAGGAGGTTTGGGGGGATTTTATCAATGTGTAAAAATACTGAGAAAATAAGAAAGACCCAGATTCTCCTCAATGGTATGCAGTGAAAGGACAAGAGACTATGGGCACAAATTGAAGTATGAGAAATTCTTACTGTGAGGGTAATGGAAAACTTGAACAAATTGCCTAGGGAGGTTGTAGAGCCTACATTCTTGTATACATTGAAAACCTGACTGGCCACAGCCCTGAGTCACCTATTACAGCTGACCCTGTTTTGAGCAGGAAGGTTGGACTATATGATCTCTAGAGATCCTCACCAACTTTATACATGCTTTGATATTGTGATTCTGTAAATGGAAATTTTGCAGCTATCGATGGCTACAGGCAGTTCAGAAGGGACAGGCAAGTAAGGAGGGGCAGAGGTATTGCCCTCTACATCAAGAAGTGAATAGAGTGTGAAGAGCTGTCTCTGAAGAATAGTCAAAAGCAGGTTGAAAGCTTATGGGTAAGAATTAGAGACCATGGCAACAACGGGAGCCTTGTGGTTGGTGTCTACTACAGGGCACGCGATCAAGGGGAGCTTATTGATGAAGCCTTCTTACTCCAGCTACAGGAGGTATTGCACTCGCAGGCTGTCATCACCACTTTAACATCTGATAGAAAAATAGCACAGCAAGCTGTAGGCAGCACAGGAGACCCCTAGAGAGTATCAAAGACAAGTTCTTAAGCCAGGTAATAGCCTCACTGGAGGAGATGTGATACTGGACCACATGGTCACCAACCCAAGTGAGTTAATTGGTGATACCAAAATTAGAGGCAGCCTAGGCTGCAGTTATCGTGCACTGGTGGAGTTCATAGTCCTGAGAGATATGGGTTAGGTGACAAGTAAAGTCAGGACCCTGAATTCTAGGAAAAGAATTCCAGCTCTTCAAGAAGTTAGTCAATAGGAACCCCTGGGAAACTGCCCTCAGGGACAAGGGAGTAGAACAGAGCTGGCAGATCTTTAAGGACACTTTCTACAAAATGCAAGAGCTGCCAATCCCCAGGTGTAAGAAATCAGGAAAGGAAGGCAAGAGACCAGCATGGCTGAGTCAAGACCTGCTGCTCAAATGAAAGGGCAAGAAGGAAATACACAGGCAGTGGAAGCAGGGACAGGTTTCTTGAAGGGATTTCTTGAGTGCACAGTTGTACTTCTGGTGCTTCCTATATTGGGACTTCCACCACCCCAACATCAGCTGGAAAAGTAGTAGGGTGAGCTGTAGGCAATCAAGGAGATCCCTGGAGTGTATTGAGGATAACTTCTTAAGCCACACCAGAGGGTATGAGGTACTGGACCTGTTGGTCACCAACCCAAGTGAGCTCATCGGTGACGTAAAGATTGGAAGCAGCGTGGCCTGCAGTGGTCATGTACTGGGTGGAATTTGAAGTCCCGAGAGATATGGGTCAGATGAAGAGTAAAGTCAGGACCCTGCTTTTAGGAAAGCAAACTTCCAGCTCTTCAAGGAGTTTGTCAATAGGGACCCCTGCGAAACAGCCTTCAGAGACAAGGGAGCAGAACAGAGCTGGAAGACCTTTAAGGACACTTTCCACAGAGCACAAGAGCTCTCAATCCCCATCTGTAAGAAATCAGGAAAGGAAAGCAAGAGACCAGCAAGGCTGAGTCAAGACCTGCTGCTCAAATGAAAGGGCAAGAAGGAAATACACAGGCAGCGGAAGCAGGGACAGGTATCCTGGGAAGAGTATAGGGATGCTCGCCGGTTGCGTAGGAATAGGATCAGAAAGGCCAAGGCACAGCTGGGGCTGAACTTGTCAAGGGACACAAAGAATAATAATAAGACCTTCTACAGGTATGGCAGCCAGAAAAGGAAGGTCAAAGAAAGCATACCCCCTATGATGAGCAAGACTGGCAAACTGATAACAACAGACAAGGAGAAAGCTGAGGTACTCAACAACTGTCTTGCCTCAGTCTGCACTGGCACCATCTTGAGTGGATGGGCTGCAAGGCAGGGACTGGGGGAGCAAAGTCCCTCCCACTGTGAGAGAAGATCAGGTTCATGACCACCTGAGGAACCTGAACATACAGAAGTCTGTGGGACCTGACAAGATGCATCCCAGAGTCCTGAGGCAGTTGGCTGTTGTAGTTGCCAAGCCACTCTCCATGATATTTGAAAATTCATGGCAGTCAGGTGAAGTCCTCAGTGACTGGAAAATGGGAAACATTGCAGCCTTTTTTAAAAAAGGGTAGAAAAGAGGACCCTGGGAACTACCGCCCTGTCTGCCTCACCTCTGTCCCTGGGAAGATCATGGAACAGATCCTCCTAGAAGCTATGCTAAGGCACATGGAGGACAGGGAGATGATTTGAGACAGCCACCATGTCTGTACTAAGGGCAAGTCCTGCTGGACCAACCTCGTGGCCTTCTATGATGGAGTGACTACATCAGCGGGCAAGGGAAGACCTACGGATGTCGTCTATCTGGACTTCTGTAAGGATTTGACACAGTCCCCCACAACATCCTTTTCTCTAAATTGGAGATATATGAATTTGCTTGGTGGACTGTAAAGTGGATGGGGAATTGGTTGGATGGTCACATCCAGAGGGCAGCGGTCAACTGCTCTATGTCTGGATGGAGATCAGTGACAAGTGGTGTCCCTCAGGGGTCTGTATTGGGACCAGTACTGTTCAATACCTTCATCAATGACACAGACAGCAGGATTGAGTGCAGCCTCAGCAAGTTTGCAGACAACACCAAACTGAGTGGGGTGGTTGCCACACCTGAGGGACAAGATGCTGTGCAGAGGGACCTGGACAACCTTGAGAAGTGGGCTGTGTGACCCTCATGAGGTTCAACAAGGCCAAGTGCAGGGTACTGCACCTGAGTCAAGGCAATCCCTGGTATCAATATGGGCTGGGGATGAAGGGATTGAGAGCATCCCTGAGGAGAAAGACTTGGTGTTACTCGTGAATGAAAAGCTGGACATGACCCTGCAGTGTGCGCACGCAGCCCAGAAGGCCGACCATATCCTGGGCTGCGTCAAAATAAGCATGGCCAGCAGGTCAAGGGAGGTGATTCTGCCCTCTACTTCACTCTTTTGAGACTCTACCTGGAGTGCTGCATCCAGCTCTGAATCCCTCAGCACAGCAAAGACATGGACCTGTTGGAGTGGGTCCAGAGGAGGGCCACAAAGATGATCAGAGGGCTGAAGCTCATCTCCTACAAGCTGAGAGAACTGGGGTTATTCAGCCTGGAGAAGAGAAGGCTCCAGGAAGACCTTATTGTTGCCATTCAGTACTTAAAGGGGGCTCATAAGGAAGATGAGAACAAACTTTTTAGCAGGTCCTGTTGCTATAAGACAAGGGGTAACAGTTTTCAACTAAAGGAGGGTAGATTCAAGCTAGATATAAGGAAGAAATTTTTTACAATGAGGGTGATGAAGCACTGGAACAGGTTGCCCAGAGAGGTGGTAGCTGTCCCATTCCTGAAAACATTCAACGTCAGGTTCGACGGGGTTCTGAGCAAGCGGATGTAGTTGAAGATGTCCCTGCTTATATCAGAGAGGTTGGACTAGATGCCCTTTAAAGGTCCCTTCCAACCCAAACTATTCTATGGTACTATGATTCTTTGAAAATGGGGGTAATACTCTTGTAAATCATGTTGATATGTTGTTATGAATTTCCTTTTGGGAATAAATATTAGATGGAAAGACAAAAATAAATACAGAAACATCAGAATAAAAATAATGCCTGGAAACTATTGTTGCATACTTTGGCAAGCCAAACTGTGACAATTACAAAGTAATTTTACTTTGCAAAGTAAAGGTCTCTTAGTATTTCTGACTATAATTAAAGGGATTCTTTTAAGAATGGAGGTACAGATGTGGAAAAAAGAGATGTGCTGGAAAACAACACTATTGGAAAGATTTTAGCATCCCACACTGAGTTGTAGAACAGTAATGATGAGTTTGGAAAGCAAAGCATATTCAAGTGAGTGCAGGTATGTGAGGGAGTGTGTGATTGTTACCAAAGATCAAAGCAGGACTAACCACCAAGTAGGTGAAAAGACCTTGGAACCAGCCAACTGTTTGTGATTCTAAAGGCAAGGCCATCGGAGGAGCTGGATACTGGTGAGACCAAAGGAGTCCAAAGGAGCTGCCGAAGAGACTATGGGTTCAGGGCATCTAAAGGGGTGAGATCCATTTGCGTGTGTGTGCTTCTAAGTGTGAGACCATGGTGGCAGTTGACTCCTGGGGGACCAGAGGAGTCTCCACCAGCTATTCATGCATGTGTGTGCACGCATGCGTGAGTGAGACTGTACAAATGACTGGAGTGGGGCTGTGGCCTCAGATGCCCCTATGTCAAGGTGCCAGCAATTGAGGAGACTGGGATTCAGGGGCAGGTACTGGACAGAATGAGTATCTGAGTCCAGCTGCTGGAGGGATCCACATTGTACTTACGTGCATACATATATAGATATATATACATACACACGTATTTCCCAGTAATGGATCTTTATCCTGATCAGCCAGAGATGGGAGAAGGATAAGGTTTTTGGTTCTCTCTGTGTTCATGCCTGTCCTCTGTGCATGGCTGTGATCCGTGTGGCTGTCCCTGTATATACATCTATATGGTATATATGTGTGCTCTGTGTGCACAGAATACATGCTCAGCCTCATGACTAGTTGGACCTAGGGGCATGGGGCTGCAGCACCCTCACCTCTCTTGGGCTATCAGATCCAGCCCAATAACTTTGCCTAACGTAACAAGCGTATCTCCCTTCATTTGAAATTTTTGAATTTCTTCTCTGTCAACAGACTTTTTGACAGGTCTTTCACAGTACTCTGAGCTAAGATTAGGCAGCTGTGCTATGTCTGAGGTGAGTCTTGGGTATAGCCAAACAAGAGCAAACCTCTGGGTGGGAGGGAGGCTTGCAGCAGCGATCCCAGAAAGCCCAGGTTACAGTGAGCTCCCCTGTTAACCTTCTGGTTGACTTCCTCTTTTCTGTCCAGTTATTGTTCTGGTACTGACATCTTATACTTATTTTTACAGATAATGCAGACCTAAACCCCTGGTGTTCAAAGTAATTTCCTCATTGTCTGTCTTTGCAAAATCAACATACTAATTTATTTGTTCAGAATTACGAACACAAACCGTTACCCAAAGAAATGGGTAGATGTCTGAAAGGTAGTAGTCTAGGGACCTTCTTTAAGGATACAAGAAAACATAGTGATAATTCTGGATAATTTGTTCCTGCAGGCACAGGATTTCCTGCGGTTACATGCTAAGCAAAGTTTAACAGTTAGTCATCTGTATGACTTTAAATAACTAAGCTAAAAAATTATCAAGTCTGTTTTCCATGAATTAGCCTTTCTGCTAAGAGACTTTATCATCCACAAGTCATAGTCTGTTTCACTTATACATGCTGAATAGTCTCTGCACCTTGAGAATTCCTCCTAATTTCAGTTCTAACTCCCATGAACAGGGGTGTCATAATCTGCCTTTAACAGCAAAGCATTTATTACCTGATAGGCAGATATTGTGATCAGATGTGTCATTTGATAGATACCCTATCAAATAAGGATAAAAGCTGTCAGAAATATGTTAATATTTTACACAAGCATCATTTAGTGTAGATGAAAATAATCTGATGGATAAAATCCGGTCTTCTTTATGCACTTTTTATGCCATTCCTTTCTGGCTGTTTCTCTCCCTGTAGGCTTCAATGTAAGTCTGTTGGGATTCTGTAGGACTTCAGTCAATACTTACAGAAGCATTTGAGGAAGCCATACCAGGGATAAGAGATACAGTGTGCACCCTGCGAAGTCTAAACAGCCACCAGAATGAAAGCGCCACAATCAAGAAAGGATTATTTTCTGTCTTCATCTGTCAATTAGTCCCTTTCTACATGTAATACAGGGAAGCAACATTGGTAGATGCAGTTTGTTTTCTGGCTCTTATCAGTCTCTTTTTCTAGTTCAGATAAGCAGTTACTCATAAGATCTGCCTGTGCCAATTTGGCTGTAACATATATAATATGGGAGATAGACATCTTTTGTTTTTGAGAAGACATTTTCTATTTTAATTAAGGATCCACATGAGGAAAACTTATTTATAATGGACCAGAAGTCAACATGGTGAATTACCAACACTGAGTACAAATATATTCAGTCTTTATTACCTATGATCCTGATATCAATTATTTCATAGACTGGAGATTGCCCCTTCCAGAAGTGACTCCTTATATGCAGAGTAGTCACAATTTCTTCAACACAACTTTTCATTTAACGAAAACCACTATAAAAATTCCTCTTTCCATTTTCAGGTTCTTAATTTGTGGAATCACTGGCAGATTTATCTTATGGCTAATGAATATCAGATCCACATAGAAGCTAGATTTACACAGGAGAAGATACAGCGTCCTCAAGATAGCAATAAATACTGTCACTTGACAGCCTCATTAGGAGCATGAAAAATGCTGAGGATCTTAAAACACAAGAAACTCAGTAAGAAACTAAGAAAATTATCAGAACTTCTGTGATCATAACATGTAAGACACGCACTAGATGAAAGGTATGATCTCCAACTTAAGTTTTTTCTGGTATCTTTCTTCATTACATTTCAGCAATTTTATGTTTACACATAAATATATTCAGGGAAACGTATATGATATTTACAAAAATGTTGGTTATGCAAATATTTTTGCTTTGTAAACTTGTTACAGTAATTCCCTTGGAATATAGCTCCAAGTCTAGGTTGGTAAAAAATGAAAACTACATCCAGTTAATATATGACCAGAGGACAGACTTTTCACTAAGCAACTTTGTTTTCCTTGATGTATTGAAATTACAATAGCAATGATAATGTTTATTCAGAATTTATATATTTATCATACTATGAAATGCTACATTTGTCTTAAAAACATATTTACCTTGTTTAATTTTAAGTAGCAGTATCTTCCCTTTTGTTATGAACATATTAAAAATGTCATGTAAGTAGTTTTATTTAAAATCTAGGTGACTATGTACAACCTCAAGAAATACTTTCATTTATTATAGGATTAATGTTATGAATGCAGAAATGCCATTTCAGAATTTTTATAATTTTTCCTTCTCACCAGACTTGAAAGTATCTATCTTTACTTTGTCCAGCTTTCCAGCTTTCCAAGGCCAAAATATTTGCTATTGCACCAAATTTTCTTAATCTATGTCCCTCGCCACCCCCTTTCAGAAAGACAGGCTAATTTAGTTTCAAATGCATTTTGAATAAAAATTTGACCCATCTGAAACATCCCATATTAGAGATGAGATAGCTAATGTGTCTGGAAGGTTTGAATTTTCTGTGGTTTATGCCTCCATAAACATAAAAGCTGTAAAAGCAGCTTCATAAAAATCACCCAAGTGTTTACTTTGAAAAAGCCTTTAAACAAATAGAAGTATATACTGACACAATATATTCAATGCTTCCAAAAGCTCTCTCTGTGTATAGTGCATAGTCATGTATTGTCACACTACAACGTACCAGATTAATTATTTCAACTGTCTTTGACTACAAGATTTAATGTAAAAGGCAGCCATGTGCATACAAACTCAGCAAACAACAGAATGAAAGTGAATGATTCACTTATTTCAATTTCAAACCTGCATGATGCTATGCTGCAGAAGACAACTAATGCAACTGAAGCAGCATTTCAGTCAGGACTATGTATCAGACATTCCTCCCTAGGATCTTCCTTCTTGGGCCTCCTATTGATCTTTTCATAGTTAGCTAAATAGTTTAGAAGCATTTAATTTTATGTTTGTTGTCCTAGGAAAGTCTGCACCATCATCCAATCTAGAAGGCCAGCTCTTCATTAAATGTGAAATTAGATACCCAGTTAATGAAGCTTTATCTTATATTTGATGACTGACGGTAAATCTGCGGTATGTTCTCTGTCTGAATCCCTTAATAGGTTTACAGAGAGTTAACTCCAACTTTGGTGTTCCATTAACAGCAAGACTTTGCTGGTTGGAATGTTCTGCTTGTTTAATTATTTAGTGGCTCAGTAGCACAGACAGCTTCTACAAAAGCCAAATGATCTTACGCAGCAACAAATTAACATCATAATCTTAACAAGATTATGATAATAAAGAGTCATCAGAGAAATTAAAATTATCTGCTTTAATTATGAAATTATAACCCCATTAACTCCTCTGCATGAAAAGCAGGAATTGGGGAATAGCAAAGAAGAACCCAGAGATGGCTATTACAAACTTGATAGCAAATTAAAGAGGGGGTGAAAGAGCTGTGTGGGCTAAGATATTTCAGGTAATATATTTTGCAGCATATGTTTACCATAGATCAGGCTTTCCAAAATGAGACCACAGGAACTGTGGGGTTTCCCCCCATCTTGTCTTTTGCCTTTTTCACAGAATCTTTTTTTTCCTCTAGATTGTCGTGTTTACCAGCCTAAGACAAGCTCAGTTGAAAGCTACAAACTTAAAAGCAGACCCTTATTTAAATATGCCTAAAGCTGTGAATTAATTATGCCCTAAATAAGTTATTAGAACAATATTGCCACTAATGCATTATTTATGGCTACTTGTTGAAAAGTTTGTAACAGCAAAAGTACTGAAGTGACATTTCTAAGGACATTAACAGGAAAACGAGGTGAATTTGAAGAGAAAAAATATTCAATGAGCAAGCTCTTATCAAAGTAGTCTTCAATAATGCATATACTAGCCACATTTTTTTTACGTCTACAGTACACATGTAATATTCATAGGACTACTTTAAAATTTCTTTATATTAGTTTGCATGACAAATAAATAAATAAAAAAACCCCAGCAACATGTCTCCTCAGAGTACATTTATATTTTAGGAAAAATATTTATTATCATTCTTATCTCATGTTGTAAAACATATTTTATGAATATTTATCTTATAAATAATTTATGTAATAAATTTTTTAGTAACAGGTATTGTCCCTTAATTTTAAATTTGACACATTTGTCTATAACTTTACTAAATTAAACTTTTGACTATTAAGTAAATACTTTATTTTTAGTGAAGTATATAATTTCCCTTTTATATAGCTAACATATGTCATTGACACAGTAGCACATAAAGACTGTATTTATAGAAATTATTACTGAAATAAGGTATAACGCATTTATTGTTGAATAGGTGAGTTACTGTCTTTCAGAAAAGACCGAAAATAGCCACGAGACCAAGTTATAACCCAAAGAAGTCAAGATAAATTGTTGGAGCTTTTTTTGGAGTATTCATGTATGTGGAAAAAAAAAGGCTACTTACGAAGCTTTTAGTAGTCCATTACCCACAATACATATGCTAATTCTTCCGAATCCATAAGGACATCAATAGAATTTGAAAAATTCACATTGCTCAGGAGAAATTGCCCTTTTTCTTGTGCATTAGTTGAGTTCTATGGGCTTTTGTCTGCTTGTTCCCAATAACCAGGATTTACTGGATAACAATCAACGTGTGTGTAGTTATTTCACTGTTGAAATATATCCTCTGAAGAGGAAGTGAAAAAAGTTGTTAGCTATTTTTTGCCAGAATTTCTTTCTGGTTGTGTAGACTTCTCAGATATATCTAACATATAGGCACTGTTCTGAAAATCCTAAGCAGACTTTGACAGTTCTCAAAAGACCTCCCTCGGTCAGAGCATTGCAAACATGCTAGACTTGAATTCACTGTTGTTTCACAATAGTGCAGTTTCTACAAGTGTGTTTTTGTGAGTATCTGCACAGGTGTTTTCAATATTAGCCACATAACCACTTGATACAGCCTATAAAAATTAACTTTATTCATCTGCTACAACATTATTTCTAGATAAAATTTAAGTCATTATTCACCTCAGCTGAAGCTAATAATACAGGCCACATTTTTCTATAGGTTGTAGTATTGTTTCATTGCTGTTCCAATGATATGCCAATATATATATTCAGTAGTACAGGCAGGATGCCGTGAAGAATACTTATATATTCTAGATTAGTTTGTGAATTTTGCTCTTTTTTTTTTAATACATGTTGCTAGTCTATAAACAGTGTACAAGACAAAAGGAAACCTGACATCTTGTTCTCACTTGTGTTTGAGGATTTTATTTCTAACTTTTGTTATATAATGAAAAGGATAACTACTTTTGATGGGTTCCACAAGGAAGCTCATGGGAAGAACATGCTAAACAGCCACGCTTTTATGAGTTCCCATCCTCACTTCTCAGTCCAATGCCGTAGTATGCATGAAGCTAAGAACTTCATGAATTTGGCAGAGAAACTTCATACTGCAAACATGTAATTTTAACTTTGGTCTGTCTGACATTTCAGGAGGCTTATCTGAATTTATACACATAAATATATGTTGACAATCCAGATCATAAGTAAACAAGAAAAATAAAGAACTTGAAAGAAAGCATCAATGACCATTTTAAAATAGCTTATTTTAAATAGACTAAATCTTAATGAAAACATAATTATGGTAGAAATTTATTATCTCCATCTTTGAAGTGTTATTCTCTTTTTCCAACCACAAGTTCATACTTGTGGAATCACTCTTGAATCACTTGTGGATCACTCTTGAACTACCTGTTTAAGATAAATAGAATATGTTAAACTTATATGCAGCCTGAGTCTGAAAGTTTCTCTTTCTCTGTGTTCAGATATGTTAAAGGACCTTCCCCATTTACATCGTGGATTGTGCAAGAAGTACTGGTACAAAACTGAAGGAATGTTGGCTAGATAATACACATACACACACACACAAACACCTTTCTACCTGAAAGACAGTGGAGTAATACACTCCAAGAGGAGTGGAAGAGTGGAGGAATAGAGGAAGAGTGGAATATCTGATTCTGGATTAACATGAATTGACATCAGTCAGAGTGTTTTCGGATGGTTCTGAAGCCATGTTTTCTATGATTCTCCATGGAATTCTTCTGTGGTTATGTAAATTAAGATGTTGAATAAAGGCCAATTTGGTTTAAAAACTGTATTTGGAGGAAGAACTGTAAATACATTGGAGAACGACATTAAAATTCAGATCACAAGGAGAATAAATATTCTAGAGAAACAGATTAAAATTTTGTCAGGAAAGATGCAAGTGTCTACTTTTGTTGAGAGCTGATTACTAAGATCTTGCAGAGTCTCTGACACTTTGTCTTTTCTCAAGAACAGATCAAATAGTGTTAGAATACTGACGTAGGTAGTTCATTTTGAGTAGAGTCATCAGGGTAGAATAAGTGATCTCTTCAACACAATATCATCAAATCTTAGTATAATTTCTGTTGGAAGGAATCCTAGACATCATGGAGTCCAAAACTTCACTCAAAGTAAGGCCGACACAGGCCAGGTTCCTCAGCCAACATAGGTCAGGTTGCTTAGGGTGTTGTCCAGTCCCATTCTGAATATTTTCAGCCATGAAGAGTCCACAGCCTTCTTGGGCAGCCTGTTCCAGTGTCTGACCAATCTCATCCTGGGTAAAAAAAAAGTAAAAAAAAAGTTTCCTTATATATGTTAGAAATTCCCCTTGATACAACTTGCCTCCTAACGCATCTCTGTGAATTGCTAAGATCTGTTTCATCTTTATATCCTCCAATTAGGTAGTTGTAGACAGCAATAAGATCTCCGTTCGGTCTTCTCAAGGCTGAATAAAGCCAGCTGTCACAACTTCTCATACATCGTGTGCTCCAGCTCCCTGAGCTTCAGTACTCCATTGGACTCATTCCATTTTGTACTGGAGAGCCCCAAACTCCACAAGTTGTTGGACACAACACTCCAAATGCAGTCTCACATGTGCCAAATGGAGGGGAAAGATCACTCCCCTACACATGCTGTCAATGCTCTTGCTAGTGCTGCCCAGGATACAGTTGGCCGCCTTTGCTCCAAAGGCACACTACTGGCTTAAGTCCAACTTGTCATCCATGAGTACAAAAACCACTTTTCTGAAAAGTTGCCGGTTGACCCCCAGCCTGTAATGGTGCATGGAATTACTCTTCCACAGGTGAACTCTGCATTTTCCTTTGCTGAATTTCATGACATTCCAGTCAGCCTATTTCTGCATCTTGTTGAGGTCTCTCTGAATAGCAGTCCTACTCTCCAGTGTATCCACCACTTCCCCAGTTTAGTATCATCTGAGGATTTTCTGTGTGTGCACTTCATCCCAGCCCTTTGAACCCAGCAGTCTGCCAGCTGCTGTACATTTCACTATCTAGACCATATGTCACTAATTTGGCGACAAGAACACTTTGTAAGCCTGTGTCAAAGACCTTTTTAATGTCTTTAATGCAATTCCACTGTTGTCCCTACAGGCAGGCATCTCATGACAGAGGGCAACCAGGTCGTTTTGGTGTAATTTGAACTTAGTAAATCATGCTGACTTGTTTCTAAACACCTTCTTCCAAGAGGATTTTCTTTGAAATGGCTTCCAAGAGGATTTGCACTGGTGAGACCGGACCTCAAATACTGTGTTCAGTTTTGGGCCCCTCACTACAAGAAAGACATTGAGGTGCTGGAGTGTGTCCAAAGAAGAGCAACAAAGCTGGTGAAGAGTCTGGAGCACAAGTCTTATGAGGAGGAGCTGAGGGAACTGAGCTTGTTTAGTCTGCAGAAGAGAAGGCTGAGGGGAGACCCTATAGCTCTCTACAACTACCTGAAAGAAGACTGTAATGAGTTGGGTGTCGGTCTTTTTTCCCAAGGCAGTGTTAGGTTAACGTTTGGATTCAATGATCTTAAGGGTCTTTTCCAACTTAAGTGATTCTATGATTCTATAATCTTCCCAGGAATTGCAATTTGGCTGACTGACCTGTAGTTCCTCAGATCCATACTTGCCCTCCTTGAAGACGATAGTGACAGCTGGATTTTTCCCTTCATCAGGAACTCCAATTGCTAAGACCTTTCAAAGATCATAGATGTCATCATAGCATTGGAGTGGGTCCAACAGAGGTCTGTTAAGATGATTGAGGCCTAGAGCACACGAAGTACAAGTAGAGGCTGAGGTTTTTGACTTCTGTAGTCTGACAAGGACAGGAGGGAAAGCTGTCAGCACCATGATTAGGGTGTATGCCTGGAAGATATCTTTAATCTCCTGAGCCACAAGTCCACATGTTTCGTTTTCACAAGCAAGTATTCTTGGGTTAGACAGTGAAGATATACCAAGTTGGTGAATACATTGAATATTCTTATTTTTTTAAGGATCTCAGGAAAATACACTGACTTTTAGCTAGAACAGGCTTGTAGTGTCAGCTTTTATAATTCTTATTACAGTCCACAGAGAGGGACCCCCAGCTATATGGACTTGATTATATTTTTCAGGTCCCGAAAGGTGTCTTATATCTATGTACAGTTTATCCTTGACTCCTTTCCTCTCCTCTCCTCTTCCTTGTCAGACTTTCTCTAAAATTAGTATACCCTCTAGACGTTGCAACAGATTTTAAAAATGATATAAATAAAACAAATAGCAGAAAGTTGATAAACAGGAAGCCTCAGAGACTTTGACAACTGCAACTGCGAGAAGTAAATGCAAGTACTGTGAAAAACAAATACGGATAGCATGACTGAAACAAAATTGGGAGGTAAGTGGCAAGTACATCTACCGAACTGCCACAAATAGTGATTATGTCATAAAGATCAAAAGACAAGTTGGCAAACATAAGAAACAATGCAGCACTGAAGTAAACAAAGTAAATGATCCTGATGCAAACTCAAAACCAGACCTTGGTTTCAGAACAAATTGTTGCAGTAGAAGCAGCAGCTGTATTACATAAAAGTGTTCTTGCCAGTAGCAAGGATAGTGGTTTACATAGCACACAAGTGGGAGATTAAAAGAAAATGGAACAGAAAATCCTTCAAAACATAGGCTATAGAAGTGTAAGGGAATAATAAGGTAAAGAAATGTATGACTCATAACAGCAAAATACATATGACAGGTCATGGTGTGATTGTAACTGTTTCCCTACAATATTCCCTTGCCAATGATGATTTTTTTAGTCTAGAGCATTTAGATACAACCAATTAATTTTGTTATAGTAGTGGAATGTTATCTGAGCTTTCAAATGGTCCATCATTATTCATTCAAAAAATCCATTATGAAACAGGATTCCAAACAAGAGATTATGTTTGTCTTCAGTAAACTTTATAGCAGCCCACACAATTTATACCATCTGTGGTACAGGAAAATCTGGATTGTTTATTTTAGGTTTCCAATTAAAAGCCTGACCATCAGTAGAATGATCCAAACAGACTATGTAAAGTGTTTACAGTCCTCATAGAGTCGACAGAGACAGATAAACACTTTTACAGAAGAAAACAGAAAGCCAGTAGGAAGATAGGCCTCTACTTAAAACTAGCAAAAGGAAACCCTGGCAACATGTCTGATTTGTTGCTACTCCACAGCCTAGACTCATGGGTCCATTTAGTATACAAAATCTGCTATTTTCCTCTGAGGGTATATAGGCTTCATTATTTTTAAGACAGAGGAATTAGAGGAGACCAGATTTTGCATAAAAATTTAGCAGTGAGACTACTTATAAAGGCAATTAAAGATCTAGATTTCAACTTTGTTCCCAGACAGAGGCTGGTGAATCTTGGTCATAAATGCCTATATCCTGAAAGACTTTGCTACTGTCCAGGCCCTGAGGACACTCAAAGGCTTCATGGTCCTTGCCCAAGCTCCCTTGGTGCCTCCCTCCATCCTGCCCGTGGTCCAAGACCTCATTTCAGGCCAGCCCAGGGCCATCAGGCCTAGTTCCAGCGACTCTCTGTGAGTGCCAGTCTCCAGCCCTGTCACTGGCTCTGCCTTCTGGATGGACCTTAGATCTATATTACAGCCCTGTCCCTGTCCCTCACTCCTTTCATTTGTGACTGGGCACCCAGGATGGACTCTGTCCCCAGTTGTCAATGGACCCTGTTACCAGCCCCTGGGTCGGCCAGCTGTGTTCAGATCGTGTGGATCTGTGGCCGATCAGTGGAGGCAGTCCTTGCATTGGGGTCCCTCTTGGCTTCCCTTGTTTCTGGATCAGCCCCATTCTTGCTTCTCCCTGACAACTAGTCATTATACTGTAGATGAGTCTGCAAAGAGTCTGACTATTCTTGTGGAAATTGATGTACATGACTTTCTGTCAAATTGTCACACTATTTCACAGCAGAAGCCTGGACCGACCACTATCTGCATTAAGCACATACTACTTTTTTTCCCTGGCTTCATTCTGAAGACAACCCTTTACTTTTTTTCAAGAGACACTACGGCACAGTCAACAGCACAATGCGCACCAGCATCTATTTAGGAGGGATAACCTTACCTCTATGCTGCTTGGGATACATCAACAGAACTCTTAGGTGGAGAAGAGACCGAAGGATAATATATAGTCTGTGTTTACTCTGCCCCAGGCTTGTCCCCTCTTGAGCAAAGTGGATGAACCATGTCTTTCGAATGTAGATTTCCTTTGAGCCAATATGGTGGGTTTATGGCCCATAGATATAATTATTATTTTTAATGTTTTTGTTTGTTTGTTTACCCGTCATTGTGTCTGCAATGTTGCGAACGCTATGATGCAGCCCTGAGGGGCCATAAGCAGTTTTTACAGCATGAAAAAAAAGATGTGTTACAGGCCTTGGGATCTGGTGTTAGGGTTTGTGGAGGTATTAGAAGTTACAGTGCTGGATGAGGTAGATCTGAAAATTGTAAAAGGTAGAGGAAATTCATTTGCTGTAGTGTCATTCATACCAACTTTTTAAAGTGATCTCTGAAGTTAGCTACCTCCAAATTCACACCACTAGTTTTCTTTCAGCAAAATTAGTTCACTGTAAAAGAAAACAAAAAAAACCAGTCCTGTAGAAAATTACCATTCATGCAGATTGCAATAAGAATATACATATTTATAAGGCAGGCAAATACAAGACCAGTGCCCAGGTAACAGGGTTCTTTCACAGTGAAGAGGTATCCTTTACAGCACACAGCAGAGAGGGTTTAGAGATACAGGGCCATGACACAGAGTTCAGATGAGTGCTGTGCAAGGTGGTTGTAGCCACTCTGCCTCAGTGGTTGGTTTCCTGAGTAGAATGAACTTAGGCCATTTTGTGGTTGGCAAAATGAATGATGACTACCTACTCAAGATTAGGAAGATGCACTAAAGTAGCAAACAGCTCCCAGACAAGTCACACAAGGAAGAATTCATTTCTCCAAACTTCATGAATGCAGTTTAAATGTCTTTTCCCTGAGCTAGACACCTTTATAGCTCACCTTTTATAGTCATGGAAGGCAAGTAGACATTTTTAGTTATCTGGTCTCATCCCTACTTTTGGATAAATCATGTCTTAAAAACCTCTAATTCTTTCTATCACTACAAAGGAGCCTAGCGTAATCATATGAGCTGTAGATACTTACATTTTTAGTATGGATTCCACTTAAAATACTCATTTCAGTTTACTTTTCAAGTTTGGTAAGACCTTAAACTTAATGACTTAACACAGCATGGTTATTAGTGTTGACCTGATCTCAGAAAAAAGACTCTACAACTTTCATCGTATATAGTGTTAGTCAGAAAATTACCCTTTCCAGCTGCAAGTCTAGCTAACAGAGGAATTTCCCCCCAAAATTTTCAACCCTCTATGCAAAATCCCACAGCTTTGTTTTTCTGAAAGAATCTTTTGTCTCTCAAGCATTTTTTTCAGATTTCATATGTAATAGAGACCAATGAAATGCGGTGTGTATGTCTTTGATATCAGCATTTCTAGCCTTCTAAGTATTAACCCCCCAGACTATAGATTCAAAGTGTAGTTTACCATTTTGCTTTCTTAAACACTGTCTCTTTCTGGTAAACATGGCAAACTATTTCATTAGAAAAAAGAAATCTAGAATTTGCTCCCGGTAGAAATTATCGTTGTGTGTGTAGTCCCATAGAAGGACACATTGCTGAGTATAAATTACACTTCCTGAGGCCCTTAAAAGTTTTAACAATCCTAAATGATCAGAGAAACTTTCAGGTTTCCTAATAAGTAGTAAATATCTGTTCCCTTCTCCGTTCTTTCCTTGCACAGATAATGGAACATACTGTAGTAACTTCTGGATTACAATGACTGTTACTTCCAAAGAGAGTTGAATTGTTATAGGGTTTATTAGACACTGCAGTTTTCAGCTTCTTAATACCTTTTAATTATAAGACTCATCCTGCTTACTGATTGAAAAAGTAGACATTAAGAAAGTGATTCTCATTTATGCTTAGGCTTCTTTAGTTCATTTTGGTTATGTAAAGGGAACTAGCTTCTTAAAGCCCCACCCATTTCTTCATATTTTTTTTGTTGAACTACTGCTTCCATTATCATGTTCTTTTACATTGAGTTTGAATACGCATTTAGCATTTTTGATATCAATCTGAGTTATTTCATTAATTAACATAATTAGTATATAATTAGAAAATCCAAAGAAATACTGAGATACTGTGAACATTTAAGAAAAACTGTCTTTGAAACTGACTTTTGCCTGTGGCTTTTAAGTAATACGTTGATCATTAATACTTTGTAATATCTAATTTGACAAAATAATTTTTTTTTAAGTTAACCAATAATTTCAGCAAAAAAATATAAATCAGTCAATATTTAACAGTTACACCAAATAAGTGGTTCAAATCAGGACACTATAC
Source organism: Pluvialis apricaria (assembly GCA_017639485.1). Taxonomy (NCBI): domain Eukaryota; kingdom Metazoa; phylum Chordata; class Aves; order Charadriiformes; family Charadriidae; genus Pluvialis; species Pluvialis apricaria. The sequence goes on from CM030007.1 coordinate 41,169,280, forward strand.
TCACCTTCTAGTAAGAGAAACATTCTAGTAATTGTTTTCAGATTTTGCATAGAAACATATCTTTCCATCCTTCCAGGTGTAAAACAGTGGTTCTAACCACCTGACATCTCAATGAAAGATTCTCTAGTGCTATACATAAAGCCAGAGGCAAGTTTATGTACAAGCTGGGTAAACATATGTTGTCAACTGAAATTCCCTATTCTCTGTTCAATACCTTCAAAGGGAATTAAAATATTAATAACAGCTATGCAGAGTAGTGACAAACAAATTAAGGATATACTGTAAACAAGCGTTTTTCTGAGCTGGAAAGGGTGATATTTTAGGATCTACGAACATTTTTTTTTCCCTTTTTATTTGAAACAGTTACAATATATTTTATACTTGTACAACGTAAGAAATAAATAGGTACAATCCCATTATATACGGATTTAGCTTAGATGTGCATCTTTATTTTTGCCCCAGTCCTAACATCTGTGCAGAGAAGAGAAATAAAAAGTCATTAGTACAGGGATGGAAACTTCCAATATAAATATGCAATAATGGGGACTTAACAGCAAACATCTCTGACTATGTCTAGACCACAGTGGAACATGACAGTGCACTTTTGAAACATGATTACGTATTCATATGTAGTACAGCACAGCTTCTACCTCATCTGTGTGCCTGTCCCCTTCACATGAAACCTAGGACATCCTCTGGTGTGGAAGGACAGACCTGATTTTTCACTCTGATCTGAAATCAAATATCATACGTGGGAACTGAAAAATTTTTCTGAATTTCCTAATTTAAAAATTCTTCTTGAATTCTTTCTTGAACTTCTCACTTGAAAGGAGGTTCTGCATTATCTTTTGAGTTGAATTTTTCACTCAAAACATTCACTTGATAATGAAGTTAAAATATTTTTGAAGTTACTAAATTTTTCACACAAGAATATCTTGCTTTTTAAGTCAGTCCTGGTACAGTGCACCATCGAAATTGAGAATAAATATCTACATAGCAATTTCATAATTTTACATTACAGTTTATTTTTGAAACATCTCAGAAGTAGTAGATAATGGTTCAACTGTAACAATATTAATTGCATGGGCTTCTGGTAGATATAGGTATTTCTATTGTGCAATGAACGATTCAGTTCTGTACCTGTTAAATATGAAAATACCAGGACTTCTGTTGTTTAGCCCTGGACAGCAGCTCAGCCTCATGTAGCTGCCTGCTCATTCTCCCGTAGTGGGAGAAATGAAAGGGTAATAGTGAGAAAAATCATGGGTTGAAATAAAGATAGATTAATAGGTAAAGCAAAAGCCATGCACGCAAGCAAAGCAAAACAAGGAATTCATTCACTACTTCCCATCGACAGGTAGGTGTTCAGCCATCTCCAGCAAAGCAGGTCTCCATCATATGTAATGATTACTTGGGAAGATAAACGTCATAACTCTGAATGTACCCCTCTTTGTCCTTCTTCCCCCAGCTTCATATATTAAGCATGTTGTCCTATGGCATGGGATACCCCTTTGGTCAGTTGGGGTCAGCTGTCCCAGCTGTGTCCCATCCCAACTTCTTGCCCACCTTCAGCCTACTTCCTGGTGGGGCAGTGTGAGAAACAGAAAAGGCCCTCAGGCTATGGAAGAGACGCTCAGCCATAACTAAAGCATCCCTGTGTTATCAACGCTGCTTTGGTCCCAAACCCAAAACGTAGCACCATACAAGCTACTACGAAGAAAAGTAACTCTATCCCAGTCCAAACCAGTACAAACTCCTATAGAGTTAATGGCAGGTGAAGAATAGCTTCTTCAGCGCTATATGAACCGCAGGCCAAGTTGCAGGCCTATAGCAACTTGCAAAGGGAACAAAACTGTGGGAAGAACTTCAGGCAGATTTCCTCAGTGCCACATATTTAAGCTGATGAGAAAGAGAAGCAAAACCTTTATAGCATCCACAAAGAAGTATTGGCCTCACAGGTCTATCAAGTGTATAATGAAGAGGGAGATTTTATATGACATTCTGCAATTCAGCAGGGTAAAGATGTTTATTTGAATGGGTGAGCTGCCACCTTAATAAACACCTGGTGTTTCTCATACATATCAAAATCAAGAATCAATCAATACATAAATCTTCCTCTTCTACCTCTCTGAACAATGGTAGCGAGTCAAGTGGAATGATCACTGTCCTAAGAAACTGGTCTTTTCTCTTTTTGTTTCTTTGTCGTTTCTGTTTCCACATGCACCATGGTTTCTATGGATATTGAGTTAAAGACTGAAAGATGATTCTCTTACTCCTTCTGAACTGCAGGAATAAATTTCCTTTCTTCTTGCAGAAAGGTTTTTACTTAATTGCTACCAAGATTCAAAGGAATGGGTATATATGTGAAGATAATAAGACAATAGATGGTAAGGACAGGAGGACTTTATCCAGAAATCAGCATTGCAGAGAATTTCTTATTTCTTAACACAATGCAAAGGAAGACAGAAAACAGAGCAAAATAAGGATATAACCACCCCTTAAAAATAAATGGTAGAGACACAAATGATCTCAAGATGTCCATGTTGCAACATTAATTCCAATCTATGCTCCTACAACCCACTGAGGCACTGAAAAGCTGAAATTCATCTGTCCGTGATAGACATCCTATTATACTTCAGATTAGCTAACAGGTACAATTCTTTGCCATTTCTGAAGTTCACATCAACATAAATCAGGGGGGGAAATACTACATGGTAGCAATTCTCTGTCAGGGTTTTTAGGTATTTTATATGCTGTGTGAAGCTGCTTAGAGAATTGGAATGTTAGAATAAATCCTGGTGGACACGGTTCAGTGGTTGCAAAGCAGGTGAGGTAGCCACAGGTGCATGGTAAATGTAATTTGTCACATTGTTCTGCTGTTTAACACATGGATGGTTTCACACCATATGTAGTACAAATGCAGACACACATACAAACCACCAGCTTGTGCCAGCTTAGCCATTAGTGAAATCTCTCTACTTGAATAGGAATCATTAAATTTATTTTACCTAATATACAGAAATATTTAAATGAAACTAAACAAAACTCCATATACAAAAAACACTGTACAGAGAAGGAAAGGCTACACATTTACTTAAGAAGAAAATATGTCCATCACCTACACATTCAGATCATTTTTCCTATCTATAATGAATATAGATGTACTACTGTATGAATGAAATCATAATGATCTGTATCATTCCTGTAACTATAAAGTGAATAATATCACTATCAGTTTTTATCTATGAGGTCTGTTAAACTAAAATATCACTGCTAACACCATTGGAGCTTCTTCCTTTGAATAGGATCAGTTCAAGCTTTCTATATGGCTTAGCTAATAATGTCTTTATCTTTCTGTAAGCATAGTCTTGTAATCATATCAAATACACACTTCATCTCACTTACTCTTTAAGCTTATAAACATAGCAGTATATATCACAGATGACTTAACCTTTTGAAAGTATTCAGAATTTGCTAAAAATATTCTAACAGCTAGCCTGTAACTCAAGAAAAAATTACAACACTTTTGTTCAAAGCTTCCAGTGTGATAAAATGTAGGTAATATACCTTCAGGCTCACAAATGCTGATTTAATTTCTTTTCAGAACTGGCCTCTTGTGCAGTTTACACTTAGAATCATGGAATGGTTTTGGTTGGAAGGGACCTTAAAGATCAGCTAGTTCCAACCCCCCTTACCATGGGCAGGGGCACCTTCCACTAGACCAGGTTACTCAAAGCCCCATCCAGCCTGGCCTGGAAGACTTCCAGGGGTGGGACGTTGACAGCTTCTCTGGGAAACCTGTTCCAGTGTCTCACCACCCTCACAGTAAACAATTTCTTCCTACTATCTAGTCTAAATCTACCCTCTTTCAGTTTAAAACTGTTGCCCCTCATCACTTCACTGCCTGATAAAGAGTCCCTCCCCATCTTTCCTGTAGGCCCCCTTTAAGTACCAGAAGGCTCTATAAGGTCTCCCTGGAGCCTTCTCTTCTCCAGGCTGAACAATCCCAACTCCCTTAGCCTGTCTTCATACAAGAGGTGCTCCAGCCCTCTGGTCATCATTGTGACCCTCCTCTGGACTCGCTCCAACAGGTCTATGTCCTTATGTTGGGGACCCCAGAGCTGGACGCAGTACTCCAGGTGGGCTCTCACTTCATTTCTAGAAAAGCAGTATGTTTTTCAGAACAGTTTTTGATTGATTTACTAACACTTTCTGACAATGAAAAATATTCACAGAGAAGAAGAAGGTACATACTCATAAATAGAACTTATTAGCATAGTACTGAAATTCCTGAAGTGACCAGTTCTTCCTGATGAAAAGAGAAATGCAAATTGTCTAATGTTATGTTGAGATTAAACTACTGTATTATTAATAGTCTCTGTGAAATAAAGCCCAGAAATTTGAATGAAACTGCAAAACAATTTAGAACATTTGCTGAAAATAGGAATAATTATGAAGTAAATTTTGCTATGTGAACATTAAACATTTTTGTGTGCCATCTTATAGGTGCAAAATAAACATGATACTGAACATATCTTTCCCTGTGTGATCTTGACACTGAGTATATAGTTTGCAAAACCAAATTGTATGCAAGTAAAGGCCATCTTAAAACAATACACAGGAGAATGAAAATAATAGATATCGATTCATAACGGAAGAACAACTTTGCTTCAGACTATCAGTGTTTTAAAATTACAAGACAGTTATTGTAACCTAATTATTATTAGATGGTTAAAGGATAGAAGTTATGACTTTTATAACAAGATAATTGTTGCTAGAAATTTCTAATGACAAGCCTATGTAGCCATACCTTTACATTTTCCTAAAAATGTCACTGCTTGCTAAAAAAGCAACATTTCAAATACAGAATACACTTTTAATGCAATTTATTAGTTGCATATACCCATGTTGAATTGGCCAGGGATCCTTTGATTTGGGTTCTTTTCGTGTTGCTTGATAAGTAAATTCATTAAGGAAGTATGAATTAAGCTGAATAAATTTAATGAGGTAGGCTAATATGCAGTGATTCTAAACTGCCACAGGGTGGTAGGAGATGCACTTTTCACAACATTTATCTAATTTGCAGAACTAAATGCTTTGCTACACTTCCATGTTATTTAAATCCTTTATTGGAATGTGTATTAGTCTTACAGCTCAAAAAGTGTAAATAAAAGTTAAAAGGCGAAATTACACCTCTTATACCACCACAGAGATTGTGTAAGAGAACAGTTTTAAACATTTATAACAGATGCCTGAGTTTGTTTTATACTATCACATGCAGGAGGTTTTGTTTGTTAGCTTATATTCTTCCATGTTATCCGAATGCTGCACATTACTTTGCAGATACCCTTTAGCATTTGTCCTAAGAAAACATGTTAAAATACACTCAGTATGTATAGGAAATTAAAAACGTAATTTAATGTTATTCATTCCAATGTCAATAGTATCTTAAGATCCCTTTAAACTTAGATATCTCTTGTGTTCTGATATCTAAAAATATTTAAGAATCTGAGATTGTGAAGAATTTAAAGTCCAAATACAAAGGTGTATGTGTATTCTGCTTTTATAATTTTATTTCCATCACCATTAGTTCCAAATATGTCCATCTTTTTGGAAGTGTATTATTAAATGCTTTATACTTAGGAATCCTTTAGTAAAGTAATCTTAGTTACAGAACTGCATGTAATTGCTTTACCAGAGCAAAGATAGGTCAAAGGAGTCTATCTTTACACTTAGACATACACCTTATTGTGAATTAAATTATTTTGCTTGAACACTAAATAGCAAGGTGTTTTTCTGCAATCACAGCAGTTCGAAGACAGTGTGTCAGCTGAGAAAAAAACCCCACACTATATTTTTAAAAATAATTCTATGTCATATGTGAAAAAAAGAAGTGGACAATATAACCACTTGTAAGGGGCAGCGGGGGGGGGGGGGGGGGGGGGAGAAAAGAAGAAAAAAAGATAGAACTGTTTACATCCAAGAACCCCTTAAAAAACAAAAAGGAGGAAAAGAAAAAGAGTCTGACATTGTTCAGTCATTACATATGCGTGCTACTCAGCTTTAAAATTCAGGCAATCTTCTAGACAAGCTACCTTCACCTGAAAGACAGAGAATTCATATGTTCAAGAATGTGTTATTCAGAGACTGTCGACATGTGGTGATTAAGTTTTCTTTTGGCTGATGCTTTCATAGCAAGAGTTTAGAAAATGAAGTGAAAAAAAAAAGCCATTGCACTTAAATCCTAGTAGATAAGGAATATGTTTATCATATTTAACCAGATCACTGTTTCCCAGTGACTGATAACACAATTATGATCACTTAAATTATAATCTCACAGTAGTGGAATGTCCCTTTTAATATGTCCATGACTATATTTAGATGTACAGCTCACTGCAGACCAGTGTTAAAAAGAACAATGACCACTCTGTCAGTATGATATAAAACAAAATCTCTGAAAATACCTCCATTATAACAACTTGGAATTCTCTTAGGATGAGATGAATGAATTTCTGAAGGTGTTTCTCTCTTCATTGTCTATGGAAGCGGTCACAAAATTGCTCAGAAGACTAACCTTTAGATAGCTTAATTTAGATGAGAATACACAAATTGCATATTATGTAGACCTAAACTAAAATAAAATTTAGTGAAAAATCCAGCCTAGATCATGATATGCATATTGTAATTCTGGTCCTGATAAGAAGATAGTTTGGGAAATATAGCAAATGCAAAGTCCAAGAATATCCATTTGAACTGGCTGAACAGTGGAAATTAGTTTTCATCAGAAATGTGCAGCAGCAAAAAAAGTCTGCCTTTGTTTCTTGTTTGAAAATGGTATAGTGTATAATTATTCTTCATATTGCCATAAATATTTTTAGGAGTAGTCCATATCTATACTTTTATTTAGGTTGTGGCATGGCTATGCTGTGCATGTTTTCAATAATTAGGTGTTTTCTTGTTGCTTATTAGATATTAACATCATAATTCTATAATATCTCTTTTATTAAGCAGTCATTATATGATGCCTTTGGCTGAAACATTGCATTACGGACTTTTGGAGATCTAAAAAATTTTATTGTTTTTATTGGCTTATTCGTTCTCCAGTAACCAGGACAAGGGAATGTCTGTACATGTGGTGTTCTATACAATATCCCCAATGGCATTGTATTGCCATTAATCAGGTGTGCAAAGCTTAAAGACAGATTTTTATCTGATCAGTTTCTAAGTTTATGCAAGTAGTGTCAGTAGAAAGGAAAATTAAACCATTAAGAAAGTAAATCTTGAATGTTAAGAACCGTGAAGGATTTGGACAAAATTTAAAATCCTAGTAAACTGTTTCTTTAAACAAAGCCAAAACCTTTCTGGAATCAAATCAGTTTTAAAGTCATTCGTGTTAGAAGATACCTATGGCTTTCTTTTAGTGGATCTTTTTTTGGTAAGAAAGCATTTCTATTTTTTTTTTAACTCGGAAGATGACATTCCAATATAACACCATGTTAGAAATGTTTGAAAATATCTCTGACTGCTATACTGAACAAAAGACAATTTCAAATGCCAAATCTGTCTTGTATGGAATAGAGCTTCTGCTAGCCAGTATCTCTGTTATGAGAATGTTCAAAGTACTTTCTAATTTTTTTGCAGTTTAGAAAATTACATCTGTTTTAACATAAAGTTTCTTTTAACAAAATTGATAATTCAAGGCAATTTAGATGCTATTAAATTATCCTCTGCTCAATGTATTCATAAGTTTCTTCCTTGTTTACTGTATTCCAAAGAAACTCTCCATATTCTCTTACGTGCAATAATTCCCCATTTATACTCACATATCCAGCTAGCATCACTTTTTTGAATATCAAAGTACTCTGTGAATGTTAGGTTTTCCAGGAAAATTACCTCAGACACCATTATTATTGTTTCTTCGTCTTTCAACAACTTATCACCACGGAAACGCATGGTATGATAATAAAGACAACTACATTTCTTGTAGAAAAGGAAAGAAATCATTCCCATGAGATATAGTACTTAAAATGACTAAATGTTAGTTCAGTTTATCCAGTGTGAAAAGTGAAGGACAAAAATGAAAGGTCAAATCAATTCTGCCCAAAGATACCTTCTCAAATCATGGGTCACAATTATTATTCGTATAAATGCATGCTATATAATGCAGTTCAAACCTGAAAAAAAATTATCTTCGTAAGAAGGTGGATTTCCATAAAATACATTTTTTTCACTGGTATAGCACATTAGAATTTTAAGTATTTTCACATGAATGCCAGCTATAGCTTTTATCAACAATGATTATAAGAGAAGACAAGAGAAAGGAAATTATATAGATCTTAAAGGCTTCCAACTGGGTAAATAGTATGAACTTCAGAGAATTTGGAAATGCTGTTGGAAAGCTGACAGTAGTTTTTATTACATCAAGTGCTAATGTTATGAATATGTGAGAAAAAATTAGAGGAAAGCAAGATTGTTTCTAAAGAAGTAGCTCCAAATGCTCAGCTGGGAAGATTATCTTCAGCTTGGAGATGACTCTAGCCTGTCCTACAGAATGCCCAGTTCCAGCTCATGCCTTTGAGATTAAAGGTATTATCCTGTCTGACTGCTTTCCAGATACTTAGATTAGTCCTGAAGCAACAAAATGTTTGTTTCCAAAGATATATACTTTTTCAAACTATTTCAAACTATATACTGTTTCAAACATCCAATGCTCTTGGTTCTTTTAGTTCTATTTTCTCAGGAATATTTCAGCTTTACTAAAATAATTTTCTGCCTCTTGTAGACGGAATATAAAATACTGATATGTTGGCAGTGGGAAATAAATATACATATGTTTTCGTCTATACTTGGAAAATAACATAATATAATAATAATAATGAAAAAAAAAAAAAAAGAAAAACCAGGCTCCTCTATATTTCTTTTGCTTTCAGAAGCTGATGAAGCTGTAAAAATTGTGTGCAGGATACCAGTGAAGTCAAAGCATGTGCGAACGTTAGGTGTGAATGAGACTATGCTCTCGCTAAGACTCTGTCCTTAATATGACCAAAATCTCTTCTACGAGGCCTAGCAGTATGAAATGCCAGTCTGATTGATGCTTGCTCTTCAGTTTCTAGGTCCTCACATACATTGTGTCCATTGTTTTTTGAGAAAAAAAAAAAGCAAGATGCATGGTTCTGTGTATTAGCATGTGTCATGAGGCACAGTTGTTGCTGTTAACTCATTTTTCTTGTCACAAGGCCCACTGCTGCAGCTTTGTTTGGATGTGAAAGGAACTGTGATTCATCTGCAAACCTAGTTATATCATGAATAAAACAAATTTCTGTATAGTATAGCAGATCATTGCTTCTACATTTGGTCGTAGCTGTAGATTTAAACTGTGATAGTCGGGGGTGGCTAAGGTAGATAAGATACCATTAAATATCAGTCCTGCCCTGAAACACTACTGAATGCTGTTTATGCAGTGTGTTGTCTAGAAAACAGGGGTTGGCCTTTGAGGAGCTTATACTGTTTTCTTCTTTTCCAACCAAATATTTGGCTTCTGGAGACCAACCCACAGACAATCCAGTCTTCTTTTTTTTTATTATTTTTGTATTGCAGATAATTTCACCTGATCATGTGTCTTTTCTATATTATTGCATATATGCATATAAGAATTGCATTCTTAAATACATAAATATATTTAGAACTGTTCAGAGAGAGTTCCTGAACAAGTTCCCGAGGCATTCCTCTAGCCTAATTTTTAAGTGGATTTGTTTCTGTTTTAGTGTAAGACTGCCTTCAATTCCTTCTTCACAAAAATTTAACCTTTGACAGAACATAGATGCAGAGCATCTCCGCCAAACTCCATTTAAAAGTTAAAAAATGTAATGTTGAAAAGTTCTTTCTGTTATGAAATCTATGTTTGCTCACTTTGGGGTGTGATTTACTTCCTGGTAATCCCTGTTTACAATGGCCTGATGATATTTTTCAGCAGAAAGCTGTCACAAGGGATGAGGTGGTTTATTCATAACAGTATAGAATAATCATCACAGTACAATAATAATGATGGTGTTGCATGCACATCTGTTACTTAGACATCCACATATAGATTGTTTTGTTCTGTTCCTAGACCCATGTTCATGAAGAATAAAAATTAATTAGGAGATGAACGGCACAATTTAATTGAAAAGGGAAACACGTACAAATTATTTATATGTCTGCATATGTATATATGCAGGCTGTATATCTGATCCTCTAAAGAAAAGTGGAAGCACTTCATTGACATTCAGTGTCCTAATCTGAAGGTTAAAATGGTATATAAATGTAGCCCTACGTGTGTGAGAAAGTGCAAGGAAGCAAGACATATTTGTCATATTGTGACCCATGGCAACAGATCCCTGTTCATGCCTAGGAATCTTGATCCATCAGCTACAAATGTAGGATTTTTACTACCTGAGAAAAAGCGTAGATTCTGTATCTGCAGGCTTAAGTATTCACTTATGGATTGGTCAATCTTCATGGTAAGAAACTGTTGTAAATTTCTAACCTTTGTGGGGTTGATCAATTCACGAATGTGGTGGGGTAATAGTTAGACTTGAATTACTGTAAATTTGAATCAGTGCGCTGGGGGTTTCTTTTTCAAGATGCAGAAGACACACCCTTATACAGTCTCAAGAATACAGCTCAAAGCAGAAAATTGTATAATCTGAAAATAAATTTATAGGATGCAAACCTGAAAAGTTTACTAAGTTTGATATTGCTTCTTTCAATACTATAAAAAAAAAAAGATTAAGTGCATTCCAACATCCACACTACCTGTCACAGAGATACGTTGTAATCCTAAAAACTTGTTGGTTCCACTGTTTTATTAGTGAGAGATTGCTTGTCATTAAACATGCTGGCCAGTCACTTGGAAAAGCATGCAGAATTAAGATGTTTTTTACACAAGCATCTCAAAGATTTAAATAGGAAATTAGAACAAATTGACATCTATCACAGGTCTATATACACATCAATATTTACAATAAATATGCATAAATTTATAATATTTTATATTTTTATATTTTATAATTTTTATAATTTAAACATTTCAATTTCAATGACTACCCAATGCCCATGAGTCATTTAAATATTATCTGATAAACTTCAAATGAGACTTAAGTAAAGATTAAGCAGTGTGCCAAACTTCTGCACAGAATTAATTTTATAGATAGTATACAAGTGTGTGACCTCTTTATTTTTAACACAGTTATTAAGAGAAAAACCCAAGTAATTCTCAGCATCCTAATTTAGCCGGAAACAAACATGATTGTTTCAGTTTATTGTAATCACTTATTACCCAGAAAAAGACAGGAAAATAAGATGCTGTCATATAGGGACAGCACAGAAAAAGTTTCTTTTCCTTTGTTTAACCTTAGTGTAGTAAAAAAAAAAAAAAAAAAGAAAGAAAAAATAAGTGGGTTTAAGTGTCCTAGTCTGACTGCTGACACATTGCTGCTGCAATGCAAAACATCTAGTGCGTCAGTCATAACACATTACATGAAAGACTTTTGATGTGAGTGGCCTCAGTGCTTCCCAGCATGATGTGTCTGCCATTAGGAATTTCAAATAGAAACAGCTTTTGAGGGCAGAGGTAGATATAGGGAGCGTATTTCATCATGAAACAAGAAGTACTGAAAACTCTGGTGGTGCTAGCAAAATAACTTCAGATTTATGTGTCTGATCACAAAACTAAAGGACTGGTCTCTGCCTATTTTGTACTTCTCCACTGAAGCTAACCACAATAGAAAAACATGGAGCTTTAGATTCTGACTAATTAGCTTTCGAGTTGTATGTAAATACATTTCCACTTCAGGTCTTTTCTACAGAAAATATTCAGTTCTCTCATTCAGATTTTTATCTGTAATGAAGTCTTTTAAGCATAGAGAGGATTCAGAGAGATTTTTACATTGTGAACTAGCCTGTATTCCACAAAACCCATTGGAACCTGATTATCTATAATGAAATGAAGAGCTTCAAGTTTACAGAAATGCCACAGTCCATTAAAAGTCAGTAAGAGAAAGGATACAAGTCATTCAGACTTTTTAAAAAAAGTTTATCTATATATACTCACTTCTCAAGACTATTGCTAGTGGTTGTTTTTCAAAATTTCAGTCTCTATTTGTGATTCAAATTCAAAGTAATGAGAAATCAATGTCAAATGACAAAGCAAAAACCCTACTTGACTGGGCATGACTTATAAAAATAGGCTTTTAGTTTTGAGGGTTTTTCTGTTTTGGTTTGGTTGGATTTTCTTTTCTTTTAATAGTCTTTTCTCCTTAACACAGAATATCTGGTGCAAGATTAAAACTATATATTGTACTTCACCTTTCCCCATCACCCTGATTATCTTACTTATCCTCAAATTGTATATATTGCCAGAGCAAGTTAAGACCTCATTGAAAAAAACATACTTCTAATTCTTGGACTGAAAGCAGTTATTAATAGAATAGGAAAGGCATATCTCACTTACTTTGGGACCACAGGTTACAGTTGCTAAATGTTAGTTACAGAAGTCTGTCATGAAAACTGACATCCTGGGTAATTTAAGGAAATGTGATCATGTCACTTTTTTTTTTTTTTTAATAATTACATATTCTATTCATTTTAAGACTTTCTTTTTATGGGACCAGAGTGAAGAGGTGAATATTGGCTCGTTTATTTCAGAATGATGAACTGAGAGAATACAGCTCTTTGATATGTATTTTGTATTTTAATTGTTATAAATATCATTGTATTTTATTTCTGAATTGAAGCAATTTCTTAGAAGTGTCTGAATAGAAAAATAATCTGCTAAGTGTAGTTCCCTTAGAAAACAAAGATATCTGGTGGTTTCTGAGCATCCTCAGCTCTTTAATACCATTTTTTTTCAGTGGGATTTCATGAATCTCAGCATCATGTATTTCAGTAAGAGTGAATGGATACTAACAACAAACATATGGAATAATTTGATTCTGTTCACGTTGCCTTTCATTCCTTTTAAGACTGCCAAAGACTGAAAAAAAAAAAAATCTTACCAAAATGACTACTGTGTTAAGAGAAACACAGAATGGAAAGAGAATGGGATCAGAGTAAAAAGGGCAAGGGGGGTGGGGGATATTTCTTATTCTTCATAGTTTGAACAATACCGTGAATACTTATTTTATTTTTCATTTTCATACCATTCAATGCCTTTGATATTGAGGTGAATAGTGGTCAGAAGTGCTAAATAATTCAAGAAAGCATATTTTGAAACTTGCATTCACAGAACAAGAAGAAACTTAAAGAATTATCATGAAAAGGAATATCCTTGTGCCGTTTTGCGTTCTATAGTAAGTACATAGAGATTATGTGTCAGAGATAAGCATTCAGCCTGTGCAGTGCTTCTGCAAAAAAAATTAAAATAAATAATCAAATATCGGTAATACTACTGAGTATCCTTATCTATATATGTGTTTTCTATGCTGACAGTTAAGAGTTCGTATTTTGAAGTATGAGACCTTACTAATTCACAGTCATTTTACAGGCCCATTTCAGGTTCTGAACTTTCAAAGTAATGTGTAAGCTAACAAAGAATTAAAAAGGAAGGATACTTCATCACGACATGTGCTTTATCTGTATGATCACTAGCATTCAGTTTTAATTATTAATGATAATCCTTCACAGCTTGCTATTAAATGTTCTCTAGTACATTGCATAAATGTACTGTAATTAAGTCTTAGCAATAATAAATTGCAATGAAATATTTATCCATTAAGTTTTTTTTCCGAGAAATGGTAAATAATCCAAAAGTTTTTTTATATTGAAAGTGTGATGTATGGATCAGCATATCAGGAATTATATAACAAATTTTTATATCTCTGAAGGCTTCAAAATTCTTCATAAACATGAATACACTTAGTTTAATAACCTAGGTCGTGATCCCACAAAGTATTTACAGTGATTAAATTCAATGAAGCTTGAATTTATTTTCTGCTGCTCTCTATGGGATTGGCACATTGGAAGAATTAACAAAAAAAGGTCTTTTTTTCCTCTTGGAATCTTCAGAATCAATTAATAAAATATCTTTAATACATTTAATGAATTCCCTAGGGACTTGAATGCAGTTTATTGTGGGACTACCAATGGGATCATAGATCAGATCAAAGAGACACAGCCTTTGTCACAGCCTTTTTGATCTCTGTTAGTTTCACAGAGCTAAAGCTGATCTGAATGCTATCTGCCTCGGCTGGTCAAACTAAACTAACGGAAGAATATATTCATTAGAGATATTTTAGAAATCGTTGCTTAAATGAACTCTCTTGACATTATCAAATGGCTGAGATTACATTAACGTGAATTTGTCTCAAGAAGCTGTCACAGAACTCACATCATACACACGTTATGAGCAATAGCAGCCCCCCCAAGATAAAAACAACAAAAAAACCAACCCCTCCTAAAACAAAACAAAAAACCCAACCACTTTCTAGACATGAACACCTCATATTTTCCAATTAAACAGCAAGTCAGATGCCAAAATAGCATCAATGATTCCTTAACACATTTCTCTGCCCCAGTCACCTGCAGATTTTTACCTGCTGCAAATAGGTCCTGCTTGTAGTACTTGTAATACTGAGTTAGATGTTATAATCAAAGGACCAAAGCCAGGAAAAAAGCAACAGATGCTGCAGAAGGTGAGTGAACAGCTAGTAATCATATTGATGACATTACTAATTTATGTAGTTGACAGAATTTAAAATAGAAGTGAGGATTCATCTGTCATCATCGTATCATCCATCATCACTATGGTTCTCTAAGTAATGTGCAGGCTGTTAATAATTTTAGTTTGTTTTGTCGTCATTCCACTTGATTTGGTTTTGGGGACCTTTTTTTAAGACTTGGAAAACAAACACTTCAGGGTGGCAAACAAGAATGCTGATTTTTTTTCTGTGGTAAAGGAGCAGATAATTTAAACGCAAATAAATTCATATTTTCTTAAAAATTAAAAATCATAATAAAGGAGGCATGTTCTTTTATTATTTTTTTTCCTACAGCATGTAGTTAATATTCTGTCTCATCTATAGGTTCAGTAGAATCAGAACTAGGCATGTTTCCAAAGTGGCATACTTGAAGAACAGATGCCTGTGGAACTGTGGCTTCTAGCTTTGCAACAAGCAATGCCAGTCCCAATCTAGAGTTTCGCATCAGCTTGTGATACCGTTTTCTCTTTTTCTTTTTTTGAAGCTTGAAAGTTCCCTGTCACTTGAGTATTGATCTGCTTGAGATCTTTGTCCACAGCAAACTCAGGACTAGAACCTGCAAAAATCCACCTCAGACACACAACAGTGTTCTAACAATTGTTAGAAAATTAGACACCAAATAACAAATTATTTTATATGCATTTAAAAACATTTTTAATTTTTATTGTGTTGAAGATTTGAGTCCTGTGCCGATGCTTAGGTTAATCATTAATTTAGTGAGTTATCACACATAAGGTGTTAACAGGAAGGCTGTCAGTCATTAAGCTATGGCAAGAGGTTAAAGTAACAAGATTAAGACATTTAGACAGGTCCAAATTCAGGTGCTTAAATGTAGGTGTCTGCCGTGTAGATATTTATATATGCACTAAATCTGTAAGTTTCCACCATAGTCTCTGCAGATCTAGTCAGTATAGTCAATGGATTATATAGAGATATTAATCTTAGCCTAATAGAAACACTTGTTTCATTGTGTGCAGTTCACTAGTCTCTGTTTAATAGATTATCCAGATCTCCTTTGCCTATGAAGAGAACTTATACATGGAGATCTCACGTAGGCACATACATACATCTACATTTAGTTGTTTAAAACTGGATTTAAATTCTGCTCTAGATCCTCTATCAGGTCACACTGCTGATAAACTGTTTTACCAAGGTCTAGGGAGATTCAACAGCATGGATTTCACCTTTGCAGATTCAGAGGATCTCTGTATGAGAGCTGAATCTTTTCAGCAGATTTTGGTTATAGGTAACACAAGGCCATGAGTGCTTCCAAGCATGTATTGCAGCTCTTGTCTCGGATACCTGCTAAAACACACTGTTGTTCCTGTACAGCCTTTGTAGATGTTTGGGTTTTTTCCTGTGCGGACATAAGAGTACAGAAGGGGACGGGAGCTTTCTTTCTATATGATAAATATATGATTGAACCTGGACCTGGAAGCTGTGAAAAGCTGTTGACTCAGTGATATTGATGAAACATTGATTCCAGATTAGGGAAAGAAATTGCCTGTCTTGGGTGATTTGTTGTGAATATGTATATTTGTGATATTTTTGTTATTTAACAAATAATCAGTAATGTTTCCACATGATTGTCATCTGGTAGTCAATGTTATCTGTTTCAGACTATCTTACATATTATCACATAAATCAGTGAAAAGTCATCTCTGAGTTGCTAAAAACTTGACAGCAGCACAGTTTTATAAGAGAAACAAAACAGACTAACAAATACTCTCCCCTAAACCCTAAATGATCTATTTCTGGTGTCAGTATATTGGAGATATTTGAGTTATTTTTCCATACTTAGATGGACTAGTTAAATAATTTTAGCATTTTCTTCACAGGTAGTATGTTTAAGAAAATGGTTACCTCAGTTTATTTAGTATAGCTACCTCAGTTTATTTAATATAGCTGAACAGCTCGTTTAGCAGTTGTACAAGTTAAGTAGACAAAAGAGGTCTGTTTACTGGAGTAAGGAAGGAACACACAGACAAATAATGCAGTGCTTTGATTGATGAGAACTCGTGGAAAATAATAGATTTCATGCAACCTATTTTACTGTAGTGAGAGGTGTGATTCCCTGTCATCATTATTGATTCCCATTAATGAGGAAAAGTGTCAAAAGGTACTTTTGACACTATCACTCGGAAAGTCATAACAACGTTTTTTTTGTATCAATGCTGTTTTTTTCCTTGAAGTATGTTCATTCTTTTTCCAGTCTAGGACCTGATTATTCATTACCCCCACACCTCAAACAAGAGTAACTGTGAAAAAGAATTACCTTCTTACTTCTGTGTGGGTTATGTGGAGCTTGAGTTTGTGAAAGCAAAGCCTGTGGGTGTCTTTTGGCACAGGAGAAGAAGGTCTTATCCCCATCCATTATAAACTGAGGCTGAGTAAGAAGGGTGCGATGGTTTTGGCTGGTATAGAGTTATTTTTTTTCACAGTAGATAGTATGGGGCTATGTTTTGGATTTGTGACCAAAACAGTGTTGATAATACAGGTATATTTTAATTATTACTGAGCAATGCTTACACAGAGTCAAGGCCTTTTCTACTCCTCATACTGCCTTGCCAGTGAGTAGGCTTGAGATGCACAAAAATTTAGGAGGAGACACAGCCAGGACAGCACACCCCAAGTGACCAGAGGGATATTCCATACCATATGACATCATGCTCTGCAATAAAACAAAGGGAAGGTTGACAACAGGACAAGGGGCAACGGGCACAAACTAGAACACAGGAAATTCTGTCTCAACATGAGGAAAAACTTCTTTACTTTGAGGGTTACAGAGCACCAGAACAAGCTACCCAGAGAGGTTGTGGGATCTCCTTCTGTGGAGATATTCAAAACTCACTTGGATGTGTTCCTGTGCAACCTGCTCTAGGTGAAAATGCTTTGGCAGGGGACTTGGACTAGATGATCTCTGAAGGTCCCTTCCAAACCCCATCATCCTGTGATTCTGTGATTATTATCATTATTGTAATATTTGAATTATTAAACTCTTCTTATCTCATCCCATGAGTTTTCTAACTTTTACCTTTCCAATTATCTTTCCCCCATCCTGCTGAGGGGATTGAGTGAGTTGCTGTGTGATGCTTAGCTGCTGGCTGGGGTTAAACAATGACAGAGGGTCATGGAAAAGGAAAGATCTGGGACACCCATGCTCTGGTTTCTGCTATAGCTGTAGCGTCCAGTACAAAAAACCATTGTAATTTCAGATAGCTTACTTATGACCAGTATCACTGTCTTATTGAGAGTTCCATATATGTGCCAGGTTTTGACTCTTCCTATTTCATTTCAGTTCTTTGCTGATGTAGGATCACATAGAATCATAGAATTTGTTAGAGTTGGAAGGGACCTTTAAGATCAGCTAGTTCCAACCCCCCTTACCATGGGCAGGAACACCTTCCACTAGACTAGGTTGCTCAAAGTCCCATCCAGCCTGGCCTTGAACTCTTCCAGGGATGGGGAATCCACAACTTCTCTGGGAAATCTGTTCCAGTGTCTCACCACCCTCACAGTAAACAATTTCTTCCTAATATCTAGTCTAAATCTACCCTCTTTCAGTTTAAAACCATTACCCTTCATCCTATTGCTACACTCCTTGATAAAGAGTCCCTCCCCATCTTTCCTGTAGGCCCCTTTAAGTACTGGGAGGCTGCTATAAGGTGTTCCTGCAGTCTACTCTTCTCCCGGCTGAACAACCCCAACTCTTTCAGCCTGTCTTCATAGGACAGGTGTTCCAGTCCTCTGATCATCTTTGTGGTGATCCTCTGGACCTGCTCCAGCAGGTCCATGTCTTTCCCGTGCTGAGGGCTCCAGACCTGAATGCAGTACTCCAGGTGGGGTCTCACGAGAATGGAGTAGAATCACCTCCCTCGACCTGCTGTTTGTGCTTCTTTTGATGCAGCCAAGGTTGTGTTTGGCTTTCTGGGCTGTGAGTACACATTGCTGGGTCATGTTGAGCTTCTCATCAACCAACACCCCGAAGCCCTTCTCCTCTTCCCTATTTTTAAAGGAGGGAGGAGGGGGAAAAAAAATAGCAAAGGAATTAAATTCCAGGACTGTGGATTGACTCGGGTGCTAGGCCAGCATCATTTAAAGATCTTTATCAACAGATATGACTGTCTTAACCTTTGTGCATTGTGGTTCTTCCATTGCATGTTTTGAAAAATAAACATTTAAGATATTATACTTCATAAGACATTACTGAAGACTCACAATTTGTATAACTTCTTCCTCTTTGTACCTTGAGAAATGGAGTCTCTGAAACAGTGTTCCTGAACCAACCCTCCTTGTCTGCCATTAAAGATGAATATACAGACCAGAAGATACAAGATGATCTCACCTTGAGCTTTTGTGGGGTACAGCTGCATAGACTCCAAAGACATGAAATCCAATTTTCTATTCCTGTAGAAAATGATGTTACAGTCACTTTTCTTCATGTAACAATATCTTAAAACATTTTCCTGTTTTATTAAGGAACCTTAATATAAGGATCTTCCAGAATGCAATTTGCCTAGTCTGTTCTTAGAACTATTCAAGAAAAGGATTCTACAACTTCTGTTTCTTATGTTTGTTTCTGAATCAGACTCATTTGTTCTTTTCCTTAAATTTACTGAGCTTTTCTTTTCTTTCTGTTTCATTGATTCTCAACTAAAGTTTGAAATTTGCACTGCAGTCTCCTCCATCCTTAACTTTTCCAAAAGGCTACTGTTTCTTATTTAGGAGTCGTCTTGGGGTTTCAGACCTTTACTGCAAATTATATTCCCAGGGCTTCAACTATTATAGGTCAAGCAATAGTTGCTTAAACACTAGGGAATTGTTCCAAGATGTTGAAATCAGTTCAGGTCAATACAATTATAGACAAATCCTGAGAGTGTGTATTGTTAGGTACTTAATAAGTTTGTGCACTAGTAATGGCAAAAAATTAAAAATACTGGACTAAATTTGCTCATATAATAAGCTCCTCAAAGATGACCAAAGATGTTTAAAACCAGAAGAAGATGCTCTCTTAGAATATACATTAATATCATTTTCATTAGAAATACAGAAAGCTTCAAGGTAACCAAACAAAAATTGAAAGGTGTTTATAAGAATCTTGTACCTTTGATTTTTCAGGGCAGGCCTTGCTTTTCAGATTTGACTTCCGTTATTCATTAAATTTCAGCAGAAAGCTCTGCAGAGCTCTCTTCATTCTTGGAAAGTTTTCCTATCCGTCTTCCATGGAACTAGTCTGTCTTCCTTCTCTTAGCAGTCTCTCAGGGCTCAATTCAATTCCCTATAAACATGACACCTCATGTTGTTTGAGAGTCTCTAGGATATCTAAAACAACTGAAATGCTTTTTCAGGTATGACATGGGATTTATTAAAGGTCTTGAAGCCTTTTGGATCAATGAACAGAGGTTAGATACTCCACAACATGTGAATAACACCAAATATGTTTATTTGGAGTGATTACTTTGCAACAAATCCTTGCTGTTTTCCTTTCTCTCCATTTGCCACTTTCTTATGGACATATAATCTCTAAACCCTTTTTACCATCAGATATGATCAGTTACTTTCCAACTAAAAAGCAATCTCCACTTTCTTTCAGTGACTTCCATCTGATCTAGTCACTCAAAGAAATACAGTATATGACTGAAAAGACAGAGCTCAAATAGATAACATCTGACACACAGTTTTCAGTTCAGTGTATGAAATGGAAGTCAGAAAAGAAAAATTGTTGCTGTCAAGTTGAAGCACGCAGTGTTGAGGTAAAAGGAATAAAAAGCATCTGTGTTGATTCTAATTGCAATGTAATTAACTGATATTTTCAAATTTAATTTTTTTTATTAATTTAACTGCAGTTTCTTTTTTAAGTAAAGAATGATTTTAAATGAAAAATTGCAACACTTAATTTTCAAAATAATTGATATGAATATTTATTTGTTTGAGAAATATGTTTTGACATTTCCATGGCAAATTATATCATCATTAAAATTTCACAATGGGTTTCCATAAAAAAAAAACCCAAACCAACCAACCAATCAAAAACCACAAAAAAAAAACCAAACGCAAACCTCTTCTTTTTTCAGTTTAAACAATTTACAAAATTCCATTTGAACCTATGGTATTCTGAAAACCATGAAATTCCAGTTTTCATAGATTAGCCATTCATTCAAAAAGCTTATCTTCTGAAAGAATTACTACCATTGTTTCTACCACTTTCATGTCTTGGGAAGAATGGCTGTGAAGAATCCTGATGCTGTGAAATCTTTTACATGCTATGCATTGGCTAATTACCGTAGATAAAATTAAGTTTGCATGTCATGACTATGACCTGCCTAAGAACCACTATAAATGCAGAATAAGAAGCACACAAGTACTAGAACATACCTTCTGTATCATCTGGAGCATTTTGACCCTGCATTTCCCTTAGACAATGGGTGAGTGCCCAATGGTGAAAACTATGTCTTCATATTTTCTACTATTTTGAACCCTTTATCAAATAATAAGTAACAATAATAATTGTGTCCCCACTGTGCATTCTTAAAAGGGAAAAAGCACAGTAAGCCAAAAAAAAAAAATATTTGGGAAGTGTCAGCAGTGAGAAAATTAGAAGGGAAATCACCCGACTACTCCTATGGCAAGGGAAAATGCTACTGGAAAGAGATGATCTGTAGGGATATACTTCCAGCCAGAAAAGAGTGCAAGAAGCCAAGAAATAAATAAATTGGAAACAGGAACTAAATTCACCAGTTTGCTACCAAAACTATTTTTAACTATTTTTCTTCCAGAGTATTTTATGTCACATTTTTATCTATTTCCCTTTAGTTCATTTTTTCCTTAAAATATGATGCAATTCATTTTTTCATAGTAATTTATTTTGGTTTGGTTGTCAAAATAGGAACCATATCACTTAACCAAAGGTATCTAAAAGCTTGGTCTGTATATATCCTTTGGAAACCAGAGATTGCACCTCTGTAAAACAGTTGACCTCACCTGTCTTAGGACACAGACATTCATCCCCTGTATTGAAAATGAGTTGTCCGTGAGCTCCCTTTATTAAAAAAAAATAATAATAATAAAAAAATTATGTAGTTAGCTCAACATAAATGCTAATTTAAGTTTCTAAACCTGGGTGCTGCCTGGTCAGCATTTATGTATGCCAACATTTTTCATTCTGATTGATGTTGGATGCTGATTAGCCATTTACAATATCCTCATGTCTTCATTCAGGCTAATGGCAAATGACTGCATTATTTCTTGCCAGCAGCAAGACGGAGAGAAAAGAAGGGGATGTTCTTTAGACCATGTAATGCAGTGATTATAACATGCAGACATAAACTGCTCATTTACAAGAAAAGTAAGGAGAAGGTGCTTTACAAGAACTGCCCCACTAGATTTGGGAGGTACGCTGTTTCTTCTGGATTATAGAATGCAGATGTGTTCAGTAGGCAATACCCTAAAAAGAAAGAATTAAATACTAGCAACAACAAAGATCTCTAAATTATCCAACTCTGAAAATTACTACATTTGAAGAAACTCCAGAAGTCTTAATATTCACTTAACTATTTATTTCCTTTTACACAGTGAATGCCCATTAATCTTCTTGTTATGAAGTAGTAAGACTGATGCCTATTTTCTGCAAAAATATGCTATAAAGTACATGTTTATGTAATTTCACACATATATCTAACATACATTTACTATTAAATGTAAATAGTCATGGATATCTGTGTATGCTTGTAAGCACAGCTCTTATCCAAACTGCACTGACCTCATCCATATGAAAATTTTAAAAGGGTCTCCAGAGTAGGGCTTGAACTTTTATTTGAATACCTTTCAGTAAAATGCATGCTTTTGGAGCATAAAAATGTCTTCATCGGCAAAGCTTCAGCTGAAAACTTTATGTGACAAACCAAAGGGGCTAAGGACTGAAATCTGTAAAGTTTTCAAGAGAAAAACAATATTCAGAGAACTTTTTTGGGGGATACTACAGATACTAGAAATACTAATAAGCTCAGGATAAATAAGATAGAAAACAAAAGATATTAAGTTTGATTAACAAAATGTTAAAGTTAACAAAATAATTGTGAAATCAAACTATATTTCTAATATACTGTATTCTTAGGAATAGTTCCAACATAACACCTAAAATGTTTGTTGACTTCTCAATGCATAACTTACATATTTATTACTGTTTCATATTTAAGGATAATACTGTTCTTATCCAGGTGCTTAGAAAATCCTGCTGCCTTCTCATGTCTTTTTGTTCGCTTGTTTTTCAGTGCAAATGAAAATTACAAGGATTTGTGTTGATTGTAAAAGTTATTGTTGTGTTCTTGTAGGGTTTGAAAAAAAAAAATTAAGCAAAACAAACCAAAACCCCAACCAAAACCACAAACATTATAGTGAAGCACCTGTTAGCACTTATAAACACTTTCTTTAGTGAAATTTTATTTGGCATTTAAGATTGCGTCCCAGGGCCAGTTTGTACTTCAAGTTTAAAAGCAAACCACGTCAGAAGTTTTTGAACGAAGTCTCTGTAGAAAAGAAGTTCTCGACAGTTCCACCTCTTGTCTGGAAATAGCAATTAAGGACAAATTTAAAACAGTAGGTTGTATATATGCCTCTATGTATCTTCAGACAGACATTCCTTATGTTGGCTCAGGATTTTTTTATTTTAATTAAAAGATGGAATCAAAGATGATTCATAAGATTAAGCATCCACACAGGGTACCAAGGAGATGGGGGAAAAAAAAAGTTTTAGTACATGTAGAAAAGAATAACCACAGACTGTCATATTATCTTTATTAAAGATAGCTGATGTGTGATTTGTGTTCAGGCTGTGTATTCTTATTAATCATAAAACAAAGTAACAAAGGACATCTAAATAAATATGTCATTTCAAATACATAAAACATAGATGATGCAAGATCAGCCATATTTATTTGCAGTCACCATGACTATGCATACCAGTCTGCAAACTCACATTCAAATAGATATGTCCAATTAATTGAATGTCTTTTAACTCAGTGTTCATTTTACTGATAAACATACGATCAAGTATTTTCATAAACAAATGTAGATTCATGTGTATATGTTATCTGTTAGCATACGTCCTTGATGGCGTATTGTTTTCTAACTAGTTCACTTCAGAAGAAGATAAAACGAAATCACTTCCTGTATTATTCTGAATGAAATGTAGCTAATTTCCCCACAGCTTCATCCAGTCCCCACTATAACCCTGTAGCTTAGTTGTTATAATTGTCTTAGAATCACAGAATGGTTTAGGTAGGAAGGGACCTCAAAGATCATCTAGTTCCAAACCCCTGCCACGGGCAAAGACACCTTCCACTAGACCAAGTTGCTCAAAGCCCCATCCAGCCTGACCTTGAACACTTCCAGGGATGGGGCATCCACAACTTCTCTGGGCAACCTGTTCCACTGTCTCAACACCCTCACAGTAAATAACTTCTTCCTAATACCAAATCTAAATCTACCCTCTTTCAGTGTAAAACCGTTACTGCTTGTCCTGTTGCTACACTCCCTGATAAAAAGTCCCTTTCCAGCTTTCTTGTAGGCTGCCTTCAGACACTAGAAGGATGGTATAAGATCTCCCTGGAGTCTTCTCTTCTCGAGGCTGAACAACCCCAACTCTCTCAGCCTGTCTTCATTGGAGAGGTGCTCCAGCCCTTTGATCATCTTCATAGCCCTCCTCTGGGCTCACTCCAACAGGTCCCCATCCTTCTTATGTTGAAGGCTCTAGAGCTGGATGCAATATTCCAGGTGTGGTCTCATTAACAGTGGAGTAGAGGGGTAGAATCAATTTAAAATGTATTAAACAAACTCAATTATGCACTTGTATTTTAACAAACATACCTTTTTTGTGCATGTTATTCTCTTCTTAAAAGGGAATGTGGAAAGCAGTATAACTTTCTGTAGTTTTACATTTTACCAATGTATAAACTTGGCTTACTAGGAATATCAGTACTAGTTATTCCCTAACCAGGCCAGATGTGGCTAACATTGTGAACACTTGATACTTACCGAAAAGCCAAGCTGAAACTATGGGGGAAGATCTGGATAGATAACCTGTACTAAAATCTACTGCAAATCTGTGTCCTTATTAGGAGTACCAGAGCTGAACAATTGAAATACAGGGTTGCATGACAAATGTAGGTATTTTAGGTTCACCTCACTTTTGAAGATACTTATATTTTAAATTAACTTCAGCAAACAACCTTACTGCTGAAAAGTGGACTTATACAGTGTTTGGTTTTGTTACAGGATAACATATGTTTGAACTATATCCTGATGCTTGATCTTATTCTATTAAGAGGATTTTGAGGATTATTTATTTCCTTTTTGGATGAATAAAATCACAGTAAAGTAATGGCTGACTTTATTATCTGCTGAAATAATCAATGAAGTAATCTGGAAAACTCTGATATTGTGTAATGACTCAGATCAAAGACTTTTGCAAGCCTTTATCTCAATACAAGCAATTATAATAAAACTAATAGCTTTGATTTCAAAGTGATAAGCAGGAAGATCCAAAGATTCTTTCCATAGACTCGTTTCATGAGTCCACTTAAGCTGAAGGGAGTCTCACAGTACCCTGAAACAAATATTTGAAAACGATAAGTGCAGAAGGTCACAGTTTATTTAACAATTTCAGGGAAAATTTCTCCATAGTAAATGGCGACATTAAAGACACACAGTAGTTTTTTGTCTACAAGTAGGAAGTTCACACCTAATATCATTTGTCATAGGCAGCACATAGTCTTCAGATTGTAGAATCATAGAATCATAGAATGGTTTGGGTTGGAAGGGACCTTTAAAGGTCATCTAGTCCAACCCCCCTGCAATGAGCAGGGACATATTCAACGTAGCACTGGTAAGGCCAAACCTGGAGTGCTGTGTCCTATTCTGGGCTCCTCAGTGCACGAGAGACATGGACATACTGGAGAGAGTCCAGTGAAGGATCACAAAGATGATTAAAGGACTGGAGCATCTTTCATACAAAGAGAGAAGGCAGAGAGGGCCATGACTGATCACTCTGTGGAAGAGAAATCTCAGGGGTATCCTATCGATTTTTATAAATACCCGATGTGAGCGTGTAAAGATGGAGCCAGACTCTTCTCAGAATGGAGAAGAGGCAATGGAAACAAATTCAAACACAAGAAATTTTGGTCAAACTTGAGAAAAAATCTTTTTTTACTCTTACAGCTGCCAAACACTTGAAAAGTTTGCCTGGAGAGGTTGTGCAGTCTTCATTCCTGGAGGTATTCAAAATCAAGTGGACACAGCTCTGAGCCACCTATTCTAGTTCATTTCACTATGAGGAAAGGTGTTTGGACTAGGCTATCTCCACAATCCCCTTCCAACTTCATTCATGCCATGATTCCATGGATCTATGGAAATAACAAGGGCAATAATGTGTTGACTCCAGAATATTTTCCCACTCCAAATCCTCCCCTTTAAAAAAGCCAACATCAAAGTACCTGGCTAGAGATAAACCAGTGTAAAAAACTCAATTTCTTCCTTGCAAATCAATAAAATGTAGTGCTTCAGGAAGAAGGGAAATATTCTTCCTGTCTATAAGAGAATGAGACAAGCAAAGTACTCAAAAAGTGACAAGAAAATAATGGTGTTCTGATTCAAATAAAACTAAACTACACAATGTAATTCATTATTTAATGCTTACTGAACCTATTCTAAACTGGGTTTTGTATTTTAATGCATGATATCTTTATGCTGATATTATATTCTTTATCAGGCAGTGTTTCAGAGAGGTTAGAGGTGATGTATACTCCTTTGATATGGAATGCCATAAATTTTCTTTTTTATTTGAATGTATATAATTTTCTGAATATTGTTTTTTTTAGACTTAGAAAACTAGTTTTGACTGGAAGCCAAAATTGCTTTAGAATCACAAATATCATAATTTGGTAGTTATTGCATTAATATAATTCTGCACCTGAAATTATTTGCAATGGTATTAAAAATCTTTCATTACTACTGCTTATTTGGAGATTATGCTTAAAAATCTAATGTGCATCATTGAGGAAATAAGTATAGAGTAACTTGTCAGAGCAACATCAAATTTGGACATGAAATGCCTACAAATGGGAGATTTCAGAGTCTTGCAGAGAAAATTGGAAACTTAGAATGCTTCTCACTCTTTAAATCCCAGAAGAGATAAACATTTCTTGCTCAATTAAGGTTCCTGCCATAGCAAAAAAGACTTTTGTAGAATAAATTTGTTCGGTCGCTGTAATAGGTGGTTGTAATAGCATGTAGCTGGGAGTCAAATGTATTACCTAATTATGGTGTGTGGACATTGTTATATAGTGTTTATTACATGTTAGTTTATTTTATTTAAATGGTAAAAGTTTAACAAGGGGAAAAACTCTTCCATTTTCCCTTTTCTACATAGAATATTAAAACATTAAGCTATAATAATATCTGAACAGTATTTGAACCCTTTTCCTCCAAAATTTAAGCTTTTTTTATTATAAATATAATTTTAAATTAGTGTTGCGTTAATTAATTGTCCTCCCTGAGATAAAAGCATGAATTGTGAGGCAGAGCTCTTCTGTTGTTTTGTGCAGGTCTGAGACTTTTTTTATACAAAAATAATATGAAAATTTAAACCTCAACATATACATAAAAGAAAGTGTCTGCAGCTTTCTTCTCTAACCTTAGGATCTACATGTGTTCTTCTTGCTTTCAAAATACAGTGACACCCATATTTCATCCTTCTGAGACAGATATCTAAAACTAAAATGAAAAGAGTGAAGATATGTTCCATTAATTTGACAAAATCAAGAAAAAGTGGAAAAAAAAAAAAAAAGTGGAAAGAGATTTTTTTTCTAAAACAAGGAATATATATACTAACATACAGCTATATATGCCAAGCTACAGCTACTTTGATTTTAGATATAAGTATGACCTATGATACATTCTGGGTATAGCTGGGGGAAGTCTCACAGTTTGGGACATCTTCTCTTTTTTCCTTTAATTTACAACATAATAAACATAACACAAGAAACATACTAAAGAACAGGACTAAACATTTGTTTTTGAAGTGCTTTATTTCCAAAACCAGCCACTCAAAAGAGTTACCTTATTTTAACAATTTATTGATCAATATGTTTATATGGTTTAGATGGTGTGTATTTCTTGTTTTGGACCCCTGAGATGCATCCCTTCCCTTAAAGATTTGGCTCTCTTTCCCCTCTGCTATATATTGTTTTACCAATTAATGTACATGACTGGATAATTCTTTCCTCATCTCAGCCCTAATCCATTGTGGAGCTTCTTTAGTATGACCTTCTGTGGTTCTCAGAGAAGCCTCTGAAGGAAACAGATTAAAACTGATAACATATTATGAAAGATAAAGAAAATCATACCAGTAAGTCAGTATACCTAAGCTTATAACTGGTTGAAACATTTAGACCTAGAGGTACGCTCTCCTCAATACTTGATTTAAGAGGATGAGGCACATTTCATGCTTTATGCAGTTTCTTGTGTGAAGTAGATGTTAATATATTCATAGATACATAAAAACACACCAACTCCAACATTGTGTCAGAGCAAAGATCCATTTAAGCCACCATTTAATCTTCAACACACCCAGTATTGTATGCTTAGAGAAAGCATATGAAATATAAGAAATATGAAAGATAAATATTTTCTCTTAGATAGTCTCTTGGCTTCTGTCACAATTTCACTGTCATTAAATCAATTAAAAGAAAAATTCCTGGTCCCACGTGCATCTAACATGGCTAAAGGCCTACCACAGTCTCCCTGAACCTCTCTTCAGTTGCTTTTAGCTGCTTTCTGTGATATGTCCACTTGGTCCTATGGAGATTGCTCCACAATTAACCAGATGAATGAAGGGGAAAATGACTTTATGATATCTGCGTTCCCTGAGATGAATTATGTATCCCAAAAGAGTTAAGTAATTTCTATTGACTCTCTCTCAAAAAGATTTATTTTGCTTTTTTCACATGTGAAAATAAAGGACATTATAAAACATATGATTAAATATATTTTTGTTAATCTCTCCCCAATGTAGATCAGTGCTAAAACATCAATAAAAACCACAGATGGATCAGATTATTTCCCTTACAAGTATAATCACTTAACCAGAAGGCTAGTTTCTGAGATGGCTTGGAAGAAGAAAAAAGAATGAGAAAAAGCACCATGTGTCTGTCTGCAGGAATTCAGCAAATGTTACTGTAATCTGATTTATTTCTCCATTTACCTGTTTTACTGAATTGGAGTCTAGGAACATATAAAAGGATTCCTTTTCTAGCATCATCAGTTAGCTGGAAAACATAGCTCAAGACACAGTGAATGGAGATAAAGTTATCCTGGGACTTTGGAGTGCATATCTAGCATTTGCACCTTATATTCTGTACATTCTATAACAAATCATATCAATGTACCTTTGAGAATCTGTGGCTTATCTCGCCATGAAGCTACATTTTTTTAGAAAGACAGCATACATGAGTCTTGTGGTACCAAAATATTGGTTACTATTAACCAATAATTTAAGCAATTCCTCATAAATTGAAAGCAGAAGGGAGATACCTTCTAGATTATAAGTTTTCTGAAAAACTGTATTTTTCAAAGTCTTAAATACGTAATGGTGATTAAGTACCTGACATGTTTCATTATTATAAAATCTTCAAGGTGGGGTAAGACAGGACTGTGAGCAGAAATCATTGTCTAAAGATAGAAAGAATTCCTGCTGTCATACAGAAACAAAATTGAAGACTTTTTTAATTCTAAAATAAAAAATACACACTTTTATGCTAGATTCATGTACATCAACATTCTTCTAGATAAAAAGTTGATTTTATAAAGCTTAAAAACCTTGAAAATATGATCCTATATTGGAAGTGATGACAGAATGTTGCTTATAGTGTTGTGACTGTGACCTTGCAATTACTGATGCCACATACACCAGCTGTGATGAGTATCTATGAACATGAGTTGAGCTCCTGCCAGATTACGAGTGGGACATGGCATTTTGCAGTCCATACCAGTGTGCTGCCTACTGAGAATGAAATATTTTGTCTTTTACCTTTTTGTTTTTCTTTTTTTCTTTGTTTTATACATACTTTCTCCTAGTGATGAGTTCAATTGTACCAAATGGTGGAGTATTACATTGGCAACTTATAGCTAAAATCTACACATAGATGGGCAGAGATATCTACGTAGCTGCATATGTGTCTGCATATGTCTTGGCACAGTGTCACAACTTTAACCAGTGTCTATTGCTTTGAGGCTAAGATAAATACTGATTTTGAGGAGAGAGGAAATTGAAGTCATAAGCATTGACCCATATTCAAACTGTTAGATTGTAACTACAGATTAAACTCCTTATGAGTGAATCATGAGTGAAGCTGGTTTTCACTGTTTCAGAGAAACAAATTTGTATTGTAGAAAACGAACAAAAAGGCTTGTCTATTTGATGCTATTTAATGAACAACAAGATGTGCATACACTTTATGATTTACACATGATGAGGTGATACGAGTCATTTTGCATAGCTGAACTCAGTGATTGTATTATCCTACTGGAATTGTACTATCTACTGAGGACTTACTCAAAAGTTGAATTTGTACCATTAGAACATCTGTTTCTTGTAACAATGTGAGTTCTTTAATATTTTGGAGTTTTCAGACATGCAAAATTGTTCTGCACACCAGGCAACTTTGGGAGTAAGGAGAAGTCTGTTTTTTATAGTCTGTTTGTTTATTTGAGCTATTGTTTGTTTGTCTGTTTATGACAATTATTATTCTTGGAATAAATGAACACTGAATACATTATAGACTAACCCTTAGAGCTTTGTACATCCTGGGTTTTATCTGTAAAGTTGCAAACAAACCAAATTTAAATATTGCACCAATAAAAGTAATCCAGCTTGACTGTTTAAATTATTTGTGCATCTACAGTACATGCTCTCATGATTGTGTTTACTTGTAAAATATTACCATACAAAATCAAAGAGACAATTAAAGTTTACAAATGCGGGGAAAATATATTACCAACATGACATTGTAATTTAGTGACAGATATTGTATGGTAACATTGTAATGGCCCACAGCCAGTGAATTTTTCTGTGCAGATGGTCCCTGCACCTGCAAGCTATTGGAAGGTACCATTTTTTGAAAGCTATGTTTAGATCTCATGAGAAGGCCTTTTTTGAATGTTAATGCAATGCCCAGAAATTCTGGCTTGTAGCAATTATTTCTACTATGATGAGACTAAGTTTTGTTTATTCCTCTATAAAGAAAAGATCATGGTGGAAACCTGCATTGCTAAAAGAATAAAGCCTTAAAAGGCTATAATATGTGAAGATAATTAAGGAATTGGTTGAATTAAAAAATAATGTCTCAAATACTCCAGTGGTTTGGATATTGCACCATCACTGACACCTGTTTATATTGGGTTCAACATGGATGTCAGGTGCTATGCTACTGCTTTGTACCAGCTATTTGAGCTCATTTGGCACAAATATCAGTTATT
This sequence comes from Pluvialis apricaria, assembly GCA_017639485.1. Lineage (NCBI taxonomy): Eukaryota > Metazoa > Chordata > Aves > Charadriiformes > Charadriidae > Pluvialis > Pluvialis apricaria. The sequence goes on from CM030007.1 coordinate 41,200,545, forward strand.
AGATAATAATACTTAAAGTGAAGAAGATCATGTCTTTAATGTATTTCAGAAAAACTTTATTGTTACATTGTAGTGTTATTTCTATATGGGCGAAGTTATTAAAAAATACAACTATAGTTTACAGAGTGTTTACAAAGTTATAACAAACATGAAGTCCCATTTTAAAATCTATGGAGAGTGTATTTACCTATATTTTACACTTAGCTATGTCATATATCTTCAACAAGAATGATGTAGCTGTTTCATATATGATGCTTGTATAATACCATAAATAAAAAAAAATTAGTAAAATTAGTAACTGATCCTTCCAACAGCCACATTTGATTGTGTTTATTATAACCATTTTTCTCTTTTTATGCATTTTTCCAACTTTTTTGAAGAGTGGGAATAAGTAAATTGCTTATGATAAAAAAATAATTTATTTGATAGCAGTTACTGAAGAGTGGTTTTTAACCTTGTACTCAAATTTTAAACTTCTATATGTGAAAAATTACTACAAAAGTAACTAGTCAGATGTAAGGAGTTTTTCTTTTTCAGGTAGTGACGCATACTTTTAAAGATGTTTTCCTTCATAGAATGATGCTGTTATACAGTTTAAAATAATGAAAAGCATGTTATTGAATTTCTGCACTTTTAAAATGATTATAAGTTCTTTCCAGTGCACTTTGAAAATGTATTAAATTATTTCAATTCTAATTATCATTCTCACTTTAAATGTTAATATGTTTCAATCATATATCTTAAACTTGGTGGAAATGAGGGATCTCAGTCAGCAAGTTTTCTGGTAATATTGTGATTTTCATTCCCTAAGCAAAGAATGCAACTGCAGTTTTGTTAATAATTAAAAAGACTATGTCTCCATTCTGAGACTCTCCATGCAGGTCTGAGACTGGCATTTGTCATTCAAAGATCAACGGGACAACCTAACAGAACCCAAAATAAGGAAGAAAAAAAATACAGCCACTGAAAATCATCAGTCTCAGACAATAGGCTGAGCTTTCTTTGCTGGATCAAAAGTCATGGAAGAAAAGAATTAGACCAATAAGGACTCTGAAGCATTTGAGAAGGTCTTGCTATTCACAATTGAACCAAGTACCTTTTGAATTGACACCAGTGCTTACAGGAGAGATTCCTGAAAGGGCATAAACACATAGACAATGTTTAGGTAGCAGCAGCAAAATTGATGAGGCATTATCTCTGAATGGTTTGCAAGTTATTATTATAGATCATCACACCGAGACAAATTTTATGAGGCATATTCCAAGGGTCTGAAAATCTTGGTGAAAATCAGAAACTCTGCTGCTCATACTCCACACTATTTGTAGGTTGCAGGCTAACAGTCATGAAGAGATAGGTCAGATCAATGAAAAAAAGCACACAGATAGTTAGATTTCAGCTTTGGAATCATATGGACAAACAAATTTATGATCAGTTGACATAGAAAGCAGTCAGATCCATGCTGACCAAAGGGATACATATAATCTCTACACGTTCTCAGAAGACAGCACTTATGGATCCAGGCTGTTATAGGCATTAATGTCTGGAACACAAGGTTTAAAATAGCAGGAAAATGATGTTAAATCACAGCAGACTAGCCAGCCTAAAGCCCAATTAGAGGATAACCTGGTAATTGTTCTGCAGTTGTATACGAGTGCATTGGCACAAAGGTAAAAAATGTGAAAGTCACAGCTGAAGGTTTGGGACAACATATGTTGGCCCTCAGGGTTGAGTACATAGACAATTTCTTGAACAATGCATAATTGTTTTGTATAACTTCAACTCAGATAAACAGAATTACACATATTTTCTGTAGTTTGACTACTATTTATTTTCTTTTTGGAGGTGTACTAGTCTATTTTGCAAGCAGTTTCTTATGACTAAAAGCAAGTGCTTATATGATGCAAAGTGCTGAACAAATCATGTTGGGATATGAATAGAACATGTGTGTTTGTGTCATTATTTATTTCTTCTCTTCTTTAATTTGTGTTGTGTCATTATTTATTTCTTCTCTTCTTTAATTTGTGTTGCTTGTTTCTGATGCAACAGACTAGCAGGAAGACTTAAGTCCTGTTATGTACCTAAATCGGAACCCTACATTCTCAGACTTCTCATAGTTACTGTTTTTAGCCTTTTAGACACCTGTGTTCAGATTCACGTAGGATCTGAAACATTGACAGTGTAGCTATTTTCTTCTGAGTTCCAACAAAATGGCAGTCCTTTTGAATGCCTGTAATGAAGATGCCTCTTCTCTTCTTTTTCGGTTAAATCAACAGGTAATTGATTTAATTACTACTCAGTTTGGATCAACTATTGTTCACTGCAGTCAGCAGTTTGTCAACGGTCTATGTTCTCTGGTGGAAGCAGAATAAGATCGTTCCTGTCATCATCAGTCTTCAAAACTAAAGTTTTCAGCTAGAGTTTGGACCAATGACTGCAGCTGAATTTTCTGTGTGCAATAATAAACGGAGCGATGTTGAAAGCATGAACAAAGTGAACATAAAAGTCCCATTCAAGAAACAGGATTGAAAACTCTTCTATGTATTTTAAAGTCTAATCATAAAAAATACATTTAGATACAATTATTTTTTTATAATGAAATTGCAAACAAGTTGGGACTTTTGAGTTTATCTTTGTAATTGACTGAGGTACAGCCACCATTTAATTGCACCTAGTTTGGATTTTTCATGCATTTTAATTTTTCCATTTATTTCAGTCTCCTTATCAGCAACCTTCAACAAAGATAGTGAAAAGATATCTTATTTCTGACCTCATAGCTCCATAATTTATGTTGTGACTCCCTGAATTGTAAAAATAGAGGTACTTTGTTTCAAAAAAAAAAGGAAGATCATTGATTTGTAGTTAACAAAAAATACCTAATTTAATAGTATTCTTAGGGATTTATATTATGAAGAATGAAATATCAAGGGAAGGAAATATTTTTTTTTTGTGTGTTTGTTTTTACTAATTGTGATCACATTGACATAAATCTAACAGATAGCTGGGAGTACCATCTGAAGATTTTTTCTAAAAAACTTTACTGTACTGTCTGGTACTTTAAAAAATTATTTAGACAACCTTAGTCTTTCTTATAGCCCTCCTTATTATGTGTTTATGACTATGTGCAAGTCTTACATCTGTGCTACTCTATACAAGAATTGATACAATGCTATGATGTATACAGGAGAAGAAATGTGGCGGAAAACCACACCATTGAAGGTCTGTTTATTCTCTCACTAAAATCAAAAGGAAAGACATTTGTTTAAAAGAGATATGTAGGACCGAATTTGTCTTTATGAACTCATAAAAAATAATACTCCCAAATGAAACATTTTCTCAACAGTATAAGATTAATATTTTAATGTTCTTCTGAGAAGTTTAATTATGATTTTGAAGATTAAATAGGAATTAATTCAAATTGCATTGTCATTATGGTGCCCTTGAACTTTTCCAGTTGTGACTATGTTTTTGATTATTTATAAACACATTTTTCTTTCTTTTTATCAAGCAATCAGAGAACTTCTCACCTTCCTCAAAATAAAAACAACACAGATTTTATTGCTGAAGAAAATCTGGCGAAGAAAAGGCAGAGAGCTAAAATTATTTTTGTAAACATTATGTTGTTTTCTTTCCTCCTGCCCCACAAACACTTTCTTACAAATGGCACCATAATACAAGTTTTGTCTATAACCTTTACACCTCTCTTTTCTCTGTAGTCCTGGCAAAGAGAGGAGCAGAGTAAGATGTCAAGTAAAAGGTAATGCAGAAGCTTCCAGTCACAAAATAGTTTCTGTGTCATTGTACAAACTTTGTACTAATTACTAGAACTGGCTAGGAATTTTCTGCAGGAATGATTTTGTAATATAGAATATTATTTCAGTGTGGTACAAATTCCATAGAAAATTTCAATTAAAACCACCTTTCTCAAATAAAATCAATGATGGGAATAAGAAAGCAATACTGACAAGGCAAACAGTCAGGAGATGAGATTGAGTGACAGGGAAGTATATGAGAGAGAACAGAAAGGCCAAATGGCCCAGCTTTTCATTACTTAACCTGGCTGCCTGTTTACCTAAGCCTGAAAATTGGTTCATTTTGAAACTCTGAATGTCCAGCTTTCACAAGTTCATTGCTCAAAGGCACTAATCAAAATTGATAAGTGTCTTCATAAAGGAAGACAGCATTCCAAAGAAATCCCTAGCTGGAATTTTTGAGAAATTGTTATTTTTAATAGGGTGAGGGAAAGCCTTTTTTTTTTCTTCCTAGAAAGCTTGACAAATTTCATTGAAAAGAAATTCTGTTCCCCAGTTATCTTCTGCACAGATAGGTCTATGCAGTCTCTCAAACATGTGTAGCACTATGCAGCCATCTGAGGCAACTGAAAGCAAGCTAGCTCAGGCACCAAAACTTGTACCACTTACCTTACTCGGTGTGCCACCTAGACTACTGCAGATTATTTCTCAAGATATCTTTGCTTTTAGAAGCCTACATTACTTCATGGGGGAGTGACTCTAGAAATAGCCCATGTAAGTCGATAGTACACTGGTTTGTTCAGCTTGTTCAATTTTGAAGTATTTAGGACAAGCAAGTAATTCAGAAAGTTAACTTAGATTTGTAAATACAAGGTTTAGAGGTATTGATGCTAGAATTGCTACTAGCCCACTATTTATTGCTTGTAATATGCTTGTGGGCTTATTGAACCCTCGAAAAATGCAAGTGAAAATTCAGAGTCTATCTTAAGATGTTAATAATTTGTGTGCATATAGCTGCATCTATGTTACAAGGTAGCGTAAAGATCCCAGAGTTAGCTGTAAACAAAGTTATCTTGTGTATTGGGAACAATCTAGTTTGGCATTAAACTGAAAAACATGGCAAATTAGTCAATATTGAGGTTGCTGCTGCTGCAGGTAAATTGCTCTTGATACCTAAACTACCTTATTTATGGCTAGCCTGTGTATCTCTGTACATTTCTGCCTCTGTGGAGCAGATATACTCACAGAGCAACTGAAAAAGTTAAAAAGGATCTGAAGATGATATTAGCAAGAAGTATGTCAGCAAGAAGCAAGTATGTCATAACTGAAGTTCAAGTAATTTTCCTTTGGTTTTCCTGCATGAAACCCTAAAATGCAAGTAAAATTTAAATTGTAACTTTCAAAATAATTTAATAAAATGGAGAGCTGATTTGGAACTGATTACCAGCCATGTGAATATAGATGCATATTTGCAGCAATGATTTAATGGTGAATTCAGTAAGCAGTTTTTTCCATTGAAATCAGAGATTTTAACCAAGACCTCAATCTATATAACGTTCCAACACATGCTTGAAAACAGGAAATAAAACAAAAAAATTGTAAAAATTGTAATGAATCTTTCAGTCAGATTTAGTTACAAATTGGTTCTACCTCAAAGTGAAAGTGACTATAAATCTCTGTACATATATGTTCATAATGTGGCACCTCTGAAGTATACAACTGGAACTAGCATAGATGCTTACTATGGCAGCAAAAGACTACAGATACGCAATCTCCTTCTCTCTCTGAGATCTTTAAATTTTGTGGAATCATAGAATAGTTTGGTTTGGAATGGACCTTTAAAGGAAACCAAATCCACCCCCCCCCTACTATAAGCAGGGACATCTTCAACTAGATCAGGTTGCTCAGAACCCCATCCAACCTGACCTTGAATGTTTCCAGGGATGGTGCATCTACCACTGCTCTGGGCAACCTCTTATAGTGTTTCAACACCTTCATTGTAATTTTTTTTCCCTTTCATGTAGTCTAAATCTACCCTTTTTTTGTTTCAAACCATTACCCCTTGTCCTATCACAACAGGTCCTGCTAAAAGGTTTGTCCCCATCTTTTTCATACGCCCCCTTTAAGTACTGAAAGGCCACAATAACGTCTCCCAAGTAGCTCATTTTCTCAGTAGCTGACGAGTTTTAAAGGCCCAGGATTAAAGATTCACTATAGCTATATAAACACCAGGGCAGACTTCTTAACAGCTATCACATCAAAACAAAACAAAAATGTCCTCAACCTCTGCATTTGTCAGGGGATTTGCATTGCCTTCTAGAGTCATTCTGTCAGCTGCCTATGGAAGAGTATAGCAGAATTATTCTTCTAATATATATATCTAACTTGTAGAGACAAAACTGGTTTTTGGGACCCCTGTAACTGGAAAAGTGTTTCCAAGATAGGACAAGCCATTATGTGGAAGATATTGTATATTACAAATCTGCTATTTTTGATGATGCCTTGATGTCAAGGATGTGCTTATTTTGTAACTATGACCCAGATATTGGTAAAGGTACTACCACCGTTGCTGAAACCAAGCATCTCACAGAAGTAGTAAACTGTTGAACTCAAACAGTACAAATTTATTCACATCCTTACTCTCCAATATAATCTTTTGCACCAACATGCTAGTATGTTATAAATAGGACATGAAAAAAACGATGTATTACTTGAAAAATTCTATAAGTAAAAGAATGTTGCGGGGAGTGATTTTGTCTTCTTTGAGAACACGTTTGCTGAAAGGGAAAGAAAACAAAGTAAAAAAGAAAAAGGCCTCTGCCTGATGTTACAAAGCATCAATATTCATTTTAAAAGACTGATTCTAAACTAATTTTGAGATTTCACTTGTCTTTCTAGTTATAAACCAACTACAGATCTAAGTACCCACATGTTACCATAGGAGAATAAATTCTAAGCAGGACATTCGCACAGAATACCACAGAGAAAAGCTAGAGAAGTGGATAAAACATAAAAAAGGGCAGAGTATGTCAGTAAAAGATAGACTTCCTCCACTTATCTATTTCATGGGAGATTTTCAGTGTTCATTTTTGCAGGGTTACTCATCACCAACATATATTACTATACATTTAAAATTATTTTTATTAATACTTGCTTGATTAAACATATAGTAGGCAGTCAAGACTGTGTGAAAATAACTGAGTACTCTTCTCTGAGACCCAAAACATCTTGAAACAAAATAAGTGCTCCACAGTGGCCTCAGAATACACATTTAAGATGAAAGCTGGAGTTTAATTCCAAATCAATGTACTATTAAAATGCACATGAAAGCACATTTTATTTCTTTGTTGCTTATGGATTGTGCATATATAATCATAGATAGAGTAGAAACATGTTTACATTGAATGAGAAGATAGCTTGCTATGCAAGAACACTATTGTAGTGTTTGCTATTTTCATGTGTTATTGTCTCAAATGAAAACAGCTAATATAGATGTTTTCTGTTCTTTTTTGGAATTGTTTCATTTCTAAATTATGCAAAGTTGTGAGGAAACAGAAGGTTTCAATTTCAGTTTGGAATCTAGGCCAAAAATCTCCAACTCTGAATCCAACTTCAACTAATTTATTTGGGGTTTGGAGAAAGAAGAGAAGGATTTAGATATGACAATGCAATCCTTCCATTGGAAAAGGAATATATGATAAGTGAGGAAGACAGAGGAGACTAGCATTTTGCTACAAACCTACGAACAGGCAAAAAAAATCAAACCCTAAACACCTACGTTAAAATATACAATTGCTGTGAAATTACGGTCATATTTTTCATACACCTCAGTATATGTGCTGGTAAAATATCTGTATTATGCATTAGAAACATTGCTGGAGCAAACCTGTAGTTTCAACTCCTAGTTTCAAGGAATAAACCTGCCCTGCTTAGGGAGCTCAGGTTTGCCTCTTTCTCCACATTTCTGCTCAAAGATCCAAACTGCCAAGAACTGTATTGCCCATCCCACTAGAAGGCACAGTAACATCTATATGAGCTTCCTTTGAATCTAACAACTCCATACTAAAATCAGACTTGGCTTATATCTACACATATATCTATAGCTATAGCTATAGCTATAGCTATAGCTATAGATATAGATATAGATAGATATCTATCTTTATCTATCTATCTATCTATCTATCTATATCAGGCAAGGGAAGGAGACCTGCATGGCTGAGCAGGGATCTTCTGAAAAAACTCAGGTGGAAGAAGGGAGTTTACAGGATGTGGAAAAGGGGGCTGACGACTTGGGATGAGTATAAGAACGCTGTCAGAGTATGCAGGGAAGAAACGAGAAAAGCCAAGGCAGCTTTGGAATTGAACCTGGCAAGGGATGTCAAGGCCAATAGGAAGGGTTTCTTTAAGTACATAGGAGGCAAAAGGAGAACCAGGGAAAATGTGGGCCTGCTCTTGAATGAGATGGGTGCTGTGGTGACGGATGATGTAGAGAAGGCAGAGTTGCTGAATGCCTTCTTTGCTTCTGTCTTCACTGCTCGGGCCAGCTCTCGGGAGTCCCAGACTTTGCAAGTAACAGAGAAAGTCTGGAGGAAGGAAAACTTTCCCTTGGTTGAAGAGGAACAAGTTAGAGAACAATTAAGTAAACTGGATACCCACAAGTCCATGGGCCCTGATGGGATGCACCCGCGAGTGCTGAGGGAGCTAGCAGAAGTCATTGCTGGGCCACTCTCCATCATCTTTGAAAGGTCCTGGAGAACAGGGGAGGTGCCTGAGGACTGGAGGAAAGCCAATGTCACTCCAGTCTTCAAAAAGGGCAAGAAGGATGACCCGGGAAACTACAGGCCTGTCGGCCTATCAGCCTCACCTCCATCCCTGGAAAGATGATGGAACAGCTTGTTCTGGGCGTCATCTCCAAGCATCTGGAGGAAAAGATGGTTATCAGAAGTAGTCAACATGGATTCACCAAGGGGAAGTCATGTCTGACTAATCTGATAGCCTTCTATGATAGCGTGACTGGATGGGTGGATGAGGGGAGGGCAGTGGATGTTGTCTACCTTGACTTCAGCAAGGCTTTCAACACTGTCTCCCACATCATCCTCACAGGCAAGCTTAGGAAGTATGGGTTAGATGAATGGACAGTGGGGTGGATTGAATGGTGTCTGAACGATAGAGCTCAGAGTGTTGTGGTTAGTGGTGCAGAGTCCAGTTGGAAGCCAGTAACTAGTGGTGTCCCTCAGGGGTCAGTACTGGGTCCAGTCCTGTTCAATATATTCATCAATGTCCTGGATGAAGGGATAGAGTGTACCATCAGCAAGTTTGCTGATGACACAAAACTGGGAGGGAGGATACAAAACAGCTGACACGCTGGAAGGCTGTGCTGCCATACAGCGTGACCTGGACAGGCTGGAGAGTTGGGCAGAAAAAAACCTGATGAGGTTCAATAAAGGCAAGTGTAAGGTACTGCATCTGGGGAGGAATAACCCCATGCATCAGTACAGGTTGGGGGCTGACCTCCTGGAGAGCAGCTGTGCGGAAAGGGACCTGGGAGTCCTGGTGGACAACAGGATGACCATGAGCCAGCAATGTGCCCTGGTGGCCAAGAAGGCCAATGGCATCCTGGGGTGCATCAAGAAGAGTGTGACCAGCAGGTCGAGGGAGGTCATCCTCCCCCTCTACTCTGCCCTGGTGAGGCCGCATCTGGAGTACTGTGTCCAGTTGTGGGCTCCCTGGTTCAAGAAGGACAGGGAGCTGCTGGAGAGGGTCCAGCAAAGAGATACGAAGATGATTAGGGGATTGGAACATCTTTCTTATGAGGAAAGGCTGAGGGACTTGGGGCTTTTTAGTCTAAAAAAAAGAAGACTGAGGGGGGATCTTATCAATACTTATAAGTACTTAAGGGGAGGGTGCCAGGTAGATGAGAATAGTCTTTTTTCAGCGGTGCCCAGTGATAGGACAAGAGGTAATGGGCACAAACTTGAGCATAGGAAGTTCCATTTTAACATGAGGAGAAACTTCTTTACTCTGAGGGTGGCAGAGCACTGGAACAGGCTGCCCAGAGAGGTTGTGGAGTCTCCCACACTGGAGACATTCAAAGCCCGCCTGGACACCGTCCTGCACAATGTGCTGTAGGTGTGTCCCTGCTGTGGCAGGGGGGTTGGACTTAGATGATCTCCAGAGGTCCCTTCCAACCTTGACGATACTGTGATACTGTGATACACAACATGGGTGAGATTCTGTTCAATTAAATATGAGTCCTTAATGCCTGTAATGACATAGTTGACTAAAGTCTCATTACATTTGGCTTAGCTGTCCTAAAAAGCAACTGGATAGGCATATAGTGTTAGATAATGTATTTTATCCAGCCTGGCCTCTGTGTGCTTTAGATTTTGTTTAATATCTTCAATAGTAGTAGACACTGCAACAGAGCAAACTGAAGTAAACAGACACATGCACTTGATCAATGGAATCCTGATGAGTGAATTCTGCATCCCCATTGACTATACTGGCTAAATCTTCATTGACTCTGATGGGAGCTTAAATTTTAGCTCACCTGTATATACCTATGTCGTAGAAACCAGAATTAAGGAAAAATAGATCCCACTCCGTATATGGATTGGAGGTAATACAAGCACGAAGTTAAACATGAAGTCTCAGGTGCTTAAAAAATCTTTCCTAATATCATTCAGATGCCCAAGGATACCATGCCTCGTCTCCAGCTGGCAGTCTAGTCATGGATCTTTCCTAGCTGCTCTGCACTACCTGCCAGCCACACACAGATGTCTTGGATACCTTAAAGCATCTTAAATGGTATGCTTAATCAACTGAATTGAATTTGAAGAATCAGAAATAATTTTGGCAAAAGTGGTGGGTTTGATAGTATGTTAATTAAAAAGTTATATCTTTGTGTTTGAAACAGACTGAGAACAGGGAAGAGTTTGGAATGTTAAGGCAGTTATCCAAGATGTTCCCATGAAAGGGGAGAAAAAAATAGCCTAGCAATACCAGGAGATAGTTGATTACCTAAGAACTAGCAAGGAAGCTTTAAATTTTTTATGGAATAGGTGAAAAATCTGGATCTTTTCCTCCTAATTAAGGAAGGAGATTTTAATTCAGAACACCTATTCTTCTTTCTAACCATCTTCAAGCACAGGAGCAGAAATATTTTTGTCTAATAAATTTCCAGATAACTCCAGTCCTAAGATAATGTGTGCAACGAAACAAGCCAGTTGAGATATTGGTTCAGATGTTATCTAAACAACAGTAATTAATTACAATTTTAATTACGTCTTAATTTATCATTTGTAACTCTAATCCCTAATTACAAATTCTTTTTTAAAGAAAACTTTTTTATCCATAAATTGCAATTAATAAACCCAAGTGAGAGATAGTATCATCATTTGTTTGAGTACAAGAAATCTGTCACAAGAATGCAAACTCAAGTCTGCATAGTCTGATACTCCAACATCTTACAGAATTTGCAGGAGTTGAAGGGAATACTATGTGTTTTTCAGAGATATTAAAAACTTGGTTGGATGACACTCCAGGCAACTTCATCTACACTGGCCCTGTTTGGAGCAAGAATCTGAACGAGGTGACCTCCAGATACAAGGTTCTATGCTGATTAATCAGAACTGGGTGACAAGTTGCTCTGTTGAAGAGATATATGTCTCGGAAAGCCTTAACCTGAACCTCTTTTAGAAGTATGAAGTTTGAAATGAGATATCTTGGCTTGGAGATGGGTTCTGTTCTCTCTTTACATCCTCACAGAATAAACAACACGTAGTTGATACTTGTCTTTTAGCTATTTGTCTTCCCAAGTTTGCAACACAAGCATGGTAATTTCCAGCAGAAATTGAGTTAGGGATCTTCAGAGCAAAAATGGGAGTTTCTGCAGCAATAGCTCTTGAATGAGATCCATTGCAAGTTCAAACTTATCTGTTGTCCTGTCACGACAGCAGACAGCAGTACACAATCAATGCCGAATTGAGTAAACTGAGTGTTTAGCATTAACAAAGCGTTACCGCAGACAGAAGCAAGGATATCCTCAAACAGTATGTATCTAGATACCAACCTTAATCACTCTGAGGTTTCATTATCTTTTCCTGTAAGCAGTTCTACCTCATAACTGCAGTGAACACTGACTATTTGGGAGCATTGAATTACTGTCCATAAATATTGATAAGAGCTTCTGAACTTTGTCAATATCTCTATACTCTTTCGCACTTAGTTCTGTAGACTCCCCTTTCCCCAAACCAAAACAATATTCTTGTACATGAGGGGTTAAAAGAGCAGAGGCATTTCAACATTCATGTCTTAAAAAAAAGATGGTGAGACCCTCAGGATATTAATGCAGAAATGGATGAAAAGTTAATTTCCAGAAGGGCAGGGCAATAAAAACAAGGTCTGTCCAAACTGTTTTTATTAATAATTTAAAAAGTATGTATATGTGAAGTGGTTTTTAAGTAATGAGTGTTAGTCATAAATATTTAACAGTTGCTCTTATGAAATATGCCCTAAATTATGTCCAAATGTTAACAAGAATGCCTTACACTTGACAGAACAACGAAGTCCATAAATATTTCAAAACTGTGTGTCTGACAGGTGGAAGCTGAGAAGACATGTCCTGCTCTTTGTTTTAATCTCACACTGCAACCTTCAGGTCTGTGCTTTTCGAGCTTTATAGGAACAAAAAGCTTTCTATCCAAAGCCAATATCAGAGCCAATAGAAGATTCCCTTTGGCGTTTGTTATCAAGCAAGTACAAGTTGCCTCATCAAAATCATGGGGCAAGAAATTCAAAGAACATAAGCAGTGGCTCAATCCATCCTCCGGCTGAGTGTCTTCTGCATGTTGCTTTATCAGGAATAAAGTTCATAGGAAGTTCACAGGATGTTGACATCCTATTCCCTTCAAGAGGGAATTAATTGATTGTCCTCAGGAGGTGCTCAGCATCTATTGCAACAGTGTCTTGAAGAATTACTTGCCAAGAAAAAATAAAAATAAGCACTCTAATACACTAGGAGGTAATGGATAACATTATAATTGTAATTAGAACAACTAGTGATGGAGGAAAAAACGGAGAAGAAAATAAACAATCACTTGCAGATAAATTCTACATTTAATCCTTGATGTTGCAATTTGAAAAACTGAGTGTCTTAGAATTGTAATCCAGGTTTTTTCCTTTTTTACATTATCTTAAGTAAAGACCAGATAAGTAGGAGAAAGGAGTATGATCTATTTAGAGTGTGGAAGAACAGAGAGAGGTGAAGACTCCAGGTGACGAATTTTGTTATGACTTTGGGTAAGACCTTTCTTCCAGTCCCTGCTGAAACCTTTCTCTCTGAGAAATGGAGAAACTTCTCCTGCAACACCTCTCTGGGAACTGTGAGACTTATGTGTTTGCTGTCGTGTGACTGAGGTGACACTATAAATGGACATGGTTTTCTGTAATCCTAAAGAAATAACTTACATAAAGGAACAAATAACAAAGTTCAAAGTAAGAATGTTGTATTTATCTTAGGAGAGACATTCAGAGTTTTCACAGGTTTTTGAATGGTACAGTTCAGGGAGAAAATCTCAGCTTTACAGTAGTCAATGCTCCCTTCTGTCACTATAACAATAAAGCCAGAATTTCACCCAAGGAGTACAGTACAGCTAGAATATTCAGTGTATTCTGTCAAAAGGTTATTTTCAAAGACTTCAACTTCCTTTTCTTTCTCTCTCTGTAACATTCTCACAGAGTCTACAGCATATATTTGGGTGTAAAAACTCTCTGAAAGATGCTCCTTTCCCCTGTGAAAATACGGGCCTTAATTGCTTTATGAAAGGCCTGTAGGCCTTCCACCTCTATTCACCTGGGCCTCCCACTACCAGAAAATAGTTCTTTGATCTTTACAGTTCCCTCACTGCATTATAATGAGTTTGTAAAAGCATTTCTTCTTACCCCATCCTCCACCCAGCATTGGTTTCCATCTGAACTGCAAGTTGTATTAGCTTTTCCTTTATAACCCCCTTTTCAGTAGTACTGTACACATCTTAGCCAAATGGAACTCCTGCAGCTGACAGATGACTGTAACGCCAAGGAGGCTCCCAAGTCCAGATTCCCAAGTACTTCCTATCATCAGAGTAGGTCCAGCCAATACCCTTTATTGAAAAGCAAGACTCAAAGAAGTCAGGTTCATACCCTTGTTTAAGGCTGAAGAAATAGTGAAAAAGCAGTACAGCATGGCCATACTTAGATTAATGTGGAAATATTTTAATGAGGATGAGAAGATATAAAAATACACAGTTTATTTTTATTAGATCTTTTTTGTATGATCAGAGGTGTCTTATGAGATGTTTGGGATGCAAAATATATCCTGAACCTGGGTCAGGGCAATCCCAAGCACATATACAGGCTGGGTGGACAATGGATTGAGAGCAGCCCTGAGGAGAAGGACTTAGAAGATTTAGACTAGATAGTCATAGAATCATAGAATCATTTAGGCTGGAAGGGACCTTGAAGATCATTTAGTTCCAACCCCCCTGCCATGGGCAGGGACACCATCCACTAGACAAAGTTGCTCAAAGCCCATCCGACCTGGCATTGAACACCTCCAGGGATGGGGCCTCCACAACTTCTCTGGGCAATTTGTTCCAGTGACTCACCACCCTCAGAGTGAAAAACTTCTTCCTAATATCTGTTCTAAATCTCTTCTCTTCCAGTTTGAAACCATTACCCTTCGTCCTATCACTACATGCCCTTGTAAAAAGTCCCTCTCCAACATTCCTGTAGGAATCCTTTAGTTACTGGAAAGCTGCTATAAGGTCTCCCTGGAGCCTTCTCTTCTCCAGGCTCAACCCCAACTCTATCAGCCTGTCTTCACAGGAGAGATGCTCTAACCCACTGATCATCTTCATGACCCTCCTCTGGACTCACTCCAACAGGTCCATGTCCTTCTTATTTTGAGGGCTCTAGAGCTGGACACAATATTCCACGTGTGGTCTCACAAGAGCAGAGCAGAGGGGCAGAATCACCTCCGTCAACTTGCCGGCCATGCTTCTTTGGATGCAGCCCAGCATACAGTGGGCCTTCTGTGCTGCAAGCTCACATTAGCAGCTCATGTTGAGCTTCTCATAAACCAACACCCCCAAATCTTTCTCCTCAGGGCTGCTCTCAACCCATTGTCTCCCCAGCCTGTATTTGTCTATGGGATTGCCCTGACCTGGGTGAAGGACCTTCCACTTGACTGGGTTAAACTTCATGAGGTTGGCATGCACCCACATCTCAAGCCTGTCCAGCTCCCTCTGGATGACATCCCTTCCCTCCAGCGTGCTGACTGCTCCACACAGCTTGGTGTCGACAAACTTGCTGAGGGCGTACTCAATCCCAACATCCATGTCACCAACAAAAATGTTAAGCAGTATTAGTCCTGTATCAGTATCAGTACTGACCCCTGAGGAACATCACTTGTCACTACTGGCCACTTGGACATGAAGCTGTTGACCGCAACTCTTTGAGTGTGACTGTCCAGCCAGTTCCTTATCCACCGAGTGGTCCATTGGTCAAATCCATGTCTCTCCAATTTAGAGACCAGGATGTCCTGTGGAACGGTGTCAAATGTTTTGCACAAGTCCAGGTAGACGACATCTGTTGCTCTCCCCTTTTCCATCAACACTGTAATGCCATCATAGAAGGCCACCAAATTTGTTAGGCACGATTTTCCTTTAGTGAAGCTGTGTTCGTTGTCACCAATCACTTCCTTATTTTCCACGTGTCATAGTTTCCAGGAGGCTCTGCTCCATGATCTTGCTGGGCAAAGAGGTGATCCTTCAATTCCCTCAGGACCCGCAGATGAATCTTGTCAGGTCCCATGGACTTGTGCACATTCAGGTTCCTCAGCTAGTCTCAAACCTGTTCTTCTCCTACAGTCGTCAGTACCTCATTCTTCCAGTCCCTGCCTTTGCTTTCTGCAACTTGGGAGGTGTGTTTAGAGCCCTTCCCAGTGAAGACTGAGGCAAAAATGTCACTGAGTATCTCAGCCTTGTCCATGTCCTGGGTGACCAGGTCTCCCTGGTCATACTCCTTCTGGAGTATGTCCACATTTTCCTCAGTCTTCAGAAAAAATTCTTTACTGTGAGGGTGGTGAGACTGGAACAAATTGCCCAGGGAAGCTGTGGATGCCCCATCCCTGGAAGTGTTCAAGGCCAGGTTGGATGGGACTGTGAGTAACCTGGTCTATTGGAAGGTGTCCCTGCCCATGGCAGGGGAGTTGGAACTAGCTGATCTATAAGGTTCCTTCCAATCCAAACCAATCCATGATTCTATGATTCTGGAGAATAGCTTATACTTTAAAAACAAGGTTATTCTATGCTTCAGCATACATAGGGGTTTAATCACATTATGTTTATAGAAGAGCTTAATCTCTTATATACTGGAAATCTGGAAGGCATGTCAACTGCAGAAAATTTTTATTGTCTCTTACATCCTTACCTGCTCTCCAAAAGTAGACGTAGGTCATTAAAACCTAAGCAGGAGGATGTATTGTTTGGTAATTACATTTTAGCTGAGAAAAAGTCATATGAGCGAATAAAATATTAAGAAAGCAGATGGCAGAGATGGTGATGTATGAGCCTGAGACAATGCAAATATCACTTGTGTAGTTTCAGCAAGGTATTTAGTAGTATTCACTGACTTTTTCCACGGAAAATCTTCTATAATCTGCTGACGCATCAGTGTTGCTTCAGAACTGTGGCATAACCCTGCTGAAAGCTATTGTAAGCAGTGACATCACAGGTTGAAAACTAAATTTATCACTATATGTGACAAAGTGAGAACAGTACATCACAAATGCAAATATCACAAGGCAAGAAGTCTGAATTGATCCAAATGTTAGGGTGTGATCTCCATCATATGTTTTTTTTTAATAATTTATTCAGGTTACCTCTCAGTGCCAAAGCTTAGTGTATGGAAAAGGTTCAGGAATGCAGGGGAAAATGATCTCTTTAAGACTGGACATCTGAGCCTTTCCAAATGACTTCTGAAGTTAAGAGCTCATTACCCTGTGGAAAGAACCTTGTGAGTTCACTGTTCTTTTTCTAATACAATTCTATTCAGCTCTCCATCTCCTTTGCAAATATACACAGTGATCTGATCTTAGGAGACACCATATCCATGTATCGCAAGACTTCTACACGTAGGGTGTCTCCACAGTAAAATTGTTCCCTTTGTTCCCCCAAAAGTTTCCTTTGACACCTAGGAACTCAGAAGCAGTATTTGCTCAATAGTGACTGAAACCAGAATTAACTGACAATTTCGAAATTCGTCACTAATGTATGTGTCATAACCTTCTTATATTTGTTAAAGTATTTTAAACTACCAGTTATAAGAATAACACTTTGGCAAATATGAAGTCTGTGTCTGTGCAGTACTGCTCAGTACTTTTATAGTTATACATTTTCTGAAAGCAGTATAATATTTTGCATTTTCTATATTTTATAAACTCATCTATATATTTGTATATATTTATATATATTTGTACATAGATGTGCATCTTAAATGTATATGTAATATATTTAATTAATAACAAGACACTATTTGAATATTTATACTCATTGTGATGAATTGAAAATGTCTTGTTTACACGGGCAGATGTTCATTTAAATGGTTTTCACTGAAAACTTGAATTTGAGATTTTGGTATGTTTTCATAGTAAATCCAGACTTGCAGACTAAGATTGCTATAATTTTTCACTATAACTTTTTATGAAAAATAATAAAATATTAGTCAAAGTGAGCATTTTAGTACATTTTAACCAAATCAAGTATTCTAGAGAACCCCAAGCATTTTTTTTTTCCGAATTAATAGATTATCAGAAGGTTTTAAAATGTTTTTATATCATTCAGATTATCAGATTATGAATTTTAACCTGATGTTATTCTGGAACTAAACGAAATTCTTACTGCAAGAAAGATCTGCAGAATATGTAATACTCTAAGGTATCTTATTATGATATATCTATATTTTATAGATATATATATTACAGTTAAAACAATAGTTTTAGTGTGTGTGTGTGCACATCTCTAAATTTCTGAAATCTAGTCATAGAATCGACTCTATCTTAGACTGTATGTTGGCAATGCCTTATTTTTTCTAGGAAATAAAAAAAATGAAACAAAACAAAATGGAAAACAACAGCTTTATGGTCAACTGTAAACATCACTATGTTGTTCCACAGTAAGACTTTGTTTAAACACACTGTGTGTTTTCAGAGACAGCATCTTCTGCATGTAATTATGCATTGCATGCCTCATTAATTAACTAATTAAAAACTCATAATAAATTTGTGAATTATGTTCAAAAAATCTAATCAAGCAAAGTGCAAGAACTATTATATTTTTCCACAATTTCCTTACATTTTTATAATAAATTATAAAAAATATATGAACATATGCCAAATTTATAGCCCATTGGAGCAAAGCAACATTTTTTTGTAATGTTGAAACTACTATTACCTATTTATCTTATTTTCCAACATTCCTTCTACAATCTCTCAGTTTTCATTTCAACATTGGCTTTCTTCTTCTTATGCATTGATGTGTTTTTAACCTTTCCATATATTCTTGTATCTGTTATACTCAACTCACTTTTCAAGTTCTCAGAATACTTTTTCTCCCTTTCATATTGTGTAAAATTGAAACCAGAGTGACCAATAATCATTATGCACCAGTGTTACCAGTTTTGGCTTGTGTGAATGCAGAAAAAATATTCTGAGATACTTGTTTAGAAATATAAATAGAAAAAATAAATTTTAGTTTATCTGTACATATAGACCAGTCTAGTAAGAAATCTGTCACTAGATTCATTCTGCACTTGCATAGAATCACTAGAAAATAATTTAATTTTCCATAGTAGTAGTTACAGAGCATTTCCTAGATCTCAGAGAAATATGAAAATTGAATTATTTGTTAATCAGCGTTTTAGATATCAGGATAATTTTCCTCATATGAAACAAACTTAAAGAAAAAGAAAACATACTCCAATTTTGGGGGCAGGAGGTGGAGGAGGGTATGTCCTTTTTGTTTTTAGCAAATGCCTGTTTGAATTTTTGCTTTGGTCTGCTTTAATTATGAAAAAGTAACCTGCCTCTTGAATACTGTATTGGCTTTATATGGCAAGGTGTTGACAAGGTCCAGGTAATTGGGAACCAGAGCCCTTCAACAACAATAATCAGAACCAAAGTGGACTTCTCCCATTTTCCTCATTCATGCCTGATCTTTTAGTGTTAATTGCACTCCTCTAAAAGGGGAATATCAGTTGTTCCTGATACTGTTTAGCTTGGTTCTAGTTTTATCAGTCATCCTTCTCATTACCGCTGCAGAATATTCTGCTTATTTACAGACTCGGGCTTATCTTTTTCCCTATCTTGAGGCTTTCATTTGTATGCCTCCTATGAACAACTATACACACATTTTCTTGCCCATTTGGTGATCAGTTTGATCCCACCTTTATGTAAAATATTTATTATTTATAGCTGAATATGCCATCAGAGTTATACAAGACTATGACGCCTATATTTGGGGTTGAGATAAATAAATATTATTTAAATTCTGATTTAAACACTTCTAAATCATAGGTTAGAGAACTACAGTAGGGAAAGACACTAATATTCCTTTTCTCTGCGTGAAACACCCATCTTAACAGGTCCTACATTAGAAATACATTTTTTCATAATTACATCAGCTTGCCAGTCTGCAATCACCTTGTAATATACTTTCATATTTTGATCAAGTATATATACATAATCATACTAAGATATCCAGGTCTTTCTCTTTCTTGTCATTTTCAAATGACAGGGTCTTATTTGGTGTCTGAAAAGTTTGACATTCATTCTTTATATGGTCCTTTATTTTATAGCACTGAATTTTGTGTCATTTCCATTACTCTGATTCTCAAGGTTATTTTTTCATCTGATCAATTCCTTTCAGTAATGTTTAACCAAATCAACGTATCATCAGCAAATTGTATTCTTGCTTCACAGCAGGATTTTTCTTCTTTCTTGCCTAGCTACCCAAACAGAATGTAATTTCAAGAAGTCTCTTTTCTGTATAAGAAGTGATTCTGTTCTTCTTTTCTTTATTACTTTTAAACATGGAGGATATCATAAAAATCAATCTGCATTATGTTTAAGTGTTTGAATGAAGACCCCACAAACATCAGTTAAAACTGCCCATTTGCTTCAGTGTAGTTTAGTTAAGACTATCACATCTTAGGGAAGGGTCTGAAGTGTAATTAGTAAAAAGGTATTTCTTACAATATTAGGAGAAAACAGTATTTTTGTAATGGTCTTTTTGGCAAGACACAGCTAATATACTGAGAGAAATCTGAACATTAAATAACCTTACCTATCTATTTCTACATATTTTCACTTTTAATTTGGATAAGCAAGATGTATAAATCAAATACTCCTGATACATTCTATGATAAGTTGCAGTCCATTTGTTAAATGAACTGGGACAACTAATTTATATTTTAAGGACTGATACTACAGCTATGCTTGCTGCTGTTCTTGGATGAAGTTTTACATTGTTCGTGTGAACTTCAAGCTTATAATGTTGAAAGACTGACAGAAAAGGTTAATAATACAAAATAATTGAAAAATATAATTTGAAAATAAATAGAAATATACACAGCTGGCCTTGGACAATGAAGAAATGTCTAATGCAATATGCTGTAAATTGTAAACACAGTCACTGAACCAAGGCACGCATTAGGAAAGCTCAGACACATTATACGTATGTAGTTGTCTTTTATAGGATTTCTTGTGTTAGTATAAAACACAATTATAAAAGCTGCCATTGTATTGAGGCCAGAGGCAGTAATCCTCTTTGCTTTCAGTTTTCAAAAAAATTTAAGAGAGGAATGTTTATTTCTAAAAGTTGAAGATTGAGATTTGTCTCTAATCACTTTTTTAAGTGCTCAGAGGCTTTCTCGTTGCTAATCACAGAAAATTATAAAAGTTCTAGAAAATAAGTGCGAGTTATTTTTCAGTATGATAAGTAATGCTGAATTTGAATAAAGAAGTAGGATTTGAAAGAAAATCAAAAAGCAGGTAGCATATTGAAAGAATATGGGGAAAAGCTCATAAGAAAAGTGTTTGAGGACTAATCACACATATAGTAAAGAATATAGTAATTTAAGCAATTTATAGGTTTTTATTTTTGAGCTTGATCTGTATTGTTAGATTTTATTGTAAAGTGAATCCATCCAGGAACACTGACAGAAGTATATATTCTTCAGGCAAAATATATTTTGAAGTAGAAGTTGCACTTCCTGTAACATACAGTGTGAGGCTAATTTTGAATGATCATAGTTTCCTCCAACAGATCGTAAACTTCATGGAGAAAAGGAATGCCTTCCTGAACTATGGCAGAAACTCAGTTAATTTTGGAAACTCAGATAAACAAAATAGTCTAATATGCTAGTAGTCTAGTATTCAGTAGTCTACTGGAAGAGAAATAATCTTTCCCAAATTTTTGTAATTAATTAAAAGATAGATACAGTACTTAGTTAATTAACACAGTTTTATTTAAATTAAAGCCTTATGTTTTTCTTAGTAAAAATGAAATCAAATTGGTTGAAATTCTCGCCTTAACGGAGTTTGTGGTGAACCTCACAATGATTTTGGTAACTTCAGGCTTTTATCTGATGATTTTATTCCCCATAAAATCCACACACACCAGTACTGGAATTTTAACTTTAAAATATTTTCATAAGTCTTTCATTTTTTGCAATATTTTTTTCTCTGGTTTCCAACGCATTATTCCGTGTTTCTGCTTTAACATACATTTAAGACAGTTTTACATTTACATGTTATGAAACACAGAGAAAGTTATTTGCAATAATAGAAAAGAAGTTTGATAAAATGCAGTTGCTACCATTATTCTTAGTGATTGCTTTCTTCAAGATCTGTATCTTCTGCTAAGATGGTCTATACTGAGAGCTTTTATTATTGTCGTAATTCTGCCTCCTTTATGGATTACTTTATCCATACACTAGTTACATTTTTTTAGGAGACTGCACATTCCTTGGTATATTGACTGTTCTTGATGGGGAACAAATGTAAGAAGTGATAATGGAAAAGTCAAGCACTAAAATGCAAAAAATCTTTTGAAAGGTAGGGTTTTTTCCATAGACAATGCTGGGGATTATCTGACTAATTACTTGTAGCAACACCTATTTCCATTTAAATTGTCCTGGTGAATAATAACTACTATATACTAAGCACATTGGCTGTGAAACAACTGGGAATGGAGTGATGCTTCCATGATTTTTTCTCCTATTGTCACCAAAAGAAAAAAAGTTTCCTCTGAAGCTTACTTTCTGCTGTTGTCATCAAAAGAAAAATTTTTAAAAATCAAATACATAAATAGATAGTTCTATGAAGCTTACTTTCATTCTTGGCAGGAAGATGTGACAAAAATGAGAGACTCTTAAAAGGTACTCTGTATTCCTTGTATTTAATTGCCTCGAAATGCATGATAAAACATGCTTTTCCCCAGAAGCTCTTGTGATCTTAAATTATGATATGCTTACTCAGTTTGGCACCTGGTAGATAGATGCATAGGATCTTTTCAGGGTTCAGACAGATTTTCAGTAGAAGAGTCTTATAAACAGATCAGTAAAACTTTCTCAAAGGTTTGTTAATTAAAAATGTTAGAAATGCTAAAGGAGATCACTACAGAACCATCAAGCCACAGTTCTGATTTAGATAGGGGCGAATGAATATGGTTCAAAAAAGAAAGCAAAACTACTTCTTACCAAATTCTCACTAATTATATTAGACTAATAAAAAATGCCACTATAGTTCTAACTTAAAGAAATGGTCATCAGTCTTTATGCTATCTGGAATAATTAAATTTAAAGTTCACCAAAGATCATGAATATAGAAACAGTTACCTGTATCTTAGGTGATACAGGAAGAGAATGGATGCCAATAGTAGCAAAGAATATTAAGATCAGTTTAGAGGA
This sequence comes from Pluvialis apricaria, assembly GCA_017639485.1. NCBI lineage: Eukaryota > Metazoa > Chordata > Aves > Charadriiformes > Charadriidae > Pluvialis > Pluvialis apricaria. Next base: position 41,223,302 of record CM030007.1, read on the forward strand.
AAACATTCTAGCAGTCAGAAGAGTAGAATGATTTACCTTTACATTTTGGAATTCCAATACTGGAAGTCTTTAAGTTAGAAAAGTATTTATTTCAAATGCAAGTAATTCACCCTCTGTTAAGACTTAGAAATTAACTTGTTCATTGTCTTGTGCCTCTGTGTTTTCTCCAATATTGGTTCACATAAAGTGAAGTTCTATTACGAAATAGTTCTTTCCTATCCAGATGGTAAGATTTTCAGTGGTTGGTATAATTTATGTTATAAGTCCATTTACATACCATATTTGGATCCTCAGTATGAAATAAAGTCTCAAAACCCAGACTTTGAAAATAGAAGGGAAAATGTTTTTAATGGGCTAAGTATATCAGAGGATCAAAGAGTTGAACTGACTAATTTACTTTTTTTGAAAGATTTTTTTTAAAGTCTGTCAAAATTGGTTGATACCTGGATTTTCAAAACATACTTGCTAATCCAGATACTCATTTTTTCTGCTGATGATTACAGACTGCCATTTATCCAACAGCAAAGAAATATAATTTTTTACTAACTGAAAAGGTTTCAAGTTTGGATCTTGGTGGTCTGACAGGTCTACTTTCTGATGACAAAATGGTTATCTGAAAAAATCCTTTTTAATATTTATCCTTTCATCAGGTATAAATGCAAGAATGATGCTAATAATAAGACAGGCAAGCTACAAATAGACTCTAGACTATAGAGACTGTGAGACTAACAGCATGTTGGAGGCATGGGCAGTGGGCTTGAAACTATGAATACCAATTGTGAATTTAAATAGAGCAGCAGGTACCTTTTCTCCTCTTCTTTTTATTCTTTCACCAAGACACTTGAATATTAAACCCAAAGTCCAGCCCAGAATTTTACTTGAGCGTTACTAAATACTACTCGTCTGAGCTTTTATGTTAGCTTAGAAACTTGATATCTGTTGATATTCCACAAATCTTACATGCATTTGGGTTATTTTATTAGCAATTGCCAACCCAGTGTTCCACAACAAACTGTGTGGCATTTTACGAATGGTGATATGACCAACATTTTCAACTCATTGTCACAGAAGTTATTGGGAAGTAAATATAAACTATAGAAAGACACTGATCTTTTTAGTGTGACTGGTGTCAGTTTTTGTTCCCATTTGCCTCAGTTTACTGAGGTACGGAGTTCTAAGTGTCTGTGCTATACATTTTTAAGATAATAGATAATGTCTAATCCTTCACTTTGGGAGAGATTTTGATTTTAAGAGTCCAGATATGCCCATTATAAGAAACATATAGTGTTCAAAACTGAAACCAGTTTTAGGCTAAGAACAGTACTAGTTCAAGTAGTCAATAGCTGACACAAATGCAATTTGTTATTCAGTTAAACATCCTTTTTAATAATTCTTTATGGTAAACTATATCACCATCCTTCTGCTGAGTGGTGGTAGCTTCTGAAGCGCCGGAATTTGGTTTCATATGAAGATGAAATCTCAGTGCAAATCTGGAAATAGTGATACTGTTTTATATACAGCTGTTTAACAATGATAGAATGGAAGTGATCGCAATGAATAGGTGGAAATCCCTGTTTTTTTCAGGAAGGTCATCCCAAGTGCTGGCTGTCATAGAGCGGTTGTTTCAAGACTACCATTAGCTTTGGGAAACACAGCAGTAAGTGCAAAATTCACTGGTATTTGCTAACTATAAATATTTTCCAAAAAATTACATCAGACAAACAGAATTCCAATTTTCTTTTTTTCTAAAGCTAAAAATTGTACACATTAAGCAAGGTGTATGTCTATGTGTAACAGCACCATCTGGTGACCCTATTACAGCAATGCTATACACAGGTAAGTACATATATATAAAAAAAATAATTCTCCTGGCTGCCTCAGAAAATGGTTCTGCTGGATAGAAGAATTATGCAGTGTGCCCAACATATATCTGGCCCCAGTATTCATTTACAAGTTAAATATGATCAGCAAGTTGTCTGTAGCTTCAGTCTTTGTAGATTCCCAATAAATTTTGTAGGATGAAACCCAATTTACATATATACTTATGATTCAGTGGAAGAAAATGTATGGACTAGCTCTTGTGATGGTTAAAATGCCTCTGTTATGGTTTCATTTTGGGTAGAGATAAAAGAAGAAATAGACTCCATGTAACATATCTTAAAAAGGACAGGCTTGGAGTGCATTAAGAAAATTTTAGTGGTGTCAGTTTATGCGAGGGCTGCATCCGTTTCATTACACTATTTCAAAACTGTCAGTGAATCTTTTCTAAGTTTACTTTCCTCTGTTAAGACTTGTGCTTCAGCTGATCTAGATTCTCCTTCTTTCTTTTTTCTTTTTTTTCCCCTGAGAAATGTTCATATCCTTTTTCACCAGTCAACAGTAACTCTTCAGGATATACACCACAGTAGCCTTTGATATGGTTTACTTAAACAGCAGAGCAAATAATTGAAACTAGTTTCCTTGAAATCATCTGAGATTTCAGCAGGCCTGGAAAAAAGAACAGATTTGTAGCTGAATGCTTTCCAAGCAATCTGTTTAGTTCTGCATGTGCTTCAACTCAATTTCATGGTAATTTCATAAGGAGGTTGTATTTTAATCCAGTGTGCTGCAGAGCTGAAGCTTTTACCCTTTTATTTAAGTAATACATTTGGAACATTTTTTTATGCCACTTTAGTTAGTAATATGAATTATTGTTGCAGCACACTTAATTTGTGTTTTAAATATCTCCCAGTAGCTTCCCAATTAGTTTCCTTCCCAATTCATAGCAGCTAGCAATGTATATAAAGTTATCCATTTAATTCAAGTGTTTTTCCCCTTATCTTGTCTCCTCTTCTTTTTTTTGCCCCTGAAAGCTAATTTGTGAAGTGTATCCACTTAGCTAATGACAGACAACTAATATAAGGTAGAAGTAAATTGACCAGTGGGGTTAAGATCAAAACCTGGGAGAAAATATTTTTGTATTATAACGAGTTGTTAGGAAAGATGCTTGTTTGAAATTCAGATCATAGTGGCAAGCTCCATAGGTAAATTATAAAAGTGTCTCAAATTGGTTTGCTTTCTCTCTGAATCACTCTGTTGTTCATGTTTTACAAGGAAGATTATTTCTTCAGCTCAGGAAGCACAAACAACAAAAGTGAAATTACAAATTAATGAAGAAAAAGGGAACTGTAAAAAATTGCCTAATTGCATCACATTATTCATAGTCTTTTTAGAATAAAAAGACGAAAGAACATTTTTTTCAGAGAAAAAAGAAGTATGTATATTCAACAGTATTTTTAGATCTCTCAGACGCGAAGAGCTATAGAACATACTTATAATATTGTCCACAGTACATAGATGTAGGTTTTCTGTTAGAAAGAATTTACCGTATCTGTAGAGATAAAAGGTCAACCATTGATTTGTAAATAATGTATTTTTATTCAGTATACCAATGGCCTTTGGTTATTATGGTTCTTCTTTATCTGTGGAAAAGGGTAAAGCATCTTTCCTTTCCCAGTGTGTCTGTCTGGATGTGATTCAGGCTTGAGGCCTTAGCTGAAAGTCAAGCTAGATATAGTGGAATTAATATAATTCTCTTAACTGGTGTACTTTCTGTTTATACCTTCACTGCATATCAAGATGGATCCTCAGTAATACTTAGTTGTCAGCCAACTAACTTTGCCAAAATTCAGGATGGGGTTATTTGCTTTCTTTTGTTCTGTTTGTATTCTATATAAAATTCTATGTATTCTGTTTGTATTATATTTTTGTATATAGGGAGAAAATTAGACTGAACAATTTTATACATATGCATATAAAGATTTGCTTAATTTTTCTCTCTTTAAGGTGGTCAATATGTTTCCTTATCAACCATTCATCTCACTATCATCATAGCCTTTCCACTGTTGTTACTAAATAAATTAACAACATTTATTCTTCCTAAACATTAGGTAAATTTAGAAGCCATTTGCATGCAGAATGCATTCATGCACTCTGGCTAAAGCATGTTGTTGGCATAATTCATTCCTCGAAACATATCTTACCAGTTCTTTATATATGTACCTGCCCTTCGAGTACAGATAATTAACTTACATTTGGTCTTCAGTATAAATTACTCTATCATTTGGACCCCAGACACCTATGCTGTGATTACCTTTCTTATTCATCCTAGCAATGAAGATAGCTTAGAAAGTTGTGTGTTTTTTTCCTGTGGGCAGGCAGATTTGAATATTGTGCTGAGATCAAGGCAGTTTACATAACAGATACTCTAAGCTGACTTATTAAAATTTTACGACAAAACCTGTATTTGTAGAATGTAAGAGTAATTTGAATATAGACGATAATTGCTCATGGAAATATGTTTTCTGTATTAGTTTAACTCTATGTATATAACACAGAAATAAAAAACATTTAAAAAAATTTAATGTAGCATGTAGAAAGTTACAAAAGTCTAGAATTAAAATACTTATTTACCAGAATTAAAATATGTTCCCTTGCATGTATCTATACATACACTCATATATAAGGTACGTATATGTGTATACACATATGCATATGAAAGTGCATGCGTATATACATATATATGCATATATAAATAGAATGTTATATATGATATTTGATTTATTCTTTAATTAATCAATTAATTACATAAGAATCACTTCATCAGGAAGGTGAATAGACAGTTCAAGAAAGCTTTAAGTGTTGCGTGAAGTTGTATGAAGACTGGAGAAGATGAAAATAGAATGGAATGAAATAGTTAGTAAAGATTTCTGGTTTCCTTTTGTAATCTCTTCCAAGTAGATAGAAATGTTATTTCTTCTTCACAGGTCAAACATTGATAGATTTTCAAATGACTTTTAGAATGGATAATCCTAACAGTGACGTGAATCCAGAAAAATTTCATAAATTTCATACGTCTGTCTAAAAGAAGTAGTAGAATTTCTTTTCTTTTAAAAAAGTTATTGAAATGGACAGTTATGCCTTCAGGACTGTTTCAGTTTTATCAGTTTCTCTCATCTGGGAGTCTTTCCAGCTAAATGAAAACACAAACATGCTTACAACCTAGTTCTAGTATATAAAGAGACTGCTAAAGTCGAATAGGAATTTGATCTGGTTGTCTCGCAACCCAGGAGGATACCTGGCCCTGTTTTTTCTCCACAATAAGTGAGAAAGTTTGGGTTTTGTCTTAACCATAAACTGCATCCTAAGAAAAATTTTTTAGAATTTATGCTCTTTACTGAAAACAAAAGTTACTGAAATTACAAACTACAAAAGTATATCTCAAGCAAAAAATATAGCAACCTATCAGCTGCTGATGCTATATAGTTTGTCAATAGTACTGAGGCAAGGTATAGCAATAGGCTATATTGTCCATTCCCCACCCTTTTTTCCTATAAAGGGCATTGTTCTCCAGGGCATCAACTGAAAGCATGTACAAAAGACATGAGGTTAGTTATATTAATTTACTTTCTTCACAACTGAATAGCCATAGCTTTATTCTCTTATTCCCCTCGGCACTACTTTGTTCCATTCTTTAGTAACAGTAAATGTAAAAAATCAGGATTTGTTCTATTCAGCTTCATTTCACTTTGAGTGCTGTAGGGAGATGAGATTTCAAATTGTTCACTGTAATGTATAGGGTATCCGGTGGATTCACTTTACTGATGATGCAGTATCATTGCAGATGTCTCACTTCAGGTTATATACTTTTATTAGAACATTAAGTCTTGCATTCTTGACTCTTTTTGAGCAGCACCCAGCAATTTCAAAGGAAGATGTGTGAGCAGAATCCCTCTTTGGATAGTTTTGTTCCCAATGTAAATAAAACTCATCCAAAAAGAAGCGAAGCAAAGCTAAGAGAAGTGAAACAAAGAGAAGAGCAGAGCAGAGTTTTATAATGAGGAAAATAAAAATTAAATATTGACCTTTTTTCATAACTGACCCATTTCATATCTGCTGGCACAGGGTTTGAATTTCTGCCACTGATACAAGTTAATGAATGTTTTGTGTTATCAGAATTTGCAGAGATCATATATTCACATGTAAAATAGCTAGTTTTTAAAATATTCATTGGCAAATAACAACTAAGTGAACAAAACTAAATTACATTCTAACAAAGACAGGTACCTGGTATTAAACTAAACTGAGTTTACTTTCATTTGAACAACTAGGAAATTCTTTCAGAGATGAAGGAAACCACTTTTAGACAAAACTAAAATGCTTTCCTTTGATTTGGATAATTTTAACTTTTCTTTTTTAGGAAAATAGTGAAAGGAACTTTGAAAGGAAAATTTAGTTTCTCAAAGCAAAGGATTAGGTACTAAAAAAATCAACAAAGACCCTACGAAGATCAGTGATTAGAGGAATATGTCACTAAAGCTGTGAGAGATGTGATTCTCATTCCTCTTCTTACCTGATTTGCAGCATGGGCTTAAAAGTAGGTTTTCTACCTCACAAATGAATAGCCTGATCATGGGTTAACAAATATCCAGGAGCATTTGGTCTCTTGATCATGCTGTTCCTTTAAGCAGCTGAATATCCTTTGGGATTGGTACCAGGTGTGTTCTTATTTTGGTAAATGACTTAATAAAGAGGATGTTCTAGAGTAGTCTTTCAGCATTAATTAATAATTTCACACTACCTCCCACCCCTAAAAAAAAGAAAAGCTGCAAAACAAAGGAAAAAATTTGGTGTCAATATTACTTAACCATGTACTTTACATTTACCTTACAATACATGTTTACATGTTTTATATTTTGAACACAAAAATAAGAAAATCATAGGGTAGGGTTCATATCACCCAGCATTACAGGCATTGCAGTCTTAATACACTGCAGCTGCATTTAATTAGGGATCCAAGTTTCCCTTTACATCTAATAGGAGAAAATACTTCTATGACACAATTAATTTCAAACTAAAGCCTATGCTTGCATTTGGTAGATGACTAACATTCTAGAAGTGACTATTTCTTTCTGTTAATGACAATGATAAGCTCAGATAACTAGACATGCTCAAATGTGCATGTCTAATTCCTACAGGAGATGAGTCTCACATTATTTATATTTCTCTAAGTTGGTCATCCAGGCCTTCAGTAGAGAGGATGGGAATAATGTTGAATATTGTCAAAGACAAAATAACTGTCTGTTATTCTCCTTTGCCATTTAGCTGATTTGTCCAACTCAGTGCCCTTATCAAAATCCTTTGCCTGACTGAAGTAAGACTCTGAAGTCCCCTTTTTTAGAAAGATTCTTTCTCATGTAATGAAGGGTACAAAAGCAATTTTGTATGTGTGATCATCTTTATCATTCATCCCAGTTATCTGAAGCCACATGGGCTAATTGCACTTCCAGAGCTGCTATCTGGCTTTGTCCTCACCTGACTACTCTGTTTTCCAACTGATCAACACAGAACCTCTGCCTTATATTAATGCAAGGAAACCATGAGAAAAAAGGCCAAGGGCAATCAGCTATTATGTTGTATGATTACTTCCTTTTTTTTTTTTTTTATCAGTTGTTAAATTGGTTTGCCAAGGTAAGTAAATTACTGGTTAGAAAAGTCAGTAAGTGATGAAGCTATGAAGGTAACTTGAGGGGGTGGACAGAGGTAAGTCAGGGAGTTAATATGAAAAGTGGCTGCAGGAGAGGGCTGTAATTCAGGAAAACACCGCTCCAAGAGCAAAATGCAGGCTAGTGGGACTTTTTTTTTTTTTTTTTTTTTTCCGGAAGACCATGTTTACAACTAGAGATTCAGATCTGAAGGTTTTGTCAGTGTGGTAAAAAGCTTTACGCTTTGCGTCTGCCACCACTATGCTGAGGTGCCAAAATAAACTAGGCATACTTAAAAGACTTCAGCTGCTGGTGATGAAAAGAAAGGTGTCTGCACGTTCCCTGCTACCACTTCACAAGGTTGGAAGTAGTACTGCTTTTCTGAAAAGATGTCCCTGGACTGATCCATTGATTCCTGTAGAAACTTTGGACCCCTGGATCCTGCGGAAACCCTGAGTAGAAAAGCAGAGGAAAGTATTCTGAAAAAAATAACTAACAAGTATACTAGTTATTTTTATTTTTTCTCTGCATTTTCAGATCCAGACCTGTCTTCAATAGTTCTCCAATAGGCAATGCAAGAAGCAATTCTGTCAAATCTACTTGCTGCAGAATGAGGCACTGTGTTTCTACTTCTGGAGGTGTTGTTGAGAGGCTGCTTGAAAGCTGCTAGAGCAAATACCTTGGATAGTGTTTGATGAAAGAAAGTCTCGCTGTTTCTAAAGATACAATTTAGTGTGAACTCAAGAAGATTTTTGTTGAATTATCATTTAGCCCTACTCTATACCTAAATACTGGAGAGAAGTAAACACTTTTCTAAACTTAGCATGTGTTATTTGGACTTTGTCTTACTTCAGGAACCTAGAAGATTCCCTAAGATCCTCTAAATATTCTCTCCTGACTCTACAGATCACAGTTTTAAGCTACTGCTCATCATTTGTGAGGCAACTTGTAATTTGCTGAGCATACCAAGTAGCTCCAAGTAGGCAATTGCTGAGGACTGTTAAGAGGAAATAAATGCCTATAGTGTCTGAGAATAAGTCATAGATGATTTTCGGTCAAGGGCAAGAAGAGTACACACAGAGAATGAGGGAACTTTTTCTTTAAAAGAACCCCCAATTTCTTACAAAAATCCCTAAAAGAACCCAAAAAATCTTTAGGGTATGTGATCCCTTGAAGACTGTATCATAGAATCATAGAATGGTTTAGGTTGGAAGGGACCTTGAAGATCATCGAGTTCCAACCCCCCTGCCACAGGCAGGGATACCTCTCACTAGACCAGGTTGCCCAAGGCCACGTCCAGCCGGGCCTTGAACACCTCCAGGGATGGGGCTTCAACAACCTCTCTGGGCAACCTGTTCCAGTGCCTCACCACCCTTAAAGTGAAAAACTTCTTCCTAATGTTTAATCTAAACCTGCCCTCTTCCAGCTTAAAGCCGTTCCCCCTCGTCCTATCACTACATGCCTGTGTAAAAAGTCCTTCCCCAGCTCTCCTGTAGGCCCCCTTTAGGTACTGGAAGGCTGCAATAAGATCTCCCCGGAGCCTTCTCTTCTCCAGGCTGAACAGCCCCAACTCTCTCAGCCTCTCCTCATAGGAGAGGTGCTCCAGCCCTCGGATCATCCTCGTGGCTCTCCTCTGGACGCGCTCCAGCAGGTCCATGTCCTTCTTCTGTTGGGGACTCCACAGCTGGATGCAGTACTCCAGGTGGGGTCTCACGAGAGCGGAGTAGAGGGGCAGAATCACCTCCCTTGACCTGCTGGCCACACTTCTTTTGATGCAGCCCAGGATACGGTTGGCCTTCTGGGCTGCGATCGCACACTGCTTGCTCATGTCGAGCTTCTCATCAATCATCACCCCCAGGTCCTTCTCCACAGGGCTGCTCTCCAGCCATTCTCCGCCGAGCCTGTATTTGTGCTTGGGATTGCCCCGACCCAGATGTAGGACCTTGCACTTGGCCTTGTTGAACTGCATGAGGTTGGTTTGGGCCCAACCAAAGGTAACTTTAGGGTATGTGATCCCTTGAAGACTGTAGGTAGTCTCTCTTTTTTAAAACGCCTGTCTAATTCACTACAGATGTCCGCATGGTGGAAGATGTTCCACAAAGCCTTTTTCAGTAATCTGATGATTCATGAATTCAGAACACTGAACTGACCTGACGGAGATCTTTATATAAGACTATAGATCTTTATATAAGATTGTAACTTGAGATTAGTTCTATAAACCACTATTTTTTGTAATATCAAACTTTACAAATGCAAATGTTTTCAGAACAGACTTTATAATGTATCTACCATATTTTATTTTTTAAAAAAACTTTTAATTCCATTCTGGACTGAAGACAGATTTTTAAATATCAGAATTTTGGAAAATAGAACTCTGAGATTGAGCTACAAATACGAATATGGTCAATTTTGTGATTTCCTTGTTTATAGTGTCCTCTTATGAATGTTGAGTAGATAGTGAATGGCCTAGATATCATGATGAGGAGCAGCAGTGTAAAATCATTAAGAAGAATGTATAAAATTGAACCATTTTATGATACTCATCCCAATCTTTGCTTACTTTATTTATTATTAGTTTTGGGTTTTAATGATGTTTCAGTATGATGATTTCTCAGTCACATATCACTTTATAAAACATAATTGTCTGCTAATTTCTTAGCAAATATTTAAATTAGACAGTTTAATAATGGGTACTAATTCACTTAATCATAAAATATTAACAACTAAGCAAATGCACTGTAATTATACAGCTATCACTAATTTCATAAATGCAATATACATACTGATAAGTATATGTTATTCATTTAAATGCTGTATCTGATAGCAAAAAAGACGCATATATATGTAAAATCAGAATGTTCACATACTTTTATCAACATAATGAAATTGTACTTGAGAGGAAAAAAAACTTTGGAAGGTAAAACTTTACAGTTGCAGTTTTATAAAAATGCATCAATATCTGATTGTAAAGCAAACCTCTAAAGATGAGTCGGGGGAATAATATTATTTTTAAAATTAGTTTTATTTTCCTTTTTAAACCTTATAATACTAAATGTGGGAAAGTGGATAAAGATAAACCTGTTTGCAGTTATTTCAACTGAAGATCCGTCAATGCATAGAGGGGAGAGATTATCATTACTGTGATTTATAGTAAAATGGAAATTGATTTTTAAATGAGAAGAAGTAACAAGAAATGTGCAAATTTCCATTTTAAAATTCTGTTATTGTGCCTCATAAAAGCTGAATTTTAACTTCACAATTTTCTACTCCACTGGATGATGTCCCATTATACAGAACATATTCCACAATGCCTGGATTTCTTACCTCTTGGAAAGACAGGATTTTCTTGCTGTGGAGCTGAAAAAACAATACAGAAAAATGTGGAAATCCTCCCCCAAAAAACAGCTTAGCACATTTCATAAGGGATCATGTAGCAACAAATCTGTTTTGCACAATTCTGGGGCTTTGGACAGCAAACAATTATTCTCTCATCTGTATGTACATTTAAAAATGCAGATAATACAAAAAAAAATGTTTTAGTAGTTGTTGGGGTTTTTTTTAAGAAAAAAAATAGAAAAAAATCCCCCACTAGATGTTGCTTCACGTATTTCACCTAACTTCAGTTTGTATTTCTGCAGTTTTTTAAACAGGCTCCCTTAGCAGTGTCTGTAGTAACTTTCTTAATCAGGGTACAGTATATTGTATATGAAAATGAAATAGTGTGTATTTTAGTATAAGAAAATAGTAAACAGGGGTACTTAGAAACTATAGCCCAATATGCTAATATGAAAGCTTGAAAATTTAAGATGGCAATAGTGTTAGAGAAGAACCTGGCTTTACATTCCAACTTTAATAAAGCTATTACAACAGTCCACTGGTCCCAGACCCTGCAGTTGTACGACCATGTTCTGGATCTACAAGTAGAAATGGGATCACACTGGAGATCTGATTATTTTTTTTCTGGTTACAGATCAAAAGTAGAAGTCTGGGAAGGGAACAGGACAAAAGAAATAAGAAAGTGAGAAACAAAACAACCCAACCAGTGTTTGTAGAGCAAACTATGCTTTTCTGACTTAGATGTAGAGTAAAAGTGCAAAAATTCAGGCTTTGTTGTTCCTCAAATGCTCAAAGGAAATGTATTGCTCTTTAGGGAACCCAATACAAGCACATATGCAAGCAAACAATTACTCTATAGACATAAAATAATGTTTTAAAATATAAAACAATGTAGAAGATTGATCTTCTGACCTGTAGGAGTAGCTTTTAAAGTATTCTGTCCCCTACAAAGGATAGTTGGATCGTATGACTACAAGTGATCTTCGGGGTAATTGCCTACTGTAGTTCAAGGTAACAGTCATCTATACATCAAGATCTATAGTAAATACTGGGTGGAGTTGTTTGCTGGTTTTGTTTTTATTCTTACTACACATCTCTGAATTTTTCCTCACATATATTTCAGAACGTGGTCTAATTTCCATCTGTGTTTCTTCAGAGTGAATTTATACTCAGCTACAGCTCTTACTGTGTGATGAAATGGCCTGGAACATTGAACCAGACCCTTCTCTACCCATCAAATGAGCTATTCTATTATTTATCACTTTTATGTATTACAGGCACTTCATTCTGGCACTTGCGTTCTGTTCTAATTTAGTTTTGCCCATACTTTATTAGGGGTGTGACTTGTCTGCAATTGTTAGAATTAGAAGTTACGAGCAAGAGAGAATGTATATTATATATTCTGAGTCAGTTGTGTTATTTCTGGTGATGCCCCCGTAAAACCTAGAAAAGGATTTTATGAGATTAATGTTGGAAAAGAGCTCTCAAGACCATCTAGTTCAATCTCCCTTTGTGTTTCTTTTTGTATGGTTTTATCATTCAGCTTCTTATGTTATGCAGAAAAAGCCATCAATTGTCATGAGTTTGTTATATAGCTCAGCTTCTATTCCCAATGCAGATGTAGTGCAAGAGTCACACACTAGCTCACATTTATTGTACAATTAATTTTTTTCTCCAGCCTTGCAATGAAGATGTACTGTGTTAGCATAAGGAATGGATGACAGCAAACTTTTTATAACAAAATTTCACCTGTTTATTCCTTTATGAAGACCTTTTCTCTGCAGAAAATGAGAATTTTTTCAGTTTTTAAGGATTTTTCTTGTCAGATTGAATAGAATGAAACACCACACAGCCAAATGCATACATACTCTCTTGGTTAAGTCTCCTTTGTGTCCATCATTCTGGGATTATTATTTCTGCACTTTTGCAGAGATGAAAAGCTGTTTTGACTTACATCCAAGATAACCTGATGCGTCCTCTTTGAGACCCATATATTAAGCTGACTAATAATGAAGGCCAAATACATAGGTTTTGACAGACAGGAGACTAAGACTCCTAGAGAAGAACTATTTAAAGTTAAAAGATTCTGCTATGCTTTATACTATACCAGCACGTTTTCATTTCATTTTTGCTTTAGTATGGCAATATTTGGGTTTTTTGGTTAGGTTCATGCTGGTATTTTTAGGCATTTATAATAAAAAAAAAAAAGAATACGTTTCCGTGGTACCTTAAACTTGCATTTATATGCATTATTGTCACACAATGAAACTGATCATTTCATAAAATGGCCGGTTCAAATCACACCATTTATAAACTCGTGAAAGCTTTAGCAAGTTTTAGAAAGCAACATTCTGTTATGTAATTTGACCTTGCCCGCTTCATTTTGTCACTAAATAAAATATTTAAATTTTTAGATTTTTTATAAAATCACTAGCATTATTATTGTAAATATGCTGTGAAACCTAGTAATTCAGTCTGTCACATTACTTGGTTACGTAAGCAGTATTTAATACAATAATTAATCATTTGATAACATTACAGTTGTCTTATATCAGGACATAAAGATTAATTAAAAAAGAGAAGAAAATGCTCATGTTTTATATTTGTAAATCATAGGGAGGGCAAATAGACAAAAAAAATGTTTTAATTCTTGCAGATACATTTGATTGTAATACATTTGAGAGAGGAGTCAAAAGAAAGTTATTTAATATTGTTCACTCATCCTTTGACTAACTATTGCTGAAGATTGATAGGAGTTTATAACTTCATTTCAGAGAATAACTTTTTAAAAGTATGTTAAGTGTGCACATTGCATAATTATGAAAGGAGAGCAGTATGTTACTGTTGGTAATATTTAAAAGGAAAAAGAAAAAAAGAAAAGAAACAAACATCCTAAATTAAAGATTGAAAATTATTTGCTGCAAAGTAATTCTTGAGGACACTCTAACTTCTACACATGTCATAGATTCTTCAGATGTGCATAAAGGTTGTAACGTTTTTTTAAAGTAATGACACTACAGTGAAGGAATTTTATACTACTGTGATATTGAAACTGATGGAGAAGTCATAATTTAAGAAAGCACCTACTGCATACTGTGTCAAATCTCTATACACAACACATTTTCAAGGGAACATGTATAGCTACAGAACAAGTAACTTCTGACTACATTATGAAACCAATTTAAAATGTAATACACAAGTATTAAAAAAAAGGCTGTGGAGATCTCCACATCTGAAGTGCAAAATAATGCACTAGAAGCAATTTGTGTCCTCTGATTTCTTGCATCTAACTGAAGAACGAAAATAATCTAAGATTATATCTTCCCATTTAATATCCTGTCATGTCACAAAATGACAATTAAATGGAATCTACCAGTAAAGTAACTGGAGAACTGAATCTTTTATGACTCTATGATCAGTCTATAACATGGGAAACTAAGCATCAAAGCCAGAACTCTGTGATATGTATCAAGCATCCATTAAGGGTATGTGCTCACAAGGCAATATTTATAGACAGGATTCTAAGAATTTGTTTTGACAAGCTCATCAGTGCTGTTCATCACTCTGGAATAAACACTATGCCATATGCCACTTTGCTTTTACAGGGAAATAAGCTGCTATCATTATTCATTGTTCCTTCTCCCAACTCTACTGGTCTATTGCCTGGATAATTAATAAAATAACTGTGTTCCTGTGCCCAAAACTTCTCCAAATAATCACACTTCCAGTATCATGTAAGGTCAAGATACAACTGTTCAGTCATTAGAGTGCTTATACTTATTCAGCCAAAACCAGAGAATTCTCCAGCCATAATATCATATTCCTTTATCACAAAGAACCAGGTCATGAGCTTCTCTTTTATTTAGGTAATCAAAATATTCCTGAGAGATATGAAAAATATTCTAGGATAACTAGCTCTGAAGAAGACAACTAAAATGAAAATAATATGAATATATTTCACATACTATGTAATTAGTAATCTCAAATAGCCAGGACTTACAAGAATTCCTGCAATCATTTTAAAATCTAATTGTATTCACAATCAAATTCATATTAGCAAAAAGCAAGAACATCCATGCATGAAAAAATCCAAGCCAAAGAACACAGAAAGCAAGTTGGTAGTAGCTGAAATTTTGATGTTTAAATGGTATTGTCAGTAGAGTTGTTGCCAGTGAGTTATTTTCCCTTTTTAAAATATATTTAAATTTAAGACCTTTGCCTTTCCAGCATATTATCAATTTAATTGATAACTGCAGCAGAGTAGTCATCATGAGACCTTTTTTTTCTTTTTTGGTGCAGATACACATTTCATGTGTAACCTTTATAAACGTATATTTCCTCCTGGAATGAATAAAGCACAACAGACTGAGAGAACTTCTTCTTACCCCTCTCCGAAATGGAAAAAAAAAAAAAATAGACAAAAGTGAAAGGAAAAGTAAGAACCCACACCTCAGCTGGAAACCAAAAGGACATCTTTTATCCTCATTCATTATCACCAATGAAGTCAGGATCAGGAGAGAAGGGAAGGCGTTGTTTTCCCTTCTTTTGGGAAGCATGAGGACAAAAGGATAATGATATTATTTGTTAATTTAGTGATGATGTTATGGGTATTTGCTGACATTTTTCATGTTTGTTAAATTTTGAATGCAAATTCTGGTAAACACAGGGAGGATAAAAAAGGTGGAGTTGTTTTTGTTTTGTTTTGTTCAATAATGTAATTTTCAACATAGCATACTTTTTTTCCAATTCCTTTTCTGTAGTACCCTTTTTTTCAATTCCTTTTTCATCGTATCAAAACCCCTAGATCCTTAATGATTCCTAACCACTGGCCCTTAATGCTACTAAATGTTACATCAGTAAATGAGCTTTTTCCCAAAAGTGCAACACTTAAGAAAAAGCCATATTAGCAGTGCTGAAAAGGAAGCAAACAAACCCCAAAATCCAATAGTGGAAGAAACTTTTCTGAAGGCTTTTCTTTTGCTGTCTAAAGTTTGAATTTGCTTTTGAACTGTTACCTGTGATGAATAATTTGTTCTTCCTATTAACAGGGCATGCTTCACTGCTGCACATTCTTGTTTTGTAAAATAGTTGTTAACTAGTCCATGAAAATAAAACAGATTTAATAGAGGAAAAAAAAATAAGAAAAAGAGAACCAGAAAAAAACCCCAAAGTGGGATACTTGGGAAAATCAACTAGAAGGTGAATTTTCTTTAAAATAGATGAAGGCTTTCAGTTCTGGTCTCTGGATGTAAATTCTGGTCTCTCTATAAATGCTTTATCTTTGGAGAAAAGCAGCTAGAGTAATTGTTTTGGGGTCTTCTTTTGCAAAGCTAAAACTACCATATATGCTCAGAGAGTGCCTATCAAAGCAAGTCTCATGTTAGGGTGAACTATCACGTATTATGGATAGTATCACAGATTATAGATGGTATTTTAACAGCAGTTGTTCAGGAGTAAAATACCCCATTGCTCAAAACCATTTAGTCTGAGAAACTGGTTGACGTCTTAGGTCTGAGAATGTCTGGTGTGTCCTAAAGCAAGGCTCACCTTTAAGGGCACAAGTTATTCTGCATTAAATATATGAAATAAAACTTCACTAGCAAGGGGTGTGGCACAAAGGAAGGGGCTGGGGTTCAGTCTGCTGTGGGCCACTGTATTTCCAGCACTATACATGCACACTGTGTTTCTATTGCCAAAGAAATTCGTGCCAGTGTCTGGACACGGGTACACTTTCATGTATGATTTTGTGTCCACCCTGTGTTGCAGATATTGCTCCTGCATGCAACTTCAGTCTTTCTTCTAGCACACTGCTCTTGCACTCAGAAGAATATCACACGACTTCACATTAAGACAGACTTTTTTTTTTCACTAAAAACTACCTTTCCCATACACTAAATGTAAGAACACCCAAAGATGTCTGCCTGATTAGATTGCAAGTGAACAATCCTTTAAAAGATCTGACGTTTGTAGTTAAGAAATAAAAGTAGCAATGAAGTATTGAAATCTTAGTTGCTGATTATATCCATCAAATCTTTATCTGCTGTTAACATATATAAAATGCAAAGTAGTGAAATTTATGTCAGAATAAAAAAACGCCACGTGAATTTTTTGTTTTCCTCTTTCCTTGTGGGTTTGTTTTTCTGGTTTCTATGCACTAACTATTACAGTTTGTGCCTGGGATATTCTCAGCTGCAGTGAAATTTTTTTATAGTATTAAGACCTCATATAAGCTTGGAAAATTAGAGAAACTTAGCGGATATGGATACATACATACATATCGATATATATCTCTCTATATGCCCTGGCATACCTTTATTATCCTAACAAGGAGTATTATTATCAAACCTTTTCTGTGTTTTCCACTTCATTTTGGTTGGACCTCTCACTTCCAATTTAGACAAAGATTTACCTAACTATTTAGACCACGGGTCTGATATTTGCAAGACAAACAGCTACTGAGCCCATCCACAGCATCCAGAGATGTGCCAGAAATAACAAAAGAGGAGGAGTACAAGTATGCTTCCATAACTGACTGTCAAATGGATAAACAGTTGACTCTGGGAGTAACAGCTCAGAGTGTTATTCTAAAGTAGATCACCTTCTGCCATTGGGGAAGGCTTTCAAAAAGTGAATAATCCTTTTCCTTTTTTGGTTGCTTTTTTCCAAATATTAGGGCAGACAATATCTGTGAATCTGTGCATATTGATTTTATTTTTTTTACATTTTATGACAATATAATCCATATTTAATTGTAAAATTAACAGGTTGCACAAATGCTATTACCAAAGCTTAATATGATTTCTTACTGCTTACACAAAAATTTTTCAACAGTTTTGTGGCATTGTTAAAAATGAGAAAAAGAAAAAGTTCCTTCCTAGCCAGGTTTTTAATACTCATATGGGGTTTTACAGAAGATCACAATTAATTGGTAAAGGAAAAAAATATAATCATTTACACTCTACTTTATAAAGCCACAGAAAAAAAATCCAGTATACCTTGTGATACATTGAGTCAGTCTGTCTTTTTAGAAGCTTTTTGGAGGACTATGAAAGTATATTTTCCGAAGGGAACTATTTTGCATATCTCAACAGGTAAAAGAAGAACTGAGAAACATTAGTATGTTCCTGAAGAGAAGAGTGTGTCAATAACCTTAAATAGAAAAAATAGGTCAAAAAGAATGAAAGCTAAAAATTCACAACTAAATTTACACAAAGGAGTTATCTGTGCTAAAGTAAATTAGAACAATATTAAAGAGAAAAATATGAGACCAAAGAGAAATTAAGTGGTAGTGGTCAGGTTATTAAGATTATTATTTAAGTTTGAGGAAGCCAAAGCACATGTGAAAATACTATTTGAGGTCAAAAAAATGAAAGATGGCATGGCATGAAGAAGGGGAGCTGAAAGGAATGGAGGTAAAGCAGGTAGGATCCAAGGGAGATATAAAGAGACAGGATGTGGGTTTTTTAAATAAGTCTCAATGCAGAGTTATGGCTCTAATATTGCAGACAGGAGTGAGAAACACAGGAAAGAAGGAATGAAGGAGAAATAAAAAGCCGTAGAAAAAAAGTGAAATGTTTATCCACAGAAGAAATAAGAATTTGCTATTTAACTGTTTGTGGGGTTTTTGTTGTTGTTGTTGTTGTTTTGTTTCTTTTGGGGGTTGGTTTGTTCCTGGTGTTGTGGGGGTTTTTGTGTGGCTTATTTTTTTTTCCCCCAAGAGTGTTCATGTTCTTTTGTTCATTTTTTATAATAACGTCTTGGAAGCTGGAAACCAGCTTCTCATTCAAAGGGCATCCTGTTTTTTCCTCTTGAGTAACATTGATTTTCCCCTCCTTTTTTTTTATTTTATTTCTTTTCTCTCTTCAGGGCACAAGCCAATACAGTTTTCCCTTATTCTATGCCAGTCTCATCAATGATGCAATTATATGCCATCATCACAGATCCAAAACAAGTTTTTTTAGGAAAACTTGCCAGCATAGAGAACACAAATTATGCAGCTCTACAGCAATTGGGCACAAATGTAATAGATCCATACATAAATTATGGCTATTGTTTGTTTGCTTTTCACTTTCTTGGCAACAACATAATGGTTAACAAATACTGACTAGCAGGAGAATATTGTACCTGAGATTATAAAAAATTTAAGGAAGACAAGATAGCCTATTTTTCACATCAGACCTCATTTAAACTAATTTATTCATGTTTTTAATAATGTATAATAATTCTACATCTACTTTTTTTTCTGACTCTTCTCAATGAACACGGGAAAGCTTATGTATGATTTATTTTCAGCCAGTATTAAAATATAATTTTAACCCTCCTTCCAGTATATAGTTGAGTATTAGTATTGTTTACATTTTTAAACAGTCTATTTTGGATATTTCATTTATCTATTGGAGTATTAACTGTTTGCAGACTAGAGCCACAGTGTAATTTAAATGTAACAATGTTCCCCAAGAAAAGGAGTGAAATTAAGTCTTTATCCTCCTCAGATTGCAGAAGTAATAGAAAAATGAAGAAAGAAAATAATGAGAACATTTTAAAAAAATATGTATCCTTATGTATTTGGAGACAGGTAACATACATTCACTCCTAAAAAATGCTCCTATTGCCAACTTTTTGATAGAAAAGACAGGTAGAGAGGAAAATACAGGTGTTGATACTCAAAAAAGGAAAACATAGCGTGGTGCTCTTTCAGTATGAAAGTCCAGGTTTACCTTTGATAGAAATCAGTAAGCAGAAATAAAGGAGCCTTTCCTGAGCTTTGTTCTGTAATGGAGCTGGGACATGGCTGGCACATATATCATGCTCTAAGAATCTAGAAGTTGTCTCAGGTTCATTAATGAAGACAAAAAGATCAGATATTCCAAATCAGCTGACTAAAAAATATCTCACAGGTAGATCACAAGCCTGAAATTATCTGAAGAGTGACTTTACACCACATTTTCATTTGTGCATTATTGTGCTTAGCCCAGCACAGAATCTAATCCAGAATCTCGAGATTTTTTCGTCTGTATTCGTAAAGGCTTGGATTAATCACATCTACCTTTGGATATCTCAATTATCTTTAAGTTGGGAGCCTAAATTTATTTTAATGATCTTTCAAGTTTCCTCTACAGTTGATGAGGAGGCATAAGCTCTTTCAGAGCCCTTTTCACCCAATTTAAAGTGTGAATTTCCCACTTAAGGTATCTACGTCTGTCTATTAGCTAGATTTCTAATTTAGAATGGACTCCCTAAAACTGGCCTTAAACATGTTTGGTGAATGGATGTAAACAATATTTGCCTGGAGATTAGCAACTTCAATGACCTGAAAGTAACACAAAGAATTGAACAATTCTGCCTGCAAATTATTACCCAAAAGTAATGTGAAGAAGTAACCAGTGATGGAAGGGATAATAATTTATTAAATTGTCAATGGTCAAATAAGGAACATTTGCTTGGTTGATCCAGGAAATGCACAGACCAGGAGAGTGGTGATATAAATGCAATGCTGTAAATCAAACTTTGGGAAAATTGTGCAGACATTAGAATAACAGCCACTAACAGGCCCTACTGCCTTGCAGAAGCAGAGGAGCATCAGAGGAGGAAGCACTGAAGCCTTGTCCTCTTCACTGGAATGAGGGCACAACATGTTGTGCTCTGATTTGGAACAATCCTCATCAACGACCTGAGAAAACCAGGGTGCCCTCCCCCAGCTCATGTTGGGATAGGTGCACAGGAGCATGATCTCCTTGCTGTAGTTGTGGTGTGGTCATTAGAGTACTTGTAAGGTACACTTTTTTCACACTCAGGACAGAGATCTGGAATACAGGAGCTGATGCCATCTGAATCACATCCTGATGTGGCTAACATCATGCAAAATAAAGCCTTGTAGAAATGAGCTTTTGGCTTTCACATTTACAATGGAGAAAATGATGCTTTGAGTTGTGAAAGCAGAAACCATAGTAAATGTGCAGAAGTACATAGGAAAATAGAGGTGTCCCTTGTTCTCCAGGTAATGCATTAACCTAAGGTTACAATGATGCCAACTAGTTTAATGATTCCTGTGATCGTCTGCTACCAAGAATATAGCACCTGGCAAATCAGCTCATCCATCATTTCTTGTGAAATTGTCCTTATATAATCAGTGGATTACTTAATTTCCTTCTCTCATAAGACCTGTGATTATTTTGGTAACATGCGTATTCTCCAACAATAGTGAAGAAATACTTCCTGAAGCACAGGAAGTTTACCACTGAAATTTGAAGACGGTAAGAAAATAAGGAGTTCCTGAAAAAGAATACAAAAAAGAATTGATGAAATCACCAAATCAAGTATTCTTTTAGGAATAATCTTTGTTATTTGAGTATATTTTAGTATAAATTAATCCTTGAAGATTTTTCCTAGGTATTTCAATAGCACAGAAGCAAATAAGTCCTTTTTTTTCACTTTTTGTTTGTTTGTTTTTTATTGGTTTGGGGTGGGTTTATTAAAATATTAGTTAACAGCCATTTGAGTTTATTGCTAAGGGCAAGGTAATTTTGGTTACTATAGCTCCCAATCACGTATAATAACAGTTAGAAGTATGGACACTTTGTCTTTTCCAGTTTTTTACACATCCAACATATCACAGAAACCCAGGAGATAGTTAAATGTGAGTTGAAGAAGGAAGTGCTGAACATGAGTTTAATAAAATTATTTCAAGTTGGTGCTCCAATGAATATTTATTATTTATACAAAAAAGAACAGTTTTGCCAGTGGAAATAGAGAAATGTGCCCCCAGCTCAGAATCCCCAATACAGAATATGGTTTCAAATAACTTTTAAATTTCTATATCTAGCTTTTTCTATGCATGATTCTCAGTTTTCTTCTTCCAGTGGTTTCACTATCTCATCTTCCTTATTATACCTAAATCCGGTTCTTTGCCCATCACATTAGACTACAAATCTGCTGCAGTAACTAAGCTCTCTTAAATTGCTACCTCCTTTAACTTTGACTTTCAGGTAAGTTACTCCCTAAGGTCACAAGTTAGAAGTATTGGAACATTTATTTCTAGGGAAGGGCAGAGAAATTAAATAGAGTTTGCCAGGCAAGAGACATAGTTCATATTGCATTGCAAGTCCCCAATGGTCAGCCACAATTTTGACCATTCCAATTCCTAAATTGCTGTGCAGTGTTCAATATGTTGAGTTTATTTTAGGAGAAAGATTGAAGAGAACATGCCTACCAAGAGAATTCCTTCTGATTCCACTATAAATGTCCAAGTTTCTGTTATCCATTTTACAAGATATTCGTTTAAAGATTATTATTTATGAATAGGCAATAATATATGATATTTTTATTAGCAATAAAATTCTACAGGACAAAAAATAGACCTTAAAAAGTTTATATTCAGACATTTTATTTCAGTCTAAGGGGATTAGAGACAATGAAAAACACCTTGAAAGAGATCCCAGATGCAGAATATGTCTTCTCTGGCATTCATGTAGTAAAAAGTATTTTGCTGGCATGATAGTCAAAGCACAATCCCCAGCAGTACATTATGGTTTCAAAATCACAGAATCACAGAATTGTCTAGGTTGGAAGGGACCTTTAAGATCATCAAGTCCAACCATCAACCTAACATTGTCAAAACCACCACTAAATCATGTCCCTGAGCACCACATCTACCTGTCTTTTAAATGCCTCCAGCGGTGGTGACTCCAGCACCTCCCTGGACAGCCTGTTCCAATGCTTGATCACCATTTCTGTGAAGAATTTTCTCCTAATATCCATCCTAAACCTCCCCTGGGGTAACTTGAGGCCATTTCCTCTTGTCTTATTGCTTGTTACTAGGGAGAAGAGTCAACGCCCACCTCACTACAGCTTCCTTTCAGGTAGTTGTAGAAAGCGATATGGTCTC
The DNA here is from genome assembly GCA_017639485.1 of Pluvialis apricaria. Classification (NCBI taxonomy): domain Eukaryota; kingdom Metazoa; phylum Chordata; class Aves; order Charadriiformes; family Charadriidae; genus Pluvialis; species Pluvialis apricaria. The sequence goes on from CM030007.1 coordinate 41,246,045, forward strand.
CCCTGAATCTCCTTTTCTCCAGGCTAAACAACCCCAGTTCCCTCAGCTGCTCCTCATAAGGCTTGTTCTCCAGACCCCTCACCAGCTTTGTTCCCCTTTGGACAAGCTCCAGCACCTCAATGTCTTTCTTGTAGTGAGGGGCCCAAAACTGAACACAGTACTTGAAGTGGTGCCTCACCAGTGCTGAGCACAGGAGAATGATCATTTCCCTAGTCCTGCTCACCACACTATTCCTGATACAGGCCAGGATGCTGTTGGCCTTTTTGCCCACCCGGACATGCTGCTGGCTTATACTTAGCTGGCTGTCAACCCACATCCCCAGGTCCTTCTTCACCAGGCAGCTTTCCAGCCATTCCTCCACAAGTCTGTTGTGCTGCATGGGGTTGTCATGACCTAAGTGCAGGACCCGACACTTGGCCTTGTTGATTCTCATACAGTTGGCCTCGGCCCATCGACCCAACCTGTCCAGATCCCTCTGTAGAGACATCCTACCCTCAAGGAGAGCAACACTCCCACCTAACTTAGTGTCGTCTGCAAACTTACTGAGGGTGCACTCGATCCCCTCATCCAGGTCATTGATAAAGATGTTAAAGAGAACTGGCCCCAGAACTCAGCCCTGGGGAACACCACTTGTGACCGGCTGCCAACTGGATTTAACTCCATTCACCACCACTCTTTGGGCCGGCCCTTCCAGCCAGTTTTTTACCCAGTCAAGTATACATCCATTCAAGCCATGAGCAGCCTGTTTCTTCAGGAGAATGCTGTGGGAAGCACTGTCAAAGGCTTTACTGAAGTCCAAGTAAACAACATTCACAGCTTTTCCCTCATCCCTTATCCACAATGACCTTTTTTCAATCAAACTTCAGAAACAAAGTTGATATTAACATTAGAAGATGATTAGCTCAGTCAATCCACAAATAAATGCTTTTAAGTCAACATTGACCACAAAGCAGAATAAAATTTAAAATTAATAAATAAATAAATTAATTAAAAGATTGCCTTCATTGGACATAAATATATTTGGAAGTATGAAGGCCATTTCTGGCACAACTTTTGAGACTTTATGTTTCCTCCTCTTCCTGTACAGCCTTCTGGGAGGCTGAAATACTCTTCAAGCTCCCCATGTTCCACAGTCATGCAGAGTTTAATTCCTCAGCAAAAAGGTATCTGTACTTTCCACTTAAGGTGTTCCAGACTCTTTTATTTTTCTGTGAACAGAAAGAAAGATTCTTCTTTGAGGCTTGAAATTCATTGAAAGACTTTTTTTTGATCAGGGCCTTATAGGTAGCCATATATAATTGTTGAAATTCATGAGCAAAAAGCCAAGATTTATTTGCGTTGCTAAATCTCTTATTTTCAATTAAATAAATGGCTTAAACTCTTTCTGTGCCTTCAGTAAAGTTATCACCTTATTATAAAAGAAGACTATTTAAAAACCAGTCACCTACAACTGCAGTTGAAAGAGTGGTGACAAATCAATTGGAATTAGTAGACTAGCACAAAATAAACAATGGATTTTCTCCAAGGTGACTTGCATAGCAAAGAGTTCCATACTTAGCGTTCCTGACAAAATGTCTTTCTATTGGTGGCAGCTGTGCTACCGTATAAATTTCTACAGTAATACTTTTGGTTAAGTGAATATACATTTAAAACTTTTGCACCTACTTAAAATAGAAATTTCCTTTCTTTAGTGAATTTTCTGTTTCAGAATTGTTTTTTTTTTTCCCATGATCAATATAGTCATGAAGAATAGACACTAAAAATGGATAATGCCTCATCTAATACTCTTTTTCATCTTTTGGATGAAGCAGTCAAAGTGAGTGGAAAAAAATCCAAACATCCACTGCCATTTTTGCAACAGAATACAAAGCAATGTAGAAAAGTATTTTGAATATGAAAGATATTGTTCTTGAAACTTGTAATCTGAAGTTTAGTGTGACCATTCAGAGTGAACTCAAAATTTGCTAAAAACTCACCCTCCTGCTTACTAAAATTACATTTTGAACCATAATGCAAATCTTTGATGTTTTTGCACCTCTGCTAGCTTTCATTTTTATAGTGTGAAGATACTTTACCTTGTTCTTGAAAAGAATAAATGGTTTCCAATGGTATAACAAGTAGCAGCAGAAGGAGAAGAATTTCCTGGTTGTATAGAGGGGTTTGTTATACTTCTCTGTGTGATCTTATTTCAAGGGTTTGGAAAAAAATATTGAGTGTTGTCCTGAAAAAAGTAAAGTTTAGTTTCCTCCAACAGGAATCTAGTTTGTGTACATTGAAACTACCTCATGACAAAAATCACAATATTGAAAGAGGATGAAAATTAATCAAGCTACTGAGAAAAATACACTTCTGATTGAACTAAAAATCTTATGAAAAAGTAAAGATACCATAGGGAGTAGAGTGGTATTAGATGCTGATGTCACTGATTCCCACCTATGATGACTTATGTAGTTTCCAGATGTGAAAGAGGACTACATTCTTATTAGTAAATAATTTATATATTCAATTAATTGATGAACGTATAAGAGAAATATGGTTGATAACATTTACAACTATAGCAAATGTTTTTAAGTCAGGAGGTGCTAGTTCTTTTGGAATGTCTCTGAGAAAGACACTGTCACTCAAAGTTGCCTATCTAATTTATTAAGCAAAGGATGGAAATGACAGAAAATGTGACAACAATCAAGGAGGATCTTATCCAATGCTGCAACAACTGTGATTCCAAGCATCAAGAGGGATATAAGATTGTTTTTCACCTTTTCTGTAATTTGCATTCACAGAATAGAATGGTAAAACAGTCTAGGCTGGAAGGGACCTTTAAGATCATCAAGTCCAACCATCAACCTAACACTGTCAAAACCATCACTAAATCATGTCCCTGAGCACCACATCTAGAAGACCTTACTAAAGTATTCCTTACACAATAAATTAGTTAACCAGGTTTGAGTGCCTTTCTTAATGAGATCCCAAAAGCACCAACATCTCTTCATTGAAAAAACATCAGGAGTAATCAGTAGGAGGTAAATAAAAATGTTCTTTTGGAAAAGCAGTAGCAGTGTAAAGCCTGAGTGGGTGCCTGGTTGGTCTTGCACACAAGTGTGGGGATGAGTAGCACAGAGATTACCCTGGGTATGTCCCCCAGTGATTTGGGAAAAATACAAGGAATTATCATATTTTCAGACCTCTGCTGACAGTTTAAAGTGTTTGGAAAAGCAGGGCATAGATGTGAGGAAAAGGCAGCAGGATTTGTAAAGTGTATAGTTGTTAACTTGCCTTCGGCAGTTGTGGGACACTTTAATGTGACAACATGAGGACAGACATGAACAGCAGACACAAAAGTGTGTAAAGGGGCTGGAGAGGAAAGTCCAGGCTGTGGACAGGGTGAGGAAGGGTCGCTTTACCCTGGATTCAGAAGATTCTGCTCCCAGATGATTTTTAGGATGGAGATATTTGGAACCAAAGGGTCCAAGCACGAGAATGGAAAATCTCCCTCTGCCCCACCTCTGGTGATAAGTAAGCCAAAGGTGACACCTCTCAGTGTAGGATCCCTCTGTGGGATTAAACACAGATAGACCTTCAAAATTTGGCTGATTTGTATTGACAAAAATCAGGTGAGTGTCTGGGGCAGTGGTTGCTATGCATTTTGGATCACTGGGTAGCGGGGATAGAGTGCAATTAAACCATCAAGAGTTACTGTGGGCAAGCACATTTTTACAAAACCTTGTGATCGCACATTTGAAGGGGGCTCAAGGGAATGTTACTCATTCCTTCTGAGACTGGCTCCATTAAGCTGTCCAAGCACAGTACGCCCCCCTTTTTGATTGAGATGGTAAATCATTTGCATGGAAGCATGTGGAGAAGGCTGGGCGTACCTTTGGGAGTTGGCTGCAAAGCAAGGAATACATTCCCACAGCTTTGTGAGGTGAGATACCTAATTATTTGCCTCTGGTATGCAGTCCCATTTGTTCACAGGCACCCTTTTCATACTAAAAGGCACTATTTTGTCTTTTTGTGGACTACCCAGGGAAATCCAGTTGAAGATGTTATCCTCCTATTGGGATAATTGGAAAACATCAATTCAAAACAGAAAGTCTCAGAATGTGCATTATAGATGCACAGAAACCTAAAAGGAAAGTGACCCATAGGGAAATGTTAGCACTCCTCCAGGCAGGTACACCTAAAAAGGAAGCTGATGGAAAGCCAATCCCCTACCTTTGCAACCTACACAAGCAGCTGAAAAAGAAGCCATCAAAAGATGTGTAGTATTGATTTAATCGTAGAATAGTTTAGGTTGGAAGAGACCTTTAAAGCTCATCTAGTCCAACCCTCCCCTGCAATGAGTAGGGACATTTTCAACTAGATCAGGTTGCTCAGAGCCCCGGCCAACCTGACCTGAATGTTTCCAGGGACGGACCATCTACTACCTCTCTGGGCAACGTGGTCAGTGGCTCACCCCTATCCTTGTAAAAATTTAATTCCTTATATGTAGTTTAAATCTACCCTCTTTTGGTTTAAAACCATTATCCTTTGTCCTATCACAACAGACTGCAGTAAAAGGTTTGTCTCCATCTTTCTTATAAACCCCATTATAGTACTGAAAGACTGCAATAAGGCGTCCCCGTAGCCTTTTCTTCTCCAGGCTAAATAACCAAATATTCAGCCTTTCTTCATAGGACACATGCTCCAGCCCTCAGATAATTTTTCTGGCCCTCCTCTGGGCCTGTTCCAACATGTCCATGTCTTTCCTGTTCTGAGGGCGCCAGAGCTGGACACTGTACTCCAAAGTGGAGTAGAGGGGCAGAATCACCTCCATCTACCTGTTGGCCATGCTTCTTTTGATGCAGCCCAGGGTACAGTTGGCTTTCTGGAGTGCAAGTACATGTACTCAGCTCATGTCCAGCTTTTCATCCACCAGTACCCCCAAGTCCTTCTTGGCAGGGTTGCTCTCAATTCTTTCATCCCCAGCCTGTACTGATACCCTGGGTTGCCTCAGCCCAGGTGCAGGACTTTGCACGTGGCCTTGTTGAACCTCATGAGGTTCACATGGGCTCACTTCTAACTCCATTGGCTCCCCTTGTTGGTCAGGAGGAGGAGGTGAAAGAAACCATCCAGTCTAACATCCCTCTGTATGTAATCCCCGTTGTGCTTTGGAAACAATATTCAAACCAACTTCAGGATTGACTGAACAG